>CM066036.1:749075754-750336052 GCA_033557465.1 Ichthyophis bannanicus | reverse complement strand
GTGGCAGCGCATGTTCTGGCACATGCTGAAGGCACACTGGGACGCGTGTTGCCTGCTAGTGCGGGACCATGACAATTAGTGCGAGATGATTCCTGTGCTATCCATGCAACCCGCATTAGGGTTGCGAGTAGGTGAGTGGTGGAGAGTGGATGTGGTGAGGTCAGCACAGTTAGCGTTGGGTTTACACTGCATGCTAATTGCGTCCTGCACAACAGTGTGCGTTCACCTACCACTGCCTGAACAGGTGGAGTTAAGTGCATCCGTGCTAATGCGGTGCGTGTTAGGAGAAAGTGCGCTATGTTAACTACCGGGAAATGCTTTCTGCACCCCCGACATTTAACATGGTGGTGTTGTGCCTAATGTTCTGTAGATTTGGTGCTTTTGGCGCAAAGCCTAGCATCCTTTAGTAAAAGGCTTGCTTAATATAAAACTGCACGGCAGCCAATTTAGATTTGAGTGATATGCTCAGTGTGATCACATCTAGTGAGAAGATGAGCAGCTGCATTTAAAAAAAAATGTGATTTATTGATTTAAAATTTTCCCAACATTCCAAACAAGTGGAAAAGTAAACTAAAACAGCCACAATAAATTACAATCAGAAACCAAATGAAATTGAATAAAAAAGGTAATAAAATACATTTGTAAATGTTCATGAGACCAGAAAAAGAAATGGAAAAAGAGGGGAGCCAAGAAAAAGAAAAAAACAGGATTCAAAAGGTAAAAATATAAAAACCAAAAGGAAAACAGCACAGCCAGTATAATCTAAAAACTAAATCGAAGTGCACATTTTTTAAGACATGCGCATAACTGGTCAGACATTATTCAGCCTAGTCTCTTCCAATTTTTCATCAAGAAAACTTCAATTATTCAAGTTCAGAGAATATGTAAACATTTGCAAAAATTTGACCATAAACCTACAAGAAATTGGCACTTAGGGCCACTACTCTTTGGGTATGTTTACTAAACTGCAGTAAAGTCACCGGTGGTAAGGGCAGCGCTAAGGTTCCCAAAGTCATATAAGGCTATGGGCGGGTGGGGGCGGTCCAGCGTAAAGGGAGCTATGGGCTGTGTAATGCACAGAACAGGGCGCCCTGACCATTTAACTCGTGGTAACGGCACATCTCATGTTAAGGTGACAAGGTGCCCAAGGGGGTTAAGGCGCATGAAGCTAAGGTGCCCTGAGGGTTTTAAGGCACATGAGGTTAAAACACCCTGAGGGGTTAAGATACATGAGGTTAAGGCGCCCTGAGGGCTTAAGGCACCCTGAGAGGTTAAGGCGCCTGAGGTTAAGGCACCCTGAGGGGTTAAGGCACCCTGAGGTTTTTAAGGCGCCTGATGTTAAGGCACCCTGAGGAGTTAAGGCACATGGAGCTAAGGCGCCCTGAGGATTTTAAGGCACCTGAGGTTAAAGTGCTCTGAAGGGTTAAGACGTATGAAATTAAGGCACCCTGAGGGGTAAAGACGCATGAAGTTAAGGTACCCTGAAGTGTTAAGGCGCCTGAGGTTAAAGTGCCCTGAGGGTTAAGGTGCATGAAGTTAAGGTGCCCTAAGGGGTTTAGGCACCCGAAAATAAGATGGCCAAGGGTTTTAAGATGTTTTAAGTTGACAAGCATGCATCTAAAGGCAGGAAAATGGCTGCAACCCTAACCCTAGATAGTGCACCATGGAAAATCAATGTAAAGATGATGGAAGGAAGGACAGGTGGGAGCTGATGGACCTGCCATATTGGTGGGCACCCTATGTGGCGGCCAGTTAGGTGGACAAGCATGTGGGAGGCAGTTGTACTAATGCACAGGGTGGTGCCAGTGTAAAGTGCTGCAATGTCAGTGTGTGGCATAGGATAGGGAAGACGTGTCCCCCAGCTGAGCCAGAAGCGGCAGGATGTTTTCAGCCAGAGGAGCACAGAGTGGAAGTGGTGACATGAAGATCAGGCTCAGGAGAGCCCTGACTGTCACAGGCATGAAAATGATCTGAGTAGCACACATTCACAAAGAACAATAGGAATCAAATCCCTGTCTCCTGCCTATGGGGACATTGAACTAACCAGTATGCTACACCTCTTGAGCCTGCAATGTCTAGAATTGAAGAGCCTGCAAGTCTCTGCCTAAACTGTCTGCTGTGTGTGCTGGTATAAACCCCTCCAGTACCCATGATGCACTGCACATACAGAACAGTAGTCTGCAGCTGATCACCAGAGAATAGACAGATATATCACATCAGCTCAGTACGATGTGCTGACAGTGTGTTCTGCAATCACATAACAGTTAAAAACTGTGCTACTGCGCAGTTTCAGCGCTCACCCTGAGGGTGAGGACAGCCGCCCAGTCCCCAGGACTTGCAGTGCTAGAGATGGTCTCTGTTGCTTGTGCTACAGATCCCCATCAGTACTAGTATGTGGCAGCTATTGGCTGTAGTGTGTTCAGCTTGTCACCTTGCTGCACCAGTCACATCTGGCCCTCTGACCTGCTCCTATTCCATAGTGACCTTCCTAGAACAGTGCATGTTAATACCCAGTGTTAAATAACTGATACCACCTACAGTGGAGCTGCAGGGGGTTGTCACTAGAGGCCTGCTGGGCCTACCAATTCTACAGGGAGTAGGGCTGGAACATCTTTTCTCCCAACCACCTAGATCTAACAGTCATTCACAGCAAGCACAGTCAGGCTGCAGCTACTGTCCATCACTTGATTTTCCAGCCAGGCACATACCAACTGCAGACAATCCACTAGTCAGTACACATCGCATGTGCACAGAACAACCATGGACATCCAGCAGTTGGTTAAGCGATCAGGCCCCCAGGACAGGAGGTGCACCCACATCACTAGAAACAGACACTATAAAGCACTATGTGGCTACATAGCCATGCCAGGGTCACTGCTCGATGACAGTGCCCTCTCAGAAGGACATGCTATGGCCACCCAGGCCATGCATGTGGCAGTCGGGCACTACAGTGTCTCAGCCATTGACCTTACCTTTGATGCAGACCCATCCTGACCAATCCGCCCTGTTTCAGGCCATACCCACAATACTTTGCTCCTCATCATGCACATTTGCAGATTAATGCTGGAAACAGCTTAGGCACTGCGAGGCTCAGTGAGGTTGAGAAACAATGGATAGACATACACACACACACACATTCATATTGCCATGCTGTGCAAAAATGGTTGGCATTCCTGCCTGCCACCTTGGTCCCGATATCAGCTCAAGCATTGTTAATGTGTGCTCCTTGTGCAGGAGCTAGTAGCATGCTCTGATGTTACCGCCCCCTCAGTGTGCTGGTACTATCAGCCTGACTCTTCATCCAGCTGAGGATAGTGGAGACTATCTGTGTGGTTGATGGGTGTTTGTGCCCTTGCTGGCCGATTCATTGGGGGTTGCACATGTTGGTGTTGTACCTGCACTATGGGCTAAAGTTTAGCCACAGGGACATACAATGCATAATCCACAGCCCAGATCCAAACCTCTGACCCTCCACTCATATACACACCAACTGTGTGCATGGAGCCACAGTGCTGCCATATGGTTACAACACTCCTTGAGGCTGACATACTTCACATCAGACAGACCTTGACACATGTTGCATTGTGCACTGTGCACAGGACCAGGGTATGACTTTGGTTTGCTGCAGGCAGATGCTGCTGCCCCCTCCCACCAACACCCCATACCATGCTGACATGCTCATGTGCTGTCCATGTTGGTGGTGTGCAGTCCCAGCCCTTCCAACATGCAGGTTGGTGGGTGCCTAGAGCGCACGGTCTGGACTGGTTGGGGGGGGGGGGCGGGCAGAAGCATACATGGATGGCCACACAAACCCCCCACAACCATCTGCCTCTGCAGGGACCCCATCATTGTCTTCCAATGTTAGGTCTCTTCAACCTGTGGAAGAGACAGCTGAGGGGTGTTATGTTAGAGGTCTAGAAAATATTACCTAGAGTGGATTGGGTAAACGTAGATCGATTATTTATGCCATCAAACTGTAGTAGGACTAGGGGACATGCAATGCGGCTACAGTGTAAGCCAGGCATTAGCTGCAAAAGCCGTTCGTGCTTTAGTAAACATACCCCATATTTACTAATGGAAGTAATAGTTGACAAAAGCTTGCCTTGAAACACTTTTATCAAACCAAAAGGACAAAATTCCAAAGCCCTAGAAGCACTATACATTTTAATCAGTATAACCTGGATCTGCTGTTCTGATACCACCTTAAATTCCATCCAACCATCCATTAATATTTACTCCTGGGGGAATACAACTGTGTAAAATTCTGCATTTGCTGTGCAGAATTCTGTGCAGGCACCGGCCAAAGAGCACTCAATTCTGCCTCATTATTAGTAACACTTCTGTTTGCTCCCGTGGCTATGCTAGAGTCTGATGCCAGCATGTTTTGAAAAGGTATACTTCCTATATACCTTTGAAAATGCACCAGTATCGGACTTTAGTACAGCTGCAGGAGCAAATGGAAATGCTCCCATGGCTGTGTTGCTGCGATCGGGCTACTGACTGGGGCCAAGAAAAGGCTACTGGTGAGTCCTAGGGGGCTAGCTGGGGGCAGAAAGGACTGCTGGTGAGCAGGGGCGGCCCAAGGGGGGTGCGGGGCCATGTGTGGAGACTCGGTGTGGGGCCTCATTTGCATAAGGACCTCATTTGCATAAATATTTGCATAATGTTACCATACACTAACTTTTAGTAACATTACCAGTCCTAACCCCATCAGCCCGTTTCCAGTCCTAGCCCCCCCATAGCCCATTACCAGTCCTAACCCCCCCATCAGCACATTTCCAGTCCTAGCCCCCCTATAACTCTTTACCAGTCCTACCCCCCTCCATCAGCCCATTTCCAGTCTTAGCCCCCCATCAGCCCACTTCCAGTCTTAGCCCCTCCCATAGCCCATTAGTAGTCCTAACCCCCCCATAGCCCATTACCAGTCCTAACCGCCCTCCCCCATCATCCCACTTCCAGTCTCAGCCCCCCCATAGCCCATTAGTAGTCCTAACCCCCCCCCCCTAGCCCATTACCAGTCCTAACCCTCCTCCCCCCATCAGCCCTGACAGATTTAACAGAAAAAAACCGGCTGCTGCTGCCACTGCCGCCGTGGCAGCAGCAGAATCAAATGTCCCGCCGCGGGACCCTGCCTGCCCGGCAGAGCCTCCCTTCACCATCAGCTCCGGAGTCCCTCCCAATGCGCGGGCTTTCAGAGCTGCGAGAGTTTCCCTTTCTTCTCGCGGCTCTGTTAATCTCGCCGGGGCTGATGGGATTTCCCATCAGCCCTGGCAGGATTAACAGAGCCACGAGAGGTCAGAGAAGCTCTCGCGGCTCTGAAAGCCCGCGCATTGGGAGGGACTCCGGAGCTGATGGTGAAGGGAGGCTCTGCCAGGCAGGTGGGACATTTGATTCTGCCGCTGCCACGATGGCAGCGGCAGCGGCAGCAGCAGCCGTTTTTTTTTTAGTCTGCTTTTGCTAATGTAGAATGTTTTTTGCGCGGGGCCCCCTGAAACCCGGGGCCCTGTGCAAAAAACATTCTTGCTTAATGGACGGGCCGGCCCTGCTGGTGAGTTGAGGAGGCTAGCTGGGGGCAAGAAAGGGCTTCTGGTGAGTCAGAGGGGGCCAGCTGGGGGTAGGAAAGGGTTTCTGATGAGTCGGAGGGGACTGGCTGGGGGAAGGAAAGGGCTGCTGATGAGTCAGAGGGGGCTGGCTAGGGGTAGAAAAGGGCTGCTGGTGAATTGAGGGGTTGGCTAGGGGAAGGAAAGGGATGATGGCGAGCAGAGGGGGTTGCTGGTGAGTGGGGGTTTGTTTGGGGCAGGAGAAGGGCTGCTGGTGAACGGGAGATGGTTGGAGATGGGTTACTGGTGAGTCAGGGGGATTGCAGGGGGCTGAAGATGGGCTGCTGATAGTCGGGCGTTGTTTGGGCTAGAAGGAGGGGGAACAGACATTTGCGTGGCGTGCCAGGGATCGTGGCTCCTGCATGCAGGAGCCGGGCTGGGCTAGCCGGGATGTTGCTAGACATCTGGGCAACCATAATCGGGGCACGGCCTGCATGTCCAGGCTGGCAGACCCGATTCTGACTGGCCAGACAGGCGGGGGATGTACACAATGGAATTGGCATCCACAACAAGAGGACACCCTATGAAATGAATAACCAGCAGACAAAACAAATTATAGAAAGTAGTTTTTTCAGGATGTGCACAACTAGACTGTTGAATCTGTTGCCGGAAGAAGTGCTCCAGGTCAGGGAGTACTGCCCAGCAAGAGAGGCATTGCATGCAGATCTATGTCATACATATCCATTGTGGATATCCAGAAAACCCGACTAGCTAGGGGCTATTCCAGGACCGGCTTGAGAAACACTGGTCAAGATGACTAACAGTAGGGTTCAAAAGAGTTTTGGACAAGCTCCTGGAGGAAACGTCCATAAAAAATTATTATGGGAAAGCCATTGCTTATCCCTGGAAATGAGCTAGGAGAAATCTGATCTGCTTTTTCGGATCCAACAGGAACTTTTAACCCAGATTATCCACGATCAAAGACAGGATGCTGAGCTCAATGAACATCGGTCTGTCTCAGCATAGCTAAATTAAGTTCTTATGCTCAAGATACTTCCTTTGACAAATGTTTCTTTTTACTACAAAAGACAGCTGTAAGGTTAAAAAAATCGCAATGCCCTTCATATGGTAAGTTACAAATTAGAAAGATAGATAGGTGCCAAATTAATTTTGAATTCCCTCCTAGAAGATATTTTTCCCTTTCAATTTAGATGTAATATAAGTGTGTGCTTGGCAATGAATGGCTTCTTGGCACCTCTTGGTTTGTACAGTCTTACAGTGCTTAAAGTAGCCTGGCAGCGTTCTCTTTTACTTTTGTAGACATTAGCCAGGCTGTCAATTTGGCAGGGTATGCAAAACTCTCATCTGTGCTTTACAGATTGCAATCGTTCTCTTTTTGGTGCTGCTGTTCCCCTTTCCTGTAGGCTCTATAACAAAAGCAGCAGCTTCAAAGTCAGAACCTGGGCTTAATACGTGCCAGCTCCAAATGATGAATGAAGCAAGGGAATGAGGAATGTGAGTGAATTCTGCACCGAGACATCATTCAAACTGCATTTGGGCAAAATTCAAACTCTGCTCTTCTGGGAGGCCCGTGAACACTGGAAGCACGGCATAGCATGACATTTACGGGAAGGAAGGGCATTTGCAAGATGGAGGCAGGAGATTTTAAAAAAAGAAAAAAAAGGAAAAAAGGAGAAGCTGAACTATTAGCCTTCCTGTTGTCTGCTTACTGAAGAGACCAGCAATGAATAATTTATGAACGCTGAGATTTCTTGTCCTCTCTCTGTAGTAGCTTCTAGCGCTTATTTTTTAATATGTCTATGATTTTCTGTTCGCTGCAATATTAAGTTGTAGGGTTTTTTTTTCAACTGCAAGCATTCTAAAAATAGGTTGCAAAATATCTAGGCATGCTATTGTACATGTTTAAATGCTATCTTTGTAAGTAAATAAACATGTAGATAAATAATAATGACTGAAATAAAAGCTATAATCCCTTTTTTGGCTGCTCACATATCCAGTAGGTCAATAATCATGATATTACCACCATAATTATTTGCATTTACATAGCATTTTTCACTCAAACACGATAAACTGCTTAGTAATGCAACGGTATTATACATCATAGTTTGCATAATCTCTTCATTAAGGGGTATTAGCAGTTTTGTATTATACACTGCATGATAGCAGTGGATGGGCCTTTATCAGTGGCATAAATTCCACCAAGCAGTCCCCACCATTCCAGTGGGCCCAGGCTGAAAGTGGGAAGGCAGCACGGCCAACTTACTTCATCCTGTTTGTTGCACTGCTTCCACTCTTCTAAGTTTGCTGCGGGCCTAGGGGCTGTTCCTCACTGAGCCGAAGTCTCACGATAACAGCCACACCTCGAGACTTCAGCCTGATAGGAAACAACCGCTGGGCCCATGGCAAATAGGATGAAGTAAGTTTTCCACTAGCACTGCATGGAGGGGACCACCATGACAATGGGGGGCCTACAGCAAAATTTTGCTTGGAGGCCCCTCATTGTAACTTACACCACTAGCCTTTGGCTTATATCCTGTACTCATGTTGACTTCCTACATTTCAGATTCATGCTATTCTCCTTTCAGTCTGCCTTAGCACTCACCAAGCAAGAGTATTATGTCAATCTGACAAAAACCCTTGCCATCTCTTTGCTATGCTCAACTCTCTTCTCAAAGTATGTCCGCCCCAACCCCTCCTTCACTTTCTGCTCAAACTCTGGCCGACTTCTTCTATGATAAGGTTCACAAGATTAATCTTGAGTTCACCACAGGAGTTCCTCCATCTCTCCCTCCCCTTCTTCACTCTCAGTTCCATCACTTAGATTCTGTCACCCTTTCTTCCTTTTCCAAAGTCACTGAGGAGGAAACTACACATTACTCTCCTCCTCCTCACTGATCTTCTGACAGATGTTTCTACTTTCACAGCTCCAATTTCCATCCATCAAATATAAAACATCCATCATACACAAGCATGCCAAACAATACCACCATGCTCTGGCCAAAAACCCCAGGAACACCACCTCAGTTCACTAATTGAATCTTCAGATTAAAAGGTTATAATCATAAAATCCCTCACTCTGTTTGCGGCTTGTCATGCCACGAGGGCTCGCATGTATCAGTGACGCTGAGAGCTATGTTATCAGTAGATAAACTACTGGCAAGGTCTCCCAAGATGGAGAGGTATCAGTGGGGGTGCCAGACTAAGACAACCCCATACATTTGGACAGCAGTAGTATGGGACAGTGATGGAGAAGAGAAGGAGTAAAACAACAGAACATCTGGGAGCCACTAGTCCAAAGTAGAAAGGGTTGTGATTGAAGAGGAGAGGAGCTGTATGTCTGATGGGAAGTGGTGTCTGATGGGAAGTGAAGAAGTTGAATTTAGGATTTTATTGTACTACTGTTCAAAGAGGAAATAGTCTAAGGGGTATGTTTACTAAACGGCGCAAACATAGCAGCTGTGACGTTATCGCATGATAATGGCGCATTACCATGCGAGAACATCACGTATCGCGCGATTACATAACCTGCGGTGGTAAGGTGCACAGAGGGCAAGGGTAAGGCTCCCCAGGGGCAGAGGGAAGGGGTCAATGGGCGGAGAATGGGCAGGGAGAGGCTCCATGCACACTAGCGCTGTGAAATGAAGCGCCAGTGAAAGCCTTGCGCTAGAGGCACATTTGCAGGGGAGAGAGACCACTTCAGTCAGCAATGTGCAGAAAAGGAAGGGAATGGGTGGAGAATTGGCAGGGAGAGGCTCCATGCACACTAGCACTGTGAAATGAAGCGCCAGTGAAAACCTTGCGCTAGAGGCACATTTGCAGGGGAGAGAGACCATTTCAGTCAGCAATGTGAAGAAAAGGCAGGGAAAAAATGTGATAGTAGTGATACATGTGCAGCAACATCACAGTGCCCAAGTACGAGAGGGCACTACGCTGAGGCTGCAAATGTGGTACAGGGGGCTGCAGGCGGGACATGCAGTGGGGCAGCTGGGGCACGGGGTTGGCTAGGCAGATGCCTAGGTGACACATAGGAATGTGGATGCATAAAAGCAGCAAGAAAGCAACTGATCAAGGGCAAACATGGCCACGAGTGTGCGTCCCACAGTGTCCCAGGGGACAGTACCCAGCAAGTACCCCAAAGGGCACATAACAATAGCAGGTGGTGCCGGAGGAAGTGTGGATGTCTATGCAGGCACCCCTACCCCATATCACGCACCATAGGCAGCCGCCTACTGGCACATTGGATGACCTGGGATGGAGCACCACCAGCACCACCGGCACAAGGGCATGTTAGCATGGTGGCGGAGAGGTGCTGGTGGTGGAGGGGGCAGTGGCATCAGCCCACAGCAGACCACGGCCAAGCCCTGTTTAGGTGGGTGCCGTGCACTGCAACAGACAAGGTCTATCTGACGAACAGTCATGGTATCCCCAGGGAATGATCTGCCTCTGTGGCAACAGTTTGGTCCAGTACACGCTGCCAGTGTGTTCAAGAGCAGAAGGTCACAGGTTCAAGTCCCAGCTGTGCCTCCTGCAAACCATGTCCCTATAATTTACCCAGTACAAAACCGTGGTAACAACGACAGAACTGTTATTGCAGATAAAATAAACATGCCATACACTTCTATATTTTACCCTACAGAGCACAGACACCATAAACATGTGCAATCCCTAGAGCAGAGTTTCTCAACTGCAGTCCCGGAGGGCCAAGCGCCATTCAGGTTTCATGCTTTCCCTAATAAATATGCCTGTGATGCATTTGTATGCACCACCTCCATTTTATGCAAATGTATCTCATGCATATTCATTAGGGACAGCATGAAAACCTGAACAGTGTTTGGCCCACCAGGACTGGAGTTGGGAACCTCTGCCCTAGAGCAGTGGCCAACAGGGGCACAAACACCCACACCCAGAGGCCCCACTATCCAAAGCCTCATGGAGCGTCAGGCTGTTGGGCCCTGCGCGGAGCAGCATCTCCCAATACTGGCACCTGCATACCTTAGCAATGCCGTCCTAAACTTGGGAACACGTTCCACAGATATCAAAAGGTTGCTATGATTAATGTCAGATAGCAAATCTTAGGTTAAACATGAGTTGTTGTCAGAGATACATCATAGCAACCTTTCTGATATCTGTGGGGTGTGTTTCAGTTTGTGCTTCTGACAGTGTTTACCACCCCGGGGAGTGACCCCAACAGTATTGAGTACCATGGCAATGCCCGCACTGTGCCCAGGACTGGTGTGGCGGCCAGGGCTGCCACAAACCTCTATAATTGCACAAAGATGGCATAGGTATGGGAGTGTGTATATGTCTATCCAGTGTGTTGTGGCTGCCTACACCTTAATGAGCCCACACTGCTTGCACTGTTTCCAGTGTTAGCCTGCCAATGTGCATAATGAGGGGCAAGGTACTGTGTGTATGGCCCGGACAGTGTGGCCTGGGCAGGATGCATCTGCACAGGGCATAGCGCAATGGCTGGGACATTGTAGTGCCCGACCACCACCTGCACGGACAGGGTGGCCACGGCATGTCATGCTGGGAGGTCACTCTCACCCTGACTGAGCTTTGGCCACGGCATGGCTAGGTTCCCCATAGTGCTATACAGTATTTCTCTCAAGTGATATTTATGGGTTCCCTTTTCTGGGGCCCAATCACTGACTTACCTTCTTGGTGTGTGTGTTCACATCCCATTTTTGGGTGCACACAGTTCCTCCAGGAACATGCGCTATGTGTTAGCTAGCAGACTGTCTGCAGTTAGCATGTGTATGGCTTGGATACCTTGCAGAGTGCAGCAGGTGGAGACTGACTGTGCTCTCTGCTGGTGAATGTCAGATAGTGGCGGGGGGCAGCTGAGCTTTTCCAGCGTTCTGCCTGTCTGCCAGTATTTTATGTGATGTGTACAGATCTGCCTTGACTGCCCTGTAGGGTGCCCGTTCCCCAGCAGGACTGGGGTTGATGGTCCCCTCTACTGCCACCATTGCAGTGATGTAGAATGTGGTTCTGTTACTGGGAGATCCTGTCCCCCACCCTGGGCTACAAAGGGCAGTTTGGGTGGTTCTATATATTCCGCTGTTGGGTCCAAACACCCCCCTTCCCCTATAACATGTGACCATGGCACCCACACAGAATATGCACTATTATGGGTGCATCATAGTCCACAAGGGCTAGATGTGACTGGGAAATACAGATGGAAACAGGTGTATCCTAGGTGTGTCTGAAAGGACTTCCTAGCACACACTAGCACTGATGGGGACCTGCAGCACAGCCTATCTCAGCCAAGCCAGGTGCTGCGGACCTGGTGCTGGGCACCCCACCTCACCCTCAAAGTGAGCACAGGACACGCACTCACGGTCTGTAGCTACTCTGTGCCAGTAACACACATGGTCAGTTCCCCCTACCAGGACAAGGTGCTGTGGGGGTGCATACCCCATCTTGTGATCAGCTGTAGACTGCTGATCTGCATCTGCAGTGCATCATGGGTATGGGTGGGTTTCCCTATCCTGGTAACCACAGCAGATAGTGTGTGTGGTGACCTGCAGTCTTTCTGTAGCCAGCCAGCGGTATGATAGTAGCTATAGAGATGTAGCCCACTGGTTACTTCAATGACTGTGGAGGTAGAGGTCATGGGTTTGATCCCACAGTGGTGCTATTTAATAAGGCTGTCTGAGGCTTTTCCTCCTAATCTGCATCAGTGCTGCCAGCAAAATGCACTCTCACAGTGCCGTAGCCTAAGGTGCCTCATTGGGAAACCTATACAGCACCCTGTAACGTGCCCTATGAAGCGCCCTATAGGGCACTTTACAAGTTGCCTTGGTGGCAGGGCACTTTATACTGTGCCCTCTGGAGGGCCTTATAGGGCACCTTTTTCAGCACCTTAGATTACAGCACTGTGAGGGTGTTTTTGCTGGCAGCACTGATTTAACTTACAAAAAGGAAATGCCTTAGACAGCACTGATCAAAAGTAAAAGGTAATGCCTCAGACAGCCTTCTTAGGTAACACCTCTGCAGGATCAAACCAATGACCTCTGCCTCCGCAGTCATTGCAGTAACCAGTGGGCTACATCTTTATAGCTTCTAACACTGCGCTGGCATGAATTTAGGATTAACGTGCGTTAACGTGCCACGGCGCACACTATCGCGCGATATAGATTCTTACTACCTTGCCACCGGAACGCCCACTCCTTATAGAAACATAGAAATAAGACGACAGAAAAAGACCACATGGCCTATCTAGTCTGTCCTTCCATATCAACAACTACAACAGTCCCCTTTTTACCTTTAGAGATCCTCTGTGTTTGTCCCATGCTTTTTTGAATTCAGTTACTGTCCTTATCTCTACCACCTCCACTGGGAGACTATTCCACGGATCCACTACTCTTTCCGTAAAGAAATATTTCCGCATATCACTCCTGAATCTATCTCCCTTCACCCTCATCCCATGTCCCCTCGTAGCAGAACTTGCTTTCAATTGAAAGAGGCTCTCTCCCTGAACATTTATGCCATGGAGGTATTTAAACATCTCAATCATATCACATTTATCCCGCCTTTCCTCTAAGGTGTACATATTAAGATCCTTCAGTCTGTCCTCATATGCTTTATAATGAGGACCACTAATCATTTTAGTAGCCACCCTCTGCACCAACTCCATCCTGTTCACATCCTTTTGAAGGTGTGGTCTCCAGAATTGCACACTATACTCCAAATGAGGTCGCACCAAAGACTTATACAGAGGCATTATCACCTCCTTTTTTCTGCTAGCCATTCCTCTCCGTATGCACCCAAGCATCCGTCTAGCTTTTGCTGTTGCCTTTTCTACCTGTTTAGCTACTTTAAGATCATCAGACACAACCACGCCTTGGTCCTGCTCTTCTTTAGTGGACAAAAGTACTTCACCCCTATACTATATTGCTCCCTTGGATTGCTGCAGCCCAAATGCATGACCTTACATTTTTTAACATTAAATCCCAGCTGCCAAATTCTAGACCATTCTTCAAGCTTAGCGAGATCCCTCCTCATGTTATCTACACCTTCCTGGGTGTCTTCTCTATTGAGGATTTTGGTATCATCTGCAAAGAGGCAAACCTTATCCGACAACCCTTCCGCTATATCACTAACAAAGATGTTAAAAAGAATCAGACCAAGGACAGATCCCTGGGGAATACCACTGGTAACATCCTTCTCCTCAGAGTGAGCTCCATTTACTTGTACTCTTTGTCACCTCCCACCCAACCAATTTCTAACCCAAGCAGTAACTTTAGGGTCCATCCCTAGGGTGCTCAGTTTGTTTATAAGTCGCCGGTGAGGAACAGTGTCAAAGGCTTTACTGAAATCTAAATACACCACATCTAGGGCTCTCCTTTGGTCCAACTCCCTGCTTACCCAGTCAAAGAAATCAATCTGATTTGTCTGACAAGATCTGCCTCTGGTGAATCCATGCTGCTTCGGATCCCGTAATCCGCTGGACTCCAGAAACCTCACTATTTGCTCTTTCAGCAGCGTTTCCAATAATTTACTCACCACCGAAGTTAAACTAACCAGTCTGTAGTTTTCAACCACATCCTTACTTCCGCTTTTGTGTAAAGGCACCACATGAGCCTCTCTCCAGTCCTTTGGCAGCACTCCCGACTCCAACGAGGCATTGAAAAGGTCAGTCAGTGGAGCTGCTAGAACGTCCCCAAGTTCTCTCATTATTAGGGTGTATCCCATCCGGTCCCATCGCTTTGTCTACTTTAAGATGAGCTAGTTTCTCTCAAACACAGTCTTCTGAAAATTGTTCAAGTTGTCTCTTGCTTCTGTTCCTGTTTGTGGGTGTTTTCTGAGGTCCTGCTCCTGATTCTTCATCTGTGAACACAGAAGAGAAATACTTCTTAAGCAATTCCGCTTTATCCTTATCAGCTTCTACATATTGTAGAAGCTGATAATGTACATAGTTATTCCCTAATTGTTATCCTAGTTATTTTACCTGTTCACTGTAATGCCTTATCGGCACAATTTGTTATATGTAAACTGCGCTGATTTTTAAGAGTGCGGTATATAAGAACAAATAAATAAATAAATAAATATTCCTCCCCTGCACCCTTGAGTCTGACAATACCATTTTTGCCCTTCCTCTTCTCACTAATATATCTGAAAAATGTTTTATCCCCCCATTTTATTGAATTGGCTATTTCCTCCTCCTTTTGAATCTTTGCCTTCCTGACTACTTTGCTAGCTTCTCTAAGTTTTTCCAAATACAGATGCCTGTCTTCTTCTCTCTGTGATATCTTGTATTTCATGAAGGCCTCCCTCTTTTTCTTCACTTTTTCAGCTACTTCTTTCGAAAACCATAGTGGTCTCCTTTTCCTTTTCCCTTTATTTACCATTTTAACAAAAAGGTTGGTTGCCCTTATATGGCATCCTTCACATTATCGCTGCAACTAGTGTTGGTAACATTAAGACGGTTTAGTAAACATACCCCTAAGAGAGTGGGATTAGTGTAAGAAATTTTGTAAAGAGTAACTGGTGTAAACTTGATTTATACTGAAGTTCAGGTAGAAAGAACTTTAATTTTTCTTGATTTATTTTCATTCTCTTATATACCACACTATTCTGCATCAGTGCAGTTTACATTGAACAGGGCATTTTAACTTGCAGATAATTATTTTACAGGGAACATGGAGGGTTAAGTGGCTTGCCCAAGACCACAAGGAGCACCTGTGGGACTAGAAACCCCAGTCCCTCTGGCCCAAGGGTGCTGTCCTCTAGTGGGATTTGAACCCCCATCCTTCTGGCCTGAAGTTCCTTGCCCTAGCCACTAGGCCACTCCTCCACTCCAACATGTTAGAGGCAAGAATAAGAAATCTGGTACTCGAATTTGGCATAGGTTGGAAAGTTCCTTGTTTTGAATTCAGGTTTTGAGAAACTGAAATTCCTGAATACTATTGGAAGGAATCTATAGCAAGTGATAGAAATTCCTATGTAGTTTAAAAGATACCGACTTCTGATTGAGATATGAAGGAATGATATTCCTAGATAATACTCCTGAAAAGCGTAAAAGCTGTTACTGAGTTTGGAAAGTGGTTTACATAGCCTGTTTAGGAGGTGTTCTACAGAGAAAGTTAAAAGGAAATCTCTGTAATTTGTGAGGAATTATTATGAAGAAGAAAATCAAAACTCAAAGGAAGTTTGTAGGCTGTTAACCTGGTATTAAAAATCCTGTCATAGCTCTGACTGAGCTTTGGTGGAACAGAATGTTGGAAACTGACTGGCTATGATAGAGGTCACTGAAGCACTGGATTTAAGAGCTGAGGTTCTGTTATAAACCTTGCTTCCTGCATCCTTCTGCACAAGGAGGGAGGCGTTTTTGAAGGAATTCTGAATTGTTTTAAGAAGGTACATGGGGTATGTTTACAAAGCAGTCTTAACGTGCGCCCGGCACTAGTGTGCAGGCTGCCATAAAAGGAGTGGGCGTTTCGGTCTTAACGTAGCAAAACGGGATTATCGCATGATAACGTGCACTGCGCACATTATTGTGCGAGAAGCCGCTAAGCACGTTAACGCGCGGTAATCTTAAGTAGGCGCGCAGACATGCAAACACAGAAACAGAGGTGTAGCACAATGGTCAATACACTGACTGCTGGTACAGGGGTCATGAGTTTGATCCCCCAGTGTGCCTAATGAATAAGGCTGGCTGAGGCATCACCCTTTACATTTAAGTAGTGCTTTTTGAGGCATTTTATTTTTATTTTAATTAGTGCTGCCAGCAAACACACCCTCACGGTGGCGTAACCTAAGGTGCCGCATAATTTTTATCTGCTGAGTTCAGTTGTGGAGGTAATCTTGGGACCATCTTAATAATGGCCCTGTATTCTGATTGACTGGAGGCGCTATAGGAGGGTGTTATGGATGATGGTGTTGAAGGCAGCAGAGATGTCGATGAATACAAGAATTAATCTTTTGTGAATGTTCTGGATTCCCTTTATGAGGTTGTTCAGAAGTGAGGTTAGGAGGGTTTCCACTCCGTGATGAGATTGGAAACTGCTGCTGAAGGTTGATTGGAGAATGGGTGTCGAAGTATTCCTGTAGCTGGGTTTGGACCGTTTTCTCTATTATTTTGGATAGGAAATGTAGGCTTGCAATGGGTCTGTAGGAAGAGGGGTCAGATGGGTCGAGGTGAGTTTTTTTTCAGGAGAGGGCAAATTGAGGAGGTTTCGAGGCAGTATGGTAGGTAGCCATGTAGTAAAGAGCATTGAGTGAGTTTTGCTAGGAAGGGAACAAGATCAGTTATGGTGACTTTAATCCAGATGATTGACAAGGGTCAAGAGGGGTGGTGGTGGTGTTGAGCGACAAGATGATGCTTTGGATGTTTTCAGCTCAGATATTTTTGAAGATGGTACATGAGTGCATTGGCCTGGTATGTTGTGGAGGTAAATCAGGTTGAGCAAGTGAAGCAGGTTGGGGATAGCAGGTATAGAAGTAGTCTGCTAATTGTTGAGGAGTGATGGGGCTGTTAGTTGTGTTGTTGGTGGGTGTTGACATCAGTTCTTTTACTAGAGTGAATAGTTCTTTTGGACAGTTGAGTGATCTTTGAATTAGCTTTGTGTGGTAGCTTTGCATTGAGAGGTTGGTGGCTTGGTTGTACTTTCTTAGAAAGGTCATGTACTGGGTTTGATCTGCGGGTAGCTGTGATTTTCTCCATCTGTGTTCCTGTTTCCTTAGTTGGGATTTGAGCTTTCGGAGATCAGGGGTGTACCATGAGGTCCATTTGTAAGTAGAGTTGTGAGGATGGGTCAAGGTTGATGTAGAGGCTGCTTTGCTGATGAGTTCATTCCAGTTGAAGTTCAATGGTAAGGTTTGGGGAGATATGAGCGAGAAAGGATTCTTTGTGGATTCTTTATCAATCACAACGCCAAGGGACAGAATTGTTTGTACCCAAGGAATATAAACATTGTCAATCATGTATGAATTTGCAAATCTACCTTCTCCATTCCTCCCATACCCAGGCAAACTGCTTGAGAACTATTTAACACTAAAGCACTTTTAGCCAATTTCTGATCTTTTCCAAACGCTCATTAAAAATTTCCAGGACTTGTTTTCTTTCTCCTTCAAGCGGAACTAATAGCCATATATCATCAACATAAACAAACATCCTAGCTTCATATCTATGAATTAATTTTCCTAACAGCTGAAAATAATATTAAATAAAATAGGTGAAAGGGGGAGAGCCCTGCAGTATACCCCATGTCCAATAATGCTGTTTGGACCAATATTCCCCATACTTAAGCTTAAAAGTAATTTCCTGCTCACCATTCAACAAACAGCTTACAGGAGAGCAAGAAAGGACTTTTAAGGTTAGGTATGGGAAATACTGCTCCAAACAGCATTATTGGACAAGGCTCCCCTCCTTTCACCTATTTTATTTAATATTTACTTTCAGTTATTAGGAAAATGAATTGTTGGATATGAAGTTAGGATGTCTATTTATGCTGTATTTACACACTGGTTATCACTGCTAATGTACATCCTCACCCCTACCTAATGCTCATCATCTAATGGCCTATAACATGGTGGACATAGTTTAGAGAAGTGTACAATTATATCCAATTTAAACAGCGCTATATACCTCTAAAAACTACTCCATCTTTATCTCTTAGCCAAGTCTCTGTTAAACACAGTGGCTCCTATTCTGACCCACATTTAGCAGGGATGGACGTCCCGGTCGGACGTAAATTCCTGCTAAAAGCCTGGGACAGGATCACCTCTACATAGCTCCTCGCACATATACGGGAGATGTGCGTGGAGCTCTGGAGGGGGCAGGCTGAGGGAGGAGCAAGGGCGGGCAGTGGGAGGTGTCATGACCCCAGACATACAGGGCTGATTCTGAGGTCGAATAAGTCCCCCCTGGACATTGGGGGATGCCAGAGCCGGACCTGGAAACCAAGGTGAGGAGTGCATGAGGTTCCCTGCAGCCTGACTCTGGCCATGGAAGGCTCTATCGGGCTTCGGGCTGCGGGGAAAGAAGATAGTGAGAATCGGCCGGTAATCATGGCTTCTGCATGGAACCATGGTGGCATGGCAATAGGATGCTGCTCCATGCAGGAACCTGGCTGAGCTAGCCAGGAAAGTGGTTAGACATCTGGGGTGCCCCCGTGGGAGCAGAATCGGGAGCATCCCCGTGCCATCTGGATGGCTTGGGGATGCACAACTTGGAATTGGCCTCAGTACGTTTATTTATTTATTTTAGCAAAACTTTGTACCACATCCCTAGCCAACCAAAATAGCTTTCAATCACATAAAAACAGCAATAAGTCACCTTGAATCCAGCACTCTTCGCCATAACCATAATCCCACTTTCCCTTCCCCCACCCTCTTTCTTAATTTATTCTTATGCAAACAAATTTGCACTGCACTCAACTGATACACATACATCTAACCCCTCCCTCACCCCGATCTCCTTATCCTATAATCCTGAGTATCCCAACACACTCACAAATTTCCAGCCACAAGCATACACCTTATAATAATCCCTAAAGTCTATTCAGCTGGCACCTGCCTACCAAGGGAGGAGGTGAAGACTGAGCATGAGAAAAGATACACCTTGTTCCTCCTGCTCGGAAACTTCAAGCTGGACAAGGGCATTATACACAGTTATGGAATTTTTTTGGTGCAGTAATTTCCTCGTCCTTTTTTGGTCTTTCAATTAATTTGAAACCATCATTTGTTGGGTATAGCCAACTACCCAGCTACGGCATCCCAAGAAAAAGGAGGCAGACTCTGGGATCAAACCTATATCTCTCACACTGCAGGATACGTTCTTGCTACTGACCCATTCTTCTCGCACATACCAGGTATTAATATACAAATATAATGCGTGAAAGGATGCATTATTTTCAGTATAGCAACTCACATTCCCACTGAGTCTCCCTTACCCTAGTCATCTGGATAAGGAAACAAATGGAAATGTAATATTTATGAAGCTTATAACAGTAACATGATTATGTCTTACGAAACTGTAAAACTGCACTTGGCAATAGTAGAGAATGCAATGTTATGTCTTATTGGAGATGAAACACTCGTAATTTTCTCACAAAATTAAAACAAATATTATTATGATAAATCATAATTCTGAAGCACCTTTAATCAAAATAAAATTTTAATGAGATTTAGAATTTAATATTTCAGAAGTATATATGTGGTCCCTCTGGAGTGAATGGCCTGGGACCAAGGCTATAGGAGAGATTCCAAAGGAATGATAGACGAAGAAACACAATTGTTATTACTACTAACAGAACCCCACAAAACACTTGTATTTGAATTAGCATTTTTATTGCAATAATAATTTTTTAAATACAGGATTTCCTGCCTACACTCACATTTCTAGCCTGACTCCTGGTTCTTTCTATCTCATTCAATTCCCTTCTTGGTGCACTCATTTTGGCTTTATTTATTTTATTTTATTTTATTGTTTTTCTATACCGCTTTTCTTCGGGTCAAAGCAGTGTACGTTAAATGACAATGGTGCATTGATACTTAGAACAGTATGAACTTAATTACATAGAACTGTCTGATCCCATTTACATAGAGCAGTACAAGCTTGTATGTAGATGAAGTAACATATTTATATTTGGTATGGGGTTATATGTGGTAGGGGTTATCATAATGTGGGGGTGGGGGAGGACAGGGAGAGGAAGGGGGATTATGTTGTGGGACCGAAGTGTTCGGTGAACAAGTGTGTCTTTAGTAACTTTCAGAAGGCGAATAAGCCATTGGTATTTCTGATTTTTTGGGGGAGTAAGTTCCACAGGTTTGGGGCATAGAGTTCAAATGCTCTTCAGCATGCATAGTGTGTGCTTTTTGTCTTTTCATGTGGGACGGTCAACATATTCTTGGTGGTTTCTGTTTTACTTCTGGTGGTATTATTTGTGTTTAGTAGGGTTTGAAGGTAATAGGATAACTGTTAGTTGATAGTTTTGAAGGTGATTAGGAGTACTTTGTATTTGATGCGGCTCCTTAGGGGAAGTCAATGGAGTTGTCTCAGAATGGGGGTTATGTGATCAAATCGTGTGGCTCCTTGGATGACTTGGGCCGCTGTGTGTAGTGCTATGTATAATGGGAGGAGTGTGGATTTTGGTAGGCCCTGGAGGACTGAGTTGCAATAGTCAATCTGTGGCAAAATGACGGCCTGGAAGGCTGTGCGGAAGTCAAGTGGGTCTAGGAGGGGGCAGAGGTGTTGTAGTGTATGGATTTTGTGGTAAATGGTTCTTATGGTATTTTGTGGGTAGGGTTTGAGAGAAAGGCATTTAGTCAAGGGTGATGCCCAGGTATTTGATTTCTTTCTTGGTTGATACTGCAGTGTTGTTTAGGGTTAGTAGGGTTAGGGTTAGGGGGTGGAATGCTTCATCCTTGGTGATGAAGAGTATTTCTGATTTCTTGAAGTTGATTGTGAGTGAGTTTGTTGCCAGCCAGTGAGAGATGTCTGTGAAGCATTTTACAATTCCATTGTAGGTGGGTTTGTTGGTGTTGAAGGGTGCATAAATCATTATGTCATCTGCATACAGTAGATGTGGAAGTAGATATTATGGGATCATATGATTGTGCATAATGGCTGGAGGTAGAGGTTGAAGAGGAGTGCTGATAGTGATACTAACAGGGGCTCTGCATTTCAAACCAAGGTAAGAGTGTGTGGCTTTTAAATTACTAGCTCTCTGCCTGAGAGCTCTTAAAAGGGGTTTGGTACATTTTTAGGTAAATCATTTTTATTATTATTATAAACATCATAAACAAACATACAACAAGACCACAACAGCAATCCAAAACAAAACAAAGCAATACCTTCTCCTCTAATTCCCTCCCACTCTTATCCAGAATATACGTAAAGGCATACGCCGCTTAGTACCTCCACACAGCCTACGACTGAACCCCCCAGCCCCCCCACCCACTGCCCACCTCCCTCCTTTCCCCCCCCCCATCTACAACCCCCCTCCTTCCCTCCCCCAGTCTATACCAATTCGATCGGTACTCTCACCCTTCTCCCTCCCCCATCCTAGGGGGCTACATCTCTCAGGGGCCCCCACACAGTGATGAACCGCTCCCACGCCCCTCCTGCTAACAGCCGGGCAGTACGCTGCTCCATCTCCATCAAGTCTCTCATAGCCCGCTCCCACTCCCCCACTGCTCTTTCAGCCAACTCCGCAGTATGCACAGTTTCACAATACTTAACCATGTATATAGTTACATTAACTGGCTTGTATATAGTTATCATGTTCTCCCTGTTAAGAAACTTGTTTATTGTATACCCAAGTTACTTTTACCTGTTTATTGTAAGCACAAATCACTAAACTGAGATGTGTAGATTTAATGTTTATTCTAAACCGCACTGATCTTAAATAGCGCGGTATAAAAGAAAATGTAATAAATAAATAAATAATAAACAAATCCTTTTGCACCCAGCTTGCGCCCACTCTCCCAAAGGGGTTGCACTCCTTCATAAGATCCAAAAAGGCACCATTCGGGGGTCATCTCCACCCTGGTCTGCAGCCACCTCCCCAGCAACCAACCCACCGCCAACCAGAACCCCTGAATGCGGATACAGAACCAGAATCGGTGGGCGAAACCCCCCCTCGCTACCTTGCAAAGGCTGCACATATCAGTCGCCAGCAGGCCCACCTTCGCAGCCCAAACATTATGGACATATGCTCTCCATAGAAACTTATACTGAATTTCCTGCAGCTGAACTGTTTCTGAAATAGCTTTAATTCCCGCAAAGGCCCCCCTGAGTCTCCCCACGGTGGCCTGCAGAACTCCACCTTTCCGCCACTTCTCCTCTAATCCTACCAACCACGTGCTATTCCCCTCAGGGTATAGAGCCCTATCTAGAGTC
Organism: Ichthyophis bannanicus; assembly: GCA_033557465.1. Taxonomy (NCBI): domain Eukaryota; kingdom Metazoa; phylum Chordata; class Amphibia; order Gymnophiona; family Ichthyophiidae; genus Ichthyophis; species Ichthyophis bannanicus. Next base: position 750,313,639 of record CM066036.1, on the reverse strand, counting down.
CCGATTGTGATCTTCCCCTCCAAGGCGCTAAACAACTCCCCTCGCCAATACTCCCGCAAACTCCGTCCGCAACGCGGCAATATAGTGTCGGGCCTGCAAATAAAAGTAGAAATCTCGTGGCCCCAAATGATATCTACCCCGCAAGGAGGCGAACGAGTCCACCTCTGCCCCACCATCCATACAAAGATGCCCTACAAATCGCACACCTTTGGCCGCCCATGCTGTTGCCATGGCAGCCCACCAGCCTGGTAGACATGCCGGATTTCCTCCCAGTGGAATACAATCGGTCACCCTACCGTGCCCTCCCCGATGGCGGCAAAGCGCCCCCCAAGCCACGCGCAGGGCACTCCAAAAAACTGACTGTTTGCAAGCCTCAGGAAGTTGCCCCCTTTCCACATGTACCATCACCATTCTATGCTGCGGAGCTACCACCTCATCAATAATACCCAAAGGGACTACCTCTGAGGTGTCCTCCAAGAAATCTCGAAGAATCCTCGTCCAACACACCAGATTGTACCACCGAAGCGACAGCAATCCAGCTCCTCCATCCTCCCTAGTTTGCAGCAACGTACCTAACGCAATGCGTGCCCGCCGGCCCCGCCACAAGAACCACAACAAATGACTTCCCAGCTGCTCCAGATCTCAGCGCAACAGCCACACAGGGAGATGATGCAGGACATACGCTATCCTGCCACTCAGCGACTACGGCAGCTCCTTCCATTTCCGTAGCCGACAGGCTGTCCCCTCCATTAACAACTGAACGTTCACCTGATATAACTGGCCTAGCCGGTCGGGGATCTGAATACCTAGGTAGCATATCTGCCCCTCCGTCCACACTAATAGAAAAACACCTCTCCACACTCCCCGACAGCCCCCACCCACATCAAGCCCTAGAGATTTAGCCTTATTAATTTTCAATCCTGAGAAGGTGCCAAAGCCCTCAATCACCTGTAGTGCCCGCGCTAGGGACACCTGCGGGTTTGTCAAGCAAAGCAGCATATCGTCTGCAAAAGCGCTAAATTTAAATTCGCCAGCCTCCCAGTCAACACCTGTCACTTCTTTCTGTTGCATCAACTTCACCAAAAGCGGCTCTAAATGCAAGATAAAGAGAAGTGGCGACAAAGGGCACCCCTGGCGAGTCCCTCTTCGCAAGACAAACGGCTCCGATCGCACTCCCCCCACCGTGATAAATGCCCTTGGCTCGGCATACAAGGCATGCACCCACCCCACAAACTGTCCCCCGAATCCAAACCGATGCAAAGCCTCAAACATATAATCCCAGGAGACCCGATCGAAGGCCTTCTCCGCATCCAGGCTAGCCAATAGAAAGGGGCAATTCTGCTGGAGACATCTATCCATACTCAACAACACTTGAACAATATTCCAAGCTGCCACCCTCCCCCGTACAAATCCCACCTGGTACTGTCCAATAATACGAGACAATATCTCCTGTACCCGCATAGCTAGCACCGACACAAGAATTTTCATATCAAAATTGTTGAGCGAGATAGGCCTATAAGATGCTGGATCTTCCGGATCCTTCCCTGCCTTATGTATCAGTGAAATGGAGGCCGTCCGCATGTCTCTTGGGAACTTTCCCATCTCAAGAACTTCCGCATACACCGCTGCCAAAGTAGGCACTACCTGCCACTCCAGTATTTTATAAAACTCCACACCGTAACCATCTGGGCCCAGCGTCTTATCCAATTTCCCCGCTCTTATGACCTTCTGTATCTCAGCACCGGATATCGGCTGATTCAACATCTCCTGCGGAGTCACTTGATTCAGCTTCACATCCTCCCAAAAGGCCTGCGCTTGTCCGTATCCGCACCTTCCGGGGTATACAGCCGACTATAAAAGCGTTTAAACACCTCCGCTATCTCCGCGGGCTCTGTTCTCTGTACTCCCTTCTCATCTCGGATCCGCACCACCAAGTGATTATCCTGCCAATCCCGTACGAGCCTCGCCAGAAACCTCCCAGAGCAGTTTCCAAAACGAAAGAACTGATGCCTATAGTACTGTAGATCAAAGGTCGCCCTCTCCTGGAGGAGATTATTCACTTGTCTCTGGATCTCGAGATATTCCTGTCGTGCCTCCCCCCCAGGCTTCTGCAGAGAAGCCTTTTTTTTCACCTGAAGATCCTGCGTGAGCCTCACCAGATCCTCATTTACCCTTTTCTAAGAACATAAGATATGCCATACTGGGTCAGACCAAGGTCCATCAAGCCCAGTATCCTGTTTCCAACAGTGGCCAATCCAGGTCACACGCACCTAGCAGTCTCCCCAAAAGACACAGGTTCTGCAATGCTTGTACTAGGTCAAGCATTGATATCCTGGGTCCCTTCTTAATAATGGTTTATGGACCTTTCCTCCAGGAACTTGTCCAAACCTTTTTTAAACCCAGCTACACTAAAAGCCTTTACTACATCCTCCGGTAACAAATTCCAGAGTTTGATTACACGTTGAGTGAAAAAATATTTTCTTTTCTTAGTCTTAAATAGTTTACCCTGTAGCTTCATTGCATATCCCCTAGTCTTTCTATATTCTGATAACGTAAACAGTCGACCTACGTTTACCCATTCCACCCCGTTCATTAATTTATAGACTTCTATCATATCTCCCCTCAGCCGTCTCTTTTCCAGGTTAAAGAGCCCTAACCTTTTTAGCCTTTCTTCATAGGAGTATCCTTCCATCCCCTTTACCATTTTGGTGGCTCTTCTCTGAACCTTTTCTAATAACGCTATATCCTTTTTAAGATACGGCGACCAGAATTGCACACAATATTCAAGGTGCGGTCTCACCATGGAACGGTATAGAGGCATTAGAATATCTTTTGTTTTATTTTCCATTCCTTTCCTTATGATACCTAGCATTCTATTTGCTCTCTTGGCTGCCGCTGCACACTGGGCCGAGGGTATTAACATGTTATCCACAATGACGCCTAAATCATTTTCCTGGGTGGTGGTTCCTAATGTGGAACCTTGCATTGTGTAACCATAGTTTGGGTTGTTCTTCCCTAGGTGCATAACTTTGCACTTGTCCACATTAAATTTCATCTGCCATTTTGATGCCCAGTCTTCCAATTTATCAAGATCCTCTTGCAATTTTCCACAATCCTCTTGGGTTTTAACAACTTTAAATAGTTTTGTGTCATCTGCAAATTTGATAACCTCACTCGTTATTCCACTTTCCAGGTCATTTATGAATATGTTAAAAAGCAGCGGACCCAGGGGGGGCGGAGCTTGCCGGCGAAGGGAATGGCCGCTTGAACTGCACTGCTCCGACCTAGCCCGTAGAATTCAGTCTCTCCCTCGTCTCTACGGTTCTTGAAACCGACAAGAACAGGCTATTTCTACTGCCCAGGATGTCAACCTTAAAACCTGCCCGTCTGGATTTCCAGGCGACGGCAGGATCGGCGGTCAAACGCTCAAAACAAGAATCGGCCTCACCGCAAAAGATGGCGCCGGACAAAGATATCACGGCCGGTGAACGAGAGATATTGCATGAACTGAGAGCGGTGAAAGATATGGTCACCTCCAGTAACTCGGCAATAACGCAAATGCAAGCTGACATGCAGGCCGTTAAGGATACTCTGTCGGAGGTTACCGGCCGCCTGCACGCTGTAGAAATTGAAGCAGAACACTGTCGTAATGCACGGGCGCAGATTGGCCCACTTGCCAATCGGATAAAGGCACTGGAGAATCAAATGGAAGAACAAAATAACCGTGCACGACGGAGTAATGTCCGAATCACAGGAATACCAGAGGGGAGAGAAGGAATCGACATGATTAAATATTTAGAAAAATTTATTCCGGATATATTACAAATTACTTTCACACCAGGGCTGGAAATCGAACGTGCCCATCGGGTCCCCTCACGCACTAGCAGTGGAACGCCACATCCGAGACCGGTGGTATTGAAAGTACTGCGTTACCAGCAAGCACTACACATTCTACAAACAGCCAAGGTGAAAACAGCGCTTCAAATAGAGGGCAATAAAATTGCGTTCTATCCAGACCTGTGCAAGACGACGGTAGAGAAGCGCAAGGATTTGTTGGCCTGCAGGCCTCTACTACAAAAAGTAAATGCTCGGTATGTCCTTCTGTATCCGGCTCGCATGAAGGTGACACTGAACAACATGACGCGATCCTTTGAAAAGGGCGAGGACTTGCGATTGTTTCTCCGGGAGCAAGCCGACATGGAAATTGAGACATGAGAGACTCTTGGGATATTGGCAGCTACTTTGTTTACAGGTTATCATTTCGAGTGGGGTGATACAGGTACGGGATATTTTAGAGTGGGGGCATGTATCCTGTCCTTTTCTTCTCCAATGTTTACATTCCTCACTGTGCTCCTGCCTACACTGTACCCCCCCAATAGTGCTGATGTACATAGCTAGACGGGGTGAGAGAACAGTGAGACTACTTAACAGAATCTTAATAGGGCTAGGGTGAGGGGAGGGCGTAGGTAACAGATGGTTTGTAAAAGCGGGTTAAGTTACACCATACAAGTTATTATATGTTATACATTGTGGTTGTCAAATGAATGTGCGACTGTACCCAATCCCGTATACTTGAGGGGGGCGATGATGGCGGCGAGTGCTATTAAAAATGATCCAAGTGATTGGGCTCATGGCTAATGCAAAATTAAAGTTTTTGACTCTTAATGTACAGGGTATCACCAACCCAATTAAACGCACAAAAATTCTCAATTATTGTAAAAAACAGCGTGCGGATGTAGTGTATCTACAAGAGACACACCTCTCATTATGCGAATCTCAGAAAGTAAAGGGAGAATATTATCAGAATGTTGTGTCTTCTCCTGCACAGAAGAAAAAGGGTGGAGTAATCATCTTAATTCGTAGGTCACTGAAGTCGGTAATTGAGGGGACAGCGATTGATCCCACAGGGAGATGGGCCAAGGCCATAGTCAAGATATATGATGACAGATACACCCTGATGTCAATTTATGGTCCGAACCTAGATGACCCGCACTTCTATGAAAATGTAGCACACGAACTACTGACGATGGATTCGGCAGCAGTTATACTTGGTGGAGATTTCAATCTCATTCAAGATCCACTGATTGATAGAACCCCATATAAGCCGCAGCACAAGCCGAAGGCCTGCAAAATGCTGACCAGCATAATGGACTCCACCGGTTTGATAGACCCATGGAGGTTATTATCACCTACAGCACGGGAATACACATACTATTCGCTGCCCCATAACACACAAACGCGCATAGATTACTTTCTAGTATCTAAGACATTGCTGAATAGGATTGCTGATACTCGACACTTAGCTAAAGTAGTCTCTGATCACGCAGCGGTGATGCTAGAGCTGGATACTGGTACTACCCTACAATCACAAGTGAGATGGCATTTCGATCGAGCTTGGCTGACAGACATGAAGTTCCGCAGCATCATGGAAGCGGCCATTACTGAATATTTTACCTATAACCTAAGTTCTGAGACGGCAACGTGGGCCTGGTGGGAAGGCTTTAAGGCTAGCATGAGAGGGCGTATGACCTCATACAACATACAAAAGAAAAAAGAGACAAAGCAACGGCTGATTGAGCTTGAGCGAGAAATACGCACGGGAGAACGATTGCTCACGAAGCGAACCGACTCGCTGATACTGCTCAGGCTACAAAAATTGAGATATCAATACAATGCCATATTGAGCTCAGAGGCGGATCTGCAGATCAAGGCTCAAAGAGGGCTGTACTATCATGAGAGCAACCGCGCGAGTGCGTTGTTAGCTCGTATGCTCCGAGCGAAGAAAGCTGCAACAAGAATCGCAGGATTGAAAGACGCCCACAGCAACATACGGATTAAGGATGACGAGATACAAGCTATATGTGAAACCTTCTATGCAAAACTATATCAGACGGAGATTGATAGTAGTATGGATTCGTTCTCTAAGTTCGTGGCGTCCCTCACGGGTCCTAAACTATCCGCGACACAAAAGCATATCCTTGAAGATGACATAACCATAGCAGAGATAGAAGGCGCAATGAAACAATTAGCCAAAGGGAAGGCCAGCGGCCCTGACGGCCTACCGGTTGAGTTCTACACTACCTTCTCAAAATTGCTGCTCCCAGAAATACAGCAATATTACTTAGGACTTCAAGCTGAGAGTCCTACCATAGGAGGATTTGCTTCGGCTACGATCGTCATACACCCTAAACCGGGCAGGGACTCCCAGCGCATAGAAAACTACCGGCCCATCTCGCTGTTAAATGCCGACTACAAAATTTACGCCAAGCTCCTAGCTAACCGACTAGTAAAAGTAATCTCGGTATTAATACACCCAGATCAATGTGGCTTTATGCCGGGGAGGTCGACCACGGATAATGGGCGTCTAATGGCACATATACTGACGAAGGCCAAATGCCACACTACCCCGGTGGTGGGGCTTGCACTAGACGCGGAAAAAGCCTTCGACCGAGTGGAGCTTCCGTACCTCTTTGCAGCGATGCGATGGTTTGATATCCCAGAAGCTTATATAAAAAATGTGGAGCTACTATATACAAAACCGACCGCTAGAGTAGCCGCAAATGGTGGACTCTCCACCGAGTTCCAACTATCTAGGGGTACCAGACAAGGATGCCCGCTATCACCTTTACTTTTCAACATAGCGCTGGAACCCTTGCTGATTAAACTACGACAACAGGAAAATATCTCAGGTATTAGATTTAAAGATTATCACTGTAAAATATCAGCGTATGCGGATGACCTATTTCTTGTCTTGGAGACTAACTCCCTAACAGCCACTTTAGACGTCATAGCGGAGTATTCCCAAATATCCGGATATAAGCTAAATATGTCCAAAACAACAATCATTCCTCTTCACCCTGAAGTATCGGAGATAACCTTCAGTCAATATTCGTTCATCGTGGAACGTACTTCCTTCAGATATCTGGGAGTTACTTACGGACTCACTTTGCAAGATACTATGAAACGAAATACGGTGGCATGTGAACATATCCTTGCTGAATATATCAGCAAATGGTCCCCAATGAATATATCTTGGTGGGGCCGACTGGAAACCATTAAAATGGTTATAATGCCTAAACTGAACTACATCCTCAGTATGCTACCGGTTTTGTATGAGAGGAAGTTTTATGATAAATTAGAGAAAATGCTGAGTAGGTTTCTGTGGCGCAACAAAACTCCAAGAATCGCATTGTGGAAGCTTAAGCTAGCTAAGAGATGGGGTGGAGTACATTTCCCAGATTTTCAGACTTACCACAACGCGGCAATACTGAAACAAGGAACATGGTGGAGTGAGAGAGAGGATGCGATGGAGCGACCCTCGTGGCTATGTATTGAAATCATAAAGAGTAGTCCAGTGCCCTTATGGCTGCGTATTGGAGTGGAATCTCCTGCACTGGTGACAGAAGATGAAATTATAGGGAATACTCAGGCTGCCTTTCGATTTCTTGCTCATAAAATGGATGAGAGCCAGGACCATTCAATGTCTACCAACATATGGCTCAACCCGAAATTCAAGATTGACGGATGCAGCTTCGTATGGCTTCCTTGGCTGACACGAGGCATTATAAATTTGGGTCACCTTATTCATAAACAGGCATTCAAGTCCTTCCCGACCCTAAGACAGGAATATGACCTCTCACCCTCCTGTTTCTTCCAATGGTGTCAATTAAGACACTGCCTAGCAGCAGCTGGAGTGTCCCCAGCACTACTGCACGAAGGCCCAACCATGTATCATAGAATCAAGGAACTGGCGGAAGGACAGCGATTGATATCCAAATATGTTCGGCTCATCCGAGAAGGAGAGAAAAGAAGATGCAGAGGTGCACAACTAATTTGGGAGTCTGAAGTGGGTGAACAGACTGACCCGGAAATGTGGAATAACTTCTGGAATTCACAGATTAGGATCACAAGGGCGTCCTCACTCACGCAAACGTTGTACTTTGTGGCTCATCGAGCTTATTTGACGCCTGTCAAAGTCGCCAAGTGGCAGGAGCACCAAAGTATGAAATGCTGGTCCTGTGGCTCAGCGGATGGAACGCTGGCACATATGCTTTATTACTGTGACCTATTACAAGAATTCTGGCGACAAGTATGGAACCGTATTACACGACTCCTCAAATTCTGGACACCTTTAACATTTCGTATAGTGATCTATAAGTCGCTGGCCACCCGGATGACAACGGAGAAAGAAGCGGATGCCATGTTAGATTTACTACTTAGCTTGGCGCTAAAAGCGATCCTCAGCCACTGGAAGAATTTTGAAGCCTTACACATAGACTGGTGGTGGAATTTGGTTTGCTACCACCGATCCTGTGAACAAGCCTATGTGGCACAACAACCGTCCTACCGTAATCTACTAAAAAAATGGGATACCCTAGATCAGTGATGGCTAACCTTTTTGAGCCCGAGTGCCCAAACTGCCGCACAAAACCAAAGAATTTCCTCAAAGTGCCAGCACGTCAATTTGCATAAATATTTGCATAATGCTAACATACACTAACTTTTAGTAAACATGTCTCTTAATGAGTGTATGGATAAAGACAGACTAAAAGATTTCTACATTACTATAATCCAGTGCCAACCGCCAGGCACATTAGGAACTACTACAAACACTGCCCATTTAGAACCAATAGCAAACCCGCCGTATCCTAACAGCACTACCAGGACTCACAAAGCACCACACCATACCTATCAAAAGGCAACACTGCAAATATTAAACCAATACATTTCAGACAATAACAATACATGACCTACTGGGGAAAGAGAACAAGTGGCAATGTCAAAAAGGAATTACATAAACAGAATACCTCAGCTCAGTTACACAGTTGCAATTGCTCCAGCCACTTTCTTCTGGTTTTCTTCATGTTTTCTGCTAACTCTCCATCATCTGCTGTCCATTTGTCCTTTCTTCTCTCTTCTAGTTTTTTTTTCCATTCTCTCTCTCTACATCCGCTTTAACATACTAATCTTTCTCCTTTTGCTCTTTCCTCATTCCTATTTCATCCACTCAAATTTTACCCCTCCATCCTCAATCCCCACTTACTCTCCCAATACCCGGCCAATTGTAGATTTTTTATCCCTCCCACACAAAATATTTTTCCCCCCTCCATTTTACTCTCCCAGCCCCATCCCATTCTAATCCTCCCCCAACATCAGCTCCCTTCTAGTTCCAGCCTCATCCAGCATCCATTCCCTTCTAGTCCCTGCATCAGCCCATTTCCAGTCCTAGCAACCCCCCAACCCAATACCAGTCCTAGCCCCCCTCCATCAACCCACTTCCAGTCCTAAACCCCCATCACCCCATTTTCAGTTTAAGCCCCCCCATAACCCATTACCAGTCCTAACCCCCATCACCCCATTTCCAGACAGCCCCCATCAGCCCACAGCCCATTAGCAGTCCTACCCCCCCAGCCCATTAGCAGTCCTACCCCCCCCCCGCCCGCCCGCCCACCCGCCCACCCACCCATTAGCAGTCCTAACCCCCCCTGCCCATTAGCAGTCCTACTCCCCCCGCCCGCCCGCGCATTAGCAGTCCTAACCCCCCTAGCCCATTAGCAGTCCTAACCCCCCCTGCCCATTAGCAGTCCTAACCCCCCCCGCCCGCCCGCCCACCCACCCACCCATTAGCAGTCCTAACCCCCCCTCAGGCCATTAGCAGTCCTAACCCCCCCCCTAGCCCATTAGAAGTCCTAACCCCCCCCCAGCCCATTGGAAGCCCTAACCCCCCCCCCTGGCAAATTTTTTTTAAAAAAAAGCAGGCTCTGTCTGCTGCCGCGGCAGATTGCAATGTCCCGCGGGGCCCCCTCCGCCCGCTAAGCCCCTCTGCAAGTGCTTTCAGATTCGCGAGGGAGAGCATCTCCCTCCCGTCTCTGTTAAGCCCGCAGGGGCTAATGGGAAATTTCCCATCAGTCCCTCGCGTCTAAAGGGGCTGATGGGAAATTTCCCATTAGCCCCTGCGGGCTTAACAGAGACGTGAGGGAGACGCTCTCCCTCGCGAATCTGAAAGCTCTTGCAGAGGGGCTTAGCGGGCGGAGGGGGCCCCGCGGGACGCTGCATTCTGCCCTTGCCGCGTCCGCGGCAGCAGTCAGAGCCAGCTTTTTCTTTTTTTGCGGACCTTCCCGCGTGCCAGCTGCAAGGCCTTCGCGTGCCACAGCTGGCACGCGTGCCATAGGTTCGCCATCGCTGCCCTAGATCAACAATTATTATAAGCCATCGTTCCCTGCAGCACAAGCACTCGTCGCCACCAACGATCTTATGGACAACCAATAGCTAGACTGACAGTGGGGCCGAAGTTAGCCCCTTGTTGACCAACCACAATGTGCAGTTACATGTTTAGTTCTGTTTTTGTGTTCTTATTAGTGTGGTTTGTTAGAGTTCGCGTATTGTGATAGGCGGTAAAATGTATTATGCATTATGTCAATTGTTGGTATGTCTATCACAACTGTATGTATATTACCTGAAAACTTAAATAAATCATTAAAAAAAAAAAAAAAAAGCAGCGGACCCAGCACAGATCCCTGGGGTACACCACTATTCACCTTTCTCCATTGGGAAAATTGGCCATTTAGCCCAACCCTCTGCTTTCTATCTTTTAACCAGTTCCTGATCCACAGTAGTATACTGCCACCTATCCCATGACTCTTTAGTTTTGCCAAAAGTCTCTGATGAGGGACCTTGTCAAAGGCTTTCTGAAAGTCCACATACACTATATCAACCGACTCACCTTTGTCCACCTGTTTATTCACACTTTCAAAAAAACATAACAGATTAGTAAGACAAGATCTTCCTTGTCTAAAGCCATGTTGGCTGTCTCCCATTAGGCCATGACTATCTACATGCTGAGTAATTTTATTCTTTATGATGGTTTCTATCATTTTTCCCGGTACTGACGTGAGGCTCACCGGTCTGTATTTTCCCGAATCACCCCTCGAACCCTTTTTAAAAATTGGTGTTAAATTGGCGATCTGCCAATCTTCAGGTATTAGAGATGATTTTAATGATAGTTCACAGATTACTAATAGCAGGTCTGCAATTTCATATTTCAGTTCTTTCAACACCCTTGGATGTATACCATCCGGCCCAGGTGATTTGCTACTCTTCAGTTTATCTAATAGTTGTAATACATCTTCCCAATGTATCGATATTTCCTTCAATTCTTCCGCACCTTTAAATACCACTTCAGTCATTTATTTTATTTATTTATTTGGTAAACATTTATATGTCATGGGTAACATCCCTACATCTTCCTCAGTAAAGACCAAAGCAAAGAATTCATTCAGTCTCTCCGCTATCGCCTTGTCGCCTCTTAGTGCCCCTCTAACTCCTTTATCATCTAATGGTCCAACTGACTCACAGGTTTTTTGCTACGAATGTACTTGAAAAAATCTTTATTTCGTGTTTTTGCTTCAGCAGCAAGCTTCTTCTCAAATTCTCTCTTTGCCTTCTTTATCAATGCCTTGCATTTGACCTGCCAGTGCTTGTGCTGTTTCCAGGTTTCATCGTTTGGCTCTTTTTTCCATTTCCTGAAAGATGCTTTCTTGGCAACAACAGCCTCTCTGACCTCACCTTTAAACCATGCTGGCGGTTTTTTGGACTTCCTTCCACTTTTCTTAAAGCATGGAATACAGCTGGTCTGGGCTTCCAAGATAGTATTTTTCAACAACACCCAAGCTTGATGTAAGTCTTTAACCTTTGCAACTGCTCCTTTTAGTTTTTGCTTAACTATTTTCCGCATTTTATGATAGTCTCCCTTTCGAAAGTTAAAAGGTAGTACTGTGGATTTCCTTACTATCCCTCCTCCACTAATTAAATCAAAGGCGATCATGCTATGATCACTATTGCCAAGTGGCCCCAACACCCTTATCTCTTGCACTAGATCTGGTGTTCCACTAAGGACTAGGTCTAATATGGCTTCCCCTCTGGTCGGGTCATGGACCAGCTGCTCCAAGAAGCAGTCATTTATGTCATCTAGGAACTTTATCTCCCTAGCATGTCCTGCCGTGACACTGACCCAGTCGATACCGGGGTAATTGAAATCACCCATTATTATTACCGCGCTGTAACGTTTGTTAGCTTCCTTGATTTCTTTCAGCATTTCATCATCCATTTGTTCATTCTGGCCAGGCAGTCGATAGTACAATACACCGCCATCGCCTTCCCCTTTTTACATGGAATTTCAATCCATAGAGATTCTACAGCAAATTTTGTTTCCTACAAACCTTTAATCCTTTCTGACTCAATGCCCTCTCTAACATCGAGCGCAACCCCTCCACCAATTTGATCAGCTCTATCATTACGATATAGTTTGCACCCAGGTATCACAGTGTCCCACTGGTTGTCCTCCTTCCACCATGTCTCTGATAGTCCAATCACATCTAACCTCTAATTTAGTGCTATATATTCTAACTCTCCCATCTTATTTTTTAGACTTCTAGCATATGCATAAAAGTATTTTAGAGACTGTATTTTATTCATATTAATTTGGCTATTGGTAGACATGGGTAATTTGGGATCTTTAAGCTCTGACTGCTCCATACTCGAGGGCATTTGGGCTAATTTACTCTTTTTTGGAACCTCTCTGCTTTTGGTAGTATCCTTCAAGGATACATTCTTCCGAACCGTTTGCTCTTGGGCGACTGTCGGCTTTCCCCTATTATCTAGTTTAAAAGCTGCTCTATCTCCTATTTAAAAGTCAATGCCAGCAGCCTGGTTCCATCCCGGTTAAGGTGAAGCCCATCCCATCGGAGAGCCCCTCCTTTCCCCAGAATATACCCCAGTTCCTAACAAATCCAAACCCCTCATCTCTGCACCATTGTCTCATCCACGCATTGAGACTCCGGAGCTCTGCCTGCCTTTTGGGTCCTGCACGTGGAACGGGAAGCATTTCGGAGAACGATACCCTCTCTGACCAGATACGCAATCATCGGCCCACGCACTACTGCCTTCCCCGCCTCCCACAAAGTGGCCACGGAAGAGACACTTCCCTCATTGTCCTCCAAAAATTCTCACCATTTAGCCCGGACATAGTCCTGAAATTCCCTCCTATGCCAAAGGTGCCTGGGGAAGGACCATCTACCCCCCCAAACTACGACGCCCTGCCCAAGCCATAGTCACCATCGCTTGATCTGACACCACGATTGGATGGATAGCTGCCCTCCGAACTCTCCCAATATCCACCTGTCGCACTAAAATATAATCTATTCTAGACCATGTCTGGTGCACTCGCGACAGATGTGTATAGTCCCGCTCTCCCCCGTGTAAAATCTGCCAAATATCTAGAAGACCACCTGCCTGACATAGGTAGCTCACTCCTTTCGATGCCCACCCGCCGGCCCCCTGCACCGGGGAGGACTTATCCAGGGCTGGGTCATGTGGGCAATTAAAATCCCCCGCTAAAATTACTGGCACATTAGGTAGACCGCCAAGCTTCTGGACCAGAGCCTCAAAGAACCCATGGGAATACACATTGGGAGCATATATATTACCTAAGACCATTTCTTCACCATTAATCTTCACATGCACCCAGAGATAACGCCCCAGTGGATCAGGATCCTCACTTATGAACTCTACAGTGAGGCGCTTATGAAATAGGAGCACAACCCCCTTTCTCCGTCCCTCCACCGCTTCCGCTGCACATACCCGCCCAACCCACATCTTTTTAAGCTTGGCATGCTCTCGAGCACTTAAATGTGTTTCCTGTAAAAACGCCACCTGGGCCCCTGCTTTTTGCAGTGCCTGGAGTACTTTAGTACGCTTTATCAGCATGTTCAGGCCACCGACGTTCCAAGAAATAAATCCCAAATCAGTCCCCATTAACCCCCATTTCCCTCTCTCGAACATAACAAAGCCCATAACTGCAGCCATCGGACCGAATGCTGCCCAGCCTCAGCGTTCTGGTCCACCTTCTACCTTTGCCCAGTAAGCCCCCATAGACAAGATCCTCTACCCTCAATCACTCCGAAACCCTCACCTCCCCCCCTCCCCTCCCTCCCACCCTATAATTCCCCCTTGTCTCCTTCCTTACATCCCCCTCGCCGCTCCTCCTAAACACCCTCCCCCCATCCCTCTATCCCTCCCCCCCAACCTCACCCTCCCCTTATAAGAACCATGCATATTACTCCTGGCCCACCCCGCCAGGCTCGAGACCCACCGCAGTGCGCTGCAGGGCCGCCCTGCCCTCATCTCCTCTCTCCCCCCTCACCTAGATCAAAGACAATTAACCCCCCTTAACACACAGCAGTATTGTACCCCCAACCATTCACTCTCACACAAACAATCTCACTTCTCAGCCACACTAATGAACAAGAACAAATAATATCACAATTCTAAAATTGCAGGTACCAACCTACACACCCTATCATAACAGCATTTGCTAACTGCACGAACTCACAGTTTACCCAACATCACATACCCACATAAATCCCTCCTCCGGGCCAGGTATCATCTCCAAACATCGCTACTGTTCACCTAGTCGTCCACTGGCATCCACAAAGTTATTCTCATACCAGCAGCGGATACTTCTGAGCCCACATGCAAGTGTCCAGAAAGAGAAAGCACACAATTACAAGTCCACTTAGCATGTCGTGCTCTCCCACCATCGCCTGCTTGTTCCAGCTCCCGTAACAGCGCCGGCGGGCCTCACTCGTTCCGTACTCCTACGGGTGCTTGCTCACTCTCCTGCCCGCACTTATCCAGCTCTTCCACAAACCTCTTCGCCTCCGCTACCGTGGTCAGCACATGCTGCTTCCCCTCATGATGCACTCTTAGTATCGCCGGGAAAGCAAGGTTGAAACGTACATGCTTTTTGAATAGGGCCGCACACAGCGGCGAAAACTCTTTCCTCTTCGCCGCCACGGGCGTGGAATAGTCCTGGAAGAGTAAAACTGTGTGATTGTCCAAAGTCAGATCCCGTTTCTTACGAAACGCCTGCAGCAACAGCCACTTATGCTGGAAATTTAGAATTTTCGCAATAATTACTCTGGGCTCTGCCGATGTTCAGTCCTAGGCCCCAGGCGGTGAACTCGCTCCACTTTCATGTTACCAATGAGCCCTTCGAGGCCCAATTCCCACAGCAACCATGTCTCCACCAAGTCCAACAACATGGCATCTGTTTTGGACTCCGGTATGCCTACGAGCTGCACATTGTTCCTCCGAGAACGATTCTCCAAGTCGACCTTATCAAGTAGGGCATCCACCTTCTGATGCAGCCGACCTACTTCTCGGGCTTGTTTGCCCTCCTCATCCTCGACCGCTGCTACCCGATGTTCTAACTCATCCACTCTATGCGTACACTCCGTGAGCGCCTCCGCCATAGTCTCTAGCTTGCTTAGAATCAGATCAAATTTGGGCTCAAGGAGTCTCGCCACTTCACGTGCCAGCTCTTCGGGCCCTGAGTCCACACTCTCACCACCCGGCGATCTTGGCGCCGCCATATTTGCTGCCAGCCCCGCAGAAGCAGAGGCCCCAGACTTCGGTACTTTCTCTCTCTCCTTTCTCGTTGGGGGAGGCATTTCTAAGCAAACCCGTCCACCCTTACTTGCACACCAGCACCACCTTCCACACAAGGGATTTTCTGCGCAATTCGCTGGGGTAATCACTTCAAATTGGCAGCTTGGTTTCACCAGAGGCAGGTCTTGTCAGACAAATCCGATTGATTTCTTTGACTGAGTGACCAGGGAGTTGGACAGAGGGAGAGCCTTACAGTAGATGTGGTGTATTTAGATTTTAGTAAAGTCTTTGACACAGTTCCACACAGGCGACTTATAAACAAACTGAGCATCCTAGGGTTGGACCCTAAAAGTTACTCCGTGATTTAAGGAACTAGTTGAGTGGGAGGTGACAAAGTGTACAGGTAAACGGAGCTCACTCTGAGGAGAAGGAGGTTACCAGTGGTGTGTCCCAGGGATCTATCCTTGCATGATGTGTCCAAAATATGAAAAGCAAAGTCTTGTCATTTGAGCTTCTAAAAAAAGCAGTGTAAGCACTAAATAGTTATATATTCAATCAAATGTTTACCAATTTGGAGTTTAAAAATGCATCAGGGTAACCATGGTAGAGCATCTAAGCATTTAAACTCTAGATTGGTATGCATTTGATTGAACACATAGCTATGTGATGCTCGTACTGCTGACAGACTAGCAATCTAACAGCTGCTGTGACGGCAGACAACCTATGATCTTGGTTTGTTTTGAGCCTAAGCCTATGAAGAACTTATGCAGTATTTGTGTTGTAAGCTATCCAGTTATACAAGACACTGTATTTATTAACCGTGACACAGGTGTGTTTACCGAAACATGGTACAGGTTGCGTTTTATTGATGTCTGATGTATTAATGTGTGTATGTTTTAAGATTTTGCTGGTCTATGTGTTTGTTTTTATTGCATTATTAAAGTTGACGTTCATATGAAAAGGTCTTTATGTAGGTATTGCTTTAACTATTTCAGTTGTAACCCTAATCCTTTCTGTTGATAATTTGTTTTTATGAGGTTTTTCCTGTTTATTTTGTTTTCTTTGGCTGACAGCTAGGCCAAAGAGATACAACTGTGCTTTCTGGCTATTTTGAAATAGACAATGGGAAAAACATGGTTAAGACAGCAAAGGAAGGGGCTTTTATGGTATCTGCTCTTTTGCTGCATCTAGTAATAAGAGACTCCTTAGGCATGGGGAGCAAGAGAAGCAGCAAGACATGAGATACATGAAGAGCAGAGCAGACCTGCTCACCATGTTAATCCCCTTGTCTGGGGTATTCAACAGTATTAATTAGTACCGCTGAATATCCACAGTTCCTCCGCTACACGTCGCAATGCTAACCGGTTAGAATCGGGGTGTTGCAGGAGGAGAGTGAGGGTAGCACCAACTGATTACTGGGTAGCTATGATATTGAGCTGCTGCCCATTTATTGTAAAGTCACGAAAGTCAGACGCAGCAAAGGCTGGCGTAACTTTCGTTGCTGAAGTTATCCGGGTAGTGGCTGAATATGGCCGCTGCTGGTTAGCTATCTGGGCAACCCGGATATTTAATGCCGGGACTTGGATATGGCCAGCAGCACTAGCTGCCACCGCTGAATATCGGACCCTGGGGTTTTTATTATTATTATTATTATTATTATTATTATTCTCAGATGGGAAGTGATACAGTTACACAGCTTTAGAGGACGCCTGATAGCCAAAAATACGCAGACTGAAGCCTTCATTTGCCTATGCACATTGTTAGAAGTACTTTGGCTGATATTTCTGTTAATGTTGCAGAAGAAATTAAAATATGGCTTGAAACAGATGTCATGGACAAACTTTTTAAAACAATGGTTGTAACTATGCTTTGGCTTATGCTTGGAGAACACGTTTTTATGCTGCCTCGTATTGACATTACTGGGTAATCTCCTGTCATAAAGCTTCTGCTGTTTCCCTCTATATTCTCTTCTTAACTTTGCTTAAACGTGACCCAAGTGCAAGGTTGCCAGATTTTTTGCAGGCAAATCTGGGACACATCCAAAGTGTGGTGGGGGAGAGGAAGGGACAGCTTAATTCCAGGTTTGAACAACATGGCATGGAGGAGAGAAGTGGAGTCGTTATCTTGCCTCCCCCCCATCCATCCCATGACCGCAACAATATCACTTCCAAGTAGGCAAATCGACAGAAAAATAGAAACAGTGATGCATTTCTCCCATACTGTGCAAAATAAAGATAGTGGATGTAAATTCTAAAAACTGGCATATTAAATTGTAAATTGAAAATATTTTTTTTCTACCTCTTTGTCTCCATTGCTGGAATCAGTGATAGGAGGCGGCCAAACAGGTGAGAATCGGGGGACACAGCTCTAAAATTAGGGACATCTAGTAACCTTACCAACGTGATCCACCATCTGATCCTTTCATTCATGCCATGAGTTTATATCCTCTGTGATCGTGTCTTTGTTTCTAGATGCCAGTCTTTCTCCTCTGCCTCTTTGTACCTTTCATAGTGCCTTGGGTTTTCATTTCACTCATGCTGACCCTGTTTTCCCCCTTTCCGTGGTGCCTTTGGTTCTTCTTCCCTCCTTGATAAATACAGGAAATGATTGATATACCTCCTAGTCTCTCAATTAACAAGTGCCCTCCAGGATAACATTTCCTAAGCAGATATATTTCATGCACCCAAATACCTCAGGAGACTTTGGGGTATGTTTACTAAACTGTCTTAATGTTACTGGCGCTAGTTGCAGCATTAATGTGAAGAATGCCATATAAGGTAGTGGGCGTTCCTGTGGCAAGGTAGCAAGAATCTGTATCGTGCAATAGTGGGCGCCGTGGCACGTTAATGCGTGTTAACCCTAAGTTCATGCCAGCGCAGTGTTAGAAGCTATAAAGATGTAGCCCACTGGTTACTGCAATGACTATGGAAGCAGAGATCATGGGTTCAATCCTGCAGTGGGTTTATGTAAGAAGGCTGTCTGAGGCATTTCCTTTTAATTTAAATCAGTGCTACCAGCAAAAACACCCTCACAGTGCCGTAACCTAAGGTGCCGCATAAGGCGCCCTATAAGGCACTCCATAGGGCACATTATAAAGTGCCCTGTCCGCCAAGGCACCTTATAATGTGCCCTATAGGGCACTTTATAGGGCGCCTTATGAGGCACCTTAGGCTACGGCACTGTGAGGGTGTTTTTGCTGGCAGCACTGGTTTAAATTAAAAGGAAATCCTCAGACAGTCTTATTAGATAACACCATTGTGGGATCAAACCCATGACCTCTGCCTCTACAGTCATTGAAGTAACCAGTGGGCTACATCTCTATAGTGTCTAACACACTGCTGGCTGGCTACAGAAAGACTGCAGGTCACCATACAACCTGTCTGCTGTGGTTACCAGGATAGGGTAGGCCCACCCGTACCCATGATGCACTGCACATGCAGATCAGCAGCCTACATCTGATCACAAGATGGGGTATGTGCCTCTATAGCACCCTGGCCTGGTAGGGGGAACTGACTGTGTGTGTGTTACTGGCACAGAGTAGCTACAGACTGTGACATTGTGCGGTTCCTGTGCTCACCCTGAGGGTGAGGTGGGGCACTCAGCACTAGGTCCGCAGCATCTGGCTTGGCTGAGATAGGCTGTGCTGCAGGTCCCCATCAGTGCCAGTGTGTGATAGCTAGTCCTTGCAGACACACCTAGGGTACACCTGTGTCCATCTGTATTTCCCAGTCATGCCTAGCCCTTGTGGACTATGATGCACCCAGAATAGTGCATATCCTGTGTGGTAGCCATGGTCACATGTTATAAGAGAAGGGTGGTTTTTGGACCCAAAAGCAGATTATGTAGCACCACCCAACCCACCCTCAGTGGGTCAGGGTGGGAAACAGGATCTCCCACCAAGAGATTCACAGTCTACATCTCTGTAATGGTGGCAGTAGAGGGGACCATCAACCCCAGTCCTGCTAGGGAATAGGCACCCTACAGGGCAGTCAATGCAGATCTGTACTGTCACAGGGCCTACCTTGGCAGCGTAACGGACTGAGGTAGGTTGGGTTTGGCTAATATCTTACAGGGCCCAGGGACTTGCAGCCCTGGTAGCTTCCTTTGTTACCAAAAATCCCAAAGAATACAAAGGGTCCGAGTGGAGGGAAAACAAAAGGCATTTATTTCCCTTTCTTGCAAAAAGGTTCATATGCTTGGACAAAAACATCAACACAAATTCCTTACTTCATTTTAAAGAAAAGTAAAACATGACGTTAAAGCAAAGCTGTTATCTTCACAATAAATGGTGTATCAAAACAAACAGTCTCCCAAGATAGAGCTTATGTGCTAAGCAGTGACTCCAGGCTTCCTGTCTTACAATAACTACAGTCCATCTCGGTATCTGAAGCAAATTCCACCTGCATCGGTTCCCCCTCTGAAACCAGGTCAGTACTTGCTGGCAAATTGTAATCAGGCTTTTTATATATCCTCTGTACAACCTCCCAATGCTCAGGGTTGAATGCAGGGCGTCGGTCCTGCGCCCTCCTATACTGGGAACTGTCTTCCTTTTGCAAGTGTTTTACCTTAGCTTCATGCAAAGCTTTGTCATTAACAAATCTCTTATTCGGTACGTGTTTTTTGCACCTTATCTCATAGGCAGTTTCACAAGGACAGTATTCCTCTGCTCCCTGTCCTCCCCATACACCAACAGTTTGCAACCTGCTTTCAGTTAAACATGGGTTACCTTTTCTCCTTGGCTTGTCTACTCCCGGTGAGGTTTGAGGCCTGCTCCGGCTGGGATCCTGCCTGGCCTGAGCAATGGGCCTTAGGTTCTCCAACTGTCCTTCTGTTGGCTTTAGACCGTAGTCACAGCCACGCCTTTGCCTCTCTGGACGAAAAGCACTCACTCTGGATGGAGCTATCCCACCTTCTCCACGGTTGCTCCTTTCCTCAAGCCACTGCGGCTGCTGCCGCCTCCTGCGAAACCCAGGGGTTACTGCTTCTTCTGGATATCTTGCCCATTCATTCGGATGTCCTGCTAATCCTGCTGGTTCTCCTGGCAGTCCTCCTTCCCCTGGCCGTCCTGCCTGTTCTGCCTGTTCTGCTTGTTCTGCCCTCCAGTCTTCCAGACTCTCTTTAAGGGGTACTCCTGGCATTACCTCATGACCTAGGAGGTGTGGTTTCTCAGTTCCTCGGAGGTCCCTCTTGCTCCCCCTATCAGGTTCCTCGTAATATTGCAGCTTGTGCTTGACTTTTCCTGCGTTTAAAACATTTTCTTCTCTTCTCAGAGGGTCTGTAGCATCACAGTACATATCACATAGGGTACTGGCAGATAGGCAGTAGGCCTGGAAAAGCTCAGCTGCCCCCCACCCACCCCTATCTGACATTCATCAGCAGAGGGCACAGTCAGTCTCCACCTGCTGTACCCTGCAAAGGGTTCCAGCCATACACACACTAACTGCAGACAGTCTGCTAGCTAGTACATGTTCCTGAAGGAACTATGTGCACCCAAAAATGGGATGGGAGCACACACACCAAGCAGGTATGTCAGTGACTGGGCCCCAGAAAAGGGAACCTATAGATATCACATAAGAGAAATACTATATAGCACTATGGGGGAACCTAGCCATGCCATGGTCACTGCTCAGTCAGGGTGAGAGTGACCTCCCAGCATGACATGCTGTGGCCACCCTGTCCGTGCAGGTGGTGGTCGGGCACTACAATGTCCCAGCCATTGCGCTATGCCCTGTGCAGATGCATCCTGCCCAGGCCGCCCTGTCTGGGCCATACCCCCATAGTACCTTGCTCCTCATTATGCACATTGGCAGGCTAACACTGGAAACAGTGCAAGAATTATGGGCTCAGTAAGGTGTAGGCAGCCACAAAACACTGGATAGACATACACACACTCCAACACCTAATTCAGCATTGTGCAAATATAGAGATGGTTGGCAGCCCTGGCCGCCACACCAGTCCTGGGCACAGTGCAGGCATTGCTATGGTACTCAATACTGTTAGGGTCACTCCCCGGTGCGGTAAACACTGTCAGAAACAAACACTGAAACACACTCCACAGATATCAGAAAGGTTGCTAAGATGAATCTCTGTCAACAAATTGTGTTAAACTTAGGATTTATTATCTGACATTTATCATAGCAACCTTTTGATATATGTGGAATGTGTTTCCAAGTTTAAGATGGCATTGCTAAGGTATACAGGTGCTAGTATTGGGAGATGCTGCTCCGCGCAGGGCCCAACAGCCTGACTCTCCATGAGCCATTGGATAGCGGAGCCTGTGGATGCAGGTGTTTGTGCCCCTGTTGGCTACTGCTTTAGGGCAGAGGTTCCCAACTCTGCTCCTGATGAGCCAAACATGGTTCAGATTTTCATGCTGTCCCTAATGAATATGCATGGATACATTTGCATACAATGGGGGCGGTGCATACAAATGCATCACAGGCATATTTATTAGGGACAGCATGAAACCTGAATGGTGTTTGGCCCTCCAGGACTGCAGTTGGGAAACTCTGTTCTAGGGAATGCACATGTTTATGATGTATGTGCTTTGTAGGGTAAAATATATGTGTTTATGGCGTGTTTATTTTATCTGCAATAAAGGTTCCATCTTTATTATCATGGTTTAGTACTGGGTAAAATATAGGGACATGGTCTGCAGGAGCCACACCTGGGACTTGAACCTGTGATCTTCTGCCCCTGAATATACTGGCTATGTGTACTGCACCAAACTGTTGTCACAGAGGCAGATCATTCCCTGGGGATACCATGACTGTTCATCAGACATACCTTGTCTGTTGCAGTGCACGGCACCCACCTAAACAGGGCTTGGCCTTGGTCTGCTGTGGGCAGATGCCACTGCCCCCTCCACCCCCTTGCTGACATGCCCTTGTGCCGGTGGTGCTGGTGGTGCGCAGTCCCAGGCCATCCAGTGTGCCATTAGGCGGCTGCCTATGGTGCATGATATGGGGTAGGGGTGCCTGCATAGACATCCACGCTTCCCCCCGGCGCCGCCTGCCAATGTTATGTGCCCTTTGGGGTACTTGCTAGGTACTGTCCCCTGGGACACTGTGGGACATACACTCGTGGACATGTTTGCCCTTGGTCAGTTGCTGTCTTGCTGGTTTTCCGTTTCTACATTCCTCTGTGTCACCTAGGCATCTGTCTAGTCCACCCTGTGCTCCAGTTGGCCCACTGCGTGTGCTGCCTGCAGCCCCCTGTACCCCATTTACACCATCACCATAGTGCCCTTTCCTACGTGCTCACTCTGCTGTTGCTGCACATGTGAAAGCCACATAAGCAAGCTGCCCAATATACAACACAGCAAACCCTCATCAACACTATCAATGTTGGAACATTCACTTTGTGGGGGGAATCAGATTTGACCCTTCCAAAAGTGACATCTTCCTTTTTATTCGTTATGGGTAGTGTTGATTACCGTTTATCATTGTCTTTTCTATTGGCCAGCTTGGTGTTTTGTAGTTCTATTTTGGTTCTGGTCATTATCTCTCTGGTTTTTGCATGTTTTGTTACTGCACATGTATCACTACTATCACTTATCTGGGTCTCCCTGCCTTTGCTGTACATTGCTGACTGAACTGGTTTCTCTCTCCTGCAAATGTGTCTCTAACGCAAGGTTTTCACTGGCGTTAATTTTCAGACCCTGATTTCACAGCGTTAGTGTGCCTGGGGCCTCTCCCCGCCCACTCTCCTCCCATTGACCTCTTATCTCCGCCCTCTGGGGAGCCTTACTCCACCCTCTGTGCACCTTAATGCCGCCGGAGACCTTATCGCGCGATACGTGACATTATCGCATGGTAATGCGCCATTATCGTGCGCTAACGTCGCCGCTGCGACGTTAGCGCTGTTTAGGAAACATACCCCTTTGAGTACTGCTGGTAATTAGAATGCAGACCTGCCCATTAAACACAAATAGTCAAATCTTTGTGGATAATCATCCACTACACTGAACACCAATGCTCAAACCTTTTAGCCTCATTGCCTTAAGATCTTCCTGCCAATGTTGGTGGTGCTTTGCACCTCTCCCAGTACTCTGAGGTCTTCATGCTACTGTTTCTTTATTTCTTGATTTCATGTTACAGTTATATTTAGGACTGGTAATAGGCAGCTTCTTTGTGACAGCCTGGGGAACAGTACAGATGAATGTTTAGGTTGCATTCCAATTCTCTTTTCACAGATACCTCCTGCATCCTTTCATATGATCTTTCTGTCAATATGGTAGAAAGTATGCTCTTGTCAAATTCTCCCAGGTAAGCCCGATCGTGAAGGCACTTGGATAATCCTTCATGCATCCCTCAACAGGAGTGGAGGAGTAGCCTAATGGTTAGAGCAGGGTTCGATTCCCACTAGCACTCCTTGTGGCCTTGAGCAAGTCACTTAACCCTCCAGTGCCTCAGAAAATTCCAAGTTATCAATGTCCCTGTTTAATGTACCTTACCAAGTTGAAGTTACAATGTAAATCGCTTTGACTGAAATGATAAAGCAGGATTTAAAAAACCTGTTAAATAAATAAATAAATAAAAATATTTTCCAATAAAATTCCAAACTTGACCCAACCCTCTTATTGCTTCTTTGCCCCCCTCTCTCACCAAGAGAATTTGAGTTTTTCATAGCATTGTTGGTACTGTTTTACCCATCTCCTCATGCCCTGGATCTCCATGCTGATATTGGTATCACTTTACCCCTCTTTGGTGCCTTAGGATCTTCTTGCAAATGTTGGTATACAGTAGCTAGCTTTTCTCCCAGATGCCTTGGGGTCTCCCTGCTAATACTAGTGCCAGTTTACACTCTTTCCAATGTCTTGTGACCTGCATGCCAGTACTGATTCAAGTTGATACCCTTCTCCTTTCCCCTCCTGCTGTACTCATTCCCTCTTGGCCTCCCTTCCCCCTTTCATCCCTCTTTTGCATTTACTCCCATTCCCTCCCCCTATCCAAACTTATTCTTACATTCTTTAGTCAGCTATTTTTCTTGCTTGCAGTTGCTGATTTTTTCTGCTGCGGCAGGGCTTTTCTTCCTGTGCCATGCGGCTTGAGATCCCCATGGCATACTGAGTCAATCATTGCCAGGCTGCAGCCAAATGTTTTCTTCTTATGGGGCTTAGGATTCCTTTGACACACTGAACCCAACTTCATGGTCACTACCGCAGAAGGGTCACTTTTTCCTGTGCAGTCTCCTAGAGTGCTTTACTCAGAGGTTGTGTTTGCAAATGTGCAAACAAACCTATACCTATGGATAGACAAGCAAACAGACAGATGGCCTCTCCCTAAAAGGAGCTATTGCTCCAGAGAAACACACCTAAAAAGGGTTTCTGCTTCTTTTGCCCTAGATCACAGCATTTGATACAACTTAGTAAAATGACAATCACCACTTCCTATAGAACTAAGATCTTTGCTTGATGATTTAGATTGGTACTGATTAAAACGAAATTGCAAAATGCATTCTTTGTCTTCATCCCTAAAATCAAGTTAAAAGTTGCCATTCAGTTAAAACAGTGGTTCCCAACCTGGGTCCATGAGACAATTACAGGGGTTCACAGGTTAACAGAGAAGAGAAAAAAGAGAGATGGGTTGGGGGAGGGAGAGAGGAAGAGACTATGGGGACTGACTGCAAGGAAAGAAAAGACTGGTGAAGACAGGAAAGGGAAAGGGCATAAAGCGGGCTGGTGAGGACAGGCTTTGTGCTGAGGGGAAGAGGTCCAGGAAAAATGGTGGGAATAAACTAGGGATTCCTGAACTTTCTGGAGGTTAATAGGAAGTCCACACAACCAAAAAGGTTGGGAACATCTAAATTAAAGTTTCTGCTTTCTGGAAGTCTATTCAAAAATAGACACGTGCCATTTCTATTTTTGCATTTTAATTACAATTTGAAATTGTATCTGCCCTTTGACTTGGAATAAATCTGCTTGCATATTTACATAATAGAAATGGAATATGCAGTTTCATTTTACAGCTCCATGTGTGCATGTTAATACATGAGTATCCCACTGAGTACATCCAATTATCATTGATCACTATGGTGCTGGCAGATAGCAGGCAGGATCTGGCATAAAATCTGTGCAGTCAAATCACATTTCCTTGTAACATATAGAGTTTATTTAGAATATGGAATTATCACTTAAATTTGTAGTGAATTTGAAAAAATATTTTCAAACAGTGTTTTCATGATTGTCCCTTGTTCATTTATTAACAGAGGAACATTATTATTAAAGGAACATTTAATAAAGGCGTTTTGCATAAATGCTCATAGATTTATAGCAATTACAATTTACAGCAATCAGCCATTTTCTGAAGTCCTAAAATTCTCCATTAGACATGTAAAGGTCAGAGACACAGATTTTCCTACAAGCTGAGCTCAGCTGAAAACGCATTCTGTAATAGATGTAATCTGATTTTGAGGAGGTTTCTGGTGTTTTTATCAAGGCAGAAATTCAAACTCTGACCTTTTGACCTAGAAAGCTCATCAAAGCTGGGAAACAAGCCAAGTAACAGCCCATTTAGATACAGGTTACACAGTGATATATATGGGAGTAAGGCTAGCAGGTGGGGAGACAAATCTTCCCGTGGCTACAGAAGGCTAGAATGAGTAAGTCGTTTTTGATTTCATGCATGCTGTACATGGAACTGAACAACTGACTTTATGTTAACAGTGTTAATTGGGATGGACTGCCGACTTGCAAGACGTTGCTGGCAAATGCAAACAGAAACACTTTCAGCTAAAGCCATTAGGAAAATGTTCTCTTGAAAATCTTTTTTATGAAGGATGCTTTTACGCAGCTCTAAATTACTGTTTTTGGAGCAAATACCAACTGCTCCCTTTGACAATATGGGGTCAGTTTTATAACCGTGTCAGTGCATAAATAATATATGCTTCTTTTCCCTATGTGGATAGCAGTGAATTTTCAAAACAAAGTCTATCCATCCATCTGCTTTGAAAATTACCCCAGGGAATTTAAACGCATATATTTACATATGATCACTTGCATGCACAGTTTGTATGAATTTAAGTTAATATTTTATAAAGTATACATGTGAAATCTAACCCTTCCCCATGGAAATGTCTTTTTTTGCCCCTCCCCCATTATTTGTTGGATGTATATGGTACCTCTCATTCAAACAGTATCCCAAAACACTTTCCAAATTAATAAATTAACACTTTAAAAATATACAACAATCAGTTCTAGGGAAGACTGTCAGAAGTATATTGGCAGCCAGACTACGTGATATCTTTCAATGATGAGAATGCATAACAAACTCCGAAGAAGATCTCTGCAATAATAATGACATACTGTACCTGGAGTACTAATATAATAGTCTTAAAAACAACAACCAATAATTTAAAACAGGCTTGAAATTTTATCAGAAGGCTATGTAACTATATAAGAATTGGAGCTACCTGATCAAAGACTCAAAGTCCAAAGATCAGGCACACTGCGGCATTCAGAGCTATAAATCCTGATGTTGACAACTGCAGTCAAACATGTGAATTCCCTGTATGAAACGGAGATTCCATGTGTAGATTTTTGCTTGTACAGGACACTCCCTAACCATGTTTCCTAATGTGCCCTCTTGCAATTTTTATGTAGTAAGGTCATCCATGTGTAAATTCTGCCTGTCTAAAATCACCATTTACAGGTAATTCTTCAGCAGGAGCACATTAGACTATGGGTCTCAAAAACATAAAGCAGATTTTAGTAGCTTGACTATATAAGAAACTGTTCCATTCCCCAACTACAGGTAAACAAGCTGCTTTTTATCTTAAAAGACAAGGATATTTAGGAAAAAGCTAGGATTTAGGGATGTTCATTCATTTGAAAATGCATGGGAAATATTAATGACATTTCCTTTGATGTATCATATCATTTTTAATCTGAATGCGACATTAAAAAACTCCAAAATTTGCTTCGTTCTCCATTGTGATCACTACCTGGTCTCAAAGAAGTGACCCTTGGATTAGAAAGCACACATTTTGTAAGTGGAGCTATTGTTTCTCCAAGAAGGTGTAGCTCTACCCAGCCTGCTCTTAATTTCTGGTGATCTTTATTCCTGTTTTCTAATTTATTCAAAGCTCAATTGCCCAATTAGTGATCTGCCAAATCAAAGACATTATGGAGAGTTTGCCAAGCCTTATCAGACTTACTATCTATTATTTGATGCTGCGTATCCATCTTGGCAGAAATGCCAATATGGAAGAGTGTATGCTTTTGAGTGTATCAAGAGTGACTTTTCACTATGGGAGAAGGTGAAGCAGATAGGTGCACAGATGGCATTCTCCTCAGTCCTCCTTGGTGAGGATAAAGGCTGAAGCAGAGCAGCTCACGTCCTAGAGATGAACACATAGCTGTGTGGATGGTGTCATGGTTTGGTTTCCTAGACCATGGGATGATTTTCCAAAGGCTGCTGAGTAGCAACAGTAGCCACCCATCCAAGAAGGGTTGAAGTATCTTCTGCAGCAAACTGGCTAACCTAATAAATAGGGGTTTAAACCATATTTGTTGAGGATAGGTGAAGAAAGCTCTGGATAGGTAAGTAAAACATTAAATACCTTTGTAAAAATAGGCATAGTAAGGGAAATAAGATTCTGGATTAGAGGCTGTAATGTAAAAGGGTGACTTGGATTTAATGGCGGGCACCAAGGCATGGTTCACTGAGAACCATGACTGGGATATAATTATAACAGGCTAGAATTTATTCAGGAAGGACAGAGTAGGAATAAAGGAAGGAGGAGTGGCACTATATGTAAAAAATAATATTAAAATGATAGAATTACAGGATTTATAAGGTGAGGAGGAAGCACTGTGTGTTAGTCTGGAAAGTGGGAATGAAACATACATTTACACTGGCATGGTACATAGACCTTCCTCAGAGGCAGAAGAAAAGGAGATAGAGCAGCTTTTAAACTAGATAGATAATAGGATAAAGCCGACAGTCGCCCAAGAGCAGATGGTTCGGAAGAATGTATCCTTGAAGGATACTACCAAAAGCAGAGAGGTTCCAAAAAAGAGTAAAGTAGCCCAAATGCCCTCGAGTATGGAGCAGACAGAGTTTAAAGATCCCAAATTACCCATGTCTACCAATAGCCAAATTAATATGAATAAAATACAGTCTCTAAAATGCTTGTATGCAAATGCTAGAAGACTAAAAAATAAGATGGGAGAGTTAGAATATATAGCACTAAATGAGAGGTTAGATATGATTGGAATATCAGAGACATGGTGGAAGGAGGACAACCAGTGGGACACTGTGATACCTGGGTACAAACTATATTGTAATGATAGAGCTGATCAAATTGGTGGAGGGGTTGCGCTCTATGTTAGAGAGGGCATTGAGTCAGAAAGGATTAAAGTTTTACAGGAAACAAAATTTGCTGTAGAATCTCTATGGATTGAAATTCCATGTAAAAAGGGGAAGGCGATGGCAGTGGGGGTGTACTATCGACCGCCTGGCCAGAATGAACAAATGGATGATGAAATGCTCAAAGAAATCAAGGAAGCTAACAAAAGTTACAGCGCAGTAATAATAATGGGTGATTTCAATTACCCCGGTATTTATTTATTTATTTATTTATAGTCTCTTATATACCGCACTATTCGGCATCAGCGCGGTTTACATGGAACAAAAATGCTCAGTACAGTTAACATGTAAGAGTTTACAGATAACAGGGCAAGTAACTTGGATAACAGGGGTAAGCTATTTACAGCATTTGCTACATAAACTTGTATAACAGTGGTAAACTATTTACAAAAATACTGGGTCAGTGTCACGGCAGGTCATGCTAGGGAGATAAAGTTCCTAGATGACATAAATGACTGCTTCTTGGAGCAGCTGGTTCATGAACCGACCAGAGGGGAAGCCATATTAGACCTAGTCCTTGGTGGAACACCAGATCTAATGCAAGAGATAAAGGTGTTGGGGCCACTTGGCAATAGTGATCATAGCATGATCGCCTTTGATTTAATTAGTGGAGGAGGGATAGTAAGGAAATCCACAGTACTACCTTTTAACTTTCGAAAGGGAGACTATGATAAAATGAGGAAAACAGTTAAGAAAAAACTAAAAGGAGCAGTTGCAAAGGTTAAAGACGTACATCAAGCTTGGGTGTTGTTGAAAAATACTATGTTGGAAGCCCAGAACAGCTGTATTCCACGCTTTAAGAAAAGTGGAAGGAAGTCCAAAAAACTGCCAGCATGGTTTAAAGGTGAGGTCAGAGAGGCTGTTGTTGCCAAGAAAGCATCTTTCAGGAAATGGAAAAAAGAGCCAAACTATGAAACCTGGAAACAGCACAAGCACTGGCAAGTCAAATGCAAGGCATTGATAAAGCAGGCAAAGGGAGAATTTGAGAAGAAGCTTGCTGCGGAAGCAAAAACGCGAAATAAAGATTTTTTCAAGTACATTCGTAGCAAAAAACCTGTGAGAGAGTCAGATGGTCCATTAGATGATAGAGGAGTTAAAGGGGCACTAAGAGGCGACAAGGCTATAGCGGAGAGACTGAATGAATTCTTTGCTTCGGTCTTTACTGAGGAAGACGTAGGGATATTACCCATGACTGAAGTGGTAGTTAAAGGTGCGGAAGAATTGAAGGAAATATCGATACATAGGGAAGATGTATTACAACTATTAGATAAACTGAAGCGTAGTAAATCACCTGGGCCGGATGGTATACATCCAAGGGTGTTGAAAGAACTGAAATATGAGATTGCAGACCTGCTATAAGTAATCTGTGAACTATCATTAAAATCATCTCTACTACCTGAAGATTGGAGGATCGCCAATGTAACACCAATTTTTAAAAAGGGTTCCAGGGGTGATCCGGGAAACTACAGACCGGTAAGCCTCATGTCAGTACCAGGAAAAATGGTAGAAACCATCATAAAGAATAAAATTACTCAGCATGTAGATAGTCATGGCCTAATGGGAGACAGCCTACATGGCTTTAGACAAGGAAGATCTTGTCTTACTAATCTGTTATGTTTCTTTGAAAGTGTGAATAAACAGGTGAACAAAGGTGAGTCGGTTGATATAGTGTATCTGGACTTTCAGAAAGCCTTTGACAAGGTCCCTCATCAGAGACTTTTGGCAAAACTAAAGAGTCATGGGATAGGTGGCAGTGTACTACTGTGGATCAGGAACTGGTTAAAAGACAGAAAGCAGAGGGTTGGGCTAAATGGCCAATTTTCCCAATGGAGAAAGGTGAATAGTGGTGTACCCCAGGGATCTGTGTTGGGTCCGCTGCTTTTTGACATATTCATAAATGACCTGGAAAATGGAATAACGAGTGAGGTTATCAAATTTGGAGATGACACAAAACTATTTAAAGTTGTTAAAACCCAAGAGGATTGTGGAAAATTGCAAGAGGATCTTGATAAATTAGAAGACTGGGCATCAAAATGGCAGATGAAATTTAATGTGGACAAGTGCAAAGTTATGCACCTACGGAAGAACAACCCAAAATATGGTTACATGGTGCAAGATTCCACATTAGGAACCACCACCCAGGAAAAAGATTTAGGCGTCATTGTGGATAACATGTTAAAACCCCCGGCCCAGTGTGCAGCGGCGGCCAAGAGAGAAAATAGAATGCTAGGTATCATAAGGAAAGGAATGGAAAATAAAACAAAAGATATTATAATGCCTCTATATCGTTCCATGGTGAGACCGCACCTTGAATATTTTGTGCAATTCTGGTCGCCATATCTTAAAAAGGATATAGCATTACACAGGTACACTAAAAAAATTTTTTTTTAAACAGCCTCTAATGTTTCGATTGATTTTTACGTTTTTTGGTGCGCTGAATCCAAATCTGGTAACCAATTTGCTCCATCACGTACAGATTTTTTGCTACATTGGGTTAGCAGTTTGAGGTGAACGTTTCAGATTGAGTGCGATCGAGATAAAAGTTTCTTGGATGAATTCTTTATACTAATTGTTAAGTAGTTATTCAAATAAGAATAAAGAAAAGTGTAACAAGGCAGCACATAAGAATAGAGTAATGTCAACAAAACACACTGTGATGGTAGCAAAATTGTCTGCACTTAAAACAGCCACATACATGTGCACAAACATTGAGCATATAAGAGCGAGGTTAGACACAAAGCAAAGCAAAGAAATGTGCAAAAAATGTTGTACAGGTATGTATGTAAGAATAGAAAACGCAAACCGCACCATTGCAATACATGAAGACAAACACCCGATGGTGTGAAAATAAAATTCTAATAAATGAGATCCGACACTGTGGTAATAACTAGCAAATTTTTATTTCAAAGTTTAGTAAAAACACGATATTTGTCAACACAGTTTAGATTTTAAAGTCATTCTTGGGTCAATCAATCTCCTAGTGGGCCCGTTTCTTCTTCCCCCGAATGCTTCTCTTGGTGCGCTGCTTGGCGTATTTTTCATCTGGGGTTTCCCACAGCAGCAACCAGCAGAAATCAGCCATCATAGTGGTGTTCCATCTTCCTTGGTACCTTCTCTCTGCGTCCTTGATGTCCTGGTGAAACCTTTCACCTTGTTCTTCACTGTACGCCCCCAAGTTTTCGGGAAAGTAGTTCACATGGGAGTGCAAGAAATGGACTTTCAGGCTCATGTTACAGCCTTGTTCTTTGAAGGCATTGAGCATCCTGGCAACAATATCCTTATAGTTCTCATCCCGCCTGTTCCCCAAGAATTTGAGAACAACATCCTTGAAGGAATCCCAGGCTTCTTTTTCCTTCTCAGACATCGTTTCAGCGAATGCTCCATCTGAAATGAGTTTCCTTATATCAGGGCCAACAAACACTCCTTCCTTTAGCTTTGCTTCAGAAAGTCGGGGGAACTTTGAGCAAAGGTACCGAAAGCACTCACCATCTTTTGGAAGGGACTTGATGAATTGCTTAATGAGACCCAACTTAATGTGGAGAGGTGGTAATAGAATTTTATCACGAGGTACCAAGCTCTCATGAAGAACATTTTTCTCACCGGGTCTCAAATACTCCCGAATTGGCCAGTCTTTTTTCCCCCAGTGTAGGTCGCGGGCCCGGCTATCCCACAAGCAAAGGAAGCAGGGATATTTGGTGAAACCGGATTGCTGCCCTAATAGCATGGATAGAATTTTAAAGTCTCCACAAATCATCCACTTATGCTCATCATAACGAATCTTCTGAAGAATCAGGGCCAAATTCTCGTATTTTTCTTGGAGAATAACAGAGTGAGCAATAGGAACTGAAGTGAATGTGTTGCCATTATGAAGAAGAACACCTTTTATGCTGTCTTTTGACGAATCAATGAACAGCCGCCATTCAGCAGGATCATACTTGAGTTTAAACTTTTCCATCACTCCGTATATATCGTTGCAAAATACCAAATCTTCCTCTTTGCTGAAATACTTCAAAAATTGTGTCTCGCGGTTGCGGTACCAATAAAAAGTTGTTCCTGGTGACAATAGATTTTTCTGTTTAAGCCGAGAACCTAGCAGTTGGGCAGCATCTTTTGGGAGTCCTAAATCCCGGACTAAATCATTCAATTCATCTTGAGAGAAAAGTTCAGGTTTTGGATCTGGTTCAGTTTCAAACTCGGAAGTACTGGACTCATCGGGAAAAGCCATCTGATGAGTCTCATCATGATCAGAACCGTCCACACAAATATGATCCAAAGATTTTGGTGGTTCAGGCACAGGTACTTCGTTGCTATGAGGCATAGGCCTAATTGCTGAGGGAAGGTTGGGGTAACTTATTACGTTCTTATTTTTTAAGTTGTATCCCTTCACAATGCAAGAGCAAAAATAGCAGTCACTGCTGTGGTCTCTTTGTTCACGCCACATCATAGGTATTCCGAAACGAAATGCTTGTTTTTTACCTTTCATCCATAAGCGTAGATCTTCCTCACATGTCTTGCACACTTTGTGAGGAGCCCACGGTTTGTCTTGATCGCCTAACTTCAAACCGAAATAGGCGAAATATACTTTTTTAATAAATGCAGAAATGTTCCTCTGCCGCTTTTTCACGGTATATTCCCCACAAATAAAACAAAAACTGTCCAGAGAGTTGACGCAACCTCTGGCTCTGTGAGCCATCACAAATACACAGCACTGCAAACTACAACTGTAGTGAACCACTTCGGAATAAAGCTGGATTACGACTGAGCAAACAAAAGGTAATAATGAACTTGCAAGAAACTGAAATTTGACAGGAACGTTCATGTCGCAACCAACGTGTTTGAGCGAGCGAACGAGGCGAGACGAACAGGAAAGAACATGCCCCAACGCGAGTACTGGATTTAGCCCCCCGCCTCCCAATTGTCCTGTTAATGTATAAAATGAATACAAAACACTCTAAAATATCATGAGGGAGTGTTTCTAGTTAGTTAACCATTACAACCTCTATTTTGGGCCAAGAAAATAAACTGCAGTCGGCTAAAAAGAAATTATGTGAACATTCCTTATATGGGTAAGAAATCTAATTTTGCAAGAAAACGTGACGTGATGGAACATTTTGGCTATTTTTCCTGGATTCAGCACCCCATAATCTATAGGAATCAGTTGCAAAACTGGAGGCAGTTTTTTGGTAGTGTACCTGTGTTTATTAGAAAAGGTTCAGAGAAGAGCCACCAAAATGGTAAAGGGGATGGAAGGATACTCCTATGAAGAAAGGCTAAAAAGGTTAGGGCTCTTTAACCTGGAAAAGAGACGGCTGAGGGGAGATATGATAGAAGTCTATAAATTAATGAACGGAGTGGAACGAGTAAACGTAGATCGATTGTTTATGTTATCAGAATATAGAAAGACTAGGGGACATGCAATGAAGCTACAGGGTAAACTATTTAAGACTAATAAAAGAAAATATTTTTTCACTCAACGTGTAATCAAACTCTGGAATTTGTTACCGGAGGATGTTGTAAAGGCTATTAGTGTAGCTGGGTTTAAAAAAAGGTTTTGACAAGTTCCTGGAGGAAAGGTCCATAAACCATTATTAAGAAGGGACCCAGGATATCAATGCTTGACCCAGTACAAGCATTGCGGAACCTGTATCTTTTGGGGAAACTGCTAGGTATTGTGGTACCGAAAGCACTCCTGAACAGATGGAATGGGAAAATAGCGAGCACTTTACCTTTAAAAACAAGAGCAAGCCAGGTTCCCATGGCAACAGGAAGCTTTCAGCCAGAACGAAGCTCAGCCATAGCCATGATGTAAGAGCTGAAGGCAGCTCTAATGATTTGCACCTGAGTAACCAGAGGGGTGTGGCTACAGGAGGAAGCCATTTTAAACCGGTTTCAGTCAGTCTTACAGATGAAGAAGAGGAAGGAGAAGGAAGAGGAGTCCAAGCCACTTCAACAAGGAAGGCACTCAGGAAGGCAGCAACCAGGGAAACCTTGGAAGCCAGCTCCAGGCAAGAGGGATACTGGAGGGTCCATTCCCTGTACCTTAAAAAGCAAAACCAGAGCCTCTGTGGAAGGTACCCAAGGACAAGGCCAAGCAGTTTGCCTGCACAAGGGGAGAAAGCTCTGAGCACAGACAAGGTTTTGCTAGTAAAGAAGGTACGTCAGAATTACTTCCTAGCCAGAGACTTGTTGAAGATATTGTGCAACAAATGAAAGTTAGTGCTAATAAGTGCCGAGATAGTACGGCTGTAAAAGTAACTCCTAACAGAACCACTTTCAGTAAATGGTTTGAAGCTGATATAAAAGCCATAGAGAAGAGCTTACGTAATAACCAATCTCCTACACTAGAGAAGGTCACGGCTAATGAGAGAGGAAACTTTCTAGAGCAGTTGCAAGACGTTATCCAAGGTTTGCAGTGCAAGGGTTCCCCTAAGCAGAGCTGTGATGAAGAGAGTGAGGATATCGACGTAGCCAATATTCCTGAAACACCTGAATGCTATGAGATGGATTGTTCTCTGTGTAACAGTGATCACTTAGATTTGCGTTAAACAAGCTTTGTAGGAGAAGAATACAAAGTTGTTTGGCTGTTTAAGTTGCTGTGAAGAAACAGTTTTTGTACTTTATTTCTACTTTTCATTTGCTCCTGTTTCCTATTATTTTGGAAAGAAACTCTATGCTTTGCCTAAGCCTGTTGAACCCTTGTGAAAGGAAAAACCCCTAAATAAATTTATCTGTTCAAAAGACCCTCGTGTCACAACACATTTTGTTGAAGAGTGAAACTTAAAACTACAAGTCCCAGCAACCCTTGCTGCTACATAGTAGAAAGACACTTGGAAACAAGATTGTGGTCACCCTTGCTATAGAGCCATTGGCCCTAGGCAGGGGAAGCGTGACAGTATGTATGACCTAGATTGACCACTATTGGAAACAGGATACTGGGCTTGATGGACCTTGGTCTGACCCAGTATGGCATATCTTATGTTCTTATGGACAGAGATTTAATTGAAAACATTTACAGTACTGCTATGAAAGGAGAAATGCTACTGATAGTGTAGCAGCAAAGCGCAGACAAACCAATGATACCAGGAGTCTGTTCAGAAGGTCCAAATCATTTATTTGTGCACAAG
This sequence comes from Ichthyophis bannanicus, assembly GCA_033557465.1. Taxonomy (NCBI): domain Eukaryota; kingdom Metazoa; phylum Chordata; class Amphibia; order Gymnophiona; family Ichthyophiidae; genus Ichthyophis; species Ichthyophis bannanicus. Next base: position 750,277,698 of record CM066036.1, on the reverse strand, counting down.
TCTCAAGCAAGGCAATTTCAAAATGGCTGAGCAAAGTTTTCAAGCATTACAACAACTTTTATAGACTTCTGTTCCATTCTAGGTATAGAAAAACAATTCATTGGTCCCGGTACGCTCCCGTACCTCCCGTAGCCCTTCTATTGGTCCCGGTACTGATAAGTTTCTCCAATTATGTTCCTTCTGTGGGCTTCTGTAGGCATGACACCTGCCTGCCCCCCTTCTAGTCCCAATTACAATGGTCAGTTCATCAACTTGTTACTTTCACACTTTCAAGGCTATGGGACCATTTGTGCGTGCAGAAGAGCAAGGTTCTGTAACTCATCTGTCAGCACTCCTCAATATTTCTCTGCAAATGTACTCTTTCTTATCAGTAACTTTAAACACATCTTTTCTGTATTTTTCCATTTCTTAATTCTGCAATTCTGCTTATCTAAGCTAATTCAATATTTCTACTGAGTTCTTTCTTACAATAGCAGCATATTGGGGGATGTGCAATCCTATATGCCTCTCCACAGGCCTCATTTACAGGTCAAGCTAGCCATGCTGGCCTGCCTATGTCAGACACCGTGGGTCACAGGCCTGCACCTGCCACAATAGAGGATTTCAATATGCTGGATGTTGATTGGGACATCCCTGCTGTGGTGACATCTAGAAGTGAGGAGATTATGAATTCTATACAGGGAAAACTATTCTGGCAAAATGTGGGAGGGGGCCATATTAAACCTGGTACTTATGAATTGAAATAGTGTTTTTGATGTTATAGCGGGTAATTATCTCACATCCAGTGATCACTGAATGATGTGGTTTAATATTATGACAAGGGCAGAAATGCTTCATTCAAAAGTGAGGGTCCTAGATTTTAGGAAAACTAATTTTGTGAAGATGGGAGAATACCTCAAAAATCATTAGCTGGATAGAAACTGCTGGAAAATATAGGAAGTGTACAAATATGAATACGGATATTTTAAGAGCAACAACCTTATAAGGGCTTTCCATATGTTACATATTGAAAGCAGTGTGTATAAAAGCCCATAGCATGGGAAATAAGATCCCTGATGTTGAAGCTTTGGTGGGAGTGGATAACGGATTTAGTGGCAGTTACAGAAACATGGTTCACAGAAAACCATGACTGGGATGTAACTATACCTGGCTATACTTTATTCAGAAAGGACAGGGTAGGAAGAAGGGGAGGAGGAGTGGCACTATATGTAAAAAATACTATTAAAGCTTTGGAATTACAGAGCTTAAAAGTAGTCAGGAAAGCAAAGATTCAAAAAGAGGAGGAAATAGCCAATGCAATAAAATGGGGGAAAAAACATTTTTCAGATATATTAGAGAGAAGAGGAAGGGCAAAAGTGGTATTGTCAGACTCAAGGATGAGGGGGAGGAATATGTAGAAGCTGATGAGGATAAAGCGGGATTGCTTAACAAATATTTCTGTTCTGTGTTCACAGATGAAGAACCAGGAACAGGACCTCAGAAAACACCCACAAACAGGAACAGAAGCGAGGGAAATCTTGAACAATTTTCAGAAGACTGTGTTCATGAGAAACTAGCTCAACTTAAAGTAGACGAAGCGATGGGACCGGATGGGATACACCTTGGAATACTGAGGGAACCTGGGGATGTTCTAGCAGCTCCACTGACTGACTTTTTCAATGACTTGTTGGAGTCGGGAGTGGTGCCAAAGGACTGGAGAGAGGCTCATGTGGTGCCTTTACACAAAAGCAGAAGTAAGGATGTGGTTGAAAACGACAGGCTAGTTAGTTTAACTTCGGTGGTGAGTAAATTAGTGGAAACGCTGCTGAAAGAGAAAATAGTGAGGTTTCTGGAGTCCAGAGGATTACAGGATCTGAGGCAGCATGGATTCACCAGAGGCAGGTCTTGTCAGACAAATCTGATTGATTTCTTTGACTGGGTGACCAGGGAGTTTGACCGAGGGAGAGCCCTAGATGTGGTGTGTTTAGATTTCAGTGAAGCCTTTGACACTGTTCCTCACAGGTGACTTATAAACAAACTGAGCACCCTAGGGATGGACCCTAAAGTTACTGCTTGGGTTTGAAATTGGTTGGGTGGGAGGTGACAAAGAGTACAGGTAAATGGAGCTCACTCTGAGGAGAAGGATGTTACCAGTGGTGTGCCACAGGGATCTGTCCTTGGTCCAATTCTTTTTAACATCTTTGTTAGTGATATAGCGGAAGGGCTGTCAGGTAAGGTTTGCCTCTTTGCGGATGATACCAAAATCTGCAATAGGGTAGACACCCAGGAAAGTGTAGATCAGATGAGGAGGGATCTAGCTAAGCTTGAAGAATGGTCTAGAATTTGGCAGCTGGGATTTAGTTTTAAAAAATATAAGGTCATGCATTTGGGCTGCAGCAATCCAAGGGAGCAATATAGTATAGGGAGTGAAGTACTTTTGTCCACTAAAGAAGAGTGGGACCTAGGCGTGGTTGTGTCTGATGATCTTAAAGTAGCTAAACAGGTAGAAAAGGTGACGGCAAAAGCTAGAAGGATGCTTGGGTGTATACGGAGAGGAATGGCTAGCAGAATAAAAGGAGGTGATAGTGCCTCTGTATAAGTCTTTGGTGCAACCTCATTTGGAGTATTGTGTGCAATTCTGGAGACCGCACCTTCAAAAGGATGTGAACAGGATGGAGTCGCTGCAGAGGATGGCTACTAAAATTGTTAGTGGTCTTCATTATAAAGCATATGAGGACAGACTTAGGGATCTTAATATGTACACCTTAGAGGAAAGGCGGGATAGAGGTGATATGATTGAGATGTTTAAATACCTCCGTGGCATTAATGTTCAGGGGGAGAACCTCTTTCAATTGAAGGCAGGTTATGCTATGAGGGGATATGGGATGAGGGTGAAGGGGGATAGATTTAGGAGTGATATGCGGAAATATTTCTTTACGGAAAGAGTGGTGGATCCGTGGAATAGTCTCCCAGTGGAGGTGGTAGATATGAGGACAGTAAGTGAATTCAAAAAAGCATGAGACAAACACAGAGGATCTCTAAAGGAAAAAAGGGGGACTGTTGTAGTTGTTGATATGGACGGACAGACTAGATAGGCCATGTGATCTTCTTCTGTCGTCATATTTCTATGTAACAAACCTTTATGTTAGAAAACTAAATAAATGTTAAAGGAAAATAAAGTCACTATGGTTTTTGAAATAAGTAGCTGAAAAGGTAAGAAAAAGTAGTGTGGCCTTCATAAAATATAAGAGATTGCATAAAGAAGAAGACAAGCAATAGTATCTGGAAAAGCTAAGAGGAGTTGGGAAAGTAGTCAGGAAAGCAAAGAAGCAAATAGAAGAAAAAAATAGCCAATTAGTTAAATGGCTGGATAAGACTTTTTTAGAAATGTTAGTGACAGGAAGAAATACAAAAGTGGTAATGCCAGACTGAAGGGTAAAGGGGAAGAAAATGTAGAATCTGATGAGGATAACATGGAATTGCTTAACAAATATTTCTGTATTGTGTTCAAAAATGAAGGGCTAGGAGTGGGACTTTCAAAAACACACACAAATAGGAATGGAAGTGAGACAGATTTTGAGCAAATTTCAAAAGACAGTTTGTGAAGTGCTATCAAAACTAAAAGTAGACAAATGATGGGGCCAGATAGGATAAATCTAAGAGTACCAAGGGGCATTAGGAATGTTTTGGCAGCTCTTCTGTCTGACCTTGTCAATGCTTCTTTAAAGTCTACAGTGGTCATGGAGGACTGGAAACGGGTGCAAGTAGTCCTTATACACAAAAGTGGACTAAAGCAGGAGGTTGGGAACTACAAGCTGATTAGTCTGACCTCTGCGCTGAGTAAATTTACAGAAATGCTGATAAAAGAGGGGATAGTGAGGTTTCTGGAATCCAATAGATTGCAGAATCTGTGTCAGCATGGTTTTATTTGAGGATGGTCTTGTCAGGCTAATCTGATTCATATCTTTGACTGAGTGACAAGAGAGTTGGACCAAAGGAAAGCGCTAGATGTGGTATACTTAGATTTCAGCAAAGCCTTTGATATGGTTCCACACAGACAATTTATAAATAAATTGAGCACCCTAGGGATTAACACTAAAGTAACCAACTGGGTTAGAAGCTGTTTGAATGGGAGGGAACAAAGGGTACTCATAAATGGAATTCGTTCTGAAGAGAGAAATGCTACCAGTGGTGTGCCACAGCAATCAGCCTTTGACCCGATTATTTTTAACATTTCTGTAAGCGATGCTGCAAAAGGGCTATTGGGTATGACTTGCCTCATTAAGGATGATACTAAACTCTGTAATAGCCTAGACACACAGGAAGAAGGAGATGACATTAGAAGGTATCTAGTGAAGCTTGAAGAATGGTCAAGAATTTAGAAGCTCAGCTATAATATGTAGGGACATGCTTTTTTGATGCAAAAAGCAAAGGAAGCAGTGCAGCATATGGGTGAAGTGCTTCTGTCCATGAAAGAAGAGAAGGACCTAGGCGTGATAATTCTGATAATCTTAAACTGACTAAACAGGTAGAAAAAGTGATGACAAAAGCCAGAAGAATGCTTTGGGCGCATATGCAAAGGAATGGCCAGCAGGAAGGAGGTGATAGTACCTCTGTATACGTTTCTGGTGAAGCCTATTTGGAGTACAGTGTACAATTCTGGAAACTGTACCTTCAGAAGGATACGAACAGGATGGAGTCAGAGCAGAGGGTGTCTACTAAAATAGTCAGTGGTCTTCATCATAAAGCTTATGAGGATAGATTTAATATCTCAAAATATATACTTTGGAAGAAAGGTATGAAAGGGGAGATACAATAGAGACATTTGAAAACCTCCATGGCATAAATACACAGGAAGAGGAGAGCCTCTTTCACTTGAGAGAAAGCTCTGAAGCAAGGGGGCATAGGATGAAGGTGAAAGGGGATGATTCAGGAGTAAAACAGTATGTGAAAATATTTCTTTATGGAAAGTGGTGAATGCTTGAACAGCCTCCCACTGGAGATGGACTGTATATGAATCCAAGAAAGCATAGGACAGGCATGGAGTATCTTTAAGGGAAAACAAGGGATTGTAGAGCTTAGTAATTGGTATGGAAGGGCCTTCTGGATCGGTTGTACTGTCTTTATCTGCCATCATTTCTCTATATTTCGATGTCAATGCCTGATTTATCATGTGGAAATTGTGAATAAGGTTTCTAAAATAACCCCTTTGTTTATATATGTCTGGCCTTTTATTTTCTAAGTAGAAACATTTCTAGAAATTGCACTAAAATAAAAGAATGAATGGTTTCACTCGTGAAGTAGAAAAAAGCCAGACTTGAGTCACTAATTCTCAATATAACATAAAATGAATCTTTCTCTTATAATAATTTCTATAAAAGGTTTCTTTTAAACCTTATAAGGGCTTTCCATATGTTACCCCTGTTACCCAAAATGGGTAACAGGGGTAACATATGGAAAGCAGTGTGTATAAATGCCCGTAGCATGGGAAATAAGATCCCTGATGTTGAAGCTTTGGTGGGAGTGGCTGACTTGGATTTAGTGGCAGTTACAGAAACATGGTTCACAGAAAACCATGACTGGGATGTAACTATACCTGGCTATACTTTATTCAGAAAGGACAGGGTAGGAAGAAGGAGAGGAGGAGTGGCACTATATGTAAAAAATACAATTAAAGCTTTGGAATTACAGAGCTTAAAAGGGAGAGGGGAGGCATTGTGGGTTAAACTAGAAAGAGGGAAAGAGAAATCTATTTGCATTGGTGTGATATACAGACCTCCCTCACAAGAGGAAGAGGTGGACAGAGAGTTAATTGAAGACATGCACAGCATTGCTTGGAAAGGGGAAGTGCTACTGATAGGAGATTTCAATATGCCAGATGTTGCTTGGCACATTCCTGCTGCAGTATCATCTAGAAGTAAGGAGATCCTGGATTCTCTACAGGGAGAACTATTCAGGCAATTGGTAACAGACCCCACACGTGAAGGGGCCATACTGGACTTGGTGCTTACCAATGGTGAAAGTGTTTCTGCTGTTACAGTGGAAGATCATTTTGCATCCAGTGATCACCAGATGGTGTGGCTCAGTATTATGACTAGGGCTGTCAGAATCCATTCAAAAGTGAGGGTCTTAGACTTTAGGAAGATTAACTTTGTCAAGATGGACCAATACCTCAGGGAGTCGTTAGCGGGATGGGAACAGCTGGGTGATGTAGAAAAACAGTGGACAAAACTGAAAGGGGATATTTTAAGGGCAGCCCACCTTTTGTTAAAATGGTAAATAAAGGGGGGGGCGGAGCCTAGATTCGAGCAAGATGGACGTGTAGAGCTGATGCTCCGGAGGGGCCTGGCGAGAATCCTGGATAAACGCACCTATTTTGAAGTCAAATATTGATAAGTAGTGAGGATCGCCGCTACGGAAGATGTCTGGACCCAAGCCGACAAGGCTGGACTTTCCCCCTTTGCAGAACAACAGTGCGAAGCGCTCCAAAACAGAGCCCCCTTCTCCGCAGAAAATGGCTGCGGGGCGGGATTCCGAGGCCATGCAAGAATTGCTGGCGGAGGTGCGGGCGATAAAGGAGATGGTCAAGGCAAACGGTGAGGCCTTAACAACAGTGCAAGAGTATATGTGTGCACTGCGTACCAATATGGAGTCGCTTACTCTGCGGCAAGATGTGACAGAAAACAAGGTGGCTGTGCATGAGGAGCGGCTGAGAGTGGTCGATAAGCAGAGCAAGCAAATACGTGCGCTACAGAGGGATCTCGAGGACGGCAGCAATAGAGCTCGAAGGAACAACGTGCGCATACTGGGGGTCCCTGAAGGAGCTGAGGGAAAAGATATCTTTGCGTTTCTGGGCAAAATGATTCCTTCAGTGTTGAAGACAGCATTTGAGTTCCCGTTTGAAATTGAGCGAGCGCATCGGGTGCCCTCGCAGGCCCAGCCTAATACTAAAAGGCCGAGGCCCATCATTTTGAGAGTTCTACGATTTCAGCAAGTGGTTCAGATTATGGACGCCGCGCACACTCGATCCCCCACGGACTTTGAAGGTCATAGACTGTCATTTTTTCCAGATTTCGCTAAGAGCACCGTGGAGAGGCGTAAGCGTTTTCTGATGATGAGGCCTCGATTGCAGCAGTTGCAGGCGAGATTCGGGCTGATGTACCCTGCCAGGATGAGGGTTACCTTGCATAATCAGACAAGGACTTTTGAAGACGCCGAGGCTCTGGGCGAGTATTTGGAAGAGAAAGAGGCAGCACAAATGCGCTGAACTTTTCTTTTTTTTTTTTTTTTATTGAAATTTTTATTTACTGTCCAACCATACAAATTTCCAACCACCAAAAACATTCCTCAAAACAACAATAATTACAATTCCAAAAGTACATCAGACATGTTTTAGGATACAACAGTAAATCCCTCCCACCCACCCCCACCCCTCCCCCTCCTCTGACACCCCAACATAAACAGCTCAGACACAACCTGTGTTCTTCGGCACCTCAGTCCAGTGAATATATTTACCCCAGACCTTCCGGAAAGTGGCTTGATTACCCTTTTTCTGGGCAGTGAGATTACACATCAAATAAATCTGAAATAACATCTTTTGAAAATCAACTATGGAGGGCACATCCATTTGTTTCCACTTCCGAGCCACCAGGATCCGCATAGCTACACAGCCCAACTCTACAAACATTCCCTCCACCTTGGGTAATTCAGGTATCCGAACCCCCAAGAGCACAGTCTCAGGCTGATAACTCAAGGGTCTACCCAGTATCTCCCCCAGCAATCCCATCACCTTCTCCCAAGCAGAATGCATCACCCCACAGTCCCACCAAATATGCAAATACGTCCCCCGTCCCCCACACTTCCTCCAGCACTGTTCCGACACATGAGCATGCATCTGGTGTAACCGCACCGGAGTAAGGTGCCACCTGTACAACACCTTATAGTTATTTTCTAAAAGGTTGGTAGCTAGGATACCCTTGTATCTACTCCTATAGATCAGATCCCACTCCGCCTCCCCCCATTGGCGCCCCAACTCTGCCTCCCATGCCTTCTGGTAAGGCTCTACCCTATGAACACTCACCATTATCCGGTAAAAAGTTGCTAATACCCGTCGTGTTTGCCCCCCCAAAAAAAACACGTTCAATCGCAGTGAGCTCTGAGACTATATGCGGAAGCACCCTCTGCTGAAGATAATGACGCAGCTGCAGATAGCCGAAGATCGCTCGCCCCTCCAACTTATACTCCCGTGCAACCGCAACAAAGGACTTCACCCGTCGCCCCTCTAACAATTGGCCCACCCGTTGCAACCCATTATGGCTCCAACTATCAAAAGTGGACTTCCCCATGGCGGGGCGAAACTCAGGATTCTGTTGGATCGGCATGAGCCGAGAGATCCCATGTTCCCCCAGCCAAATACCTCTCCATTTATTCCAAACCCTCAAAGAGCCCAGTACATAGGGATTACGGCCTGGATAACCTCCAGGATTCGTTCTTGGTCTCCAAACCCAGTCCCGCAAGCCCCCCTCCGCCAATTCCTCCTCTTCCATACCCACCCACTCTTTCGGTTCTTCTACTTGCCATTCCACCACCGCACACATGTGCGCCGCCTCCCAATATTTCAGCAAGTTCGGGACCACCAACCCTCCCTGTTCTCTTCTCTCCATCAAGATACAGGCAGCCACCCTGTTGGGCTTCCCCCCTCCCACAAAGTTCATGATTATCTGCTGCAATCGGGCGAGATAGCTTTTGGGCAACCCAATAGGAAGATTCATAAAAAGGTATAACCATTTAGGCAGGGCCATCATTTTAATTGCCGCGATGCGCCCCATCCACGATAACTGCTTATGTTTCCACGCTACCATATCCTTTTGGATGGTCCGCTCAACCCTCACATAATTTTCCTTAAACAGATCAGATTCCCGGGCCGTCAAATAAATCCCCAAGTATCTAATACTCGTTTTCGCCCAGCGGTAGGGAAAGGAGGCCTTAATCAGCCGGCATTCCTCCCCCCCCCCCCCCGCCGATATATTTAGAAGTTCTGATTTGGTTTCATTAACCTTGAAGCCAGAGTAGGTGCCATATTCCTTAAGGATCCCCTGCAGCACCCCCAGGGACTTTAGCGGTTCAGTCAACATAAACAAAAGGTCATCAGCAAAAAGGGCAACCTTAGTCTCCCCGGTTTTCCATTTAACCCCATGGATGTCCCCACATTCCCGCACCGTCTGGGCCAATGGCTCCATAGAGAGCACAAAAAGCAACGGGGAAAGTGGACACCCCTGCCTCGTCCCTCTGTGCAGTTCAAAGGACCCAGAGTATTCTCCATTAATCCGAATCCGGGCCATCGGCTGATGATAAATTGCTTTAACCCAAGCTAAAAAATCGCCCGTAATTCCCATCTTCTCTAAAACCTTAAATAAAAAGGGCCACGACACGCGATCGAACGCCTTTTCTGCATCAATGGCCAACAGCACCATTTGATCCGCCCCTCTCCGTCCCTTCCATGTAGCAGACAGCACCTTCCTCAAGTTATCCACTGTTTGCCGCCCCGGGACAAAGCCAGATTGGTTTTTATGGACCAGCTGTGGCATATGTCGCAGTAACCGATTTGCCAAGATCTTAGTGAAAATTTTAAAGTCCGTACCTAGGAGTGAGATAGGCCGGAAAGACACACACAAACTGGGGTCCTTTCCCTCTTTAGGCAGGACAGTGATCCCGGCTGTACGTAAGGTGGCTGGAATAGCCTCCCCCTCTTTAAAAGCATTAAAGAGGCGTGCCAACGGCCCACACAGCACGTCCCGATAGACCTTATAGAACTTATTCGTAAAGCCGTCAAGCCCGGGCGCCTTATTTGGCGGTAGGCCCCGGATCACCTCTGCCACCTCTCCCTCTTCTATAGGCCTAGAGAGCCGCTCCCCCTCCTCCTTACCCAGGCAGGGTAGATTCATCCGCAAGTAGCTGGCCGAGTCTCCCCCCAGCGGGGTAGGCTCGGCCGTATAAAGCTGTGTATAATACTTTACAAAACTCTGTTGAATTAACTCCCCGCTCCGCACCACCGTCCCATTATCCGTCCTAATTTTAGTAATAAGGTTTCTATGGCGATGCTGTTTCAACCTGTGTGCCAACAATCTACTTGGCTTATTGCCAAATTCAAAAAATTGTTGCTTCAGGATATCCTGAGCATATTTAATCTCCGCTAACTCCAGTTCATTAAGTTCCCTACGCACTTTATTTAACTCTTGCACTAACTCCAATCTACCGTCCCGAAGCAACACCAAACCATCAAGCTCCCTAAGCTTCACCCGGAGCTCCTCCTTCTTGCGCTCTTTCTGCTTTTTCATATAGGCCCCCGCCGAGATCAAATCCCCTCTAATTACGGCTTTCATACATTCCCATAATGTACCGATCCCACACCCATCCCGATCATTAAGCTCAAAGTACTGTGCAATTTTCATCCCCACCTTTTGCACGGTGTCCTCATCCTCCAGAAGGGACTCATTCAGCATCCATTGCCTGCACTTCCGCTGGACGCCTCCTACCCCCACTTCCACCCAAGTCCGCTCCCCCACTTCGCAATCCACTACTGTGGCACTAAGGGTCGGGACACCCAAATCATGTCTATCTGGGAAAAGGACTTATGCACCAGGGAATAAAAGGTGAATCCCCTCTCCTTCCCCCTCACCTCCCTCCACGTATCTACCAGGTCCAGACCCCTCGCCAACGCTTTCAACTTCTTCCTTCCCGAGGTGTGCCCCACCCCCTTCCCAGAGGAAGTGTCCACCGCTGGATTAATGGTGACATTAAAGTCCCCCCCCATAATAACGTGGCCTTCCGCTATCTTCTCTACCCACTCCTGAAGCTGTCCATAGAAGGTCCCATGCCCCCCGTTCGGGCCATATACATTAATCAATGTATACATCTGTTCATGAATGCGCAATTTAACAAGCAGGTATCTGCCCTCCCTGTCCATATGAACCACACACTCAGAATAATCTAGTGTTCCCCTCATTAGGATCCCCACTCCCCCTTTTTTCAAGGCGACCTTATTTGAGGCAAACCATTGCACTGGGAAATTTTTATGTGCCACCCTCCATTCATCACTTTTCTTCAAGCGTGTCTCTTGTACAAAAATAATGTCTCCATTGACTCTATTAATTTCCTTAAACAATCTCTGCCGTTTCATTGGGGAATTTAATCCCCGCACGTTCATGGATACTACCGTAACCTTATCCACTATACCACATTACTCCCCCCCCTTCCACGCCCTACCAAACCAGCTATCGGGGAATCCCCACCCTGCCCCCCCACACCCCACCCCCCCCACCTCCCCACCCTTCCCCCCCTTGCCCCTCCCTCCCTCCCCTTCTCCCCCCTCTCCCATCCTGCAAAAACATGAGTGCTCCTGCCATCCCTTTCTGGCCACCACCCTCCCCACCCCCCCTACCTAGTCACCACCCCTCTCCCCCTTACTCACCCCCGCACCCCACTCCCAATATTAGCTCCCCCTCCTCACACATTCTCCCCCCCGTTTTCTCCACCCGTAAACGTCCAGCAAAACACTATATACATATATATCTTAACTCAACACTATTCCCCCACAGGAAATCACCCCCCCACCGCACATACAAAAAACACCTATGCCATCTTATCATCCCGCCAAACATTTTGGACAAGTCCAGAAACTAATAAAAGTCCCAGCCCATAAAGGGCTACCCAGTGTAGTCATTCACCGGCCTCCACCACCCGGTCTTCTGTCACGGGCCTCTGGGCCCGTTGCCGCCGATTCTCCACCTGTTGCCACTTAGGCCGGCTAGCCTGTCTGCCGCCACTGCTCGCGGCCGCTCCCGGTAAGCCCGTCATACCTGCAGACCGGAGCGCCTGGACCGCCTCTTCCCGGGTTTTCACCCGGATGTTTTGTCCTTTATAGGTAATGAAGAGACCAAACGGAAAAGTCCACCCGTATCGGGCTCCCTCCTCACGCAACTTCAACACAATGTCTTTCATTGAACGCCGCTTCTGTAGGGTGACCTGGGCTAAATCCGTGTAGATGTCCACCTCACAGGAGTTCCATTTTACCCCGCCGTTCCCGCGGGCTGCTCTCTGTACCTTTTCTTTTGTATGAAAATCTTGATAGCAAGCGATAATATCCCTGGGCCGGTTCCCGCGCCCCGCTCCTGCCGCCGCCACGCGGTGTGCGCGCACAATACGCCAATCCAGATTTGAACTTTTCTTTTTAATGAGACACAGTCTCTGGTGCATTGGAGAAATGTCTCATATTGGTTGTTGAAGATATGGACGGCGTGCAGTGTTTATACTGTTTCACATATCTGCTGTTTGTGTGGTGTATTACCCCTTTTAGTTTAATTGTGGGAGCCTAGTGTGAAATGTGGAACAAGGGTATGAAAGTGTGGTAATAGGGTAGGATTGGGCTGTACAAGGGAAGGGGTTTGTTAGGGTTAAGTGACGTTCTGTAGGGCGTATGGGGGACAGATATGGGGCGTTGTCATTTTTCTCTGTGTGGAGTGGCCCCTCTGTATCTGTCTTGCTTGTAGTGGGGTCACCCTTGGGATGTGGTATGTTTGCTCTCCCTCTGAGGTTCCCCGAGGAAATGGGAAAGAGTGTTTGTGTACCAACTGTATTAATCAGCAATATGAGTAGCAGCGCAACTAATTGGATTTGGTTTTATTATCAAGAGGAGAGTGCACTTCCTGAGCTAACTATGAAACAAATGTTTTCTGGGGATAAAGCCTTGTGCCTGCAAGATTATGGGATACTGGTCTTTAAAATACTATCCCTTAATGTGAAGGGCATTAATAATCCCATTAAAAGGAAGAAAATAATACTGTATGGGAAACAAGAGAAAGCTGATATATTACTCTTTCAGGAAACACATTTGAATATGAAGGAACCATTGAAGCTCAATATTATGCCCTTCACATTAGTGGCGTACTCTGCAGGGGTACATAAACGTAATGGGGTTGCCATTTTGGTGCGGAAATCCTTGCTCCCTGAGGTCTTACAAGTCAGGTCAGACACAGATGGGAGATGGGCTAAAGTACTTGTGCGGATAGGAGAGCTGGAACTGGCTATTTTCAATGTCTATGGTCCTAACTTGGATAGCCCCGATTTCTTCAGCTTTATAGCTGAGGAAGTCTACAATGTTTCATCCGTTCCTGTGATTTTAGGGGGTGATTTCAATGTGGTTTTAGACCCTTTAATAGATAAGCGGCCTCCTAAGACAGGCACACCTTCTAAGGCTCGTACTGTTCTGTCTTCTCTGATGCAGGAGGCTGGGCTAGTGGATATTTGGCGTCTGCAGCACCCGGCTGGGCAAGATTTTACCTTTTTCTCTTATCCCCACCAAGCGCATTCGCGCATAGATTTTTTTTGGTTTCTAAGGCTCTGTGTGCCAATATCATATCATCGGATATACATACGGTTCATGTATCAGATCATGCAGCTATATCTCTGTTGCTGCAGGACGGTAAAGCTGGCCATTCGCATGGGAGATGGTCCTTTGATCGATCCCTGTTAGAGGTACAGGAGTTTCGCCTGACAATACAGTCGGCTATAGCTGACTACTTTCAACTTAACCTCCCGCAAGCCACAGCAAGCTGGGCTTGGTGGGAAGGTTTTAAGGCCTCTATAAGGTCGACTATAACCAGCTATAGTATATGTCAGGCAAGACAGCGTAAAGCAAAAGTGGCCGCTCTGGAAGCACAGATAAAGGCCGGGGAACGTGTGTTGGTAAAGCGCTCGGACCCGTGTATATTAATATGGCTCCAGCGGCTAAGGTTTCAATATAATGCGCTTCTTTCTGAGGAAGCGTCACAGAGTATCCGGCTACAGAGAGGTACATATTATTGGGAAAGCAACAAATCCAGTAGACTTTTAGCGAATGCATTGCGGGCACGGCGGGATGCAGGCCGTATTGCAGCACTGCACACCGCGCAAAGTCAGGAGCTAGTGGTGAAGGATAAGGACATTGTAGAAGTGTTTAGAGCCTTTTTTGAGCAGTTGTATGCTTCGGAAGCACAGTGTTCTCAGGCGGAGTTTGAAAGTTTGGTGGCAGGGCTACAGCGACCTGTGCTCAGTGAGGATGTTTCTGGGAATTTAGATGCACCAATTTCGTTGGATGAAATTTCTCAGGCTATTTTTATTTATTTATTTAGCTGTATTTATATCCCGCTTTTCACCGGGTCAAAGCGGTCAATTGGGAGATACATTTAACACAAGGGGATATGACACACATACGCTAATACTTACAGGGAACATGGGCAATGGTGGGTTAAGTGGCTTGCCCAAGACCACAAGGAGTACCTATAGGACTAGAAATCCCAGTCCCTCTGGCCTGAGATTGCTGTCCCCAGGTGGGACTTGAACCCCCGGCCCTCCGGCCTGAAGTACCTTGTCCTAACCACTAGGCCACTCCTCCCGCTATACGGTCATTAGCTACGGGTAAAGCGTGTGGCCCAGACGGTCTCCCTGTAGAGTTTTTTAAGGTTTTCTCTAAGGAGCTAAGTCCACATTTGCTGGTTTATTTTCAGTCCCTTGAACAGGCACTCCCTCAGGTGGGTGCATTTGCTCTTGCGAACATCATTGTCTTGGAAAAGGAGGGGCGCGATCCTCAAAGTGTTGGTAATTATCGTCCCATATCACTTTTAAATGCAGATTATAAGATCTATGCGTCCGTTTTAGCCCGGCGCTTAGCCACGGTGGCCCCTCTGTTAATCCATCCTGACCAATGTGGGTTTGTTGAAGGGCGGTCTACAGCTGATAATGCCAGGCTGTTGTGCCATGTTTTGTCCAGCGCTGGGTATAAAGACAGTCCCCTTGTGGGACTGTCTTTGGATGCGGAGAAAGCTTTTGATCGTTTAGAGTGGTCATTTATGTTTGCGGCTCTTAAATGGTTTGGTGTTGGGGACGGTTTTCTTAGTCTTCTTCGGGTAATGTACGTGCAGCCGGCTGCAAGAGTCTGTGCCAATGGGATCCAGTCCAATACTTTTGTGCTTAATCGTGGCACCTGTCAAGGATGCCCTTTGTCCCCGTTATTGTTTAATATTGCGCTGGAGCCTCTTGCTCTTTTATTGCAGCAGAATCAGAAAACTCATGGAGTGGCGGAGCCTGATGTCCAACGGGGTAGACGCCTGGTGCTGAAGCTCCCGAGAGGCCTACACAGAATCCTGACTAAACTCCTGCAAAACTTCACTATTTTGCTTTAAAATCGCCGGGGCGCATCGGAGGGATGGCGGGACCTAAACCACAGCGCTTAGATTTCGGCTCCCCCACTTCGTCGCACGGCAAACGCTCCAAAACGGAACTGCCTTCCCCGCATAAGATGGCGCCGCTCTGTGAGAGCCCTGAAATGCAGCGGGTGATACTCGAGGAGATTCGTGGTGTAAAGGAACTGGTACAATCCAACGGAGAAGCGATCCGCGCCATGCGTGAGGACCTTACCATGATGCAGGAAAGGCTCGAGGGCCTCTCGTTGCGCCAAGACAAAATGGCGGAGACTCTTGAATCGCACGCGGTGCGAATGGGGAAGATCGATAAAGCTGAACGCCAGATTTTGCTCCTTCAAAAGGAACTTGAAGATAGCAATAATAGAGCTCGTCGCAATAACATTCGACTCATTGGAGCTCCAGAGGGCGTAGAAGCAGGAGATCTGCGGGAATATCTGGGCAATATTCTACCCTCTCTATTGAAGACGACGTTTCTTAAGGACCTGGAGATAGATCGGGCACATCGTGTCCCCACTAATATGGCGCTCAACCGGACGACTCCCAGGCCCATCATTTTTCGGCTACTGCGCTATCAACAAGCTGAGCAAATTCTGGCTGCTGCCCGGGCTAATCATCACCTCGAGATAGATGGGCATAAAGTGTCTTTCTTCCCTGATCTCTCTAAGCCCACGATGGACCGCCGAAAGAAGCTTCTTGCTTATCGCCCTCGCCTTCAGCAACTGCAGGCCCGATTTGGTCTTCTGTATCCGGCAAAGCTACGCGTTACGCTGCATAACCATACCAGGACCTTCGAGGATCCTGACCTCCTCGCTGCATTTTTGGACTCTAAAGAAGCTGAACTGATGCGTTGATGTTACCATCAAGCTGTGTTGCTGTTCAAAGCTCTCTTAAATCTCTACCTCATTGGGGCCTATCACAGTGATTTCGCTGCGGACGCGGTTGGACTGCTCTCCTGACCTACTTCTTTGAACCGCCATCCTGCTTCTCTGCACCCTTCGGTGGCTCCCGGGACTTGTTCCTGCTGCAGGGAGTATGGCCAGTATCGGGCCTTCTCTGGGGCTTCCCCCCGCAGACTCATGGTCGCCAGTAATAGTTGGGGTTTTGCTTCTTCTCTAGTGCACTTCGGTGCCTGTCTCTTTTTTTTTTGGGGTTATTTATGCTTTCTACCAAAAGTTTATTATTTCATGTCGTGTGTACAGTCATTTGCTACCAATATGCATAGTTTAGGGAATAATGTGCAACTTCATGTTCTCTCAGAATTTTGTATATTACTAGATGGCTTTCTGTAAGCTCTTATCATTGAATGTCAAAGGTATCAATAGTCCAATCAAAAGGAAGAAAATTCTTAGCTATTTGAATACTGAGCATGCTGATTTAGTACTGCTTCAAGAAACGCATTTAAATGCTAAAGAAACACTAAAGCTTAATGTCAAGCCTTATGCTGTTGTGGCGTATTCTCCCGCTGTTGCTAAACGCTGTGGTGTTGCCATACTTGTTAAGAAATCCCTGCAGGCCACCGTGCTAGATATTAGCTCAGATAATGAGGGTAGATGGGCTCGCGCTCATCTCAAAGTGGGGGATCTAGAATTCACGTGTATTTGTATTTATGCTCCAAATGTTGACAATCCTGGTTTTTTTGCTAAAATTGCACAAGCTGCGCAAGCCTCCGCTCATACCCCACTAATACTGGGAGGAGACTTTAATCAGGTCCTCGACCCTTTGGTGGATCGGCAGCCGCCTAGAACCTGTGGTCCACCCAAGAGTCTCTCCATACTTACAGCTATGATCGCTGATTTGGCTTTGGTGGACATATGGAGGTTATTGAATCCTTCTGATTTGGATTTTACCTTTTTCTCCGCTCCTCACCAATCACAATCCCGAATAGATTTTTTCTTTTATCTAAAACATTGGTATCGCAGATTGGTATGGCTAAGATTCACCCCTTGCACATTTCAGACCATGCTGCCATATCTTTTACGATACACACTGCTGCGCAAAATGCAAGTCCCCGAGCATGGTCTTTTGATAGGTCTCTCCTAGACCAACAGGATTTTCAAACTGTAATACGGGCTGCCATACAAGATTACTTTCATTTTAACTCTCCCCTTGACACAACGAACTGGGCCTGGTGGGAGGGTTTTAAGGCGTCTATTCGAGCCACGGTGACTAGTTATCAAATCCGTCTTGGGAAACAAAGAAGGCAACAATTGGTGATCCTTGAACAACAGATACAGGCTGGTGAACGTATTCTTACGTCCCGAACAGACCCATGTGTTCTGCTTCGTTTGCAACGTCTCCGTTTTCAGTACAACAAGATTTTGCATAATGCCGCTGTTAGAAATATAGCATCCCAGCAGGGATTGTATTACCGGGAAAATAATCGCGCTGGTAAACTACTAGCTAATGCTTTGAAGGGGAAAAAAGAAGCCAAACGGGTAGCAGCTCTCCGAAGCCCATCTGGGAATGGCCTTGTCACAAAAGATCATGAGATTTTAGAGCTTTTTCGCGATTTTTATGCTAGCTTGTATAAATCTGAATGTGAGTTTGTTCCTGAACATTTCGACCGCTTGTTAGCTGGTGTACAGCGTCCTACTCTCTCGGCTGAGGAATGCACGGCCCTTGATCATTCGTTTACTCTTGTGGAAATACAGGATGCAATTAAAAGATGTGCCTCCGGCCGTGCTGCGGGTCCAGACAGCCTTCCGGCTGAGTTCTTCAAAACTTTCAGCTCTGATCTGGCCCCGTTTTTGCAGCAATACTTTACTACCCTAGTAGCCGACGGATCCTCCCTTGGTTCCTTTTCAGAGGCCAACATAGTGGTCTTTGAGAAGGAGGGGAGAGACCCACACCTGACAGCCAATTACCGACCCATCTCCCTGCTTAACGCAGATTATAAAATCTTCGCCACTATTCTTTCTACTCGGCTCTCTCACAAAATGACCACTTTAATACATCCAGATCAATGTGGATTTATTCCCGGCAGATCAACTGCTGATAATGCCAGGACTCCTTGTCATGTACTAACTAATATGGCCTCCCACGATCGTCCATTGGTTGGCCTTTCCCTAGATGCCGAAAAAGCCTTTGACCGGCTAGAATGGCCATTCCTATTTGCGACCCTCCGTTGGTTTGGTTTCGGCGATAATTTTCTTCTCCGTTGCCTTCAAGTGCTATACTCTCAACCAACTGCTAGTGTCTGTGCCAACACATTGAAGTCCCAGCCATTTTTACTGCAAAGAGGCACCCGTCAGGGGTGCCCACTTTCCCCCTTACTTTTTGATCTTGCGTTAGAACCCCTAATCCTGTTAATCCGTCAGTCTCCACATATCCACGGCGCTCCCTTTCCCCGTCGGGATATAAAAGTCTCAGCGTATGCAGATGATCTTATGCTTTTTGTTTCCTTAGACTCCGTATCTGTTGTTCTGGATCTAATTGACCGCTATTCTCAACTTTCAGGTTACAAAATTAATTGGACCAAATCAGTCGCCTTTCCCCTAAACCACCAGGTTCACCAAGCAGACTTGCAAACCTTTCCTTTTGTATGGCAGCCCCGTATGGTAAAATATTTAGGGGTACATTACTGTTATCCTCTCGAAGAAACCGTCGCTTTTAATGTCAAAAATTTAATCACCAAGGTCCGTGAGCTCACCCAACGTTGGTCTCCACTTACTCTTACGTGGTGGGGCCGTATGGATACCATAAAGATGATGATTGTTCCCAAGGTTAATTATGTCTTAGAAATGTTACCGTGCCTTCTCCCTCGACATACCTACAAAGATATCGAGGGCCTGTTGATCAGATTTTTGTGGCAGAACAAACCGCCTAGAATAGCGAAACATAAACTTCAGTCAGATAAGGAACATGGTGGGATAAGATTTCCTGATTTTTTCAACTATCACCTCTCTTTTCTTCTCAAACAGGGTGCCCGTTGGTTGGACGCTTCTTTCCCGTCCAGACCAATATGGTTAGATATAGAAGAAGACCTCTGTAAGCCCATTCCACTTAGCTATCTCCCTGGAATGACTTTCCCACTGGATGCCCACTATCCACCAATGCTCCTGGATACACTTCGCTCCTTCAATGTTCTCATCAGCTCCCTAGATTCCCTAGCTTGCCCACTAGATAGGCTTCCAATTTGGCATAATGCTCGATTCCAAATTCAACATAAGCCGGTGGCCTGGAGTCCCTGGTATTCCAGAGGCATCTGGACTCCCAATCAACTGTTTCACAATGCTCGCTGGAAGTCCATTAATGAGCTCCATTGTGAGTTTGGCCTTCCTTCTAAATACTATTTTCAACTGCTTCAGTTGCAGCACTGTCTCAAGAGTGCTGGGGTTTTTCCCCCACTAACTCCTCATGACCAAGGGATAACTGAGGTGGTCTCCTTTATTGGGGCTCAGTCCGGTGTTGCTTCCACCTTTTATAAAACTCTTTGTGCTCCTCAGAATGCTGTCCCCCCTTCTGCACAGCAGACTTGGGAGCGAGAATTGGGTGTAACTCTAACCCCTGAACATTGGAACCTCTTCTGGAGCAAAGTGGTTCGTGTTTCCCGCTCGGCTTCCTTAACCCAGACGCTTTTCTTCTTTGCCCATCGCTGTTTCTATACCCCTGATAGACTGGCCAAATGGACTTCCACTCTGAGTAATCAATGTTGGACTTGCCATGCAGCTACAGGCACCCTCACTCATGTCATGTACGAATGCCCCGCACTACAACACTACTGGAGCCGGGTCTGGGGTCGTATTCAATCTATCTTACACTTTACTGAACCACTCTCCTGGAAAATAGTGGGACTCCGTTCTGCAGCGGGCATCCCCTCTCTCCCGAAGTCTGCTTACTTCCTCCTTGACTTTCTAATGGGTATTGCCATATCGTTAATCATGAAATATTGGAAAAATAGCTCTTCACTGAGTCCTCTAGAATGGTGGAATTGTGTCTGTCTATATAGTAAGTTTGAACAAATTCCTCGTAGGGCTACCCCTTCCCTTCAGGCCCGCTACCAGGTGTCTAAATGGAAATTACTCACAGATTTCGTGCAGTCGGCCAAATGCTCGCACTTGACTGTCTAGTTATATCTCTCTCTTGATCCATAGTATATCATGACTGTTATGTTTATGTTCTAACATAATTGCTATGGACCCCATGCCTGGGTTAATATCTTTTCTTTTCTTTTTTTTTTATTATCTAGAGAAGAAGCATAGGGGGGGAGGGTTGATGGGGTTATTTTCCGGTTTATTCCATTTTATTTTGATGCAATCATCCTTGTTTTATTACTGTGTGTATTGTTATTGTTATAAAATGAAAATAAAAGTTTAAAAAAAAAAAAAAAAAAAAGAAAACTCATGGAGTGCCAATTGCTGGTACAGAAATTAAAATTTCAGCATATGCGGATGATTTGTTGTTGTTTACTATTCCGGATTCAGTGTCTAGTATTCTGGAGCAGATTGGGCAGTATTCCCGGTGGTCTGGGTACAAAATTAATTGGTCTAAATCAGTTGCTTTCCCTCTAAATCCATATGCACACAAAGAGGATCTGGTGCAATATCCTTTTGTATGGGAACCTGGACTGGTTAAATATCTGGGGGTGCATTACTGTTACCCCCTGGAGGATGCGATTAAGTTTAATGCTGAGGCCATCTTGGCTAAAATTAGAGCTTTGGCTGCCAGATGGTCCCCCTTGATGTTATCTTGGTGGGGGCGTCTGGAGACTATTAAGATGGCCATAGCGCCAAAGATTAATTATGTTTTGGAAATGCTCCCGTGCTATCTGCCAGTAGCCATGTATAAGGAGATGGAGCGGCTATTGAGTCGCTTTCTTTGGAAAGATAAGCCTCCGAGAATAGCCATCAAGAAGTTGAAGTCTGGTAAGGATCAGGGGGGGTGAACTTTCCGGACTTCCTGGCCTATCATAGAGCTTTCTTGTTACGGCAGGGCTCCAGGTGGATAGAGCCGGTCACGGAGCGGAGTCCGGTGTGGCTGATTTTGGAGGAGAGCCTGGTAGCTCCGGTGCCTTTGGAGTTCCTTCCGGGAGCTCTTCTACCAAATGAGAGGGCACCTGGGATGATACTAGACACTCAAAAAGCTTTTCTAGCATTGATGAATGTTCCGGTTTGGGGGATAAATTCTCTGGCTTGCTTCCATTATGGTATAATCCCTTATTTAAAATTCAGCGGAAAGTGTTTGCCTGGCGGCCATGGTTCTCTAAAGGTATTTGGTCGCTTGGGCAACTGGTGAAGGATGGGGTATGGAAAGACTTTGACAGTATTCAGCGGGAATTTAATCTCCCGGGAGCTGTTTTTTTTCAGTGGTTGCAGCTTCGACATTGTGTTGAGAGCTCAGCTGTGAACATCAAGGGGTTGGATGTAGAGGCGGGGCTTATCCCCCTGATACTTAAAATTACGCAAACAAAAGGGGTTGCATCTTGTTACTATAAATGTCTGCGTAGGAACCTACCTTTGCAGGTACAAGGCTTACAAAAGGTGTGGGAGCATGACACTGGTGTTATTCTCTCTGAGCAGGGATGGGAAAGGTTTTGGAAGAAGCAGGTCAGGGTATCCAAATCTGCTTCTATTACTCAGACACTGTTTTTCTTTGCCCAGAGGGCCTATGTTACCCCTGTTAAAATGGTTAAATGGGATGCAGCTGTTGGTAACAAGTGCTGGTCCTGTCTAACTTCTATTGGCACTCTGGAGCATATCGTCTTGGAGTGTCCCGGGGTGAGAGGGTTTTGGTCCCAGGTCTGGGAGCGTATACAAGCAGTTTTGGGGTTCAGGGCTCCTCTTACCTGGGCAATCCTGGGGCTTTCGCTCTGCGGCAGAGATTCCTTCTTTGCGAAAAGAGTGCTTTTTCCTGTTGGATTTTATGGTGGGAATAGCGCTACACTTAATAGTCTGCAATTGGAAGCGCACCTATGAGATCAATTGGCGGGAATGGTGGAACCAGGTCTGCCTGTATAGTAAGTTTGAGAGGCTGCCCAGGCGGGGTTTAAATCAGAAACCTGTTGACCAAAGCAAGTGGAAGGCTTTGCATGACTTTGTGGAGGTGGCTCAGTATGTGTACAGTTAAGTCGTTGCTTCGAGGATTGTATTGGCTCGTATGAATATTGCTGATTTTTCTTTTCCTTTTCTTTTCCCTTTTCTTTTCTTCCTCTTAGTATTTTGAGGGGGACGATGGGGGGGGGGGGTAGGTGGGAGGGGGAGAGTTGTGATGTTGGGATGTGGTTAAGTTGTGACAGTGGTTTTCTTTTTTGTGTGCCGTGCATTATTTTTTATTTGTTGATTTATATGAAAACTTTAAATAAAAGTTAAAAAAAAATGGTAAATAAAGGTAAAAGGAAAAGGAGACCGCTATGGCTTTCGAAAGAAGTAGCTGAAAAAATGAAGAAAAAGAGGGAAGCCTTCATGAAATACAAGAGATCACAGAGAGAGGAAGACAGGCATATATATTTGGAAAAACTTAGAGAAGCTAACAAAGTAGTCAGGAAAGCAAAGATTCAAAAAGAGGAGGAAATAGCCAATGCAATAAAATGGGGGACTAAAACATTTTTCAGATATATTAGTGAGAAGAGGAAGGGCAAAAGTGGTATTGTCAGACTCAAGGGTGAAGGGGAGGAATATGTAGAAGCTGATGAGGATAAAGCGGGATTGCTTAACAAATATTTCTGTTCTGTGTTCACAGATGAAGAACCAGGAGCAGGACCTCAGAAAACACCCCAAAACAGGAACAGAAGCGAGGGACATCTTGAACAATTTTCAGAAGACTGTGTTCGTGAGAAACTAGCTCAACTTAAAGTAGACAAAGTGATGGGACCGGATGGGATACACCCTAGAATACTGAGGGAACTTGGAGATGTTCTAGCAGTTCCACTGACTGATCTTTTCAATGCCTCGTTGAAGTCGGGAGTGGTGCCAAAGGACTGGAGAGAGGCTCATGTGGTGCCTTTACACAAAAGCAGAAGTAAGGATGTGGTTGAAAACGACAGGCTAGTTAGTTTAACTTCGGTGGTGAGTAAATTAGTGGAAACGCTGCTGAAAGAGAAAATAGTGAGGTTTCTGGAGTCCAGCGGATTACAGGATCCGAGGCAGCATGGATTCACCGGAGGCAGGTCTTGTCAGACAAATCTGATTGATTTCTTTGACTGGGTGACCAGGGAGTTCGACCGAGGGAGAGCCCTAGATGTGGTGTATTTAGATTTCAGTGAAGCCTTTGACACTGTTCCTCACAGGCGACCTATAAACAAACTGAGCACCCTAGGGATGGACCCTAAAGTTACTGCTTGGATTAGAAATTGGTTGGGTGGGAGGCGACAAAAAGTACAGGTAAATGGAGCTCACTCTGAGGAGAAGGATGTTACCAGTGGTGTGCCACAGGGATCTGTCCTTGGTCCGATTCTTTTTAACATCTTTGTTAGTGATATAGCGGAAGGGCTGTCGGGTAAGGTTTGCCTCTTTGCGGATGATACCAAAATCTGCAATAGAGTAGACACCCAGGAAAGTGTAGATAACATGAGGAGGGATCTAGCTAAGCTTGAAGAATGGTCTAGAATTTGGCAGCTGGGATTTAGTTTTAAAAAATATAAAGTCATGCATTTGGACTGCAGCAATCCAAGGGAGCAATATAGTATAGGGAGTGAAGTACTTTTGTCCACTAAAGAAGAGCGGGACCTAGGCATGGTTGTGTCTGATGATCTTAAAGTAGCTAAACAGGTAGAAAAGGTGACGGCAAAAGCTAGAAAGATGCTTGGGTGCATATGGAGAGGAATGGCTAGCAGAAAAAAGGAGGCGATAGTGCCTCTGTATAAGTCTTTGGTGCGACCTCATTTGGAGTATTGTGTGCAATTCTGGAGACCGCACCTTCAAAAGGATGTGAACAGAATGGAGTCGGTGCAGAGGGTGGTTACTAAAATTGTTAGTGGTCTTCATTATAAAGCATATGAGGACAGACTTAGGGATCTTAATATGTACACCTTAGAAGAAAGGCGGGATAGAGATGATATGATTGAGATGTTTAAATACCTCCATGGCATAAATGTTCAGGGGGAGAATCTCTTTCAATTGAAAGCAAGTTCTGCTATGAGGGGACATGGGATGAGGGTGAAGGGGGATAGATTCAGGAGTGATATGCAGAAATATTTCTTTATGGAAAGAGTGGTGGATCCGTGGAATAGTCTCCCAGTGGAGGTGGTAGAGATGAGGACAGTAACTGAATTCAAAAAAGCATGGGACAAACACAGAGGATCTCTAAAGGAAAAAAGGGGACTGTTGTAGTTGTTGATATGGACGGACAGACTAGATAGGCCATGTGGTCTTTTTCTGTCATCATATTTCTATGTAACAAACCTTTATGTTAGATAACTAAATAAATGTTAAAGGAAAATAAAGTCACTATGGTTTTTGAAATAAGTAGCTGAAAAGGTAAGAAAAAGTAGTGTGGCCTTCATAAAATATAAGAGATTGCATAAAGAAGAAGACTAGCAATAGTATCTGGAAAAGCTAAGAGGAGTTGGGAAAGTAGTCAGGTAACGCTGTAGCTGTAGGAAATATAGGGCCTAGTATTCAAAGGCATTTACACGATTTACAGACCTGCTGCTGAATATCCCAGATTAATGCCGCTACACGCCTCGATGCTAACCTCTTAGCACTGGGGCATGTCTTTGGTGTTTCAGGGTGTTCTGCTGTCGGCACTAGTCACTAACCAAGCAGCGACGATATTGTACCACTGTCTGGTTAGCATCCATGGGTAAAAGTTAGGCGCAGCAAAAGCTAGCCTATTTTTACCCATCGGAGCTATCCAGGCAGTGGCTCAATATCCCCATTGTCCGGTTAGCTTCTGTGGGCTTGTGGGCTGTGCGGCGACCCCTCATATTTGATGCCGGTGCCACATGTGACCCTGGCATTGAATATCCAAGTTTAAAAGTTGGAAGCAATAGCTATGTGCCACAGCAGCACGTAGCCATTCCGAAAGAATATCGGGCCCATAGTCCTTAATGTAGTGCTTTCCAAACATTTTTCTGGTATGACCCTATTTTAGCAGCTGAAAATTCACATGATCCCCCCCAGATCAACGATTCTCAAACTGTGAGTCATGACCACAAATCCTCAGTTGCGGCCTCTGCTGCCTTCAAAGCCTCCACCCAACGCCAAGGGCCACACACGAAATCGCCCTCACCCAACCTGTAGCAGCAGCCAGTATCATCAGTATAGACAGGAAGTGTGGGGATGTCGAGCCCATAGCTGCACAGAAAATTCAGTCTCAGTCATGTCCCACTATCTCACATATTTCCTCTTTCTGTAGGGGTAGGATGCAGCTGAGGCAGAATTTACTGCACAGCTGCAGGTTCAATGTCGTCACACTTCCCATCTATACTGACAATATGGCAGCCGCTGCTGCAGCTTCTGCTACAAGTCTGGGCGGGTGGGGGAATTGAGGCCCTGTGCTGCACTGCAGTTGGCCATTGTCCACGGCATTGGGGAGGCTGCAATTACTGGAACTGATGCAGGATTATGAGTGGAGAGAGAGAGAGAAGGAGTAAGCTGCAATAGGCAGGATAAGGGAGGTGCTGGACTAGGTTGCTGGAAAGGGTTGGATACTGAACTACTGGGGAGGGGAAGGAGGAAGGCTGGATTCTGGACTACTGGGGAGGGGAAAATAGGAAGTTAGGGGAGACACTAAACATGATGTGGAATGTAATAGGTTGGATGACAGGGAGATGCTTAACATGGGGGATAGCACTTGGGAGAGGAGACAAAACATGCTTGACATGGGGGGAAGACTGTTGAGATCCAGAGGAGATGCTGGACATTTGAGAGGGATAGTGTGATGGAGGAGATACTGGGTTCAGAGGAAGGGATATAAAAGAGATGCTAGACATGGAGGTGATGCTGGAAATCAGGAGGAGAACTAGGAAGACAGAGAGGAGATGCTGGACATGGGGGAAACAAACAGGCACATTTCACAATGGGACATCCAAATGCAATCTGGGTAGGATTGCCAACTTTTTGAAAGAGGAAAAACCATCGCTTGCTGCTGCCCATGCCCTGCCCATACTGCACCTCCAACAGTGACTGCTATAATGGCAGCCATATAGGCTTTAGCTCCTGCAGGTCATATCAGGATGGGGTGGTGTACAAGAGGTTGCACTTTTTAGCCCCCATTGAGCTACAGTCCCCTCCTCAGTCCTCCAAGACATATATGTTCCCCCATGCTGTGTTAAATCCAAACATATATTCTGCATCCACAGAATCCCTTGCCCCTCCCCCAACAGTGGGTGCAGAGCACAGCTAGGCATGTCCTCATTGAACTTACCATGCAAAAAAAAAAATTCTAATCCTAGTGTCATCTTGCTAACAGCAACATAAATTCTATAAGAGGTCACTCAGGACTGACAGAAAAATCTACCTTGCCAGAACACATTTCACAAAACAAGGATTCTACCTACGAAAAGACGGTACTGTAAATATTTTAGTAGGCTCTACAACATAAATAGACCTATTAGAAAAACTGAACAAACCAGAATTGCTATACATTCTTACATATAAACTCCATGCCAACAGAATATCATGCCTTAATAGCATGCAGACAACACATATAGACCCTCACCAAATAATTGTGACCACAAACTGAAATAGAAATATGCAAACAAAAATTAAACTGAAACCCCAGGAAGCCATACACTGCATGCAGTGCAAAACCAGAGAAAAAATGCATTTCCCCTATATTGTGTAAAATATAAAGATGGCAGATACTGGGGCCAGTGTTGGGGATGATGCAACCAGGGCACTTGCCTTGGCCTCCCAGGCCAGAGAGGGCACCAAGCTTGCCCGCCCGCCCTCCAGTTCTCATGTTCCCTCATTTTTAATCTCCTCTCATCTCTTTCCCAGCCCATACCATCACTCTTACCTCTCGCTAGCTCTTCCATTCCACCTCGCACTCCTTCCTCAGCATCTTTCCCCTTTTTGTCTTTCATCCACTCCACTTCTGCTTTTTTGTATTTTCTCTCCTCCCAGCCATCATCTACTTTTCTGTCTGCCACCCCTTCACCAGCCTCAGTTCTTTCCCCGCTCTTCATTCTCTCTAGCCCAGTAGCTGCCTTTGCCCCCTTCCTCTGCTCCCAGTCCAGCACGCTGCTGTAACATTCTCCTTCTCCCTACTCCAGCCCAGCATCTATCACCTTTCCCTTTCTCCTGCCCCCTCAGTCCAGCTCAATATATGCCACCTTTCCCCTTCCCTCCAGGACAGTATCTGTCAACTTTCTCCTTCACCCCTCGAGGTCTAGCCCAGAATGGTATCATCTCCTTTCCCTGTCCTCTCCTCCCCTTCCCTATCCCTAAACCAATTTGACTTCCACATCTCCATGTGATCTTTGTACTGTCTTCTCTACTGCTCACCTTGCTCTACCTTCCTTGGTCTGCCACATGTAACCCATCTTGTTGCAGCTCCTGCTGTCTCTTCATCCTCCTCCCCTTCCTTCTGCTGCTCAAACAGATGGATCCTGAAGCTGCCAGGGGTAAAACATCAAATTGCAGTTCTTGCTGGACCTTGCATTCTATCTCCTCGTTTTTCAATCAATTCTGCTTTGAACATCCTAGTTTCAATTGAAGGGGGGTGAAGGAGAGAGAGCCCTGTATCTACAGAAGCCTGTCTAGTTTAGGGTTACCAACTTTTTCACCGAGAAAAACCCGACACCTGTGGCCCGCCATGCTCCACCCATTCTCCGCCCCTAGTCCCACCCCTGCCATGCCCCCAGCCCCACCCACAAAAATTACCGAGGATACGTGTAGGCTAACTTCCTTGGTCAGATAATAATTAAACTGGGAACCCCAAAATCCAAACATGAAATGTACAACACTGGAGAAATAAAACTATAAAGTAATTTCCTCTTGCACTAAACAAAAACGCAAAGATGTTATCAATACACACTTCCCAGACCAAACATATTCCAGCTAATAAATTCAAAATAAAAAGTATTTTTCTACCTTCTGTTTGGGCGTTTTATTTTTCAGTTGCAATTGCTCCAGTCACTTTCTTCTGGTTTCTTCGTGTCTTCTGCGAGCTATCCATTTGTCCTTTCTTCTCTTTTAGATGTTTTCCATTCTCTCTCTATTTCTGCTTTAACATACTGATTGTTTCCCTTTTGCTCTTTCCCCCAATTCTTTCCTTATTCCTTTATCATCCATTTAAATTTCACCCTTCCATGCTCAAGCCCCTCACTCTCCCAATACCCAGCCCATCATAGACTTTTCTTCCACACAAAATATTTTCCCCTCTCCATTCTCATTCCCCATCTATTCTAGTCCTCCCCCAAAATCAGTTCCCTTATAGTTCTAGACCCACCCAGCATCCACTCCCTTCTAATCCTATTCTTCCATGCCCCACATCAGCCCATTTCCAGTCCTATTCCAGCTCTTCATCAGCCCATTTCCAGTGCTAGCCCTCACATCACAGGCCATTTCCAGTCCAAGTCCCCCATCACAGCCTATTTCCAGTCCTATTCCAGCTCTTCATCAGCCCATTTCCAGTCCTAGCCCCCCCCCCATCACAGCCCATTTCCAGTCCAAGTCCCCCATCACAGCCTATTTCCAGTCCTAGGCCCCCCCCCATCACAGCCCATTTGCAGTCCTACGCCCCCCCCCACCATCACAGTCCATTTGCAGTCCCAGCCCCCCTAATCACAGCCTATTTCCAGTCCAAGTTCCCCCCCCCCCATAGCCCTTTTCCAGTCCAGGTCCCCCTCCCCATCACAGCCCATTTCTTTCCAGTCCAATGCCCCCCCCATAGCCCTTTTCCTGTCCAGGTCCCCCCCCCCCCTTCACAACCCATTTCCAGTCCAAGTCCTCCTAATCACAGCCTATTTCCAGTCCAAGTTTCCCCTCCCTCCACCATAGCCCATTTCCAGTCCAAGTTCCCCCCCCCCATAGCCCTTTTCCAGTCCAAGTTCCCCCCCCCCATAGCCATTTTCCAGTCCAGGTACCCCTCCCCATCACAACCAATTTCCAGTCCATGTCCCCCCCCCCTAGCCCTTTTCCAGTCCAGGTCCCCCTTCCCATCAAAACCCATTTCCAGTCCATGTCCCCCCCCCCCATAGCCCTTTTACAGTCCAGGTCCCCTCCCATCACAGCCCGTTTCTTTCCAGTCCAAGTGCCCCCCCCCCCCATAGTCCTTTTCCGGTCCAGGTCCCCCCCCCCCCATCACAACCCATTTCCAGTCAAATTCCACCCTCCTAGCCCTTTTCCAGTCCAGGCCCCCTCCCCCCATCACAGCCCAGGCAGTCCTTGGCCTCCCCCCCCCCCAAAACCGTGGCTGTCTGAGGCTTTAGAGGGAGCCGGGGAAGCCCGCGTGAGGCCCCGGCTCCCTCTGAACAGCTGCCAGCGTGAAGAGCCTTTTCCTTCACGCTGGCGGCTGTTCCTGTGAAGCCGCGAATGCTGGGAAAGGTTAAAGGGCATTGCCTTTAACCTTTCCCACCAATCGCGGCTTCACAGGAACAGCCGCCAGCGTGAAGGTAAAGGCTCTTCACGCTGGCGGCTGTTCAGAGGGAGCCGGGGCCTCGCGCGGGCATCCCCAGCTCCCTCGGAGGCCCTCCGGGTTGGGAGAAAAGCCGGTTTTTTTGCTCTGGCCGCTCCCGATCTTGCGGCCAGAGCAAAAAAAACGGCTTTTCAAGGGCCGGTTTTGCCTCTGCGCCGGCAGCCGGCCTGGCCATGGAAAAACCGGCCAGGCCGGCTGAAAACTGGCCAGTTGGCAACCCTAGTCTAGTTCAAACAGCTTATGTTTGAATTGAACCATTCTCTTCAGTCCTCCATACATACAGAGCCCCCCCCCCAATCAAAACAAGGGAATGATTTCAAAACAGAGGAGAGAGAAAACAAGCACCGACAAAAGCTGCAGCTTGGTGTTTTACCTCTGGCAGCTTCGGGATCTATCGCTTGTGGCACTGCAGATCAGCTGCAGGCAGAAGGAAAGGTTTTGAACACGGAAAAAAGAGGTAAAGACCAGCTGCAGCATCATGAGGAGCCACATAGAGGGAGCCAGAGAGACCTCTGGAGGTCTGAAGAACCACGCCTTAGAGCCAATGATGTAATTCTAGCCAACACCCAATGCAGAAAGGGAAGAACTCCTCTTAAATGCTCAGATGACTGGAGGAAGTCGGAGAGGCAAGGAGAGTGGCAAAAAGACTCGGATTCAGACTCCGGTTGGAGAGAAAGAGAGAGACAAGGAGAGTGGTAAAGAGACCGGTACAGAGAAGGAGGTGGGCGAGAAAGAGAAAGACAAGGAGATTGGCAGACAGCTCCAGATGGGCAAGGAGACTGTCAAGGAGTCTTGCAGGAAGTTCCAGTTCCAGATTTTTATAGATATCTGGAGGATCCAGGGAGAGGAGTCCTGACCAAGGGATCCGGCCTAGCAGACCCAGCCAAGCCAGGTACAGAAACCTACTTTAAACATTGCAAAAGAGGAAAAGATATACTTTCCAGGAGGGAAAGGTTTTATAAAGAAGCTAACCCTGAAAGAAGGTGGACTATAACAGAGAGTCCCAGGCCTAACTTTAATAGGGGCCAGCAACTGTTAGAAGGAGCAACAGTGAACGGCAGTGAAAGGGGTGAAAGAAGAATTGAGAAGGGTCACTTCCAAAGCCGTGGGAGAAAGGAACCATGGCACCAGTATGCCCTGACTCCAGCAGAAGGCAGAACTAGGAACCAGAGGCCTACCTGGGCACCTGAGAATCCAAGACCCAGCAGGCCCAAGCCTCAGCCTTCACCTCCCGGAGACTGCCTTAGAAGAAAAGGTAAATGCCAATTTTATAATGATGATTTTATGAATGCTCTGACCCAGAAGGAGTCAGGCACTAGAGCATGCTGTCCTTCAAGAGGCCTTCATGAAACAAAGTACAGACCTGCAGTTAACAGGAAGCCTACTAGAGACGGAACTGTATGCAGGAGAGACTGTCCTCAGTATAAAAATATACAAAGCCAGGACTTACCTTGTAACGCTGACTATTGGCGCATCATCCAAGCGCTAGGCAGAAAGCCTGAAGGAGAGCCTCCAAACATTCTGGACTGTGAGCCCATGCAGGTAGAATACCAGGAGGACCCCTTGGACATTCCCATGGATGTTAACTATTGCCTATCAGAAAGGATTGAGCCCTAGCAGAGGCATAGCTGTGGTTTGGGGATAAAAGTTGAATGCTGTATTTCATTTACCTGTGCTGTGAAGTTAACAGTGTTTTCAGTACGTGTTTTCCTTTAACCTGAAGCAAGGATATTTCTTTTCATGTGTTGTTGTATTCTGGGCTAAAGAACCTGTTTGCAAAGAGGGAAATAAAAGCCTTACAATTTCCCTATACTCGGACTGTAAATTCTTGGGAGTGTTAGTTATACAGAAGGCTACCAGGCCTGTAGAAGCCTGGGCCCTGCAAGAGAACCAACCTCCTCCACAAACAAACTTTTCTCCTCCCTGTCCACGCCCTTCTGTCGTGCCACACCATCACCACTAGGGGGGCAGTGTGACACGCTGCAGGTAAAGCTGGGTAGCTGCAGGAAAAAAAACGGCTTTTCCACTGCCAGTTTTAAAGTATGCCAACTGCCAGCCTGGCCATATGAAAACCAGCCAGATGGCAACCCTAAATCTCAGACATCAAAGCCAGAACATCAGAAAAAAAAAGTAGGCACGAGCAAGTTTAGGCATGATTTCAGAAATGTAGACATGCCCAATATGGGTCTATATAGATGTTCCTAGGATAGCATCTCAAAAGCAAGATGTGTAATAGCATAATGGTTAGAGTTAATGGCTTAAGAGCTGGGTGCCCTAGGTTCAAATCCCAATGTGGAGCTTTATTTATATACCGCCTTTCACCAGGTCAAGGCGGTTCACATAGAACAAATGCAATTACATTGTAACAGTTGTATGATACTATATACAACGTCATCAATTCCCAGAGGGATTCTTAGCTATATATATTTAAGACTATGTATATCATGTTATGTTCTTTATGAGGAAGGGGGTTATGCGGCTGTGTTGAAATGTTCCATGAATAGATGTGTTTTCAGAAAGTCTTGAGGTCAGTGATGAGTCTGAGCTTGTCTGGTAGTTTGTTCCATATGGAGGGTGGGTATAACTGGAATGCTCTTTTAAATGCTTGTTGGTTTGATTTGGTCCTAGTGTAAGGAATTACCAGGGTGTTTATCTAGTTCTTTGTGGTTGGGAGGGTTGTGAGCTGAGGTGCGGGGGGGGCGGGGGGGGGGGGTCTGAGTGAATGGCTTTATGGGTTAGAATTATTGTGTTATATCTTATACGGTTCTGCAGCAGGAGCCAGTGGAGCTGTTTAAGTATTGGGGCAATATGATCCTGCCTTGCTGCTTCTTGTAGGATTCTTGCTGCTAAGTGTAGAGCTCTTTGGAGTGGTAGAAGTGTGGAGTGGGGTAGTCCCTGGTATATGGCATTGCAGTAATCTAGGTGGCGTATTACTGATGCTTGAAGTACAGTTTGGAAGTTTTCTGGTTCGAGGACTGAGCAGAAATTTTGGAATTTCTTTGTATTGTGGTAAATTGTTTTGGTGGTTTTGTTTATATGGGTTTTGAATGTTAGGTGTTGATCCAGGGTGACTCCAAGATATCTGACTTCTGCCTTGGTCTTGATTGAGGTGTTGTTCAGAGTTATCATGGGGGGGGGGAGGGGCAAATGTGGTGTCTCTCATTATGTAGAGGGCTTCAGCCTTGTAATTAATTTGCAGATTGTTGTCTCTTAGCCAGCTGGAAACTTCTGTGAAGCATTCCTGGTAAGCAGAGGGGATAGGTTGGTTTGTGTTGATTGGTCCATATATCATAATATAAACGTGGATGTTAAGACGGTGCGATCTTATGATTGTACAGAGTTGTCGCATGTAGAGGTTGAAGAGTATGGCGGAGAGGGTAGATCCTTGGGAGACTCCTTGTGTTTGCTTGAATGGGATAGAGGTGTTATTTCTTATTTCTGTCTGTTGTCATCTATGAGACAGGATGTGAATCACTTGAGCATAGTGCCTTGGATTCCATTGGTGTGGAGACATTGTAGTAGCAGATGGTGGTTTATGGTATCGAAGGATGAGGAAATGTCCAGGAAGATTAGTAAGAAACCTTGATGGACTTGTTGCATGTCTTGTGTTAGGGTATTTTATCAGTGTGGTTAATAGAGTTTCCACTCCATGATTTAGGTGGAACCCATGTTGCTGGGGGTCAAGAAGGTTATGCTTTTCGATATGGTCTTGCAGTTGGTGCTGTACTGTTTTCTCCATGATCTTTGCTAGGAAGGGAATGCTTGCGATGAGTCTGTATGATAATGGGTCAGATGGAGCGAGGGTAAGTTTTTTTAATATTGGGCGAATGGAGGAGGTTTTCAGGCATGAAGGCATGATGCCCTTTTGAAGTACCGATTGCATAATTTTCGTGATTACACTACTAAGCTCCTTCTTGGTCGCTTTAATCCACATTGTCAGGCAGGGATCCAAGGAGGAGGTTGTAGTGTTTAGGGCTGATATGGTGTCTTCTATTTGTCTTTCAATAATTTTGGTGAAGAATTTCCAGAGGTTAGGGTGGGTGTTTCCAGTGGAGGGTGGGAGGTAGGTATTTGGTTGGGGAAAAAATTGCTTATAGTGTAGTGCTAGCTGTTGGGGGGTGATTGAGATTTCTTGGTTTTTGGTTGAAGGCATTTTAGTCAGCTGTTTCACTATGTTGAACAACTCTCTTGGTCAATTGATTACAGATTTTAATAGTTTTGAGTGGTGTTCATGTTTGACTTTATCTGTTGTGGTGTGGAAGTCTTTTAGCAGTTGTAGGTACACCAATTTTGTCTTTCATTTTCTTTGTTTTGAGTCATTTTTTTTCTTTTTTGTATAGTTGACATTTGAGGTTGCAGAGGGTTAGCATATACCAGTTGGTCTTAGGTTGCTTCCTGTGTGTTACAGGCTTTGTTGGTGGCAGCATCGGCAATTCTGGTGCTGTTATTCCAGTAGTCCACAAGAGTGTCTGGGTCAGTGATGTCATAAGGTATGTGTGTGAGAGTGTCCTGAATGAATTCCTCCTTGTTAAAGGATTTGAATCTTCTTGTTGATGTGCCTTGGATGAGGGTTTCTCTGATGTTCTGTAGTAGAGAGAATTTTATTAGTTTGTGGTCAGAACACAGTACTGGTTGTGCTTGGATGGTGTGAGAATGGATTGATTGTGCATTGCGAACATTGAAGAAGATTAGATTGAGGGTGTTGCCTCTCGTGTGTGTGGGAAAGTTGATGAGTTGCTCAAGGTCCATTGCCTGGGTGAAGGAGTGTGTGTATTTTTGTTTCAGCAATGGGAGGTTGAAGTCTCCTAGCACTAGGATGTCTTTTCCATTTTTTGATGCTGTTATTATTATGTTGAGGATTGATGATAGGTCATTGGCATTGGAGGAAGGAGTCCTGTATTTGAGGTAGATAGTGGTTGACTTGTTTGTGACAGTGATGAAGTCAGATTCATTGGTGCTGCCCTTTGAATGATACCAGAAGTTGAGGTGTTTCTTGGCTAGAATCATCACTCCACCACCTCTGTGATGGGTTCTCGAGCAGTGGTATAGGGTATATCCACTTGGTGTGAGTTGATTCAGTAGCACATAGTCTGTGTATGTGATCCATGTTTCTGTTATCCAAAGTATGTCTATGTTGTGGGATAATATAAGATCTCTGATGGTCTGTATTTTCTTCTAAATTGATTGGAAATTAATTAAAGCACACTGTAGTGTCTGTATGTGTGGGGATTTGGGTGAGGTCAGGGTAATGTTAGGGGTGGCATTCATTATGCGTATTAGGCGTTGGATGGGGGTTCTTGGTGGTGTGATCATTTGGTTGTGTGAGAGGTTGGTAGGCCAAAGTAGAGGTGTTGAGTTTGCACGGGGTTTATGGGCCACAGTAAGTAAGAGTACCAGTAGAATTTACAGCAATGGGTAAATTGAGAGCATAGTGAGTGGTAGGTATTGTGGGTTCAGGGGGTGGTGATTCATGGCTTGGCACGTGAGTTTCTATTGCTTGTATTGGTAGGGCTACCTTCTTGTTCTTGTTGAGCCTGTGTCTGTAGGGTGACTGTTGGTATTGTGGTTGCAGTCCTTGGAGGTCATGTGGTTCTAGCGAGTGATAGCTTGCTCACTGTGGTTTTCTTCTCTTTTGGTCCCCGCCTAAGGTCCACACCAAAGGGCCCTTTGGTGAGGCCCTCAGGTGCAGGAGCACTTGATGGTGCTTATTTTTGAAGTCGGTGGTTTTCGGCACTGGTCCTGGCCCGATTGCCCTTGGTGGGGGGAGCGGGAGGGATTAGCATTCCCGCTTCCTCTCCCAATGCTAGTCGGGTGCTAGAGTCCCTTGGTTGTGCTGCTGTGTGCCAGACGGCGCTTCTTTGTAATCTAAAGTTAGACACTTAATTCTCCATCTCCTCTATACTTTCTGGATTTTTCAAGGTGAAAACAAGCACTTTCCTGATGCTTATTCTTGCCTACAGCAGGTATAAACATGGGCATGCCAGCAGATGTCTCTAACATTTTTGAAATTGAATGGGGATCTGTGAGTCCATTGCACTTCCCCAGACATGCCTTCACTGCACCCCCTTGCCTAGTTGGACATTCCTGCACCAGAGATGTCTGCAAACGTCATTTGTGGAATGACTATATTGACATCTCAGTGATTTCAACGTCCACGTGCATATCTTCAGATGTCCAAATCACAACTAAACCTTTAAAATTGGCCCTCTAAGTGACAGGAGATACTGGACATGGAAGACAAAGATGAGAGAGGAGGGAGGGAGACATGGGAAGATTACTTCCCTTCTTGACTATTGCAACCTCCTTCTTGCTGGTCTTCCTCTGAGTCATCTCTCTCCAACCTATTCAGAACTCTACTGCATTAGTAATCTTTCACCAGCCTCGATATACTCATATAACTTCTCTTCTCAAGTCACTTCATTGGCTTCGCTTCTGTTTCTCTATTAATTCAAACTCCTCCTTCTGACCTTTAAATGCATTCATTCTTCTGTTCCTCCCCTCTTCCCCTACACCATTCCTCGTGAACTCCACTCTTCTACTTGCTTGCTCCTGTCTTTGCCCTTTTCTTCCACTGCTAACTCAAGACTTTGGTCCTTTCACCTTGCTGCTCCTTATACCT
Organism: Ichthyophis bannanicus; assembly: GCA_033557465.1. Lineage (NCBI taxonomy): Eukaryota > Metazoa > Chordata > Amphibia > Gymnophiona > Ichthyophiidae > Ichthyophis > Ichthyophis bannanicus. The sequence continues at coordinate 750,241,341 of CM066036.1, read as the reverse complement.
TGAACAAACTTCCTGAGTCTGTACGTCAGGCTTGGTCTCTGCCCCTTTTCAAATCTATGCTAAAGGCTCACCTCTTTGAGGCTTCTTTTGGAGCCTGATCCCTTGTTTCCTTGTGTCTTCTTCTTCCCTATTCTATCCTTATGCTTATCTTTTGTCTTGTCTGTCTTGATTAGATTGTAAGCTCTGATGAGTAGGGACTGTCTCTATCTGTGTTTGTACAGTTCTGCGTATGCCTTATAGAGCTTTATAAATGTTTAATTGTAGCAGTAGTAGTAGTGAGACAGAGAGGAGATAGAAACACTGGACATGGTGGGGGACAGAGAGAAAGAGAAGAGAGTGAAAGATGGCAATAAGAGGCTTGGGAAGAAGAGAAAGCTGTGAAATGTGAAGTTTGGGTGAGGGAAAGAGAAAGCTGTAGGTTAAATGCAGTAATAAGTAGGAGATTGAGGAATAAAGGATTAAAAGAACAGAGAAACAAAAATACATGGAAGAAAACTGAAAGGAAGAGATCAATGTTGGAGACTGATGCAGGGTGAGGAAGTAAAGACAGGTTGAAAAGAGAAGAAACAGCATGTGGACAGGACACTGGAAATAAAGTAAGAAAAGATAGAAGAAAGTAGAAATCAGATTAGAAAAATATAATGATCAGACAACAAAGGTAGAAAAATACATTTTATTTTCTATTTAGTGACTGGAATATATCAACTTTTGAAATGTACGACTGCCAGGACAGATGTTAACACGTGGCTGGGGCTCAGTAAAGGCAAAACTTTGGGAAGAAGACTCACTAGTAGGCTGCCCCTTCTTTCAGCCCTGGCACTTACAGACACTTTACCCAGCCACTTCACCTCCGCATCCTTACACACACCCACACATACAATTGCCCCCAGCCACTCAGTTCCTGCACCCATACATTGTCCTTAGCCACTTAGACCCTGCATCTGCACCCACACACACATCTGTACCCACACAGCCACTCTCCGGCTGCACCCATACACTGTATAAATGTTCAAGAAGCTGTATTATAACGTCCAAGTTTGTGTGTGTCAGGCGCGATGAGCACACAGATTTTAAAAAGCATAGATTTACATGTTTATATTATATTATTTGCATGATATTTTTATTTGGTTAACATCTGGGGGGATCACACAAATTTTCAATTGCTAAAATGGGGTCATACCAGAAGAATGTTTGGGAAGCACTGACCCAGATGGTAACCAAATAAAATGATCACACTACAGGTCAGGATGGAGCGATATGATGTGCAGCCCGTGGTAATGACAGGGGGGTTTTAAGGCAGCAGTGGCTGCGACCCCAAATGGAGATCGTGTGACCCTATTTGGGGCTGCAACCCACAATTTGGGAACCACTGCCTTAATGAGCTTCTTTGGCAAATGAAATATAGAGACGTAGTATCTGCAAAGGCTTCTAATTACATCCTGTGCAATAACTGTAATAAGCTCCCTCCACTTTGTTAACATCAGAACAAATACAACAGGATTAACGTTTCATGAAAGATTACTGATGCATGCCAATACAAGCTGTGCAAATATTTTAACTTACTATTGGCATTTAAAAGGATATTATTTTCCAATGTGTAATTAGGGAGCTCTCTGTCACAGACTGGCAACATTTTCATCTGCCTACTTCAGTTTTGTTAGAGCAATTACTGAGTTGTCACAGCACTGTGCTGCAGAGAAAACGTGGCTGCTATTATTAGTCAGTTTATTCATGTTTCCTTATGATATAGCATGTTTCAAGCCTAATTCAAAGAAGAGTACTAGAAAATGAATGGGGAAAGCATGCAAAGTCATGGCTTTGGGAATACATTCCAGCAGAGATTTGTAGGAGAAGGTTGTGGGGTTGTTGCAGTACATCCTCTATGGTTCAGTATGTTTTTTTGCAGTGTGTGTCTCTGTGTGTGTGCTGCATGTGAATGTGGGCCTGTCTTTGGGTGTGTTTGTAGTGACTTTGTAGTCTGTGTGTAGTCTCTATCTGGCTATATGTCTGTTGGTGTGTGTGTATGTGTGTTTAGCAGGAAATTCATGGTGATAAACAATGAAATCATATACCAAGTATATCAAGAGATTCAAATACCAGCACAACAGCATAAATATATTCTGGGTAATCTTGGCTACAAAGAAATCAGTAATTATAGTCAATCAAAGTGTGGAGTGGGATCAGGCTAGGAAGAGAAGGAGTATAGAAACTTGGAGGGGGGAATGGGGAGTGGGGAAGGGGTGAGAGAGTGGTGGAAAGAGGAAATAAAAGGACAGCAGAAAGGAGAATGGAGTATGGCATGAAGGGATGGGAGAAAAGTGTGTGAAAAAAGCACATGGTGGCAGAAAGAGAGGAGGAAAATAAAATTGGGAAGGGATATGGGTGATGTTTTCATTGGGGGTAGGAAATGTTGTGGCTGCCAAGCCCCTTTTGTTGTGGCATAGACTACATAATCTCAGCAAATGTTGCTAGTGACTCAGAAAGAGGCAAAACCATGGCATTGTTAATTAATTTTGTTTCAAGTGGTAAAAACATGTTCATGATTCTTTCAGGAAGCAGTACCATTGGTTCATCCTAAAATAGGGGAGTACATTAACTTTGATTACATTGCTCTAACATTTAACACATTTATTGAATTCCCATCTGTAAATATTACTGCACGTTACTGGCAGTCTATATGTCCATGAAATAAATAAATACCTCCCTCCATATTCTAAGCACCCATATTATGGCACAAAACAGACAATTCAGAATAAGAAGGATGAAAGCCTGATGCTAATGCAGCTGAAATATCACCTTCTGTACAGACCAAACTAAGATGTATAACAAGGACGTGGCATGCAACCCTCCAACAAAAAAATCAGATAAAAGTACAATAATTTACATACAAATCCCTAGACCATACTTTGCTTCAAAATATCTTGCTTTAAGTTCAATATATCAAAAATAGTACATTTAACAAATCCATATCTATCACATTCTTTTAGAAAGGTTATACTGGGGAGCAAGAGCTCTCTAAGGATGAATCCACCTTGATGTAGACTTTATTCTTCATTCCAGCACTTCTTATTCTATACATATAACAATAGACCATGCAGGAATTTATATGCTCTGAGGCACATGGCTATAAATTCTAGCACTCGTGCTGAGTTAAGGAAGAAACATGCTGAGATATGAACTGAGGCAGAGAACATTGTGAAGAGAGGCATAACCGGTTGAAGAGTATGGAATAACGATGCGTTTCTCCTTTCTTCCATTCACAGACTCAAGCATGTCCATGAGGGGTACTTGGTTGAAACAAACATGCTAAAGTGTGTCTCAATAAGGCAGCAGGAGATATGTGAGAGGGTGGGCATAGTGCGTATAGTGATTAATGTTATATGTAAAATGGGTATGTATCTGTGAATCAGTGGTATGATATGCTTGTCTAGAAGAGTTTAGCTGTTTATCTGTGAAGATGCGAGGTGGGATGTTAGAGGGTGAATGTGTGTATGAGTGTGCATCAGCAATGCCTTTTGGGGTGAGCTGTGCAGGTGGCAGGCTGTGTGCATGTTCGCAAGTGTGTTAGGATGTGTGTGGACCAGCCACTTCCACCCACATGCAAAAGGAAGTCGGCATTGTGCATCGGAGGGGGCGGAAGCACAAACAGTCCTGTAGCACTGGAGGTTTAGATAAGGACTGTGGGGCTCTTTGAAGTAATTGTTGCAGCTACAGGTCCTAGAAAAGGGTGGCAATGGAGATAGGAGTGGGAGCGGGAGCAGAGGGGTGCAAAGAATGAGGTTTGCCTAGGGTGCAAGGCCCCCTTTATTCCTATGGGCAAGGAGGCATTTAGCACATACTAACATCTGTTAGCATACTCTAACCTTTAGTAAACATGAATGAATCTGCACTAGTGGAAGCACATTCCTATTTATTGGTTTAAACTTGTGCACTTGTAAGTTCCCTTCTTTCTCTACCATCTTCATCGTGCTCATTAATAATTCCTTTGTATGTAGTCTTTGCTCCAGTATGTATATGTCCAGTGCAGAATTGGATTTAAGGTTTTAGCACTCATGGACAAGAACAAACAGCAGATTCTAGACAGGGGGTAAAGAGGGGTTGTCATAGATCTCAAAAAAGATTGGAGAGCTAGAAGAAGAGCAGAGGAAGGCCACAGTGCCACATAGGTGCCCCTTTGAAGTAGCACATGCATATTGCTCTAAAAGTCTAAACTAAGCAGGAGCAGACTCCCCTTTGCCTAGGTATTTGGTGTCTTCAAAATTTGACACCCTAGGTGGTAATCCATATTGTCTATGCCTTCATCCAGGCCTGGCCTGATGAAGCATACATAGATCACTATGGTTCTGAGCAAGAAGTGCTCATTTTTTCAAAAAGGTGCTTTCTTGTTATATAACGTTACAACTTGGGTTTTGACTAGAATATATTTGTGGTGCAGAGAAACATCAATTTCAATGTATCAACACATTGCCTAGTTATTCCTGGAAACTGTATTATTTGCATATATCAATCTTTCCTGACTTGAATAGCAAATTACATTTTACAGCCTAGCCTGAGCAGATGTTCATAGATGCTACACCTGTTAGGCAGAGTGCACTGAAGTGTAATTAGGAAACAGAGTCATAGCGATGTACCTCTGAGCATCTGGAGTTGTATTAAAGCTATACTCTTTCTTAAGAGCTATACTAAGATGTGGTAAGCTTTTGCACTTACCGTGCATTTTGAGTTCAAATTTGCATCCGGTAATTGCAACAGTCGTACCCTAACTGTTGGGGGATGGTCAGCATGAAAAGTAGCTTAACGCATAACAGCGGCATTCGCAATTAATGTGGGTGTACTTACCACCCATTGAAGTGACATTAAAGCACCCACAGTAACTGTAGTATTGACAATTAACATATGGTATGCACTCCACACTAGCTGCAAAATGCATTGCACACCCACTCTTCACTCCTAACTCATCAAGTTGCTTCTCTGTCACGCAATTCGCAGTTCATTTGGGAATTAGCACATGATAACTGTCATGTCAGGACAGTCACAGGATGGGCCTAAGCTAACGGTTACTGTGTGCTAATTCCCACTGTTACTGCTTAGCACACTTTAGTAAAAGGACCCCTTTGGTTACTATAAGTAATAAGCATACAATTTTTGCTTTCTGTAGCACTGAGTATTTTATTGTGAAAAAGAAAAACCAACTAGTGTTTTTATAAAACAAAGTGTACTGGAAAATCAGAGCCCCTCTAGCCTGTGCTGTGACTAGAACGAGTAGCTACTTAGGAAGTAGCAGTATGTGATCATTGTACTTTATTTTCATATTAGAGCTAAAAGCAGAAGGCGGAGTAATAAAGCGATTTTCAAAAGCCATTCTCTATCAGGGTTCAGTATAAACTGAGATTCCTTTTTGGCTTTTTTGATTAAAGTGCTTTGCCTGCTATTTTTGAACACAAAAAAGGATGTTTTAGATTCCTTGTCAGTTGCTAGGTTATTTTCTTTTCTTCATATTTAGAAAGGAATGTTGTGAGATGAAAGACTTGTTTGCTGGGGTGGTGTTTTTTTGCTAACTTTAATTTTAGAGGCTAGTATTCTGCAGTGGCAACATTTAAATTAATATTTAGCTAGGCTTATACAGGGTGGCCCAAAAAAAGTGAGAACATCTCGTAGCATATAAGTTATTTAAAAATTTAAAAAGACAGATGGAAATGATTGACAAATTACAAAAGCAAAGATGGCGACTGGAAATTGTCGAAATAAAGATGTTACATAGCTAAAAAATATAAATAAGTGAACTATTTAAGCTTTTAATTTACGGGATGTTCTCACTTTTTTTGGGCCACCCTGTATATCTCTTTTCTACAAGTCAAAGCAGTATACATTCAGGTACTGTGTATATATATATATATATATATATATATATATATGTATGTATGTATATATATTTCCCTCTCCATTGTCATGTGTTTTCTGCACTTCACTGTGCCTCACATTGCTTAAGCTGTTCCCAGCGTTAGTGTGCAAATGCGCATGACGAAGAGCATTGTCTGCTGACCAGCAGACTGGCCAAAGTTGGTATGTGCATGGCTGAAACAGCTCAGCGGTGCGCAGCAGGTGCAGTCTGAGTGAGTCTGCTGTGGTGCATTGTTAGTCCTCAATGGTTGGGACAGCAGTTGTTCCTGGCCTACTCACTGGGGTCATGGCAGGACAGTAGCAGCAGCCCCATGCCAGCCAGTGGCATGTGCTGTGCCTAGCAGTTTTAATTGTTCTATAAAAGTTTATGAACAAAAATTTGGTTGTGTACCTGCAGATAAGGTCGTTGATGTAAACAGCAGCAACTGGTCAGGGTGTTTATGAATAACCCTGTACAAACCGCTGTGTTTTTGACTGAGACCTCGGTACACTCTGATAGGGTGAATTACCTACTGTGGTTTTCATTTCATGAAGTTAAGTTTTGAGCAAATAATTCCATACGTTTGCACAGCCTAATTGGGCAGCAGCGATTTTGGATGCTGTCCAGTTAGCCCCAGCACCTTAAAGATAGGCAAGGGTTTTCCTCGCCTAGCTTTAAGGTGCAGAGGGCTACCCAGTTAGCACCATTCCCTGCCTCCGCTCTTCCCCAGACTGCTACCATGCTAACTGGATAGCATCAGGGCATGTAAGGGACTTCATCAGGGATTTTCAAAGGATTTTTAAGTTATTTACACAGTTAACATTCGCTGTTAGCCGTGTAAATGCCTTTGAAAATCAGGCCTAACATGATTAGTATAACCCACTGGCAGTGACATGGACCTGCAACACAGTCAGCAGAGACCATCTCTAGCAGCGCAGGGTCTGGGGACCATCCTCACCCTCAGAGTGACTGCTAAAACTGTTCAGTAGCATGCTTTGTAGCTGTTATGTGCATGCAGCGCACGCTGTCAGGGTGTCTTACTGAGCTGCTGTGATGGATCAGTGCATTCTCCGTTTGGTGATCAGCTACAGACTGCTGTTCCATATGGGCAGTGCCTCAGGGATACTGGAGGGGCTAACTTATACTGCACAGACAGCACACAGGTTAGGGAGAGACTTTCAGGCTCTTTGCATCCAGACATTGCTGTGGAGGTGGAGCCTACTGATTAGAGCAATGTCTCCATAAGCAGGGGTCGAGGGTTTGATTCCCACTTGTTCATTTTGTACCTGTGTTCTACTCAGGTCATTTCCCTGCCTGTAACAGTTCTGGCTCTGCTGTGACTTGCAGACACTCATCCTTCTACTTTTTTATGCATTCTGGCCACACTTTGGGTCAGCAAACATGCTATTCCCCATCCTGGCCTTCTGAGAGCATGGCTTTATTGGCTCTGCTGCAGCCCATTGCAGCAGGTCAGAGATGTTTACCCTGCAGATGACAGGCCCTTGCTTGGAGGTATGGTGTGATGGTCATGGTAATGGTTTGGGGGCCAAGATACCACAGTTTGAGGGCCCTATGTGACATTTCGGAATGTGCTACTGTCTGCCACAACCTTCATGGACTGACAACACCTCCTTGTGACCATGAGCAGATCACTTAACCCACCAATTGCTCAGCTGACTGCAGGTCCGTACAGTCCCCGGTTATCATCAGACATTATCAGGTGACGGTAAGAGACCTGGGGCAATAACAGCCAGAGAGATGGAAGCAAAGAGCTAACTGAGACAAGCTGCTGACAGACTAGACAAAAGCTGAAGATGCGAGCATTTTCAGGGTCCTAGTCCCAGCACTATCTGAGTAGGAATGCCCTCTTAAAGTGCCGCAACAGAAATTAGTGGCCACTCAATGAAAAGTTCCACTACCATCACTTAGATAAAGACCAGCTGTTTATTTCTTTTAATCCCAACAATCTTGCTGACTGCATGGCTCATTGAGCGGGTCTTACCTTCCATGATGCAACAAAATGCTATTGAGGAAGGTAGATGGCTTCATCTGTTGCCTGTTTTCACTCAGTTTCAATAAAGGAAATTAGTGCCTGTCAACATTTATGAATACGCATTATCCTTTAGTAAACATGCCTTTTAATGAGTGTCTTAATACCATGTGCATAGACAGTGAGGATAAAGAAAGGCTACCATATTTCCATCCTCCAGTGTCAATTGCCTGGTACATTAAAAAGTACTGCAAAATCCTGCTCATTTAGAACCCATAGCATCAAACCTGCCATACCATAACAATACAATCAGGACTCACACAGCACCAAACCCTATCTATCAAAAGGCAGCAGTGAAAAGATAGTAACATAGTAAATGACGGCAGATAAAGACCAGTATGGTCCATCTAGTCTGCCCAGCAATATGGCAGGAGTAGGTGCACCCCTTCCCACGTCTTTTAGGGAGTAGGTGGACCCCTACCCATGTCTTCGTTTAGGGGTGCACCCAACAGGAGCAAGTGCACCCCTCCCCATGTCTTCACCCCTCCCCATATCTTTGTTTAGGGGTGAACCCACTGCTCCTCCCCCCATCGCTCCATGCAGGACACCCCTATTTGTTGAGAAATTAGATGGTTCAGTTTATTTTGATTTAATCTTGTTGCTGTAAAGTGATCCACAGTGTCTGTCCCAGGCCATTTGGAATTCCATCACTGTGTTTGTCCCCACCACCTCCATCGGGAGGGCATTCCAAGCATCCACCACCCTTTCAGTAAAAAATTATTTCCTGACATTGTCTTTCAATTTACCATCTTGCAGCTTCATGTCATGCCCTCTAGTTTTACAGCTTCCCCGTCTCTGGAAGAGGTTGGTTTGTACATTATTTCTCTTTAAGTATTTAAAGGTCTGAATCATATCTCCCCTATCCCTCCTCTCCTCCAAAGTGTACATATTTAGGTCTTCAAGTCTCTTCTCATAAGGCTTCTGATGCAGGCTCCAAATCATTTTGGTTGCCTTCCTCTGAACAGCTTTCATTCTTTTTACATCCTTTGCAAGATATGGTCTCCAAAACTGAACACAGTATGCCAAGTGAGGCCTCACCAGAGACTTATACAGTAGCACTAGTACATCTCCTAGAAAACCAATCCACCTCCTACTGGAAAATCAGAACAAGTAGGTCTGCTACATAAAAACTATACAACAGAATACCGCAGCTTGGTCATATTCGCAAAACAGAGACAGTCACCAAACAAAGAACAAGGGATCACAATTTAGAAATATGAAGGCAATAATTGAACTGGGAACCCCAAAAGCCAAACTTGGAATGCACCACAGCACTAGAGAAATAGAACTATACATTAATTTCCTCTTATACTGAACAAATACAATTACAGTTAATTAATTCAAAATAAAATAATTTATCTCTACCTTTTGTTGTTTGGGCATTTTATTTTTCAGTCACAATTGCCCAGTCTCTCTCTTCTGCTTTCTTCGTATCTTCTACAAACTCTCCATTGTCTGCTGTCCATTTGTCCTTTCTTCTCTTGTCTTATTTTTTCCATTCTCTCTCTACATTTGCCTCTGACATTAGGGTACGTCAATTTTAGGGGTAGATTTTTATTTTTCCAAACTTTCCAAATTACTAGTGACCAACGTATGCAGTTTTGCATGCTGAATCTAAAGCTATCTTCAGAAACTGCTTAAAGTGAATTTTACCTACATCAAATCACAGTTGAAATATGTGGAAATTAAATAAATAATATTTATTTGAACGTCTTTAAAATGCCATTTATGCAAATAATTAACAAAATCCAGCAAAGAAGCCATATCTTGTTTGCTTCTGTTTCGGCTCATGAGCTCCTTGTTGACCATCTGACCCCTAATTTATTTATTTATTTATTTACATTCTCTTATATACCGCACTATTCTGCATCAGTGCGGTTTACATTGAACAAACTGAAATTACATTGAACAGGGCATTATAACTTGGAGATAACTATTTTACAGGGAACATGGGCTATGGAGGATTAAGTGGCTTGCCCAAGACCACAAGAGCAATATAATGTTCCCTCCTCTCCTGATTGTACACATGACCAGCAGCCTCAGTTGTCATTTTTACACATCTTTCTATGGACTGGGTGTGTGATGGCCAGTCTGGAACCACCATGGGCTTGCTCAGAAATGCCTTGATCTCTGCTGTTGTTATGGTACAGGTAAGAGGAGGCTCAGAGACTCTGGGTCTCCAGCCAATTAATTGGGTAAGTGGAGTTGCCTCAATGTTTATGGATGTTGTTTTCCTGGGTCTCACACTGCTGTTTCCAAGCTGAGTCTTCTCATCTCTTTTACTTCTGATCTTCAATATCTTCTCCATTGCATCTCTTCTCTCCTGTTCCTCTTCACTGCACAACATATTGCAGGACAGATTCTCTGTAACCATACCAAGCTGACCTTCTCATTGTAGACATGACTACCTTCCTTACCTCTTTACACTGTTCTCTTAACAGTTGCAGCTAGAAAAGGAGATCCCTGGGCAGGGCCGTACCAAGTGTAAATCGCACCCTGTGCGACCTGCACTTCGAGTGCGCACCCCCCCCCCCCCCCACGGCAGGAGAGAAGAGGCGCACTCGATGTGCAAGTCGCTGGCATGCTAAGCAGATCTGTCCCTCCCTGCAAGAGCAGGGAGGGACAGATCTGCTTAGCATGCCAGTGAGAAGGCTTAAGGGGCACATTTTAGCTGTCTTCCGTTGCCTGCCACCGCTGAAAGAAGAAAAAGTGGTGGCGGCAGGCAATGGCAGACAGCTAAAATGTGCCCCTTAAGCTTTTGCGCCCTGTGCAGCTGCACCACTTGCACAGGGCTAGATACGGGCCTGTGCCTGGGACCTTGTGTTCCATTGCTGTTTATTTTTATATTGAACCAGATCACCATGTAAACCCCAACATAGAAATAAGATAAATTGATAATTGAGGCACAAAAGGCATTAATGTACAATGCAAACATATAAAAAGTATTATCAGAGCACTTAAACATATTTCAGTAGTTTGTGTATTTTTGTGTAATTTCCTAGAAATTACATGTAGGTAAACAACATACTACACACAATTTAATGCTAGCTGTTGATTTGCCACATGAAATTGTACCATTTTTTCACTAGTGCTTTTTAAAATTATGACATCTCCAAAATGAACACACCCTCCTCTCACATATTCTCTTTCCCTTTTTGCTCTTTCCTCCATTTCTTTCTTTACTCCTTCATCCACTGATATCTCACACACACTCACATACCCGTCCACTTCCCCTTTTACCTTTTCAGCTAAGGAACTTTCCATTACTCCTCTAACTTTCAGCCCAACCTATCTCTCCCATTTTCTATCTCACTCCTTTGCTAGCCTCTTATTCCTTTCTGTCTTTCACTCACTCCCCATTACCACATTTCCACCCTCTGTAATCACCATCCTTCTCTCACTCATCTCCTTCCCAACTTCTCATGGCCTTTCTCACATAACTCTACCATGCTCATCATCTCCACATTCACGCTCACCACCATTTTCAGCATCTCCCAGTAACCTCACCCTTCCCCTTTACCCTCAAGATCTAGCATTTTTCTCTCTGTTCCACCTCTCCAACCCTTTTTTCCTTCCCCCCATGGACCAAGATCCTTCTATCCCCTTCCCCTTCTCCATCCTCTCCTCCTGCAGTGTCCTGGCATCTCTCGCCCTCCCAGCCCAGCATCTCTCCCCCTGTCTTCCCCCATCTCTAGTCCAATAAATCCCTTCTCTCTCCTAAACCAAAATCTCCCTCTCTGTTTCCCTCCTCTACACCATGGTAAAAATATCGTGCGGCACTATCCTTGGCATCATCTTTCTTTCTCTGAGTCGGCATGCTGCGGCCAGTGCTGCCTGTAGCATTCACTTATGGTGCACAGTACAACGGCCCCACATACTGGAAGTGAATGCTACAGACAGCAGTGGCTGCTCTCACTGACTTGGAGAAAGAAAGATGAAGCTTAGGATGGTACCACAGGATACCACAATCTTTCTGCTGCTGGGGCTGCATGCACATTGCATTGTGCTGGCCCTAGGCCTGCCGTCTGAATCCCCACTTACTTTTCCAATACCCAGCCAATCTTAGAGTTTGTTGTCTTCTTTTCTCCCATCCAATTTTAAAGTCTCCACTTAAATCCCAGTCCTTGCTCTCGCTCATCTCCCTCTCCCCACTGTCTAAACTCCTGCCTCCTACGTCCCTCCTCCACACCCACCCAGCTACTTCCTTCTATATTCATTAATTCTGCCTTTTCCTCCTCCAGAATCCATCGTATGCCTCTCCCTCTCAACTTTTCACTTCGTATGACTTGTTTCTTTCCTCCTACACAAAATATCTGTCCCCCTCCCCATCCTCACTCCCCCAGCTTTTTTCTCCACCCTGACCCCAGCATCTGCCCCCTTTCAGCTCCCCAGCCCCCAGTATCACCCTCTTCCAGACCTCCCCAGCAACAGCTCCCTTTCGGTCCCAGCCCACCCCCCCCCCCCAGCATCAGCTCTCTTCCAGCCCCCAGTATCACCCTCTTCCAGACCTTGCTTCTCCCAGCATCAGCTCCCTTCCAGTTCCTGCTTCTCCCAGATCTCTTCAAGCCCCTGCCTCTCCCAGAAACAGCTCCCTTCCAGTCCCAGCCCCCCGCCCCAGCATCAGCTCCCTTCCAGTCTCAGTCCTTCCCAGCATCAGCTCTCTTCCAGTCCTTGCCTCTCCCAACATCAGCTCTCTTCCAGTCCCTGTCCCTCCCAGTATCAGCTCTCCTCCAGTTCCAGTCCATCCCATCATTAGCTCTCCTTCAGTCCCAGTGCCTTCTAGCATCAGCTCCCCTTCAGTCCCAGCATGAACTCCTTTCTAGTCCTTGCCCCCCAGCAGCAGTCCTCTTCCAATGCCATGCATTACACCCGTGCCTTCCTCCCACCCAGTCAATCACCCACCCCTTCTCCTCTTTCCTCCTGATCCTGGTGGAGTGGGCCTGTCTGCAGCAATCACTATACAGTCCCAGGGTCGTTCTCCTTCGGTCCCAGTGGCTATGCTAAACTGCAGCCAGCAGCATAATCGCATTGCTGTAATTTAAAAGGGAAATGGGGGAACTTCCTGTCTCTTTCACAAGACAGGAAGTTCCCCCATTTCACTTTTAATAGTGTGGCGATACAATCATACTGGTGGCTGCAATTTAGCACAGATACAGGACCAAAAGAGAACGGCCCCATGGCTGTGTTCAGGTGAGCCGGTGAAGCGGCACTGGCTCATTACTTATTACTTAAGCTGGCCAGGTGCGGGTCCTGCTCTGGTACGGGGCCATGTGCAGGCAACATTACTGCACATGCCTAGGGCCAGCTCTGCCTTTATCCACACTGCTGTGCCATTAGAGTCTGGATGAGTCTTGAAGGGACAGTATCTTTTAGGTCATGCAGTACTTCACAGACTTTTCAATTGAAGGCTGACCCACCCATGACTTCCATGTTTTGCTTTCAAGTGAATGCCACTTAACATTGAAAAGGAAATCCTCAGCTTTGGGATTCCTCCCTAGTGTGGCTGATTTCATTCAGCTTCTTGAGAGAAAAAGTATATTTGCTCACCTGTAATGGGAATTTCCCCTACCAAGCAGGATAAATCAGATTCAGAGATCCATACTGCATCCCTAGAAGTTGACATCTAAGTTCTAACACCAGATCGAGGAAGAGGAACTGCGCAGGAACTGACATACATACTCAGAAATATGTTTTGGCTTTTCTGAGCTCTGACAGAGTGGGGTCTATGTGTTGCTTTCAAATGATATCACCCACTTTTGTGGCTGATTTCATCCTTCTTTTTGATGAAGAAAACAGTGCTTTGACAGCAGAAATGGGCTATCTACAAATTGCCTACCCTATATGCAGATACAAGTAGGTGCATTATTCTACATGTGTACTTCCACTACCATTGTAGCAGACGCATTCCCAGGGCAGGAGTAACCCAGGGAACAAAACAAGACAAGTAATTTTAAATTTAAAACTACACATGCAGTTTTAGTCAGAAAAAGAATCCACAGGAAAAGCGGATTCAAGAATCTCTCAGTACATTGTTTTAGGCAATGTTTATAGTGAAAGTGCTTAAATCCTTTCACTTTTGGCTACTGCTGAAAACATCTAAAGCTCAAAATTCCCCCAGGCTTTGCAGCAATGTCTGTATGAAGCACTATCCTCTTCAAAAACGTGTTTTATTCTTCTCCACCTCTCTACTGAGCTTAGCAACAGGAGTTTAAGCATGCATGAGGTAGGTGTGATTAATTTGAGATCTATACAGTGTGGCCTATCAGAGAGGCTAAAAAACAGGAAAAATAGAAACATGATAGTAGAAAAAGACCATATGGCTTATCTAGTTTGTCCTTCCATATCAACTATTGTAATCCCTTTTTTTCCTTTAGTGATCTTCTGTGTTTGTCCCATGCTTTCTTGAAGTCAGATTCTGTCCTCATCTCTATTACCTCCACTGGGAGACTATTCCACGCATCTACTACTCTTTCCATAAAGAAATTCTTCCACATATTACTCCTGAGTCTATCCCCTTTCACTCTCATCCTATGTCCCCTTGTTGCAGAGCTTACTTTCAATCAAAAGAGACTCTCCTCTTGTGTGTTATGCCATGGAGCTATTTAAACATCTCTATCATATCTCCTCTATCCCACCTTTCCTCTAACATATACATATTGATTCTTTAAGTCTGTCCCCATATGGTTTATAACAAAGACAACTGACCATTTTAGTAGCCACCCTCTGCACTGACTCCATCCTGTTTATATCCTTTTGAAGGTGTGATCTCCAGAATTGCACACAATACCCCAAATGAGGTTGCACCAGAGACTTATACAGGGGCACTATTACTTCCTTTTTTCTGCTGGCCATTCCTCTCCCTATGCATCCAAGCCATTCCACCTCTCCCTATGCACCCAAACCTTGCCTTTTCTACCTGTTTAGCTACTTTACAATTATCAGAAACAATCATGCCCAGGTCCCACTCTTCTATCGTGGACAGAAGTACTGTACCGATCCCTGGGATTTTTGCAGCCCAAATGCAAGACCCTGCATTTTGTAGCATTAAGTCTCAGCTGCCAAATTCTTGAACATTCCTCAAGCTTAGCTAGATCCCTCCTCATGTTATCTATTCCTTCCTTGGTGTCAACTGTATTGCAGATTTTGGTATCATCCGCAAAGAGGCAAACCTTACCCGACAGCCCTTCCGCTATATCACTAACAAAGATGTTAAAAAGAATCGGACCAAGGACAGTTCCCTGGGGCACACCACTGGTAACATCCTTCTTCTCAGAGTGAGCTTTATTTACCTGTACCCTTTGTCGCCTCCTACTCAACCTATTTCTAACCCAATCATTCACTTTAGGGCCATCCCTAGGGTGCTCAATTTATTTATAAGTTGCCTGTGTGGAACAGTTGTGAAAGGCTTTACTAAAATCTAAGTACATCACATCTAGGGCTCTCTCTCTCTCTGGTCACCCAGTCAAAGAAATCAATCAAATTTGTCTGACAAGACCTGCCTCTGGTAAACCAATGCTGCCTGGGATCCTGCAATCCATTGGACTCCAGAAACCTCACAATCCTCCCTTTTAGCAGGGTTTATATTAATTTACTCACCATAGAGGTCAGATTAACTGGCCTGTAGTTCTAAATCTCATCCTTACTTCCACTTTTGTGTAAAGGGACCACATGTGTCTTTCTCCAGTCCTCTAGGACCACTCCTGAACTCTAAAGAAACATTGAAAAAGTCAGTTTGTGGAGCCATTAGAACGTCCCCAAGTTCCTTCAATATTCTCCGATGTATCCCATCTGGCACCATCTCTTTGTTTACTTTTTTTTTTTTTAAACTTTTATTTTCATTTTGCAACAAACAAAAGAAACAACACACCAAAAGAGACAAAACAAGTATACAATAAGGAAAAGTAAACCCATTACCCCCCACCCCGATGCTTCTTCTCTACCCGATTATATCAGCATGTGAGCGCTTCCAATTAACAGTGATTATACAGCAAACGATCAAAAGAGTATCTACAATACAGCATGATCATGGGACAGAGATATATATAAAGTTAGACAGTCAGATGAGAGCATTTAGCAAAATGTACATAGTCATTGAGCATCTTCCATTGAGACCAATGAGAAGGAATCTGAACGGAGGAAGCAAACAGACGAGGTAGTTGTGCATATTTACTGTAAAGACAAGCATGATTCCACCATACTGTTTCAGCAGAGTTTAAATGCGTTTCCTGAAGAAACACTAAATCAACATGCTCATGGCTAAGATAGCTAAGGATTTTCTTTCCTTTAAGTGGACCATTAATGCCTTTGACGGTGAATGATAAGATTTTACATAAGGCCATTCAGAAAAGTTAAAAATTCTGAGCATGATAGCACACATAATTTCACTATGTCCCTCAAACTGACTGTATCTGGCTATACACATGACATAGGAAAAATAAGCTAATATAATACAATGAAGCGCCCCACATTAACAAAGAAAACCGCAGTACGGTAGAGGAGAAGCAAAACCCCAAAATTACTGGCGACCATGTGTCTGCGGGGAGAAACCCCAGAGAAGGCCGAAATTGAAAAAACACATAACCTGTAAGACTGTGCGTGCTCCGAATCCGACCGAGGCACACATCATGAAGGGATAGGAGACCAAAAAAACAAAAGTCATATAGAGAAAGAAAGAAAGTCCAGGCTATTTCTGTGCTTGGCTATGACCGCCGCATCGGGCCCTTCAAAATGGCGGATAGAGCCGGCAGATAAGAGTCCAAGATTTGGGATCAGCGCATCTGCTCTGCTTCTTTGGAGTCTAAAAATGTTGATAGTAGATCAGGATCTTCGAACGTCCTGGTTTGGTTGTGGAGAGTCACTCGGAGCTTCGCTGGATACAACAGGCCAAAGCGAGCCTGTAACTGTTGAAGTCGAGGGCGAAAAGCAAGGAGTTTCTTCCGACGGTCAACGGTAGGCTTTGCCAAATCAGGAAAGAAGGAGACCTTACGACCCTCAAATTCCAAATGATGATTCGCTCGGGCAGCATGTAAAATTTGTTCCACTTGTTGATATCGTAGCAAGCTAAAGATAATAGGCCGGGGGGTCGTGCGGTTGAGCGCCATGTGGGCAGGAACACGGTGTGCTCGATCGATTTCCAGTTCTCTGTGAAAAGTAATCTTCAGCAAGGAGGGAAGAGTTTTGAGCAAGAATTCTCTTATATCTCCTGCTTCCACCCCCTCCGGTATTCCAATGAGCCTCACATTGTTGCGACGGGCTCGATTATTGCTATCTTCTAACTCCTTTTGAAGATTCTGTATCTGGCGCTCAGCCTTGTCCAGTTTGCCCAAGCGCACCTCGTGCGAGTCGAGGACCCCCGCCATGTTGTCCTGCCGTAATGAAAGACTTTCAAGTCGGTCCTGGAGCACTCCAAAGTCTTCTCGCATGGCTCGAAGCGCTTCTCCATTGGACTGCACCAATTCCTTCACGCCGCGGATTTCCTCCAAAATCTCCAGGTGCATTTCGGGGTTTTCACGAAATGGAACCATCTTCTGTGGGGAAGACACCTCTGTTTTGGAGCGTTTTCCGTGAGAAAAAGAAGGAGACCCGAAGTCCAAGCGCGCTGGTTTATGGGCCGCCATCCCCCCGAGGTGCCCCGGTCAGCTCGGAGCGAAATAGTAAATTTGTATAGGTATTAAGTCAGGATTCTAAGTAGGCCTCTCGGGAGCTTCAACGCAAAGCGTCCTACCCGCTGGACATCAGGCTCCGCCCCCCTCTTTGTTTACTTTTAGTTAACTAAACACAGTCTTCTGAAACTCATTCAAGATCCCTTACACTTCTTTTCCTATTTATGGGTATTTTTTGAGGTCCTGCTCCTGGGCCTTCATTTGTTAACACAGAACAAAAATATTTGTTAAGCATTTCTGCTTTATCCTTATCAGCTTCTACATATTCCTTCCCTTTCCCCTTGAGTCTGACAATACCACTTTTGCACTTTCTCTTCTCACTAACATATCTGAAAAATGTCTTATCCCCCCATTTTATTGCCTTAGCTATTTGTTCTTCTTTTTGTATCTTTTCTTTCCTGATTACTTTCCTAGCTTCTCAAAGTTTTTCCAAATATTGATGCTTGTCTTCCCCTCTCTGTGATCGCTTGTATTTTATGAAGGCCACCTTCTTTTTCTTCACCTTTTCAGCTACTTCTTTTGAGAACCATAGTGGGCTCCTTTTCCTTAACAGGTAGTTTATACCGCTTTATCATTTTAGTCAAAGCGGTTTACATTAAAACTTTAAATTGATAATGTACATTAAACAGGGACATTGATAACTTGGATTTTTCTGTGGCAATGGAGGGTTAAGTAACTTGTCCAAGGTGTGCTAGTGGAAATTGAACCCTCGTCTCTTGGTTCCCACACCAGTACTCTAACCATTAAGCTACTCCTCCACTCCTCCATTTATTTACTTTTCTAACAAAAAAGTTTGTTGCCCTTAAAATATCCCCTTTCAGTTTTGCCTATTGCTTTTCCACATCCCCCAGTGGTTCCCATCCAGCTAACGACTTCTTGAGGTATTGTCCCATCTTGGCAATGTTAGTTTTCCTAAAGTTTAAGACCCTCGCTTTTGAATGGAGTTTATCAGTCCTAGTCCTAATACTGAATCATACCATCTGATGATCACCGGATGCAAGATCATCTCCCACTATAACAACAGAAGTGCTTTCCCCATTGATAAGCACCAAGTCCAGTATGACCCCTTCACGTGTGGGTTCTGTTACCAGTTGCCGGAATAGTTCTCCCTGTAGAAAATTTAGGATCACCTTACTGTTAAATGACACCGCAGCAGAGATGTGCCAATCAACATCTGGGATATTGAAATTTATTTAGACAGATTTGTATGCCACATTATCCTTCAATCAAGGTGGTCACATCACATCACAATTGGAGGGTTACATTTAACATTAGGGTACGTGTAAACATTTAGACAATACACTTACTTAACAGCATTTAGACAGTACAATTGAAGGGTAACATTTAACATAAGGGTATTTAATAACGTGGTATGATAAGCTTGTGTGTGTAGATGGGATGAGTGCGTGCTTAGTTGGTGGAGGTAGTAGTATTTATGTTTGGATAGGGGATGTTGCCTGAGTGCTCATATGTTTCTATGAATAACAATGTTTTGAGGTCTTTGCGGAAGTCTGTGTGGTCATCTAGTGCCCTCAGGCTCATTGGGAGGGAGTTTCATAGTGCGGATGCCAGTAGTGATGGTGCTCTTTTTGAAGTTGTTTTTTTGGTTTTGTGATAGCCTGCAGGTGTGCTGATCATGTTGTAGCTATTGGTTCTTCTTGGTCTATTGCTGATATCCCTTGTTATAACGTTTTGGAGTACGTCTGCTGAGAGATGGTGAATGATTTTGAAGATGATCATGATTGTTTTGTATTTAGCTCTTGCCACCACTGGGAGCCAGTGTAGTTGTTATAGGATGGGAGTGATGTGCTCAGTCCTTGGAGTGTCTGTAATGATGCATGCTGTGGTGTTTTGTACCATCTGTAGTGGGTGTAGTGTCTGCTGAGGAAGGCCTTGATATAGTGAGTTTCCGTAATCAAGCAGTGGTGTAATGAGTGCTTGGCACACTGTGCAGAAGTGGTCCTGATGGAGCATTGGTTTGATTTGTCTGATTGTTTTCAGTTGTTGATAGGCCTTGTTTGCAGTTTTGGTGATGTGGGATTTCAGGCTCAGAGTTCTGTCTAGTGTGATGCCCAGATACTTAACTTCTTCTTTGACTACTATGTGTTTGTCTAGGATGCTGATAGTTTGTGGAGCTATGAAGATGGGGTTCCTGGTGATGAACATTGCCTCAGTTTTATTGTAGTTGAGCGTTAAATTGTTGGCTATGAGCCAGTCATTCATGTCTTCGAGGCATTTGGTTATTGTTGTGGTGTTTAGTGCTAGTAGGTTGATTGGAGCGTACACTATGATGTCGTCAGCATAAATGTAATATTGAAGTTTGTGGTGCTGGATGATGTTGCATATGGGCTGTATGTAGATGTTAAATAGCATTGATGATAGGGCTGAGCCTTGAGGTATTCCCTGTGTGACGGGGAATTGTAGTGATTTCTTTTGGTCACATTTGACTTGTTGTGTTCGCCCTTCCAAGTATGATGTAAACCACTTCAGGGTATTCTTGCATAGTCCTATCTGTTGTAAATGTTGCAATAGCTTAGTGTGGGACACAGTGTTGAAGGCTGCCGAGATATCCATGAACGATAGCAGGAAGCCATTTTTTGTGTTGTCCATGCCTCTTAGGAGATTGTCAAAGAGGGAGGTGAGTAGGGTTTCCACGCCGTGTTGGGGTTTAAATCCATGCTGATGGATGTCCAGTGGGGCATTTCTGTCAATATGGTCCTGAAGTTGCCTTTTCCCTGCCTTTTCTACGATTTTAACAAGGAATGGCAGGTTGGAGATGGGATGGTATGATTTTGGTTCGGAGGGGCTCAGATTGCTACTTTTAAGTATTGGTCGTATCATTGCGTGCTTTAGGGGTTGGGGCATGTATCCTTGTTGGAGTGAATCTTTGACGATTTTTTGAATGTGATGAGAGAGTTGGCTTTTTGTAGCTTTGAGCCATGTCACTGGGCATGGGTCTGATGATGAAGTTGTGTTTAATCCAGATATAATGTCTTCTACTTGCTGCTTTGTTGGTATGTTGAAGTTCTCCCATGTTTGATGTTGCTTTTTTATCGTGTGATCGTTTGTTTGTGGTGTAGTAGAGCATGTTTGGATGGTGTTTTTTTACTTCATATAGTCTTCATATTTTTGTGGGTCAAGATGGTTGGTGCTTTGTTTCGTGTCATCCTTGGTGAGCTTTTGGACAATGCTGAAGAGTTCTCTTGGTCTATTAGTAGAGGTCATGATTAGGTTGGTATGGTGTTGCTGTCTACGCTCATATATTAGATTGTTATATTCCAGTTGTTTGTCTCTGTATTGTGTTAGGAGGTTGTGTGATTTGTTCCGTCTCCATTTTCTTTCCAGTCTTCTGAGTGTGTGTTTTGCAACTCTGATTTCATATGAGTACCATGGGGCGTTGGGTCTCTTGCGTGTTTGTGGTTCTTTGATGGCTGGGGCAGATGCTGCATTAGATATTATTGTGTTCCATTCTTCTATGTTTAGGTCAAGGGTGTCGTGTTCCTGTTGAAGTTGTGGAGTGATTTCGTTTATGAATGAGTCTCTGTTAAATGTTTTGAACCATCTAGTTATTCTTTCATCATCTTTGCATTGGGTGGGGTTATTCAGGGTCATGGTGAATTCAGTCACATGGTGGTCTGACCAAGGGACTGGCGTGATTGTTGGTTTTGTGGTCTTGTTCTGTTCCACTAATTGTATTGGCATGAAGACCATATCTGGAGTTGTGCCATGCTGGTGCGTTAGGGCGTTAATTGTCTGGCAGTATTTTAATGACTCCATGGCTTTTAAGAATGTTGCAGTTTCTCTGGTGGGTGCAGAAGTTAGGTTGTAGTCTCCTAGTGCAACAAGGGGTTTGTGTCTTCTGCTATGTGCGCATATTGTTTTGATTACTGTGGATAGGTGTTCAGTTGTGGTTCCAGGTGGTCTGTATGTGAGGGAGATGCTTAGGTACTTGTTGGCTATAGTGAGTGTGTTAGATTTGATTGTGTTAATGGTGGCGATTGTTTTTTGAATCTGTATTCCTTTCTGGTAAGTATTAGTACTCCTCCTCCTCTCTTTTGTGCTCTGATGCAGTTAAATGCCGAGTATCCTGTTGGGGTTACTTGATTTAATATGACCTGGTCTGAGTCGTCTAGCTAGGTCTCGGTGGTGCATATTATATCCAGCTTCTTGTCATGGATTAGGTCAAGGATAGTATTTGGTTTGTTCCTGATAGATCTGGCATTTAGTAGAGCACACCTGATGTCTGTTGTTATGTTCATTATTTGTGTGGTGTGTGTTCATTATTTGTGTGGTGAATGGGTGTATTACGTGTGGCATTGTATGGTTTGTGGGCTGTATGCTTTGAAATTACCCACCAGTATGCTTTGAAACTACCTACCAGTAGCACTTCTCCTTTCATGGCAATACTGCATATGTCTTTTATTAAATCTCCGTCGACTTCTTCTCGTTGTGAAGGAGATCGGTATATCACACCAAAGCAAATGGATTTCCTGTTCTCTCTTTCTAGTGTAACCCACAGTTCCTCCTTTCTCCCTTTGAAGCCCAGTAATTCTATAACTTTAATATTTTTTACATATAGTGCCATTCCTCCTCCCCTTCTTCCTAACCTGTTCTTCGTGAATAAAGTATAGCCCGCATAATAACATCCCAGTCATGGTTGTCCATGAACCATGTCTCTGTAAATCCAAGTCAACTTCTTCCATTAAAGGAGTGGAGTTCTTTTACAAACTGCTTATTAGCTTATAAGCAGTCTGTTTTTGCATTAGGTGGAATGTAAGAGGAAAGATCATTTGTTGAAACTTCTTTTATTTTGATGTGGTAGTTTCCCTTTTTTTTTCAAGCTCAGTTGGAACTTGTGTTGGGATCCTGTTGTCATGATCCTCAATCAGCAAATACCTGGGCATGCATTTTTTACCTATTTTATTTTCATTCTACCTCCATTCCTAGTTTACACTATAAGTGAATTATAGATTATTTCCAAAATGTTTCATTATGGCACTGTAAAAACCAATAAGGACAACTTCTAAAGAAAGAAACTGCAAAGCAAATTAGGCGTCAGTGCTACTGTTCTCCAGCACCCATTCATATAATAAATTGCAGAATTTACCTTCTTTAGTTCCAGACAGGAAGTAAAGTTGTAGAGTCATGATATGTATCGAACCAAAGATTTGTTGGTATGTTGTCGCTTTTGTCTTTGTCACAGCACTGGAATCTATACTGCTGAGGCATGGCTGTAATAACTAAGCGGACTTCTGTAAAAGTTAAAACTGGGTATATGTACTTACATGTATTCCCTGTGCGCAGAATGTACCGCAGCTGCATTGCTGTAACGCCAAAGAACTATAGCTGATGATAAGACATCCAGAACTGCATCAAACTGAAAAGAACACAAATAGAGCTGTTCAATTTTTATGCTTACTAATGGGCCTGATTACTAAAATGCATGAGATTCACATTATTTCAGCACATTTAGGGGATGGTGTACTAAAGTGCGCTGTCCGCCATAACATGTAACCATTATTTACCAAGTGTGTTTAAAGCCAGTGTTAAATGACATCTATTTGCCAGCTGGTAAAGGATGCATGTACTCTATCTACAAAATGCATCACAAAAACTTAAGTACATTTCCTCAAAGCGCAGTTAATTTTTGTGTTAATGCAAACCATCTACTAAGCAGCTTGCACATATACTTTTTTGCTGCACTAATAGATGATGAGCTATTTTGCATAGTTTGCTAAGAGTTCGTAATGCAGATTAACACTTGTTATATCATTAAGCACACCATGTTACACTAGCTCCTGTATATGCTATTCACTACTAACGGGCACAAAGCATTTAGGTGCAAGTTTTTGGTTTAGCGCGTGGTTTGGATGCCATGCTAAAAGTAGTCTGGGACCTAGCACCAAAAATCCCATGCTGCCCTGGTAGCACATGTTGTAATGAAGATTGGGCAGGACACGGGGCAGAACACAGATGGTGTCAGTATATTGCGGCTAGTGCATGTGTTTGTGGCCCATGCTAACTGTGCTTGATGCCGTTAGAGCGGGTGCCAGCATGCCAGTTTCCATGGTGCCACATCCTGGGACCATGCTAACTGCAGGAGGATGGAAGCACACACACCCTGCGGTTAGTGCTGACCCCCCACCCCACCCCCACATTACCAGGGCAGGGCTTGGTAAATATGTCCCTTACTGACTAGTGCAGTAAACAAAAGGCATGTTAACTTCTGCTTTACCGCGCATGCTTGGTGCAAAATTGTTAACTGACCCTTTAGAGGTGCACTGTAGTTAATGTTTTGCATTATTGGTGTTCTTTTGTATGGTCAAATACGAAAGTATTAAGTATGTATTTTATGATCTGGCTGAAATTACGTAATTCCTTTTGGGTACTCGTGAGTCTGAGTTGTTGGGTTCTTCCATACCTGCTTACTGTAGGAGGGATGTCCAGTATAAACCTGCATTTATGTATGATAAGGGCTACTAGTGGGCTATATTCCTATGAGGACTTTTGTCTGAATTCGCTTGGTATTTTCTTTGCTAAGCCCCTACATAGAGGACTGAATGACTTAACTTTATTAAATATGTCTTTTCTCTTTTGTTTAATCATTACTTATGATCTAACTGATGTTCTGCCAATAAAGATAAAGTTAAAAAAGTTTTAAAAATGTTTTGCATTAACGAGGGCATTAACATAGATATGAGTGTTAACACAATCCATCTGATATTGAAATGACAGAAAGTTTGAATGATTTAATGTGAATTAATTGGGAAATCTACATTATTTATTTAAAATATTTCTTTCCCCTCCAAATCACAATGTTTTTTTGAAGAAATGCATTAACATACATTAAGACAGAACACAAGCGTTTGGGGGTAATTTTATAACAGGGCACCCAAAACATTTTCAAATAAAGCACCTATTTCCTGCCTCTTTTATAAAGGGATCATAACTAGTTTCAGAGGACCTCAAATACAAATAAACCTTTTTCAGGCAAATCAAGCCCCAAAACACTGGGCTATCGGGCCAGACTCAATATATATCATCGGTCCCATAACAATAAATTGTTCACTAGACAAAAGGTTTATTTGTATTTGGGGCCCTATGAAACTAGTTAGGATTGCTTTAGATGAAGAGAAAACTGGGACATTGAATATATTTGATACATATGTTTCCTGAATGACATTATCTTTTATTAAGGGACCATAGATGCCTGTGCCTTTAGAAATTAGGTTGCCACAATGACCCCCTGGTGGCACACAAATTCTCATGCAAAAATACCACCTGCTTTGAAGAAGGTGTAAATGGGTGAGAATACTCTATGCATGCACATGTGTGCACAGCAGTTCAGTTCCTGCTCTCCACAAACTCCAGCCCTGGGACTGTGTACAAGCAGTAAGTGCACATGTTGTTGGCGTACATCTATATCCCTGCACAATCTTGCAATACAATGTGTATCTTTGAGTCAATGCTGATGCCCGGTGACCCAACAGTTCCTGGGCTTTTGTGGCAGCATGACTGGAAGTAGATTGCCAGGCCTTTCTTCCAAGGCAATGGAGAGTTGAGTGACTTGCCCAAGGCATGCTAGTAGGAACTGAACAGTGGTCTCTTGGTTACTAAACCAGTGCTCTAACCATTAGGCTACTCCTCCACTCCAATCAATCTTAAAAGAACCATTTTCTTTGTGTAAAACATACTTTGCACATGGAACATGCTTTATAAAATTATTACTCCCATGGAAGATAATTTTATAACAATGCACTTAAGTTCAGAAAGCAAGAGGACAAATCCAGCATCAATTGCACTACATTGAACGTGTAGGCATTATGCCTGCTTGAGAGCATACACAAGGACACACAATGTAGTTTATAATCAGTTCATGTACTCCTTTAGTTCATTTAATCAAAGTATGAGACATTTCTATGAGCTATTTTTGTTGCCTATTCTACAGTATTAAGCCAATTCTATACTGTATACCATGGGCCATCAGGTAACAAATTGTCATGCATACAATCCACACATTTTCCAGTCTTTTCCATGAATATATTTTTCAGACAACAAAATCGAGTGAAAAATAACACAAAAATTAGAAGATAACCCACCAGACTTCATGCATTCTTTTATTTTAGATTAAAGAGTCGATTTTAGAAGATTTGCATGCCACTTGTAAAAAGAAGTAGTGAACTTACCTGTACAAAATAGCATATCTTTGTAAGCAGCAATTTTAGAAAAGGAACTATGTACATGTATAACCAGTGACACGCAGGCTTTTAGTCATCCGTAGAGGAGGTCTGCTTGGGGAGTTCCTTGAAAAACTGTACATGCTGTACATGTTTAAAAGGTCCATACATGTTCAAGGCACTAAGGGGCCCTTTTACTAAATCCCATTAAGGTTTTGCACTTAACGTGCATTTTGAAGACATTAAGTACAAAGACTCCATGCTAACTGTTGGGGGCATGACCAATATGTTCCAGCAGGTAATGTGTTAATGTGCAGGGCAATTAACATAGATGCAACCACATTAATTGGCACTCTTCTTCTAACCCATCCACTCTCGGCATTTTCACACAATTACCAGTTAATTTGTGTTTTGGCAGCCAGTAGCTGGCATCCCTGCATGTTAGCATTTACTGTGATCAGTTGCCGCACTCTAAAACATGCATTAACAGGTAAATCACATTTAGTAAAAAGGCCCTTAAATTTAAACATTGGCATTTATACCTACTGTAAGTCATGCACAACCCCAACAAACTTGATTTTTTTGACCTGGTTCTTGGTGAAGTGCTTGTTGTCGATTTGCTTGCGGTTGGTGTTCCCTAATTGTCACTCCTTTTTAGCCTCTGTCTTGTCTCTCCCTTTAACCTCTTTAGTCCTTAGACTCTTTTCCTACCCTCCTATCTGTTCTTTCACTTTCCTGCCCTCTCTCTTTCCTTCCCCCATTTCTCTGTCTCATCCTGCTCTGTATTCATCTATTTCTTTGTCTTTCTGTGAAAGCCTGAGTAGCTGTATGTATCTCTGATGGCGTCTCTTCTCTCTCCCCTCTTCTCTCCCTGTCTGCATCTTCTCTTTGGTAGTCTCTGTTTGTCTGTCTTTTTAAGGCCATGTGAGTGGGTGTCTGTGTTCCTGCATATGGCAGTGGCATTGGTGGTAGGATTGGGGTGTCCTAGTGATAGAGCCTGGGTTTCTATTTTTTAAGGTTTTTTATACTTCTTTATCATTTCAGTCAAAGCGGTTTACATTGTAACTTAAACTTGGTAATGTACATTAAACTGGGACATTGACAGTGCGGATTTTTCTGATGCATTGGAGGGTTAAGTGACTTGCCCAAGACCACAAGGAGTGCTAGTTGGGAATTGAACCCTAGTCTCCTGGTTCCCAAGCCAGTGCTCTAACCATTAGGGTTCTGGTACAGAATGAATGACATTGATGACTGATTTCTCTGGTTGTTCATGCTCGAAAGGCAGAGGCCACAGAAGAGGCCAGGAAAAGAAGGCATGCTTACAGACTCAGGACCTATATGAGGAAATCTGCATTACCAGGTTTTGCTTCTATAAGGAAGACCATTCACCACCTCTGCCAGCAGCTGAAGCTTCAGTTGACCTTGGCCACATAGCAGGGGCAGTCCATACCAGGGCATCTGAAAATTACCACAGCTCTTGCCTTTTTTGGTCACAGGCAGTGCACTCTGGTGTCCAAAGCTAGTGTGAGCCAATCACCTGCCTTACTCTACATTGCTCAGTTTCTGAGAGCCTTTCTCAGTCACACTGCCAAGCATATCACCTTTTCTAAGGACGTGCTTCAGAAACAGCAAACTGTCACTGAGTTCTATGAGATGATTCATTTCCTATGAATACTGGGGGCAAATGAATGCACATATATAGCGGTCAGACCATGCCAAGGGAGTTAAACAAGTTACTGCAACAGAAAGGCCTTTTACTCCCACAACATGAAGGTGAACTGAAATGTCAAGGTCTCATCAATGATGTCTTCCAGAGCTTCTCATGCTCATTGCACGATGCTACATTCTGTTTCAAGTCAGACATACAAGAAACAATTGAGAATCACCAGATCATTGGGGGATGGTTTTTAGGGAAGCAGCCATCTCTCATAAACACACATATACTTTATCATTTTTCTTTTCTCTTCAAAGAAGCCTTTCACTCTGCTCCCATAATGCATGACCCATCACATGAGAGTCCGTCACGTAAAACAGCTTGCCAACAGAACAGTGGCAAACTCATTTTTTCTCTCTTATCTCCCACATAAGTGATAGAGGCTATCTCCAGAGAATTTGGCTTATGATCCCCACAGCAGGCCCCCAGAATGAAGCAGAGGAATGGTACAATGCGTGATGAAACAAAAGGGCAAGACATGGAGGATGACACAAGGCATAAGGATCCACCACCAGACAACACTCTAACAGAAAGAACATTTGGCCATCTAAAAAGCCAATTTATGTCAGTGCCTGGACAGATTCAGGAGAGAGCTCCCCTACACCTTGCCCATCCAAGGTCTGCAATATCTTTATAGTTTGCTACATGCTGCATAACCTAGTTCTCACCCACAGGCAGCCTCCATTTGTGGGAGGAGTACCACAGCTGGCAGAGTGGTGAAGAGGCAGACCCACTAGTGGAAGGACCACCACAACACCCTTAAGAGTTATACCTGGCAGTGAGGCATGACTTGATTCACAAACACTTCTTGTGAGTAAGTGAACTTCTTTATATACAGTGCTTGCTATGATGTTACTGTTTGTACAAATGACTATGCAGTAGCATCATTGATCCAACCTCCCTGTCCTTCTACAGCATCTGTAAAAATGTACCACTTGCCTCTGAGAGGACCAATGACTCCTCATCCAAGTGCTTGGCATAACCAGTTTCTCCAAAGACCATGGGGAGTGGCATCATTGATGGGCATGCTGACACAGGAGGCCAGAGGAAGGCCTGGTTAGAGCAGGCCAGAGGAAGGCCTGGTTAGAGCAGGGGGAGAAGCAGCATCTTGAGGGGTTTCCAGGGAGAAGCAGTAGCTGGCAGATGTACAGATACAGCAGCAGCCTGAATTGCTGTATCTTGCTGCTGTAGATGCTGTATCTGTGATTTCAACCTTCTGCTCTCTCCCCAAAAGCCTAATACATCCATGGACATCCTCCTGATGTATAGGGCCAACCTCTTGGTCTAATCACTTTGCTTCTCCCGGAGTGCTATTTTTCTCTTCTGCAGTGTGGAAGCTTTTCATTCTGCTGTAGAAGTCATTCACTAAAATGAGTTACCTATTTCTTACTCCATGAAGCTGCAACTTTTGCCACATTATCACATCTAGGGTACTCCTCTGCAGACTATGTAAAGAGACTGTGGTGACAGTATGACTTCTGGAGTTTCCTTTGATGAGCCAGCACTTCTTGATCCACTGCAATATGGCCACCCTCTTGTTCCACTCCTGGTATTCCTCATTGTGCCCCTCCATGGATATATCACAGTTGCTCTCGTAAAACTACCTGAACACTTGCAGAAGTTCATGGCTGCAGCCAGGGACCTTATTGTCTGATGTGGGCTTTGCATCAGCTGCAGATAGGAAACAGAAAAGCAAACATGGTATGATAGTCATGGAAATGGATCCCATACCTATAAGATCACTTCCTTTCCAGATGTGCCCATTATATAAGGATAACCATAGTGCAGGCTGTCAATCACACTATGCAACTCATTTAGGCTTTGTCTAATCATTTCAGCTGCCACTTCTTCCATACAAACATAAATGGTTCTTCCATGTAATACTTCTTAGTTCACAGAGTTCACAGACGTATAGGCCACAAGTACTTCTAAGGAGCATGTAAACCCAAATTATTAGAGAAGGTAAGAGTGAGAAATGCAGAGGGATGGGATAACAGATTGTCAACTAACCCACTTCCATTAGGGACATTTGACGCCAGTCCAGGTTCTCTGCACACCCAAGCTAGATAATGTAGATAATAGGAATAGCAGCAATAATATCAATGAGTAGAACAGGGGTGTCAAATTGCAATCTTGGAAGGCCACAAACCAATCTGGTTTTTAGGATATCCCCAATGAATATTCATGAGCTATATTTGCATACAATGAGAATAGAGCATGCAAATATATCTCATGCATATTCAATAGGGATATCCTAAAACTTGACTGGTTTGCAGCCCAAAAGGAATGCAGTTTGAAACCTTGGGGTAGAAGCTTTGAGTGCAAGTATCATCCACTTTTGGAAGAGTGCTGTAAACTGGCACTGTTTCCAAAGCTTGTCTCCAGAACCAGGCTCACTTGGAAGCTCAGGCAAAGGTTTATGGAATAGGATGAGAGAAAGTCATGCCACAGAAAATAGGCAAACTTCTGTGGCCTAGACTGGAAAGTCTTGAAGAACAGGGAATACTTAATATGTCCTACAGGCAGCGCCATGCCTAGGCCTGTGCAAGTGGTGCAGCTGCACAGGGTGCAAAAAAATATGGGTGCATTTGGGATTGCCACCGCCAGCCTCAGCTCTCCCCCATGCTGCCTGCCTGGCCTTGCTCTTGTCCCGCTACCACTTTTGCTGTTCTCTTGGCAGCAGTGGTGACGGCCGTGGAACAGACCTCCAATTTAAAAAAAACATGCAGTTCTTTCTAACTCCGCACTTGCTTGGCTGGTCTGAACCCTCCCTCCTCGGACATATGCTTGAATCAGAGGAGGGAGGGCTCAGACCAGCCATGCAAGCGTGAAGTCAGAAAGACACACATTTTTTAAAATTAGAGGTCCACTCTACTGCCGCCACCACTGCTGCCGCCACTGTCGCCAAAGGAACAGGAAAAACTGTGGCGGGGCAAGGGCAGGCTGGGCAGGCAACGCAGGAGGAGGGATCTGACAGGACATGAAGAAGTGTGGGGTAAGATGGGGAGATGCTGGGCATGGGGCAAATGACCAATGTCTGATGCCATGGGGGGGGGGGGGTGGAAGGTTTGTAAGTTGCACAGGGTACATTTATGGGTACAGCCCAGCCCTGCCTAGCTAGACACTCAGTCGTATTTCATTGTCAGTATGACCACACAAGAAATTGGAAATGGATACTCTGGCTCTCCTGTGCACGCTCAAAGAACTCAGCCACAATCCTCAGGGATGCAGAACACTGCAGAAGCAAGGAGTGCATCTAGTACTAGCTAGAACTGGAGCATCAGAGGTTACAACAAGCCAGGATAGAAAAGCCACACATAGGAACGTGTGCATTTGAGATGTAGAGCAGAGCTATCCAGCCTGATAACCTTACTAATGGTGGCAATCACCTGGTGCTCAGCTTGATGCATGGATTCCTGATTAGATGGGGGTTGTGCTATGTTACTTGCCTTTGCCAACCTTTCTTCTCATGTCCCTCCACTTTTTCTTCACATCCTCAGCATCTCTTTTCTTGTGGTACACAGCACTGATCTTATGGCATTGCCATCTGTATCTTTCACTTTGTGTAGTTGCTCACTTTAGTGCCTGTACTCCCAAAAGGTGTTTTTTATTTTCATGTCAGTCTTCTATTCACCCATTCCCTTAACCTAACACCTTGCGGCTTTCCTTGAAAGACTGCGGCCACGTTGTACTATAGTTATGGATGAAGTAGAATAGATGTATATGAGAGAAATAACTCTAATTATTCAAGGCAGGTATTAGAAGGATGATGAAGCTATGCGTATGAGACAAGTGACATGCTTTGCCAGTGCAGGCTGCAGTCTACATGAAACATCTTAAGAGTCCCTGTCTCCCAAAGGATAGTAGCTGCTATTTTTTCAAGTAGTCATGTACTGTAGTGCTATATGCTGTATTTTGCTTAATGTAAACTTTGTTCTGTACTGTACTTGCGTTATAACCTTTCGCACTATTACAAGTTTTGCTTCACGTAAACCGTCTTGAATTGTAGAAAGACGGTATATAAAAAAAGTTTAAATAAATAAACAACCTTGTGAAATATCACTGTCTTTCCATCTTGTATACATGAAAAGCGTATTTCACTGCATAATAAGAATGCATAACCAATCTTGCTGTCCTTTACCTTTTCTTACACAGAATGTGTGTGCTTTACATGGGCCATGTGGTTTTTGGTGCTAGACTATGGAGACTCCAGATCCTGATGATCTTCTCCATGACAGTCTTTGGGTCGTCAACCTCTCATGAAAACATGTATGCAAGGATGGGAGCACGTCCAGGTTCAACACATTTGGAGATAACGAAAGCAAGACAGGACACATGATGGTAAGTTAAAAAATCTATTCATAACAAAATATAAAACTATGAATTAAACAGCAACAATATGATTATATATTTTAAACAAATTGTACAAAGAATGAGCCCAGAGCTCCATGCTTCCAACTGCATCACCACTGCCTTCACCCCCTGGAGCTCTGCAACAACAGTGATAAGGGTGCGCTATGGGATATCCTATATAGGTTGCAGAGCCTGAGGGACAACCAAGACTGAAGAGGCATCAGGGCCAATCCCCTCTTCTTCTTCCTTCTCCTCCTTGTTCTCTTTTTCTTTCCCTCCTTCTTTTCCATCGCCTCCTCTTCTTCTTCCTCCTCCTCCTCCTGCTGGCCCTGCTGAAGTGGTGGCTCAGTATCCTGGGATAGCCCAGCTACAGAGAGAGAAAAGCATGACCCCCCTCCCCCCATGAATCGTGTTACTCTAAGATGTTCACACAAATGTTTAAAGTTTACTGTTGCACAACTTACCATTAATTTCAGTTGTTGGTGAATTGATGTGCATCTCTTAGGGGAAGAGAATAAAGTTCCCTCTTCAGGTCTTGCTGAGTACCTTCATGTGGTGACCCCACTGTATAACATCTAGACTAACTCTCAGCAAGGCAACACTACAATTAAAGTATGCTAGGAACAAAAAAGAAAAATACATACTGGCCGCACATCACCTAGGATAAAAAGGTACCCACCCGTAACTTATGCACGAGGCCTAACAATGGTGATTGCAAAAGTGCAAGCACTGCATATGTAGATCTCTGCCACAGATAAAGGCCATGGTGAGCAAGTTCATGGACCCACTGTGGCAGGAGATAAACCACAGAAATTAATGAAAAGGTTAAGAGGATTAACTATGGTTAAGTGGACTTCTGCAGATAAAGGGGAGATAAAGTTATTTTTATGCTACAAACCCTATATTTAAATCAAGAGAATCCACCAAAGAGAATCCACCAAAGAGAAGAGAATACAAAGAGAATCCACCAAAAACTGGAAAAAAGAAGAAAATTGCCACTAGAAAAGCTGCGAAAAGCAATGGATGCAAATTTGAGATCTTTAATTTAAAAGATCAAAGTAAAGTAGTATGTGAATGATAATATCATGAAGCAACTAAGGGATTTCATGGAAAAGGGAAGAGGAGGAAGCCTTGGTGAGAACACCAGAAGAAAGAAATATGCAGAAACAGAAAGAGCAGTTGAGGGGAAGATGGACCTGAGAGATCTGGAACTGCAGTAGAGTGAGCTGAATAAAGGACGGGTTAACAAACCAACTGAAGAGGAAGAAGAAAGGGAGAAGAAAGACCCAGAGGTGGAGAAATTCAAGATAGAACCCCTAGTCCACATGGAAAGAGATAAATATGCTGGGTTCCAAGCAAGGAAAAGATTACCCAAGTTAAATTTAACATTTAAGATTAGAAGTATGATAATTAAGATGAACAAGGCCATATCCAGTATAAAGAGACCATTTATTTACATCACTGAAATAAACAGAATACAATATTGTGCAGCTGACTTTATTACTGCAAGAATACTACCAACTAAAGTGCAGGGCCAAAAGAAAAGAGAATAATAACAGTTCCTCCTTGGAAAAAGTACATCAAAGGAAAAATAAATCATTGCGTGCGGAGGTATCCGTGATAAACTGCTATCTAAAAGGATTAAGATCACCAAAGATTACTGAGGTAGATCTAAGAAATCAAGCTGAAATATGCTGCACAAACAGAAGAAGACCTGAAATTTATATGTTCCAATAATAAATTGACAGTAGCAGCAGAAGTGCAAAAACTGCAAAGATATTAAGAAAACAGAAAAGAAAGATCTCAAAATAAACTATTTAGAGAGAACCCAAAACAGTTCTATAGGGAATTGGGAAAGAGCATTAATATGGTAAAAGCACCATCAGCCAAAGTCGAAACAGAAACTTTCTGGAGAAAACTATATGAGGACCCCATAGAGCACAATCAAGAAGCAGAATAGTTACCCTGCATACAGGAACATTTAGAAAAAGCAAACATCAAACCTATGGAACAGAGCTGGAAAGCAGGTTATAACGAGCTCCAAACTGGAAGAGCCCTGGCCCAGATGGAGTAACCAATTTTTGGCTCAAACAGTTAACATCACTCCACCAAGACCTGGAAAACAGCAAAAAACAATTGTTCAAGCAGCCAGACTTAACACTGCAATGGCTTACTACAGGAAGAACATTTCTCCTTCCAAAGGGGGGCCCAAGTAATATGCCCAAAAATTATAGACCAATAACTTGTCTACCTACAATCTATATAAGCTGTTCACTGCAATAGATGCAGACAGAATATATGATCATCTCGAGTTCAATAACATCATGACAATAGAGCAAAGGGGCAATAAGAGGGGAGCATATGGAACCAAGGGCCATTTAATGTTGAATAAGGCCATCATGGCCAGTGCTAAGAAAGGCAGAAATCTCATTATTGCATAGATTGATTATAAGAAAGCATTTGACAGTGTTTCACACTCTTGGATAATAAATTGCCTTGAAAGGTATAAAATAAATCCTGGTTTGATAGAGTACATTAAGTCCACTATGACAATGTGACAAACCACACTCTTTTTGAGATACAAAGCTGGTCAGTACATCATTCCTAACATTAAGATCCAGCGAGGAATATTTCAAGGAGATTCCCTGTCACCATTTCTGTTTTGTGTGGAACTTAATCCAATGAGTACTCTCATCAACTCTTTGAGATACAGATATAGCCTGAAATCTAAAGAAGGTAACAAACCCGAAGCAACATCCCATCTTCTGTTTGTAGATGATCTGAAACTCTGCAGTTCCAGCAACCAACAATTAGCAGAGCAACTCTGTGTGGTGAAAAGCTTTTCTGATTACATCAGGACCACTTTTAGCCTTGACAAGTGTGCTAAGACATTTTAAAGAAGAAAATTGTGCAAAATGGAAAACATTTCCCTGGCTGAGGGCTATGACATCAAGAACTTTCAGCAGGAAGGTGTATATAAGTATCTCGAAGTAGAGTAAGAAATGACATTCAAGCAGAAATTACTGAGAGGGAAAATCAGTAAAGAATACTACAGGAGATTAAAATTGTTATTGAAAAGTGTTTTAAAATCATGGAATAAAATACAAGCCATCAATCAGCTGACAATTCATATACTCTGATACAGCTTTGGGATTGTGGACTGGCTTCTTACAGAGCTTGAAAAACTGAACAAGAAAACCCCTCCATGCCCATGAGGTAATTCACAAGAATCAGTGTATGCCAAGATTGTATGTTCCTAAAGCTGAAGGATGGCTAAGCCTCATAGAGATTGATTACACCTACAGAGCCACTATCATAGGCCTCCAGGTCTACCTGACAACATCATCGGATCCAAATACAGAAAAAGTGTTAAAATATGAAAGTAAACATCCAGAATTTGTCTCCATCGTCAAACTTGGACAAGCATTCCAACAACTAGAAGGAATGAGTGAGAATCCACAAGCACGCACAGGAAATGAAGCAACAAAATTTGCAAAATAAGAGAAAAAAATTCTTCAAAGAATTAGATCAGCAAACAAGGAAACAAATGTCAAATGCCCAAATACAGTGGGAAATATAAAGTGTTACTCCAGGAACCCTTTGCCGATCAAGAACGGATACATGAATAATTAAGGAAAGGTGAACTGAAACCAAAGGATGAGAGATTAAGAGTTGCAGCCCAGGACAGCAGATTATGGATAAGATGGTTTACGGCGAGCATTGAAAAAATTGTCAAAACAGACATTTGTCGATTCTGTAAGAAAGACCTGAAAACAGTGACATACCTCATACAGTAGCTGGCTGTGAAGTTCTGATGGCGGAAAATTTCTATACAGAAAGGCACAACAAATTAGCATGCCTCGTCCATTGGAAACTCTGTAAATACTACAGCATCACTGTCCCCGAAAAGCACTGGGATCATGACCCTAAGAGAATTACAGAGAATGACAAGATTATGATCACCTGGGACATTCCCATTCTGACAGATAAGAAACTTGATTCAAGGAAACCCAACATACTGGTAAACAGTATTGAGAATAGAGGTGTCGGTTCTGAGTGATTATTCTGTGAATCGCGTGGAGAGGCAGAAGATCCTGAAGTACCAAGAAATGCAGAGACTAAGAAAACATGACAGAATGATGCAGAAATCTTTACCATTATAGCAGGAGTCACAGGCTTGATAAAGAAGAATTTCCAAGCACATCTTGACAAACTACCTATACATGTTATATCTTGTGAACTCCAGAAGGAAGCTCTCTTTGGCATGATGCAAGTACTACTCCAATCATTAGCAGTAAATTTAAGAGACAAATCATATTCCACATACCCTGGCTTAGTAATGAGGTTCATGACCATCATGGTAAGCGCAAAACTAACAATCAACTAAAGTAAATTATCAAGGTCAAACCTAATACTCCTAAACACTAAACAACATCATTAGTCTGCCTAAACAGCCACCTTAATTCAAAATTTATGACTTTTTCAAAAAAAAATTTCAAATTAAAAAAAAAATTATTTTTAAACGGAAAGAAAAGGCCTCAGTAGTTCTATCATATTCCCTCTATTTGGCAGAGAGCTACCGAAGGGGATACTTTTGTTCACCATCACCAGTCATAAAAACTCTCCGATATAATTTTTATTATTAAATTTGGAGGCCAAATCTTTATCAATTATATTTCAATAACTGCATCAAAATAAAGCGTTTCCACAAAAAAGAGTGAACACCATCACTTCACCACCACTCAACTGTACCAATTCTCCTGCAACAGAAAACAGCAAACTTAACCGGAGGGGGCAAACAATGGCCACAAACAATTGCTCAAAGGTACTTAGCTTGCAACAGTCAGCTCTTCAGGTGGCTGTTCAGGCAGACCAATAAAGTTGTTTAGTGTTTAGGAGTATTAGGTTTGACCTTGATAATTTACTTTAGTTGATTATTACAGCTATAATTCATGTGTATGTGACCTGGGGTTTTTTTTGGTTGGTAGGTTTAAGTACTACTGGGGTGGGATTTGTTTGTTTGCATGCTCAGAACTAACCCATTTGTGGAAACTGCACCTGGGAGCATAACAGTCCTGCTGATTTAGATGTTATGCTTTCATGGCCTATGGCAGTGATGGCTAACCTTTTTGAGCCCGAGTGCCCAAACTGCCGCACAAAACCAAAGAATTTCCTCAAAGTGCCAGCACGTCATTTGCATAAGTGGTCTTATTTGCATAAATATTTGCATAATGTTACCATACACTAACTTTTAGTAAACATGTCTCTTATGAGTGTATGGATAAAGAAAGACTAAAAGATTTCTACATTACTATAATCCAGTGCCAACCGCCAGGCACATTAGGAACTACTACAAACGCTGCCCATTTAGAACCCATAGCAAACCCGCCGTATCCTGACAGCATTACCAGACTCACAAAGCACCATACCCTACCTATCAAAAGGCAACACTGCAAATATTAAACCAATACATTTCAGTGATACTGGGGAAAGAGAACAAGTGGCAACGTCAAATAGGAATTCCTCTTGTACCAAACAAAGCGCAGATGTTAATGATGCACATTTCCCAGAGCTGACATATTCCAGTTAATAAATTCAAAATAAAGAGATATCGTTCTACCTTTTGTGCATTTTTTTTCAGTTGCAATTGGTCCAGCCATTTTTCTTCTGGTTTCTTCATGTTTTCTGCTAACTCTCCATCGTCTGCTGTCCATTTGTCCTTTCTTCTCTCTTCTAGTTTTTTTCCATTCTCTCTCTCTCTACATCTGCTTTAACATACTAATCTTTCTCCTTTTGCTCTTCCTCATTCCTATTTCATCCACACAAATTTTACCCCTCCATCCTCAATCCCAATTACTCTCCCAATACCTGGCCAATTGTAGATTTCATCCCTCCTACACAAAATATTTTTCCCCTCTCCATTTTACTCTCCCAGCCCCATCCCATTCTAATCCTCCCCCAACATCAGCTCCCTTCTAGTTCCAGTCTCACCCAGCATCCATTCCCTTCTTCAAGCCCCCACTTCCCCTCAGCCCATTTCCATTCCAAGCCCGTCCCCATCAGCTATTTGCAGTTTCAAGCCCCCCACTTCCCCTCAGCCCATTTCCATTCCAAGCCCCATCCCCAACAGCTATTTGCAGTTCAAGCCCCCTTCCACTCAGCCCATTTCCAGTCCTAGCAACCCCCCCCCAACCCATTACCAGTCCTAGCCCCCCATAGCCCACTCCCAGTCCTAATCC
Source organism: Ichthyophis bannanicus (assembly GCA_033557465.1). Classification (NCBI taxonomy): domain Eukaryota; kingdom Metazoa; phylum Chordata; class Amphibia; order Gymnophiona; family Ichthyophiidae; genus Ichthyophis; species Ichthyophis bannanicus. Next base: position 750,203,265 of record CM066036.1, on the reverse strand, counting down.
CACCAGCCCATTTCCAGTCCTAACCTCCCCATCAGCCCACTCCCAGTCCTAATCCCCCATCACTCAATTTTTAGTTTAAGCCCCCCCAGCGCCTATCACCACTCCTAACCCCCCCCAGCGCCCATCACCACTCCTACCCCCCCCAGCCCAGCGCCCATCACCACTCTACCCCCCCAGCCAGCCCCAGTGCCCATCACCAATCCTAACCCCCACAGCCAGCCCAGCGCCCATCACCACTCCTAACCCCCCAGCCCAGTGCCCATCACCACTCCTAAACCCCCCCACCCCAGCCCATCACTACTCCTAACACCCCCCAACCCCCGCCCCGCCCATCACTCATCCTAACCCCCCCCAGCCCAGCCCAGCCAATCCCCACTCCTAACCCCCCCCAGCCCAGCCCCGCCCAGCCCATCACCACTCCTAAGCCCCCCAGCCCCAGCCCAGCCAGCCCATCACCACTCCTAACCACCCCCCACCCCCAGCCCAGCCAGCCCAGCCCAGGGAAATTAAAAAAAAAAAGAAAACCTGTCTGCTGCCGCTGTCGGGGCCGCCGCGGCAGAATCGAGCGTGCCGCGGGGCCCCCCTGTACCGGCACAGCCTCTCCTCCCTGTAGCAGCTCTCTCGTTGGAGCTGCAGTCAGACGCGCGGCTTGCAGAGCGCGAGGGAAGAGTTTTTTCCCTCGCTGCTCTGTTAAGCCCGCGGGGGCTGATGGGAAGTTCCCATCAGCCCCCGCGGGCGTTACAGAGTCGCGAAAGGGAAAATCTTCCCTTCGCGCTCGGCAGGCCGGCGGGTCGGACTGCAGCTGCAACGAGGGAGCTGCGACAGGGAGGAGAGGCTGTGCGGGTACAGGGGGGCCCCGCGGCACGCTCGATTCTGCCGCGGCGGCCCCGACAACGGCAGCAGACAGGGTTGTTGTTTTTTTTTCGATGGCGGACCTTCCCGCGTGCCAGCTGCAAGGCCTTCGCGTGCCACAGCTGGCACGCGTGCCATAGGTTCGCCATCGCTGGCCTATGGTAATGCTCTGCAGTGTATCCCAGACTGTAGCATAGAGCTTCCAGGGAACCACATTTCAGAGTCTGTATGTTGACACAGGAAAGAATGCAGTCAATATTTGGCCTGGACGATAGTTGCAATGCTAGGTAGGTGATCTCCACAGGTACAATAATCATTCCATTAACAATAGGCCACTAACATTCTGCATATTTAATGGACAGCCACCACCAGCATTGTGAATGCAGAGCTGAAAGACTGTAGAGATCTCTCTCGCTGCCTCCCTCCCCTAACACAAAAACACAAATAACTAAGTAGTACATGTAAAAGTAAATGGTTGCTGTCTACACGCCTATATAGAAAGTAGCAAGCAAAATGATGAGCAGGTATCAAGCGAAGTGATGAGCATGCAGGCTTTCACTTACAATGTGACTTGTAGTGTGTATGGAATACCATCAGCATTGTACCTGGGTCTTTACACAGCCCCTTAAAAGCAGCAGAATTGGTTGGGCATGTCTCAGGGCCCAAAATTTGGTCTTTAAGGCCCCCACATCTCAAAATTGGTGGAACCATCTGTAAGAAAAAAAATGGGTGTAAGTCCTTGGAAATATTTTGGCAGATGTCTCCAAAATATGAAAACAAAGTATTTAAATTAAATAGGAACTTACAAGCAGTCCACATGGGTGTCCCTATTCCTCCATCCAAACATCATGGCAATGAGCCTGTCCTCCACAGGTGTTCCTTTGTATCAGATACCTCTGCCAGGTCATCTTTTCTCTCCACATAATTTTATGAGCTAGTAAGAGTTTCCACATTCTCTGTAGTCCCCTAGGTGAGCAGCAGTTATGAAGGATGAAGCACGTATTGTCTCTGCCTCTCTCCCCTTATCTCACTTTTCGTGAGTGGTCCTGGCTCTATTCTGTTCTTCAGAGGAGTGTGCAAGAGCAAATGAAGATTGGTTCAAATTCAGTTTAAACAAATTTTTCCTTCTTTAGGAATTTTTTCATGTTCTTTGCGCATACATGGTTTAGGCGTTAGACCTTTTTTAGGCATACCAAATTGATGATGTGCACCGTAATTCATATTTATAGGCATGTACAAGTGATTTGCATGCACTTTAAATTTTTAGGCACCCAAATGAACCGAATATACGCCCACAAATACACACCCCTAGTTCTTCACATGATCGGTCTTCAGGATGGGCCAGCTATATGACGTATGATTATGAATGTCCTGTGGGACTGGGACCCAGTGTGCCATGTCAGGTGATAGCGAAGCTCTAGTTCTTTCTCTTACATATATGTGAAGGTGAAAGACATATCTATGTGAGGGGAGAGACCACTACAAAGGCATGAACAGAGAGTGATACACCTCCCATCTAGGGTGTAGGTGGTAATGTAGCATTCCCTGCCAAAACACACACTCCCATCCGTATATTTCTACTGTCAAATACCATTGGGGTTCTTGCGCAATGGCAGCAAAGTCCTGCTGTACAACTGTACAAATTCTAGGATCTAAACTGCTCCATGTAGAGATAGGCATACTAAACAGCTTACTTACCTTTAACTGGTCTTCTGGCTTCCCCTCCAGACAAAGGAATTCTAGATCTGGTCGGGCTGTCTCCCCCACTTGAAGAGAATGTCCTTCTAGAGGATCAGCTCCTCTAGCAAGTTGGCTGTCCATTTTGCAAATGGACCTTTGTCTGTAAAAGGCATATTTCTGGCTCCACATACGATTTACATGTGCATTACCATGATACGTAAGTGGAATGTCCATAATGCCTCTTACACATGTAAGTTTCAATGTTACTTTTTTGTAGTAAACAAAATATACATTTCCCTGTACAAACAAAGATAAACTTTATTATACTTTTAAATTGAAAAATCATGAGGACGTCAGCCAGAGTGAAAAAAGCAGTCATTTGTCTCTGCAACAACCTTCCTTATTATAATCACCAGTCCCTATATGACTTGTTGAAAACGGGTTCTTTTATTATTTATTATATTTTTTATATGCAAGCAAAAACACTTACAAGTCAATGAAATCACTTTTGTCACACACAGCTCAGTGCTGCAATGCTCAACTCACGTTTCGGTGAGCATCCACCACTACTTCAGAGTTTTGATTTTTTTTTAAACAGAGCTTCAAAGGAATGACAGTATTTCACCAGCAGTTGAGGATGTCCGACGAAACTCGAGTTTGGCATTGGAACAGTGCAGTGTGTGAGGTAAGTTAATACCACCTCTGTCTTTAGCATATATGTATCTGAAAGTAGCATATTGTCACAAAGTCATGCGATATTTTTCTAACATAATATTACTTACAGCAAATCCAAAAGATGACGCACTGTGTCTCATTACAGAAACAGCTGAAAAGCAAACAAAAACAAAATAGCATATAAATGTGAATAGTATTCAAGATAAGCTCTTTACACTTTAAATTTTTAAACTAACCAAGAAGATGATACATCACTTAGGGTGCTGGCAAATTCTCAAAACAAAAGTTTGCACAATCCTCTATTTTTAAAAGTATCCCAAGGAACTGAAGTGCTTACTGTACATCTATACCCGCTCTTTACCATGCATACATTTTCTGGGTCATTTTACATGCATGCGTGCATAGTGTATTTTCAAAAGGATGTGTACAAATGCACACAACGTTTGGGCATGTTTACTAAGCACTGTGCCGGTATTGCACATGTGGGCCATGTTACTAGCATGGAGCTGCAAGCTTCCTGCAGGAGGGTGGGTGCAGCTGTCCCCTGCATTTAGTGCACTTCACTGTGGTAAAACAGCTTCAGGAACAACTAATGCTACCCACTGAAGTGTGTGAACTGCACCCACGGTACCTGCACTGAGCGCTAGTAGTGTGGGCTTTAAACAGTTACCCTAGCTGTGCCCGTCCCACCCAGTCTCCACCCCATCACGCACAGCAAGGGTTTATAGCAAGGGGTCCAACGCTACTTTTTAGTGTGGCACCAATACTGCATGCTAACCTCGCACTACTCTGGTAGTGCGCTTTAGTAAAAATGCCCCTTATGCACATATCAGGTGTGACATTTTATAAGTCCCTATTTCCACACATAATACACTGCTTTATGTGCAGAAATATCTTTTAAAGTTGCCCTCTTATTGGGCAGTTTTCAAAAGCCTAGTAAACTAGCTGTCTGAATATTGCCCACCTTTGTTGTGAGTAATAAAACCCACAAGAATAACATTGTGTGTACTTATATCCAGGAACAAGCAGGAATGAGTTTTCACATATGGGTATCGTCGGTACCGACGGAGCCTGCGCAGGAACGCTCCCCAGCGTCCAAAAGGAAAGCTTTTGGGAGCATCTCACAGCGCCTGCGCGCTGCCTTCCCGCCTTTCCTAACCGTCTCTCTCCAGTTCTTCTTTTCCGCGGAGCCAGCAGGTCGTGTTCCTGTCACCGCTGAAGAATTTCTTTATTTTATTTTATTTCTTTGGTCGCGCGTCTGCCTTCTCGACGCTGGACCGGTACCGCCGGTCTTTTCTTTCTTTATTCTAAAAAAAAAAAAACCCTAATGTTTTTTCTCACTTCAGTGCATTTTCTTCTTTGGCCTTAGGCCTAGGACATTTTTCCTCATGGAAAAGCCCGCCTCTGGGTTTAAAAAATGCACGAAGTGCAGCGGCACTATTTCTGTCACTGACACCCATGAGTGGTGTCTAAAATGTTTAGGTCCTGACCACTCCATTGCGGATTGTGAGTCCTGCTCCATGATGTCTAAAAGAGGTCTACAGAATCGAGCAGCTAAACTCAGTACCCTGTTTCCCTCGGATGCAGCTTCGGTTGCATCAACGTCTTCCAGGGCTTCTTCTTCCTCACATGGATCTCAGGTAACCAAACTTAAATCCAGCCGGTCCTCGAAGGGTAGATCTCCCTCTAAGTATCGAGATGCCTCCGGGCTTGCCCTCGAGGAATCCGCACCGGCAAAATTACCCCGGCGGGAGGCTCCGGCTTCCAAAGCTTTATCTATGGGGTCACAGGTTGACATCGATGGCTCGGCCTCGACCGATCACCTGTTGCCATGTTCTGGGGTACCGGTGGTTCCCACTGGTACCGACATCCAGACATTGGTTGCGTCAATGGATCAGAATATCCTGACCATGCAGCGTGCCATCACGGCATTCATACAAGCTGCGACGCCTTCGGTACCGCAACAAACTCCGTTGCCGGTACCGACTCTGGCACTGGTACCGACATCGGTTCCGGTGCTGGTACCAATTGCATTGACATCCGCTTCGGTATCGACTGCAGCGGTACACTGTTCTGTGATGCCCATCGGTACCAAATCGGTACCGATCACTCCCGATGTCGATACCACCCGGTACGCGTATCGGGCTCTGCAGGAGCATCCAGACAGGCGATACTTCGATTCCTCTGAAGACTCTGATGAATCAGAGGTCTCTGTCGAAGCATCGGTGATTCATCCTCAGGAGCCCTCTTCTCCAAAAAGGAGAATGTCTCCTCCAGAAGACTTGTCTTTTCAAGACTTCATTAGGGAAGTGGCCAGGGGCCTTTCCATCTCAGTGGCCCCTGAGACAGAGCCTAGAGCCAAAAAATTAGATATTTTACAATATCCTAAAGCTCCTAAAGAGGCAGCCACTTTACCAATACATGAGATTCTTTATGATCACATGTTGGGCATATGGGAGACTCCTCTCACCACTTCCACTCATTCTCGCAGGTTGGACACCATGTATCGTGTTCCTCCTTGTCCTGGCTTTCATAAGACTCAGCTTCCTCACCACTCCATTGTGGTGGAATCTGCTATGAAGAAGATAAAGAGTACAAAAAGGCACTCTTCTGCTCCTCCAGGAAGAGAATGCAGAACCTTAGATGCCTTTGGCAGGAGAATTTTCCAAGCCAGTATGCTTGTTGCCAGAATCAACTCCTATAGTCTCTATATGGGGATGTTTCTAAAAGAAGTTACAGATCACCTGCAAACTTTATCTCCTTTTATTTCAGAAGATAAAATTGAAGAGTTCCTCACCTGGCTCAAACATGCCCAGGATATTTCCAAGTTTTCCAACCGTGCAGCCTTTGACTCTTTTGAAGGTGCCAGCAGATTCTCGGCCATTGCCATAGGTGCACGCAGAGTTTATTTATTTATTTATTTTTATTTATTACAGTTGCTTATATACCGCACTATTCAGCATCAGCGCGGTTTACAGTATAACAAAATGACCAAAACACATTCTGTTTGGTTTTACATCGAACAGGGGTACAAACTTAGATAACAGGGTTGAACTAAATTGGTTTTACATCGAACAGGGGTACAAACCTGGATAACAGGGTTGAACTATATACATGAGGTAATAATCCAATAACAATGTTGGACTATAGAATAAATAATGAGTCCGTTGAGCTGTTGGTTACAAGCTTCTGATTTGGAACCTTGGGTTCAAGATGGACTAGGAAACCTTCCTTGTACAGGTGAAAAGCTTTTTGGCAAAGATTTAACAAAAACAAAAACCAAACTCACAAGTAAATCCCCTTTTTTTAACACAATATTTTTGTCGGAAGAGGCTGGAGGCGACTTAAATGAAGTCCCAGTCACACCAGGCAACCTGCTCCCTTTTTTTATAAATGAAGCGCGAAAACGCTGTACTTAGCTTATAAAAATAGTCCAGTGAGGTTTCATGCATATCTAAAGTCTTTCCTTCTTAAAGCGGTCAGGTAGTCAGTCCACGACGTACGTTTCGGGCCATAGGCCCTGTTTCAAGTGTTCACGCTCCTCAAAACATACCGCTGTAGAAAGCTTCTATAACCGTCAAACTTCACTGGTTTATATAAAGGGGAAGTAATTTCATTGGCTAACATTTACTGCCAATCAACAGGGAGCTCCAATCAACTAAACGGGAGACCCCATTGTCATCGGGGAACCCCTTAGTGTCATGGATGACGTTATAGCAAGCTGAACCATTCAACTTCCTTATTCAGTCCCGAAGGATGGACAGACTGTAATTGAAAAATCAGCTGTTGTTCACGTCGTTGCAAAGCAAGAAGCCGATTGCCTCCTCTAGGATTTGGAGGAATAAAATCCAACACAGTCCAAGAAAAGTCAGAATGAAACTGATGGTGTAAAAGTTCACAATGCTCAACGAGGGGAGCTGACCAAACCTTTTGCCGGATCCTGGAAGCATGTTCACTAAGGCGGACCTTAATTTTTCGAGAGGTCCTGCCAACATATATTAACCCTTCCAAGGCGTACTTTAATTTTTTAATACACATTCTGCAGCCGGGTTAATTTTTGCATATTTCAGGAAAATTGTACCCGTCTTATTCAATATGTTCTAATAGCGATTTTCCTTCTGCTATGGTCATGTATTATATACCATTTGATAGGAATATTTAGTCAGAATTTTGGATCCCAAGAGTTTTGTGCTCGGCCTGGAAAGGGTTAAGGGACAAGTGCACTGTAAGACATATACAACGTATGTTGAATCACATGATGTTAACCACCGACGCTGGAAAGCTTTTCCCGTGTTAGGATGTACCCATTCCTTTCCAGTTAATGCCATATCACAGAAAGCACAAGATGAACATGTAACATGACCTCTAATATCAGGATCATAAGGCAAAGAGCGGTCCGGGGGGGGTTGCTGAATGGACCAAGCGGTCTTGTAAATTCGAACCCCTGGAAAAGCTATCCTAAGGGGTTTCTGAAAACATTTGTGCAATCCCAAAACTCCCCAATGTTTACGAAGTACTCCCACTACCGAAGAGCTGAAAGTAGTAAATGGCAAAGTCCCAACTATGCAATCTGTATCCCGAGATCTAGATTGGGTTGTTTGGTAATGTTCATCCAAAAGCCATTCACGATGTGTATACAAAGGCCTCTTATAGGCCAGCTTGATGACTTTCTCCGGGTATCCCCGTTGTGTCAATCTGTTGGTCAAATCCAAAGCATGAAATTTGAAATCTGACAATGTAGAACAAATCCTTCTCAGCCTGAAGAATTGACCATAAGGTAAATTCCTCCGCATAGGGCCAGGGTGACAACTATGATACATTAGGAGACTATTACGCTGAACACTCTTTCTATATAAGGTCGTATGAAACATTTCCTGGTCATTGATCACTAGCATATCCAAGAATTCAATTTGTTTCAAATCAAAATGAGCTGTAAATTTCAAATTAGGCTTTAAGGCATTAAGCCATGTCAGAAACACTTGGAGACGCGGGAAAGTATCAAACCACAAAAAGAAGACATCATCTAAAAATCGTCTCCAAAAACGTACTGGCTTTGCAACGACGTGAACAACAGCTGATTTTTCAATTACAGGCTGTCCATCCTTCGGGACTGAATAAGGAAGCTGAATGGTTCAGCTTGCTATAACGTCATCCATGACACTAAGGGGTTCCCCGATGACAATGGGGTCTCCCGTTTAGTTGATTGGAGCTCCCTGTTGATTGGCAGTAAATGTTAGCCAATGAAATTACTTCCCCTTTATATAAACCGGTGAAGTTTGACGGTTATAGAAGCTTTCTACAGCGGTATGTTTTGAGGAGCGTGAACACTTGAAACAGGGCCTATGGCCCGAAACGTAAGTCGTGGACTGACTACCTGACCGCTTTAAGAAGGAAAGACTTTAGATATGCATGAAACCTCACTGGACTATTTTTATAAGCTAAGTACAGTGTTTTCGCGCTTTATATATAAAAAAAGGGAACAGGTTGCCTGGTGTGACTGGGACTTCATTTCAGTCGCCTCCAGCCTCTTCCGACAAAAATATTGTGTTAAAAAAAGGGGATTTACTTGTGGGTTTGGTTTTTGTTTTTGTTAGATTTTATATTTACTGAACCAAGGATTGTTTGTTGTCTTTTTGGCAAAGATTGGCAAGCAAAGGCCACCCAAATGGATGCTGAAAATTCTGCTTTAGATAGACTTTCAAAGTCTACTTCTGCTCCTTTTAAGAAAAGGTTGTTCAAAAAGGGTTTTTTTTCCCAAAAAAGGGAAATATTATTCTGCTTATGGTCAGCAGTCATCTACTGCAGGTCGTTTTGCTACAAAGAGACAGCAACAACCAAACAGGCCAAGCCTAAGGCTGCTAGGACTGCTACGGCCCAACAGCCTCAGCCTCCTCAGGGCCTTTGACTTTCAACTAGAGAGCTTAGCCTTTCTGGCTCTAGAACATCCAGAGCCTCTCACCATTCCAGGAAGGTTGGCTTACTTTGCTCCCAGATGGGAACAAATCACAGCAGAGCAATGGACCCTCTCCATCATAAGGGAGGGGTACAAGCTTAATTTCTTAAACCTTCCTCCTCACACCATGGTGAGACAGTTCAATTCTCAGACAGCTCTCCTCGACCTTCTGGGTCAGGAGATTACTACCCTTCTTGCCCAAGGGGCAATAGAAAAAGTACCCCTTCTTCAACAGGGCTCAGGGTTCTACTCCCCCTACTTTCTTATCCCAAAGAAAACAGGAGGCTACAGACCCATATTAGATCTCAGAGAATTGAACAAGTTTCTATGCAAGGAGAAATTCAAGATGATTTCTCTCGGTACTCTCCTTCCATACCTTCAGAGTCAGGATTGGCTTTGCTCTCTAGACCTCAAGGATGCGTACACCCATGTCCTCATCCATCCAACACACAGAAGGTTCCTTCGGTTCCTTTATCAAGGGAAGAACTATCAATACAGAGTGCTTCCTTTCGGTCTGGCCTCTGCACCAAGGGTGTTCACAAAATTCATGGCAGTAGTAGCTGCATTTCTACGCACTCTAGGGATATTCGTATTCCCATATCTGGACGACTGGCTCATCCGAGCTCCATCCCAGTCAGAGGCCCAGACTTCTCTAACCTGCACAAGCCGTATCCTTCAGTATCTGGGACTTGCAATAAACTTTCCAAAATCCCATCTCACCCCTACTCAGTCTCTAGAGTTCATAGGGGCCTTGCTGGATACCACAACTGCAAGGGCCTATCTTCCCCAGGCCCGTTGCTTACGCTTGGTGCAGTTAGCCTCACAAATTCAGTTAAAATCCCATTTAACTGCTCGAGAGATGTTACAACTGTTAGGCCACATGGCATCCACTGTGCATGTGGTTCCTTAAGTTCGCCTTCACATGAGGGCAGCTCAGTGGACTCTGTCCACCCAATGGACCCAGGCATCAGGTTGCCTGTCAGACAAAATAGCAACCTCCAGTCGCCTCTTTTGGTCCCTCCACTGGTGGAAGTCCACTCAAAATCTGTTGCTGGGGTCCCCCTTTCAACAGGTGTTACCCCAAGCAACCCTTACAACAGATACCTCTCCAAGAGGTTGGGGAGCTCATCTTCAAGATCTCTCCACTCAAGGCATTTGGTCTCTAGAGGAGACATCTCTACATATCAACCTCTTAGAGCTCAGAGCAATTTTTCTAGCTCTCAGAGTCTTCCACACCCTGCTCAGCTACAAGACAGTCCTCATCCACACGGACAACCAGGTAGCCATGTTCTACATGAACAAGCAGGACGGGACTGGCTCTCTGTCACTTTGCAACGAAGCTCTGAGATTGTGGGCCTTCGCCAGAGAGCATCAAATTCATCTCATGGCAGTGTATCTTCCAGGGGTTCAAAACTCTTGGGCAGACAGACTCAGTCGAGTTCTGCTTCCACACGAATTGTCCCTCCATGGGGACCAGATAGCCAGGATCTTCCGAATTTGGGGAACCCCGGACATAGACCTCTTTGCAAGTCCGTGGAATGCCAAACTTCCCCGGTTCTGTTCCAGGATTCCGTGTCAGGGAGTTCAGGACAGGGATGCCTTCCTCCTTCATTGGGGGCAAGACTTCCTCTATGCCTTTCCACCCATTCCCCTAATTCCCAAGACACTCTTCAAACCTCAGAGAGACAAGGGGTCTATGATCCTCATAGCACCACATTGGCCACGCCAAGTGTGGTACCCTCTACTTCTGCATCTCTCCCAAGCTCCCTCCCTGGACTTGGGATCTGCTCCAGACCTCCTGTCTCAGGAGGAGGGAACATTGTGGCACCCAAATCCCCAGTCTCTTCACCTCAGAGCCTGGTTGCTGAAGGCCTAGACCTTCAAGATTTGCATCTTTCTCAGCAAGTGAAGGATATCCTTCATGCTTCCAGAAAGCCTTCCACTAGACGTTCCTATGCTTTTAAATGGAAAAGGTTTACCATTTGGTGTGCAAAGAAGGGTCTTAACCCTCTTGCAATACCTCTGAATTCTTTACTAGAGTATTTTCTGCATTTATCCCATGCAGGCCTTAAAACGAATTCAGTAAGAGTCCATTGGAGTGCTATTATAGCATCCCTTAAACCTCTCAATGGACAGCCTATTTCCTCTCATCCTCTTATAGCAAGATTCATGAGAGGCCTTCTTTTGACTAAACCTCCCATCAGACCACCTCCAGTGGCATGGGACTTGAATCTGGTTCTTGGCCAGCTTATGCAGCCACCTTTTGAACCCTTAGCCACTACCTCCTTGAAATTTCTTTCCTGGAAGGTTATTTTTCTCATTGCAGTCACTTCAGCTCGCCGCATCAGTGAGCTGCAAGCCTTGGTGGCTTATCCTCCTTATACAAGGTTCCATTATGACAAGGTAGTCCTCAGGACTAATCTGTAGGGATGGACAGATAAGAGGGATACCAGAATCCCCAATATGTAATTGGAGATGGATGAATTTCTTGATACAAAATGTGTTTAGAAGTTTGACTTTTCACCTACTTTCTTAAATAGAATAGGATGTCATGGTCATGGGTTCTGTGTAACTGTCTTTAAAATAGATGGAACAGTGTTAACGCAAGCAAAAAGAACATAGGCTATGACCTGTGCAACCATAGTTCATTGTACAGTCAGCTGGAAGTCCCTGCTGACAAAACATAATTTTTGCAACTTTTGCAATTATAAACAATTTTGTCATAATTAAGTGAAATTCATCTAATACACTGTAATCAGATCTTACTCTGTAAAAAGAACTTTGGCGACACCTTGTGTTATTTCATGGTTATAATAAATGATTGTAACTTCCTCTTTTTCTCTAATAAAAAGGAGCTTTTCACAAGGAGGACTTTGAATTCGGCAGGTGTGGAATTATGCCCGTCCATATACCGCTTTCCGTCTTCCCTCTGAGCTCAAAGAAAATAGCACTTTGTGTGTGTGTGATTGTGTTCTGTATTACTCTCTACCTGTCTCTCACTACTGATGGACCAGAGACCTAAAGAGCCGTGGTATTGTGGTCAGATCATGGAGTTTTCTTCATAATCCACACTTTATGCCTAAAGTGGTCTCACCTTTTCATCTGAACCAGGAGGTTTATTTACCTGTCTTTTTTCCAGGACCTCATGCTTCAAGTGCAGAGAGGAATCTTCATACCCTGGATTGTAAAAGAGCTCTTGCTTTTTACTTCAAAGGACACAGCAACATAGAAAGTCCTCTCAACTCTTTGTTGCTTTTGATCCCTCTCATTTAGGACTTCCAGTCTCTAAGAGAACTCTGTCCAATTGGATTGCTCAGTGTATTTCTTTCGCCTACCAGAGTAAGAACCTTTCTCTGGAGGGCCATGTCACAGCTCACAATGTGAGGGCCATGGCAGCCTCTATGGCTCATCTAAATTCTGTGTCCATCGACCAGATCTGTCAAGCGGCCACCTGGGCCTCGGTTCATACCTTCACAGCCCATTACTGCTTGGACAAGGACTCCCACCAGGATGCCTTGTTTGGTCAGGCTGTTCTCAAACACCTGTTCCATACCTAACCAACTCCTACCCTCCATCCCTGCCTGGATGCCTGAGATTCATGAGTGGAGGTAGATCCCTTCCCAGGGACTCACAACCTGAGTGATCTCCCAGGCATCTCTAGCTGGGGAGTCCCCATATGTGAAGACTCATTCCTGCTTGTTCCTAGAGATAGCACAGTTACTTACCTGTAACAGGTGATCTCTGGGAACAGCAGGAATAAGTCTTCACAACCCACCCACCTCCCCTAGGAGTTGTATCTCTCTATCTTTCTTTCCTTTCCTCACTCTCTCTTTGTCTCAGCTTTAAAACTCGAACTGGAGAGAGACGGTTAGGAAAGGCGGGAAGGCAGCGTGCAGGCGCTGTGGGATGCTCCCAAAAGCTTTCCTTTTGGACGCTGGGGAGCGTTCTCGCGCAGGCTCCGTCGGTACCGATGATACCCATATGTGAAGACTTATTCCTGCTGTTCCCAGAGATCACCTGATACAGGTAAGTAACTGTGCTTTATCTGCAAGGAAAGTAGGCGAACTTGGAGGCAGTGTTAAAACAGGGAAGGCAATAATATACATATGGGTAAATATTCAGACCTGGCTTATATGTTGATTTAGGAGGAATACAATCACATTTCCGGATGGTTTAGAGCAATTTTGGCAGTATTATCCATACAGAGCCACTGAAAATCAGCTGTTAAACATATAAGTCTCTTTGAAAATTGAGCCAAATTTTTTCATTTTCAAAACTATGTGCAATATTTTTGAAGGAAAAAATATCCACAGAGAAAGCATACAAATCTCTCTGGGTTCTTTTTCCCTAGGCACGTTTTAAAGGGATGTACATTACAGGGATAATTTTACGAAAGTATTTCCTCTATGGAATTCATGTTTTATATGTGGGGAATGACTATTATAAACCGCAAAGGGAATATACGCACATATAATTATGCATGCCAACGCAAGCATTCATACTTTCACGTGGATCATGATTCTGCATTCCTGGGAGAGGTAACTGGGCAGAGCTGGGGTAGAGGTGCAAGGCACACAGGTTGGGGCACTACGGGGGCTTCTTTTAGCGGCCTATTTTGTAAAGGCACATACACATGTATAATACTTGGATAAAATATAAAAGAAGTAAAAGATGTCACCAGATCCAAATGAACAAAATAATAACTCGTTATTTCTAAGAAGATTAAAGATAGCAAAGCCAGTTCTTTGGAAGCTATTGTTATCAGCAGCAGCAGCAGCAGCAGGTTCATCAGACCTTCACATCAGTTCAAAAACCACCCCATAGTTTTAACGGACATGTGTCCCCACGTTGGTCACTTGGTTAAAACTGCAACCCAAAAAAGATGCCAAGATTGCTTCAGCAGAAAGAACGAAGATGTAAAATCAGCACATTTATCACTGTGTTTACAGCCTGTGTATTAGATAGGATGTGGACAGCAGAATTCCCACTTCTAGGTTGGGATGTGGACAGCGTCCATAGTATTTTACAAGAGGCTCTACCAAACGTAAAGATTTGTGTAAATAGCTGCAGGACCTGAACGTTTACAGTATGTCTCTCCATGTCCAGCAGGAGCAGAGATTTTAAAAAGCTGCACATGGGGGAAAATAGTACAGATGCCCTCCACATATGCAAGGGAGCAGCTTTTTAAAACCACTGCTGTTGCTCTGCATGAACACCCAGAGCCACCAGCACCATTTCCCCTCTCGATCCCTCCCCCTTTGATCTTGATCCCCCTGATCACCCCCACCACCTTGATCCCTCCATTGATGACCTCCCCAGCCATCTGATTCCCTCCCTGATACCCCCAGCAGATGATTCTCCAACACATCTGATCCCTCCTACCCCACCAAAGCATCCAATCTCCCCAGCAAGCAAGTTCCCTGGCGCCAAGACCCCTACCCAACTCCTCCAGCTATAACAACTCCCTGATAATCTGTCCCAGTAGACACCCCACCCCCTTACCAGGGGGTATCTAATGGGAGCAGGAGTGATCCCCAGTCACTCTTGCTCTAATGACACCAAGTTCCAAAATGGCACCAATGACCCCTAGAGGTAATCTGACAGTATTGCAGTAGTACCATGAGATTACCATTAGGGGGTCATCAGCACCATGTTGTAATCCAGTGTTGTAACAGCAGGAGTGACTGGGAATCGTTCCTGCTCCCACTAGACACCAGGGATCCTTGGTAAGGCTGGGGATGGGATGGAGGGGGTGGAGTGGATGTGTTTGTGAGGACTGGATGACTTCAGAGCTCATTGGGAGAGGAATCTAGGTTGGAGACAATTGGGAAGATTGAGCTTGGAGAATGATCAGGAGAGGGGGCATACCTTGGTATTGACAGCTGCCCCTTCCAGCAGACATTTATTTGTGCCTCAGGGCAGCTGTAAATCTCAATGTCTATAATTTTTCCTTATTAAATAGGTAACCCACATCAATACTGTAGTCTTGCACAAACTACTCCCTTTCTCCACCCTCACCACATGTCCAAGAAATCTAAACCTGATAAGCATCCCCACATTAGAAAGCCCTTGCTCTAAAATGGCATTTACACACATATGTGAATCTGCACATCTAAATGCTGCTATTTAAGCGTGGGGATACATTTAAAATAACTCCCTGTATCTTGCCACACTAGTTTATCAGCAGCACTACATTCATAGGAAAGCAATTTCCTTCACTAACAACACACAACATAACAATTTTTGAGTTCTTTATATACTAGACAAGATGTATCAGATGGCGATCTGCGGGAGATGCAATTTAACGTCTTGTACCATTGCCACACTGACATGGAAAAGCATTTTAAGATGATATTAACAGTTGCCTGCTTGTGATAAGTGTCAGGAATCAGTGGCTAATCATATGCACTATAATGTGCATGGTAAAGAACTAACAAGGTTTAGGAGCGATGTTCACAAGTTGCCGCAAAAGAATGCAGATGCGACAGTGCACCTGGCTGCCATTCACCATTTATGTCAGGAGCTGTGCTCTGTCACATAGAGGGGCCAGCCCATGCCCATACACCTAAAGGTCACCACATACCTAGCATTTCTGGCCACAGTTAGCTTTGAATCTAGGCTGGCTGCTACAGCAGGCCTCAGCCAGCCAGCTGTGCCACTGTACATATCCCAATTCCTGGCAGCCTTTCAAACCTGCACAGCTGACTACATAGCCTTCCCTTCCTCTATGCAGCAGAAGTAGCAAATCGTGGTGCAGTTTCATGATGTGGCACATTTCCCTGCTGTCTTGGGTGTCATAGACTGCACACATATGGCCCTCAGGCTCTCACAAGGGAAAGAAGCCACCTACTACAATAGAAAGGCATTCCGCCCCATGAATATCCTGGCCAACAGCTGACCCAGCCATTTCCCCAGAACCTTTAGGTGCATGGGCATTGGCTGGTCCTTCTATGTGGCAGAGCACAGGAGGTATTCCAGCTCCTGACATAAATGTTGAATGGCAGTCTTGTCAAATCTGAACTGGGTTAGACACTGTTCATCTTTGAGGTCCAGTTATTGGCTCCAGGCCCAGTATACCCTCTGGTATGGGTGCCCTCTTTTCTCCCGCTCTTCATCACTGTGGACTTATCCTGCAGGGTCAGCTCAAACCATGCAGACACAGCATCCATGGCATTCACCCATCACCAACACCCTTGGGTGATTCCACCACCAACTACTTTTATCACCTCCATCTCCATCTACTGCAGTGTGCTCAGATACACAATCCACAGACACATGCATACACACAGACACGCACCAAGAACCACTCACACATCACTTCTCCACACCAACAAGCACATGCAGACACATTCTCACTGTGTGACGGCAGGGGCACAGACAAGGAATGGGAACAACATATGAAATATACAAGAGACAGGAGGATACACAGCTGCAGTGCAAAGGGAGGGAGGATGGCACCTTGGGTCAGGTAGGAACAGGGTGGGTCAACTGATGGGCAACGGCAGGGATGTTGGGCACTGATGGGGGGAGGGGGATGCACAGCAGAGACACAAAAACTACTCAGTGGATATGGATGGAAACAGACCAGTCTCTTTCCAGTACAAGTTCTTCCACACAATTGCAAACTGCGATGGAAAGTTTGATACCGGGTCTAGCATGTCCCAACCACTATGCAAAGTATGTCCTCGACATGCGGCCACATGGGCCACCCTAAACGTGCCCAGAAATGCCCCCCAGGGCTGTTCAGAAATGGATATGGCTACTGCAGAGATGTGCAGAAATAACCGGTTGTGAAATTGGGATTGGCACATTTCTGCCTTGGCAACGTCTTTGTCAACTGTTTCAGACATCCATCTGACAAATATCTCTTTTAAATAATCTCCTAAAAAATGGGGTTTCTTGACCATGCCTCCTGCACTAATTTTTACTTTATTGCTAACAGTCCATTTATTGCTAAAGTTCTGAAAAAGCCTACTCTTAAAAAGACTGCCACATTGACAGATCAGTGGGAAAGGTGGGTTACGTTTGGCAAACAAATTGTTCATTTTTTGGAGAATTCTCATGATGTGGAAACATTTCAATTTGGCTTCCTGGATGAATGCAGCACAGACACCATGTTAGTCTTCTTGCTGGATATCATCTTATGTATTGTGTTATCAAGGAGAATTAGTTATTTTGGTTAATCTTAGTCTATCAAATGCTTTTGTTCTGATAGATCATTCTTCTCTTTTGAAGAGATGTCTTTCCTTGATATTGCACCGCAAGGTTTTATTTTGAATTTCATCTTTTCTCTCTGACAGATTCAAGTTAATCAGTATAAATGAAGAGATTTCTGAACTCCACAGATACCTATTCACAAATGGATGTCCAGCCCCTTGTGTGGACGGACAGAATCGGGGCATACAGCGGTAGACCCAATTCTGATCCTGTGGGGACATCTAGCCCCCATGGGATCAGAATCGGGTCTACCGGCCTGGACGTGCAGGCCGGCCCTGATTCTGATCAGTCACATGCCCAGCCACATATCCAGCTAACTCAGCCTAGTTCCATAATGGAGCCACAATGCCATGGTGTCTCGTTGCCATGGCACCGCGGCTCCATTACAGAGCCACGAAAGCCAACTACCACCTAGATTTTCCTTTCCCCACAGCCAGACCCCAATCTGACCTCCCATGGCCAGGGTCCGGCTGAGGGGAACCTCCTGCACACTTCCCTGCTTTGTCCCTGCTGGCTGCCGCCGCTGCTGCCCCACATCCAGGTGGAATAAGTCCCCTGTCTAACCGGCATACCCCCGATGTACAGGGCCAACCTCAGAATCGGCCCTTTACATCCAGGGTGATGCATCGCCCACGCACCTCCCTTGTTCTGCCGTCTGCCCACCCCCGTACAACTCCGCTGTTCATACAGGGTGCCTTGCATGGGGATGGCAAGGGGGATGAATAACAGGGATATATGTCCAGGCAGGGAGTACATCCCCGCTATTCATGGCTCGGAATAGACCCCATAGTGTCCACTGTGGCATTCTACAGGGATCTCTCCTCACCACATTTGCAATGTATTTTTGAGTCTTTTGGCATGTGCTATTTGGTAATAGATCATATATACAATATATTGATGATTTCCAGTTGTTTGTTGCTTTAGGATAAATCCCTGACAAGATGATTATTCAGTTTAGTAATTGATTGAAATTAATTATTGCTTAGCGTAGCTAACTCTTTCCTGCAGTTCTTACAGCTATTCTCTGCGCATACACGAACGCCAAGCCAGGTTCAGGTATGTCAGCAGGATTTTATTAGCTAGTTCTGGTCAGAAGTTAGGAAAAACATATTCATATATAACATTTAATTGTCTTTCAGAAAACACATCACGTGATTTTATAGTGGATTTTTTCTTAATGCATAGAACAATAGCACAATAGAAGCAGGTCATATCATGATACATTTCTCTTGCAATCAAGGCTTATGTACTACTGGGCCCTTCAACCCAGAACCCAACACAAACAGGCTTTGGCAGGATGAAGGAAAATAACCATCCTGAATATTCTTTATGCTTGAGGAAAAGGAAAATCAATTAACACATCTTATCTGGCCAGAAGTCAGAAAAAATAACAACCTATGACCGAGGCAGAAAGGAGAAGAGAGGGGAACAAAGAGGGAAACATGGTGGAGATCAAAGTAATAGAAATGCCCCAGAATGTGTTCAAAATCAACTTGTACTTATAAACAACAAAATGATATTGTGCTTATTAGTGAAGTTTCCATAGAATACTACTACCACTACTGAGCATTTATATAGCGCTACCAGTCGTACGCAGCGCTGTACAGGCATGTAAGAGACAGTCCCTGCTCGTCAGAGCTTACAATCTAGTCAAGACACAACACAGAAGGTGTAGGCAGAGATAAACAAGGAGGACAGAAAAAGAAAAAGGAGATCAGGTGAGTCAAGATCCAAAAGCAGCAGCGAAGAGGTGAGTGTTAGAGAAGGCGCCTGACCTACAGACACAGGTACAGTAGTTTGTTCCAGGAGTAAGGTGCACAAGATGAAAGGAGTGAAGTCTGGAGTTAGCAGTAGGAGAGAAGGGTACAGATAGAAGCAGTCTGCTAGAAGAGCGGAGTTCCCGAGGAGGGTTGTAAGGAGAGATAAGAGAAGAAAGGTAGTGAGGAGCCGCTGAGTGAATGAATAGAACTATGCTAAGGGAGAAACATCTACAGGTTATTCACACATACTAAGCTTCCCCTTTTCCAGTTACACATTGGAATGATCCAATAATCCTCGCTCTGGGTTGGAACTGAAAACCAGCTGAAATTTTCTCCAGAAGGGACTCAAACCCCCAGACAAGAATATACAAATTTCAGCAGAATACAAAGTAAAAAAAAAAAATTCTCGCATAATATTTTATTTTTTATATGTTCTATATTGACTCTTTCAAAATACGTTTTTTCTAAATAGCAGTAAAAATGAGATCTTGTGTATTGCTAATTATTTATTTAGAAGTCGCCCCCATCTAATGAACTTGAAGTGGTGATTATCTCCTATAAACAGATTGTTAAAAACCCCATTGTCCAATAGTTAAATATCTGGGGATTATTCTTTATTCTTTTTAATATTAGAAGCATATTTCTACCATGCTAAGTCAGGCCCATTATACACTGTATAAAGTTAGAGATCTTTAACTTCTGATTACTAAGGGGTATGTTTACTAAAGTTTCTTAACGTGCGCGCCGCGGTAGTCTGCAGGATGCCATATAAGGAGTGGGCGGTCCGGTCAAAAATAGCAAAACGGGATTAGCGTATGCGCCGCGCACCTTAGCGCATGAGTAACGCTCGCGGGAAGCATAAGCAGGCGCGCTGATGTGCATACAGAGGAACAGGGCTGCAGTACAATGGTGAAGACACTGACAGATGGTGCAGAGGGCATGGGTTCAATCCCCCACTGTGCCCAATGAATAAGGCTGGCTGAGGCACTACCATTTATGTGTAATATTGCATTATGAGGCGCTTTAATTTTATTTTAATTACTGCTGCTAGCAAACGCACTCTCAAAGCACTGTAACATAAGGTGCTGCATAAGGCACCCCATAAGGTACCCCAGAGGGCACATATTAAAGTGCACTGTCTGCCACGGCACCCTACAATGTTGCTGAAAGGGTGGCGTATAGGGCGCCATATAGGGTGCCCTATGAGGTACAGCAAGGTCATAGCACTGTTTTTGATGGCAGCACTGTGCATTTAAACGCATGGAAATCTTAAGTAGGTGCGCTGAAATGCAAGGAGGAACAGCAGTGTAGCACAATGGTTAAGGCACTGACTGATGATACAGGCGTCATGAGTTTGATCCCCAGTATGCCCAATACGTAAGGCTGGCTGAGGCATCAGCTTTGACATGTAAGTATTGTTTCCTGAGGCATTTTATTTGTATTTTAATTATTGCTGCCAGCAAACACACCCTCACGTGCCGTAACCTAAGGTGCCGCATAAGGCACCCTATAAGGCACTCCATAGGGCACATTATAAAGTGCACTGTCCGCCACGGCACCCAATAATGTCCCCTATAGGGCACCCTATAAGGCGCTCTATAGGACACCTTATAAGGCACCTTATGCGGACTGGCACCCTATCAGTCGCTCCATAGCATACTGTATAGTGCACCTTATATGGACGGTAACCATAAGGTGCCCTATAGGGCGCCCTATAAAGCACCCTCTGAGGCACCTTATGGGTACAATACGCTGAGGGTGTTATTGCTGGCAGCACTAATGTACTTTAAAAATAGATAGTGCTTTGGATAGCCCTATCAAATAACCCCACTGTGGGTTTGAACCCATGACCTCTGGCACCGTTGGTAGTGAAGTAACCAATGGGCTACAGCTGCTTGCAAACCCCTGGCTGGCTGCAGAAGGACTGCAAGTCACCACACAAACAGTCTGCTGTGGTCACCAGGATAGGGTTAACCCACCCATACCCATGATGCACTGCACATGCAAATCAGCAGTCTACAGATGATCACAAGATGGGGTATGCACCCCCACAGCACTGGGCCTGGTAGGGGGAACTGACCGTGTGTGGTACTGGCACAGAGTAGCTACACACCGTCACATTGTGCAGGTACTGCACTCACCCTGAGGGTGAGGTGGGGCGCCCAGCACCAGCACCAGCACCAGGTCCAAAGCAGAGATAGGCCATGCTGCAGGTCCCCAGCAGTGCTAATGTGTGAGATAGGTAGTTTCTGCAGACACACCTTGGATATATCTGTATGTCTCAGTCAGGTGTAGCCCCTATGGACCCCTAGGAGGATTATGTACCACCACCCTCCTCCGCCTCCAGGGCTGAGGGTGGTAAACAGGGTCTCCCACCAACAGATCCACATTCTACCGCCCTGCAATGGTGGCAGTAGAGAGGACCATCAACCCCAGTCCTGCTGGGGAACAAACCACCCTACAGGGCAGTCAATGCAGCTCTGTACACATTCATAACGCAACAGCAGACAGACATTAGGCCTGGATATGCTAAGCTGCACCCCACCACTATCTGATATTCTCCTGCACCAAGCCTTCAGCAGCTGCACCCTGCAAGGCGCTCCATCAGGACACATACCAGCTGCAGACAGTCTGCTAGCTAGTCCATAGTGCATGTTCCTGGTGGAAATGCGTGCACCCAGAACTGGGATGTCAGCATACACACCAAGCAGATAAGTCAGTGACTGGGCCCCGAAAGGAAACCCATAAATATCACATGAGAGAAATACTATATAGCACTATGGGGGTGCCTAGCCATGCTGTGATCACTGCACAGTCAGGGTGAGAGTGATCTCCCAGCAGGACATGCTGTGGCCACCTTGTCTGTGCAGGTGGTGGCCGGGCACTACAATTTTATTTATTTAACAATTATTTCTATACCGCTCTTTCACAAGTATCAAGTGCGGTTTACAATGAACAGTATGTTATATGGTATGGATAGTATCATACCAAGTCATTTTACATAGAACAGATGAACTAGGTACAGATAACAGTATAAAGTTTAAACAGTAAATTATTAAACTATTATAACATATATACATAGTAAATATATACAAATTGTATCATATGTCGCGTGTGGTTGTATACTTTATATAAGCTTCAGGCACGTGGGTATATGTTGTTTGAATTGTAGTAGTTAACCTGCGTCTCTTTGTGTCATCTGGCCAGTCTCTGATCCTTGGTTGTAATGCAATGAGAATAAATGGGTTTTCAGTTTTTTTCTAAATTCCTTTATGTCTGATAGTGAGCGAATGTTGTCAGGAAGGTTATTCCAGAGGGTAGGAGCTGAGTGTGAGAATGCTCTCATGTTGGTTTGTTTTTTTGCTTTTGTGTAGTCTTTTGGTACTGCTATTGTGTTAGTGTTTCTACTTCTTTGTGATCTTTTATCTATTTCTATCTTGATGAGTGTATTGAGTATAGTTGGCGCTAAGTTATTTATTAGTTTAAATGTTGTAAGTAATATCTTATATTTTATTCTGCTGTGGATAGGTAGCCAATGGAGTTTGGCTAATGTCGGTGTGATATGTTCAATTGAGCTTATATTCATTATTATCCTTGCTGCTATGTTCTGAGTTAGTTGTAACTTTTTAATATTTTGCTTTGTGATGCCATTAAGGATTAAATTTGCAAAATCAAAGTGTGGATTGTCCCAGCTTGTCCCAGCCAGTGCCCTATGCCCTGTGCAGATGCATCCTGGCCAGACCACCCTGTCTGGCCTATACCCATGGTACCTTGCTCCTCATTATGCACATTGGCAGGCCAATACTGGCAACAGTGCTGGCAGTGTGGGCTGTGGAGGGTGTTTGCAGCCACCACACACTGGATAGACAGACACACACTCCCACACCTATGCCAGCATTGTGCTACTCTAGAGGAGTTTAGCAGCCCTGGCCACCACACCAGTCCTGGGCACAGTGCAGGCATGGATATGGTACGCAATACTGTTGGGGGTCACTCCCCAGGGTGGTAAACACTGTCAGAGACCAGACCTGAAGCACACTCCAAAGACAGCAGAAAGGTTGCTATGATGGAGCTCAATCAGCAAACTGTGCTTAACGTAGGAATTGGTATCTGCCAGTAATCATAGCAAACGTTTGCTAGCTGTGTACCATATTCCCAGGTGTAGGGTGGCATTGCTAAGGTATGCAAGGGCTAGTATTGGGAGATGCACGCAGGGCCCAATGTCCTGCCTCTCCAGGAGGCATTGGCTAATGGAGCCTGTGGGTGTGGGTGTGGGTGTGTCTGCCCCTGTTGGCTGCTGCTTTACGGCAGAGGTTCCCAACTCCAGTCCTGGTGTGCCAAACACTGTTTGGGTTTTCATGCTGTCCCTCATGAATATGCATGAGATACATCTGCATAACATGGGGGTGGTGCATAGATATGCAGCACAGGCATCTTTATTAGAGGCAGCATGGAACCTGAATGGTGTTTGGCCCTCCAGGACTGCATTTGGGAGACTCTGCTCTAGGTAATGCGCCTGTTTATGGTGTCTTTGCTCTGTAGGGTAAAATGTAGGTGTTTTGGGCATGTTTACGTCATCTGCAATAAAGGTTCTGTCTGTATTTGCATGTTGTAGTAGTGGGTAAAATAAGGGTACTGGGTTGGCAGACACCATAGCTGGGACTTGAACCTGTGACCTTCTGCCTCCAAACACACTGGTTGTGTGCACTGCACCACCATGTTGCTACAGAGACAGTGTATTCCCTGGTGATACCATGACTGTTTGTCCGTCAGGGCCTGTCTGTTGCAGTGCATGGCACCCACCGACACAGGGCTAGGCCATGGTCTGCTCTGGGCAGCTGCCACTGCCCCCCTCCACCACCAGTACCCCTCTGCCATCATGCTGACATGCCTTTCTGCTGGTGGTGCTGGTGGGGTGCAATCTCATGCCATCCAGTGTGCAGATTGGCGGCTGCCTATGGTGCGTGTTCTGGGGTAGGGGTTCCTGCATAGGCGTCCACGCTTCCCCCCAACACCGCCTGCCAATGTTCTGTGCCCTTGGGGGTACCTGCTGGGTACTATCCCCTGTGACAGTGTGATAAACAATCTCGTGCCCATGTTGGGCCCTCATCAGTTGCTGTCTGGCTTCTGTTCAGTTTCAGCATTCCTAAGTGCCATCTAGGCATCTGCCTAGTCCGCACTGTGCCCCAGCTGCACCACAGCATGTGCCGCCTGCAGCCCTCTGTATCCCCTTTCCCAGCATCTGTCCAGTTGCCCATTCCGACATGCCCGCCCTGCTGTTGTGGAACATGTGCATGCCATAGGTAACCTGTCCACTGGAGAGGGAAACCCTGATCTGTGCTATTTCACTGTGGGATCATTCACCTTGTATGGGGACGGAGCGTAGACCCTTCCAAAATTCATATTTATTTTTTGGGGCTTTCTTGGGAGTGTTTTTTGATGTTTCCCATTACTATCACTATTGCCCAGCTTGATTATAATTTTTTTTATTTTGTTGGGGTCCTTTTCAATGTTTATTTGTACTTTTGTTCTGTGCACATGTATCACACTTATCACTTTTTTGTAGGTTTCCCTGGTTTTTCTGTACATTGCTGACAGAAATGGTTTCTCTTCCCTTTAAATCGGCTCTAACGCGAGGTTTTCACTCGCGTTATTTTTAGCCTCAA
Organism: Ichthyophis bannanicus; assembly: GCA_033557465.1. NCBI lineage: Eukaryota > Metazoa > Chordata > Amphibia > Gymnophiona > Ichthyophiidae > Ichthyophis > Ichthyophis bannanicus. The sequence goes on along the minus strand of CM066036.1, from coordinate 750,178,462 downwards.
ATTTCACCTCGCTAGTGTGCGGGGAGCCTCTCCCCTCCCACTCGCCACCCATTGACCCCTTCTCTCCGCCCCTGGGGAGCTTCCTCCGCCCTCCGTGAGCCTTTCCCCGCCTTCATTGCACCGTTGCGTGCCGCGCACATGAGCGTGCACATTTGTGCCCCGTACGCAACATTAGCGTGCGCTAAGGTACCTTAGCGCGCGCTAATTGCGCGGCGCGCACGTTAAGAAACTTTAGTAAACATACCCCTAAGGCTTTTAAATGTGTCTTGCATTTACTTGTCACAACCAAGCTGGATTATTGTAATATCCTCTAAGTTGGCTTTTCTAATAAGACTTTGCATAGACTTCAAGTAATTAAAATCACTGCTGCCAGAATTATAAACTGTAACTGAGATGTTTAAATACCTCCGTGGCAGTTAAATTATAACTGAGATGTTTAAATACCTCTGTGGCATAAATGTTCAGGGAGAGAGCCTCTTTCAATTGAAAGCAAGTTCTGCTACGAGGGGACATGGGATGAGGGTGAAGGGAGATAGATTCAGGAGTGATATGCGGAAATATTTATTTACAGAAAGAGTAGTGGATCCGTGGAATAGTCTCCCAGTGGAGGTGGTAGAGATGAGGACAGTAACTGAATTCAAAAAAGCATGGGACCAACACAGAGGATCTCTAAAGGTAAAAAGTGGACTGTTGTAGTTGTTGTTATGGAAGGACAGACTAGATAGGCCATGTGGTCTTTTTTCTGTCATCATGTTTCTGTGTTTCTATGTTTCTATGTAACCCTCTCCGGGCAAGCATAAGTCAATTGGTTGCCTGTTTTCTTTGAGGTCAAATCGAAACCCATGATCCTTAAGTTGAGAAGCAATGGGCCCAATCAATTGGAAGAGTGTTGGTGTATTTATGTACTTTCATTTTAGTATGTTTTACCAAGAAATTGAATTACAATAAATAAATAAATAAATGAAATGTATGATAACATGCCATAATTAACAATATCATCCAATTCACAAACTTAGTTAGGAAGCATTATTAAAAATCTGGTTTGTTGTAGGACATTTTCAGCTAGTTACTGGCATCTGCTATCATATTACTTGTGCTAACACTGTTAAGAAGTGTTATTAGTATCTATATCCCATTGCATAAAATGGGTCTTGTGGTAAAAATAATGTTCACTAGTTGCATTTAATGGGCACAAATGCAGTAACACATGTTAATTACTCTAGTTGTCTGGCAAAAAAATAATTTATTAGCCTTCAGAAGGAAACTGAGAACTTGGCAGTTCAATATTATGTAGATATGTTGCTGTTGTGTAGTTTAGTTTAGTGTAGTTAGTGTACAATCTAAAAATAACTTAAATTTATAAAAATAACATAAAAATATAAAATGTTAATTATTTATAAAGAAAGAGATTAAAAGCAGGGAAAATAAATGGTATAAATTATCATTGATAAATTAAGGAGTATGTTTACTTAGCTGCGGTAGCGGCTGCTATGCAGTATCGGAACACGGCAGTCATTACCGCTGCTTAGTAAACATACCCCTAAATAACATGGATAGTAGAGACAAATCATGACATAACACCATATAGCATTCCAGGTGTACTTGTTCCCCTTCACCACCACTCCCCTAATATACCACAAACACAGTGGTATCTCCTTCAATTCTATCCTTTCTCCAACCCCCTCTCAGTTCACATCTGTGCTGTGGCAAGAGGGATGGCGTAGGGGGTCTGGTGTCAGTCTAATTATTATGCAGAGGAGACACACCATCCCAGTTGCAGGGATTAGACAAAAACAATATGTTGATCCCACGACAGAAGAATATATTACCTGTATTCTGCCTTATTCTTTTTTTGTCTACTAAAATTGCTACCAGCATAAGAAAGAGATGATCTATATTACAGGCTCATCCTTGTTTTGTGAGACGTAAAGTCCGTATAGCGTATCAGCGAGGCAGAAATTTGAAGGATCATCTATGTCCCACTGTTAGTCGGGCAAGAGAAGCTTCTAATCCAGGACATGCCCATTGTGGGCACTGTCAATGCTGTTCATTGATGGAAGAAGGTGGAAAGATGACCATCAGTACTCATGAGATTAAGCTGATGTCTGCTACCACATGCTCATCTGACCGTGTGGTGTATGCTTTAAAAGGTCCCTGTAATAAATTTTATATTGGAAAAACAATACATCAACTGAAAGTACATTTTTCAGAACACAAATGCTGCTTATTAAAAGAAAAGAAGGATGCTACAATGGTAGCCCACTGTTAAACATATAAGCAAACATTTTTTGAATTTCGGTGTTCAGTGATTGACCATGTCCCTTTAAATGTCTGTGGTAGGGATTGTGGTCTGATACTTTTTCAGCAAGAACAAAAATGAATCTTTGAGCTCAATACTGTGAACCAGCAGGACTTAATAGCTCTATAGATTGGGGAGCATTTTTATAGGTTTAATGATATCTTTCTGCATATCTTCTGTGATTCTGGTAGGCCCCTCCTCCCCTCCCTTTTGATTGATTTAAGAAATTATTTAAAAATAGGCAATGATGTTAGACGCCATAGCCAGAGTAAGAACTGATTTCCTGAGGACTGTATAATAGCCTCCAATGAAGTGATTTTTTGCGAAACAAAGGTCTTCATAGGGCTTTCGTAAGGTTGCCAACCGGCCGGTTTTCAGCCGGCCTGGCCGGTTTTTCCATGGCCAGGCCGGCTGCCGGCACAGATGTCAAACCGGCCGTTGAAAAGCCGGTTTTTTGCTCTGGCCGCAAGATCGGGAGCGGCCAGAGCAAAAAAACGGCTTTCCTCCCGAAGTCCGCGGCGCGAATGCAAACGCGATTCCCCATAATAGTGCAGCCGCTGCTTCTGCTTTGTACAGAGCAGCGGCTGCACTACACTTACTTTGAAAAGTAAAGAAACTGTATGAGGAGCCCTCCGGTCATGGCAGAGCCCGAGGAAGTGATGTCATGGGGCGGGTTCCTCACAGGCTGTCTTTCCTTTCAAATTAACTTTATTGCAGCTAAAGTTAATTTGAAAAGGAAAGACAGCCCGTGAGGAGCCCGCCCCCATGACATCACTTCCTCGGGCTCTGCGATGACCGGAGGGCTGCTCACACAGTTTCTTTACTTTTCAAAGTAAGGGTATTGCAGCCGCTGCGCTGTACAAAGCAGAAACAGCGGCTTGGGCAGGGCAGGGCAGGGGTGTGAGTGAACCAGCAAGGGGGGGGGGGGGTGATGGTATGATTAAACCAGCAGGAGGGAGGGAGGGAGGGGGGGTTTGGTGTGACTGACCCAGCAGGAGGGGGTGAGTGAGTGACAGGGGGGTGGGTGAGTGAACCAGCAGTGGAAGGGGGGGCGGTGTGAGTGAACCAGCAGTGGAGGGGGGGTGTGTGAGTGAATCAGCATGGGAGGGGGGTTGGTGTGAACCAGCAGGGGAGCGGGGTTGGTGTGAGTGAACCAGCAGGGGAGGGGGGGTGATGGTGTGAGTCAACCAGCAAGGGGGGGTGAGTGAGTGACACGGGGGTGGGTAAGTGAACCAGAGGGGAGGGGAGGGGTGGTGTGAGTGAACCAGCACTGAGGGGAGGGGGGGTGTGAGTGAACCAGCACTGAGGGGGGGGTGTGAGTGAATCCTCGGTAATTTTTGTGGGTGGGGCTGGGGGCGGGTCAGGGGCGGGACTGGGGGAGGAGAATGGGTGGAGCATAGCGAGCCACAGGTGTCGGGTTTTTCTCGATGAAAAAGTTGGCAACCCTAGGCTTTCGTGAAGAAGAAATCTTTGTGGAAGATGTCCTTAAAGTTAAATGGCTGATTGTGGCAGTGCTCTGAAATGTTAGAAATGCGTTCTAGCTTTCGTCTATCTCTCTTTTGTAGGAACAGTGAATTGTAGCTGACAATTGGAGTTCGGGGCTGGTGCAGTGGACATTGTGGTTCTGTGGCTCTGTTGCTGCTTTTGGTTATATTTGCACTTGCTAATGTGCTAGAATGATATAAAGTTTGATATAAAACTAGTATAAATAAAAAATAAAAATTCTATAAAACTGAGTTGCAAGATTTGTGAGGAGGAGTTTTTTAGACCTGTGATGGTGATTGGTCACAGTTCCCTTTCAGGCAGGAAGTAGCTGCCGCATAGAGGTCTTTTCTCCTCCTTTTAGGATTTCTTCCGAGATTTAGGATTAAATAAAAAAATCTTTTTGGGATTAGTGATATTGTATAATAGTGTATTACTAAGGATTTTTATATGTGTTAAAAGTGATATTACTGCCATTTCTGATGTTCTCATTGATAGTATGACCTGCATAAGAAATCTACCTCATTTTGCTGTTAATGTGTTTTGTGTAGGTTAAACTGGAGGAATAAAAAGTTTGTTACCTGTGTGTACTGTTTGCAACTCGTTTATGCTGTATGGAAAGGGTCCTGCTATCAAAGAAGACAAGGCTCCAGAGAGATCATTCCTCACAAGTGTTCCCAATGCCCCCTAGCTGCGACAACACAGTCATTTACTGTGTGCTGTTCTAATCTAATCTAATACAATTTTAAATAAAGCAACATTCCCAAACAATATAATGGTTTTGTGTGGTTTTATAGCAAGAAAAACATCAGTAAAAGAAAAATAATAAAAAACATTAGTTAAAATTAAACAGCCATGTTTTCAATCTTTTACGGAATAGATAAATAGAAGAGATACATTTCAAGTATTTGGGCAATTCATCCCAATACTGTGCTGCTAAGTATGGAATAGTATGCATAAAGCATGATTTTAAACAACACCTCTACACAATGGACACATTAGAGTATTGGCCAGTTGTAAGCACTTGAATTAACATGTAGCCAGTGGAAGTAGTAAAAATGAGAAATATTCCTGACAAAATCATTAAAAAATCTATATAAAAAAGTAAAAAACTTAAAATTGAATCTGGTTAGAAATTTTTAACCAATGTAATTTATGAAGTAGAGGGGTTACTGTAATATACCATGAAACACCAAAAAACAAACAAACGAGCAGCCATGTTTTGAAACAGTTGTAATCGTTTAATCTGATGTTGAGAGCAATTCAGAAATAATAAATTTCCATAATACAAATATGATAGAATAGCACTTTGTACCACCAGTTGAAAATATTCTTCAGAAAAATAACCCCTTAATCTAAGCAGCTGGCGTAATTTATAAAAGGTTTTAGAAGCAATTGAACTAACATAGGTCTCAAATGTTAGATTTGTATCTATCAGAACACACAGTACTGCCTTTTAACTTTCAAAAGGGAGACTATGATTAAATGAGGAAAATAGTTAAGGAAAAACTAAAAGGAACAGTTGCAAAGGTTAAAGATTTACATCAAGCATGGGCTTTGTTTAAAAATACTATCTTGGAAGCCCAGACCAGATGTATGCCACACTTTAAGAAAGGTGGAAAGAAGTCCAAAAAACTGCCAGCATGGTTTAAAGGTGAGGTTAGACAGGCTGTTAAAGCCAAAAAAACATCTTTCAAGAAATGGAAAAAGGAGCCAAATGAGGAAAACTGGAAACAACATAAGCACTGGCAAGTTAGATGTAAGGCATTGATAAGGAAGGCAAAGAGAAAATTAAGAAAAAAAACTTGCTGTGGAAGCAAAAATGCACAATAAAAACTTTTTCAAGTACATTCGTAGCAAAAGCTCTGACAGTCAGTTAGACCATTAGATGATAGAGGGATAAAAGGGGACTAAGAGGGGTCAAGGCCATAGCAGAGAGACTGAATGAATTCTTTGCTTTGGTCTTTACCAAAGAAGATGTAGGGAAATTACCCATGACTGAAATGGTATTTCAAAATTATGCATCAGAAGAATTGAAAGAAATATCGATAAACTGGGAAGATATATTACAACGATTTGATAAACAAAACAGTAGCTAATCACCTGGACTGGATTGTATACACCTGAAGGTGTTGAAAGAACTGAAATATAAGATTGCAGATCTACTATTAGTAATCTGAGAACTGTCATTAAAATCATCTGTAGTACCTGAAGATTTGTGAACGGCCAATGTAATGCCAGTTTTTAAAACAGGTTCCAGAGGTGATCTGGGAAACTACAGGCCAGTAAGCCTGACATCAGCACCAGGCAAAATAGTAGAAACCATTATAAACAACAAAATTATTGAACATGTAGATAGGCATGGTTTAATGGGAGAAAGCCAACATAGCTTAAGCCAAGGAAGGTCTTGTTTTACTAATCTGTTATATTTTTTGAAGGTATGAATAAATAGATAAAGAAAGGTGAGCCGTATCTGGATTTTCAGAAAGCCTTTGACAAGGTCCCTTATGAGAGACTACTACTACTACTACTGAGCATTTGAATAGTGCTACAAGACATATGCAGCGCTGCACAGACATGTAAGAAACAGTCCCTGCTCATCAGAGCTTACAATCTAGTCAAGACAGGCAACACAGTAGGCATAGACATGGGATACATCTAGGGGGAATGGTAAGGAAACACAAAGGAGATCAGGTGAGTCAAGATCGAAAAGCGTCAGCAAAGAGATGAGATTTTAGCCTAGATTTGAAAAGGGATGGAGAAGGTGCCTGACGTACAGATTCAGGTAGTTTGTTCCAGGCATAAGGAGTAGCACGGTGAAAGGAGCAAAGTCTGGAGTTAGCAATAGAAGAGAAGGGCACAGATTTAAGTGATTTGCTAGAAAAGCGGAATTCCCGAGGAGGGGCGTAGGGAGAGATAAGAGAGGAAAGGTAGTGAGATGCTGCAGAGTGAATGCACTTATAGGTCAGCAGGAGAAGTTTGAATTGGATGCTGAAATGGATAGGAAGCCAATGAAGAGATTTGAGAAGAGGGGTAATATGAGTATGACGAGGCTGGTGGAAGATTAGCCATGCAGCAATCTGTTGAACAGACTGAAGGGGAGAGAGATGATTTAGTGGGAGACCAGCAAGGAGGAGGTTACAATAGTTAAGATGGGAGGTGATTAAGAAGTGGATAAGTGTCTTAGTAGTGTATTCAGAGAGGAATGGTTGGATTTTGTTGATGTTATAGAGAAAGAAACGGCATGTCTTAGCTATCTGTTGGATGTGCATGGAGAAGGAGAGAGAGGAGTCAAAGACAACCCCAAGGTTGCGAGCCGAGGGAACAGGAAGGAGTAGAGAGTTATCCATAGAGACTGAGAAAGGAGGGAGAGGAGGTTTTAGGGGGAAAAATAAGAAGCTCAGTTTTGGCCATATTCAATTTTAAGCGGCAGTGAGAAATCCAAGCAGCAATGTCAGAAGGCAGGCAGAGATCCGGGTCTGGATTGCCGGAGTGATTTCAGACATAAAGAGGTAGATCTGGGAGTCATCAGTATAAAGATGGTACAGAAAGCCATGGGAAGAGATGAGCGCACCAAGGGATTGGGTATATAGAGAGAAAAGGAGTGGACCCAGGACAGATCCTTGGGGTACACCAACTGAGAGCGGGATAACAGCAGAGGAGGATCCACCAGAACAAACACTGAAAGAGCGATGGGAGAGATAAGAGGAGAACCAGAATATTACAGAACCTTTAAAACCAAGCAAGGACAGGGTATCAAGGAGAAGATTGCGGTCAAAAGTGTCAAAAGCAGCAGAGAGGTCAAGAAGGATAAGGATTGAGTAAAGGCCCTTGGATTTTTCCAGGAACAAATCACTGGAGACTTTCGTAAGAGCCGTTTCAGTAGAATGTAGAGGATGAAAGCCAGATTGTAAAGGATCCAAGAGGGCTTGAGAGGAGAGAAAGTCAAGGCAACGGCGGTGAACAGCACATTTAACAAAAACGAAGGGGAGGAGGGAGATGGTCAATAGTTAGAAGGACAGGTAGGATCAAGTGAGGGTTTCTTGAGGAGAGGTGTAACTACAGCATGCTTGAAGGCTGCAGGGACAGTTGTAGTGGAGAGTGATAGGATGAGAATATGAGAGATGGAAGGGACAACAGTGGAGGAGATCGGACTTAGGAGACGGGTAGGAAAAGGATCAGAGGAGCAGGTAACGAGTTTGGAGGAGGAAAGAAGGTGTGCAGTTTCCTCCTCAGAGATCATAGAAAAAGAAGAAAGGGTAGCAGAGGTAGTGGGGGAAAGTTGGGAGTGAAGAGGGAGAGGAGGGGAAGTAGCTGACTGTGTGGAAAATTGTAGGGTGATCTTGCAGATTTTATCATGGAAATAGTCAACCAGGGTTTGGGCAGAAAGGGAGGGAGGGGAACAGAGGCGGAGGCACCTTGAGGAGAGAGTTGAGAGCAGTAAAGAGACGGCGAGGGTCAGAGGCAAGAGAGTTAGTCAGATGGACATAATAGAAGACACAGGTTCCACAATACTTGTATTGGGACAAGCAGTGATTTTTCTAGGCTGCCTTTAATAATGGTTTAAGGACCTTTCCTCCAGAAACTTGTCCAAACCTTTTTTAAACCCAGCTACACTAACAGCATTTACTACATCCACTGGTAACAAACTCTAGAGTTTGATTACACATTGAGTGAAAAAATATTTTCTCTTATTAATCTTATAAGGGTTACACTGTAGCTTCATTGCATGTCCCCTAGTCTTTCCACATTTTGATGGTGTAAACAATCAATCTACGTTTACCTGTTCCACTCCATTCATAATTTATAGACCTCTATCATATCTCCCCTCAGCCGTCTCTTTTCCAGATTGAAGAGCCCTAACCTTTTTAGCCTCTCCTCATAGGGGTATCCTTCCATCCCCGTTACCACTTTAGTGGCTCTTCTCTGTACCTTTTCTAATTCTACTATCCTTTTTAAGCTACGGAGGGCAGAATTGCTCACAATATTCAAGGTGCGGTCGCACCATGGAACGATACAGAGGCATTATAATATCCTTTGTTTTATTCTCCATTCCTTTCCTTATGATTCCTAGCATTCTATTTGCTCTCTTGGCCGCCACTGCACACTGGGCGGAGGGTTTCAATGTATTATTCATGATGATGCCTAAATCTTTTTCCTGGGTGTTGGTTCCTAATGTGGAACCTTGCATCGTGTAACCATAATTTGGGTTGTTCTTTCCTAGGTGCATAAATTTGCACTTGTCCACATTACATTTCATCTGCCATTTGAATGTCCAGTCTTCCAATTTATTAAGATCCTCTTATTTATTTATTTAACATGTTTTGTATCCCGCCTTTTCCTTCAATCAAAGCGGTTAATACAGCACAGAGTTAAACAAAGGTGAGGGAAACATACATTGCATTATCATTACATCACAACAAAACACTAGGAGTACAAACAGGGAACACAGTACATAACTTACATTACATTACCTTACATTAACTACAAACAGCATACCGCTGAACAGAATGAGCATATAGAATAAGCATATAGCAGCAAATAGTGGGTCCCGCACGGTCCACCGCCTGAGGGCCACGCCAAAGGGCCCTCTTGCGAGGCCCTCAGGCGCGGGCCCGCAAGGTGCGGGCGCGCCATTGCTGAAGGGATTCTAAATGATTTGAAAAGTGCTCAGATTGGCTGCAGTTCTCTCTCACACACAGTTCCCAACTAAGTAGGCACAGCTGATTCTCACTCACTGCTCACAGGATCGTTGAAGCCTTTGCTGAAGGGATTCTAAATGATTTGAAAAGTGCTCAGATTGGCTGCAGTTCTCTCTCACACACAGTTCCCAACTAAGTAGGCACAGCTGATTCTCACTCACTGCTCACAGGATCGTTGAAGCCTTTGCTGAAGGGATTCTAAATGATTTGAAAAGTGCTCAGATTGGCTGCAGTTCTCTCTCACACACAGTTCCCAACTAAGTAGGCACAGCTGATTCTCACTCACTGCTCACAGGATCGTTGAAGCCTTTGCTGAAGGGTGTGATAAGGAAGCTTATCATAGCTCAGGTAGGAGCTATAGAAAAGATGATGTGACTCTGAACAAGCAACCTGTCAGTTCTGGTAGAAGTGAGAAAACAGAGTTTTCACATAAAAGACTACCAGTCCCAGAATGCACCAGGTTTCCAGCAGCCATGAGAGGGGCTGAAGTGAGGAAATGTGTGTGCAATCAAGAGAGCTATGAGGTAATCCCTAAGCACTCATCTCAAAGGGCAAGGCCTGATTCAACACAGCTGCGCTGTGTTAGGGAGCAGCACACATTAGGACAGAATAAGAATAGAGCTTATTCTTCAGATAACAGTTACTACAAGCTCCAGCCCAGCTTCAGGGAGAGCTTCAGCTACAGGGGGAGGAAGAGATACAGAGACAGCAACGGCTACAAGCTCAAGCACCAGTATCACCTGGAGAAACAGAAGCCAAGCCAAGCGGATAGAGAAAGAAGGAAACTCTCTGGAAGGAAGAGAAGAAAGGCCATTGGAAGGTCTGGGAGATTCCAAGGCAGTACTCATACTGGGAGGTATTCCAAAAGCCAGCAGAGTCCATTGGACTGGATTCAGCCAGAGGAATGGAGTGGCAGAGATAGGAATCACCAGTGGCTACCTGGAAGAGAGAAGACTGCATGTGGAAGGGACTTTCAGACCAAGGCCAGAAGGTATGTGAGAGAAGATCCAGTGTCCAGGGATCAAGATTGGAAGGCTGGACATCAGAATTGGATTACATATTGGCCAGGCTATACAGAGAGGAATAATGATAGCAGGAGAGGCTCAGGTATGAACACTGATCCAGACCCTATCTATAATAGAGAATGGCAGCAAGGGAATAAGCATTCTCATGATAGTGCCTTAATGAAAGACTCATCTGTGCCAATGTATGATATTGACCCTATGATTGTTGATGCAGGGGGAAATACAGCAGATGAGACTATTTACATGGACTGTTCTTTATCTAAATGCTATTGCTAGTTTTCTATGAGCAAACACATCAGCCATCACAAAGAAACCTAACTTTGTTCTTTATTTCCACTGCAAACAGCTCTTAAAGCAGGATTTGGGTTCACACAGTAGCAGCCAGCCAGCTAAAGGCTTTCAGCTGGTCCATTGATAGTAATTAGGGCTGCACCTGATTGTGTGTGTGAGCAAGGGAGAATCACTGCTGAGATCAGCGTGGAAAATAAGCAGAAGTTAACCTAACCAGCAAAGTTTATTCTTTACTTTGTGCCTTTGTATTTGGTAATTATTTGCTAAGAAAACATTAGCTAATTGCCTGACAAGCTGAAGGTTGTTTTCTGGTTTACTTTGTGACTTTTTGTTATCCATTTTAAACACTGCAAGCAAGTAACCTCATTTATAGTGCTATCAAGCATACATGTGCTGGTAGAATTAAACCCCATCAATAAAAGAAGTATTTTATTGATCTTACCACTTGGTTTCACAACTCAAATTATTGTCATCAGCTGTGTTTGGGAGTGAATGAACTACAATACCCACAATACCTTGCAAGAATCATATGAATATATGCATCGTCAAGATTGTGTAAGTTCTCACCCTAGGCAGCCGTCTGACAAATGGCGTAGTTTTTCGGATTGCTCTTGCACCAAGAGGATTTACTTGTTGTGGATTTCATTTAAAAGTCAAGTTTAAAGCTGTAAGAAGATTTTTTCCCTCGTCTGCAATTTTGGAGGAAAAGTGGTTGTTCCAGGAAGCTGTCCCAGAGGAAAAGACCCTTTGAATAGGTGTATTCATCACTGAGACATGTTAATATGTACGTGGGCTTTTATTGTGGTGTTTGTGTGTAAGCACTGGGGTTAATTTAAAAAAAAAAAAAGTTGAAAAAAAAAAAAAAAAACACACCTGGTTGGAAGGTGCTGCTCTTTGGTTTTTTTTTTTTTTTCTCTTTTCTTGTAGGGGTCAAGATGGATCCGAGGGAGATGGCTCAGTGGATGGCAGCCCATTTTTGCAAGCAGCAGGAGCTATCACAGCAGGCCCAGGACACTGCTATGAAGGCCTTAATGGAACAGCAGAAACCAGTGCTTGATCTGGTGCAAGCTCTAGTTCAGCTGCAGAGCCAAAGTGGAACAGATGCAAGACCAGCAGTTAGTACTGGTACACCACATGTGAACAATGTGGGACTCAATCAAGGGATTGGGGCATTTAATTTTGGGAAATTAACTCCAGAAGATAATGTTGATGATTTTCTAGAGTCTTTTGAAAGAGTGGCACAGGCTTTAGCATGGCCAGAGACCCAGTGGGTAGTAAGGCTGGCAGCCTCATTAACTGGAGAGGCACTAGCAGCTTACAGAGCAATGCCAGCAGCCCAGGCTTTGATTTATAAGGATGTAAAGGCAGCTATTAGAGATCGCCTAGGGTTGTCTATTTCAGAGTATAGGCGAATGTTTAGAGCTGTTACATTGAAAGTGGGTGAGACACCCAGGGCTCTGAGTCAGAGAATCAGAAGTCTAGCTGTAAAATGGTTGGAGCCTGAGCAAAGACAGTAGAAATGTTATTAGATATTATAATGCTGGAACAATTTATGCTTGGGGTACCTAAAGATTTGAATGTTTTTCTTATACAGCAAAATTGCCAAAATCTTGGAGAGGCAACCGTGCTAGCAGAGAGATTCTTGGAAGCCACGCAGGCTTGCCATAGAATGGGTGGCCTTCTAAAGATGGATGCTGAGGCTAGATGTGCTGTATCAGAAAAAGGAATAATTAGGAATGTTTCTAAAAATGAATGTACTGTATCAAACCAGATGACACAGTGGAATAGAAAGAAATGTTTCAAGTGTGGAAAAGTGGGACACTTAGAGAAGAGATGCCAGACACACACTAGTTTAATGGGTCTGGATTTAAAACAGCCCAAGGAAGGATTTCTTTTGATGGTTAATGTGCAAGGAATTACCACAAATGCATTATTAGACTCTGGGGCAGACCAGAGTATGATGTCAAAAAAGCTTTGGAAGAGGATAGAGGCCCAAGAAAGATTTGTGCCTAGAACCCCTGAAAGCCAAGTTCACATCAGATGCATTCATGGTGCTGCATCATCATATCCCACCTATAGGCTAAAGGTTAAGTGCCTAGGGAAACAAGAAGAAGTCCTATTAGCAGTGGTGCCTAGGCTACCCTTTGATTTGGTTCTAGGCAGAGACTGGCCAAGATTTAAGCAGGGTCTAGTGGAAGGACTAGGAAAGAAGGAGGGAGAAGGTTTAATGGTAGTAGCTCCCGGGCCTTTATTTGGAAGTCCTCAGACCCCAGCTAAAAAGATGGTTAAGCGTCCAGAAGACCAAGCTACCCCAAAGCAGATATTCGTCCTAAAGTACCATAAGGTCTCTGAGAAGGCCCAAGCTCCTAGGCGGGCAACCCCTCAGTCTGCTGGGTTTTGACCTATGCAGCATAGAAAATGTGACTGTACCTAGCCAAGGGAGAGCCCTGGTTGACACCGGTCTCCAAGTGGAAATACCAATTGGATGTTATGGAGAGTAGCCCCAAGGTCCGGATTAGCCCTTAAATATTTCATCGATGTGGGTGCGGGAGTAATTGATCCCGAGTACAGGGGCAATATTACAGTTCTGTTGTTTAACTTTGGAGAGAATGATTATCATGTGAAGTCAGGAGACAAAATTGCCCAATTGATCTGTGAGAGGCTGGTTTTTCCACCTGTGTAGGAGGTCACATCCCTAGAGAATTCTGAACGTGGAGCCAAAGGCTTTGGTTCTACTGATGTCAAAGGGGTTAAAAGCTTAGCTGCCACCTGTGCCCGAGAGAGGGAGGTGAGTGAAGAGGAAGATTTGGGACCCCAGGTATCTGATTGTAAAGAAAAATCAGAGCCCCAAATAGGTGAGGACCTGACAATGGTACAACAGGAAGAAATTAGGAAGTTGCTTAAGGAATTCCCAGATGTGTTGACACCCATACCTGGGGAGATCCATTTGGTGGCCCATGAAATAATAACTCCACCTGGGAAATTGGTTCGTCAAAGGCCATAACCGCTTGCCTGAAGCCAAAAGACAGGAGGTAGTGGCACAAGTCCAGGAGATGTTGGACATGGGGGTAATAGAGGAGTCAAAGAGTCCCTGGAATAGCCCCATAGTCCTGGTGCCGAAGCCTGATGGATCCTTAAGATTTTGTATTGACTTCCGGCAGGTAAACGCCATATCAGTTTTTGATGCATATCCAATGCCAAGAATTGAGGAGCTGCTAGACCATCTGGGACAGGCTCAATACTTAACCACCCTTGATATGACAAAAGGATATTGGCAAATCCCGCTCACCAGGGAGTCGAAGCCGAAAACTGCGTTCAGCACCCCCGTTGGCCTTTTCCAGTTCAAGAGGATGCCTTTCGGACTGCATGGAGCAGCGGCTACCTGCCAAAGGTTAGTGGATCAGGTACTTCGACCCCACCAAAGTTATGCTTTTGCATACATGGATGATGTCATAATCCATAGTAACACCTGGGCGGAGCATTTGAAGAGGATCAGGGCAGTCTTGTGCTCTATGAAGCAAGCGGGAATCACTTTAAACCCGAAGAAGTGTGCCTTTGCAAATAGGGAGGTAAAATACCTAGGCCACCTAGTGGGAAGAGGAAAAATTAAACCTCTATTAATCAAAATAGATAGCATCAGGAATTTTCCTCCTCCAACAACCAAGAAACAACTAAGAAGTTTCTTAGGACTTATTGGATACTACAGCCGTTTTATACCGGCAATTCGCAGAGAAAAGTGCCATTTTCACGGATATGCTGCGAAAGAATTGTCCAAACCAGATAAAGTGGACACCAGAAGCTGAAAAAGCGTTTTCAGTATTAAAAGAAAAATTTGTGTACAGGACCGGTACTGAAAGGAGTAGACTTCAAGAAACCCTTTCTGGTTCAAACCGATGCATCGGTTGTAGGGATTGTTGCAGTCCTATCCCAGTGCCATGATGGAGAGGAGCATCCTGTGATGTACCTGAGCAGGAAGTTGTCACTGGCTGAACAAAGTATTCCACGATAGAAAAAGAGTGTTTGGCTATCAAGTGGTCAGTGGAGGCGTTAAGGTTTTACCTTACAGGGAGAAAGTTCCAGTTGGTCACGGACCATGCCCCACTTAAGTGGTTGCAGCAAATGAAGAACCACAATGCCAGGTTGACACGCTGGTACATGGCCTTACAGGCGTTTGATTTCCAAGTTGAACATCGTGCCGGGAAGTTACACAAGAATGCGGATGCACTTTCCCGTATTACGGACTGTAGAGAAGAAGTTTCACCAGTAAAACCAGTCCGTAATAACTTAAGCAGGGGGGTATGTGATAAGGAAGCTTATCATAGCTCAGGTAGGAGCTATAGAAAAGATGATGTGACTCTGAACAAGCAACCTGTCAGTTCTGGTAGAAGTGAGAAAACAGAGTTTTCACATAAAAGACTACCAGTCCCAGAATGCACCAGGTTTCCAGCAGCCATGAGAGGGCTGAAGTGAGGAAATGTGTGTGCAATCAAGAGAGCTATGAGGTAATCCCTAAGCACTCATCTCAAAGGGCAAGGCCTGATTCAACACAGCTGCGCTGTGTTAGGGAGCAGCACACATTAGGACAGAATAAGAATAGAGCTTATTCTTCAGATAACAGTTACTACAAGCTCCAGCCCCAGCTTCAGGGAGAGCTTCAGCTACAGGGGGAGGAAGAGATACAGAGACAGCAACGGCTACAAGCTCAAGCACCAGTATCACCTGGAGAAACAGAAGCCAAGCCAAGCGGATAGAGAAAGAAGGAAACTCTCTGGAAGGAAGAGAAGAAAGGCCATTGGAAGGTCTGGGAGATTCCAAGGCAGTACTCATACTGGGAGGTATTCCAAAAGCCAACAGAGTCCATTGGACTGGATTCAGCCAGAGGAATGGAGTGGCAGAGATAGGAATCACCAGTGGCTACCTGGAAGAGAGAAGACTGCATGTGGAAGGGACTTTCAGACCAAGGCCAGAAGGTATGTGAGAGAAGATCCAGTGTCCAGGGATCAAGATTGGAAGGCTGGACATCAGAATTGGATTACATATTGGCCAGGCTATACAGAGAGGAATAATGATAGCAGGAGAGGCTCAGGTATGAACACTGATCCAGACCCTATCTATAATAGAGAATGGCAGCAAGGGAATAAGCATTCTCATGATAGTGCCTTAATGAAAGACTCATCTGTGCCAATGTATGATATTGACCCTATGATTGTTGATGCAGGGGGAAATACAGCAGATGAGACTATTTACATGGACTGTTCTTTATCTAAATGCTATTGCTAGTTTTCTATGAGCAAACACATCAGCCATCACAAAGAAACCTAACTTTGTTCTTTATTTCCACTGCAAACAGCTCTTAAAGCAGGATTTGGGTTCACACAGTAGCAGCCAGCCAGCTAAAGGCTTTCAGCTGGTCCATTGATAGTAATTAGGGCTGCACCTGATTGTGTGTGTGAGCAAGGGAGAATCACTGCTGAGATCAGCGTGGAAAATAAGCAGAAGTTAACCTAACCAGCAAAGTTTATTCTTTTTTTTTTTTTTTTTTTTTTTCAAAAATATTTATTGGAAGCACTGAAAACATTACAGCCACAATTACAATTACAGAATTGCATCAAGATTTTACAATATACAGTCCAGATGAAAATCCTGCATACCCAGGGCAGGGTGGTTTCTTATCCTCCTCGCCCAAGGGTGTGGTCACAGTACAAACCCAAAATTGTTTCCCCCCTCCCCAACCACCTACCCCCCCCTTCCCCCCCCTCCCACCCACCCCCCTCCCGGGATCTACGAGGCCATCGGGGATACTCCCCTCCATGAGATTAAGCTCCCCAATGGTTACCGCAGGCACAGAATCTCACTACGAACTTTGGGCCCCAAGATCTGAATAAAGGGTGTCCATACCAAAGAAAAGATGCCCAACTGCGGGGGTGTCGCTGTGCACACCTCTTCTCCAAAAGCATGAAATGGTGAAATTCATTCCGCCATTCCCAAAAAGAGGGGGCTACAGGCTCCCGCCATCGCCTTAGAACAGGGCCTTTCCCCACCAGACATGCCTTCCTTATCAACAATTGCGTGCCATCTACCCTTCGGGTGGAGTGGTCCCAGCTGATCCAGCGCTATGAGCCGCCCCGTCCAACGAACCTGTTGTTGCAATATATTGCCCAGAAAAGTTGCTATTTTCAGCCAATAGCGGCGAATATGCGAACAACCCCACCACATATGACCGAGATCCGCTAATGGACATGTACATTTCGGGCACCCCCCGTTGTCCTAAGGTGACTCCGCAACGCCCTCCTCGGGGAGAAGTGAGCGCGGACGATACTCTTAAACTGGATTTCCCGCCAACGGGCTCCTTCCACTAAACTAGCCACTCTGCACAACGCCGCTCTTATGGAACCCGGGGCCACCTCACAGCCCAATTCGCGCGCCCAGGAGGCCTCCTCCGCCGAATAGTCC
This sequence comes from Ichthyophis bannanicus, assembly GCA_033557465.1. Taxonomy (NCBI): domain Eukaryota; kingdom Metazoa; phylum Chordata; class Amphibia; order Gymnophiona; family Ichthyophiidae; genus Ichthyophis; species Ichthyophis bannanicus. The sequence continues at coordinate 750,161,210 of CM066036.1, read as the reverse complement.
ACCGGCGTCAGATAGGGCTCCAATGTTTTTTTAAAGTAGGTAATAGTTGGTACGTCCCCGGTTTCCCAAGGCGAAGAACTCTAAGATCCGTAAAGAGCGGTCACTTTGCAAGTCCCGTCTCTCCACGGAGTGCACATAGTGGAATAGCTGCCAGTAGGGGAATGAAGAGGTCCGAGTGCTCAGGTCATACTCATGGCATAAGGCCTCCAAAGTTTTGCATCGCCCATCCAGTTCGACTACATGCCCCAGCAAGCGTATGCCGGCCTGCGCCCACCGACCAAAGGGAGCCGATTCCGAACCCGGGGGGAAGAGGGCATTCCCCTGCAATGGCAACCAGCTTGAAGTCGTGGAGGAACTCCCCCACCGTACATTCAGCCGTTGCCAAGTACGGCGTGCTGCCTGTACCAACACACTGTTCCTGATGTGACTCGGCAAAGCCGCTTGCGGGAGGTGAAGAACCGCCAACAATGATTGCGGAGCTACCAAGGCTTCTTCAAGCTCCCGAGGGGTATACTGCTCCGTGGCACCAAGCCAGTCTCCCAGGTGCCTAGCCTGGCAGCTACAGCGTAGGTCCCGAGGTCAGGCACGCCAATCCCTCCAGACCGCCAGCCCCCCTGTAAGCGGCGCAGGGGGATACGTGCCCTAGCGCCCCGCCAAAGAAAACCACAAAGCTCCCGTTCGATACGCAAGATGTCGCGACGGAGCAGCCAGACCGGCAGGGTTTGTAGCCAATAAAGAATCTTCGGCAGTATCATCATCCCCAGGACTGCCGCCCTGCCTAGAAGGGACAAGGGAAGAGGCGTCCAGGCCCGCACTGCGTGCGCACTTAGTCCAAATACGCTCGAAATTCTGTTTATACAACACCGATAGATCTTTAGTGAGTAGGATCCCCAGATAATTGAATGCGGAGTCCGCCCATCGCAACGGGAAGTTCCCCCGCCAACCCCCTCGCATTGGCCCCCAATGTCCAATGCTTCCGATTAGTCCCGATTGAAGCGCAAGCCAGCAAAATCGCCATAGCGAGTAAACTCAGCAAGTCAGTTCGGAAGTGAGTGTTGTGGGACGCAAAGATGTACGAGGATGTCATCTGCAAAGTCGGCCACTTTGAAACCACCGGGCCCGACGGGGACACCACGACTCGTATTGGAGCCCGCTATACTCCGCAGCAAGGGATCGAGAGTTAACACAAACAATAACGGGAGAGTGGGCAGCCCTGTCGCGTACCCCGTGCCAAGTTGAATGAGTCTGATTGGGCCCCATTGCATATAATACTAGCGGTAGGGTGCGTATATAGTAACTGCACCATTGCGAGAAAGGGGGCGCCCAGGCCATAGCGGGGTAGGAGGAATTTCAGATAGTCCCAATTGACTCGGTCAAACGCCTTTTCCGCGTCAAAACTGATCAACAGGGACTGTATTTCTCTGCGCACACACCCATTCCATAGAGGCCAGAATCTTGCGCAGGTTCCGCACCGCGTACCGCCCTCGCACAAAGCCCACCTGTGATTCATGCAACAGACTTCCCAAAACAGCAGCCAAGCGATCCGCTAGGACCTTCGCAAACACCTTCAAGTCGAAATTTAATAAAGAGATGGGCCTATAGGAGGCAGCCAGCAGGGGGTCTTTACCGGGCTTAGGAATCAAAGTGATGAATGCATGATTCATTCCCCAATTAAACTTCCCCTGTTCCACCCTCTTATGGTATACCTCGGCTAAAACAGGGGCGAGATGACCTGCCAGCAATTTATAGACCTCTGCTCCAAAGCCGTCCGGGCCAGGCTACTTGTAGCAGCTGGCCTCCTTGATGACTTTGTGGATCTCTTCTGCTGTCACCGGTGCATCCAGCACCAAACGCTGCTCCGCTGTCAACATGGGAAGGTTCAATTCTGAAAATAGCTTTCCATAGACGCCAGCGATCCCACACCTCCCTGATACAATTCCTGAAAGAAGCCTCGAAATACCCGGGCAATTTTCTGACTATTGGTGTGCAGTTGGCCCCGGTCGTCGCGCAATGCCACTATAGAACGGGGCCCCCTACCACCACGCAGGCAGCGCGCCAAAAGTCTCCCCGGCTTGTTCCCAAAACGATAAAGCTGATATCGGTAGTATAACAGAGATTTTTTTTGCCCGCTGGTGGAGCAGTTCGTTGAGAGAGGATTGTAACTCATTGAGGAGACGCCTATTGACCACCGTAGGGTTCCCCGCACATCGCCGACGGGCCCGTACTACCTGTCGTTCAAGTTGCACAATGCGGGACGCAATTACCTTTCGTTTCCGCGCCCCATAGGCGATAATGTCACCGCGCAGCACTACCTTCGCCGTCTCCCACAATAATTCAGGCTCCTCTTCATGGTGCCGATGATTGTCCATAAATTCTTCCCATCTTTGTTCTAGGTGGGCATGAAATTCGGCATCCAAGTACAGCCCCAAAGGAAATCGCCATATGCGCTGTAAGGGACCCCGGTCCCCCCAGCGCAAGTCTACCCACACTGGTGCATGATCAGATATCACGCCCGGGCCGATCTCTGCTGCTTCAACCTGTGCAAATAATCCCTCCGAGAGCAACACGTAGTCAATCCGTGCGCTGGAGTCATGAGCCCGCGACTGATGTGTGAAGTCCCGCTCCAATGGGTGAAGCAAGCGCCACGGGTCCACTAACCCAAGGCGACGGCGAAACCCCTGAATTGCTTTAGTAGTCGGGACTCGCCACCCCTCCCGCCCGCCGCCGGACGTATCTAAATCGATATCCAACACCCCATTACAGTCACCCGCTAAGATCAGAGGGGCATCTGGGAGCTGTTCAATCTGCGAGGCCAACAAGCGTAGAAGGATTTATCAAGAACATTAGGGGCATACAAATTGCTTAGCACCACCCTCCTGCCCTCTAAGGAGCCATAAACCAAGAGATATCTACCCTCGGGATCGACATACTGTTGCTCAAATTCAAAGCGCACATGTTTATGGATCAGCAAGACCACTCCCCCTTTTTTTTCCCTTGTGCAGGGGCCCCCCAGCTCTGCCCCACCCAATCCCTCCGTAGTTTCGCATGCTCCTCAGCAGTCTGATGGGTTTCCTGTAAGAAGGCAAGGTCACATTGCAGCCGGGCTAGGGCCTGCAGCACTTTATAGCGTTTAATAGGGGTGCCGATTCCACAAACGTTCCAGGACACAATTTTCAGCTTAAGGCGGGTCGTAACAACCACACCGAAGCCGGTATATGAGATAGCTGTGAGTAAACCCCCCCAGCCTGGGGTCCACCCCTGCACCAGCCCCATTCCTCGGAGGATACCACCCCCCTAACCTCGTGATCCCATTGCTCTCTCCACCTCCTCCCCCCCCTAGCCCCCCCTAACCGTCCCTCCCCCCACCAAACCCTTCCCCAACCCCTTCTCCCCTCTCATCTCAGGACCTTCTCCACCTCCCCACTCTCGAGAAGCCCTACCTAGGTCCCACTGAGGACGCCCCACCCCCGCCCCTCCACCCTCGAACCTTTGGTCCCACGGGTAATTTCATCACCTCCCTGCCATACCACTGACAGTGGCCAGCCCTACTGCGCTCAGGCAATCCCATAGTCCCAGATCCCCAGACCCCCCAAACCCCCGATGAGGGTTCAAGTGACTGCTAATGGCCAAGTCCGGCCACTGGCGGGCTATAGCCGCCCACAGGCCTCAACTGGGGGGGGGGCCCATTGTGGCAGGCTCAAAGCTTATTAAGTACCCATCGGAGCACGCAAAAATAGAACTCCATAGAAGGCTTAATGCCCATGTAAACATTTCTGGGGACGCAAGCAAAGGATCCCACCAGATTACTGGGCATGGACAAACCCCCCGGGCTGCGGTCTACCGGGCCTTCCTCCCACCGCACTGAGGCATTCAGTCGGGCCGCAGAAGGGTAAAGAAAGCGGGGGAGGAAAAAGACTAAAACAATCCCACTCTCATAGGGAGGGACCCGAGGTCTGGACCCATCCCTAGCCTCCCGGGGTAAACTGCTGTTGTACGCAGGGAGAGGAAATGAAAGAAAGAAAATAAATGGATAAGTTCACATCATACCCCAAAGATTACAAACTGTGAAACAGCCCTACGTCAAGAGAAAGGCTTTCCCGAAGAAAGACATAAGAAAAGGCAAAGGAAGCAGCACAGGTATCAGGATACATTTCTTAACAACCATGAAAAATCAAACACCACAAAGTAAGTTTGTAACTAAACGAACTGTCTAACGGGTACATTGTTACTCAGTGAGAGGGCAAGATACAGGCCTGACCAATGTGAAGGCCCAGTCTTTCCTCCCTCGTCGCCACGTGCTTTGCTCTCAATGGCGAATCCAGGTATCATTCAGCAGTTCATATTAAGATGTTCAGCGAGGTGGTGTTGAGGGTGACTGTCCCCGGGCAGTCAGCTGGTTCACATAGTCCTCCGCCTCCGCAGCCGCTGCAAAAACGTGGTGGGAGCCTCCATGTGTTATATGCAATTTGGCCGGGTATTGTACCGTGAACCGGATTCCAGCTCCAATGAGTTTCTCACAAAGAGGGGCATATTCACGGCGCTTTCTACTCAGAACCGCTGAGTAGTCTTGTGCAACACGGATCTTTGAGTTGCTGTATAGCGTTGCCCCTTTCTGTCGAGCCGCACGTAATACTTTTTCCTTTTGCGGGAAATAAGTAAATTTTACTAGCACAATTCTGGGCCGGGAGTCCCTTGGCTGTTTGCCACCAACGCGATGTGCTCGCTCAATGCGAATCGGACCGCCGCACTCATCGCCCTCCAGAATCTGTATGAAGAGCGTCTCTAGGTAGCCCTGCAGGTCTTTGTCGGCCACACTCTCGGGGATACCCATGAAGCGGAGGTTGCTGCGTCGTGACCTGTTTTCCAGGTCATCGAGCTTAGTTTCATGCAGTGCAAGTTGGTGTCGTAGGCCAGTCATCTCTGTCTCCAGCACCTCGATCTTGCCCTCGGCTTGCACCAGACGGTCTTCCGCCTCCCGCAGTCGGTTCCCAAGGCTATCGACCGAGGCACACAGTCCGTCCATCTTTGCATGGAGAGCATCAAACTGTGGTGACAGAGCCGCGGCTACCGCCGCTGACATCGCATCCAGGGAGGCGGGGGATTTAGGCGAGCTGGGCACCGCAGCCGCGTCAGCCATCTTGCTGGGGCCGGCCGCCCGCTCCCTTCTAGTTGCTTTGGGTGCTGCTGCCATGCTATCTGCCCACCGGAACGACTTGCCAGAGCTCTCTACGTTCTCCAAGGGATCCGGGATGCTTATTGGGTCGGTATCCGCGGGAATTACAAGGTGCTAAATCGCCGGTTTGGGCAGCGGGGCACGGAGCGCTCTCAGGACGCGACCACTACTCTGCTCGCATCACGTGACCTCTCGCAAAGTTTATTCTTTACTTTGTGCCTTTGTATTTGGTAATTATTTGCTAAGAAAACATTAGCTAATTGCCTGACAAGCTGAAGGTTGTTTTCTGGTTTACTTTGTGACTTTTTGTTATCCATTTTAAACACTGCAAGCAAGTAACCTCATTTATAGTGCTATCAAGCATACATGTGCTGGGTGAATTAAACCCCATCAATAAAAGAAGTATTTTATTGATCTTACCACTTGGTTTCACAACTCAAATTATTGTCATCAGCTGTGTTTGGGAGTGAATGAACTACAATACCCACAATACCTTGCAAGAATCATATGAATATATGCATCGTCAAGATTGTGTAAGTTCTCACCCTAGGCAGCCGTCTGACAAGGGATTCTAAATGATTTGAAAAGTGCTCAGATTGGCTGCAGTTCTCTCTCACACACAGTTCCCAACTAAGTAGGCAATTTTGCAATTTTTCACAATTCACTTGGGTTTTAACAACTTTGAATAATTTTGTGTCATCTGCAAATTTGATTACCTCACTTATTCTTCCCATTTCCAGGTCATTTATGAAAAAGTTAAAAGCAGTGGACCCAGCACAGATCTCTGTGGTACTCCACTATTCACCTTTCTCCATTGGGAAAATTGGCCATTTAGCCCTACCCTCTGCTTTCTATCTTTTAACCAGTTCCTGATCCACAATAGTATACTGCTTCCTATCCCATGACTTTTTAATTTTGCCAAGAGTTTCTAATGAGGGATCTTGTCAAAGGCTTTCTGAAAATCCAGAGGCACGGCATTGACTGGCCCATCTTTGTGTACCTGTTTATTTACACCTTCAAAAAAATATAAACGATTAGTAAGACAAGACCTTCCCTTGTTAAAGTCATGTTAGCTGTTTCCCATTAAAGCATGACTATCTACATGTTAAGAAATGTTTTTCTTAATAATGGATTCTACCATTTTTCCTGGTACTGATGTCAGGCTCACCGGTCTGTAATTTCCCAGATCACTTTTGGAACCCTTTTTAAAAATTGCCGTAACATTGGCCATCCTCCAGTGTATGGCGTAACATTGGCCATCCTCCAATCATTAATAGAAGGTTTGCAATCTCATATTTCAGTTCTTTCAACACCCATGGATGTATACCATCCAGTCCAAGTAATTTGCCATTCTTCAGTTTATCAAACTGTTGTAATACATCTTCCTGGTTTATCAACATCTCTTTCAATTCTTCTGCTGCATCAGCTTTAAATACCATTTCAGGCATAGGTAACTTCCCTATATCTTCTTCAATAAAGAACAAAACAAAGAATTCATTCAGTCTGTCCACTATGGCCTTGTCCTCTCTTAGTGTCCCTTTTAATCCGCTATCATTTAATGGTCCAACTGACTCTCTCACGGGTTTTTTGCTATGAATGTACTTTTGCTTCGATAGCAAGCTTTTTTTCAAATTCTCTCTGTGCCTGCCTTATCAATGCCTTGCATCTAACTTGCCAGTGCTTATTTTGTTCCCAGTTGTCCTCATTTGGCTCCTTTTTCCATTTCCTAAAAGATGCTTTTTTGGCTACAACAGCCTCTCTGACCTCACTTTAAACCATGCTGGCTGTTTTTTGCACTTCCTTCCACTTTTCTGAAAGCATGGAATACAGCTGGCCTGGGCTTCCAAGATAGTATTTTAAACAACACACATACTTGATGTAAATCTTTAACCTTTGCAGCTGCTTATTTTAATTTTATCTTAAATGTTTTCCTCATTTTATCATAGTCTCCCTTTTGAAAGTTAAAAGCTGAAGGAATGACATGCGGCTTGAAACACTACTAGTGTCGCGGGGACCCCAGGACTAGGGGCATTAGGAAGGAATGCCAAGATCGGTGTTGGAGCTGGATCCATTTGTTTGGATGAGCGGTTGAGCGTTTGCTGTGCTCCAGCTGACGAAATTTTCCTTCCAATACTTCGAGGAAGCTAAGTAATTTTTCCTCTATTTCAAGTTAGTCATTTTCAAAGGACTTGGACTAATTAAGTGTTTGGATGATCAGCCGAGAATTAACTTCCTATTCCCACTGAATTTTATGTACGTGGGCACTGACAGCGACTGGTGTCGCGGGGTCAGGTTTTATAGCCAATGGATGGCTTTATTTAAAGTGATTAAAATGGAGGGCTCACTCCGAGAATGGGATGATTCCCTTTCAAGGTGAGCGATCCGACAAAAAAATATAAGTACTCTTTCACTAATTGAAGTTTTGGGAATGTGGGAGCACGTGTGCTGAATAAGTATTTAAGTACAAGTTCCGTGTAATGCTATGAGTGGAATCAAGATTTGACTTTGGGATTCTTGTGAGTTGATTCCTCAAGGGTGTATGTTATTGAAGAAGGAGAGACTGGCACATGGAGAGCTTCAGAGAAGTGGAGAGGCTCAGAGACTTCAGAAGGTTGGAGACTCTGTGAAGAACCTGGTTGTAGTTCGGGAAGTGAGACTAACCGAGCAGAAGGAGAGAAGGCACAGCCAGTTACTAGGAACCTGCCTAGATGGAGAGAGTTGGGAGCCCTTCAGATCTCACTGCCGGAGGAAAGGTCTCAAGGTCTATACAGGTGGGAACATAACACTAAACCAGGGAAGTCAAGAGACTCAGCTTATACTAAAGAGCTAGGGCAGTGCTTTAGGCAGGAATTGAATGCAGAAAGGTATAAAGCATTGCCTAGCAGAGGGAGAGAACTAGGGGAGAGCCAGGGAAGAATCCCCACAGCCACAAACCTTACAAGACCTCACCATCTAGAACTGTACCCAGGGGAAACGCCCAGTTCTTAGAGAGAGGTTATTCCCGGTCTAGCAGTAACAGTTTGAAACAAAGCTCAGTAAGCCCTGAGGTTGAGGAGTTGCAATGGGAATTTAATTCTGCTGACTCAGAAGTAATTCCAATGGATTGTACGCTCTGTCTCGCAGACGACATTAAATCTCTTCGCTAAAGATTTGGGTGAATGAGCTGAGATAAAGCAGAGGAAAGGAATCTTCTTCTTTGAGGAAAAAGAAGAAGCTCTTTTGATTTACTACTTTGTTATAGAAAAAAATACCTTGCACGTTTTGGAAGCCAGGAGTATGAAAATACAGCTATTTTGTTTCTGTAAATAACCTTCAAGCAAAGCTCCTGTGAAGAGTACTGTTTGTTCTGCACTAAGTCTGTTTGGGAAGGGGAATAAATTTTCTTGTCACTTTTTGCCTAACATTCGACTCACGGCTATCCTTTTATCAGAGGACTAAAAATTACCATTCCCATAAGGCATAGCGGGAGTAAAAGCTATAGTCATTTTCTGCATAAAGGACATCATGGCAGCCCCAACTCTCTGACCCCTAGGCAGAGGGCTGGGGGGCATATGACAAGTGGCGTAGTTTCACGGATTTTTATGTAGAACTTACGAATATATAAGAGGATACAAGTGGAAAAACTCCAGGAGATACACCAAAGGTTTTCAACGGAAGCAACCAAAGCTGCAAAGCTGTGTGCTGAGGAGCAGAGTGGGAGATCGCTGGCAGTATTGGCCAGAGGGACTGGAGACCAGCGAAAAGACCCCTTTTCAAGGCCTGAATCTATACTATGCTCAGGTAAACGGTATTTGGGCATGGGTGTAGGGGATTCTGGTGAGAAAGAGAGCTCATAACCAGCACCTAAGCTAGACAGTCTGAAAACACAGTGGTAGTGCCACACTTGGTGGGCCTTTTCTTTCTTTTGTTTCTCTGCAGAAGAAAGCACGAGAGATGGATCCGCAGGAGATGTTCCGTTGGATGGCCTCCCAATTCGAAAAACAGCGGGAGATGTCTCAGCACGCCCAGGAACAGGCTGCTGCAACACTCCAGGCCCAGCAAAAACCGATTGTGGACTTGGTCCAGGCTTTGCTTGCCGGCCAGAAGGCTGAAGGACAAGCAAGACCCACGCATACCTATGTGGTAGGACCACAGCACTGTGAGACTTTAGCTTTTGGACAACTTACAGTTAATGATGATATAGACGACTTTATCGAGGCGTTTGAAAGAGTTGCCCTTAATGTGAAGTGGCCGCCAGAACAATGGGCAGTTAGGCTTGCGACGTCCCTAACGGGAGAGGCCTTAGCGGCCTATAAAGCCATGCCCGCTGCTCTTGCGACGAGCTATGAGGAGCTCAAGAAAGCTATTCGAGATAGGTTGGGTTTGACATCTATGGTCTATAGAAGAATGTTGAGAGCTACTAAGCTAAAGCCAAATGAAACACCTAAGGCTTTGGTACAAAGGGTACGGAAGCCTGGAAGTGGCTCGCTCCTGAAGGAAAAACCCTTGAATCAGTATCTTTATCTTTATCTTTCTTTATCTTTATTTAAGCACTTGATAGACCGCCCAGGCCGGAGCATCAGGGCAGTGTACAAAATAAAATGGCGACTGCGGAAACAAAAGATAGAGGTGAACGCCAATAAACGATAGGACAGAGAGAGAGAGTAAATAGGTTAGAAGACAGAAAAGCCCCAAAAGAGGGATAGAGGAGGGGAGAGGGTGGGAGAGGGAAGGAAAGGGAAAAGGAGAGAATCACGGGGGATGGAGGGCGCGACTGGGGGATGGAGTAATTGATGCTATTGTGTTGGAACAATACATGGAAGCAGTTCCTAAAGAAATACGTGCTTTTTTGATTTTGCAAAGTTGCCAGACCACAGCAGAGGCCGCCCTCCTTAAGGAACGGTATCTCGAGGCCGAGTTGGTTAGTAAACCAAAAGGGGGCGCTCTAAGCGTATTGGGAGAGGCAAACTTTGAAAAATCAGAAAAGGAGTTGAAACCAAATGTGAAGCCTGTAACCAATTGTCTGCCCGGGAGAGAAAGTAAATGGGAATGAGGAAAATGTTATAAGTGTGGTAAAGCAGGTCATATGAAAAAAGATTGTATGATGCGTACAGCACTGATAATTGCTAATGGTAAACATGCACAAGAAGGTTTTCTTCTGAATGTGGAGGTTCAGGGTGTTTTAGCCAGTGCCTTGCTTGACTCGGGTGCAGACCAAAGTATGGTTTTGAGAAAACTCTGGCAGACCATAGAAGCCCGTAGTGGGTCAGTACCGAGTCAACCAGAAGGCAGAGTTAAGATCCGTTGTATACACAGAGCATCTTCCTTTTACCCTCTGTACAAACTTTCAGTAAAAGGGTTAGGTACATGGAAGGAGGTGCTAGTGGCAGTAGTCTCTAAGTTGCCCCATGATATTGTACTGGGTAGGGACTGGCCCCAGTTTCGCAGAGGGATGGAGAAGGGCCTATACATGAAGACAGGTATGGTCTCTACTAGATCCTAGGCAGGAACCTCAGAGGCAAAAGCTGAACCCCCAGAGGAAGAGAAGGAACCCCCGGAAGGAAAAGATGAACCCCTAGGGGAGATAGCGGAACCGGCAGATGAGGCACTAAATGAGCTTCCCACACATGAGGATCTAATTAGTGTCCCTTCAGAGAAGATAGCGAAAAGTAAAGCAGACAAACGATGGGAAAGAAAGCATAGGACTCAGCGGAGGGCAGAAATGGAGTCCGGACAAGGGTTGCCTTGGGTTCCGGCAGACGTCGTTAAGAGATTTCCATCTTTCCCTAAGGAGCAGCAAGCAGACCCCGCGTTAAAACGGGCGTTTGAGTATGCCAAAATTGAGCGGGATACGCTCCCGAGATTCCTATTAGATAAGGGAATATTATATAGGGAGTGTAATGACCCTCAGACTGGAGCAGTTAGGAAACAGTTGGTCGTTCCGACCACTTTCAAGGCCTTGGTTTTAAGGCTGGCCCACGACCACCCTATAGGGGGTCATAAGGGAATACAGGGGACCCTGGATCAAATTTTAGCCCAATTTTATTGGCCGGGGGTTTTTAAAGAGACCGCCCGTTTTTGTGAATCTTGTCCATCGTGTCAGCGGGTTACCCCTGCCAAGCTACCAGGGGTACCCATGATTCCTACCCCCACGATATCTGAACCCATACGGTGTATGGCCATGGACATCGTGGGACCCCTCCTAAAGACGCCTAGAGGATTTCAGTATATCCTGGTGGTAATAGATCAAGCCACCCGGTTCCCATGGGCTATACCCCTACGGAATATCTCAGCCCAATCCATAGCCCTGGAACTGATTAAACTATTTTGTGAGGTCGGCTTTCCCCAAGAGATGCTTACCGACCGCGGCAGCAATTTCATGTCCAGATATTTGGCCCAAGTATGGGATGCATTTGGGATACACCACCTAAAGACCGCCGCCTACCATCCCCAGACCAATGGACTGGTGGAGCGGTTGAATCAGACGCTCAAGCAAATGCTGAGACGGGGGTTAGAAGGAAAAATGTCTGAGTGGGATGTCATGCTCCCTTTTGAATTGTATGCCTTAGGGAGCGTATTCAGGTGTCTTTGGGGGCCTCCCCTTATGAATTACTGTTTGGACGTGCCCCAAGGGGAATCTTAGACATTTTACGCGAACAATGTGTGGGGCCCGAAGTGGAGGAAATAGGGGTACCCCATTTTCTTCGCGAACTGAGGAGTCGCCTACAAAGAACTTCTCAGGTGTCGGAAGAGAATCTACAGGCCAACCAAAAACGCCAGAAGAAATATTATGATAGAGGGACAAAACCACGGCAGTTGACCATAGGGGCGAAGGTCGTGGTAATGGTAGCAGACGCCAAGCCAAAATTTGAGGCTCAATGGAAGGGTCTCTATAAAGTAGTGGCACAGGTTGGTCCCGTTTCCTATGTGGTAGAGATCAACAAAGGGCGCCGACAGGTTTACCATGTGAATGTCCTGAGGCCCTGGCATGAGAGGACAGCGGCAGCCAGTTTGTCCCAGGTAGAAGAGCATATCCGGGCCCTATCACGTATTACGAGCTGTGCAAGTGTGGGTTTGCCAGCCCGTAATAGCTTAAGGGGGGGGGGGGGATATGTAATACAGAAGCACAGGCAGAGCCTATGGAAGTAGAAAGAAAGGTGGATTTTACCTTTAAAAATGACAGTCAGCCAACACACACAGCTCAGGGTCTGCACAAGAGAAGCAAGCAGAGAGAGGGAGCAGTTGAGTTGACACACCCAAGCTCTGACGTAGCAGCAAGCTTGGAGTTTGATTACTCTCACCTGCTTAAAAAAGCCGAGCCAAGCTTTAGAGAGCAGAAATATAAACGCTGCTCAGTAGCCCCAGCAGGGGAGGAGAAGGAGGCAGAGAAGGAGGGAAGCAGAAGGCCTGGCAGAGAGCAAAGAGGTGGAAGGAGTGGCAAAGAAGGAAGCAGTGGCGAAGAAGGAGAGACTGGCACACGGAGAGCTTCAGAGAAGTGGAGAGGCTCAGAGACTTCAGAAGGTTGGAAACTCTGTGAAGAACCTGGTTGTAGTTCGGGAAGTGAGACTAACCGAGCAGAAGGAGAGAAGGCACAGCCAGTTACTAGGAACCTGCCTAGACGGAGAGAGTTGGGAGCCCTTCAGATCTCACTGCCGGAGGAAAGGTCTCAAGGTCTATACAGGTGGGAACATAACATTAAACCAGGGAAGTCAAGAGGCTCAGCTTGTACTAAAGAGCTAGGGCAGTGCTTTAGGCAGGAATTGAATGCAGAAAGGTATAAAGCATTACCTAGCAGCGGGAGAGAACTAGGGGAGAGCCAGGGAAGAATCCCCACAGCCACAAACCTTACAAGACCTCACCATCTAGAACTGTACCCAGGGGAAACGCCCCAGTTCTTAGAGAGAGGTTATTCCCGGTCTAGCAGTAACAGTTTGAAACAAAGCTCAGTAAGCCCTGAGGTTGAGGAGATGCAATGGGAATTTAATTCTGCTGACTCAGAAAAAATTCCAATGGATTATACGCTCTGTCTCGCAGACGACATTAAATCTCTTCGCTAAAGATTTGGGTGAATGAGCTGAGATAAAGCAGAGAAAAGGAATCTTCTTCTTTGAGGAAAAAGAAGAAGCTCTTTTGATTTACTACTTTGTTATAGAGAAAAATACCTTGCACGTTTTGGAAGCCAGGAGTATGAAAATACAGCTATTTTGTTTCTGTAAATAACCTTCAAGCAAAGCTCCTGTGAAGAGTACTGTTTGTTCTGCACTAAGTCTGTTTGGGAAGGGGAATAAATTTTCTTGTCAATTTTTGCCTAACACTCGACTCACGGCTATCCTTTTATCAGAGGACTAAAAATTACCACTCCCATAAGGCATAGCGGGAGTAAAAGCTATAGTCATTTTCTGCATAAAGGACATCATGGCAGCCCCAACCCTCTGACCCCTAGGCAGAGGGCTGGGGGGCGTATGACAACCCCCACTGCTATCGCCTTCCCCTTTTTACATGGAATTTCAATCCATAGAGATTCCACAGTGTATTTTGTTTCCTGCAACTCTTTAATCCTGTGTGACTCTATGCCCTCTCTGACATAGAATGCAATCCCTTTACCAATTTGATCTACTCTTATCATTGTGATATAATTTGTACCCAGGTATCACAGTGTCCTACTGGGTGTCCTCCTTCCACCATGTCTCTGAGTTACCACTCATATCTAACTTCTCATTTAGGGCTATATATTCTAACCCTCCCATCTTATTTTTAAGACTTCTAGCATTTGTATACAAACATTTTAGAGGCTGTATTTTATTCACATTAATCTGGTTACCGGTAGGCAGGGGTAATGTGATCTTTAAGTTCTGTCTGCTCTGTACTTAAAGGCATTTGGATTACTTTTGTCTTTATTGGAACCTCTCTGTCGATATTTATTTATTTATTTGTTTTTCTATACCGCGCTTTTTCGGATCAGTGCGGTTTACATATAACACATGAACAATAAACTGGTTTACATAGAACAGGTTACATAAAACAAATTTACATCAGATATGCCCTAACCAGTCTTTTGCTAGTATCCTTCAAGGATACATTGTGATGAAGCTGACACTACTGAAGCTATGGAGTTAGGAGAAAACTCCGTTTCTTTTAAAGAAACTGATTTACAGAGAATGCAGTTACCAAGAAGTGTAGCTAGAGGGAGTAGACATGAGGCTGCAGAAGGTAGGCTGACACACCCAGATTGTAATGATGTAATAGCTAATCAAACACACCTGAGTAGAGGGCCAGAAAGCTCACTAGAGAAACGGCTTTATAAGCAGTGCTCGCTCAGGAGAATAGAGGGAGGACCACCAATACAGAGAGGACCATGAATAGAGAGACGACCACAGGAGCAGAGAGGACCACAAACACAGAGAGGAACACAAATACAGAGAGCAACAGAAACCCCTGCTACTAAGGAGAGAGAAAGGGGAAAGCTCCAACTACGGAAGGAAAGGCAGTTAAGCTTGCAATCCTTACAAGGAAGGGACAACTTCCAGGAAGGACAAGCCCATGCTGAAAAGCTCCAGAAAGAAGTCTCCAGGGAAGACAGTGTAAGCAGGAGAGTGCCTGGTAGAGGGAATACCAGCAACGCACGTCTCAGAGAACAAAGGTACATTCACACCTCCTTTCCTGAATGTGTGCCAGGTCCTAGAAAGGCTTGTAAACCCAAGAGCAATAGCTATGAGAAACAAAGCTTTGGAAGCCTGTGCAGAAGGTCCTAGATAAAAGCCATATTAATTGTTTGCCAGACCAGGTCCAGCGAGGCTGGAAAGTCTTGGAGAGAACTACTGAAGTACAACCAGTTTTGCCTAAGGAAAGATCAGGCTTAGCAGACACCATATCTGAGCAAGAGGATATGCAAACAGACCTTGTAGAATCAGAATCATTGCTACCTGAATATCCTATGGACTGTACTCTCTGTGTAGCTGAGAGTATAGAATCTCTCACAGAGTCATAGCATAAGACATGCTTTAGAAAATGTCATTGCTTTGAGCTGAAAAGAAGAAGCTTTTTGTGTTTATTTAACCTGTTGATATTGAAAAATCCTGCTTGAATGGAAAAGACTGTGAAGCTCTTATAACAGTTTGGACTTTGTAAATACTTTGGTAGAAACCCTGAATCAAGGTGAATTCTGTTGTCTTCTTGGAGAACCTTAGCGCATCAAGGGAATAAAACCTTATATTTAACCCAGCACAAGGCTCACACAACTATTATTTATAAGGAAGGGAACTACGAGGACCATAATGCACCTGGTCTAAGTTAAAGTTTCCGGCTTCAACAAACAATAAATGTCCGCCCTGACCCTTCAGCACGCTGCCACCGGGAGGGGCTGTGACAACATCCTTTTTAACCATGTGCTCTTTGGCGACTGTCAGCATTCCCCTATTATCTAGTTTAAAAGCTGCCCTACGTATCTCCTTTTTAAAGGTTAATGCCAGCAACCTGGTTCCAACCCGGTTAAGGTGGAGCCCATCCATTCAGAAAAGCCCCTCATTTCCCCATAATTTTGCGCAGTTCCTAACAAATCCAAAACTCTCATCCTTGCACCATTGTCCGATCCATGCATTGAGACTCCAGAGATTTGCCGTCCTTTTGGGTCCTGCACGTGTATGATCTTTTTTCTTCCCTCCCACACAAAATATCTGTCCCTCTCTCCATCCTCATGACCCCAGCTTCTTTTTTTCCCCGCATCACCCCCTTCCAGTCCTCTCCAAGTATCAGCTCCCTTCTAGTTCCAGCCCCTTTCAGCATCATCTCCTTTCCAGTCCCAGCCCCTCCATCCCTCAGCATCAGCCCATTTCTAGCCCTAGCCCACCAGTATCAGTCCCCCTTCAGTCCATTTTATTTATTTATTTTATTTATTTAAAGTCTCTTCTATACCGCACTATTCAGCATCAGCGCGGTTTACATGGAACAAAAATGCTCAGTACAATTAACACGTATGAGTTCACAGATAACAGGGCAAATAACTGGGATAACAGGGGTAACTATTTACATATCGTGCAACATAGAGTCATATAAACATGAATTCTATAGAAACATATGCACCACTAAGGGGAGGTGTTGGATTGTATGAGGTACTTATTGAAAAGATGTGATTTGAGGGCTTTTCTAAACTGTGTAAGGCTCTTAATGGCCCGGATATCTGGAGGTAATGCGTTCCAGCATCTTGGCGCACTGATACTAAACGCCCTATTGGCGTTTAGTATCCAGCCCCTCCATCTCTCCAGCATCATTTCCCTCCCAATTCCAGTACCCCATCCCCCAGTATCAGCCTATTTCCAGTGCTAGCCCTCCACCCCCTCCCCCTAGCATAAGTCTCTCTCCAGTCCTAGTCCCTCCCAGCATCATCTCCCTTCCAATCCCAGGGTCCCCATCCCCCACCATCAGCCCTTTTCCAATCCTAGCCCCCAATATCAGTCTTCCTCCAGTTCCAGTCCCTCCCAGCATCAGCTCACTTCCTGTTCCTCCATCCTCCAGCATCAGCCCTTTTCCAGTCCTGGCCTCCCAGTATCAGCCCCCCTCATTCTAGCCCCCAGTCCTCTTATAGTGCCAGCAGCTCCCCCCACACACACACACACCATGAGGGGCCCCATGCCTACCTGACTGGCTTTAGAGGGAGCCAGTGAGTCCTGAAGCCCAGCTCCCTGTCTTACCTCTGCACAGTCATGGGAGTGAACAGCTGCGAGATCATTTTCCTTTACTCCTGAGGCTGTGCTAAGTCGCAGCTGCCAGCACCACTGTGTTCCTAGAGGTTAAACAGGGGTACTTTCTGTTTTTTGAGCAAGATAGGAAGTACCCCTGTTTAACCTCCAGGAACTCAATGGCGCTAGCAGCTGCAACTTAGCACAACTGCGGGACTAAAGGAAAATGGTCCTCTCGCATCTGTGCAGAGGTAAGCTGGAACACCAGGCTTCGGGCCTCACCAACTCCCTCTGAAGATGGCCAGGCATGTGTGGGGCCCCTTGTGCCTACACATGCCTAGGGCCAGTCCTGCTTGGGGGGGTTGACAACCGTTGACAACCCCCAGAGGACGGCGCCCCAGACATGTTTACTCCATTTACTGGGTAGCATCGGCCCTGCTGGGAAGTAGTTTGGGTGGAGCTAGGTTAATCACAACGCACATATGCATTTTAGAAAATATATGTCTACTTCTGGAGTAGGAGATTTTTTATTATATCCAGAGATATAACAGGTGATTATATATATGAAGATGCTTTATGTATGATTTTTTTTTTATTTTCTTGGATTCACATCTGCTTGGTGACCTTGTCATTAAAAGTCAATACAAATTAAAGTGAAGAAAAGAAAATACACATGTAAGTAAAAGAATATTAGTCCAAACTTTCTCTCGTAACATTCAGCATCGGTCCAATAAGTTAAATATAAAGATTTGGTCCATATAAATAAAATTGTATATCAACAATATACTGTACTTATCTTCTCTGAGTGTGAAAGCACATTTTAGAAATGACTTCCAGGTACAATCTGAGACATCCAGGTCTAAACATTGCTAAAATGGTTGTCCATGTGCAAGTTTCGTCTCGATTTTAGAAACTTGCATATACTCAAAATGGACAGTGCAGGAGCAGCTGCAAAGATGTTTCTGCCAGGGCCACTTCAATCCCTTATGGGGTCCTGGAACAATGTTTACGAATGGGTCTCTCCCATTTGCGGGTTCCCCTCCCTCTTGCTGCCGTAGCTGCCCCTCTCTGGGACATGCAGTGATGGCAATACATTTAAGAAGGCATCGCGGACGCAGAGTTGTCTTTTCTTCCGGTGCTGCGCAGCACTATTCGTGCTTCTCCCCCCCCCTCTAATTCCACTTAAAGTAAAATCAGAGGTGGAGGAAGCTTGAATGGCACCATAGCGCTGGAAGAGAAGGTAACACCAGCACTGCCGCCGCTGCCGCACGTCCTGGAGAGGGGCAGCAGTGGAGACTATGGCCATAAGGGCTGCTTTTACCTACAGGCAGCAGGGCAGCTTGGCCCCTGTTGTGCAGAGACCTGCGGCAACTGCCTCATTTGCCCATAGATAAAAGTGGCAAACATCTGTCTCATGTTGAATGCATGTCCATGCCAGCTATTTTGCATGTGGAGATGTGCTGACCTAAAAACAAGTAGCCCCGTTTTCCCTCAGTTTTTTTATGAACATAAAAAAGTATTGGGGACATTAGAGTAACTTTTTCTCCACTCTCTACTGGTTTTTAGATGTGAGAACGAGAGCCTTTCAGATGCCTATTCTTGCTATAGAGCAGGAATAGGCATGCACATTGCTGCTAGTGAGTGGAGATGTGTTTGCCATTTCTGAAATTGAGCGCACTTGTCTATCTCACCTGGAATGTTCCAGACATGCCCCCTGCCAAGCCCCCATCCAAGATGGACACCTCCATGCCTGGGATGTCCCTGAAACTATTTTGAGAAATGGCTCCGGGGTTATTTCCATGACTTGGATGTCTACATACCCATTTGCAGACATCCAAGGTATGAATAGAGCTTCTAAAATGACCACCATAATATCTATGAGACTAATTTCCACTCATTCTCCAACATGATACTGTGTTTCAAAGATACTTTCTTCTGCTTCAAGGAAGCACTCTTCAACTGATCCCAACTATCAAAAGTTCCTTCTTTCAAAGATCTCTCCAATTTGAAAGGTGGAAGGAATAGTGAGGATAGGGAGGATGTAGGCCTCACTGGTAATTTTGAATTCAAGAGGGAGGGAGAAGACTTAACTGGCTAGTGTTGATTTTCATATAATAGCTGGCTAAGTGTAGGTGGCCAAAGTCTGAGCAGCCTAATTCAAGTTGCTTAAGGTAGTTGATAAATAAAAGCTACCCAGAATGCAAGTGATGGAGAGAGCCTCGAAGGGAGAAAGTGAAAGAAATTGAGCTAGATGAAAGGGCTGAAATTTTAGAATGGGAAACATAGAAGTCCAACACCACTACCACATTCTACAGAGCAGAGTGTATAGGAGAAATAATTACCTTTATGGCAGAAGATAGCAACTGAAATAGAGTTCTCAACGGAAAGCTAGGTCTCGGTCAAGTCAAGAAGATGAACAACACGAGTGATAAAAATATTATGAATGTAGGAAAGAGTGGGTATTCCACAGGGAACATGATAAAAGGAGGAGGATAGAGATAAAATTGGGAGGTAACAATCTGATAAGAGATCCCTTCGAGGGCCAGGACTAGGACTACTGGGCCAATGCAGAAAACTAGCGCAGCCTTTAAGCACAGATGAACGCCACTTTTAAGCACACTTACTGCTACCACCAAATGCAGAAAAGAGACAGACACAAACATAAACAGCAAAGTAAAAACTAGCGCACAGTGTATTTAAATTAGAGGCAAATGAACTGCACATAATGAAACGGCATGCAAATATTGACTGCGCCCGATGCAGAATAACACGTTGAGGATTTTACAACCAGCCTTAATGCCAATATCTCTACACCTAGGTTTGAGGTGGTTTAAATATCTAACATGTGCCCCTCACAGTATTTTGATGGCATCAGGTGCTTCCCCCAATGCCTGGTTCCTCTGAGGAGAAATGTCAAAGTTGATCCAGGCATCAGGGAAAGCCCCCGATGCCATTGAAATACTGTTGGTGGGCTGCTGCCCCTGACAGAAAGCAAATCCTTGGTGGCCCAGTACCCCAGAGCCCCCATCTGCCCCCCATCCAACTAAAAAAAGGGCCTGGTGGCCCTGCAGCCCCAAATCCCCCATCCCCCTCCCAGTACCTTTACAAACAAGTGGGAGCACTGCCCATGCACTCCCGCTCTTGCTCCATCATCTTGAAAACTGGAGCACCTGGCCCCACGCAGATGCACTGTGTGGGATCAGACTGCCATATAGAATATGCCTTATATGGCTGTCTGACCCCACCACTGCAAATGGACAGTGCTCCCGCTCATTTGTAAAGGTGCCGGAATGGAGCTGGGTAGTTCAGTGGCCACTTGGCCACCAGGGATTATTTTTAGTTGGATGGGGGGGGGGGGGGTCAGGGACTCTGGGATTTGCTTTTTGTCAGGGGCAGCATCTTTGACATTTCCCCTTAGATGATCCAGGCATTGGAGAAAGCTTCCGATGCCATCAAAATACTGTTGGGGCTCATATGCAAATTAGCCATGCGGTACTCCTGTCTCTCTGGGAGAGTATGTCAAACTTGCACCAACTTCTGTGTGCATGTGTTTGGCTTGCTCTCCCAGTTTAACACTGCCGTTTGCGCACAGTTTAATGAATGGCTAATGACAGCTGGATGACAGGAAGAAAACTGAAGATCAAGAGCAGTGGATTGGGTAGAAGACAGAATGGCTGCTGAGGTGAATGTAGAACAAATGGGTCTGTTGGGCTTGATGTTTGTCGTGGTTTGCAGTAGGGAATAAGATTGAGAGGGATTAGAAACAGGAAGAGAAAATAATGTGGTATGACAGGAAGGAATCAGAGGGAAAAATTTACTGATCTTAAGTACTGCTATGACACACACACACCTCCTGCTAATTGCTAAAAGGTCTGAGAGGTGGCAGAGATTAAGGTCAGGTGGAATCTTCCAAGGCAGTGGATGAAATATACAGATGACCTGCAACCTCCTCAGTGCCTGGCCCCCTGTTGCAAGGAGCATGGGGTAGCAGCAGCCTAGTTTCAGGACGGTTCCAATGACTTCTGGAGTCAACCACCAAGGCAGCTGGGAAAAGTATGCAGATGAACCTTAACCTTTCTGGTACCCGCTACCATCTATTCTTGGAAATCCAAGACCAAAAGAGATTAACAAGATTTTCCTAAACTTGCACACTAGCAGAACTAGTATTAGTGATGAAATTCAAATGTAAGTCTCCGAATTCGTCCAGTCCCATTAGCTCGTTTCTATACAATCAGTTATTTTGTCTACAGCTGCTGCATATTGAGATTGTGAGTCACTGTAACATAGAAATCATTTTCACCTAGAGAAAGAGGATAATCTGTTTAGGTAGATGAAATGTTAAGAATTCTGCAGCATCAGTGCTGAGGGTTTTTACATAAGCATATCTTCTACCTCCTCTCCAATGTGTTATAAAACCAAATAAATGTTTATAAGAGCAACTCATTCAAATATCTGCATAGAGTAACTGTCTTACTGAGGATCTCTAGATTAAAATAAAGGTCATGTAGTTGCAATCTATCTCTGCAAATGAAAAGCAGGGGCTGATCTTCACCACAGTCCAAGGAAATAAAGTTCATTTTATCAGTCGCTCGCTCTATTCTAATTTAAGGAACCAAAATGGCAACCCTTTCCTAATAACGAGAATGCTTTAAAGGCCAATGTATAAAGAGAAATGGAAACTTTTCAAAATCTTTCATTTAAAATGGACAATTTAATTCATGACTCAGGAGCCTACTGCTGGAAGCAGCCAGGATTTGGACATACAAATCAATTACTGGCAATATTATTGCGTTTTTCATGAATAATGATAGTGAATGCAAAAAATAGCAGCCATAAAATCATCCCTTTTGTATCTATGGAAAGAAAGCTTAGCACACCTGGTTAAAAGTCACAGGGGCTGATTCCTGAAGCTATTTTGCCACACATACTAAAAGGGAAAAAACCTTAGTAATTCAGAACCATAGAGATAGAGCAGGTAACAGAAATAAATCGTAGACATGATTTCTCCTGTCTGAGAGTGGGCTGCTTTAAACACTAGATATAGCACAAAGTCATATGCAACATTAGGCAAACACATACTCAGATGGCTATTAATAAGAAGGTGGCGTAGTCTAGTGGTTTAAGTTGCAGATCCTCATATAGGAGCAATAGGACGTGCCGGACTTTATTTTTGAAGGGTGGGAGAGATGGAGTTTCTTCTTCCTTCCTAAGAGAGGGATTGGAGATAGGCATATATGTGAGTTTACTTTTCACTATATTTAAACTGTATTTGATGTATTTTGTTGATGCTGTTGATAATGTTAGTATTTTGATATTAGCCGTGCTGAGTCCTTTTTGGAGGTGAATGGGATAAAAGAATGCAATGTAAAAAATCCCTATGACTTTGCTACCAACTTTTTCTATGCAATCTTGGACATGATACTTTGGACTTCCTTTAATTTAACATTGGCAAAATTCATCCCTTCCTTTCCACACACACTACTAAGACCCTCACCCACTCTCTAGTCACCTCCCATCTTGACTACTGCAATCTGCTCCTCATTGATCTCCTTCTGAATAATCTTTCTCCCCTTCAATCTATTCAAAATTCAGCTACATGTACATATAAGAACATGATAGGCCATACTGGGTCAGACCAAGGTTCATCAAGCCCAGTATCCTGTTTCCAACAGTGGCCAATCTAGGTCATAGGTACCTAGCAGTTTCCCCAAAAGACAAAGGTTCCACAATGCTTGATTTGGGTCAAGCAGTGATTTCCCGGGTCCCTTTCAATAATGGTTTATTGACCTTTCCTCCAGGAACTTGTCCAAACCTTTTTTAAGCGCAGCTACACTAACAGCTTTTACTACATCCTCCGGTAACAAATTCCAGATTTTGATTACACATTGAGTGAAAAATAATTTCTCTTATTAGTCTTAAATAGGTTACCCTGTAGCTTCATTGCATGTCCCCTAGACTTTCTATATTCTGATGACATAAACAATCGAGCTACGTTCACCCGTTCAACTCCATTCATTAATTTATAGACCTCTATCATATCTCCCCTCAGCCATCTCTTTTCCAGGTTGAAGAGCCCTAACCTTTTTAGCCTCTCTTCATAGGGGTATCCTTCCATTCCCTTTACTATTTTGGTGGTTCTTCTCTGTACCCTTTCTAATAACACTACATCCTTTTTAAGATACGGTGACCAGAATTGCACACAATATTCAAGGTGCAGTCGCACCATGGAACGATACAGAGGTATTATAATATCCTTTGTTTTATTTTCCATTCCTTTCCTTATGATACCTAGCATTCTATTTGCTCTCTTGGCTGCCACTGCACACTGGGCGGAGTGTTTTAACATGTTATCCACGCTGAGATCTAAATCTTTTCCTGGGTGGTGGTTTCTAAAGTGAAACTTTGCATCGTGTAACTATAGTTTGGGTAGTTCTTTCCTAGGTGCATAACGTTTCACTTGTCCACATTAAATTTCATCTGCCATTTGGATGCCCAGTCTCCCAATTTATCAAGATCCTCTTGCAATTTCCAGAATCCTCATGGGTTTTAACAACTTTAAATAGTTTTGTGTCATCTGCAAATTTCCAGATCATTTATGAATATGTTAAAAAGCAGCGGACTCAGCACAGATTCCTGGGATAGTCCACTATTCATCTTTCTCCAATGGGAAAATTGGCCATATAGCGCTACCCTCTGCTTTCTTTTAACCAGTTCCTGATCCACAATAGTACACTGCCTCCTGTCCCATGACTTTTTAGTTTTGCCAAAAATCTCTGATGAGGGATCTTGTCAAAGGCTTTCTGAAAGTCCAGAAACACTATATCAGCCGACTCACCTTTGTCTACCTGTTTATTAACACCTTCAAAAAAACATAACTGATTAATAAGACAAGATCTTTCTGGTCTAAAGCTATGTTGGCTGTCTCCCATTAAGCCATGACTATCTACACATTCAGTAATTTTGTTCTTTTTGATCGTTTCTACCATTTTTCCCGGTACTGACATCAGGCTCACTGGTCTGTAGTTTCCCAGATCACCCCTGGAACCCTTTTTAAAAATTGGCGTAACATTGGCCATCCTCCAATGTATGGCGTAACATTGGCCATCCTCCAATCATCTTCAGGTATTACAGATGATTTTAATGATAGTTCACAAATTACTAATAGAAGGTCTTCAATCTCACATTTCAGTTCCTTCAACACCCTTGGATGTATACCATCCAGTCCAGGTGATTTGCTACTCTTCAGTTTATCAAATAGTTGTAATACATCTTCCCGGTGTATCAATATTTCTTTCAATTCTTCCACAGTATCACCTTTAAATACAACTTCAGTCATCGGTAACATCCCTACATCTTCCTCAGTAAAGACTGAAGCAAAGAATTCATTCAGTCTCTCCACTATGTCTTTTTCCCCTCTTAGTGCCCCTTTTACCCCTCTATCATATAATAGTCCAACTGACTCTCTCACAGTTTTTTCGCTACAAATGTACTTGAAAAAGTGTTTATTTCTTGTTTTTGCTTCCACAGCAAGCTTCTACTCAAATTCTCTCTTTGCCTGCCTTATCAATGCCTTGCATCTAACTTGCCAGTGTTTGTGCTGTTTCCAGTTTTCGTCATTAGGCTCTTTTTTCCATTTCCTGAAAGATTCTTTTTTGGCAACAACAGCCTCTCTGACCTCACCTTTAAACCATGCTGGCTGTATTTTGGACTTCCTTCTACTTTTCTTAAAGCATGAAATACAGCTGGTCTGGGCTTCCAAGATAGTATTTTTAAAGAACACCCAAGCTTGATGTAAGTCTTTAACCTTTGCAACTGCTACTTCTAGTTTTTTCTTAACTATTTTCCTCATTTTATCATAGTCTCCCTTTTGAAAGTTAAAAGATAGTTCTGTGGATTTCCTTACCATCTCTCCTCCATTAATTAAATCAAACACGATCATGCTATGATCACTATTGCCAAATGGCCCCAACACCCTTATCTCTTGCACCAGATCTGGTGTTGCACTAAGGACTAAGTCCACAATGGCTTACCCTCTGGTCGGTTCATGAACCAGCTGCTCCAAGAAGCAGTCATTTATTTCATCTAGAAACTGTATCTCCCTAGCATGTCCTGCCATGACACTAACCCAGTCAATACCGGGATAATTGAAATCACCCATTATTATTATTGTGCTGTAACTTTTGTTAGCTTCCCTGATTTCTTTGAGCATTTTATCATCCATTTGTTCATTCTGGCCAGGATAGTACACCCCTACTGCCATCGCCTTCCCCGTTTTACATGGAATTTCAATTCATAGAGATTCTACAGCAAATTTTGTTTCCTGCAAAACTTTAATCCTTTGTGACTCAAAGCTCTCTCTAACATAGAGCGCACCTCTCCACCAATTTGATCATCTCTATCATTACAATATACTTTGTACCCAGGTATCACAGTGTCCCACTGGTTGTCTTCCTTCCACCATGTCTCTGAGATACCAATCATATCTAACCTCTTATTTAGTGCTATATATTCTAACTCTCCCATCTTATGTTTTAGACTTCTAGCATTTGCATACAAGCATTTTAGAGACTGTATTTTATTCATATTAATCTGGCTATCGATAGGCAGGGGTAATTTGGAATCTTTAAGCTCTGTCTGCTCTGTACTCAAGGGCATTTGGGCTACTTTTGTCTTTGTTGGAACCTCTCGTCTGATATGCCCTAATTCATTTTTTAGGTAGTATCCTTCAAGGATACATTGTTATGAGCAGTTCACTCTTGGGCAACTGTTGGCTCTCTATTATCTAATTTAAAAGCTGCTCTATGAGGACAGACTTAAGGATCTTAATATGTACACCTTAGAGGAAAGGCGGGATAGAGGTGATATAATTGAGATGTTTAAATACCTCCATGGCATAAATGTACAGGGGGAGAGCCTCTTTCAATTGAAAGCAAGTTCTGCTACGAGGTGACATGGGATGAGGGTGAAGGGGGATAGATTCAGGAATGATATGCAGAAATATTTCTTTACGGAAAAAGTGGTGGATCCATGGAATAGTCTCCCAGTGGAGGTGGTAGAGATGAGGACAGTATCTGAATTTGAAAAAGCATGGGACAAACACAGAGGATCTATAAAGGAAAAAAGGGGACAGTTGTAGTTGTTGAGATGGAAGGACAGACTAGATAGGCCATGTGGTCTTTTTCTGTCGTCATATTTCTATGTTTCTATGTTTCTATTTTCTTTTTAAAGGTTAATGGTAGCCACCATAGCAACATTGGCTTATCTTCTGCCAATGTTGCTGTGCTCATGTAACCCCTCTTCTCAATTCACTTCAGTGGTTCCCTATCCATTTAACATAAGAACATGCCATACTGGGTCAGACCAAGGTCCATCAAGCCCAGTATCCTGTTTCCGACTGTGGCCAATCCAGGTCACAAGTACCTGGCAAGTTCCCAAAAAGGCGCACAGGTTCAACAAGGCTTTTCCCGGGGCAAGCAGTGAATTTTCTGGGTCCTCTTTGATAATGGTCTATGGACCTTCCCTCTAGGAACTTGTCAAAACCTTTTTTAAACCTAGCTACTCCAACAGCTTTTACTACATCCTCCGGTAATGAATTTCAGATTTTGATAACGCATTGAGTGAGAAAATATTTTTTCACTCAACGCATAATCAAAGCGTGGAATTCGTTACCAGGTTAGCCTGAAGATCCACTTCTTTGAGGCTGCTTTTAGATCCTGATGCTCCTCAATCTCTTGTCCACTACCTATTTGTATCTTGCCATACTCTGCTCCCCCATTTTGCAATGTTTTTTCATCTTGATTAGACTGTAAGTCTGATGAGCAGGGATTGTGTCTTACATTTATATGTGCAGCGCTGTCTTCACCTTGTAGCACTATACAAATGATTAGTAGTAGTAGTACTAGGTGTTCTAATGTTTTTCCTCATAAACACAGAGAAGCCTATTTGCAGTATTAAAATCTATCAGTCTGAGACTAGCAACTCATCATGTAATTATTGTTCCATTTTTCATTTTACCGCCTCATATTTATTTAAAATTACTTAGAGCCCACACTATAACCAAGGTGGGTAACAAAACACATACACAGTCCATCATGACAAACCCTGCTGTAGCTACAACTGAAGAGGTGGGAAGTAAAGCCTAGTGGCAGAAGACCTGGGGGGAGGGAGCGGGACATGAATGAAAGAGAATATGTTTTACCGCCCACCACTCCAGCACTAATCTAAGCTCCCTAGCCCTTGCCCTCCCCCCCCTCCCCAAAAAAGCGGCAAACTATGTCTTTGTGCTCTATGAATCTGAGACCTGAAGGACTGAAGTAGTAAGGAGTGCCTCAGTGAGACTGTGAAGGGGTAAAGAAGTATTTATTTTTGGAAGCTGCTCTTGCAGGACCCTGGAGGTTCTGAGAGCCAAGATGTGAAGAATTGATTCAGTGAGTCTGAGAATAAAGATGAATTTGCAATAGCAGAAGACCACCTTATTTCAGCAACTGAACAAAGGAGAAGAATAGTCTGCTTCGAGGATGCAGCCCAGAGAAATCATTCCAGTTTGTGCCCATTTTATTTGCTTACTTATCAACCATCAAAGAACTGTCTTTTTGGTATTTTTGTGTTTATTCTACTTTTCACTCAGTAAAAATTTTGGTTTTGTTCAGCCAATCCCTGCCTGGCCAATGAAGTCATTGGAGTTAGTGGTAGAAAAGAATTCTATGAAGAGAGAGTCCAGAGGCATAAGACTCTGGAGGTAATTCTCCCCCTCTTCCAACCCCACCGCCCTGTGTTCTCACACCGATCCAGGAGCAAAGGAGGTAAGCAGAAATCCTTTATCCCCTTTGCACCCTGGATCCGTAAGCAAAGAGGTTCTTAGGGCATTAATATTCATATACACAGCCTAAATAGTGCAATGTTCTTGTGGTATTGCTGGACTTTTTAACATTTTTAAGATAATATTAAAACACATTTTGATTACGTATGGAGGGAATGTGCGGCGTAAGTCCGGTGATGAAGATTGTGGTTGCAGATATGTCTACAAATTGAAATATACCTATTAATATTTCACTTTTATAATCAAATTGCTATTGATGAGATTTTGGGTTCATGTGGACATTTTAATATAATACAATTAAGAATATGTCTGAAGTGAAATTGAACAGCTTCAGTCAAGTAATGCTTATAACCGCAATTGTATTAATAGCTTGGAATTAATTGAATATGATTGAGCTTAGTTAAAAGATTTGAAATTTCCCATGATGAATCCACTGAGGCAATGTAGCTAGTCATGGATTTTATAATTTAATATCATTATGCAGGATTGTTTTAAGAATTGTTTACATTTCTTCTTGAGAGATCTTGTGGGAGTGATCCTATTTAATAATCTCAAGGTCAAACAGTATGCAGTGGGAGAACTGAGAAGAGTGATGTGTGGAGCAGTGTGTTAGATTATATCAGTGAACTATTTACATAATGAGCTATATACATATATACAATAATGGGGCTGTTTGAGAGGTGTGCTAGGATCGAGATCCTGTAATGTCTTGAAGGTAGAAAATAGGAGCCATTTATGTGAGGTCCTTGAAATGTTCTGTAAATAGAGCAGTCTTAAGAAGCTTTCTGAAGTCCTTGAGGTTGATCTTATGTGGTCGGGAGGGAGTTCCATATAGCGGGTGCTGCCAGGGAGAGTGCCCTCCTTGATGTGGCCAGCCTTGTTTTAGCAAATTCCTTTGGTGTTCTGATGGTGTCTGAGGTTCCTTTTCTTCTTGGTCTCTTGTTGTCATCGGTTTTTATGAGAGGACGTAGGCTGTCTGCTGAGAGGTTGTGTATTATTTTAAATATGTGTAGAAGTACTTTGAATTGGACTCTAGAGCTGATTGGGAGCCAGTGTAGGTGGTACAGTATGGGAGTGATGTGGTCGTGAATAGTGTAATCTGTTGTGAGTCGTGCAGCTGTGTTTTGTGCTAGCTGTAGTAGTTTTATTGTCTTTTTTGGTAGCCCTTGGTAGATGTGATTACAATAGTCTAGAGTTGGAGTGATGATGGCTTGACAGACTGTTCGGAAATGTTCCTGGGCGAGGATGGGTTTGAGCCTTCTGACTGTCCTCATTTCGTTGTTCTTTGTTGTTTTTGCGCTCTTTGTTGTTTTTGCGCTCTTTGTTGTTTTTGCTATGTGGAACTGGAGGTTGAGGTCCTTGTCGAGCGTTACTCTCAGGTATTTTATTTCTTGTCTTACCGGTATGATGGTGTTGTTTAGGTTGATAGTGGTCAATGGTGAGAATGTCCGGTTTCTTCTGATGAATAGAGCTTCAGTTTTGTTGTAATTTATTGATAGGTTGTTTTCCTGCAGCCAGGTTGCCATTTGTTGGAAGCAGTTGGCTATGTTGGAGTAGTCCGGGTTGTGCATATACGCAGATGATATAATGATATACACACCGGATTGGTGTGTATATCATTATATCATCAGCATATATGGTGTATTGAATCTTGTGGTCCTTGATGATGGTGCAGATGGGTTGTACGTAGATGTTAAATAGCAGGGCGGAGAGAGCTGAGCCTTGTGGGACTCCTTGCGTGGCTCTGAACGGTTGAGAGGTCTTTGTTCCACACTTGACTTGTGGTTGTCTGTTGGTGAGGTAAGATGTAAACCAGCTCAGGGTGGTGCTGTGTAGGCCTGCCTCCTGTAGTCTGTTTAGTAAGGTTGTGTGGCAGACAGTGTCGAATGCTGAGGAGATGTCTAGGAATATCATGATGATGCCCATTCTGGTGTTGTTGATTGTCCTCAATAGGCTGTCGAATAGCTGAATCAGTATGGTTTCAACCCCATGTCTGGGTCGGAAACCGTGTTGATTGGGATCCAGTGGATTGTGGATGTCGATGTGTTGTTGGAGTTGGTGTTGGACTGTTTTCTCAATGATCTTGGACAGGAATGGTAAGCTTGATATGTGATCTGTAGGCGGCAGGATCAGTTTTAGCCAAGGTGATTTTCTTGGGGATTGGACGTATTGTGGCTAGCTTCAGGGAGTTTGGCATTGTTCCCTTGGAGAGAGAGTTATCTACTATTTTCCGTATGACTTGTGTCAGGTCCTTTTTCGTTGCTTTGATCCAGGATACTGGGCAGGGATCTGTAGGGGCGGTGCTGGTGTTGAGGTCAGTGATGATCTTGGAGAGTTGTTCATTTGAGGGGATGTTGAATGTGCCCCAGCTCCGTTTAGGTTTGGATTTCTTGTATTTCACAGACACGCTGTTGTTCTTGGGTGTTGCAGTGAATTTGAGTTTGAGGTGGTCAGCGAAGATCTGTGGGTCTATTTGTTATTCGTTTCTGTTGGAGGGTTCTTTGGTGAGGGTCTTTACGATTTCGTAGAGTTCACGGGGTTTGTTAGTAGACTTCATGATAAGGTTAGTATGGTATTCTTTCTTCTGCTGGTTGATGAGGTTGTTATATTCCTTTTGTTTTGTCTGGTATCGTTCCTGTAGGGAGGTTGATTTGTTGCGTCTCCAGCGGCATTCAAGTTGCCTTAGTGCTCTCTTTGCTATGCGTATATCCTTGGAGTACTATAGAGTGGAGCAGGGTTTTGTGCTGCGTGATTGTTGTGTTCTGCGGGCGGGTGGTCTGGCGGCAGATGAAATGATGTCGTTCCATTTGGAGATTTGCTCATCTATGTCCATTGTCTCGGCGTTGAGGAGTGGTTACGTGTCTTGTGTGAACTGTTCCTTGTTGAAGCTTTTGAATCTCCTGTTTGTGGGTGTGTCGTTGTTTTGCCTTTTGAGTCTGTTACTTGTAGTTTAATCTTTATTAGGTGGTGATCTGACCAGGGTAGTAAACATCAGAAGTCATTTTCTTACTTACTATTATCATAATTAAATACTATAATCAGTTTAGAGTCACTAACTTACTAGGTGGTGCCACTGGCTGTGCTTTTGTTTTGGTAGCCATTTTGAAATTTTACTGCAAGTGTTCTAGTGTTAAATTTTAATGTTCTGAAGCCTTCACTGCATCAGGAAAATTCTCTCAAGTCAAACAGGTATTGTGTTTTTCCCTTTCTGCCAGTTTTATCAACCATTTTTTGTTGAAACAGTTGTTGAATGAGACAGTTTTGTAGTTGGTTCCATTTGGAACCATTAGTATTTAGTGGTTATTACATGTTACTGCAGAAATGGTGGTTTGTAATACTTAGTGAATTTTACCACATAACGTATAAATTTCAAATTTTAATTTTAATAACTGCTATCTGCTAATTAAGTAGTAATCTAATAGTAATTCAGTTACATTCTGAAATTTGTTGAATGTTTGATGCAGGCAAAATGATGGATTGTGATATGCATCGCAGACAAAATAGAAAAGGAAAAATGGAATCTCAGCTTGTCTTGTTACCAGATGCTGACATTTCTGAACCTGAGTGTGATGTAGAGGATCCAGAGATGGAAAATAATATGGATGAGTTGAGCGATGGTCCACTGAACGAATCAGAAGATGATCTTCCATTATCAACAGTTAGGGATCATGCAAGGCAGAAAGATCCCGATGTTGCTGGTGTAGATGATGATGATGATGATAATGTTCCACTGAACAGATTATTCAAAAATAAATCAAAATCAAAAGATGCAGTAATGTTTCAATGGAGGAGAATAAAGCCAAAAGTCACCTCCGATTCAATCTGGTCGTGAAAATTTTCTGATCCACCTGAGGAGGAAGAGCCTCCAATAAAATACTTTCACAGATTTTTTGCCACTGAACTTATTGAGCACATTGTGATTCAGACCAATTTACTTGCAGTTCAGTGTGTGTCCTCATTTAGAACAACAACAGTAGAAATCAAACAATACTGTGGAATGTTGTTGAAGATGGGCCTGGTTCCAATGCCCAGTTATAAATGCTACTGGTCAGAAGAACTCCATTTTCCACCTGTTGCTGGAGCTGACTATTTATTTATTTATTTATTTACATTCTCTTATATAGCGCGCTATTCTGCATCAGTGCGGTTTACATTGAACAAACTGAAATTACATTGAACAGGGCATTATAACTTGGAGATAACTATTTTACAGGGAACATGTAAATACAGGGACTAGTATGCAAACTCAAGCTAAAGTTGAAAAAGAGCAAGCCACTCATGAATGTAGCAAAATATAACCGTGAGAATATACAGTACCACCAGATTTTAAAGACTGCCTGCAAAATTGATTTGCTGCTTTAGATACAAATGACAGAGCTCCAGAAGAGTTATGGGATGCCATCAAGAAGGTTGGGCTGGAAGAAAATGAGAGGTCTCTACAAAAGGTGAAAAAGCAAAAATGGCCAAAATGGATGACAAGAAACTCTTAAAATTACCAAGAAACACAGAGAAACTAAAGCCAGAGGAGAAAGAAAGACAATCGCAGAACTCAACAGAGATTTGCAAAGTGCAGCAAGACAAGTCAAGGAAAAGGGAAGCTGTAAAACTAGAGGGCATAAAATAAAGCTGCAAAGAGGTCAACTTAAAAGCAATGTCAGGAAATACAATGACGTATGCAAGGAAAGAGAACAAAATTGGTTTTCCTAAAGCTATGAGAGTTAAAGAATAAATTCCAGCCTCGAATTGGCAGGCTACAAGATACTCAGGGATATATGTTGAATGATAAAAAAAAAGTGGAAAGAATATACAGAATCATTATACTATAAAGATCAACTGGACCAACAGCTGTTTCAACCTGAACCTTATGATCAGGAACCATTGGTGATGAAAGAAGAACTTGAAGCAGCATTGAAAGTCTTATCAAAGAACAAAGCACCTGGCATTGATGGAATTCCCACTTAAGTATTACAGCAATTGGATGCAACTGTAACCATACTTACAAGGCTCTGCCAGGAAATTTGTAAGAACATCATGGCCAACTGACTGGAAAAGATTTGGGTTTATACCAATATTGGAGAAAGGTGATCCGACTGACTGTGCAAATTATTACACAATGGCTCTGATCCCACAAGCCAGCACAATTCTACTTAAGATCATTCAGCAGAGACTGCGAGTTCAGGAAAGAGCAAGGAACAAAAGACATCATTGTGTATGCAAGATGGATCCTTGAAAAGACAAAAGAATACTAAAAGGATATCTATATGTGTTTTATTGACTTCAGCAAGGCTTTTGACCGTGTAAACCATGAGAAACTCTGGGCCACATTAAGAAGTGTCTGTATACCAGAACACCTGATCGTTCTCTCGCACAATCTTTACATTGATCAAGAAGCCACAGTTCAAACAGAACAAGGAGAAAAGGAATGGTTTAAAATCAGCAAAGGTATATGACAAGGCTGCATACTTTCCCCCTATCTTTTTTTATTTAAATGCAGAACAAATCATTAGAGAAGCAGCACTGTATGAAGACAACTGAGATGTGAAGACTGGTGGAAGACTTATCTTCGCTATGCTGATGATACCACATTACTGGCTGAAAGTAAAGATGATCTGAAACATTTGCTTCTTCAGATCAAGGGGAATAGTCTTAAAATAGGCCTGCACCTTAACATAAAAAATACAAAGATCCTGACAACTGGCAAAATCAATGGGCCCGTTATTCGAAGCGTTAGGTGCCACAAAGGTGCTGTTAATGACTGAGGCAGCAGGAGGGATTGGAATTGGCAGGAAGGAGAAGGAGAAAGTAAAAGCCCAACACCACCACCACGGACAGTGAGCTGAGGCATGTGGGAGAACTGATAACCGCCATGACAGACAGCAGCGATAGATGCCATGTCTTCTGGGAGGAGCCAGGCCTCAGTTAGCGCAAACAGATGGAGAATATTAGAGAGAAAGAGATTATGAGTAAAAACAAGTTTATTTGAGATGGAGTATGCGTTCCATAAGGCACATGAGAAAGGGAGAGGGGAAGGGGAAAGGAGAGGGATATGAATAAGATTAGAGGTGTTGCATGAAGATCTCTTCTCAGAGTGGGCCAGGGCTGGGGTTGATATCTCTGGATGAGAGAAGGAGAAGGAATAGAAGAGTACAGGGTAGAGAGGAGACAGTATGGCGGAAATGAGAGTGAGGTTGTCTTAGAGAGGAGATGACTGAATGAGAGGGAGAAAGTTGTGAAGCTCAAGAGCTGATGACAAGGTAGATGACAGAATGGAGGGGGACGTGAGGATGGTAAAGGTAAGGTAAGGAGGGGAGGAGTAAAGGTATTGGTAGGAGGGGAAACAGTGAATATGAAGAATAGGAAGACAAAGTGGTGAGGACCCATAGAAGAGAGATGAAGAGGAGAACAGAGGCCAGAAAAAATAGGTGGGAGAGAGCCCACAGGGGATTAGATGTACCTGTGAATAAGCGAGGTAAGGAGCAGATGACAGCTATAAGAGACTGAGTACCAGGGGGTGAGTGGGTAGAGGAGAGGGGGGTGGGATATAAGTTATTCAGCTGAGAAAAGCTGAACAATAGTGTAAAAAGATACAATGAGGTAAAAGAGCACACTAACAATGATAAATAAATATATAGAGCGAGGCAGACAGGACTCACAAAAAGCAAGCAGATTCAAAGTCCAGATTCCAGTACAAGGTACTGCCCAGAGCATCACTTACTGTACCTGCTTCTGCTGCTATTTGCTTCCTAAGGCGCTATATGGACTGGAGCCTCTGCCGCTGCATGGTCTAAAACCGGCATCTGAGGGCCTCTAGTGTGCACCAAACACCAAATTCACTTTGGGATGGAGGTAAGGGTTCACATTAGTCCCCTTTTACGTGCTCCTATTCACAACAACAGGACCATGGACTTTCACTTTGGGGGGCAATTCACAGTATCTGTCATTAATAACAACATTGGGTGCCCACTGGCAGGGTTCACACACACCCCTGTGCTGTTGTGGTTGGGAGCAAGGATGGGGCCCTGTTCAGGTGACAGAGGATGCTTCTGGATCCCATGATAGTGGGGATGATATTAGCCCCTTGCAGCCCTTCTGTTACAGTTCTTTGTGGGTCCCATTATTTTCTGACAATACATGTGGGGGGTTTCAGACAGTATCTAGTCACTGGCACCAGCTTCTCCTTGTCGTCCATAGCTTTGACGAGTCCTGTGGGTAATGCTATAATCTGCCTGTTACCTTGATCCTTCATCTGTTTACTCTGATACTTGTCTCTGCCCTGTGTGCCCATGGGACTGTGTTCCCTTGGTACCTGAGCCATCCCTGCCACCACTTGACATCCTCATGCCCATACACCAGGCTACATGTGTCCACTTTTGGTACCCTTTCCCTTCCTCAGCATCCCTGACCCCACATCCCACTTGGTCACATCGCCTCTCATCCTTGTCAGGTGACACCTTATCCCCACTTAGCTGTTCCTGCCTCTTGTGGCACCACTCTCAGGCCATGATATGTGTTTTTGCAAGGACATTTGATTGTAGATGTTTTATTGTTGCACGTAGCCATCCATCTACTACTACTACTACTACTACTATTAAACATTTATAAAGCACTACGAGGCATATGCAATGCTGTACAGACATATATAAAGATGGTCCTTGCTCATTAGAGCTTACAATCTAATTAAGACAGACAAGATGAAAGATAAGAATAAGGGGAAAAGTGAAGGGTGAGGAGACATAAGAAATAAAGGATCAGATCCAAAAGCAGCTTCAAAGAGATGAGCCTTCAGCATGGACTTGAAAAGAGGCAGAGATTAAGCCTGATGCACAGACTCAGGGAGTCTGTTCCAGGCATAAGGAACAGCAAGATGAAAGGACCGAAGTCTGGAGTTGGCAGTGGAAGAAAAGGGCAAAGAAAGAAGCAAGCCAGTAGAAAAGTGGAGTTCACAAGGAGGGGTGTAGGGATAGAGGAGAGAGGAAAGGTAGTGAGGAGCAGAAGAGTGAATGCACTTATAGATCAGAAGAAGACGTTTGAATTGGATACAAAAACGGAAAGGAAGCCAGTGAAGTGATTTGAGAAGAGCTGTTATATGAGTATATCGAGGCTTGGGCAACAGAGTGTTAGTAGTCTTCAGAAAGGAAGGGGGGAATTTGGTTAATGTTATAGAGAAAGAAATGAGAGGTTTTAGCAATCTGCTGGATATGTGAGCAGAAGGAAAGGGAGGCATCAAAGATGACCTGAAGGTTGCAGGCCGAGGAAACAAGAAGTAGAAGAGTGTTATCCACAGAGATAGAGAAAGGAGAAAGGGCGAAGGAAGGCTTAGGGGGGAAAATAAGAAGTTTGGTTTTGGCCATGTTTAATTTCAAATGATGGCGAGACATCCAGGTGACAATGTCAGACAGGCAGGCAGAGATGCAGGTCTGGAGTGTCTAAGAGATATCAGATGTAGAAAGATAAATCTGAGAATCTTCGGCTTAAAAAATGATAACTGAAATCCATGGGAGGAGATGAGAGCACCAAGGGGCTAGGTGTAAAGAGAGAAAAGGAGAGGGCTGAGAACAGAACCCTGGAGTATACCAAGAGAGGAATAGCACTAGAGGAGGAACCACCAGAAGAAACACTAAAGGAGTAATGGGAGAGATAAGAAGAGAACCAGGACAGTGCAGAGTCCCAAAAACCAAGTGAGGACAATGTGTCAAGGAGAAGGTGGTTATCAACAGTGTCAAAAGCAGCAGAAAAGTCAAGAAGGATAAGAACACAAGAACATAAGATATGCCATACTGGATCAGACCAAGGTCCAACAAGTCCAGAATCCTGTTTCCAACAGTGGCCAATCTAGGTCATAAGTACCTAGCAGTCTCTCCAAAAGACACAGGTTGCTCAAAGCTTGCATTGGGACAAACAGTGATATCCCAGGTCCCTTTTAATAATGGTTTATGGACCTTTCCTCCAGGAACTTGTCCAAACCTTCTTTAAACCCAGCTACACTAACAGCTTTTACTAGATCCTCCGGTAACAAATTCCAGAGTTTGATTACATGTTGAGTGAAAAAATATTTTCTCTTATTAGTCTTAAATAGGTTACCCTGCAGCTTCATTGCATGTCCCATAGTCTTTTTATATTCTGATGATGTAAACAATAAGGACAGAGTAAAGGCCCTTGGATTTAGTCAGGAACAAGTCATTGGAGACTTTGGCAAGTGCTGTCTCAGTAGAATGTAAGGAATGAAAGCCAGATTGAAGTGGATCCAGAAGGGCTTGAGAGGAAAGAAATTCAAGACAACAGCGGAGGACTGCACACTCAAGAAGTTTAGATATGAAGGAAGAAGGGAGATGGGTTGATAATTAGAAGGACAACTAGGGTCAAGAGAAATTTTCTTCATCTGCCATTGCAATCACTTCACAGATGCTACATCAATATTGGCAACCTCACAACCTGCACTGCCTTGAGCTGGCTGATGCCTATCACCCTGTTTCCATGCTGTGGTGATTTGACTGTGGCCATTCCTTTCTAGCCATCCCCTAGCAGGGGGGACTCTAACTGCCATCCATGTTAGGTCTGCAGCTACATACTGTTGTGGGCCAGACTCATGACCCAAACACCTGGGTGCAGGCTCCTGCATGTGTCCTGGCCCATCTCCACTGTTTGTATGCACATTCCCACAGCTAGAGTCCAACAGCGAAGCAAAAACAACACTCACAGTGGGGAAACAAAACACAGTATGGAGCAAGATGTAAGTAACATGAGGAAACCTTTTTTTAGGAAACAACCTTATTCCTGGGATTATGGCTCTTTGTACTCCAGGAATAAGTCTATTTCCTAATAAGGTGTAAGGTGCTTTCGACTCGGTTAACCATGTACAACTTCTTCACCGTCTTCAAGAAAAGGGAGTTCAGGGATCAGCTTGGGAATGGTGTAGATCCTACCTAACTAACCGCTGGCAACAGGTGCGGATAGGATCTTCAACTTCTGATCCTTTCCAGCAACGACAGGGTGTACCCCAAGGATCCTCATTATCAGCTCTTCTATTTAATATATGTATGCAACCAATCTGTGAAATCATCAGGACATTTAACGCCTCCAGCTTGATCTATGCAGATGACGTACTGATATTCACTCCAATAAAAATCAATGCCCCTGACTTCTCCACAATAATCGCTTGCTTCAACGCGATTACAGATTGGCTCCTAACCCAGAACCTGCGAATAAACTTCAAGAAAACGGAAGTCCTATTCGTAACCAGGAACAAGAAATTCCCCCCCCCCCCCCGCAACATTGAAGGTGAGAGATGCGGAATTACCATGTAAATCATTGATTCGCTACTTGGGAGTCACCATCGATCAAGAACTTACCTTCAAAGATCACATAAAGCAGACCGTCAAATCCATTTACTACAAATTAAGAACGCTGAAACCCTTAAGACCTCTACTCGCCCCTAATGACTTCCGAACAATCTTCCAAGCCCTTGTAACACCACATTTTGACTACGCTAACGTCATCCTGCATGGTCTACCCAAGAGCACCCTCAACCCACTCCAATTGGCGATGAACTCAGCAGCCCGCATCCTCTGCGGTACCTCCAGTAGAGACCACATCACCCCCATACTAACAGAGCTTCACTGGCTACCCCTGCAAGCCAGGATAACTTACAAAGCACTTCTGCTGTCCTTTAAAGCAATTAATCAAATAGCCCCACCTTCCCTCTCCTCACTTATTATCAACACCCCCACGAACAGACTGAGAAGATCCGCAGCCGCTAATACCCTTGTCGTACCAAAGGAGTACACTAAATGTAACCAAGCAACCAGAGACAGGGCCTTTACCTTATTCGCTCCAACTTGCTGGAACAATCTCCCTCCTCATATCCGATCAATAAAAGACCTCTCCCAATTTAGAAAGGTCCTTAAACATTACCTATTCTGTCATCACCTTCTAGGCCCTAACTCTACACCTCCTCCCCCTATCTCGCAAATCACCCACACAGCCTCTGACATTCCAAAAACATAGTCATTACAGAACACGAACTAGACTCTCTGCACACCCAAATTTATGATCCCAACTTGAACTGTAATTTGCCAGAGGTAATATATCTTTCTGTACATAGTTTGTATATAGTTTCCCATGTTATCTCCAAGTTACTGACCCTGTTATAATGTAAGCAAAGGATTGTTCTAATGCGAAAATTTGTTATCTGTAAACCGCGCTGATACCAAAAAGCGCGGTATATAAAAACTGTAAAATAAAATAAATAAATAATAAATAAAATAAAGGTTTCCTCATTTCACTTATACCTCACTCCAGACTGGTGTTTTTTCAATCCCACAGTTAGGCCTTTGTCAGTGTGCTTGCTGGGGCCTGCATCTCTGACCTTCACCCCTACCATGATCCCTGTCCCTACAGATACCATTGGCTACCCACCTCCACAGCCGGAGCTGAATTCCCCTCCATGTAGCCAGGAAGAGTTGCATGTTACTCCTCGGGTACAGTGCTGCCTTGCATTTCAGAACCATTTTTGCCAGGGTCTCTGCCTCGTTGGGGCTGAAATTTGCAGTCCTCATGGACGCCATACTACTGCTATGTATCAGCCCAACCAGAGGGGGCTCCTGTACTGGCAAAATGGGGAATCTGCATACCCGTGTATTTATTTAATTTATTTATTTATTTTATATACTGCTTTATCTAGATAATCAAGGCGGTTTATAGGAAACATTTACAACTATTGCACAAGCAGCTTACATAGAACAGTTAACAATTATAAGCAACAAATAACTTAATGTTTGTAAACTATTTACACAGGACATAACCAGTACTGTACTTGGAATGTTAAATTCAGGGCCATACCGATGGCAAAATGTGCCCTGTGCGACTTGCACATCGGGCGCATGCCCCGCAACCCCATCTAGCCACTTTATGGGGGCGGGAGAGAAGAGGCGCGCACCCGATGTGCCAGCCGCCTGCCGCTGGCACACTAAGCAGGTCTGGTCCCTCCTGGAGAGACCAGACCTGCTTAGTGTGCCGGCGGGAAGACTTCAGGGGCACATTTCGGCTCTCTGAGAGCTGAAATGCGCCCCTGAAGTCCTTGCGCCCTGTGCGGCCGCACCACTTGCACAGGGCTCGGTATGGTCCTGGTTACATTAGAACAACAGGATCCCTGTGTATTCCATGTGACCCATTCCTGTGCAGAATGATGGGTTCTGGCGCCATTGTTTTTGTCTCTACACATATAAATTGTGCCTTCTTTGCCCATATTACCCGGTTAGTGGCATCCTGGCTGGTTCCTCTTCCCTTTTTGTGCTTTGCACGAGTTACTGTCAGATTTTCATTTTAGCGGCGTTACACGGGTAGATAGAATATTATTCTCTGGTCGCTGCCCGAGTAGGTCTATTTACCCACTGACCACCATGGACCCCTCAGCACCCATATTCCATACTTGCCCATTTGAGCCAGACTATCTCATAATTCATGTCCTTTTGCTGAGCAGGTAGCTTTAACCGGGTAGCAGCTCCTTCGGCGCCTCATGCAATATTGGGCCCAATATGTTTATCATTGATGGAGAAGAAATTGAAATAGTTGATAACTTTAACCTACTTGGATCAATATCAATAAAGAAATGACAAGCAGAATCATCAGAAATCCAGTGATGCATTGCTCTTGGCAGAATGGCTATGAAGGACTTGGGCAAGACTCTCAAGAGCAGAGATGTCTCTCTCCATTAAAAGATTCGACTTGTCCAAGCCATGATATTTTCAATAATGTCATATGGATGCAAAAGTTGAACAGTGAAAATTATAGACAGAAAGCAAATCAATGCCTTTGAATTATGGTGCTGGCGAAGAATACTTGTATACCATGGGCTGACCAAAGAATAAACTACTTAGTTCTAGAGGAAATCAAACCTAAGCTTTCTTTAAAAGATCAAATAACAAGACTTTGACTTTCATATTTTGGGCACATCATGCAAAGAGAGAAAGATATCATGGCAAGGTAGAAAGTCAATGCAAAAGAGGAAGGCCAGCAATGAGATGGGCTGATACAATAACAGCAGCTATGGTTGCCGCTCTTTCAACAATGAGCCACCTGACTGAAGACCAAACACAATTTCGGACAACTATACAGAGGGTCACCATGAGTCAACATCGACTTGATGGCACTTAACAACAGCACAAAATTTGAGCCATGGTTCACATGTATTAATGAAAGAGCCCTGCATATGAGTACTAGCATGTTTATTTTTAGGAAAAATGCACTGTATATTACTAAAAGAAAAAAGAAAGTGCAAATAGCTGGGGAATCCTCATCTGGAACATTGTGGCTAATGCTGGAGTTTGCATCTCCAAAGGATATACGTAAATAAAAGCCAGTCTAGAGCTATGAAAGGCAAATAAGCCCTATCAAATGAGACTTGGAGGCATATTTACTAAACATTAGCATGGGGTTTGAGGAGTGCTAAGGACACTGTGCTTACAGTTAGAGCAGGCCTTGGTACTAAAAATCCCATACTAACTAGTTAGCATGCCTTTTGGTGGGGATTAGGTAGGTTAGGGGTGTAACGTAGGCATTGATGGTGCACTGTGGTTAGCATAGTCATTTTGGGTTTGCACTAAATGCGCCTTTGCTATCAGCATAGGTCCACTTAACACCGCCACAATACATTGTTGGTTCCATCCAGTTCTGCATGGACATAATCTCCACACAATAAAATTTGGATAATTGTTCCACTTATTTAGCTAATTTCAGGCTTCAAGTACT
Organism: Ichthyophis bannanicus; assembly: GCA_033557465.1. Lineage (NCBI taxonomy): Eukaryota > Metazoa > Chordata > Amphibia > Gymnophiona > Ichthyophiidae > Ichthyophis > Ichthyophis bannanicus. The sequence continues at coordinate 750,119,818 of CM066036.1, read as the reverse complement.
AAAGTGCAAGGTGACTTCTCAAAAGTCCACTTCATATGAAAAAATAGTGCAAAATGCTTAATAGAATGCAAAAATGCCAAATTTCAGTATTTTGTACAAATTTTTCAACGTGCACTTTTAAGAAGTCATTTCACAAAAGTACACTTTGCTGCAATAAACTTTCACATCAAGTCCGCTTTGTGCAAAAATGTATTTAAATTTGCCTTGAATGAGCTGCTGTGATATAAATTCATGCAAAGCAGTTTATTAGTGCCAAAAATTGTGGAAACAGACCCATAAAAAATGTTTCACAGGCCTGTTTTTTTGCAAGAAAAATAACTACAGTTCTGGAGATGTGACCAAATTTGAAAGTTCAAGGATTGTCCTTCTTACTCCAAAAGTTCGACAAACCTTTTGAATATTTATTCCAATGTAACTATGTATCCTGTTACTTGAATGTTTTGGCACATTTCAAGTAATATTTAAAAATTATAAGATGTGGATAGAAATAGTTGAACTTAGCATTAACATATTTTGTATATCTTTGTCTTTGAGCTTGTGTTCACATGCACAAGATTATTATTCTTCACAACTGATCTGATCTTACTATTCACAATTTTATCAAGTCCTAATCCTTTGCTTGTGCTATCACACACATTTCCATAATAACAGATGGCTATACTGCATGAAGGTTATGATAAAGAAAAACAAAGCCTTCCTTTTGCTTGGTTTATCAACAGAACAGATGAATTGCAAGATGACAGGTTATGTTTCATACTATTCTAGGCAACAAATTAGAAAAGGGAAAAAAATCCAAAAAATTATATAAAGAAGTCACGTTTTGTTGAAATTTTATGATGTAAAAGGAATTATTATAGGAGCTCCACATGCTTTCCCAAAATTGTAAATGCCTATAAAGACACAGAACTATGGGGAATGTTTATTAAACCATGCTAATCAGCGTGGGATTTGCAAGCCCTTTCGTGTGGGATTTGCAAGCCCTTTCGTGATTTAGATGTTTGAAAATGGCCATTCAAATGTCCCAATCGCATCCATGTTCCAAGAGTCATTTTAGAATGCCCTGACTTTACACGTATCATGCATAATCACATCTAGGTTGCACAAGATTTTGCAGCTTCTTATATATTATTCCGTGACCCTTAGTATCCATATTTTGTGTTCGATTCTGAGGAAGAAAAATCTCAACCTGATTTCTATAGCCAATTTTTTTAGTAGGGAGCAAGATCTCCTTCTGCAACTGTATACCTTTTTATTTAAGATTCAGAAAGAGAAGGAGCTCTTATGAGAGAGAATTCTTTTGATCTGATATTTGTGATTTTACGTTGGAGGAAAAGGCAGTTTGTCCTGTGTGTTTATATAAATTCTTACGTTAATCTCAGAATGCGAAAACAGTAAATACTAGTAAGCTCTCTGAAGGGCAGCTTAAGAACTTTAATTTGTTGTGGGAAGGAGGATTTTGGCTAACTCCAACCTTCCTTAAGATAAAGAGGATTTTGAAGGAGTTTGTAGGATCTGTTATTTAGAGATCCCTGTATGCTGTAAAAATAGAAAAGTAAGGAGAGATATTTGGTTGCTTAGGTGGTACTTGAAGGAGAGGAGAAGAAGATTCAGAGCTTCCCAGCTAAAGGTTCTCACAGTAAAGAAACTTCTGTTCTATATTCACTAGAGAAAATCCTGGAGAAGGACCACATACGATTGACAAATATACAAACAGGAATGGAGTAGATACCACACCATTCACAGAAGATGATGTTTTTAAACAGCTTAAAAACGGAAATTGGACAAAGCCATAGGACTGGATGGGATGCATCCCAGGATATGTAAAGAGCTCAGAGAGGTTCTGGCAGGGCCTTTAAAGGATGCTTTTAATAGATCCTTGGAGACGAGAGAGGTTCCAGAGGATTGGAGAAGGGCTGTTGTGGTACCTCTTCACAGAAGTGATAATAGGGAAAAGGTGACAAACTATAGGTTGTTAAGCCTTACCTCGGTGGAGGAAAAAGTAATGAAGGTGCTCCTGAAAGAAAGGATAGTGGACTTGGCATGGGATAGATACAGTGGCATGGGACAGACACAGTGGCATGGGATCCCTTTATAGCAACAGGATAAAATAAAAATAACCTTAACTGTCTCTGCTATCTCAACAAATAGGGGTGACCTGCACGGAGCGGTGGGTATACCCCTAAACAAAGGCATGGGGAGGGATAACTTGCACGGAGCGGCAGGTACACCTACTCTTGCCACCTTGCTGGGCAGACAAGATGGACCTTGATGGTTTTTATCTGCCATCATATATTATGCATGTCTTTCTAGAAACCAATGGGTCACATGATCTGAGGCAACATGGTTTAACCAAAGGATGATCATGCCAAACAAATTTAATTGACTGGATGACCAGAGAACTAATTCAAGGTCATGCAATGGATTTGATCTACCTAGATTTCAACAAAGCCTTTGATACTGTTTCTCACAGAAGGCTTATCAATAAACTGAGCAGCCTGGGGGTGGGTCTCAAGGTGGTGAACTGGATCAGAAATTGGTTAATTAGCAGATCACAGAAGGTGATGGTAAATGGAACTCAATCAGAAAAAAGAAAGGTGAGTAGTGGTGTACCCCAGGGATTGGTCCTGGGACCAGTACTGTTCAATGTATTTGTGAGTAATGTTGTTGAAAGATTGAAAGGAAAATCTGCCTTTTTTGCAGATGATATGAAAATTTGCAACAGACTGGAGTCCTCTGAGGGAGTGGACAACAGGAGGAAAGATCTACAAAAACTGGAAGAATGGTCTAATGCTTGGCAGTTAAGATATAACATGAAGAAGTACAGAGCCGTGCACTTAGGATACAGAAATCTAAAGGAATTGTATGCGATAGGGGGCAAGAGGTTGGTGTGCACAAACCAGGAGAAGGATTTCAGAGTGATAGTGTCTGAGGATCTCAAAGTGGCAAATCAATATGACAAGGCAGTAGACAAAGTCAGAAGGATGCTAGGTTGCATACAAAGAGGAAAAACCAGCAGAAAAGAGGAGGTATTAATACTCCTGTACAAGTCATTGGTGAGGTCTCACTTGGAGTATTGTGTCTTGAAGGACTACAAAAGGGGACTGCTACGTCTGGAGAGAGATCTGCAATAGTGAGTATATACATCTGGGAAATTTTCTGAAGGGAATTCTTTGGATTAAAGCTGATTAATCTGTGAACCCAGTGTATTTGTTAAATCAGTCAGGGCCTAGTAGCAGCAGTTTAAGTTTAAATATAAAACACAGAAGAGAGCTTTCTGGTTAAATTTAGAACCCAGCAGAGAGCTTGTAGTTTAAATTTAATACTCACTCAGGGCCTAGTAGCAGCAAAGTGCTTTTAGTTTAAATTTAAAACAGAGAAGAGAGCTTTCTGGTTAAATTTAGAATCCAGCAGAGAGCTTCTAGTTTAAATTTCATACTAAGTTAGAGCCTAGCAGCAGCAAAGAACTTTAATTTAAATCAAATCAGAATATAACTTAGCATAAAAGGCAAAACAGGGTCAGTATTCTTTGAGCAATAAATAAAGTCTTCTAGAGACCTTTACAAATAGGCCTTCTACCTAGGGGGCAAGAGACTTGTGAAACTTTTAAATAGGTGTTAAAGTCAGGTGGCAGGTCAAAAGGCCATTTTGAAAGACTCCTGCTATCCAAGCAAGGACTGTTAATCACCCAGGAAGTTGGTCACAGCTTACCTCAGAAGCACAGAACAGGGTACTGTGTAGCAGCCCTCTTTTAATAAGTCTTATTTCCCTCCCTCCCTGGGGTAATCATAGCTTTAGAGGTACTTACACATCATAAAGGAAAGGAGCTGCTCTCAGGTGCAGCTCTTTATCCAAATCAGTCATACATTAAGGACCTGTGATTAATTAAGATTCAGGTGAACAAGGTATATTAAACATATTAGGTACACTTTTATTAGTATAAGTATCCACAGCAACCCTTAGTAAGTAAAGAACTTAAAGATCTAAGCACAAGCTTAAATTAATATGCAAACAGCAGTCCAGCAGCAAGATGGGGGCTTTCCAGTCTTTTTCATTGGGTGTCACAAGTATGATTTTCTCTCAGTTACTGAGAGGTCTTACGTGTGCACTAGGTACAAGCAGCTCTTTGCTCTCAGGGAATGAGTCCATTCTCTAGAGGCTAGAGTAGCACATTTGGAAGACATAAGAAAGATAGAGAGGTACATAGATGAGACCTACAGGGATATAGACCTGAGGTCCCACCTCCAGTCTGGCAGTATCCCTGTTGCCATGGAGCAGAGAGGTCACGTGACAGGAGAGCATCACCCTGGTGTGGCAGGAAGTGATCCTGTAACTAGGACCTGTCCTCCAGGTGATGTTAAACACTCTCGCACCAAGGAAGTTTCTCCAGGGCCATGTGCCCATGAGGGAAGGGTTAGGACAGCCGTTATAGTTGATGATTCGATCATTAGGCATGTAGATAGCTGGGTGGCTGGTGGACGTGAGGTTTGCCTGGTAACATGCCTGCCTGGTGCAAAGGTAGCAGACCTCACGTGCCACCTAGATAAGGTCTTAGATAGTGCTGGGGAGGAATCTGCTGTCTTGGTACATGTCGGTACCAATGACATAGGAAAATGTGGTAGGGAGGTTCTGGAGGCTAAATTTAGGCTTTTGGGTAGGAAGATGAAATCCAGAACTTCCAGGGTAGCGTTCTACGAAATGCTTCCCGTTCCATGCGCAGGACCCAAAAGGCAGGCAGAGCTCCGGAGTCTCAATGCGTGGATGAGACGATGGTGCAAGGATGAGGGTTTTGGATTTGTTAGGAACTGGGAAACATTCTGGAGAAAGGAGGGGCTCTTACGAAGTGATGGGCTTCACCTTAACCGGGATGGAACCAGGCTGCTTGCATTAACCTTTAAAAGGAGATAGAGCAGCTTTTAAACTAGATATTAGGGGAAAGCCGACAGTCGCCCAAGAGCACATGGTTCAGAAGAATGTATCCTTGAAGTTGAAGGATACTATCAAAAGCAGACAGGTAACAAAAAAGAGTAAAGTAGCCCTAATGCCCTTGAGTATGGAGCAGACAGAGCTTAAGGATTCCACATTACCCATGCCTACCTATAGGCAGATTAATATGAATAAAATAGTCTCTAAAATGCTTGTATGCAAATGCTAGAAATCTAAAAAATAAGATGGGAGAGTTAGAATATATAGCACTAACTGAGAGGCTAGATATGATTGGAATCTCTGAGACATGCTGGAAGGAGGACAACCAGTGGGACACTGTGATACCTGGGTACAAACTATATCGTAATGATAGAGATGATCAAATTGGTGGAGGGGTTGCTCTCTATGTTAGAAAGGGCATTGAGTCAGAAAGGATTAAAGTTTTCCAGGAAACAAAATTTGCTGTAGAATCTCTATGGATTGAAATTCCATGTAAAAAGGGGAAGGCGATGGCAGTGGGGGTGTACTATGGACCGCCTGGCCAGAATGAACAAATGGATGATGAAATGCTCAAAGAAATCAAGAAAGCTTACAAAAATTATAGCGCAGTAATAATAATGGGTGATTTCAATTACCCCGGTATCGACTGGGTCAGTGTCACAGCAGGACATGCTAGGGAGATAAAGTTCCTAGATGAAATAAATGACTGCTTATTGGAGCAGCTGGTTCATGAACCAACCAGAGGGGAAGCCATATTGGACCTAGTTCTTAGTGGAACCCCAGATCTGGTGCAAGAGATAAGGGTGTTGGGGCCACTTGGCAATAGTGATCATAGCATGATCACGTTTGATTTAATTAGTGGAGGAGGGATGGTAAGGAAATCCACAGTACTACCTTTTAAGTTTCGAAAGGGAGACTATGATAAAATGAGGAAAATAGTTAAGAAAAAACTAAAAGGAGCAGTTGAAAAGGTTAAAGACTTACATCAAACTTGGGAGTTGTTGAAAAATACTATCTTGGAAGCCCAGACCAGCTGTATGCCATACTTTAAGAAAAGTGGAAGGAAGTCCAAAAACTGCCAGAATGGTTTAAAGGTGAGATCAGAGAGGCTGTTGTTGCCAAAAAAGCATCTTTCAGGAAATGGAAAAAAGAGCCAAATGACGAAAACTGGAAACAGCACAAGCGCTGGCAAGTTAAATGTAAGGCATTTATAAGGCAGGCAAAGGGAGAATTTGAGAAGAAGCAGGGCAGACACAGTGGATCTCTTTATAGCTAGAGGATAAAATCAAAATTTCCTTAAATATCTTTTATACTTCAACAAGTAGAGAGGATGGCTTTCATGGAGCAGCAGTTACAACCCTAAACAAAGGCATAGAGGGGGGTGGTCTGCATAGAGTGGTGGGTACTATCCTAAACAAAGGCGTGGAGCATGATTCCAAAAGGGGCACATCTAGGCCATCTGAATGGCCCCGAGCAGGGTGGGCTCATTAGGATCCGATTCTGTACTGCAGGAACAAAGCATTCCCATGGCATAATTGGGCCTGAGGACTGCCCGGCTTCCCCCTGCATGCCTGCAGGGATGTCCTCCCCGCAGGCACCCCTGGCTCCTGTGGCTCAGACGTCCCTCTTCCCCATTGCCTGACCCACGGCTGGCCCCGGCCCCAGCCCAGATCGCCCTGTCAGTCCTGCTTATTCCACTTTCAAGGTGGAATAATCAGCACGTCCCCTCTGACCCCTAAGATGTACAGAGCCGTGACCTGTTTGTCTTGCCAGCTCAGCCCACCTCCGCTCCCCGCCAGCTCTCCCCATCCTGCTGCTCTGGCCATGCGGGGAGAGCCAGAGAGGGAATAAGGGCAGGACAGCTTGTGGGGCTACATGTCGTGCAGCTCCGCAAACCGCAACTCAGAATCGGGCCCATGGAGGGAGGTGACATACATGGATCGGCAGGTACGCCTACTCTAGCCACCTTACTGGGCAGATTAGATGGACCATACTGGTCTTTATCTGCCGTCATATACTATACTACCATGTAAAAGAGATGTTCAACAGATACCAAAAAGAAGAGGAAGGAAAGTAGATTCGGTTAAGAAGTCTGTATTGAATCTCAGATGATCAGTGAGGATTCTTTTGTTTACAGTGTTTAAGGAGACATCTAAGAGCAACCAAAGAAACAAAATAAGCTCCAGAGATCACAGCCACAAAGGGCCCGATATTTTTCTGAGCAGGCTATGCGCCACTACAGCGCATAGCCTAGCCTGCCGACCATTAACCCTGGATTTTCGATGCTGGAGTCATATGTGGACCCAGCGTTGAATATCCGGGGATCGCTACACAAGCCGGAAGGTAACTGGGCAGCAGCGATATCACATGCTGCCCGGTTAGCTCCTGTGCCAAAAAATAGGTGAGAGTTTTCCTTGCCTATCTTTTCAGCACAGATTGCTAAGTGGGCAGCATGCAATATCCCTGCTGCCTGGTTATTGCTTGTTGCCGCCTCCTCTCTGCTCCTAAATGCCCTGATGCTAAGTGGACAGCATCGGGGCACGTAGGGGAGTTAGAAGGGGATATTCATTGGCACTAGCCGTGTAAAGTGTATGTGGCATTGAATATCCCAATTTAAGGCATTTTCACAGTTTACTGGGCTGTAAACCGTGTAAATGTCTTGCGAATATCGGGCCCAAAGTCTTTTAGGAGTTAAGATTTCCACTTACTGGCCTGGTTATAACTAAATCTAAACCACATCATTTGCCTTTGTGCTACCATTGCATTAGTAAATATTGTCACAGGTTGGTTCCACTAGCTTAGTTTTCTGGGTCAAGAATTCAGCAATAACGTCCCTTTTAAATTGATGAGGTAGGACACCGGTGTACTATTTACCTGCATTGTTTACAATGAGTGGATGCTTCACTATGGACTTCTCATTAACAACTTTTCAGTACTACAATACAGTTTAATTGTACAACTTAGGGGTATGCCACTTAACCCTCCATAGCCCATGTTCCCTGTAAAATAGTTATCTCCAAGTTATAATGCCCTGTTCAATGTAATTTCAGTTTGTTCAATGTAAACCGCACTGATACAGAATAGCCCGGTATATAAGAGAATGTAAATAAATAAATAAATAGTGGCTGCCATAGGGTATCGGAGCCACGGCCCCATTGAATTAATGATTAGCACTGAATTCATTGGGGCCGCAGCTCCGATACTGCATGGCAGCAGCAACCGCTGCTTAGTAAACTTACCCCTTAGTCCAAAGTGCTATTACAAACAACAACATTCCCTGTGTTCCCACTTATTTGCATCTCTTTATAATCTCTGTATATCAAGTTTGTCTATTCTACCTGTCACTTGTTCTCTCTTTCTCTATTCTCGGAATTTGCTTCCTCTGGGTATTTATCTTCTTTTCTTTAACCTTCCTTCTTCTTAAGATTCTCTTTATATGATTGTTTCTTCTAAAAAATTAGATTTTTATTTTCTTCTTCCTCCAGTCCTTTAGCTTTTATTTCCCGGAAAATTAACCTCCCTTCTAGCTAGTTGTTCTCTATGCTCTCAGTTTTACTTCTGACTTTCTACTTCCTCTTCTTAACTTCACCCATTTCTCTCCAATTTGCTCTTTATCTGTCCATCGGTATCAATCTTTATTTTTTTCTCTAGCTTTTTATGTTCTATCTTTTCTAGTACTTTTTTCTTCTCTTGTGTTTCTCTTACTTTGACTTCCCTTTATCTACCATTGTTTCCTCTCTTCTATGGTCTAACTCAAGTTCTTTTTTTTTTACTTTTTTATTTTTTACTTTTGTTTTCTCATTTCCTTTTTCTGTTGTGTCTGTGAATTAGTCACCTGTCCTCTCATTTTTCTTTCTAGTTCTATAAGTCTCTTCTCCTTTACCTTCCCTTTTCTCTCATCTTCCATTAGATTCATTTTATTTTATACCTGTGTTCTCTATACTTGTGTGTTTTCTTTTTTCCATATCATATATCTCTATGCACTCAGTTTTTCCAGCCATATTTATTTGATTTTGCAGATTTTTCCTCTCATAGTTTCCTTCCTTTAACATTTCTTTTCAATGTTATCTTTTGCTTTATCATTGCTCAGATATGTTTTTTTTCAGATGGCACTATATTTTCATCTGTTTTCTTATATTGCCATTTATCTTCATCACTTTTGCTTTTAATTTCAGTTTAAGTAAAACTTCACCCTTGGTACCATATTTTTGTTTCTCCCAAGATTTATTTTCCTTCTCTGTCTGAATTCCTTTCTGTTGATCTTTAATTTTACATTTCTTTCCTAAGTTTGTCTGTGAGAACAGAGAGAGATCAAATATGGTTAAATAGAAATTATATGAAGAGAAAAATGTGAAAAGAGAAAATAATATTCCCTGGACATAGATGTCCTGACCCGACATGGTCCAAACTACAGCCTACGAGCTTCCTTCTGCCTCTACCTTTCCTGCTTTCTCATCAAACAGTCTGAGCTTTTGTACTGCCCATCGGAGCTGGTTCCAGAAGCTGAATTACTTTCACCTGTGTTCCGAACACCTGCTGCTTTCACAATATGGGGCCCTTTTACTAACGGACACTAAGGTGTTGCACCTAATGCACGATTAGCACTGAAACCTTGGTGCATTACATACAGCAGGGGTGTGGAAAGCAACATGGAGCAATGTCCCATAGCATGTGCTGTATTAGCTAATGCAGTTAGCACAGGGTATTAGCATAGCACTGGCTGCACCAAGCTCACCACACCCACTCTCTACCTCTTATCCACACGTTTGCGCCTCTAACACAAGTTGCACAGTTAGCGCAGGAATTGTACTGCATTGTCATGGCACTGCACTGCCTGCAACCGCATCCCGTGTACCTTTCGCGCATGCCAGAACATGTGCCGTCAGATAGCGTTCTTTAGTAAAAGACCTTCTATATCCTTCAGACTGCTTTTCTCCAATATGAGAAGATTTCCTGTCAGTTCAGGACTCTCAGAGACCACATTTCCAGCATTCCCATGAGTTCACTTTGTTTCCGAGCTTTCCTATGCTTTTCGCAGCTCATTTTAGCATCATACTGCTATATAACACTGCAGAATGTCGCAGTATATACTGAAGTAACATGTCAGCCTTCAGTTGTGATTCACTGATTTACCTTGAAGCACCTTATTTGTATGCCTAGGTCCTAAATAGAACTATTCCCCAATCCAAGGACCCACATATGGGAATCAAGCATATATGTGGAAATAGAGGAGAAACAAGCTTTGACTTCAAGTGGCTCTCCATCCTGAAGAGTTTAACTGAGTCCAAATATTTGTAAGGACAAAAGGATTATTTTGAAATTTGAAACCAGGAGTTTGCTGAATAAAAAGCAGGAGCCCTGCCTTCTGAGCCATTGAATGGTACTGATAATTCAGTTTATGAAAAGGGCGTCGTATTCAGAATGATGCAACCACCAGAGTTTGACCCTGGAGAAAATGGATTAAATGGATTTGATCCTAGGACTTATAAAGGGAATTTCTGAGAAGAACGTGTTGTTCCCAGCAATGTGAGGATTGTTTAGCAATCTGTATGGAGTCCAGACGAGAAGATGTATAACCCTGAAAATTAAGTAATTGATATATGTATATGTAGAAGTGAACCTGGACGTTCTGACCTTGGAAATGAGCCTTTATGAGTATCATTATGCCTTATAATATATAGATATATTATTATGGATTGTATACTATGGACTCTCTGAATTTCTGAAAGTAAAGGTAACCTGTATACTGTTTAACTGATGGTGAAAAATAAATCCTATGTTGTACCCAATGAGGGGAAGTGTGGTTTTAGAAACTCAGGCTAGGAAACTGAGGCTTAAATTTTTTTTTCATGCCAAACGTGAGAGATCCTCTATAATAAGCCAAATTCAAGAAAGCATTTTCAAAGTTATTTCTTGGGTAAAACAGTGCTTTTCTTAAGGAAATCCATTTTTTTAAAATAGTCAACACTATGGGGTATGTTTACTAAACCGTCTTAATGTGCGCCTGGCGATAGTGTGCAGGCTGCCATAAAAGGAGTGGGCGTTTCAGTCTTAAAGCAGCAAAACGGGAGTATCGCGCGATAACGCGCGCTGCTGCACACATGATAGTGCGAAGCGCCGCTAAGCGCGTAACTGCGCAGTAATCTTAAGTAGGCGGACAGCCAGCCAAACATAGAAACAGAAGTGTAGCACAATGGTTAATACACTGACTGATGATACAGGGGTCATGAGTTCAATCCCCCAGTGTACCTAATGCATAAGGCTGGCTGAGGCATCAGCTGTGACATGTAAGTATTGTTTCCTGAGGCATTTTATTTGTATTTTATTTATTGCTGCCAGCAAACACACCCTCACGTGCCGTAACCTAAGGTGCTGCATAAGGCACCCTATAAGGCACCCCATAGGGCACATTATAAAGTGCACTGTCCACCACGGCACCTTATAATGTCCCCTATAGGGCACCCTATAAGGCGCTCCATAGGACACCTTATAAGGCACCTTATACGGACTGTAACCATAAGGTGCCTCAGAAGGCGCTTTATAGGGTGCCCTATAAGGCGCCTTATAGGGCGCCTTCTGAGGCACCTTATGGTTACAGTACCCTGAGGGTGTTTTTCTGGCAGCACTAATGTACATTAAAAAAAGACAATGCTTTGGACAGCCCTATCAAAGAACTGCTGCTGTGGGTTTGAACCCATGTCCTCTGGCTCCACAAGTAGTGAAATAACCAGTGGGCTACAGCTCCATAGCTGCTAGCAAACCCCTGGTTGGCTGCAGAAGGACTGCACGTCACCACACAAACAGTCTGCTGTGGTCACCAGGATAGGATTAACCCACCCATACCCATGATGCACTGCACATGCAAATCAGCAGTCTACAGATGATCAGAAGATGGGGTATGCACCCTCACAGCACCTCGGCCTGGTAGGGGGAACTGACCGTGTGTGGTACTGGCACAGAGTAGCTACACACCGTCACATTGTGCAGGTACTGCACTCACCCTGAGGGTGAGGTGGGGCGCCCAGCACCAGGTCCACAGCAGAGAGAGGCCATGCTGCAGGTTCCCAGCAGTGCTAATGTGTGAGATAGGTAGTTTCTGCAGACACACCTTGGATATATCTGTATGTCTCAGTCAGGTTTAGCCCCTATGGACCCCTAGGAGGCTTATGTACCACCACCCTCCTCCTCCTCCAGGGCTGCGGGGGGTAAACAGGTCTCCCACCAACAGATCCACATTCTACCTCCCTGCAATGGTGGCAGTAGAGGGGACCATCAACCTCAGTCCTGCTGGGGAACAGACACCCTACAGAGCAGTCAATGCAGCTCTGTACACATCCATAACGCAATAGCAGACAGACATTAGGCCTGGATATACTAAGCTGCCCCCCACCACTAGCTGATATTTTCCTGCAGCAAGCCTTCAGCCACTGCACCCCGCAAGGCATTCCATCAAGACACATACCAGCTGCAGACAGTCTGCTAGCTAGTCCATAGTGCATGTTCCTGGTGGAAATGCGTGCACCTAGAACTGGGATGTCAGCATACACACCAAGCAGATAAGTCAGTGACTGGGCCCCAAAAGGGAACCCATAAATATCATATGAGAGAAATGCTATAATAGCACTATGGGGGAGCCTAGCCATGCCGTGGTCACTGCTCAGTCAGGGTGAGAGTGATCTCCCAGCGGAACATGCTGTGGCCACCCTGTCTGTGCAGGTGGTGGCCGGGCACTACAATGTCCCAGACAGTGCCCTATGCCCTGTGCAGATGCATCCTGGCCAGGCCACCCTGTCCGGGCTATACCCATGGTACCTTGTTCCTCATTATGCACATTGGCAGGCCAATACTGGCAACAGTGCTGGCAGTGTGGGCTGTGGAGGGTGTTTGCAGCCACCACATACTGGATAGACAGACACACACTCCCACACCTATGCCAGCATTGTGCTACTATAGAGGTGTTTAGCAGCCCTGGCCACCACACCAGTCCTGGGCACAGTGCAGGCATGGATATGGTACGCAATACTGTTGGGGGTCACTCCCCAGGGTGGTAAACACTGTCAGAGACCAGACCTGCAGCACACTCTACAGACATCAGAAAGGTTGCTATGATGGAGCTCAATCAGCAAACTGTGCTTAACGTAGGAATTGCTATCTGTCAGTAATCATAGCAAACGCTTGATAGCTGTGTACCGTATTCCCAGGTGTAGGGTGGCATTGCTAAGGTATGCAAGTGCTAATATTGGGAGATGCACGCAGGGCCCAATGTCCTGCCTCTCCAGGAGGCATTGGCTAATGGAGCCTGTGGGTGTGGGTGTGGGTGTGGGTGTGTCTGCCCCTGTTGGCTGCTGCTTTACGGCAGAGGTCCCTAACTCCAGTCCTGGTGTGCCAAACACTGTTCGGGTTTTCATGCTGTCCCTCATGAATATGCATGAATACATCTGCATACCATGGGGGTGGTGCATAGATATGCAGCACAGGCATCTTTATTAGAGGCAGCATGGAACCTGAATGGTGTTTGGCCCTCCAGGACTGCATTTGGGAGACTCTGCTCTAGGTAATGCACCTGTTTATGGTGTCGTTGCTCTGTAGGGTAAAATGTAGGTGTTTTGGGCATGTTTACGTCATCTGCAATAAAGGTTCTGTCTGTATTAGCACGTTGTAGTAGTGGGTAAAATATGGGGACTGGGTTGACAGGCACCATAGCTGGGAATTGAACCTGTGACCTTCTGTCTCCTAACACACTGGTTGTGTGCACTGCACCACCATGTTGCCACAGAGATAGTGTATTCCCTGGTGATACCATGACTGTTTGTCCGGCAGGGCCTGTCTGTTGCAGTGCATGGCACCCACCTACACAGGGCTAGGCCATGGTCTGCACTGGGCAGCTGCCACTGCCCCCCTCCACCACCAGTACCCCTCTGCCACCATGCTGACATGCCCTTCTGCTGGTGGTGCTGGTGGTGTGCAGTCTCAAGCCATCCAGTGTGCAGGTAGGCGGCTGCCTATGGTGCGTGTTCTGGGGTAGGGGTGCCTGCATAGATGTCCACGCTTCCCCCCAACACCGCCTGCCAATGTTCTGTGCCCTTGGAGGTACCTGATGGGTACTATCCCCTGTAACACTGTGATAAACACTCTCGTGCCCATGTTGGGCCCTCATCAGTTGCTGTCTGGCTGCTGTACAGTTTCAGCATTCCTAAGTGCCACCTAGGCATCTGCCTAGTCCGCACTGTGCCCCAGCTGCACCACAGCATGTGCCGCCTGCAGCCCTCTGTATCCCCTTTCCCAGCATCTGTCCAGTTGCCCATTCCGACATGCCCGCCCTGCTGTTGTGGAACATGTGCATGCCATAGGAAACCTGTCCAATGGAGAGGGAAACCCTGATCAGTGCTATTGGGAATGGTACAAATCTTATCTTAAAGGCCGAATGCAACACATACATATTGGTAATTCTACATCTGACCCCTTTCTGCAGACAATGGGTGTACCTCAAGGTTCCTCCCTGTCAGCACTTCTATTCAATATCTACTTACAGCCAATCTGTGACATCACACGCTCCTTTGGCATATCCTTCCTTATGTATGCAGACGATGTGCTCCTATTCTCTCCCATATCTATTGCATGCCCAGACTACACAGTATTAATCAATTGTTTTAATTCAATAATGGATTGGCTTCTTACTCAGAACCTCCGTATTAATTTCAAAAAGACAGAAGTCCTAATAATTACAAGAAATAAAAATTTCTCTCCCCCACCCAATTTAAAAGTCAGAGATGCTGATCTCTCAATTAAAACCAATATACGCTACCTCGGAGTTATATTGGATCAGCACCTTGACTTCAAGGAACATATAAAGCACACCGTTAAATCCATATATTTTAAGATAAAAACCCTGAGACAATTGAAACCAATGTTGGAACCTGATGACTTTAGAACCATCTTCCAAACCTTAGTCACACCGCATTTCGATTATGCTAATATTATACCTCATGGCCTACCGAAAAACACCATCAACCCACTTCAGTTAGCCATGAATGCAGCAGCTAGGATCCTCCACGGAGCCTCAAAGAGTGACCACATCTCCCCTATTCTAAAAGATCTTCATTGGCTTCCAATAAGCTCTAGGTTTCTTTTTAAAGCCCTCCTCACCACCTTCAAGGCTTTCAACAAACTATCTCCTTCAACCATCTCATACCTCATCACACACACCGAGAGCTGCAGGCCTAAAAGAGCTTCTGCCATTGATATGCTAATTATAACAAAAATGCTGTAAAGTCTAATCAATCAACTATCAACAGAGCTTTTGTTAATTTTGCCCCCAGATGCTGGAATAAACTCCCCCCTCGCATTAGAGCAATTGAGGACCTTAAACAATTCAGAAAGGCCCTCAAACAACATCTCTTTATCACTCACTTTAAGCTTCCAGACTTACCTCCCACCCTCCCATTCTTACCCTCTTAACCCCATACCTATCCATATGAATGTACAAAGCTAACATAAATCATATCAGGTATTCTAATGATTGTAATTAGTTCCCCTGTTTACCTCCATTTTATCTTCCTGTTATCTGTAAACGAAGGCCAGTCATCTGACCTATGTGTTTTATTGTTACACTGTGAACTGCACTGATGATAAATAGCGCGGTATATAAGAAATATTAAATAAATAAATAAATTTCACTGTGGGATCATTCACCTTGTATGGGGACGGAGCGTTGACCCTTCCAAAATTCATATCTTTTTTGGGGGGCTTTCTTGGGAGTGTTTTTTGATGTTTCCCATTACTATCACTATTGCCCAGCTTGGTTATGTTTTTTGTATATTTTGTTGGGGTCCTTTTCAATGTTTATTTGTACTTTTGTTCCGTGCACATGTATCACACTTATCACTTTTTAGGTTTCCCTGGTTTTGCTGTACATTGCTGACGGAAATGGTTTCTTTTCCCTTTAAATCAGCTCTAACGCCAGGGTTAGTTTTGAGCCTCGGATTTCACAGCGTTGGTGTGCAGGGAGCCTCTCCCCTCCCACTCTCCACCCACTGACCCCTTCTCTCCGCCCCTGGGGAGCCTTCCTCCGCCCTCCGGGAGCCTTTCCCCGCCTTCAGCGCTCGTTAGCGCCCCAGTGCGCGTTATCGCGCGATATGGTACCTGTGCGCCTTAAAAAGCGCCATCATCGCGCGATAAGGTACCTTATCGCGTGATAACATCGCAGAGCGCACATTAAGACAGTTTAGTAAACATACCCCTATATTCCAATAAAAGTTTTCTGCATAGTGCCACTAGGCACGTCATTTCAGTCATACTAGTGAGAGACATTCATAGGGATGGGATGTGAAAATGTATACATATTTTTGAATTTTCAAAAGTATGCATGTTATTTTGCTTGGAAAAAGTACTTGCACAGAAGGGAACGGAAATGTGTGTAGGTAATTTTTCCTTAGATAATTTGCAAAGTGGAAATACATGTGAAAATCAATGACATGTCCATGGGTAAAAATTATCCATGGACTTTGCAGATATGCAGCCATTTTGAAAGCTGCATTTTCCATGTGTAAAACACATTTTATGTGTGAAAAATGGCCATGATAGGACTGTGCAGAGGTATACCTATATTCATAAATCGTAGATGCTCAGAAACAGAGGCTTTCTACATGATAAGCATATTGACATTCCTGGCTGCATAATTTGGGTGGAGCGGGGCAGACTCGAGGCTGTATAATTTGGGAGGAGCAGGGCAGATTTAGGATACACATGCAATATATCTTATGAAACATATATGTACACACATAGAGCACATGCATATATATTTACACCTCCCTCGGAGCAGATGTAAATTTGTGCATTATTGAGGATGATTCTGAGAGCCTATTTTATAAATGCACCTAGGCACTTAAGTTGCCTTCATAAAACAAGCATAAGATAGATATATCTTTTGACATTTCTTTAGGAGCCCCGTTATGCATTGCTCCCCACATGCATAAAATAATTAAAGCGTATTTTAGTTGCATGCTAATTACTGTTTTCATGTAACAAGTCATAGCTGTCTTTCAATCAACATAGTAAAGACAAATGCTATGTGCAAATTGGGAAAACTAGATAGGCCGAATGATCTTTCTGTGTCATCATAATCATGTTCTTTGAGATTTCTATAAACAAATTTGTTTTGACAAAAGTAAACAGATACAGCATCTGTGATTCTATCATCAGTCAGCATCTTAATTAGAAAGAGTGATGTACAACATTTGTAACAGTCAGAGACTTGACAAGAATTGTTCATAACCTATAAGTAAGAAAAAAAATAAAGTCAATAAGTGGCATCTTTAGTTAACTATTGGTCCAAAAAGTGCATTTTTTTCTCCGTTACTCTTAGGGGTATGTTTACTAAAACCCCGGTAAAGTGCGTGCCGCGGTAGTGTGCGTGTGCCATATAAGGAGTGGGCGTTCCGTCCTGAAAAAGAAAAGCCGGAATCTACATATGCGCTAAGGTGCGCGGCGCCCATGTGCGCCACGCACCTTAGCGCATGAGATAGCTGCACGGGAGGCATAAGTGGTGCGCTGAAGTGCAAGAAAAAGAGCAGAGTCACAGCACAATGGTTAAGACACTGACCAATGGTGCAGGGATCAGGGGTTCAATCCCCACAGTGCCCAATGGAGACAGCTGGCCGAGGCAGTATTTTAGGAGCCATTTAAATGATGGGCGGCATAAGGCAGCACGCTGATGGGCATAAGGCGGCGCGCTAATGTTTCAGGAGGCCTTTTAATATTGGGCGGCATAAGGTGGCGTGCTGATGTGCAATCACAGGAACAGAACCACAGCACAATGGCTAAGACACTGACCAATGGTGCAGGGATCAGGGATTCAATCCCCCAAAGTGCCCAATGAACAAGGCTGGCTGAGGCATAACATATTATGGGGAAGATTGCTTTAGGAGGCATTTTATTCATATTTTAATTATCACTACTAGCAAACGCACTCTCAAAGCGTGTTAACATAAGGCGCCCTATAAGGCACATTTTAAAGTGCACTGTCAGCCAAGGCACCCTAGAATGTTGCTTATAGGGCGCTGTAGAGGGTGCCGTATGAGGTACCGCAAGGTCAGTGTACTGTTTTTTATGGCAGCACTGTCCAGTTTAAGGAATGAAAAGCATAAGTAGGTGCGCTGACAGGCAAGGAGGAGCAGCAGTGGAGCACAATGGTTAAGGCACTGACTGCATGAGTTTGCTCCCCAGTGTGCCTAATACGTAAGGCTGGCTGTGGCATCAGCTTTGCATTGTACATATTTTGTCCTGCAGCACTTTATGTTTATGTTATTAATTGCTGCCAGCAAACACGCCCTCACGTGCCGTAATTGAAGGTACCGTATAAGGCACCCTATAAGGCACTCCATAGGGCACATTATAAATTGCACTGTCCGCCACAGCACCCTAAAATGTCCCCTATAGGGCACCCTATAGGTTGCGTCACAGGATAATGTATAGTGCACCTTATATGGACAGGAACCATAAGGTGCCCTATAGGGCGCCCTATAAAGCACCCTCAGAGGCACCTTATGGGTACAGTACGCTGAGGGTGTTTTTGCTGGCATCAAAATATGTACATTAAAAAAAGATAATGCATTGTACAGCCTTATCAAATAACACCACTGTGGGTTTGAACCCATGACCTCTGGCTTCAGAGGCAGTGAAGTAATCATTGGGCTATAGCTCTATAGCTGCTAGCAAGCCCCTGGCTGGCTGCAGAGAGCATGCACGTCACCACACAGAGTCTGCTGTGGTCACCAGGATAGGGTTAGCCCACCCATACCCATGATGCACTGCACATGCAAATCAGCTGTCCACAGATTAACACAGGATGGGCAATGCACCCCCACAGCACCTCGGCCTGGTAGAGGGAAGTGACCATGTGCACCCACACACCACCTCGGCCTGGTAGGGGGTACTGACCATGTGTTTTACTGGCACAGAGTAGCTACACACCGTCACATTGTGCTGGTACTGTGCTCACCCTGAGGGTCGGTGAGGCGCCCAGGACCAGGTCCACAAGACCTTCCATGGCTGAAAGAGGCCATGCCGGAGGTCCAAAGCAGTGTTAATGTGTGAGATAGTTAGTTTCTGCACAAACACCTTGGATATCTCTGTCTGTTTCGGTCAGGTGTAGCCCCTATGGACCCCTAGGTGGGCTATGCACCGCCAACACCACCCCCCCCCCTCCTCCAGGACTGAGGGTGGCAAACAGGGGCCCCCATCAATAGATCCACATTATACCTCCCTGCAAAGGTGGCAGTAGAGGGGACCATCAACCCCGGTCCTGCTGAGGAACAGACACCCCACAGGGCAATCAATGCAGCTCTATACACATCCATAACACAATAGCAGACAGACATTAGGCCTGGATATGGTGAGCTGCACCCCACCACCATCTGATATTCTCCTGCAGCAAGTCATCAGCCACTGCACCCTGCAAGCTGCTCTATCAAGACACATACTAGCTGCCAACAGTGTGCTAGTTAGTCCACAGTGCATGTTCCCAGTGGAGATGCATGCACTCAGAACTGGGATGTCAGCATACACAGCAAGCAGATAAATCAGTGACTGGCCCCAAAAGGAAACCCATATCTATTACATGAGAGAAATACTATATAGCACTATGGGGGTGCCTAGCCATGCTGTGGTCACTGCACAGTCAGGGTGAGAGTGATCTCTCAGCAGGACATACTGAGGTCACCCTATCTGTGTAGGTGGTGGCCGG
The DNA here is from genome assembly GCA_033557465.1 of Ichthyophis bannanicus. NCBI lineage: Eukaryota > Metazoa > Chordata > Amphibia > Gymnophiona > Ichthyophiidae > Ichthyophis > Ichthyophis bannanicus. The sequence continues at coordinate 750,100,152 of CM066036.1, read as the reverse complement.
GCACTAAAATGTCCCAGTCAGTGCCCTATGCCCTGTGCAGATGCACCCTGGCCAGGCCACCCTGTCCGGCCTATACCCATGGTACCTTGCTTCTCATTATGCACATTGGCAGCCCAATACTGGCAACATTGCTGGCAGTGTGGGCTGTGGAAGGTGTTTGCAGCCACCACACACTGGATAGACAGACAGCCATCCCCACACCTATGCCAGCATTGTGCTACTATAGAGGAGTCCAGCAGCCATACCCACCACACCAGTCCTGGGCACAGTACAGGCATGGATATGGTACGCAATACTGTTGGGGGTCACTCCCCAGGGTGGTAAACACTGTCAGAGACCAGACCTGCAGCGCACACCGCAGACATCCCAATGATTGTTATGGTGGAGATCAATGAGCAAAATGTGCTTAACGTAGGAATTGATATCTGCCAGTTATCATGGGCAACGTTTGATAGCTGTGTACCATATACCCAGGTGTAGGGTGGCATTGCTAAGGTATGCAACTGCTAGTATTGGGAGATACAGGCAGGGCCCAATGTCCTGCCTCTCCATGAGGCATTGGCCAATGGGGCCTGTGGGGGTGTGTGTGGGTGTGTCTGGCCCTGTTGGCTGCTGCTTTACGGCAGAGTGTCCCAACTCCAGTCCTGGTGTTCCAACCACTGTTCAGGTTTTCATGCTGTCCCTCATAAATATGCATGAGCTACATCAGCATACCATGGGGGTGGTGCATAGATATGCAGCACAGGCATCTTTATTATTGGCAGTATGGATCCTGAATGGTGTGGGGCCCTCCAGGACTGCATTTGGGAGACTCTGCTCTAGGTAATGCGGCTGTTTATGGTTTCTGTGTTTGGTGTGGTAAAATATAGGCGTATGAACCATGCGTATGTTCTCAGCAATAAAGGTTTGTCCTTACTATCACGGTTTAGTTGTAGGAAAAATATGTGGACTGGATTGGCAGTAGCCCCAGCTGGGCTTTGAACCTGTGACCTTCTATTTCTGCACACACTGTCTGTGTGTACTGCAGCACCGTGTTGCCACAGATATGCTGTGTTCCTTGGGGAGTCCATGACTGTACATCCGACAGAGCCTGTCTGTTGCGGTGGACGGTGCCAGCCTGCACAGGCCTAAGCCACTGTCTGCTGTGGTTTGCAGCCACTGACCCCTCCACCACCTGTACCCTTCCGCCTACATGCAGACATGTCCCTATCTGGGAAAAAGCATATGACCTGATTGAGTTGTGGCACTCCAGGACTGAATTTGGGGGACTCGGCTGTAGGTAATTCCCATTGTTATGGTTTGTGTGCGGTGTAGGGTAAAATATAGGTGTTGGAACCATGCTTATGTTCTCTGCAATAAAGGAGTGTCTGTACTATCACTGTTTAGTGGTGGATAAAACTATGGGGACTGGGTTGGCAGGAGCCCCAGCTGGGATTTGAACCTGTGACCCTCTGGTTCTACAGGCACTGGCTGTGTCCGCTGCACCACACTGTTGCCACAGAGACAGTGCAGTCTCTGGAGATAGGAAACCTGGCCGCACGAGTCAGACACCCTGCTCTGCACAATTTTACTGTGGGCTTGTTTACCTTGTATGGGGACAAAGATGCAAATAAACCTCAAATATGACCTCCAAAAAAGGGGAACAAAACCAAAACCAAGCTGGGCAACAGTGATATCAATGGGCAACCTGAAAAACACTCCCAGGAAAGCTCCATTAAAATGCAGTGCTTTTGAAAGAGTCTACGGAGCGTAGACCCTTCCAAAAATCATTTCTTTTTTTTGGAGCTTTCCTGGGAGTGTTTTTTATGGTTGCCCAATTAATATCACTGTTGCCCAGCTGGATTATAATTTATTTGGAATTTGTTGTGGTCATTTTCAATTTATATTTGCTATTTTGTTCTGTGCACATGTATCACACTGCTCACGTTTTGCAGGTTTCCCCGGTTTTGCTCTACATTGCTGACGGAAATGGTTTCTCTTCCCTTTAAATCGGCTCTAACGCGAGGTTTTCACTCGCGGTATTTTTTTGCCGAAATTCAGCTCCGCTCCTGTGCGGGGAGCCTCTCCCCTCCCACTCTCCACCCATTGACCCCGTCCCTCCGCCCCTTGGGGGCCTTCCTCCGCCCTCCGTATGCCTTTCCCCGCCTCTATTGCACATCAGCGCACCGCACACTTGCGCGGGCCCGTTAGTGTGAGGTGCACGTGTGCGGGGGCCCGTTAGTGTGATGCGCACGCGTGCGGGGCACTTAAGAGCACTTAAGTGCATCATTAGCGTACGCTACTGTGCGCCGCGCACGTGTGCGCGGTTTAGTAAACATACCCCTTACTGTTTTTGTTGGGAGGAACATGCTATAAAATAATTTTAGAGAAATGGACCTGTGTGGCTGGTTGTTTGTGAGTTTGATGAAAAAAAAACCTACCTTAAACTAGAGTCTCTTTTAGGCTATGCAAATGTAAATAATAAATCCTTTATAAAAGGAAAATCCTAATGAAAAATGATCTTTCATGTGGGGCCTGTCTCTAAAAAATTGGAAAACTGATTAATGTTATTCCTTGTCTCTTCACCATAGACCAGGGTTTTGTTTGAGCCATAAGACGTGTAAATTTTCCAGCTCTGGTTTACATTCCTCTACTTCATCCCTTTCCCATTTCCTAATATAGCTCCAAGGGGACTATTTACTAAGCTGCATTAAATGTTTAATGCAGCTTTTCACATGAAGTAAAGTTAACACAGTGCCATGTTAACAGTTAACATGTGCTAACTGCTGCATTAAGCATCATGGAGGTAATTCTATAAAGTCACGAAGATGTATATGTGGCAGTTTGCCCGTGTTAATAGCCTCTTACGAAATAACGATCGGCATAAAAGTATGCATGTTGGCAAGAAGGCGAGCACTTTGCTGGTAGGTGTAGCCGGCAGCTAGGTCTAGATGGCATATAGGCAGAGCTCACAAGTATGTGCCTTGATTATAAAATACCTTTATTTATGTACGTACTTGGGAACTTTATGAGAATTCATTCACACTTGCTATAGAACAGGAATAAAAGTCCATGCCTGACTTTAAGACACGATCCCTGCTACTTATGCTAGTATTTTATAAAGATGAATAGGTGCCTACTCGTCTTTATACAATAGGACTAAAATAGGTGCATTCTAGTTCCCTTAGCCTAAGCGCATGTTACGATATTGCCTTTTACATGTGGAAATTCCTCTTGGGGGGCGTGCTACGGGCAGAGACTGTGCATGCAGTTAACACAGACATTGCACATCACTCAGCAAATAATGCGGTATAATTAACTACATTTTGAAAGCAGTAACTGACTGCACTCCATGCCCCCTGCCCTGCTGTTAACAAATAGTAAAGATCATCGTTCTGTATTAACTGCCCACTATACCCCCGACAGTTAACGGAGAGGGTTTGCATCTCACATACCTTAACTTTGGCTGTTAATGCATGTTAGATACAAAACCTTAGAAGAGATTAGTAAATAGGCCCTTTTTTAAATGCCATCAAGTCAATGGTGACTCCTGGCAACCCCTGGGTTTTTCTGGCAAGGAAGTAGATTGCTAGGCCTTTTCTTCTGAGGCAATGGAGGGTAAAATGACTGCCTAATGTCATAAGGAAGGTTAGTAGGAAATGAACCCAGATCTCTTGCATACAAGGCTGTTGCTTTAACCACTAGGCTACTTCTTCAACTGAAGTCAAAACACAGAATCATTTTCATAACACTCAATAGAGTTTTCCTAGTGAAATTAAAAAAGATAGTCAAAGGTTTTATCATTTATAACTGGAATGAGAGGTCAAATTTTAGCTTTTACCCCTTTAAACATGAGAATTGGATCAAAGTCAGGTACAATTTTAACAATAAGGAAATAATGGGATATGACTGAACAGCTGAACTGGTTACAGTCATCTGCAGGATCCATCGGATGTCACTAGCTCATGCATCTACACAATGGGTGTTTAATGGAAGCATATCAACAGCTCACCCATCCACATTAGATGTTCAGTGGGTGTCATTTTATCATTCTTTTTTCTGCATGTAAAGCATGTTTCACAAGAAGGAACAAGCTCTTATAAAATAGAGTTGTGGTGCACACATAAAAAGTAGGCGTACCACAAATGGTGCCTACTTTTATGTGATCCATGCATAGGTATTCCTGGGGGCATATTTTGTGCAGAGCTAGGGAGAAGTTGTGTTTTATGAAATATGCATGTGCACAGACAGGGCCAGCCCTCAAAAAGACGGGTGCTCTCAAAAAGTGCAGTATATGAAACGCATACCAAGGGTTTAACAATTAGTTCTTGAATTCCCAACATCATAACTGTGACGGTAACAGGCAGGAGAATTCTTGACGGTAACAGTGCCAAACGAAGAAGGTTTATGCAGATATATATTCCATTGCAGATGAGCAATAAGGAATAGCATATATCATATTACTCTGAATTGGATCACGTAGAAGGTATTGTGCATGTGAAAGACTACATTGAGTTAAGCCATCTTTAGCCCCTGATGAAGGCAGAACTAAACATGGCCTGTGTCGGGCCAGTGGCTTAAGTTTATTCAATAAAAGTATTTCTTGCTCTGCTTTCCGAGGACCAAATAAGGTCCCAAGCAACTGTAGGGGGCCTGAGCAGAGCCTTCAAGAGGAGCAGGCCCCTCACGAAACGGGCCACCAGTGGCTGGGCTGAAATGGACTTCCCCCCACAGCAGCGATGGAACACCCCAATCAAGCTTAGGTGAACTCGCAACAAATTAGACTTCAGCCTGAAGTCAGAGAGGTGCAAGAGGCGCTCCAGCAGCTGGCCCACTGGACAAGAGAAGGGGTCCAGCTGCCTACCCACATACCAGATGGCAAACCGCCACCACTTGAGTATGTAGGCTTTGTGTGTCAAGTCCTTGCGGGATGCCAGCAGGATGTTGCTGATGCCTCGGGGAGATCAAGCTCCATGAGATCTACCCTCTCAGCATCCATGCTGTGAGCACCAGAGAGTGGACATTGGGGTGCAGCAAGGAGCCACCCTCCTGCAAGATGAGGTTGAGGTTGGAGCCCAGGCAAAGAAACTCCCTCAGCGAGAGCTGCAGCAGCAAGGGGAACCATAGCTGCCGAGGGCAGTAGGGAGTGATGAGAATTGTGGATCCCCTCTTGGCCTGGAACTTCAGAGAGTTTTTGCCACAAGTGATACCAGGGGGTAGGCATATAACAGGCCCTCCCCCCAGTGGAGAAGGAAGGCATCTGAGGCCAGGCAATTGCTGGCTGGCCTCCAAGAGCAGAAGCGGGCTAGCTGGGCATTTTGCAACATAGAGAAAGATCCATCACAGGGATGCCCCACTCCCAGAAGATCTGGCCCATCACTTCCCTTTTGAGGGACCACTCATGTGGTTGAAGCACCAGGCTAAGGCGATTCACCAGGCCATTAAGCTCACTGGGCAGATAAGTCACCATGAGGTCCATGCTGTGGAGCAGGGCAAACTTCCAGAGGTGAACAGCCTCACAGCACAGGAGGTATGATCCCATGCCCCCCTGTTTGTTCACATAGAACATCGCCACCTGATTGTTAATTTGAATCAGGACCACCTGATTCATCAGGTGCGCACAAAAGGCATGGAGGGCATTTGCTGTGACCCAGAGGTCAAGGAAATTGATTTGATAGAGACTTTCCTGCTTGGACTACAGACCCTGGGTGCGCAGGCCATCCAGGTTCACATCCCAGCCAAGTTTAGATGCATCTGTCATGAGCATCTTGTGTAGGGACACCACACCATGAATTCTGAGCAAGCCTTGCTGTGAGCCACTAGATCCTGAAAGGATTTGCAATGGTCCTTGAGAAGAAGGGTGGCAAAGTCCTCCAGGTTCAAAATGACATCCTTGAGGAACATGCTCATGTAGATCTGGTAATCCAGAATCCTGGAAGCAATTCTGGCCGAAAGAGTTCAGGGTACAGGCCTCATGACCCAGCGGGACTGATGAGTGTGTCTTAGCACTCTTCGTAAGCTTGCCAACTTGACCACAGTGGAATTGTGGGGCAATTGAAGCTTCTCAAACCCCGGGGCCTTCTGGACCCAGTATAGGAATCGAGCCAGTGACTGATGGCCGGAAGCATGAACAGCACCTCCCAGAGCTGCAGCAGCAATCTTTGCAGGACATGGGGGTATGTTTACTAAACCGTCTTAATGTTACCGGCGCTAGTTGCAGCGATAATGTGAAGGATGCCATATAAGGAGTGGGCGTTCCGGCAGCAAGGTAGCAAGAATCTGTATCACATGTTGTAGTTGTTATGGAAGGACAGACTAGATGGGCCTTGTGGTCTTTTTCTGTCATCATGTTTCTGTTTCTATGTTTCTATGATAGTGGGCGCCGTGGCACGTTAACGCTCGTTAATCCTAAGTTCATGCCAGTGCAGGGTTAGAAGCTATAAAGATGTAGCCCACTGGTTACTGCAATGACTGCCGAGGCAGAGGACATGGGTTCAATCCTGCAGAGGTGTTACCTAAGAAGGCTGTCTGAGGCATTACCTTTTCATTTAGATCAGTGCTGTCTGAGGCATTTCCTTTTTGTAATTTAAATCAGTGCTGCCAGCAAAAACATCCTCACAGTGCCGTAACCTAAGGTGCCGAATAAGGCGCCCTATAAGGCACTCCAGAGGGCACAGAATAAAGTGCCCTGTCCGCAAAGGCACCTTATAATGTGCCCTATAGGGCGTTTAATAGGGCGCCTTATAGGGCATGGTACAGGATGCCGTATAGGGCGCCTTATGAGGCACCTTAGGCTACGGCACTGTGAGGATGCATTTTGCTGGCAGCACTGATGTAAATTAAAAGGAAAAGCCTCAGACAGCCTTATTAAATACCACCACTGTGGTATCAAACCCATGACCTCTACCTCTACAGTCATTGACGCAACCAGTGGGCTACATCTCTATAGCTACTACCACACTGCTGGCTGGCTACAGAAAGACTGCAGGTCACCACACAAACTATCTGCTGTGGTTACCAGGATAGGGTAAACCCACCCATACCCATGATGCACTGCAGATGCATATCAGCAGTCTACAGCTGATCACAAGATGGAGTATACACCCCCACAGCACCTAGGCCTGGTAGGGGGACCTGACCGTGTGTGTTAATGGCATAGAGTAGCTACAGACCTTGACAGTGTGCCGGTCCTGTGCTCACCCTGAGGGTGAGGTGGGGCGCCCAGCACCAGGTCCGCAGCATCTGGCATAGCTGAAATAGGCTATGCTGCAGGTCCCCATCAGTGCTAGTGTGTGCTAGGTAGTCCTTGCTGACACACACAGGATACACATGTGTCCATCTGTATTTCCCAGTCACACCTAGCCTTTGTGGACTATGATGCACCCAGAATAGTGCATATTCTGTGTGGGTGCTATGGTCACATGTTACAGGTGAAGGGGGGTGTTTGGACCCAACAGCAGAATATGTAGCACCATCCAACCCGCCCAGGGTGGGGGACAGGATCTCCCAGCATCTCTGCAATGGTGGTAGTAGAGGGAACCATCAACCCCAGTCCTGCTGGGGAACAGGCACCCTACAGGGCAGTCAATGCAGATCTGTACGCATCACATAAGGCACTAGCAGACAGGCAGAATGCTGGAAAAGCTCAGCTGCCCCCCCACCACTATCTGACATTCACCAGCAGAACTCAAAAATAGATACCCACAGCCAGGTTAAGAAAATATCACCACAAATATGGCTGTTCTTCTATCGAGAGGTGTTTTGACCTGAAGCAGGGGAATTAATCACTGATCCACGAAACGTGACACATCGTTTGCGATACTGCTGACTGTGGTATTCGGAGCAACCCTCGTGAATTCAACATACAGCTAAATAACAATGCTGTTCTTATGAAAAGAAAGTTAAAGTTTTTGCTAGAAGATCAAAGTTTTTGCTTTAATTAAAATGGATAGGTCACGACGGTGAGAGGAACTTTCCTCTTCACTTAGCTGACTTTTCCGACAAAAAATTGGTTTGGCATGATCAAGTTGTTCTGTTCTGCTGGTTAAACTTGCCTGGGTTTTGTTATTTGTGGTGATATTCACCAGCAGAAGGCACAGTCAGTCTCCACCTGCTGCACCCTGCAAGGTGTCCCAACATACACATGCTACCTGCAGACAATCTGCTAGCTAGCACATAGTGCATGTTCCTGGAGGAACTGTGTGCACCCAAAAATGGGTTATAAGCACACACACCAAGCAGGTATATCAGTGCTTGGGGCCCAGAAAAAGGAACCCATAAATATCACTTGAGAAAAACACTGTATAGCACTATGGGGGGAGCCTAGCCATGCCGAGGCCACTGCTCAGTCAGGGTGAGAGTGACCTCCCAGCATGACATGCCATGGCCACCCTGTCCGTGCAGGTGGGGGTCGGGCACTACAATGTCCCAGCCATTGCCCTATGCCCTGTGCAGATGCATCCTGTCCAGGCCACCCTGTCCGGGCCATACCCACAGTATCTTGCCCCTCATTATGCACATTGGCAGGCTAACACTGGAAACAGTACAAGCAGTGTGGGCTCAGTAAGGTGTAGGCAGCCACAACACACTGGATAGACATACACACACTCCCACAACTATGCCAGCTTTGTGCAACTATAGAGGTTTGTGGCAGCCCTGGCCGCCATACCAGTCCTGGGTACAGTGCAGGCATTGCCATGGTACACAGTACTGTTGGGGTCACTCCCCAGGGTGGTAAACAGTCAGAAGCACAAACTGAAACACACTCCACAGATATCAGAAAGGTTGCTATGATGTATCTCTGACAACAAATCGTGTTTAACCTAGGATTTATTATCTGACATTAATCATAGCAACCTTTTGATATCTGTGGAACGTGTTCCCAAGTTTAGGACGGCATTGCTAAGGTATGCAGGTGCAAGTATTGGAAGATGCTGCTTTGCGCAGAGCCCAACAGCCTAACTCTCCATGAGGCTTTGGATAGTGGGGCCTGTGGGTGTGGGTGTTTGTGCCCCTGTTGGCCGCTGCTGTAGGGCAGAGGTTCACAACTCCAGTCCTGTTCAGGTTTTCATGCTGTTCCTAAAGACTATGCATGAGATACATTTGCATACAATGAGGGTGGTGCATACAAATGCAGCACAGGCATATTTATTAGAGACAGCATGAAACCTAAATGGGTTTGGTCCTCCGGGACTGCAGTTGAGAAACTCTGCTCTAGGGATTGCACATGTTTATGCTGTCTGTGCTCTATAGGGTAAGATATAGGAGTGTATGGCGTGTTTCTTTTATCTGTAATAACGGTTCCGTCGTTCTTACCATGGTTTCATACTGGGTAAAATATAGGGACATGGTTTGCAGGAGGCACAGCTGGGACTTGAACCTGTGACTTTCTGCCCCTGAACACACTGGCTGTGTGTACTGCACCAAACTGTTGCCACAGAGGCAACTCATTCCCTGGGGATACCATTAGTGTTCGTCAGACAAACCTTGTCTGTTGCACCGCATGGCATCCACCTAAACAGGGCTTGGTCTTGCTCTGCTGTCGGCAGATGCAACTGCCACCTCCACCACTAGCAATCCTCCGCCACCATGCTGACATGCCCTTATGCCGGTAGTGCTGGTGGTGCGCAGTCCCAGGACATCCAGTGTGCCGGTAGGCAGCTGCCTATGGTGTGGGTTCTCGGCTAGGGGTGCCTACATGGACATGCATGCTTCCCCCCGGCACCGCCTGCCAATGTTATGTGCCCTTGTGGGTACCTGCTGGGTAATCTCCCCTGTGACACTGTGGGACACACACTCGTGCCCATGTTGGTCCCTCGTCAGTTGCTGTCTTGCTGCTTTACAGTTTCGGCATTCCTTTGTGCCACCTAGGCATCTGCCTAGTCCCCAGCTGGACTACAGCATCTGCTGCCTACAGCCCCCTGTATCCTATTTACAGCATCAGTACAGTTGCACTTTCCTATGTGCCCACTCTTCTTTGCTGCACATGTGCACGCCGTAACAAACCTGCCCAATATACACGACAAAAACCCTGATCACCGTTATTTCACTGTGGGATCATTCACTTTGTAGGGGGACAGAGCATAGACCCTTCCAAACATGATATCTTCCGTTTTTACGCTTTGTCAGTAGTGTTGCTTTATGTTTATCATTAATATCACTATTGGCCAACTTGGTTATTGGGATTTCAAATGTGATTCTGGTCATTTTATATGTTTATTTGCCTTTTTGGTTCCTGCACATGTATCACTACTATCAGTTTTCTGGGTTTCCCTGCCTTTGCTGTACATTGCTGACTGAAATGGTTTCTCTCTCCTGCAAATGTGCCTCTAACGCGAGGGTTTCACTGGCATTAGTGTTCAGACCCGAATTTCACAGCGTTAGTGTGCCTGGAGCCTCTCCCCGCCCACTCTCTGCCCATTGACCCCCCCAGTCTGATTCGGATTCTTTGTGTAACACATTTCTCATTATGAAATCACTGGACTGAATATTTAATGAAAATGTGTTTTACTCCAAAATATCCATTACTAGTTATGCCAAGACATAAGCCTAGTACTCTCCGCCAAGTTTTGGAGTAAAGTTTAGAAGCTTTTACATGCCATTCCCACATATAAACAGGCCCACAGTCAGGCATAGGCAATTGCCTTGGGCAGACCTAAATGTCCATTTTGCCACCCATACAACCAATACAAGCTTATTCCCCCTTTCTATCAAAACTGATTTATGGACTATGAGGATAATTTTGGATATAGCACTGCCTAATATAAACAGAGAAATGGTAGCATGCACCAGTTTATCAAATAGTTGTAATACATCTTCCCGGTTTATCGATATTTCTTTCAGTTCTTCCAATGCAATACCTTTACACATCATTTCAGGCATGAGTAACTTCCCTACATTTTCTTCAGTAAAGACCGAAGGAAAGAAATCATTTGGGGGTATGTTTAATAAACTGTGGTAACGTTACATAACATGCGTTATGTAACGTTAACGAACGTTAAGTAACGTTAACGCGCGTTATGAGACATTAACGTCTCATAACGCGCGTTAACGTTACTTAACAATCATAGACGTTCCGCAGCACGGTAAAACACCGCAGAAGGTGGAGAGAAGGGGTAAATGGGCGGAGTGTGGGCAGGGAGAGGCTCCATTCACACTAACGCGCTGATCTGAAGAGCTGAATCCTAACGCGATTGAAAACCTACCGTTAGATGCACATTTGCAAGGGAGGTGTCAGCAATGTACAGCATAGGCAGGGAAATCCACAGAAAGTGATAAGTGTGATACATGTGCACAGAACAAAAGGGCACATAAACATTGAAAATGACCTCAACAAACTGGAAAAAAACCATAACCAAGCTGGCCAATGGTGATATTAATGGGAAACATCAACCCCCCATCCCCCCCCGAGAAAGCTCCAAAAAAAGATATTAATCGTGGAAGAGTCTATGCTCCGTCCCCATACAAGGTGAATGAGCCCACAGTGAAATAGCGCTGATCAGGGCTTTCCCTTGTTATTGGACAGGTGTCCTATGGCGTGCACATGTCCCGCAACAGCAGGGTGGGCATGTCGGAATAGGCAACTGGACAGATGCCGGAAAAGGGGATACAGAGGGCCGCAGGTGGCACATGCTGTGGTGCAGCTGGGCCACAGTGCGGACTAGGGTGATGCCTAGGTGGCCCATATGAATGCTGAAACAGCAGAGCAGTCAGACAGCAACTGCTGAAGGCCCAACATGGGCATGACTGGGTTTCCCACAGTGTCACAGGGGATAGTACCCAGCAGCTACCCCCAAGGGCACGGAACATTGGCAGGCGGTGCTGGGGGGAAGCGTGGACACCAATGCAGGCACCCCTACCCCAGAACCTGCACCATAGGCAGCCGCCTACCCGCACACTGGATGGCCTGAGACTGCGCGCCACCAGCACCACCAGCAGAAGGGCATGTCAGCATGGTGGCAGAGGGATACTGGTGGTGGAGGGGGCAGTGGAAGCTGCCCAGAGCAGACCGTGGGCTAGCCCTGTGTAGGTGGGTGCCATGCACTGCAACAGACAGGCCCTGTCTGACGAACAGTCATGGTATCACCAGGGAATGCACTGACTCTGTGACAACACGGTGGTGCAGTGCACAAGACCAGTGTATTCAGAAGCAGAAAATCACAGGTTCAAGTCCCAACTTGTGGTTCCTGCCAACCCAGTCCCCAGATTTTACCCACTACTAAAACGTGCTAGTACAGACAGAACCTTTATTGCAGATGACGTAAACATGCCCAAAACACCCACATTTTACGCTACAGAGCGCAGACACCATAAACATGCGCAGTACCTAGAGCAGAGTCTCCAAAATGCAGTCCTGGAGGGCCAAACACCATCCAGGTTCCATGCTGCCTCTAATAAAGATGCCTGTGCTGCATTTCTATGCACCGCCCCCATGGTATGCAGATGTATCTCATGCATATTCATGAGGGACAGCATGAAAACCCGAACAGTGTTTGGTCCACCAGGACTGGAGTTGGGATCCTCTGCCCTAAAGCAGCTGCCAACAGGGGCAGACACACTTGCACCCACAGGCTCCATTATCCAATGCCTCCTGGAGTGGCAGGATGTTGGGCCCTGCGTGCATCTCCCAATACTAGCACTCGCATACCTTGGCAATGCCACCCTAATCCTGGGAATATGGTAAACATCTATCAAACGGTTGCTATGATTACTGGCAGATAGCAATTCCAAAGTTAAGCACAATTTGCTGATTGAGCTGCATCATTGCAACCTTTTTGATGTCTGTGGAGTGTGCTACAGGTCTTGTGTCTGACAGTGTTTATCTCCCTGGGGAGTGACCCCAACAGTATTGCGTACCATAGCCATGCCTGCACTGTGCCCAGGACTGGTGCGGTGGCCAGGGCTGCCAAACACCTCTATAGTTGCACAATGCTGGCATAGGTGTGGGGAGTGTGTGTCTGTCTATCCAGTGTGTGGTGGCTGCCAACACCCTCCACAGCCCACACTGCTAGCACTGTTGCCAGTATTGGCCTGCCAATGTGCATAATGAGGAGCAAGGTACTGTGGGAATAGCCTGGATAGGATGGCCTGGCCTGGATCCATCTGTACAAAGTATAGGGCAATGGCTCGGACATTGTAGTGGCCGGCCACCACCTGCATGGACAGGGTGTCCACAGCATGTCCTGCTGGGAGGTCACTCTCACCCTGACTGAGCAATGACCACGGCATGGCTAGGTTCCCCCATAGTGCTGTATAGTATTTCTCTCATGTGATATTTATGGGTCTATTTTGGGGCTCAATCACTGACTTATCTGCTTGGTTTGTATGCTGACATCCCAGTTCTGGGTACATGCATCTTCTCTAGGACGATGGACTAGCTAGCAGACTGTCTGCAGCTAGTATGTGTCTTGCTGGAATACCTTGCAGGGTACAGCAGCTGGAGGCATGCTGCTGGAGAATGTCAGATAGTGGTGGGGGGAAGCTGAGCATTTCAAGGCCTACTGTCTGCCTGCTATTGCTTTATGGATGTCTACAGCTCTGCATTACTTGCCCTCTAGGGTGTTTGTTCCCCAGCAGGGCTGGGGTTGATGGTCCCCTCTACTGCTACATTGCAGGGAGGTAGAATGTGGATCTATTGGTGGGTGATTCTGTTTCCCACCCTGAGCCCCAGAGGGTGGGTTGTGTGGTGGTACATAATCTGCCTATGGGTCCAAACACCCCCACCTACCTACATCATGTAACCATGGCACCAACACAGGATATGCACTATTCTGGGTATATCGTAGCCCATAAGGGCTAGACAAGACTGAGAAATACAGAAGGACACAGATGTATCCTAGATATGTCTGCAGGAGCTACTTATCATACAGTGATGGGGACCTGCAGCATGGCGTATTTCAACCATGAAACATGCTGTGGACCTGGTGCTGGGCGCCCCACCTCATCCTCAGGGTGAGCACAGTACCTGCACAATGTGATGGTCTGTGGCTACTCTGTGCCAGTACCACACACGGTCAGTTCCCCCTATCAGGCCAAGGTGCTGTGGGGGTGCATACCCATCTTGTGCCCATCTTTCGACTGCTGATTTGCATGTACAGTGCATCATGGGTATGGGTGGGTTAACCCTATCCTGGTAACCACAGCAGACAGTTTGTGTGGTGACGTGCAGTCTTTCTGCAGCCAGCCAGGGGCTTGCTTGCAGCTATAGAGCTGTAGCCCACTGGTTACTTCACTGCCTGTGAAGCCAGAAGTTCTGGGTTCAAACCCATGGTGGGGTTATTTGATACGGCTGTCTGAGGCATTGTCTATTTTTAATGTACATTAGTGCTGCCAGCAAAAACACCCTCAGAGTACTGTAACCTTAAGGTGCCCCATAAGGCACCTTATAAAGCGCCCTATCAAACGCCTTATAAGGTGCCTTTTGAAAGGAGACATTATAGGGTGCCTTGGCGGACAGTGCACTTTATAATGTGCCCTATGGAGTGCGTTATGGAGTGCCTTATGCGGCACCTTAGGTTTCGCCACCGCGAGGGTGTGTTTGCTGGCAGCACTAATTAAAATAAAAGTAAAATGCCTCAACAATCACTACTTAAATGTAAAGGGTGATGCCTCTGCCAACCTTATGCATTAGGCACACTGGGGAATCAAACTCATGACCCCAGTACCATCAGTCAGTGTAGTAACCATTGTGCTACAGCTCTGTTTCTGTGTTTGCATGTCTGCGCGCCTTCTTAAGATTAACGCGCGGTAACGTGCCTCGGCTCCATCATGTAACGCTCTTTAATTTATGGTGCCTTGTAACATGCGGTATCGGTAACGATGTACCGCCATTGTCCTTATTTGGGTATTTCTGCCTCTACCGCGGATCCTAATGCGAATGGCATTACCGCAGTTTAGTAAACATACCCCTTAGTCTCTCTGTTATGTCCTTGTCCTCCCTCAGTGCACCTTTTACCCCTCTATCATCTAATTTTCTAACTCACTCTCTCACAGGTTCTTCAATACAAATGTACTTGAAAAAGTTTGTATTATGTGTTTTTGCTTCACTGCAAGATTTTTTTCAAATTCTCTCTTAGTCTGCCTCATCAATGCTTTGCATCTAACTTGCCAGTTACTTGTTGTTACCAGTTTTCATCATTTGGCTCCTTTTTCCATTTCCTGAAAGATGCTTTTTTTGGCAACAACAGCCTCTCTGACCTCACTTTTAAACCATGCTGGCAGTTTTTTGGTCTTCCTTCCACTTTTCTTAGAGTGTGGAATACAGCTGGTCTGGGCTTCCAAGACAGTATTTTTAAACATTGACCATGCTTAATGTAAATCTTTAACTTTTGCTGCTGCTCCTTTTAGCTTTTCCTTAACTACTTTCCTCATTTTATCATAGTCTCCCTTTTGAAATTTAAAAGGTAGTACTGTGGATTTCCTTGCCATCCTTCCTCCATTTATTAAATCAAATGCAATCACGCTATGATCACTATTGCGAAGTGATCCCAACACCCTTATCTCTTGCACCAAATCTTGTGTTCCACTAAGAACTAGGTCCAAAATAGCTTCCCCTCTTGTCAGTTCATGAACCAGCTGCTCTAAGAAGCAGTCATTTATTTCAACTAGAAGCTTTATCTCCCTAGCATGTCCTGCCGTGACACTGACCCAATAGATACCAGGGTAATTGAAATCATCCATTATTATTACTGTGCTGTAACTTTTGTTAGCTTCCCTGATTTCTTTTAGCATTTCACCACCCATTTGTTCATTCTGACCAGGTAGTTGGATTGCACATATACCCGGGAGCAATGTTCCCTCTAATTTTCTGTAGGCTGTGTGCGCATAAAATATCAGCTGTGCAGCTTTTGAAGGAAGGTTAAATTTTTGTGCGGCACATAACGACACTCAGAGTTCTATACTTTAAAATTTGACTACACGTCAGAATACAGTATGTACACCACATTGATTGCACTAGATAATATTGTAGAACTTGTGAAAACCGTAAATACACAACTTTTAAATTTTAAGATGTCTGTTTTCTATCAGAATCAGAACCGTAATTTTTGTGCGCTCTGTTATAAAGTATGTGCGCTCGCTCAGCGAGGTGTGTGCGCGCGCACACGCGCACAGCTTAGAGGGAACAGTGCCCGGGAGACCCACGCAGAACACACCTCCTTTATATCTCTAAGGGGTATGTTTACTAAACTGCGGTAATGTCATTCGCGTTAGGTTCCGCGGTAAAGGTACAGATGCCCATATAAAGACGTGGGCGTGGGCATCATTATGGCAAGCATGTCAGGTAACACACGCTATAAGGCACGTTACAAGGCACCTTATTAGACACAGTACAAGACACGTGCCTTAACATGCCTTGTACTGTGCCCAATAAGGTGCCCTGTAATGTGCCGAATAAGGTGCCTTGTAATGTGCCTAATTAGGAGCCTTATAACGCCTTATAAGGATTGCTGGCAATTGTGGTGAGTGTACTATGGGCTGGCAGCATGGATATGCAAAGATATGACTGTCACAGGCAAGCAAAATATCTGCCTTGGACAGGAGGGAATAATGAGGAATTGAACCCATGACATCCACCTAGAACATCAGTGTACTAACCAGTAGGCTATACCTCTATGTCTTGTTACACAGCAATGGCTGGGTACAGAAGGACTGCAGGTCACTGCACAAACCGTCTGCTCTGTGTGCCAAAATAGGGTAAACCCACCAGCACCCTTGATGCATTGCACATGCAGAACAGCAGCCTACAGCTGACCACCAAATGGGGTCTGCACCTCTCTGGTACTGCAGCGTGGTAAGACGGACTGACAGTGCGTGATACTGGCACAGAGTAGCTACAGACCATGCCATTGTGCAGGCTCCCTGTTCACCCTGAGGGATAGGATGGGCGCCCAGCACTAGGTCCACAGTACATGTGGTACTAGAAATAGGTCTTGATGCACATCCCCAGCACTGCCAGTGTGTGACAGGTGGTCCTAGCAGTGCAACTGAAGGTACATCTTTTCCAGCTGTGTTCTACAGTCACATGGGGCCCTGTGGGACCAGACACCACCTAGATTAGTGTGTACCTGGTGTTACAGTCTGGCTGCCATGGGTACCTGTTATCATGGCAGTGGGGTGTCTAGACTCGCAGGAGGGCAATGCGGCACTGCCACTATGGGTCTAAGTGGTATGTGCTATATACCCCAAGGGGGCCTCAGTCACCCCTTTTGTAGATGAGGGTGTGGTGGGACAGGTGCCTGCACCCTACAGAATGGCTGCAGTACCAGCAACCACAGTCCTGCTGACGGATGACAGCCCTCCCGGGCTGCTGGGCCAGTGCCATACCTGTGACCATTACAGACCAGCAGTGATGCTTGTGGGTAGGCAGGGGAAGGCTCAACTGCCCCATGCCACAGTCTGCCATTCATCAACAGACAGCACAGCCAAACTGCACCTGCAGCATCCTACAAGGTGTTCCCACCATCCACAGTGAACTGCAGACAGCTCACTAACCAGTCCATAGTGCATGCTCACAGGAAAACCCTGTGCACCCAGAGGTGGGATGCACAGCACAGATGCCAAGAAGGTATCCCTGTGATTGGGCCCCAGAACTGGGAACACACAGGTAGCACTAGAGACACATAATATGTGACACTATGGGGGAACATAGACATGCCATGGTCACTGCTCGGTCAGAGTGAGAGTGCCCCCCTCCTCCAGCATGACATGCTGTGGCCACCCTGTCCATGCAGGTGGTGGTCGAGCACTACAGTGTCTCAGCCATTGCCCTCCACCCTGTGCAGATGCATCCTGGCCAATCTGCCCTGTCTGGGCCATACCCACAATACCTTGCTCTCATTATATAACACTCATTAGAAGGTTGATAATTGCCTTGGTGAACGCAATTTGCGATTGCATATTTCCTCGGTCTCACACATTATGTCATTTAGCTGTGTACCCCCTGAAGAAGGCTATGGCCGAAACGCGTAGGGGTCAATAAAACTGTTTACACCCACCTACAACTCTTGCTCTTTGTTGCTTTCTTGTATTGTGCCTTATGACATGCCTTGTAACGTGCCTTATAACGCGCGTTAGCCTAAGGCGCCTTGTAACGCGCGTTAACTGACACAGCTTGCCAGAATGATGCACCACCCATTCCCTTATATGGGAATCCAGGGAACCTAATGCGGGGAACGTTACCACAGTTTAGTAAACATACCCCTAAGTTTCTGATCTATAGTATGCAAAGCTAAATGATCTTTCATCCCTACTTGTTATAGGAGAGAAGAAAATTATTTATTTTCTCTTCATGCTTACCTGAGAGAATTTCACTGTATGTAGGATAAATGTATATAATGTCTGTTGAAGTAGAGTACATTTTTTAATCTTAATGAATATATAGAAATACAAAGAGAAATACCAAAGGATTGCAGGCAAGACTGCTGTATTTATTGTAAGTCAGTTACTTGAATGTCTAGTAGGTATAATAGATATAAAGGCCAATGACACGTTATAAATAATACTTTTTTGTCAAAGTATCTTGCTATATTTGTAAGTAGCTTTTGAGAGCCTTGTGCCCTTCATCAAGTCGAGGTAAATTTTTGCTATGCATAATGTTGCCAGTAGGAATAATAAATTGGACTATGTCTGTCAGGTTATTTGTTAGGAAGCTGTTGTACAGGCTTTTGTTTTGCAACTCCAATAAATCATATTATCCTCAAGAGCCTAGTGGTTACAGAAATAGCCTACTATCCAAAAGATCAGGGTTTGATTCCCACTGGCATTCTTTGGGCAAGTCACTTTATCCTTCAATGCCTTAGAAGAAGAGGTTTGCCAATCTACTTCCAGTCATACCTTGCCCAAAAAACCCAGTGGCTGCTGGGTTTCCAGGAGTCAGCATTGACTTGAGACTTGATGGCACTTAAAAAAATATAGAGAATTTATGAGTATTCTTATGGTGAGAAATCAGAGAATCTGATAAGGGAATTTTTTTATCTCAGCTCCCAGCTCTCCTATGGACTCTTGACAATAGATAAAAGCATTTGGGTTCTGGTTTGATATGGCTTTCCTCAGGGATTTCTTTTTAGGAGGTACATGGTGGTATGGAATAAAGGTACCTTTTTCATTGCCTGCTAAAAATTCACCCATAGTCCTCCTGTATTAATGAAAGAACCCTGCAAATGAGTACCGATACCTTTTCTGCTAGGAAAAATGCACTGCATTCCTCAAGAAGTATAAAATTGGGCAAATACCTCTTAGTAATATATCCTTTTTCTTCTTGCAATTCAGTTTAACTAACTAGAAATAGTTAAAAATAAAACCATTAATGCTAAGATTATAAAGCATATTGATATGTTGACTAATTCTATGCAAATTCTAAATTATTATAACTAAGAGGCCGATTTACTAAACTTTAGCACATATTCCCTGCTAGTGATGGAAGATTGTAATGTTCATTATGATACAACAAATTAAGAACATGTAAGAACATAAGAGATTATGCCAGAAAAAGAACCACAAATTGCAAATATAAAAAAACAATATCAAAAACACATTGCAATAATTAATAATTCAAACAAATTAAGAAAAAGCTACAAATTCATCATATCTTCAATGTAAATAACACTTATTTTATAATTAACAAATACCGAACTCTGGGGGTGGCTTCCAAGATGGTGGACTGACGGGAGCGTTGTGCGGCAGCATCGATTTCTTCATGGGCAAAAGGAAGGCTAAAGGGGCTAAGAAACCCTCTCTTACCCCTGCAGCCTCATCCCCTTTACCTTCTCAAGTGATTGGTCTGCTTGATCAATTTCTAGTGCCGCGGCAGTAGTCGGGAGAGTCGGTGCTTCAGGGCCCTTGGGACCTTTCAGCGGAGTTGGGTAGCTCGGCGGGAGGCTCCAGGCCAGACATCTCACCGCCAGAGCAGTGGCATCCTCCTAAGGAACCTCTACTGGCGTCGAGCTCGGCACAGCTGGTGGAAGCATCCTCCCCCCCCCCTGGTTCGGAGGGGGGTGTGGAGAGCAGAGTGTCGGCTACGCTGGGAAGTGGTGGTTATGCTGCCTTGTCTCCCCCCAGTGTTACAGAGGCTCCCAGAACAGCTAGGTTTTCTGGCAGGTCGGCTGACACCTTACCTGCTCCTGGAGCTTCAGTTGTGGAGAGGCGACCTATGGAGGCCGGCACAGATGAAGTACAGAATAAGCTAACTTTTTCCTTTGAAAGACCCACTGAGTTTACTTTGGAGTCCATATGGTCAGCAATTGTGAAACTTGGGGAACTTTTTGCTCCTCGGGTCACTGCTTTGTCTACTCAGCTTCAGTCCCATACGGTTCTCCTTCAGCAACACACGTTGGAAATTTCTGCAACACAAACTTCTGTGACTGAAATCCAGCAGAACGTTTCTCAGATTGACAATGCTAGTCTTTCATATCAAAAGGATGCATTGGCTATTCAGACTAGGATTGAAATGTTGGAAAATTTATCAAGATATTCAAATCTCCATCTTGTGAATTTTCCTAAGTCTCAGTGTATTAGCTCGAAGGAGATGTTTAAAAAGTATATGGTTGAAGTGTTAGGGGTCCTAAATGAATCCCACCCCCTATGTTGAAACAATACTATCTTCCAATAAGGAAAAAGGTGGTGGGTGGTGGGACTATTCCTGGAATGGATCAGGCTGATTCTTTAGATGTTTCTGCTATTTTAGAAGGCTCTTTAACTGAATCAGTTGTTCCCTCCACTTTAAATGTAACTTTCGCTCTATCCTCGGATAGGGATTGGTTTCTCCAAATGTTTTTTCGGAAATGGAATGTAATATTTCAAGGGTTAACTATTTGTGTTTTCCCGGATTTATCTAAGGAGACTCGGAAACGCAGAAAAGAGTTCTTGCTTCTTCGTCCAGGTGTCTTATTGTTGGGGGGTCAGTTTTTCTTGAAGTTTCCTTCTAAGTGTATGATTAAGCTGAATTCTGTTTCTTATGTCTTTTATGATCCATCTCAGTTGCTGGCTTTCATTAGTGCTCACCGCAACTCTGAGGCACTTCAGGAGCCACTGCAGTAGGGTTTTGGCCTGACTATTTTCCCTCAATTGATTTTCCTGCAGGCTTGGATTACAATTGTATGCATGTTTGGAAGTCTCCCGCTAATAGTGGGCTATAGTAGGGTCAGTAAATGTATAATTTTCTGTTAATTTGTTTCTAGCAAGCTATAGTTGTTTATCAACTTGTTTTCTTTCTGTACCCTAATTTCCATTCAAGCACTGTTGCTTGGACAAATTATAAAATGATAAATATAAATTATAAAAAAATAAAAATTAATACTTAACAGATACACTAATTTGTTAACAATAAATATTTATTATATATAAAACTAGTTGGTTCTACAACAACATGAGCCATAGTTGGTTCTGAAATGAGGTTTTTGGAACAAGAGTGTTTAGAATTTTGCAATAGGTCCACTGGAACAAGTGTGTTTATATGAGATTTTTTGTTATAGGGATTTTTGTGGTTAGTATGTATATTAATTTTTGTAATGTGATAGCTTTGTTTTGTGTATAGTATTTGTGGTCTTTGTTTTTTGTTATTTGGGGTATTTATTGATTAATTATTGTGTTAGTTGGATGCTGTTTTTGAAATATTATGCATAATATTGAAATGTGATTATACTGCTTATGAAAAGAAATGATGTATATTCATTTGTAAAACATTTTTATATATAATAAATATTTATTGTTAACATATTAGGGTATCTGTTAATTATAAAATAAGTGTTATTTACATTGAGATGAATTTGTGGATTTTTCTTAATTTGTTTGAATTATTAATAAGAGATGCCATACTGGGTCCATCAAGCCCAGTATCCTGTTTCCAATAGCGGCCAATCCAGGTCACAAGTACACAGATTCCATGATGCTTGGATAAGCAGTGGATTTCCCTGGTCCTCTTTAATAATGGTTTAAGGACTTTTCCTCCAGGAACTTGTCCAAACATTTTTTTAAATCCAGCTACACTAATAGCTTTTACGACATCCTCTGGTAATGAATTCCAAAGTTTGATTACATCTTGAGTGAAAAAATATTTTCTACGATTAGTCTTAAATGGACTATATTACGTGCTTCTTAGGGGCATGTTTACTAAACTGTCTTAACGTGCGTGCTGTGACGTTATCGTGCGATAAGTTACCTTATTGCGTGATAATGGCGCTTTATCAGGCGCGCAGGTACCTTAGCACACGATAACGTGCGCAGCGGCGCAAACGAGCGCTGAAGGCAGGGAAAGGCTCCCGGAGGGCGGAGGAAGGCTCCCCAGGGGCGGAGAGAAGGGGTCAATGGGTGGAGAGTGGGAGGGGAGAGGCTCCCCGCACACTAACGATGTGAAATCCGAGGCTGAAAACTAACGCCAGTGAAACCCTGGCGTTAGAGCTGATTTAAAGGAAGAGAAACCATTTCTGTCAGCAATGTACAGCAAAACCAGGGAAACCTACAAAAAAGTGATAAGTGTGATACATGTGCACGGAACAAAAGGGCAAATAAACATTGAAAATTACCCCAACAAAATATAAAAAAACATAACCAAGCTGGGCAATAGTGATATTAATGGGAAACATCAAAAAACACTCCCAAGAAAGCTCCAAAATAAAGATATGAATTTTGGAAGGGTCTACGCTCCGTCCCCATACAAGGTGAATGATCCCACAGTGAAATTGTGCTGATCAGGGTTTCCCTCTCCATTGGACAGGTTTCCTATGGCATGCACATGTTCCACAACAGCAGGGCGGGCATGTCGGAATGGGCAACTGGACAGATGCTGGGAAAGGGGACACAGAGGTCTGCAGACGGCACATGCTGTACTGCAGCTGGGCCACAGTGCGGACTAGGGTGATGCCTAGGTGGCCCATAGGAATGCTGAAACAGTAGAGCAGCCAGACAGCAAATGATGAGGGCCCAGCATGGGCACGAGTGTGCTTCCCATAGTGTCACAGGGGATAGTACCCAGCAGGTACCCCCAACGGCACAGAACATTGGCAGGCAGTGCTGGGGGGAAGCGTGGACATTTATGCAGGCACCCCTACCCCAGAACCCGCACCATAGGCAGCCACCTACCTGCACACTGGATGGCCTGAGACTGCGCTCCACCAGCACCACCAGCAGAAGGGCATGTCAGCAGGGTGGCAGAGGGGTACTGGTGGAGGGGGCAGTGGCAGCTGCCCAGAGCAGACCGTGGCCTAGCCCTGTGTAGGTGGGTGCCATGCACTGCAAGAGACAGGCCCTGTCTGACGAACAGTAATGGTATCCCCAGGGAATGCACTGTTTCTGTGGCAACACAGTGGTGCAATGCACACAGCCAGTGTGCTCAAGAGCAGAAGGTCACAGGTTCAAGTCCCAGCTGTGGTTCCTGCCAAGCCAGCCCCCATATTTTACCCACTACTAAACGTGCTAATACAGACAGAACCTTTAGTGCAGATGACGTAGACATGCCCAAAACACCTATGTTTTACCCTACAGAGCACAGACACCATAAACATGCACGTTACCTAAAGCAGAGTCTCCCAAATGCAGTCGTGGAGGGCCATACACCATTCAGGTTCCATGCTACCTCTAATAAATGTGGCTGTGCTGCATTGCTATGCACCGCCCCCATGGTTTGCAGATGTATCTCATGCATATTCATTAGGGACAGGATGAAGACCCGAACAGTGTTTGGCCCTCCAGGATTGGAGTTGGGAACCTCTGCTCTAGAGCAGCAGCCAACAGGGGCAGACACACCTGCACCCACAGGCTCCATTATCCCAAGCCTCCTGGAGAGGCAGGATGTTGGGCCCTGCGTGTAACTCCCCATACTAGCACTTGCATACCTTAGCAATGCCACCCTAAACATGGGAAAACTGTACACATCTATCAAAAGGTTGCTATGATAACTGTCAGATAGCAATTCCTACGTTAAGCACAATTGGCTGATTGAGCTGCATCATAGCAACCTTTCTGATATCTGTGGAGTGTGCTTCAGGTCTGGTGTCTGACAGAGTGACCCCAACAGTATTGCGTACCATAGCCATTCCTGCACTGTGCCCAGGACCGGTGTGGTGGCCAGGGCTGCCAAACACCTCTATAGTTGCACAATGCTGGCATAGGTGTGTGGAGTGTGTGTCTGTCTATCCAGTGTGAGGTGGCTGCCAACACCCTCCACAGCCCACACTGCTAGCACTGTTGCCAGTATTGGCCTGCCAATGTGCATAATGAGGAGCAAGGTACTGTGGGAATACCCTGGATAGGGTGGCCTGGCCTGGCTGCATCTACACAGGGCATAGGGCAATGGCTCGGACATTGTAGTGCCCAGCCACCACCTGCACGGACAGCATGGCCACAGCATGTCCTGCTGGGAGGTCACTCTCACCCTGACTGAGCAGTGACCACGGCATGGCTAGGTTCCCCCATAGTGCTATAAAGTATTTCTCTCATGTGATATTTATGGGTCCCTTTTGAGGCCCAATCACTGACTTATCTGCTTGGTGTGTATGCTGACATCCCAGTTCTGAGTACATGCATCTCCTCCAGGACCATGCACTATGGACTATTTAGCAGACTGTCTGCAGCTAGTATGTGTCTTGCTGGAACACCTTCAGGGTACAGCGGCTGGAGGTTTGCTGCTGGAGAATGTCAGATAGTGTGGGGGTCAGCTGAGCATTTCCAGGCCTACTGTCTGTCTGCTATTGCTTTATGGATGTGTACAGCTCTGCATTGCCTGTCCTGTAGGGTGTCTGTTTCCCAGCAGGACTGGGGTTGATGGTCCCTTCTACTGCCACCATTGCAGGGAGGTAGAATGTGGATCTGTTGGTAGGAGACCCTGTTTCCCACCCTCAGCCTCAGAGGGTAGGGTGGGTTGGGTGGTGGTACATAATCTGCCTATGGGTCCATAAGGGCTAAACCTGACTGGTAAATATAGATGGACACAGGTGTATCTGCAAGGACTAACTATCACACACTGGCACTGATAGGGACCTGAAGCATAGCCTGTCTCAGCTAAGCCAGGTGCTGTGGACATGGTGCTGGGCGCCCCACCTCACCCTCAGGGTGAGCACAGTATCCGCACAGTGTGACGGTCTGTAGCTACTCTGTGCCAGTAACACACATGGTCAGTTCCCCCTACCAGGCCGAGGTGCTGTGGGGGTGCATACCCCATCTTGTGATCATCTGTAGACTGCTGATCTGCATGTGCAGTGCATCATGGGTACGGGTGGGTTAACCCTATCCTGGTGATCACAGCAGACTGTTTGTGTGGTGACATGCAGTCCTTCTGCAGCCAGCCAGGGGTTTGTTGGCAGCTGTAGCCCACTGGTTACTTCACTGCCTGTGGAGCCAGAGGTCATGGGTTCGAACCCACAGCAGGGTTGTTTGATAGGGCTGTCCAAAGCATTGTCTTTTTTTAATGTACATTAGTGCTGCCAGCAAAAACAGCCTCAGAGAACTGTAACCATAAGGTGCCTCAGAAGGCACTTTATAGGGTGCCCTATAAAGCGCCTTCTGAGGCACCTTATGGTTACAGTCCATATAAGGTGCCTTATAAGGTGTCCTATGGAGCGCCTTATAGGGTGCCCTATAGGGGACATTATAGGGTGCCGTGGCGGACAGTGCACTTTATAATGTGCCCTATGGAGTGCCTTATGCGGCACCTTAGGTTACGGCACGTGAGGGTGTGTTTGCTGGCAGCAATAATTAAAATACAAATAAAATGCCTCAAGAAACAATACTGACATGTCACAGCTGATGCCTCAGCCACTCTGGGGGATCAAACTCATGACACCTGTATCATCAGTCAGTGTATTAACCATTGTGCTACACCTCTGTTTCTAAGTTTGCATGTCTGGGTGCCTACTTAAGATTACCGCATGTTAACGCGCTTAGCGGCACTTCGCCCGATAATGTGCGCAGCAGCACGCGTTATCGCGCGATAATCCCGTTTTGCTGCTTTAAGACTGACACGCCCACTCCTTTTATGGCAGCCTGCACACTAACACCGGGCGCACTTTAAGACAGTTTAGTAAACATGCCCCTTAGTCTTTCTACTTTTTGAAGCAGTAAACAACCAATCTACATTTACCGGTTCCACTCCATTCACTATTTTATTCACCTCTATAGTACCTCTCCTCAGCTGTCTTTTTGCCAAGTTGAAGAGCCCTAAACTTTTAAGCCTTTTATCATAGGGATATCCTTTACCATTTTGGTGGCTCTTCTCTGTATCTTTTCTAATTCTGCTATATCCTTTTTAAGATATGGTGATCAGAACTGCAAACAATCTTCAAGGTGTGGTTGCACTATGGAATGATTTAGAGGCATTATAATATCCTTTGCTTTATTCTCCATTCCTTTCCTTATGATTCCTAGCATTCTATTTGCTTTCTTGGCCATTGCTGCACACTGGGGAGAAAGCTTCAATGTATTGTCCATGATGCGCCCAAATCCTTTTCCTAGGTGTTGGTTCCTAATGTGGAAACTAGCATTGTGTAACCATAGTTTGGGTTGTTCTTCCCTAAGGAGATCATTCCAGAACATGAATAAACCGGTTAGACATGAGGGATAGATGTTTATCTTGCGAAAATGTCTAGAACCGTATTCCGAAACCATGCAGCTCTGTACGTACATGGGTATCTCAGAACGGGGCTGGGAGGAAGCAGAACAGGGGCATGGCCAGCTGCAGAGACGTATAAAGCATATTCAGGAAAGGCCAGTGTATGTCTTCAGTTTTTCCCGTGTACATCCAAGTTATTCCTGTGGAAATGTGGAATAATGTCAGGACTTAGAAAATCTTCTGCTCTGCTCTTCAATGCATCCCATATTGACAAATGCTTATGATAAGTATGTTTTGCACTGGTGTGTCTGCAGTGTGGAAAAACACAAGATGAGGTTTTACAGATCAGAGAGCAGAGGTGTCGGAAGGCTGTAAGGGAAAGAAACATTAACAAATACCCCACAGAAATATTTAAAAGAGCAATGGTGTTTATACTGTCTATGCTGGCATTTGCTGTTTGTGCTAAAGGAGCAAATCCGGGGTTCCCTAACAATTCCTATGTCCTCAAAACCGGGACTATTGATGGAGTCCTGGGACTCCATGCTATAATGCTATATCAGCTGTTGTTGATGGGTGCAGAGCATCTTTTTGGCAGAAATATGTTTTTTTTGAGATGGCAAGTGAGAGTGTGTGTGTGTGTGTGTGTGTGTGGTTTGAGTGTAGCATTGGAGTGTGCTCACCCACAAATCGGGGGGGGGGGGGGACATGAAAGAGTGGCCAGTACCTGGACTGTAGGGATGACTAGAGCATCACCAGTTGCCAGTGTGATTGGGCTGAAAATTTCAGAACAGGTTCTCCATAGCTAAATGTCATAACATATCCCTGCCACTAATAAGGGACCTTTCAAATGACAGCATTCAACATGAACACATTTGTAGACTGCGATGATGGCCTAGTCCCTCCCTCCTCTGATGTGACCTATATCAGGGAAGGAAGGGAGGGACCAGACCTGCCTACAAGCGCGGAATCAGAAAGACCCACTTGTTTTGTTTTTTAAAGTCAGGTCTGCTCCACTGTTGCTGGTACCACCGCCGCTGACAAAACAAAAAGTGGCAGCAGCAGGGCAATAGCAGGCAGTATGGAGGGAAGTGGAGACTGGCAACCCGAAATGCACCCCTATATCCTTTGTGCCCTGTGTGGCTGCACTGCTCACACAGGGCTAGATATGATGCTGGCTACAAGTGGTCCCCATGAGCAATTACTATTGGGCTGCATCGGCAGCTGTCCACATTGCATAGCCTTGTCTCTTCCTTCATCTTCCGTCGTTTGATCAGAGATGGTACAGTGAAAATATCATCATGGCTCAGCTGCAGGTAACATCAGACCCTGACCCTTGGGGCTCCCAGGGAAAGCTTATCATAATTACATGCTTCTGAGTCTGAGATCCAGCAGTATAATGCACAGGGCGGGCTAGATAGTCAGAGGGAGAGATTGCAAAGGCTGTGCAGCAGCAAAGAGACAGCATGCTTTAATTGTTTCCCATCAACTAATGTTAAGCCGTTAAAACAGTCTATGCAATCACTCCATGCTTGCATGGCTTCTACTGTAGGCTGGGACAATCAGGTCAGCATTTTGTCATGGCTAGCATAGTCGCAGAACAAGCATTGAAATACATGCAGGGGGAGCTTTGAATGTGTGCTTATATCTGCTTATATGTGCCATCTGAAATTCTGCCTTCTGTAAGCTGCTGCAAGTTTTCAGTCCAGGCACGCATACCTATCTAAATGAGGAGGGCTGACTTGCAGGCAGTGTGCTGTGGTAGAGCCTCTGCAGACTGCAGCTTGCTGACAAATATTGCCCACTGTCCTTCCCACCATCTTCCAAGTCACAATCATGATGCGAGCAGTAAGCCATATTGATCCACTGACCTCTGCTGCCTAGAGCCAGTTGCAGGCCCACTGTCACCGCAGAATGCCACTACCAAACCAACTGACCAACTCTAAAGACTGGTCCTAGTCTTCTCTATTCCTTTGTCTCCTGGCTACTGCGGTGTTACTGTTTTCTCTAGCTGCAAGTGCAATAGCCAATGCCACTACAATTCTGGGTCTCCAATGGACCTCATCAGAGGCAGAGGCTTCTAGAATCCAGAATCACTATAAGAGTAAGTAATGGTTCTGGTGATCTCTATGACTGCCAGTGCTTCTCTGCTCCCATTTATGCTATGAGGGCACAAGAGCACTTCACCCTCTCCCCAGTGGTGTTTTTGAAAAGTGTTGGTGGGAACCCCCACTGGGTCCCACACTAGCTGGAGCCCTACATGATCTCAAACTTGCAATGCTGTGTGCAAGCAGTGTGCTTAAGCCCTAAGCTGCTGTCTACAGCTGCAGTGAACCCTGGGGAGATAAAGTGAGGGAGGAGAGTTCGTGGAGGGTGGGTGAGTGGAAGGACAGAGTGGAGGGAGCAGCATGTTAGGAGGCTCTTATTAGCAGTCTGCCACCGCTTTGCTTCCAACTATGCTCCTGAGACAGAGGGTGCCTCAAGCATGCTTCAACCCCCTCTCTCCGAGTGACCTTTTGATTTGATCAAAAATATGAGTGAGTGAAGGAAACAGGCTGGGCAGTGAAAAAAAGTGAGTGATGGGGAGGGAAAGAGAGTGATGGGGACAGACTGGGGAGTGTTGGGACATGATTGGAGTAGGGAGAGAGTGTTCTGTTTTGTATATTTCCAGAATAAAGGTTATTTTATGTTGTATTAGGAGTGGTAGTAGTGGGTGGGGAAATCGGGAGACAGTGTAGAAAGAGGCAAGGGCATCAGTGGGGCCCCTGTTTAATTTTTGCCCTGGGCCCCAGAATGTTTAATTCTGGGCCTGAATGTTGCTAAAGCAAAGTGGCTTTGACTAACAGGTGTCCAAGGGCAGAAGACTCCATCTGCAAGGTCGATTGGTCCCTTTAGGAGTTCTTGCCAGAATCTCAGTGTTTAGTTGGATTCACAGCTTTCTAAGTGAGATCGGGTTACTAGAATGGTGAGAAGCTCTTTTAATATTTTTTTAAGCAAATTTGCCAGCTATATCCATATTTCTTAGCAGTAACGTAACATTTATAACTTGGGCTCTGCTCTTTCCCCAATTAGATTATTGTAATTCCGTGCTTGTGGGGTCTTCCACTGTGGGAAACTGGTTGCTTACAGTTGTTACAAAATATAACTGCTAAACCGGTACAGGACTCAGATGGTCAGATCATACACCACCTCTTTTGAAAGATCTTCATTAATTACCCATGCAGTACTATATTCAGTACAAATTATTGTCATTGGTATTTCATTCTAAATATAATATGGCTCCTGGGTATTTGTCTGCTAAGCTGCAGGTACAAGTACAAGGCCCATTGAGTTGGGATACTCTCCCCATTGAGCTAGACAGAAACAGGATCTGGAGAGGTTTAGAAAGCTATTAAAGACTCATTTATTCAGGAGCACTTATGAGGGGCAGAGGTGAGGCTGTTAGCTGATTCGAAGTTAGGCTGGGTGATAATTTGGTATTCAAATTTATGTGTCATATGGGGGAACGGATGATTGGGTACTTTGGTTGGGGAAGGATGTGGGGCTAGATTTGTTTTTTAGTTATGGGGTGAGGGGTAGGGAGTCAAAGAGATGAGACTGTGTATTAGTGTTAGGAGATGAGAAGTGAGGAAGCAGTGTTATTATGGGATGGGAATATTTAGGGCTGTTGGACTTTGTGTTTTCTTTTGTTTGTATATCACATAGAGCGGTTACCAGATATGAAATATAAAATTTGAAATAAATAAATAAATAAGTAAGCCTGCATTATCAGCCACTACGTCAATGTAATTCCTGTGATATTAACATTTAGTAAACAGGCCCCTATATATTGTTCTTCATAACACTAATAGCACCAAGTTACTATTATGCACTGATTAAAACGTATGGCCTCTGTGGTAAAGGTGAAATTTGCCAATGTCAGAACCTGTGTGATCAAAACTCAATACTTCTATGGAGAATTGACTTTATGAGACTAATTTCCCTTCATTTTCACTCTTTATGCAGCAGGTCATTTTATAATTCACAAACTCAGGTCTTTTCTAGAGTATCTCTTTTAAAACAGGGACTCAGGACCATACCAAGCTAGAAATGTGCCCTGTGTGATTAACGAATCTATTGCCCTCCCACCCCTCCATTAAGTAACTCATTCTTTTTGAGCTTCCTGGAAGTCCCATGATTTTTATTTATTTCTTTTTTTTTATACTGTACTCTTTAGAATCAGTGTGGTTTACATGTATACTTTTTATTCCCTTGTCCCCAAAGGGCTCACAATCTAAGTGTACCTGAGGCAATGAAGGGTTAAGTGGCTTGCCCAAGGCCACAAGGAGTGGCCATGGGACTAGAGACCCCAGTCTCTCCAGCCTGAAGTTGCTTGTCCCCATGTGGGAATTGAACCCTCGGCCTTCCAGCTTGAGGTAACCTGTCCCAACCACTGAGCCACTCCTAGGGTAACCTGTCCCAACCACTGAGCCACTCCTCCCACCAGTGATGACATTGGCGCCCCTTCTGTACTTGTGCCTTGTGTAGCTGCACCACTCGCATAGCCCTTGGTACAGTCCTGAAGGACGACTCATAAATCCTAGCTAAGAACAAGCAGCCGAGGTAATTTGCTATGGAATCATGTCAAGTTATGTACCATCAATGTGCGTAAGTCACGCACGTAGATGGACCTTTACATGCATACTTTAACTGGTCGCTATTTTGTAGACTAACGATGCATACTTTTGGTATGGAAATGTACAGGGACAGAGCTTGGGTGAAGCATGAATCTACATATGTACTTTTAAATAGGGATTCTGATTTTAGGCTTTAACCAATAAGCACCAAAAAACACCCCTGATGCAAAAAAATTAAAATAGGTATTTATTGGATAAACATCAGAAAAACACCACTTCCCCAGGTACTTTTTTTTACCCCTCTCCTAGCTTGTCTTGTATCCTCCACTCCGCTTTTGTTTCTTTCTGAATTAACAACTCCGGACACAAATGCACATGTTTGGAAAAGGTTAACAGCAATACTACTTGTGGCGCAAAAACAACAATAAACACAGATATTTTTGTACCATCAAAAAACACCTAATGAACTGGAAAATAAACACCTAAATTTATAATTTATAAACATCTAGGAATAGAACCCTAGTTATAAAATAATATAACACGTATGTTCCATAAAAATCTAGAAGCAGCATTTATGCCAGCCCTAGGGTTGGTGTAATTCATCGCACCTAAATTTGCCACACATATTGCACTCTTACGCTATATTTTAAAAAGTTAAGTACACGCGTATTTGACTTTATAAAATAAGCATGGCAGACACACTTCAAACCGTGCATCGACTAGGCGCTACTTTATTAAATTACCCTCAGGGAGACTAATTTTGGAATGTTCCTGAAGTTAGTTTACACACACACACACACACACACACACTTTGCCTAATGATTTGCCCAGCCCTGAATCCTAGCAATGGAAAGAGCATGCCCTTTTTGCGGCATTCCTCTCTCAGTGTAGTAGGTACTTTTTAATCAAATCTGCAGCAGAAATTTCATGCTAATACTCAGTGCACTAAAATTAATTAACAGCTAGACAGCACAAGCATTTAAAGTGCATTAACGGAGCTGTAAACATTTTTTAATTCATGTTAATGCAAAATTTATGATAATTAGATAATGAGAAGGCAAAAGAGCTAACAACCTTTTGATGCATAAAAAATACTTTACATTAAAACATGGCAGGGCTGAGATGATGAGTCAGATAGAAAATGCCATGTATTGCCATGCAGAAGGCTCCGGGTTGAATTCCTCAGTCAGATTTTCCACTCTCTACATCAGCTAGGGCTGTTGATGCAACAGAGTTAGCACTAACAGACTCCAGCAGAAGAAATCATGATCACTGCTTAAGGGGTAAACCAAAAAAGCCCCATTTAAGATAGATGGACAGATCATAAAATAATATCAACCACTCAGTGAAAACTAGCCTTGATAAAGTTCAACTACGTTCCAAAGATCAGTTATATCAAATAGAGCACAAACCCACTGCATATAGGCTGTTCAGTGCCCAGCCAGAAAACATACAATTATCGGTCCAATAGATATATTTATAATTCTTTTTAATAAAACTCTCAAGTGCAGATCAAAATGAAAAGTAGTTAACTTCAAAGGCTGTGACAATTGCTGAAATAACTTTAAAAATCAACTCTGATGACACAGAAATGTATTTCAAATTTCGATTCTGCACTAGGGACCAACAAAGCTTAAGGGGACATATAGTGGGAGGTATCAGGGCCCATGAATTCAGGGTTTCATTAGATGCTCTTGTGCATGGCCCCTGGTTTAGAATTATCACTTTAGTTATATTGGTTGGAGGTATAAAACAGTAGAAAAATTCCTAGGTAGTTGATCATGAAAGCTTATATTGCCAGATCCTCACCCTAGTTCTGATTAAGCTGGATGTAGAAAGGAACAGGAGACTACTAGATCAAAGCAAAACATCGAAGAGTTTACACAGACTGGCTAACACAAAACCTCAAGAAACTGTAGCTCAATTTTTGCATCAACATCCACATTAAAGCACTAACTTGACTGGTTTAAATTAATGCAAACACTCACTTGCAAGTGTATAGACCCTTTGGATGTCTCTGCTTTGAGCAGCAGAGATCTCCAGTGTCCCTATTAATTAGTACTATGTAGGCTGGAGATGACCTGGTAATTTTCCATAATAGTTTTCGTAACCTTTTGCCCGATTGCATTAAGCTGGGAGAAGATTTCACTGAAAGGGAAAATCCAACTTCTCCCAAAGGCAGGGCTCTGTGTTTGGCAGCCTACCACTGTATTATGAGGGGAGTCACATATTCCAAGACGGAAGGAAAAAGGTTCCAGAGCAGTCAATAAACATGTCGATAGAGATGAACCAGTTGTTATAGTATATTTAGATTTTCAGAATGTATTTGACAAAGTTCCATAACAGAGACTCCCGAAGAAGTCTTTAGAGGAAAGTCAGGATAGAGGTTATATGATTGAGACGTTTAAATACCTCCATGGCATTAAAGCACAGGAGGAGAGTTCTTTAGATTGAAAGCAAGCTCTGCTACGAGGGGACATGGGATGAGGGTGAAAGAGGATAGACTCAGACGTAATATAAGGAAATATTTCTTTATGGAAAGAATAGTGGATGCATGGAATAGTCTCCCAGTAGTAGTATAATGGGTACACTACTCATCAAACTGATTGACAGGTGAGATAAGGATGACAGGAGCCAATCAGCGTTCACTTCCGATGTATGCCCCGCCTTAGGCCATGCCCCTCCCACAGAGGTGAATGGTGAGTTAGCCCCGCCCACTCCCGCCCCCAAACTGTTGACAGGTACCAATCAGCATCCACTTCCGGTGCATGTCCCGCCTTAGGCCACGCCTCTCCCATAGAAGTGATTGGTGAGAGCCCCGCCCACTCCCACTCCCAGGCGTTGCCACCGCCCTCACTTGACATGCCTCCACCCTGCCCCAAGGATGACATCATCCAATCAGCATCCACTTCCAGGTTTATGCCACACCCGCGCCCCACCCCACAATTTGGCATTAGCCAATCAGCACCCACTTCCGGGTTTGTGCCCCACTCACAGCCTCCCACCCTCAACCACGCCCCTGCCTACATCATCGTAAATGACATCACCGGAAACAGGGCATCATCAGAAATGGACTGTCCCTTTTTGCTGACATCACCGGAAACATGGTGTCATCAGAAAGTTCCGTGTCCTTTTCAGATGACCTCAGCGGAAGTAGAGTGACTGACTCCGGAAATGTGTTTTGCTTCTGGTTAATGTTTACATCTGCAAAAAGCAGGAACCCTGGAAAACAAAAAATGCTTTTCTCTCTCCCACTGCCCCAGTTCTTTTTTCTCACAAAAGATTCTTAGCAAGCACAGCACAGGGACTTTTCACAGAGGTACAGACAGGGTAGAAGCTTTTTCTTTACAAATGCAATTAACACATCTTTTGTTAGAGAAACCACTGCTGTCCATGTGATAGAATTTTGCTTTTAAGACCTCATGGTTAGAGAGAAATATTGTGGCAAACACAGTGTAAGTTCAGACTGAAATTCAGAGAGAGAGAGAGACCTGAGTTCAAATCCCCCCTAATACAGCTATTTTTTTTGAGAGAGAGAGAGCTGAGTTCAAATACAGCCACAGCTATTTTTTAGTGGCTTTGAAAAAACCAATACTGAGAGACAAGTCTGAACATGCCTCTCTAGGGTGTGGTAACACGTGATTGGTTGAAACAAGAGGTCTGTTCTGAGCATGCTCCAGGTGTTCTGAGCATGCTCCTGGTGTAAGGGCTGTGTGTCCTGTGTGTAAGGGGAACATTTTAACACAGAGATTCAAAAAGAAAAAATGGCTCTTTCTGGAACACCAAGCAGAATTTCCAGCAGGGCACACAACATTAATTACTAAAACCATTCTGAAGATGTTGGCAAAATAAAAAGAACAGTCAAAGCACGGCAATCATGAAGGAAACTTTATTGAAGAGCATTTACTATAACCCCAAAGCAAGAGGGAGCTTTGGGGGCATAAATCCTCTACTTCAAGCTGCTAAAAAGCAGGATAAAACAGTCAACAGAAGCGATGTAGTTAGATGGGCTACCGGACAAGATGCTTATACTTTACACAGACCTGCTAGGGTCCGTTTTAAAAGAAACAAGACGATTGTGTCAGATGTGGATGTGCAATGGCAGGCTGATTTAGTTGATATGGCAGCCTTGTCCCATTATAACAATGGCTACAAATACATATTAACAGTGGTAGACATCCTGTCAAAATATGCATGGGCTGCAAGTTTAAAATCGAAAAATGGTCATGAAGTTGCTAAAGCCTTTGAAAAAATATTTAATCTAGGTCGTATACCTGAAAAAATACAGACAGACAAGGGTAAAGAATTTTTAAATAGGTCCCTGAAGAATTTATTAAAACAAAGAGGGGTTCATCATTTTGTAACCAATAACGATGTTAAAGCAGTGGTGGTAGAAAGGTTTAACGGGACTTTGAAATCCAAAATGTGGCGTTATTTTACTACACACAACACCTTTAGGTACCAAGACGTATTGCAGGCTTTTGTGCCAGTTATAATCATAGTTTTCACAGAACAATAAAGACGAGGCCTGTAGATGTGACACACACAAATTCTCTGCAGATCTGGAAAAGAGTCTACGGTGATAGCATCAAGCGTAAGCACACCAAGAATCCCTTAAAGAAAGGAGATCATGTAAGACTTTCAAAAACTAAAGGAAAATTTGAAAAAGGTTACGAGCAAAGTGGACTGACGAGGTATTTATAATAACGGACATTTTAAACAAGATACAGGATTATGACGGTGAAGCCATACAAGGTTCTTTTTATCCTGAAGAATTGCTAAAAGTCACACCGCAACAGGACAGAATATACCGAATCGAAAAGGTTCTAAAGGTAAAAGGATGTGGCAGGAACAGATTCTACCTCGTGAAATGGAGGGGGTGGCCTGTTAAATTTAACAGTTGGGTTAAAGCATCAGAGATTCAAGACATCTGATTTCTTTCTTTTGAAGCAGCATTAAAATAAAATTTAAAATGAATGATGGTGGCTTTTATATCACACTGCCTAGCGATGCCTCAGCAGGTGTGTTTTCCCAAAATACCAGCTCTAATTTTACCATACAACTAGCAAGGCCTTTGGACTTACAAGACAGTGGGAAGTGGGGCTCGTGGAAATACAATACCCCAACACCTGGGAGAATATTAAGGAAGACCATAAGTATGTTGCCGCTTCCGCAGCAGGAAATATACAGCACCTTATAGTCAGGAAAGGACATTATGTGACCATGCAGAGTTTAGTGGAATCCATGAATCAGGACATTAGCAACATCTATAAATTGGCGGCACCACTAATCGTTTATGAGCCCCATGCGCGAAGAATCCGAATAAAATCGGAAGATTGGTCTACTATTTATGCGTATGGTGATTTGGCAACCATTTTGGGAATAGAAGCTTACGTTAATACACAGTGTTCCCATTTTCCAGCGGATATCACAGCCGGTTTTAATACCCTCTACCTGTACACAGATATTGTAGAGCACCAGTTAGTAGGTGACCATTTTGTGCCACTGCTGCACTGTGTTCCAACTAAGGGGGTTAGGGATGAGTTTATCACGATAACTTATGATAAGCCGCACTATATGCCTGTGAACAAACAGCATATTGATACCATCACATTTGAAATAAAGACAGATCAGGACAGGCATGTCTCATTTCATTACAGGAAGGTGATCCTTAAGCTTCATCTGCACCCCGGGAGGGTGACTGTTTTTTAAAATGGTTGTGGCTAAAGACTACGGAGACTCCAAAGCATACAGGCATTATTATACAACACAAGCCGGCTATGGGCTTTCAGGATATCATGGAGTGCCGGTCATGTACGGGGCCAGTGTAGGCGGTGTTTTTCGCAGCCTCTTTAGAAAAGCTATGCCGTTTTTGAGACGGGGTTTTGAAATTATTAAACCACACGTGAAAGGCGCCGCAAAAAACATAGCCAAGGATATCATGAGTCATGTCACAACGGCTGTTCTAAATAAAATGAACCAGGCTACAGAACAGGCAGGATCAGGACTGGCTGTGATTAGAAGAGCTGTTGAAAGAAAGAGAACCGAGTCTTGGGAGTTACCGCAAGGACCGCCCAAGCCTTTTAAAAGAAAGAAACCCGTGGGTGACAGGTCTCAGAAGCTTAGCCGCCGGTCTAAGAAGAGAAGCGCTAGCTCTAGGCAGCGAGATATATTCTAAAAAGCACCATGGCTTTTGTACACCACGGTTCTGAAGAGTGTGTTAAATCGGAACTGGACCTGTTTCAACTAGCACCGACCCAAACAAGTATCGAAAAAAGTATTTATGTGGAAATTCCGCCATTATCGGCTTTGTCGGAAACAGCCCCTTTGGACTTCTATATCGCAGGTCATGGTGAAGACTACATTGATTTAAATAGTACACTTTTGCACCTGACCTGTAAAATTGTGGCAGAAGATGGCTCGAACATCGACCCGGCAGTCAAAGTAGAGCTGGTGAACTACCCAATTGCAGCTCTGTTTAGCCAGCTGGATGTTACCCAGGGTGACCAACTCATTAGCCAGAGCAACAACTGCTACCCCTACAGAGCCCTCATAGAGCTGCTTCTCAATTATGGCGAAGGATCCCTCAAATCACAGTTTACAAGCAGGCTGTTTTATAAAGACACAGCCGGTCAGCATGAGGTGAGAGAGATAGGATCTCGTAACGTCGGCTTTACTGAAAGGGCCCAATTTACGGTCTCTAGCCACAAGGTAGAGCTTTTGGGGCATTTACATAGCGATCTATTTTTTCAAGAAAAGCTATTGATTAATGGTGTGGATCTCAAAATCAAATTGACCCGCAACAAAAACTCTTTCTGTTTAATGAGCGGTGATGCCGAAGAAAGTTATAAAATCCTTATCCTAAATGCTGCGCTCTTTGTAAAGAGAGTTAAAGTTTCCCCCGGAGTGCGCCTGGGACATGCGGAAGCTCTGCTGAAAGCTAATGTCAAGTATGCTATTGACTGTGTGGGGCTGAAGGTGTTTAGCATACCAGCCGGTGCCCGTGTGACTAACCAGGAAAATCTCTTTTTGGGGCAGCTACCAAAACTCATTGTGCTGGGATTTGTGGATAATGATGCTTTCAGCGGTAATTATGCTAAAAACCCCTTCAATTTTAAACATTATGATATTAATTTTGCCGCTCTATATGTGGATGGTGAACAAGTACCCGGGAAACCTCTTCAACCTGACTTTCAAAACGGATGTTGTGTAAGAGAATATATGCAACTGATACAAGCAAGTGGCAAACATCTGAAAGATACAGCATTGCTGATTGACCGTCAGGAGTTTTACAAAGGTTATACCCTGTTGGCGTTTGACCTTTCACCGGATCAGGAGTGTGCAGACCATTACTCGCTGATTAAAACTGGTAACCTGCGGGCTGAAATACTTTTTGCCAGTGCCTTACCCCATACAGTTAACATGATTGTTTATGGGGTTTTTGACAATGTGATAGAAATTAATCATAGAAGGAATGTTCTTTTTGATCATTCGTGAAAATGAACACCCTGCAGATCTTCCGTATTTTAAAGAAGGACCCCTGTGTTGCAGATTTCTTTTTAGATGTGCTACCCAGCGATTGGTTAGCGGATGTACAAATATCAAGGAAGCCCGTGTGTTTGGTGGTAAATACACACCCTCATAACCTACCTAGAGAACACTGGTTACCCATCTATATATGTGGAGATGGAACAGGGGAATTTTTTGATTCTTATGGACAGCCACCTGATAGCTTATTCTTTCCTACCAGCATTATGAGCTTTTTCAACAAGCATTGTAAAACTCTTTTATACCACAACAGACAATTACAACACCCAATGTCTACGGCTTGTGGATATCACTGTGTATTTTTCTTGCACCACCGCTGTAAAGGGGTGCCTTTTGAAAATATTATAGAAATGTATTCTGAAGATTTAATGCAAAATGATGATATGGTGTTACATTTTGTAAAACGCAACAAACAAACTTTGTGTAGATCTTTTAGAAATCCGTTTCATAATCAGCAAGTGTGTGTTTCCTATCGTGAATGTTTTGGTGCTTCTAAATAAAAAGTAACCCCTCTAAGGAGGTTTTTCGAAAAGAAACCACTGTCTAGTCTTTTATTTTTTTTTTTGTTTTTAAACATTTTATTGAAAATACATTTTTACGCACTCAACCACCGGTGGCCATGGGATAATTTACGTTTTTTGTGTGGGAGTAGCTCTTTGCTCTTTATCGGACACGTGTACATTTTAGTAGCCTTCACAGATGGGTTCTCTTTGAGGCATGCCAGTACATCTCTGTTGGCTGCATTACCCATTACCTTAGAGGGCATATTTAATTCGGCTAGGGTTTGCATGAACTCCTCCCAGCCCCTGGGTATTCTTCGTTGTGAAAGAGCTTGGGGCTGCGTAGCCCCACGAACGAGGTCGAGTAGGTTAGAGCCATTGACGGGGTTTCCCTGGTATACAAATGTTCCATTTCCCTCCCAGGATACCACATCCTTGTTTTTTAACAGTTTATTAAGCAGTAACTCAGCATTTTTCCTATAGCGCATATTGATGCTGTTTAACACTTCTTGTATTACAGGGTCTGGAGGTATAATATTTTCTAGAGATGCTGCCGTTGATGTCTCATCTTGTGCACGTAGATACAAGTTTATTTTTTCTTTTTCCATATCCCTCTGTCTGTTAAGCATGAGATAGCGCTGTAGCACTTCTGAGTAACATTTAGCCTTTTCGTGTTCAGACATACCGACGCTTTGCAGGATGTTTTTCATTTCTTCATCTAACTTATGGATGGTCGTAGTTCTAATATTTTCATCCCGATCTGGCGGGTTTCTCAAGCGCTCAAGTTGTTGACTAGGGAGTACGTACATTTTTTCAGCGTGCTGCATTAGAGGTTTGTCAGAAGTGTCACCCTATGCTGTGTACCTTGCTGGTTCGGCAGGGCACTGCGCTGGGGCTTGTGCTTAACTGACTTAGTTATGCTGTGGAGGGCCTGGCTTGGCCCTCTGGGAGTTGTAGTTGTTGATTGCCAGTTAAAGAACTAGTCATGGAACGGTGGTAAGGTTTAACACGGGATTTATTTCCCCCTCCAAGAGGACTCTTTGCTGTGGTATAAACAAAGGAAACACAACCCTTCCTGGGCATATAATAAAGGAACAAAAATAGCTTCTCTTCAGCTCATCAACAGGTAAAGTAAAGGTACATTAAACAGTCCTTCATAAGCACGCAAAACCCTTTCCTTTACTGTTTTAGGCTTAATCAGCTCTTACTTCTTTTCATCGTAGTGAGGAAATGCTATCCGCTACTGTAAGCGTACAGTCCATGTATTCAGTACTTGGCTGAGCTTCTGATATCTCACACTGCATATCCTCGTCACATGCTTTTAATACTTCTTCCCTTTCAACATTAGGGATGTCCTCCAACAGTCTCTCTCTACTCTGCCGGGATTCTCTTCCTCCCTCTGTGAGAGTGTGCTGGATACAATTACCACATTCACTATAATGCTTCTGGTGAGAACCTTTCCACTGCTGGTAGCTATTAGGTGAGTTATAACATTCCCTTGCACCTCTATTAGGGTAAATTGGCTTACCTCTCAGCTCTGACTGGCTCAGGTTCCTATGTACAGCTGTAGCTGCTGAGGAAGCATGAAACGGCAGTTTTGCAGGGACTCTGCTTCTTAAATCCTCTCCAGATATAAAAACTTCCTCTGGCAAAAAGCCTTTATCCCTCCCATGCCTGGTATAAGGATAAGAAATCTTATCTATGGGGCTTGTTTACAAAGCTGCGGTAGCGGTTCGCGATTGTTATCGGAGCCGCGACCCCATTGATTTCAATGGGGCCGCGGCTCCGATAACGACCGCGAACCGCTACCGCGGCTTTGTAAACAAGCCCCTATATCTCTCAAGCTGGCTTCATAGGGCTTTAGCGTTTCTGTGTATTGCCTTCTATTGCCAACCCATGGGCTTGCCCTTTCAGGGTGAAAATAAAACTTCTTGGCTTTTACCATTCTCCCCACAGCTCCGTTCCAACCTGGGCTTTTCCCAATATGCTCTGGGCTCCTCTGATATCCGAAGCTTCCTGTCCTGGCTTTGCTACCTCCTCTGTAGCTCCTTCTACGTCTGCCGTTGCTCTCACTCTCAAACTCTGATTCCAGCTGTCTCTGATTCTTTCCCAAGCACTCGTGGTAATCAGTCAGACTCTCATTCAGGCTCCCGTAGTGATTCTCATGCAGGCTCTCATTCAAGCTTTCGTGGTGATTCTCATGCAGGCTGTCATTCAAGCTTTCGTGGTGATTCTCATGCAGGCTCTCCCTAACTGCTTGTGAGTTGTGCTTATCTACGTACTCCCGAGCTCCACCTCCCCCCAGCTGGCTTGCATCAGGTGATGACCTCCTAGCCTTTCTGCTGGCTGGGTGTGTCTCTCTGGCTCGTGACCACATTTGTTTCTGTTGCCCATTGCAACTTCCTGACATGTGTTTACTAAAAACGTCAGTGTCAGCCTGATTCACTGCCTCTCTGTCTATCTCCATGGGCTCTGTTGGATCTGCTCTGTGACAGAAGCCCCGTTATCAATGGTAATGCAAAACTTATGAAATTCTTTTGATGGGATTTACAGCCCCCCAGACTCTTTAACTGAAATATCTCTGGATCTCATAATCTTATCATACGACCTGGCTAATTCACACTGCCTTTTTTTTCGCAGACAGTACATTGTAATAGATGCTATATATTGTGTATGTGGCTAATATACATACCCCCATCCCCAGACATCTTAAGTGGATTTTAGTTCTACAATAGAGCTCTGCTCTTCACATTCTTATCATATGGCCTATTGTGTAAGGCACACCTATTGATTAACTAGGCATTCCTAAAACACACCACACATAGGTTCAAAATGTTTTATTTCAAATAAAATGTTTTCATCTTGTGAAATGATTCATTTGAGCATTACAAGTTTTTTTTTAAAATATAAAGGCATACATATAATTTTTGTTCATCTGTATGTTCAACTAATAGATTCTGGAAATACATACATTTTCTTTCATTTTATGATCAACAATCATGGCAACATTTTTTAAAGAACGATCTCTG
This sequence comes from Ichthyophis bannanicus, assembly GCA_033557465.1. Taxonomy (NCBI): domain Eukaryota; kingdom Metazoa; phylum Chordata; class Amphibia; order Gymnophiona; family Ichthyophiidae; genus Ichthyophis; species Ichthyophis bannanicus. The sequence goes on along the minus strand of CM066036.1, from coordinate 750,057,947 downwards.
TCACAGATTAAACCTTCCACTAGTTCTATATCGCCGTCTGCCACAGATCTAAGCAAAATCTTGAGCAGTGGTCCTGGATTTCTACTGGTATTAAAATCTCTGATGAGTTCAAACAAAAAATTCAAATTTTCATAGACTAGGGCAGTTTCTTTCATTTTATGACCAACAATCATGGCAACATTTACCATAGGTCCTAGACACAACCTGTTACAAGTTTTATGGATTTTCTGCTGTATTTCCTTATGTCCCCACCTCAAACAATCATGATGTCTTTGACCTGGAGCATGTATTACACAAGCTGCACAGTCTCTATGCATAACGCCCTGCCAGCATTTCCTGATAATACAGCCCACCGTTGCTTGTATAGCAGATTTAAATGTGTGTATTTCATCAGGTTTTGTGTAGTCCTTTTGGCTGGCTATGACATCAAATGCCTCCCTTTGATATGTACAGAGAAAGCACAAACAGCGTAGATTGGTTGCTTGTATGTCCTCTAGCTCCTGTAGGAGCGGATATTCATCACTTCCCTACAAAAAAAAAAAATAATCTCAGTGTGAACCACCTTTTCTTCTATAACACTTTTCTAAATAAAAAAAAACTTCTCTTACCTCTGCTGATCCTAGTTCTTCCAATAAACAGTTTGTTTCTGCATCTACAGCGGCGTAATATAATTCTATATCCTCCGGATCCATTGTGTTGTCAGATGTTAAGTCAAGTTCGGTGCCAGAATCGCAGGGTTCTTGAGAGTCAAAAAATATTTGGGCATCTGGATAATCTACATTCTCTGTTATTTCTTGTTCAGGCTCTGCCGGACTCTCCAGTATTTCAAATGGATTTTCAGTCGGTGGATACCCCTCTGCTTCTGCATCATGGTCCTTAAGGAAGTAATTAATGTTATGTGCCCTGCTGGAAATTCTGCTTGCTGTTCCAAAAAGAGCCATTTTTTCTTTTTGAATCTCTGTGTTAAAATGTTCCCCTTACACAGGATACACAGCCTTACACCAGGAGCATGCTCAGAACAGACCTCTTGTTTCAACCAATCACGTGTTACCACACCCTAGAGAGGCATGTTCAGACTTGTCTCTCAGTATTGGTTTTTTCAAAGCAACTAAAAAATAGCTGTGGTTGTGTTTGAACTCAGCTCTCTCTCTCAAAAAAAATAGCTGTATTAGGGGGATTTGAACTCAGGTCTCTCTCTCTCTCTCTCTCTCTGTATTTCAGTCTGAACTTACACTGTGTTTGCCAGAATACTTTTCTCTAACCATGAGGTCTTAAAAGCAAAATTCTATCACATGGACAGCAGTGGTTTCTCTAACAAAAGACGTGTTAATTGAGGTTTAACATTTGTAAAGAAAAGCTTCTATGCTGTCTGTGCCTCTGTGAAAAGCCCTGTACTGTGCTGAGAATCTTTTGTGAGAAAAAAGAATTGGGGCAGTGGGAGAGAGAGAAAAGCATTTTTTGTTTTGTTTTCCAGGGTTCCTGCTTTTTGCAGATGTAAACATTAACCAGAAGCAAAACACATTTCCGGAGTCAGTCACTCTGCTTCCGCTGAGGTCATCGGAAAAGGACACGGCCCTTTTCTGATGATACCCTGTTTCCGGTGATGTCAGCAAAAAGGGATAGTCCATTTCTGATGACACCCTGTTTCCAGTGATGTCATTTCCGATAATGTAGGCAGGGGCGTGGTTTATTTAGCTTTTTATTTAGCTGTATTTATATCCCGCTTTTCACCGGGTCAAAGCGGTCAATTGGGGGATACATTTAACACGAGGGGATATGAGACACATACACTAATACTTACAGGGAACATGGGCAATGGAGGGTTAAGTGGCTTGCCCAAGACCACAAGGAGTGCCTACAGGACTAGAAATCCCAGTCCCTCCGGCCTGAAATTGCTGTCCCCAGGTGGGACTTGAACCCCCGGCCCTCCGGCCTGAAGTACCTTGTCCTAACCACTAGATCACTCCTCCCTCTCAGGGTGGGAGGCTGTGGGTGTGGCACAAACCCGGAAGTGGGTGCTGATTGGCTAATGCCATATTGTGGGGCGGGCAAGGGTGTGGCACAAACCCGGAAGTGGATGCTGATTGGATGATGTCATCCTTGGGGCGGGGTGGAGGCGTGTCAAGTGGGGGCGGTGGCCACGCCTGGGGGCAGGAGTGGGTGGTGCTAACTCACCATTCACTTCTATGGGAGGGGTGTGGCCTAAGGCGGGACATACACCAGAAGTGGATGCTGATTGGTACCTGTCAACAGTTGGGAGGTGGGAGTGGGCGGGGCTAACTCAAAATTCACTTCTATGGGAGGGGGCATGGCCTAAGGCGGGACATACACCGGAAGTGAACGCTAATTGGCTCCTGTCATCCTTATCTCATCTGTCAATCAGTTTGACGAGTAGTGTACCCATTATACTACTCCCAGTGGATGTGGTAGAGATGAGGACAGTATCTGAATTCAAAAAGGCATGGGACAAACACAGAGGATCTCTAAAGGAAAAAAGGGGACTGTTGTAGTGATTGATATAGAAGAGCAGATTAGATAGGCCATGTGGTCTTTTTCTGCCATCATGTTTCTATGTTTCTAAATTAAAAGGAGTGGAGGAATAGTTTAGTGATTAGGGAGCAGCACTGGACCAGAAAGCCAGCGTTTAAATCCTGCTGATGCACCTTGGGCAAGTCACTTGACTCTCTATTGCCTCAGGTACAAACTTAGATTGTTGGCCTGAGAGGGAAATACCTACAGTATCTGATAACTCCTCTTGAACTACTACTGGAAAGGCATGAGCTAAATACAAATAAAGAAAGAAAAGTCATGGCCTAGGAGGCAATGTCCTATGGTGGATTGGAAACTGCTTGAGAGATAGAAAACAAAGTATAGGGATAAAGGTCCATTTTCTTGGTGGAGGAAGCTGAATAGTGGAATATCCTCTGGATCTGTATTGGTGCATTTAGCATATGTTTAAATGATCTATAACAAGTGAGGGGATTAAATTTGCAAATGACACCAAAATATTCAGATGTTAAATCACATGTGGATTATGAGAAAATACAGGAGGATCTTGTGAGATTGGGAGACTGGGCATTCAAATGGTAGATGAAATTTAGGGGCATGTTTATTAAACCATGGTAGCTTTTTATAGTTATTGTGGTGTGATAGCTGCAAAAGGCCTGTGATTAAGTCCAAAACTCCTGTGGTATCTGCATAGGACATTCCCAGCTTTCCCCTAGCAGATACCACAGAGGTTGTGGCCTTATACCTGAATCTGCAGGTAGCGCAGGAAGTCCCACAGTGCTTGTTGATGCGGGCATTGCGGATCTCCATTGTAAGTCCAAGGAGAATACAGATAGTGATCAGGTGCACAGAACTCTTACTAGATCTGGCCCCCAATCACTACCAGGCCCTCTGCCAATTGCCCGATTGTCAGGGGGTGCACTGACCCTCCCCAGATAGGTCTCAATAGGGAGTTCTATCTTGGGGGATTGGTGCTGAAAAGGCACTTTTTAAAATATTGTTGGTGCCGTGGATCTTTATATTTATTTTATTTATTTATTTAACATGGTTTTTATACCACTTTATCCTTCAGTCAAAGCAGTTTACAGTATAACATAATATAAGTGATTATATTGAACAAGGAGCATTGAACTTGGAATTTACATTAAAATTAGCAACTTGGGTTAACATTGAGAAAGGTTATAGTGTACTGTTTATGGTATGGTATGGCTTGTTCATGCTGGGCTATGTAACACTTCCAAAGCGTTCTGCAAACAAGAAGGTCTTTAGTTTCTTTCTAAAGTCTTGGATGTCCTTTGTGGACCTGATGTCTTCTGGTAGGGAGTTCTTTAGTGACAGTGCTGATAGAGAATGCCCTTTTGCACGTGGTTTACTTAATTCTTGTTTGGACATTGGGGAAGATGAGCAGGTTTTTATTATTGGTTCTCCTTGGCCTGGTTTCAGGGTCTTTTAAGATGAGCAATTGAAGAATGACTACTGATATGTGGTGTAGAATTTTGAATATGTGAGTATTGTCTTGAATGCATTGGAAGCCAATGAAGTTGATTTAGGAGGAGTGTTATGTGGGCATGCCTTGCAGCCCCTGTAATGTGCATGCTGCTGTATTTTGGGCCATTTGTAGAATGAGTATTTATTTATTTATTACATTCTCTTATATACCGTACTATTCTGCATCAGTGCGGTTTACATTGAACAAACCGAAATTACATTGAACAGGGCATTATAACTTAGAGATAACTATTTTACAGGGAACATGGGCTATGGAGGGTTAAGTGGCTTGCCCAAGACCACAAGGAGCACCTGTGGGACTAGAAACCCCAGTCCTTCTGGCCCAAGGTTGCTGTCCTCTAGTGGGATTTCAACCCCCAACCTTCCGGTCTGAAGTACCTTGCCCCAACCACTAGGCCACTCCTCCACTCCAGTATAGCGTGCTTTGGGAGATCTTGGTACTTTGGGTTGCAGTAGTCCAGCGGTGGTGCTATTGTCACTTGGCAAACCGTCCGGAAGTCTAATTGGTTGAGCAGAGGTTTTAGCTTTTGGATGACTTTCATCTTTTAGTAAGCATTCTTTGTTATTTTGTTTATGGGTGACTGTAGGTTGAAATTTTGGTCTAGTGTGACTCCCAGATATCTCACTTCATTTTTTACTGTTAAATTGTCATGTAATAGTTTTATAATTGTTTGGGGGATGAATGTTGCATTTCTGGTATATTGTATATATACTGTATAGTTCTTGTATATGCCCGGTCAGTGCTGCGCAACAGATCGCCTGCTGATAACACCATCAAAGAACTCATTAAATGGTCTCCAAAATAGAAACTGAAAGATTGCATTGCTCTTGGATGATCGTGACCACTGTTTACCATACAGCAAGTGCTGATACTGCAAGGGCTATACTCAGACAGGGTTTGTACAAGCTATTAACATAGGCTGTTTTCAAAGCCAGCAGGGAGCTCGCTAATAGCTGGGCTTGCAACTAATTTGAACTTGGCAAGAAGCAGCTGGTCTTGTGCTTTGCATATTTGTGTCCTGATTGGCTCTGCTATGGCCAGATCACTTAGCAAAGGATATTTCTGCCCCTCCTCTTGGCTTGTTCCTGGCTGGGTCATTGCTTCCTGTTTCTTGTTTACTGTTCTGTGCCCTGTCTCTGGAGTCTTTTTTCTGTACCTTGACTCTTAGGACGTCATATTATGACGCTTTATTTGTGCTTTAATTGAAAATGAGTACGCAGATGTCCAAATCACAGAGACGATCCCAGAACCATTTTCCAAAATGATTATAGAGACAATCCCAGTGCAGGAATATCCATCCAGGATGGCGGCATGTTTGGTGCATTCCAAAGACCTTAGATGTGTGTGCCTGATTTCAGAAACAGCCAGCATGTTTCCACCCTCATCCAAATCTATACTTGCTCCTGAGCACAAATAGGCATCTGAAAAGTGCTTGTTCTGCCATTAAAACCTTTAGAGGACCTAGAGGAGATGGTACTCTAATATCCCCCAGTACTGTCCACAACCATAAAGACAGTTGATACATATCAGGGAAACTTGTGATTGTCGCACTGCTAAACATCTCCGCTAGTAGAATGGCAGGCTGGGACGCGTTCCCTGTCTGGAATGCTCAGCAGAGATGTCTCTGTAGCTGTCCCCAATGATGTCCATATTGGGTACATCCACATTTCTGAAATTGTGCCTGAACTTGAACGTGCCTGGGATTTTTTGAAACGTTTTCACCTGGACATCCGAGATTGTACCTGTACATCATTTCTAAAATATGCCTTCACATCTTAAATCCTAGCTGTTCAGTTCTGGGATTCCTGCTGTGTCTAGTTCCTGGATTCTAGTCCTGTTCTAGTATTATCTTTCTCCTGGTATTATCTTTCTCCTATATGCCATGCTATAACACACTGGGCTGTGTACCACTGGTTATGTTTCATTTTGGTGTTAGAGGGAGCTCCAAAAAGCACAGAAGCACTCTGAAAGAAAGTGAGCCCACAGGAATGATGGGAGTTGTAGTCTCTGGGAACTCTGAACTGAGCAGAAGTGAGCTTGTGTTGGAGACATGAGAGATATAGTAGGAAAGCAGCAAGGGCTCAGAGCACAGCATAAGGTAATTAAGCATCTGGGAGCCAATTAAGGAGTCCCCTGATGAATGGAAGGAAAACTCAGATTATTGCTTGTAATTGCCCTTTTAGTTTAGGTTGTGCAAAAAGGCTGAAGATAGTTACGGAAAAACACGTTGAAGTATCCACTTAAATAAAGCCTGTAAAAAGTGCATCAATGCTTGTTTTCTTGTTTATTTAATTTATTAATTAGCATTAGCTCACGCCTTTCCAGTTCTAGTTCAAGGTGGAGAAGTAAGTTAGTATTAGAGTTCCTGACCCAAAGAGCTAGGCTTGGCTCGTACTGCATGACATTTGCTGTGTTTTTCCTTGTTTGAATTCTATTCATGGACTACGCTAAGGGGTATGTTTACTAAACTGCGGTAATGTTACGGACTGCGTGTTATGTAATGTTAACGAGCGTTAGGTAATGTTAACGCGCGTTAATGTTACTTAACGATCGTTTATTTAACAGTTTCTATATCGCGCTCTTCAATATCAGTGCGGTTTACAAATAACAAATTCTGCAAAGACAAAGGGAACAGCCTTGCACTACAGTGAACAGGATCTTATAACTTGGAGCTGTAACTAGTGAACTATTTACATAACCAACCACTCAATCTGTGGCAGGGTAACTATTTATAGGTTATACATTATGCTCAAGCAGGATAGTAGGATTGGGTCTCAACATATGGTAAAGTCAACATTGTGGATTGACAGCTGATGATTAAGGTGCAAATTAATGATTCAGATGTTTGGCTCATTTAAGTCAGCTGTAGGTGAGTTGGGTACGGCCTGAGTGAGTTGGGATGTGGGACATGGTTGTGTTGTGTTTGGCTGTGCGAAATGTAAAGTAAACAAGGGATGTTTAAGGGCTTTCCTAAATTGTATCAAGTCTCTGATTGATCTGATGTGTAGGGGGAGGTTATTCCAGCATCTTGGGGCATAGAAAGCGAAGGTTCTGTTCCTGGTTGTCTGTGTACATCTTGTAGATTCCTTAGGGATAATTAACATATTGGCGGCTACAGCCCTTCTTGACCTGTTGTTGGGGGTGGATTTAAGGCGAGCCGTGAGGGACGAGGGGGAAATCAAGTTGATTGCTTTGAAGGCTAGGAGTAGTGCCTTGTATGTGAGCCTGCAGTTTATAGGTAGCCAGTGGAGGTCCTTGAGGATGGGGGTGATGTGGGTCCTTCTAGATAGGCCACAGAGTATTCGGGCTGCCGCATTCATCGCAAGTTGCAGTGGATTAAGTGTGCTCTTGGGGAGGCCATGCAGGATGATGTCCGCATAATCAAAGTGAGGTGTTACCAGTGCCTGGAATATTGTCCTGAAATCATCGGGAGCTAGCAAGGGTCTTAGGAGCCTTAGAGTTTTGATTTTATTGTATATTGCCCTGGTCGTGTTCTTAATGTGTTCCTTGAAATCGAGCTGTTGGTCAAGCGTAATACCCAAGTAGCGTATTGTAGACTTGCATGGGAGCTCTGCATCTCTAACCTTTAATGTGGTGGTGGGGGGGGGGGAGAAAACTTTATTCCTTGTGATAAATAGGACTTCAGTCTTCTTGAAGTTGATGCGTAGGTTCTGAGCTTGGAGCCAGTCAGTGATTTCATTGAAGCAGTCGATTAATGGGGTCAGGTCGGGATGCATGATTTTGAGTGGTGCAAACAGCAAGACATCATCTGCGTATATCAGGCTGTGGAAGTTGAAAGAGCGGATGATTTCGCATATAGGTTGCATGTAGACGTTAAAGAGTAACGCTGACAAGGAGGAGCCTTGGGGTACGCCTTGGTGTTGTTTGAATAGATCAGATGTTGAGGCCCCCATCCGCACTTGTTGCCATCGGTCGGCAAGATAGGACGTTAACGTTACTTAACGATTGTTAACGTCCCCAGCTGCGGTAAACACCTCAGAGGGTGGAGAGAGGGCGGGGGGAAGGGGTCAATGGGCGGGGAGTGGGCGGGGAGAGGCTCCCTGCACACTAACGCGCTGAACTGAAGGGCTAAATCCTAACGCGAATGAAAACCTGCCGTTAGATGCACATTTGCAGGAGAGAGAAACCATTTCAGTGTCAGCAATGTACAGCATAGACAGGGAGCCCAAGTGACGTGATAGTAGTGCTCCATTTCCAGCACCAGCATTGTGCCCAAGTATGAAAGGCCATTATGGCGATGGTGCAAGTGGGGCATAGGGGGCTGCAGGCGGGACATGTAGCGCGGGCAGCTGGGGCACAGGGTGGACTAGGCGGGCGCCTAGGAACATAGAAACCAGACATCAGCATGACAGCAGCTGACAAAGGCCAAACACAATCCACCTACATCTACCTGGTCCACCCAAGCTAACAGTTGGCAGGTCACTGAACTGACATCCCCCCAGCCAACCCTCTCCCAAGCGGAAGGGACAGACTATTGGTAGGCGGTGATGGGGGGGATGTGAGGATGCTCATGTATGCTCCATGCCCCAGACCCCGCTCCCTAGGTGACCACCTACCCACACAGTGGATGGCCTGGGACCACGCGCTACCAGCACCGACAGCATATGGCCATGTCAGCATGGCAGGGGGGGGTGTGCCCGTGCTGGAGAGGGCAGTGGCACCTGCCTGCAGTGGACCTACGCCATGCCCTGTACCAGTATGTGGTGTGCAGTGCAACATACAAAGCCTGGCTGAGGAAAAGTACAGGCAGCCCCAGGGACCACCATGCATCTGTGGCAACAGTGTGGTGTAGTACACCCACCCAGTGTGTCCAGAAGCAGAGAGTCACAGGTTCAAGCCCCAGCTGTGGTTCCTGCAGAGCATGTCCCTATGTTTTACCCTACAATGCAGATACAACAGCAACATGTGCAAAGCCCAAAGCAGCGGCGAACAGGGTACAAACACCCACTCACACAGGCTCCACAATCCAAAGATACATGGTGAGTCAGGCTGTTGGCCCCAGCATTGAGCTGCAGTTATCACCAGGGCACTAGCACTACCTCCTGCACAGTTTAGCAATGTTGGCACTGTGATCAGGACCAATGTGGCGGGCAGGATTGCCAAGCACCCCTATCTTTGAACAATGTTGCAATAGGAGTGTGTGTGTGTGTATGTCTATCCATTGTTTTGTGGCTGCCCACACCTCACCGGTCCCACAATGTCCCACTGTTGCAAGTGTTAGCCTGCATATGTGCATAATGAGGAGCAAGGTGTCATGGGTATGGCCTGGACAGGGCATATTGGCCAGAATGCATCTTCACAGGGTATGGGGCAATGGCTGGGACACTGTAGTGCCTGACCACCGCCTGCATGGACAGGGTGGCCACATCATGGCATGCTGGGAGGGCACTCACTCTGACCAAGCAGTGACCATGGCATGTCTAGGTTCCCACATAGCACTCTATATTAGCTATCTCCAGTGATCCTCTTGTGTTCCCAGTGCTGGGGCCCCAATCACTGAGATGCTTGGTTGGTGTACATAGTTCCTCTGCAAGCATGCACTATGGACTGGCTAGTGGACTGTCTGCAGTTAGACTGTGCATGGTTGGAACATCTATAAGGTGCAGTCTGACTGTGCTGTCTGATGGTGACTGGCAGACAGTGGTGTGAGGTAGTTGGGGTTTTCCAGATCTAACCCTGTTATTGCTGCTGGTCTGCCACTGCCCCAGCCACAGATATGACTCTGGCCCACCACTCCTGGAGGGCTGTCCTAGACCAGCAGGGAGGAGGCTACTTCACAGAGGCTGGGGCACCTGTCCCTTACCTACAAAAGGGGGATGTGTGCCCCTTTGGGGTATGTAGTGCATACCACTTTGACCTATGAAGGCACTGCTACACAAACCTCATGCAAGTCTGGAAACCCCTCTACCCTGATAACAGGTGCCCATGTCAGCCAGACCCAAACATGGGGTACACACTAATCTGGGTGGTGTCTGGTCCCAGAGGGCCACATGTGACTGCAGGATAAAGATGGACACCAAATTACCTTCAGCTGCACTGCAAGGAACACCTGTCACACACTGGTAGTGATCGGGATGTACAGCAGGGTCTATCTCTAGCACCACATGTACTGCGTACCTAGTGCTGGGCACCCATCCTATCCCTCAGGGAGAACACAGAACCTGCACAATGACTTAGCTACTCTGTGCCAGTATCACGCACTGTCAGTTCGTCTTTCCAAGCTGAGGTACCGGAGAGGTGCAGACCCCATTTGCTGATCAGCTGTAGACAACTATTCAGCATGTGCATTGCATCATGGGTACTGGTGGGGTTACCCTATCCTGGCACTCAGAGCAGACAGTTTGTGCAGTGACCTGCAGTCCTTTTGTACCCAGCCATTGCTGTGACATACACCACAGAGGTGTAGCCTACCGGTTAATATGATGCCATTCTTGGCATTGTTCATGGGTTCAATTCCTCATTGTTCCCTCCTCTCGTGCCTGTCCTACTCAAACAGTGTGCATGCCTGTAACAGTCATATTTTTGTAGATTTGTGCTGCCAGCCCATAATACCCTTGTCACAATTGCTAACATTCCCTCGGTCCGTCTATCTGCGTCTGTCAGCTGTGTAGAGTCCTGCCTGCCTGTGCAGGCTGTTACCCCATGTCCTGCACTGCTACCCTTTCCTGCATTGTGCCTCTTCATGCTTGCCTCGCCTGTGCCTGATCTGCATGGCACCACTACTCCTCTGTCCACCCATCGTTGTAACTATCCTGCCACCTCCGCCTCCACTGGGGGACAGGTATTCCCATCGTCTGCCACCAACTTTTTTTCCAGTACATTACATTGCCAACACCCTGTGCTGTGGTACAGTTGCCCCCACCATGTTTGTCATTAGTACTGGCAGCCACATGGGATGCCCTCAGATATGGCAGGTCCAGCGGCTCCCAGCTCTACCTCCTTCACTCACCTGTTCATTGCCTTTCCTGAGTGCTCTATCTAGTGTTAGGGCTACATCTGTCTCTGTTCCTCACAGGTCATGCATGTCATCCTGAAGCACCTTGCAGCCCTTAGGCCACGCTAACCTAGGGCACCATAACCTTGTTAGGCCACCTTAACCTATGGTTCCATAACCCAGGGTGCCCTCTAAGGTGCCTTGTCCAGGGGTGCCTAATACGGCGCTTAGCCTAAGGAGCCCTACTGCATAGGGCACCTTACAAAGCGCCTTATGAGGCACCTTGCAAGGCACCTTATAGGGCACCTAACAAGGCACCTTATAAGGCACCTCACAAGGCATCTTATCTGGCAGCTTACTTATAAGGCATCTTACTAGGCACCTTACAAGGCGCCCTACAAGGCGCCTTGTAAGGTGCCTTATAAGGTGCCTTGCAAGGTGCCTTATGAGGCGCCTTATAACTCGCGTTAGTTTGTAACATGCGTTGGCTGATACGGCTTGCTGTAACGATGCACCGTCCACGCCTTTATATGGGCATCTGTACCTTTACTGCGGAACCTAACGCGAATGACATTACCACAGTTTAGTAAACATACCCCTAAGTTAAAGTACTATTAAACTCGCCTTCTTATATTGAAGGTAAAATGACCTTAATCTTGTCTTTGAATATTCTGTGGACTTGCACTCGTTTGCCTTTGGAAATATTTGCCTAGTGGTTACCTCCAGAGGGTTACCTCCCCCCAGGGATCCCTGACAAAATGTCAGAGTTCTCACAGTAGAAACCAGAAAGTTAAGGCTGTATGGTTTTTTTTACTGCTAAGCTGCTCTACTCAGTTGGCAGAAATTGGTATTTACAATACAGTTCTGAAATGGTTTTATTTTTTTCTTTCTTCTAGATCATTCATCTTTCCATTTAACTCCAATCTCTTACAGTGTAAATGTTTAAATTGTGGAGTCCCAGAGGGTTGCCATGCTAATTGGGAAGATAGACTGGTCTCAACTATCACTAAGATTTCTGGTTGATAGGGTGGTCATTTCACCTAAGGACACCCTTAGAAATCTGAGGCTATGGTTGGATGGAAAAGGCACTATCCAGCATCATATTGCAAAAGTTGTTTTATCAGCCTTTTATAAATTAAGGTTGTTAGGTCAGCAAAGATCCTATTTGGATATGGATACGTTTGTATAGTTAAGCAGACCCCTAGCAGGCAGCATGCTAGATTAGTGTAAAAGCCTTTATGTGGGATTGCTAGCTAAGACCATAGAGCACCTTCGGATAATTCAGAACATTGCAGCTAGAATTGTGCTGGGCATCTCCTGATGAGAATGTGCATGTTCTGCACTTGTTAAATTACATTGGCTCCCAATGAGAGAGTTGGCTCAATTCAAACTGATGATGCTAGCTTTTAGGGTGCTACAGAACCTACGGCCTATATTCCTATGGGAGAAGTTAGGGTGGGCATAGCATAGAGAAAACACCTGCCCGGAACATACCACCCCATCTATGCCCACCCCTAAACAGATGAGGAAGTCAGTGTTTCGGTATAGGGCATTCTCAACAGCGGTTCCAAAGCTATGGAACTTGCTCCCTAATGAAATACAGCTAGAAGGTGGTTTGTTATCATTTTGTAAGGAATTGAAAATGGCCGAGGCTGCTGGGCTGGGTCCCGAGGCCGGGAGTAACCGGGTTCACGGGACCGGACCTCTGCCTCATGTCTTGCGTGGGGGTGGGGGGTGGGAAGCGAGGGTGAGCATCGGGGCAATGTTTGAAATCGCCCCACGTCAGACGCATGGGGCGATTTCATTGGAGGTCGTGGATGGAGGCGGGGCGAGCAGAGCAGGAAGGAGACCGTTGAGCGCATTCTCCCTTCCTTGCTTGCTCCAGTGGTGGCGAGGCGTTTCCCTGCCCGCCCACCCTTCATGTGGTAGATTTCTGGGGGGGTTGTTGCAGCTGGGGGTGTGGGGTGGCCTGGAGTATTGGCGCGGGGTATCGAGTTAGCACTCGCCAAGATGGCAGGGCATATACAGCTGAGGGTGCATTGAAGGGAGCGAAGTGCTCCCCAGGGTGGGGCGAGACATCTCAGTTGGGGGTCAGTGCCCGGTGTAAGGCAAGTGGAGCTGGTCTTTGCTACTAACATTGGAAAGTGTGCGGTAGTGGCGGGGGGAGGATGATGCACCACCTTATTACCTTGTGAGGAGTGAGGAGATGGGCATCCGGGATACCCTGGTTACTTTTTTATTTGAAAACTATTCAGCTTGAGTGTGGGTTAGTTGTCTGCTGGGTGGTTTGTTGGGTATTTGGAAGTGGTTTCTGTAAAAGATGCTGAACCCATGTCACCATTTTGAGATATATAAATGTTGCTGCTTTTGAAGTCATTTATTTTGTTGTGAACCTATTTGCATGACTTCTTCAGGATGGTGGTATATAATTGTTAGAAATAAATAAAATGTTAAAACCCCTTGGCTGTCCCTACCCAGTCTGAGGGCATTAGTGTTTACTTCTTTGCTATTATGTCTACCAGCTAGACCATGGAGACCTGCGTCCCTTGATTTCAATTTTCTTGATCAGTGATGTTGGCAGTCTTATTATGGCTAGTTAGTAATATACTCAAACTCAACCCTATGAAATCCTTAGCAGTGTGGATTACTGGGTGATATCCAACTCTAGCAATAGTCTCAGTACTAGATGGACAAAAGCTGCCAGTGGTTAGTACAAGCAAAGTTTTAGGCTGTATAATAGATTCTGAGCTTAATTTCAATTCCCAGGATTCCTCTACAGTAAAGGTCTACTTTCTTCATTCACTTTGTATCCGTTCACCCTGATCTTGTTTGGATAGGGAAACCCTTGTTGCTCTCATTTATGAACTGCTTATATCAAGTATGGATTTTTGCAATGCCCTATATAATGGCCTACCATTAACCACTTTTAAGAAATTGCAACTAGTATAACATGACACAGTCTTAGATTGTAAGCCCTCCGGGGACAGGGAAATACCTGCGGTACCTGATTGAAACTCATCTTTAACCATTACTATTTGTAAATAGTTTACAAGCTTATGTAGCAAGTTTTTGTAAATAGTTACCCCTGTTATCTAAGTTACTTGCCCTGTTATCTGTAAACTCATACATGTTAACTGTACTGAGCGTTTCTGTTCCATGTAAACCGCGCTGATGCTGAATAGTGCGGTATATAAGAGAATGTAAATAAATAAATGTAAATAAATAAATAAATTACTGGAAAGGCCTGAGCTAATACTATGAAATAAATAACTAAATGTTGCTTTTTATAACGCAGCTTTAGAAGTTTCATTATCAGCCTTATTGGCGTAGGTCAGTTGCTTCAATTAGGTGGGAAAGGTCTATACTTATGTCTTTAAATTTCTATTGCAATCGGACTGAAGTTGCAGAGTTTGGATTCCATTGGGAATCCAAAGGGATGAAAAATTTAGGGCTGTATTTTCATTGAGATCTGGAGCATATGTTACAGGTCAACATGAACTGAATTTTCAAAATTCTACTGCATTCTTGTCGAGATGGGCCTCTCTCCAACTTTCATGGTGGGGGAAGGTTGAAACAATCAAAATGGCAATAGCTTCACAAATAAATTACATTACCAGGATTATGCCTGGGCACTTTCCTTGTTCCTTTTATAATCTAATCTAATCTAATATAATATAATAAGTGCATAGGTCAGTTCTTTTGGGGAAAGTGACCTCCTCAAACTGTGAGGTAGAAGATCAAGTTTAAGGGAGGAGTAAGTTTGTTGGATTTGTATAAATAACATCTGGCACCTTTGCTGAGATTATCTGCTTTGTGGTTTCAGGAAAAACTGAACCCCAGGGATCTGTTCTGGGTCCGCTGCTTTTTGACATATTCATAAATGACCTGGAAAGTGGAATAACGAGTGAGGTTATCAAATTTGCAGATGACACAAAGCTATTTAAAGTTGTTAAAACCCAAGAGGATTGTGAAAAATTGCAAGAGGAACTTGATAAATTGGAAGACTGGGCATCAAAATGGCAAATGAAATTTAATGTGGACAAGTGCAAGGTTATGCAGCTAGGGAAGAACAACCCAAACTATGGTTACACGATGCAAGGTTCCACATTAGGAACCACCACCCAGGAAAAAGATTTAGGCGTCATTGTGGATACCATGTTAAAACCCTCGGCCCAGTGTGCAGCGGCGGCCAAGAGAGCAAATAGAATGCTAGGTATGATAAGGAAAGGAATGGAAAATAAAACAAACGATATTATAATGCCTCTATATCGTTCCATGGTGAGACCGCACCTTGAATATTGTGTGCAATTCTGGTCGCCGTATCTTAAAAAGGATATAGCGATTTTAGAAAAGGTTCAGAGAAGAGCCACCAAAATGGTAAAGGGGATGGAAGGATACTCCTATGAAGAAAGGCTAAAAAGGTTAGGGCTCTTTAACCTGGAAATGATAGAAGTCTATAAATTAATGAACGGAGTGGAACGGGTAAACGTAGATCGATTGTTTACGTTATCAGAATATAGAAAGACTAGGGGACATGCAATGAAGCTACAGGGAAAACTATTTCAGACTAATAAAAGAAAATATTTTTTCACTCAACGTGTAATCAAACTCTGGAATTTGTTACCGGAGGATGTAGTAAAGGCTGTTAGTGTAGCTGGGTTTAAAAAAGGTTTGGACAAGTTCCTGGAGGAAAGGTCCATAAACCATTATTAAGAAGTGACCAAAGATATCAATGCTTGACCCAGTACAAGCATTGTGGAACTTGTGTCTCTTGGGGAAACTGCTAGGTACATATGACCTAGATTGGCCACTGTTGGAAACAGAATACTGGGCTTGATGGACCTTGGTCTGACCCAGTATGGCATATCTTATGTTCTTAACTAGGAGATGGGGAATTTGTGTCCCCTTCATGGATGCTGGCTGAAAGACTTTGGCTACCCCAACTCCCCTGATTCATCTAGCAATAACCCAGCTCCCACAATCTTGTAAAACCTAGTTAGGTACAGTATTCATTCAACTAGAACATAAGAATATAAGATCATAAGATATGCCATACTGGGTCAGACCAAGGTCCATCAAGCCCAGTATCCTGTTTCCAACAGTGGCCAATCTAGGTCATACGTACCTAGCAGTTTCCCCAAAAGACACAGGTTCCACAATGCTTGTACTGGGTCAAGCATTGATATCCTGGGTGCCTTCTTAATAATGGTTTATGGACCTTTCCTCCAGGAACTTGTCCAAAGCTTTTTTAAACCCAGCTACACTAACAGCCTTTACCACATACTCCGGTAACAAATTCCAGAGTTTGATTACACGTTGAGTGAAAAAATATTTTCTTTTATTAGTCTTAAATAGTTTGCCCTGTAGCTTCATTGCATGTCCCCTAGTCTTTCTATATTCTGATAACATAAACAATCGATCTACGTTTACCCGTTCCACTCCGTTCATTAATTTATATACTTCTATCATATCTCCCCTCAGCCGTCTCTTTTCCAGGTTAAAGAGCCCTAACCTTTTTTGCCTTTCTTCATAGGAGTATCCTTCCATCCCCTTTACCATTTTGGTGGCTCTTCTCTGAACCTTTTCTAATAACGCTATATCCTTTTTAAGATACGGCGACCAGAATTGCACACAATATTCAAGGTGCGGTCTCACCATGGAACGATATAGAGGCATTATAATATCTTTTGTTTTATTTTCCATTCCTTTCCTTATGATACCTAGCATTCCATTTGCTCTCTTGGCCGCCGCTGCACACTAGGATGAGGGTTTTAACATGTTACCCACAATGACGCCTAAATCTTTTTCCTGGGTGGTGATTCCTAATGCGGAACCTTGCATCGTGTAACCATAGTTTGGGCTGTTCTTCCCTAGGTCCATAACTTTGCATTTGTTCACATTAAATTTCATCTGCCATTTTGATGCCCAGTCTTCCAATTTATCAGGATCTTCTTGCAATTTTCCACAATCCTCTTGGGTTTTAAGAACTTTAAATAGTTTTGTGTCATCTGCAAATTTGATAACCTCACTTGTTATTCCACTTTCCAGGTCATTTATGAATATGTCAAAAAGCAGCGGACCCAGCACAGATCCCTGGGGTACACCACTATTCACCTTTCTCCATTGGGAAAATTGGCCATTTAGCACTAACCTCTGCTTTCTATCTTTTAACCAGTTCCTGATCCACAATAGTACACTGCCTCCTATCCCATGACTCTTTAGTTTTGCCAATAGTCTCTGATGAGGGACCTTGTCAAAGTCTTTCTGAAAGTCCAGATACACTATATTAACCGACTCACCTTTGTCCACCTGTTTATTCACACCTTCAAAAAAACATAACAGATTAGAAAGACAAGATCTTCCTTGTCTAAAGCCATGTTGGCTGTCTCCCATTAGGCCATGACTATCTACATGCTGAGTAATTTTATTCTTTATGATGGTTTCTACCATTTTCCCGGTACTGACGTCAGGCTCACCAGTCTGTAGTTTTCCCGGATCACCCCTGGAACCCTTTTTAAAAATTGGTGTTACATTGGCGATCCTCCAATCTTCAGTTATTAGAAATGATTTTAATGATAGTTCACAGATTACTAATAGCAGGTCTGCAATCTCATATTTAATTTCTTTCAACGCCCTCGGATGTATACCATCCAGCCCAGGTGATTTGCTACTCTTCAGTTTATCTAATAGTTGTAATACATCTTCCTGATGTATCGATATTTCCTTCAATTCTTCCGCACCTTTAAATACCACCTCAGTCATGGGTAACATCCCTACATCTTCCTCAGTAAAGACCGAAGCAAAGAATTCATTAAATCTCTCCACTATCGCCTTGTCGCCTCTTAGTGCCCCTTTAACCCCTCTATGAACTAATGGACCAACTGACTCTCTCACAGGTTTTTTGCTACGAATGTACTTGAAAAAGTCTTTATTTCGTGTTTTTGCTTCCACAGCAAGCTTCTTCTCAAATTCTCCCTTTGCCTGCCTTATCAATGCCTTGCATTTGACTTGCCAGTGCTTGTGCTGTTTCCAGGTTTCGTCGTTTGGCTCTTTTTTCCATTTCCTGAAAGATGCTTTTTTGGCAACAACAGCCTCTCTGACCTCACCTTTAAACCATGCTAGCAGTTTTTTGGACTTCCTTCCACTTTTCTTAAAGCATGAAATACAACTGGTCTGGGCTTCCAAGATAGTATTTTTCAACAACACCCAAGCTTGATGTAAGTCTTTAACCTTTGCAACTGCTCCTTTTAGTTTTTTCTTTACTATTTTCCTCATTTTATCATAGTCTCCCTTTCAAAAGTTAAAAGGTAGTACTGTGGATTTCCTTACTATCCCTCCTCCACTAATTAAATCAAAGGTGATCATGCTATGATCATTATTGCCAAGTGGCCCTAACACCCTTATCTCTTGCACTAGATCTGATGTTCCACTAAGGACTAGGTCTAATATGACTTCCCCTCTGGTCGGTTCATGAACCAGCTGCTCCAAGAAGCAGTCATTTATTTCATCTAGGAACTTTATCTGCCTAGACCCAGTCAATACCGGGGTAATTGAAATCACCCATAATTATTATTACTGTGCTGTAACGTTTGTTAGCTTCCTTGATTTCTTTGAGCATTTCATCATCCATTTGTTCATTCTGGCCAGGCGGTCGATAGTACACCCCCACTGCCATCGCCTTCCCCTTTTTACATGGAATTTCAATCTATAGAGATTCTACAGCAAATTTTGTTTCCTGCAAAACTTTAATCCTTTCTGACTCAATGCCCTCTCTAACATAGAGTGCAACCCCTCCACCAATTTGATCAGCTCTATCATTACGATATAGTTTGTACCCAGGTATCACAGTGTCCCACTGTTGTCCTCCTTCCACCATGTCTCTGATATTCCAATCATATCTAACCTCTCATTTAGTGCTATATATTCTAATTATCCCATCTTATTTTTTAGACTTCTAGCATTTGCATACAAGCATTTTAGAGACTGCATTTTATTCATATTAATTTGGCTATTGGTAGACATGGGTAATTTGGGATCTTTAAGCTCTGTCTGCTCCATACTTGAGGGCATTTGGGCTACTTTACTCTTTTTTGGAACCTCTCTTCTTTTTGTAGTATCCTTAAAGGATACATTCTTCTGAACCATCCGCTCTTTGGCGACTGTCGGCTTTCCCCTATTATCTAGTTTAAAAGCTGCTCTATCTCCCTTTTAAAGGTTAATGCCAGCAGCCTGGTTCCATCCCGTTTAAGGTGAAGCCCATCCCTTCGGAAGAGCCCCTCCTTCCCCCAGAATGTTCCCCAGTTCCTAACAAATCCAAAACCCTCATCTCTGCACCATTGTCTCATCCACGCATTGAGACTCCGGAGCTCTGCCTGCCTTTTGGGTCCTGCGCATGGAATGGGAAGCATTTCGGAGAATGCTACCCTGGAAGTTCTGGATTTCAACTTTCTACCTAAAAGCCTAAATTTAGCCTCCAGAACCTCCCTACCACATTTTCCTATGTCATTGGTACCGACATGTACCAAGACAGCAGACCCCTCCCCAGCACTACCTAAGACCTTATCTAGGTGGCGTGTGAGGTCCGCTACCTTCGCACCAGGCAGGCATGTTACCAGGCGATCTACACGTCCACCAGTCACCCAGCTATCTACATGCCTAATGATTGAATCACCAACTATAACGGCTGTCCTAACCCTTCCCTCATGGACACATGGCCCTGGAGAAACTTCCTCGGTGCGAGAGGGTTTAACATCACCTGGAGGACAGGTCCTAGTTACAGGATCACTTCCTGCCACACCAGGGTGATGCTCTCCTGTCACGTGACCTCTCTCCTCCATGGCAACAGGGATGCTGCCAGACTGGAGGTGGGACTTCAGGACTATATCCCTGTAAGTCTCGTCTATGTACCTCTCTGTCTTTCTTATGTTTTCCAAGTCTGCTACTCTAGCCTCTAGAGAACGGACTCGTTCCCTGAGAGCAAAGAGCTCTTTGCACCTAGTGCACACGTAAGACCACTCACCAACTGGGAGAAAATCATACATGTGACAGTGCAAAAGACTGGAAAGCCCCCATCTCGCTGCTGGACTGCTGTCTGCATCTTAGTTTTAAGCTTGTGTTTAGATCGTTAAGTTCTTTACTTACTAAGGGTTGCTATGGATATTTATACTAATAAAACTGTACCTAATACGTTTAATATACCTTATTCACCTGAAGCTTAATTAATCTCAGGTCCTTAGTGTATGACTGATTTGGGTAACAAGCTTCACCTGAGAGCACCTCCTGTCCTTTAAGATGTGTAAATACCTATAAAGCTATGATTATCCCAGGGGTGGGTGGGTGTTGGGGAGGGAGGGAAATAACATTTATTAAAAGAGGGCTGCTACACAGTACCCTGTCCTGTGCTGCTGAGGTAAGCTATATTCTGATTTGATTTAAATTATAGCTCTTTGCTGCTGCTAGGCTTTAACTTATTATGAAATTTAAACTACAAGCTCTCTGCTGGGTTCTAAATTTAACCAGAAAGCTCTCTTCTGTGTTTTAAATTTAAACTAAAAGTACTTTGCTGATGCTAGGCCCTGAGTGACTATTAGATTTAAACTACAAGCTCTCTGCTGGGTTCCAAATTTAACCAGAAAGCTCTCTTCTGTGTTTTAAATTTAAATTAAAAGTACTTTGCTGATACTAGGCCCTGAGTGACTATTAAATTTAAACTACAAGCTCTCTGCTGGGTATAAAATGTAACCAGAAAGTTCTCTTCTGTGTTTTAAATTTAAACTTAAACTGCTGCTACTAGGCCCTGACTGATTTAACAAAAAATAGTGGTTCACAGATTAATTAGCTTTAATAGAAAGAATTCCTTTCAGAAAATTCCCAGAAGTATATACTCACAATTGCAGATCTCTCTCCAGAAGTAACAGTCCCCTTTTCTAGTCCTTCAAGACTAAACAAGCAGTCCTAATTCTGGAAAAGTGCATGGATATTTCTTAGAAAGGGAGTTGCGTCTTTTGTTGTGGAATTATCTTTGTATAAAATTTGATAAGAAAGATGGGGCAAGGTAAAGGAATTTGGAACCTGAGACATGTGACAATGAGAGGAGATTTCTTTCTTTTGCATATTTGCAGAGGAAATATGGTTTATTAAAGAAGCATCATTTTCAGTGGATACAGCTTGCTCATAGTCTGCAGAAGAGGGGGATTAAATTTCAGGAGCTGGAAGTAGAGCCTAGGGTAGTGTTCTTTGCTTATGCACGTCAGCATGGACACAGCATCCTTCAGTTATATAATTTTGCGAAATACTGTAGGGGGCATAGTGAGCCTGTGGAGCTTGCAAGACTTTGGGAACTGAATGCAGCTTTAGAATTAAATTCAGCTGGGTGGACTACATTTTGGAAAGACGTTAACATGTCTGTGCTATCTGCTAGTTTGCATCAGTTCATGCATTTTATGGCTCATATGGCTTATTGGACGTGGTCTATTCTTGCATGCTTCTCACTACGACCATGCTACTCCCCTGCTTCTACACTTTCACTGACTCCCCATTCAATACTGCATCTGTTTTAAGATTCTCATTCTGGTCCATAAAGTTCTCCACACAGGTGTCCTTCATATCTATTCTCCCACATCATTCTTCACACTCCACATTGCTCCCTCCGTTCACTCCACGCAAACCGTTTACACCTTCCTTCTATTTCCCACGCCAGATATGAACAAACACATCACTCCACTTTTTATTTTTTTGGAACAACCTTCCCCCTGCCCTCCGCCTAGAATCTCCTTTCACCAGCTTCAAGTCCCTGCTTAAAACTCTCCTATTTCAAGAGGCCTTCGACATATCCATCACTTGAACCACTGGACACTGGAATTGATCTTTCCTTCTCTTTCCCTTCCTCCTTATCTCTCCTGAATGAAGGGCGGTATAGCAAGTTTTTAATAAACATATGGCGTGTGGGGGTACATAATACCAAACCATGTTGGCATTGTGCAACTGAAGCGGGTAGTTTTTGTCCACATTTTTTTTCCTATCCACAGATTCAACCACACTGGAAGGTGATTTGGGCCATAGTCACTTGGGAGTTGTCCTCTGAGGAAAGCATTTTGCTAAGGATGATTATGTTTAGATCTTTAGCTTTAGACGCATCACTATATCCTGCTAAGTCATGGCATTTTGACAGACTTTTATCTGCATCAATTCAATTGATCTTGAGTGACTGTTAAAATACTTCAGTTTTGAAGTCCCATTTTTGGTGGAATACGGTACTTATGATTCATACATTTGAAGTAGCTGCAGCAGAAAAGATGAGAAACCCATATGTATCCTTTTCCAAATATTCCAATATGGATCTCCACAACTGTAAATTAATATGTAAGACATTTAATAAGAGATGAGAAAAGGCTGAGTGTGTTTCATCTTGGAGTATTGGGCAATAGTTGTTATCTATGTATAAGGGATGCTAAGTTAGGAAAGGGAGTGGGGATATGTACATAGAATGTGACACTGGTATTTGTATTTCATTAATCACAGTAAATATATTGAACTAAAAAGATAGAATATGGTTTTCAGCAAGACTACATTGGCTAAGTTTAGGAACTATCACAGCAGAGGCAATTCATAGGAATCATTGTTTGACATTTGGTGCTTATTATTCAACTCTCCATAATTAAGGCAGCTGTATAATTTTCACAGTGATGAGATGAATATAAATTGCTTTCTTGTAAGATGATTTCCCTCTTAGATAAGATCTCTAATTTCATTTTAATTAGAAGTGAAAAAAACCTTCAGTTCAATACATCCTAAAAATTAATTTGTGCGAGGTCTGTCCTACTGCAAGAGATTTTAATTTAGCCCAAAGTGCACTAATAGAAGGCAGGACTCAGTATTAAAAGTAAAGTTTAAAAAATTGCTAAAAAATACAAAATATTCTTATTGTAGTTTTTTAAAACTTTACTTTTAATTATATGTGAATCATTTTTGTTTTCAGTGATATTAATCATACATTGAGTTGTAAAGCTTCACCCGGTCTGTAATAAAAAAATAAGTGGATAAATACAGTTGTGGTCAACATTATTGGCACCTTTGCATTTTAGGAATGTTGTATACAATATTTTGAGAAATAATTGAAATATTCCAACTGTATGTCATCATAATATGTTAATCGTATGTTCAAGGGTATACACAAAAAAAGATTTAGTATTTTCTGAGAAAAAAAAAACAAAATATATGATCTGGACAGGATTAATGGCACTCTTCACTAATATTTGGCTGCAGAAACTCTTGGCAGTGATGACAGCCTCCAAATGTTTTGTGATAAGGCAGAAGCCACTGAAAGCAGAAACTTAGAAAAAAAGCTGTTTCTTACAGAACAAATAACTTGCAGAAGATGCAGTTCCCTTGCAAGGCAGCTAGAGGGAGCGTGCATGAACCTACAGAGGCTGAGCTAACACACCCGGGGACTGATTGTGTAAGAGCTAATCAGCTCCACCTGAAGAGTAGCTCGAGGAACTCAGACGTAATACGGCTTTATAAGCAGAGAGGCAGCTCAGAGGAAGAGAGCCCGTGCCCGGCCTGGAGGGAGGAAGGAACCTCAGAGGAGAGCCCGGCCTGGAGAGAGGAAGGAACCTCGGAAGAGAGCTCAGAGGGGAGCTCAGAAGGAGAGAGAGAAAGGTACAGACCAAGGAGTGCTGGAGTGAGACCTGGGAGAGCCATACTGGAAAGAGACCCGGTAAGAAGAAATCCCAGAGGCAGTGAGCTCAGAAGAAGGGAGCTTAGCCTGAAGAGAGGTCTATGCTCACCAGAAGGGTCTGTAACAAGATTTAAAATTACTGGAAGAGAAAGTCGTGATAAGAGGATTACTTGTGCTAGAAAGCCAAGAAGCCTGGAGGCTTTATCTGGTCTTCCCAAGCTGCAGAGAAGACAAGCACTGTCCAGGAGGATTCCAGAGGGAGTCTACAAAAGAGACCGTGTCCAGAGAGAGGTGCCTGGTTGGGCAAGTACCGGTCACACGGACGTTATAAAGCCAAGGTACAATGACTCTTTTTGTCTAAAGAGAAACCCAGCACATAGAGCGTCTGTGAGAGCAGATAAGCAGTCTGAGAAAAAAGAAAACAGGCAGGAGTTTTACAAGCCATTGCCTAGAGGTGTGGGGACAAGCCCTGCTGTTTACTTGAAAGCCCTAGAACAGCCCAGCTGGAGGCTAGGGAGAAGGCATATTGACTTTCAAACCACTGCAGCCACGGAAAGGTCAATTGCTGAGGGAAGCACAAATGACCCAGAGCCCATGCAGGTGGAATATGGGGATTCAGTTATATCATCCCAGGAAGATTTAATGGATTGCTCTATGTGTATGGCAGGAAGCCTTGAGTCACTCCCTGAGCTGTAATTGTATATGGACAAGCTCTAATGCTGTTTTGTTTGTGCTGAGCGAAAGAGAAAAGCTCACCAAGTTATTTTGCTCCAAAGTTGAAAAGCCTGTGTTGTTTTTACAAAGAAGCTGTGAAAGAATGTAACAGTTTATTTGTTCACCTTATGCTTTGGTAGAAGAACCTGACAAGAAGGAAATACTTTCATTTCTCTGTTACCTAGCGAACCTCAGTGCATAAAATGGAAATAAAAGCCTTATTTACCCTCCATTTTGGCTCACACAACTTATTCTCATAAGGAGGAGGACTACAATACCCAGGGTGCATCTGGTTTAAAGAGTCTTTTACCTCCATCAATAAAATGCTCAACCTGCCCTTGCAGCCACAGGCCACCAGGGGGGGGGGGGTGATGACAGTTTCTTGTAACCATCTATAAGTTTTTGTACATCTATCTACTGGTAGTTTTCTCTCACTCCCTCAACTGCGATTTGTTCCAGCTTATGAATGTTTCCAGAATTCCTTTTACCAATGGCAGATTTCAGCTCTTTCCAAAGGTTCTTGATTGGATTGAGATCAGGATTCATTGCTGGCCAGTTTAAAACAGTCTATTTTTTTTCCTTTTTAACCATTCCTTAGTACTTTTGAATATTAAGTTTTGGGTCATTGTCCTGCTGGAGGACCCTTGACCTTCAACCCAGACTTTGCTTTTTGACACTAGGTAACACATTTTGCTCCAAAATCCCTTAGTAGTCTTCTAACTTCGTAACTTCTTTAATACGTTCCAGGCCTCCAGTTCCTGAGGTAGCAAAACAGCCCCACAACATTATAGAACCTCCACCATATTTAACTGTAGGAAGTGTCTTTTTTCCCTTATAAGCTTCATTTCTTTGCCTGTAACTGTATCACTGGTCTGCATTGCCAAAGAGCCCGTTTGTTCAGTCCACAGAATATTTTCCCAGAAGGATTGTAGTTACTTAAGGTTGGTTGGGCAATGATCCGGCGTGCCTTTTAGGTCTATCTTTTGAGCAGTGGGGTCCTCCTTGGACTTCGTCCACAAAGTCCTTCTTTGTTTAGTGCGCAGTGTATGGCGCTGGTTGAAACCACTGCTCCAAAGGCTAAGTTTTCCCATTACTCCACTCTGATGCATACACATGAGAACCTCCCACAACAACCTTTCACTGTTTTTAATAAACTTGCACCAAAACCTTGTCTGACCAAATTCCCATTAGTCCAAATCAGCTAGCCTCCTCCCTAACTCTTAAAATTTTAACATTCCATGGTGAGCAAGATCTGGGAGCTCATCAATTTTCTCCACTACCACTGTCACCTCTATAACATAATCCTAACGACTCTCCAGGAATTTGTATTGGCTCCTTTCAATCATTTTAGTATCTTAACACAACTCCACCTTACTAAACTTCTGTACTCACTTAAACCAACAAGCTTGCAGGCAGATATTATTCCTCCTCTTTTGTTTAAAAGAATGTTGAGATCATTTCACTCCTATAGTCTTATTTTTGTAAAATAAGTTGTCAATAAATATAACACAACATAGCTTCCAGCACTGCTGACAAAATAAGTAACCTCTGGAGATCCAACAACAACAATACCTTATAACAGCGGTATTTTTACAGATTTTATATCCCCCAATCCTATTATCCTGACCAAGGGGTCCCAAGGGCTTTCCCTAGCCTCTCTGCCCTCTCCAGTGTCCAACTCAAACTGAGGTCTACATCTCCTATCCCTATTCTTTTAACCCGATCACTATCTGATCCTAATACCAGACCCCTTTCCTCCTCCCCCACTTACCCATTTACCCATGGGATGAAGATGACAAGAGTGACTATCCCCCTCCTACCCTCACATCTATCTGCTCCGAGAACTTTCTTTCTACCTTACACACTGGGTGTCGGGGTGGAAGGTACATGATCAGGTTGATGGTACAATTAACTGATTTACTAGTTCAGTGGTTCAATTTCTCAGTTACGTGCCACAATTCCTATAAGGTCAGCAGCTCATTCTGTGCCTGAGGAGCCAAGGTCTGTATATATCCCCCCAGACCACCAAAAAGGCTTCCTGTCTCCGTAGGTTCCCACGTGACGCTAACTGTTCCATTAACATAAATCCATGAAAGCAGCTGCACCACTCCCAAACAGAGGGGGCCTTCCCTTCCCTCCAGTGTTTAAGGAACAGGTGTGTGCCCATCAGACAAGCCTTCTGAAGTAAGAGTCGGGTTCCCTGACCCTTACAGCTTTAACCCTTAAGCTCGTCAAAAAGGATGAGCTCTGTGGACCGTACCACCGTTTGCTCCAACAGGCCGACCAAGCAATCCTATACATGCTTCCAATACTTCCAGTTCATGTTGCAAGTCCACCAATTATGGTCTAGACTGGCAGGGGAATGAGCACACCTAGGACAGCGAGCCTCTACCACCAGCCCTATTTGCAGAGGCCTCGTTGGAGAAATGTGGCCGCTATTTTGGAAGCTGCCAGCAGGGCCTTGTCCTTCTCTCTTCTCACTGCCTTCATGCTGGCACAGCTCAGACTCAGCTTAAATGTCACGTGGACCCATTACTACTACTACTACTGAGCATTTGTATAGCGCTACAAGTCATACGCAGCGCTGCACAGACATGTAAGAGACAGTCCCTGCTCATCAGAGCTTACAATCTAGTCAAGACAGACAACACAGAAGGTGAAGGCAGGGATAAAACGAGGGGAAAAGAAAAAGAATCCTGATCCTAGGGCCAGCCCATCCACTAGGCAAACTAGCTGGGTGCCAGGGGTCACCGACAATGGTAGACAGCATGTCGACCAATCCCTCCCTCCCTGCAAGCATGGCACAGCCGCCACTTCAGTGTTGCAGGTGGCCTTTTTGAAGATGCACACATGCAGCTAGTCACAGCATGCTGCTCCTGCCCTCTTCGGAAGGGAGGGATCACCATATGCTCTACTGTACCTGATGATGATATGCTTGGCATGACACTGATAGTGGCAACTGCAGCGTTGCACCTGACATGCAGGGCTAGGACACAGATTTCTTCTGCACTAGGCCACAGCCACTGCAACTGCCATTCCCACCCTCACACAATGCTGACATGGAAGTATGGTGGCAGTGGAGGTGGTGCAACTCCTTTATGACTGCAGTAGCATGTATGTTTGCTGCCACTGTCCCAGCAGAGTCATACCAGACATCACAGTTGTACACCCTAGGCAGCCACCTTGTCAGCCTAGTGGACCAGCCAGCCCCACTGCATCACTCACATGACACCTCCTTCGCCAATTTGGCACCAACAACATAATGCCCTTTATTAATCAGGCACCATGCTGTTGCTGCCAATGGGAGCACTACTATTACTAATTTGAGAACTACAGTGGGTGGAGCACATAGCATACAGTTAAATAGGCTCTCTCCCCTCAGAAATAGCCCTTACTGCGAGCTTTCAGATGGCATTAGGATTCCCAGTGGCAGGACCTCCAGTGATAACCCAAACCAACGTTAAAGGGGCACATGCTATCTCTACCCAGTCTCCACCCCATTAATGCCCACTCTCCACCTCTTTTTACCTTAATGCTATGGGACCATCCTCCGCACGTTAATCCAGCGTTATTGGTGCTTTCTGTGGCATTAACCACTCATGGGTGCCGATAACGCCTGTTAACGGCATCTTTGCTCTCTTAACACTCTTTAGTAAACATACTCCTAAGACTTTTAAAATGACTCCCTTAGTGACTTAAAAGGCCAGTTATATGTATAAATGCTCTGGATTATTAAAAAAAATAAAGAAGTTAAGTAGTCAGTGCCACTGCCCTCATAAATGCTTCTGATTATTGACTTGTTTAATCACAATCATGGGGGGGGGGGGGGCGACTAAGATGTACAGAGAAGGACTGCAGGGAGCTGAAGAGGAGAGCTCCAGGCCGGGAATATTAGCCTTAATGAGAAGAAGTTGCAGAGAGTATGAGGCACAACTCGGGCATGACAGTGACATCCCAAGCCTAGTGGTTACAGCAACAACCTAGTACCCAAGAGATCAGGGTTTGATTCCCACTGGCACTCCTTGTGACCTTGGGCAAATCACTTTATCCTCTGTTGCCTCAGAAGAAAAGGCCTGGTAATCTACTTCTGGTCATACCTTGCCAAGATAACCCAGAGGCTACTGGGTCACCAGGAGTTAGCCTTGACTTGATGGCACAAAAAAACCTCTCCGTATGCCCTATATAGAATCAGCTCCTAAATGATTTTCTTTTGTTAAATCTGATCTAAATATAGAGATAACTTCAGCTGTTTAAATTATTAAATCCATGTACACCACATCTAGCACTCTCCCTGATCCGACTTGCTGGTTACCCAGACAAAGCATTTGATCAGATTCTCCTGACAAGACCTGCTTCTAGTAAAACCATACTGCCTCAGATCCTGTAATGCAGTGGATTCCAGAAACTACATTATCTTCTGTTTTTTCAGCAGCTTTTCCATTAATTTACTCCCCACAGAGGTCACACTAACTGGCCTCTAGTTACCAAACTCCTCCTTCTACTTTAGTGGAGAGGAACCATATTAACCCATCTCCAGTCCGCCAGGATCACTCCCAACTCTAAAGAAGCATTGTAAAGGTCAGAGAGTTGAGTCCCCGAACCTCTTTAAGACAAAGGTTTCATATCTCACTGACACTCCTTGTGGCCTTGGGCAAGCCACTTAACCCTCCATTGCCTCAGGCACAAACTTAGATTGTGAGCCCTTTGGGGAGAGGAAAACGCACACTGTACGTGAATATAACTTGCCTTGATCTTCTGTAAGGCATAAGCTAAATAGTGATAAGAATATCCTTAGATATATCCCATCTGTCCCCACTGACTTGTTTACTTTTAGTTTAGCTGGCTCCTCACGAAAAGAGTCTTCTGAAAATTACCAGGCCCTTCGTAGACCCTTTGTTGGGGGGGGGGGGGAGAGAGTCTGGGTTGCATCCCAAAAATAATGTTAAGAGGGAGGGAGCCCCGGAGAGCGGTCACCATGCGTCTTCCGACTATCAGCACATCACGTGACCTCCTTGCTCCTACAGTCATTGATAATTAGTTAGCCTCTCCAGCAGCATCATTCCTACCAAATGGAAACAGTCTATTAAAGCATCGTAATTTAGACCCATCTTCATTTGGCAATCATATGATAATTACACTTACCTGGTAATTGTAGTTCCTTGAGTGACGACCGTTCAGTCCTCTACTCCTGGGTTGTCAACCTCCTCCTGCAGCTGGAGACTGGTATGTCAGAATGATGACATCACTGGATATAGCCTGCTGAGCTCCACCTCTCCTTCCAGTGTAAACTATTAACAAAGCAGACTCAAAGGAGCAACAAATAAGTAGTTTTAACACATGTAATTAAGGAACCCAACACAACTATGGTATGAGAACCACCTACAAAGCCAGCTTGCGTACATCGCGGCCTGTCACCAATCCCACCAGGCCACGGCATACGGGCAACGCAAACAAGGAAACTGACTCACCTGTACCAATGGCGTCTGTGCCAGCCGGCTGTCACATCACTGAAATGAAAGTATTTGGGCAGGATGGAGGACTGAACGGTCGTCACTCAAGGAACTACAATTACCAGGTAAGTGTAATTATCATTTCCTTATCGTTCCTCCCGTTCAGTCCTCTACTCCTGGGATGTACCAGAGCAGTGTTCAATGGGAGGGACCTTTCCAGCCGGCCCACAACACAGCCGCCCCGAAACAAGCATCCCGAGATGCCGCCACATCAAGACGGTAATGTCTACTGAAGGTATGAAGAGAGGACCAAGTGGCCGCCCGACAAATTTCACTCGGAGGCACCAAGCCATGCTCCGCCCACGAAGCCGCTTGCGCCCTAGTGGAATGCGCTCATTAACCCACCGGAGCAGCATGACCGCGGAGCAAATAGGCAGAGGAAATCGCCTCCCGAATCCACCGAGCAATGGAAGCCTTAGACGCTGCGTCCCCCTTGCGCCGACCACCAAACAACAGAAAGAGCCGATCCGACTTTCGAAACGATTCCGTAGATTTCAAATACTGACGCAGAGCTCTCTTGACATCTAGCTTCCGTAAACTGCGGTCCCCCGCAGCACCTTCCGAGGCACCCAGCACCGGCAGGCACACTGACTGCTGTAAGTGAAAGGGAGAAACCACCTTGGGCAAAAACGACGGCACAGGCCATAGAACCACCTTCTCCTTGGAGAAAACCAAGAAGGGCTCCCTAGCCGACAATGCCTGCAACTCAGAAATACGCCGCGCCGAACAAATCGCCACCAAAAACACAGTTTTCAAAGTTAAATCCTTCAATGACGAGCGATGTAAGGGCTCAAAGGGAGGTCCCACCAAGGCAGACAAGACCAAATTAAGATCCCAGGACGGTACCGTCACTCTACGCGAGGGACGCAGCCTAGTCACCGCTCTCAGAAAACGCACCACATCCGCATGAGCTCCCAAAGCCATGCCTTGAACCTTACCACGATAACATGACAGCGCCGCCAACTGCACCCGCAAGGAGCTAGCTGCCAAACCTTTCTCAAAGCCCTCCTGCAGAAAGCTGAGAACCGCAGGTACAGAGACAGTTGCCACCCGAATCTGCCAGATGCGCACATACGCTAAGGAAGTGGAATGCTTGCGTGCTCTCAGTAGCGTAGAAATAACAGACATAGAATATCCCTTCTTCCTTAACCGAGCCCTTTCAATGGCCATGCCGTAAGCGAAAATCGATCCACCTGAGGCATGAGGAGGGGACCCTGCCACAACAGGTCCGACCGAACGGGGAGGCGCCAAGGCAGCCCGTCGAGCAGGCGCACCAGATCCGCGTACCATGGTCGCCGAGGCCAGTCGGGCGCAATCAGAAGCACTCTGCCCCTGTGACTCTCTATCCGCTGAACTATCCGCCCGATCAATGCCCACGGCGGGAAAACATATAGGAGACCCCCGGAAGGCCACCGCTGTAACAGCGCGTCGATGCCCTCGGACATTCTTTCTCTTCTCCTGCTGAAGAACCGCAGAACCTTTGCCGTCTGAAAGGACGCCATCAAGTCCATGACGGGTAGCTCCCAGCGGAAGATCAACTGTTGGAACACCTCGGGGTGCAACTCCCATTCCCCAGCATCCACCTGAACTCTGCTGAGGAAGTCCGCCATCACATTGTCCTTTCCTGCAATGTGCGCCGCTGAGATCGCCGTCAGCCGACTCTCCACCCACGCGAACAGCAAATCGGACTCTTCCTCCATCGCAGCACTGCCCATGCCGCCTTGACGGTTTATGTAAGCGACCGTGGCGGAATTGTCGGATAGCACCCGAACTGGACGTCCGACAACTAGGCCCTCGAACGCCTGTAGGGCTCTGACTACCGCTCTTAACTCCAAACGATTTATCGACCACGTCGTTTCCAGAGGGGACCACAGACCCTGCGAGAAGCGTCCCTCGCAGTGAGCCCCCCAGCCCGCCAAACTGGCATCCGTCATCAAGGGCACCCATTCCGGCTGTTCTAGTGGCATCCCGGCCGCTAACGAAGCCGGCCTCAACCACCACCGAAGTGACTGTCGCACTTGGAAGGGACAGGGGAGACGCTTGCTCAAGGAGTCGCGCTGATGCGACCAGCGCCGGAGCAACGCTCTCTGTAAGGGACGCATGTGAACCTTGGCCCAAGGCACCACCTCCAGCGTCGCCGCCATCGTACCGAGTACGCGAAGATACATCCATGCCGTTGGAGTAGAAGTAGCCCGGAAGCTGCGGACCAGATTGCGAAGAGCTTGCGCCCTTCTGGCCGGCAAAAACACCTGCCCCTGGAGAGTGTCGAACTGCATGCCTAAGTACTCCAGCACCTGCGAAGGCTGGAGACGGCTTTTCGCCGGATTGACCACCCAACCGAGACTCTGCAAGAAGTCTACCACCCTTCCAGTTACCCGACGACTCTCCGTCTCGGACTTTGCCCGAATCAGCCAATCGTCCAGGTAAGGGTGCACCAAGACCCCTTCTTTGCGCAATGCCACTGCTACCACCACCATGATTTTGGTAAAGGTGCGTGGGGCCGTCGCGAGGCCGAAGGGCAGCGCCTGGAACTGATAATGACCCCAGGGCAACGCGAACCTCAGCCAGCGCTGATGAGCCTCCCGAATGGGAATGTGCAAGTAAGCCTCCATTAGATCCAGCGACGTCAGATACTCGCCCTGACGCACCGCGACGATCACCGACCGCAATGTCTCCATACGGAAGTGGGGCACCCGCAGGCAACGATTCACGCCTTTGAGATCTAAGATAGGCCGCAGCGCTCCACCTTTCTTTGGCACCACGAAATAGATGGAATACCGACCCAAACCGCACTGCGCCTTCAGGACTTCCACGACTGCCCCCAAGCGTAACAGCCGGGACAGAGTGCTGCGGACCTCCAAAGACTTCCTTTGACCTCTGCAAGGAGACATTATGAACGAATCTCGTATGGGCCACGCGAGCTCTAGCGCATAACCTTGCCGAATCACCTCTAGAACCCACTGGTCGGACGTGATAAGGGTCCAGACAGAGAGAAATTCCCGGAGCCGTCCCCCTATGGAAATGTCCTCTGCCGGGACCCGCCTCATCTCATTGCGGTCTGCGAGCCACTGGGGCGGAGCCGGAGGAGAAACCTCTACTCGCTCCCCGAAACCCCCGAAATCCCTGCGCTCGGGAAGCAAACCGACCCCTCTGAAAGGACCCGTAGCGCGGGGACCGAAATCTGCGGGAGTCCCGAAACTGGCTTCGAAACCCTTGCGGTGACTTCCCCAGCTTCGGCTTGTCCTCAGGAAGCCGATCCACCTTAGTCTCCCCGAGGTCCTTAACGAGCTTATCCAGATCTTCTCCGAACAACAACCTACCTTTGAAAGGAAGCTTACTAAGCCGAGATTTAGAAGAACCGTCCGCCGCCCAATTCCGCAACCACACAGACCTGCGGGCGGCAACTACGGACGCCGTACTATTTGCGAGCGCCCTAATCAAATCATAGTGGACATCGGCCAAATAAGCCGCACCGGACTCAAGACGCCCCAACTCCTTGAGCTCCTCCAAATCCAAATGAGGGGAAAGACGCAATCGTTGCACCCAGCGCAAACATGCCCTAGCCACCCAGGCACCACAAACGGAGATCTGCAACGAGAGCGAATCAGCCTCGAAGGTTTGCTTGAGGAGACCGTCCACTCTACGGTCCTGGGCATCTTTCAGCGCTGTGCTGCCCTCTACTGGAATGGTTGTCTTCTTGGTGACGGCTGATACCACAGCATCTACCCGGGGCGTCCGAAACCGCTCCTTGTCCTTATCCGCCAGGGGATACAGCCCATTTCAAGGTATGTATGCCACGGAGCCCCGTCTCCGGCTGATCCCATTCATCCTGAATCATCTTATCAACTACCTTGTGAACCAGAAACACCACCTGGTTCTGCCGGACCGCCTGAATAACGGGATCCTCCACGTCGTCGTCCTGCGACGTCGGAGCTGCCAGTTTTAACATCTGCAGTGACTCCGTAATCAACGCCGGAAGCTCCTCTCTATAATGATAATTTTAGACTGATCCTCGGGCTCCAGGATTTCCCCTTCCTCCAGATCCTGCAGCCCTTCCTCAGTATCGCCGTCATCCTCGTCAACGTCCAGCCACTCCGAGTGTACTGTCGGGGAGGCTTTGACCTTAGGTTTCTTAGGTGCCGAGTGACTGTGCGGATCATCAGGCCCTCTACCTTGGCGCCGTAAACAAAACGCCTTATGGAGCATCAAGATGAACTCTGGACAAAAATCCGCGGGTACCTCAGTCTGCTCCGCGAGAAGCGCAGCAGAAGAACCCGGTAACTCATCCACAAGCCCCTCCTGCAGAGGGACAAGAGGCGACTCAGACCGAGCCCCCTCCAACCCCTCTGGAAGCTCCACAGGTTCCTTAAGGTCCATCTGCTGCTCTACTGAGGATGACAGGGAGGCACACCCACGGCACACTCCCGACTCAGCCACCGAGCCCCTTCGGGTCCCACAGATTACACACTGGGGGCGACCTGCCATAATTATGAGCAGCCCAACAGCTCCTAGCCAACAGCACTGACAATCTGCGCTGCTCTCTCGGGTTGTCCACTGCCTGTAAGTTATTTATCGTATTTACTTTTTTTTTTTTTTTTTTGTAGACTGAACACAGCAAATCAACAAAACAAAACAAATTACTAGCTATAAACTACCGTGCACTAACAGCCCTGACTGCAGACGCCCCAAGGGAGAGCCCCCCTCCCCCCTTCTGCCGGCGACGGGCCCAGAGCCTCGGCGGGAATAAAGAAGCAAAAAATTAAAGAAATTAAACAAAAGCACGATGGAAAACACCAAGGAAAAACGCAGCCCCCAAAAGAAAGCCCAAAGACTGCCTACCCGCTGTAGTCTCCGCGACGCCGAACAGCCACGCGGTTTGCCGTGCTGTCCAAAATGGCCGCCGGGAACCCTCACTGAAAAAAGGCGCCAAACACAAAGCGCGTTCACCCTGACCTGGGACTGCCTCCGGCCGCTCCGCAGCCTGCCGCCGGTGAAGGGCTGACCGGGCAGGTCTGCGGGAATCCCTTCTGGCCCCCGGAGTCTCGAACCCAGCCCGGAAGTCAGCAGAACCGCCAAAAACAACAAACAGGACTTGCCTGCAGTCACCGAGCCGCGCAATCGCTACAGGAGCAGGCTCGCGTTCAGACAGCACCCAGCCCGGTCAGAGAGGGCTCTCCCCCGTAAAGTCCGGGGGGACAGAGACTCTTGCCGCCAAGGGCCCAGGCCCGTCCCTGTCACCCCGCACTGGTGGATTTGGTCACAGGCAGAGGCAAACAATCAAGCAAGTAAGCCGGTTCTCCAGGTCTTTTTTTTTTTTATTTTTTTTTTAAATAGAAACCCTATTAGAAAAAAACAACGAAATAAATGAATTGCCCTAATGAACCTAACTCTCCTTATCTGTTCCTCCGGTGAGCCCTCTCCTGGGCTCACAAAGTCCTCCTGCTGCAAGGAGACTGGTAACACTGGAAGGAGAGGTGGAGCTCAGCAGGCTATATCCAGTGATGTCATCATTCTGACATACCAGTCTCCAGCTGCAGGAGGAGGTTGACAACCCAGGAGTAGAGGACTGAACGGGAGGAACGATAAGGAACTTCCTATATTTATTTATTTTTTAAATTTATTATTTATGAAATTTTTACAAATAAATCAAGAAACTTCAAAACAAAACATTCTTGCAGCAAAAGAGCAGACACAACAGAAAATTCTTTTTACAAGATTCACAAAAAAGAAATAAACAATCAAGCAATTTCAATGAAATAAAATGTTTCCGCCCACCCTAGCCCACAAACATTTAAAGGGGAGATACCACATTATAAGCTCTAACAACATATGCAAAGAAAATGTAAGGCAGATAGCTAAATCCGGATAACCTAAATCATGAGAGCAGAAGTGAGGAATCAATTGAGGACTCCAGGCGCCTAGCATTGATGAAAGCCATCAGCTGGGAGGGCTCATAAAAAATATAAGAAACAGAGTGATACTTCACTAGACATTTACATGGGTGCTTTAAGAAAAAGAGCCCACCCAGCTGCATTACCCCAGGATGAAGCAGGAGAAATTCCCTGTGTCGTTTCTGAGTATCCCTAGCTAAATCAGGATAAATACATACTGATAATCCTTGAAACATTAATTTTCTTTTCTGAAAGAAACGTTTTAACAGTCATTCTTTATCAGAAAGTAATGCGAACGTTATTAACAAAGTGGAAGGAACCTGAGAATCATAACCTGAGTTTTCCAACAAATCAGTTACATTCAAAATATTCCCCTGCTCTTGGTCTCCCCCTAAATTAACAAAACCCGACATTAATTTCGCCTTAGATACAAAATAAATCTTAACCAGGGGTGAGATCAGTTCAGGAGAAACCCCCAATACATCAACTAAGTATTGTTTAAACATGTCTCTAGCAGACACTGTAACAAGCCTTGGAAAATTAATTATTCTCAAATTATTTGCTCTAGACAAATTATCCAAATGTTCCAACTTAACTTGAACAGATGAAAAGTTCTTTTTATAACTTTCAGAGTGTTCCTCAAGGGCAGCAACTTTTTTTCTCGTCTCTTCCACTTCAGACTGTATCCCCAACACCTTCCTTTCCAATTCCTCAACTGCAACCACAGAATTATTCACTTTCGAAGCCAGTGACGAAACCCGAGGCAACAAAACTTGTCCCAAAGAGACTATAGCATGCCAAATAGCCTCTAAGGTAAAGTTAGCAGGTCGCTGTAGGGAGAAAGCCATCACTGATTCAACTGGTGATGAAACGGCTTCCATTCTCGATGGTGACTCTCCTCCTCGCAGCACAGGGACCTCTCGCCCTGCACGATCCTCACCCACCAGCGCCCTCGGTTGTAAAGAGCAGTGCCGTCCCAAGCTTGCACTCTCCAGCTCCAGCAGCCCCTCCGCTCCTGGCCCTCTCGAGCCCAAGACTTCCCCTGCGTCAAGGGAGAATCAAGCTCCAGGAACCCCTCAGGCAGGGGCTGACAATGGAGCACTTTCAGCGCTGGACTCAACGCTGGGGAAAGAGATGTTGCCGAAGCAGCTGTCGAGTCCCCCGACTCCGGCAAAACTGCAACTCGGTGTTCTTCCCCAGCCACCACCGGATCCCGAGCAGCACGGGTAAGAAAAGCATCCAAAGGACCCACAACTGACAAAGAAACCGGCGTAGAGATACGAGGGGGGGGGGGTGAGAGGGCAATGACTCACCTCTCCCCTTACGCTTCTTCCCCATTAGCAAACGCTCTCACACTCAATGCAGCTGGCTGCCGCCATCTTGAATTAGACACTCCATCTTCCTATATTTAATCTCCCTTTCCTGGCCAAGCTACTAGAAAATTGTCACCCACCTAGACAATCTTAGTAATGTAATGATTATCCAGCTTGTCCTGAACTCTGCCTTTGTTATAGATCATTCCTGAAATCCTCAGGTATAGCCTCTATTGCTCTAAACTGGTTTGGCTTGTATCTGTCAAATCATACCTTTCAAGTCTCAGTTGAGAGTCTGTAAACCATGTAAATGACTTTGAATATCAGGCCCATTTTATTTAAACACTATTAGGCTCATCTCCGCTATTCATTCCCCCTCCTGACCCCATCTAACTTCCCCGCTCGTTGTAGACGGGGCAAGGTAGTGGTGGATTGGGGGCAGCATTAGGGCGGGCAGTGGGCGATTGTCAGCCATGAATGTACAGGGCAGATGGCTTCAACAGGGAACTTATTCCATCTCTGAGGTGGAATAAGTTCCCTGATGTGGGAGGAATGGCAGGCCGGGGGCTGGAAAGGGGCAGCAGGGAGCAGAGGGCATTCTCTGCAGCCCGACCTTGGCCCTAGGAGGCCAGATCGGGGGTCAGGCTGCGGGGAAAGCACTTTGAGAGCCGGCAGCCGGGGATCGTGGCTTTTCAATGCAGCCGCAGTGCCATGGCAACCGGGCGCCATGGCTCCATTGAAAAACCTTGAGTTAGTCGAGCAAGCCTGTACATGCAGGCTGGGGCAGAATCAGGGTCCCGGCCTGCACATGAAGGGCCTGTTCGCCATTCTGATCCCGCGGGGCTAGATGTGCCCTGCGGGATCAGAATCGCGACTCCCTCTGTGCGTCCGGTTCCGACCGGGCGCACAGAGAGCCTAGACGTCGGGGATGGAATCGGGTTCTGTGCCCTGTGTTTATAAAAACATAGATTATGGTGTTAAATGTTAACCTGTTAGTGTTCCCTGTTTCAAATGGCCCACAATTGATGTACAATTTATCTAAATCTATGCAAACTATTCCCTAATTTATATACTGCATTACTGATCCTACTTTGTAAGACATCTTTTTTTTTACCAATCCCTTCTTTGGGCAATGGGTTAGATATCAAAATTTGAAATTGGAGTAGACGGAGCAAAAATGAAATAATGTACATTAACTGCTGAAAAGATTATTTTAAGATTTGGGTTACTCTGCAGCTGATGCCTTCCTATTTACTGTAATTGCATTTTCAAACAATTTCTTAGAAGAGTGCTTCTCCACCCTCTCCTGGTTGCAAACCTAGACCGTTGAGTTTTCAGGATCTCCATAATGAATATGCATGAGACAGATGTTCATTCAATGGGCATCTAATGTATGCAAATTTATCTCCTGCATATTCACTGTAGCAATCCTGAAGGCCTGACTGGCTAGGTTTGCCTCCAGGAGAGGGTTGAGAAGCATTGCCCTAGAAAGCATGGCTCATCTGATTCACACTGCAAATAAACAAAAAGCAATTCTGTCAGCTTTGTGTCTTTGCTTTCACACCTTCTCAGGCTACAATATTTGCAGTCAACATCCGCTCAAACAACATATACCACTGAACTACTAATATTTAAAGCAACAGTTTTACCACAATTCACCCTCATCACAATTCACCAACTCATGCCATGACCAGACACCTTAGGACTGACGTTATTTCAGTCTGTGCTTTTCTAGGTAACTGTACTTTGCCTATTCGCACTGCAAGCAATGAAAATGAGCATACTTTTTAAAACATGATTTTATTGATATCGGTTCGTAATTCTAATCCAAGGCAAGCTTGAGAAGTAAACACCTAATCTCACATGAAATTCGCAAACCCAATAATGAATATGCTTTTAGATGGATGGAGACGTTCCTGTGAGTGTGGTTTTAGGTCAAGGGATGAAAGCAATGCTCATAAATTTGATTTTCCAAACCTAGTGCATTGTTTAACCCTTGATCGACTGCTGCTAGGGGTGTGCAAGTCATAAATTTCTGTTTGTTTAGCTTCCTGTGTCATATGTGGGGCTTTTCATATGGGGGGGGGGGGGGGGGGAGGAAATGTCATTAGTAGCACACACTCATTCCATAATGCACACTATAGGTGAATAGTGTACACAAAGCAGTCAGATAATATTAAATAATAGTATGCACTATTCACATACACACATGCATGAATAATGCACATTATCAGTCAAAAGCATGCACTCTCGCTCAGTAGCATGCATTATTGAACCACAGGGGCATGTTCACAAAAGGTTAATGTGTGCTAATGAAAGTTAAAGTGTGTTAAGTGCTGCCACAGCCCATACAAATGAATGGGTCATGGACGCACTTAAGATGCATTAATTTTTAGTAAAAATGCCCATGCATAGGGTGTGACCAAATGTTTGGATTTTTTCCTTCTGCTTTCGTTTTAAAACATGAAAAACAGTATTGGAAGTATCACCAGTATTTCCTATGGCATTTCAAATAATGGCACATCCAAAATACCTACAAGCCATATTCATGAGCACTTTGTATGTACATAACTTGTTGGAAAATTTCAAAAGCAAACCACTCAGCAAATTTATTTTCAAATATTAGTTACAAGGTGTGCATAAGAGAGCGCAAATGTACCTTGTAATAATGTGGATTATTGAAAATTGCTCCCCAGAGGTATAATGGCTTGGCTGCACCGTGTTTTGTTAAGAGGTTAGCATTATCATTTATTAAGATTCATTTATTTTACTTATTTACTAGGTTTTTTTATACTGCTTTATCATTTCAGTCAAAGCATTGTAATTTAAACTTGGTAATGTACATTAAACAGGGACATTGATAACTTGGATTTTTCTCAGGTAATGGAGTGTTAAGTGATTTGCCCAAGGCCACAAGGAATGCTAGTGGGAATCAAACCCTGGTCTCTTGGGGCCCAAAACAGTGCTTTATTAAGATTCATAGTGACCTGAAACCTTTTTGAACTTCTTTATTTCTTATTGCAGCCCAATCCAATATATTGTACACAGAATAAGGAACAGCCAACAGAAAAGTGCTACAATTTCATGCAAGGATATATAGTGATTTACTTGAAGTAACTATACAGACAACCATAGTAGGGGCCAGATATTGGGGGTCAGATATCAGTATATGTGCTTTAATTTCTGCCGTTCCATAAATGTATCATTTGGGACATAAAAAGCAACTATTGCAAAACTCTGAAGCGTACTAAACCAGAGGTGCACAAATTCAGTCCTTCAGGGCCGTAACCAGGCCAGGTTTCCAGGATGCTTCAAATGAATATGCATGAGATAAATCTGCATACAACAGAAGTAGTACTCATGCAACTGTGTTTTATGCATATTCATAAGGGTTATCCTGAAAAGCTGGCCTGCTTGGAACCCCTGAAAACTGAACTTGTGCACCCCTGCATCTAAATCAGGAAATTATTCCAAATCATTATTTTAATAGCTTGTCTTCGGTTTTAGCCTGTGAATACCACAAAGTTGAAAGCCTTTTCTGTGCCATGCATAAAGCACATCTAAATTTGGGTGAATCCCTTCCAGAGGGTCATCTGGAGGTGAGGATGATGCCTTCTGTGGAGTGCCTTGTATATAGTTGTGGTCAACATTATTGGCACCCTTGCAGTTCAACCCCTTAATTTCCAAAATCATCTTAAAAAAAAAAGTGGCCACTGAAATGGCTTTGGACCACACATGCATACATATTTGACACATAAAAGAATCAAATAAAAAAGACCAATTAAAAAAAGAAATAGTAGGAAATAGTATAAAAACTGAACATGATTATTCCAATAAGATTAGTTTTGATAGATAAGCACAAAGGGTAGGATACTATTTTGTATGTTCACCTCAGTTTTTTGGAATATTAATAGTGGTGACATTTTTGGGGCTTTTAGTTATTTTCAGAACATGATTATTGGCACCCTGGTAAACAATTCAAATCAGTTTGAACAGAAGAACCACATTCCCATTGCAGTAAAATTGGTGCACCTATGATCAATTGTCAGTACTCGCTTGTCATGAATCAACCAGTGAATGATGGCACTAATGTTTAAAATGGCCACATTCACTCCTTGTTCCATTTTCACACAAGAGAGCTACCTGGGACAGTCAGAACACCAAACATCAAACTTCAAAGGGGTACAAAGTCATCTCCAAAGACATTGGGATTCCTGTATCTACAGTTGGCAATGGTATTAAGAAGATTTCTGCTCAAGGAACTGTCAAGAACCTCCCAAGACATGGTGGGAAGAGGAGAATTAATCCAAGAAATCTTCAAAGGTTAGTGCGAACTGTTGGAAAAACACCACATACAACATCCGAAGAGCTTAAGGTTGACCTGGAACAATCTGGAGTGGTGGTTTCAACATACACTATACACCATGCACTAAACAAAGAAGAACTTCATGGGTGAAAGCCAAGAAGGACCCCACTGCTCAAAGACAGACCTTAAATGGTACACCTGATCTTTGCCCAAATCCACCGTGTGAAACTACAAACGTTTTGGGAAAATGTTCTGTGAACAGATGAAACAAACTTGAGCTCTTTGGCAATGCAGACCAGCGATACATTTATAGGCAAAGAAAAGAAGCTTATAAGGAAAAAAGCACCCTTCCTACAGTTAAATAATGTTGTGGGGCTGTTTTGATGCCTCGGGAACTGGAAGCCTGGAATGCATTAAAGGAATCATGAAGTCAGAGGACTACCAAGGGATTTTGGAGTGAAATGTGCTACCTAGTGTCAGAAAGCAAAGTCTGGGTCGAAGGTCCTGGGTCCTCCAGCTGGACAATGACCCAAAACATATATCCAAAAGTAGAGAAGAATGGTTAAAAAGGAACAGATAGACTGTTTTAAACTGCCCTGCAATGAGTCCTGATCTCAATCCAATCGAGAACCTTTGGGAACAGCTGAAATCTGGAAAAAGGAATCCTGGAAACATTCACGAGCTGGAACAAATCACAGTTGAAGAGTGGGAGAAATTACCAGCAGATAGATGTATGAAACTTATAGATGGCTACAAGAAACGTTTGGAGGCTATCATCATTGCCAAGGATTGTACAACGACATATTAGAGAAGGGTGCCATTAATCCTGGCCAGGTCATATTTTGTTTTGTTTTTTTCTCAGAAATTACTGTGTCTAAATTGCACAGGCATCTTTTTGTTGTCGTTGTTGTATACCTTTGAATATACTATTAAAATATTATGATGACATGCAGTTTGAATATTTCTAATTATTTCTCAACATATTGTACACAACATACCTAAAATGTAAGGGTGCCAATAATGTTGACTACAGCTGTATTGTCAAATATTTTTGTGAGGTGGTTTGCAAATATCTTTGGGTGGCTTTGGTTTCCTGATATTTAGAAAAACAAGCAACTCTTATCGGTCCCAACTCTTATCGGTCGGAAGCCGCTACCGTTGCTTAATAAACAAGCCCCTTAATGTTTGTCCCCTTCTTGAGACAAAACTGATTTGTGAAACTGAGAACAAAGCAATACTAGCAAACAATGTAAGAACATATGTATTTAAAAACATTTTAAAAACACACTTTTCCTAATAAAATCTTCAGAGGTGATATTCTCTGACTTTATACCCTTAGCTTTTTATTTGTGCACTGGGCTGAGTTTTCTGGTAGCTGGGGAGCTACTTATGGCACATATCTTAGACCTACAGACCCAGTCTCTGAACTTTCTAAAATCAATTAACAAAGAGCAGCAGCATGCCATTTATACTGCAACTGCATTTATGCTTTCATCTGGTCTACCCATTACCATTAGTCAAGTATGCTGTCTTTGCGGCAGGCTTTTGCAGGAAACACACAGTCAGCCAGCAATCCCCAGCAGAAATACGAGAAGCACACAACAAGTACCACTGGATAGCAGGATGGCAATTATGTGCTGTTCTGTCTACACGTTCTCCATGCCAGTGTAAGGCTTCTTTACCATTTAGGAAACAAACATGCATGTGTCCAACAAGGCTTCACAGATCAATTTTTCATGGCAAAGATTTTTTTGAGAAAAATATTTTCTGAAAGACCATGTTTGGGGGGGGGGGAGGGAGTGGTCATTTTTGGAAATGATACAGTAAGTTTTCCATTGGCTTCATTAATCTCAATATATTTCAAATAAGTCATTTGATTTTGCAGCTTTCCCAAAATTTTCCATCATTGATCTTTTTGCATTGTAATACATGCACACATGCTAGTTATAAGCTCAAAGCTGCACAAATGCAGCATATTTATGAAATATTCAGCAGTCAGTTCCAACACAGGCAATCAAGCTTCTCTCCCCTTTATTGGTTTATATGACATTCTTGATAGGATATGAATTTAAAAATCTTCAAGAGGTCCGTGATACTGTATTACAGATG
Source organism: Ichthyophis bannanicus (assembly GCA_033557465.1). Taxonomy (NCBI): domain Eukaryota; kingdom Metazoa; phylum Chordata; class Amphibia; order Gymnophiona; family Ichthyophiidae; genus Ichthyophis; species Ichthyophis bannanicus. Next base: position 750,014,452 of record CM066036.1, on the reverse strand, counting down.
ATGGCAGATAAAGACTGAAATGGTCCACTTTAGTCTGCCCAGTTGGAAGGTTGGGATTGCAACTGCCACTCCATGCAGATTAACCCCTTATGCCTTTGTTTAGGGTTGCAACTAACATTTTGTGCAGGTAACCCCCTACACACACACGCACGCCTTCATTTAGGAGTGTAGCTGCTGCTTCCTGAAGGTTACCCCCATCCTCTCGGAAGTGCAGAAAGGTCAGTTCACTGCCATTTTGAGCCAAACACTGCTCTGTGCAGGCCACTCTAATGCTTGGTTTCCATGCTCTTGCCATTTAGAAATTGTATTTAACTTGCACATTTTCGTCACTGGGTTTTCTTTCCATCACCTCTGGGAGGGTATTCCTGGCTTCCATCACCCTTTCCATGAAAAATGATTCCCTGCTGCTGTTCCTGATCCTATCTCCTTGTAGCTTCATATTATGCCTCCTAGTTCTATATCTTCCTTTCTTGGGAAAGGATTTGTTTATTGTGCATAAAAACTGTATCATATTTCCCCTGTCCACATTCTCCTCTAAGGTATACATATCATGTTTTTTGATACAAATCCTGCATCATTTTGGTTGTTTTTTTCTCTGGACCATCTTTAGCATCTTAATATATTTTCAACTAGACAAGGGGGACACCTGTTCTACTAATATCTTTAGATATGTCGGAAGCTTTTGACCTTGTAGAGGCAGATATAAGGGACCTTTTACTTAAGGGCACTAGCTGTCAGTGCAGGTCTGACATGCACCTTTAGTACGCATTGGACCCACGACAGCTAGGGTGGGGCAGTGACAGTTAATACTGTTGGGTTATGGTGCTAACTGTCCATAGTGTTTTTACGGTTGTAAGTGGGAAGGTTAGGGGTGGAGAGTGTATGGTGGTGCTGAGTACACCCACGCTCTTTTAGCGTCACGGTAGGGTTGCATCCACTATGGTAACTGCTGGGTACATGTTTTCCATGCTCCCACAGTTGATGCTGTGTTGTAGCCCTAATGCACCATTGTTTCATGCTTCAAAGGCATGTTAAGTGCATTACTACAGCACCTGTTTCTAAAAGGGCCCCATATTGACTGTTGATGTCAGGTTGAATCATAGGTAACGTGCTAGGATAGATAATGCCTTTCATGCAAGGGCAAAGCTTCAGTTATATATGGAAATCATTAGTCAAAGAAACACTATTGGTCATGGAGGTGCCACAATATTCCTCTCTTTCCATGGTACTGTTCAATATCTATTTTCAACTTTTAGGAAAAATAGTTTGGAAACATAGGGGCTTGTTTACAAAGCCACAGTAGTGGCTTCCGCTCGATATCGGAGCCGCAGCCCCATTGAATTCAATGGGGCGTGGCTCCGATATCGGGCGGAAGCCGCTACCGCGGCTTTGTAAACAAGCCCCATAGTGTAATGAGTTTACAACATTGTATTATTTTAGCTAATTGTAAATGACTATGTTGTTACTCACCTTCAAATAATAGTGATTACTGGGATATGAACGCCACATTCAATTAAATTAAAGTAAATTAAAACTTGTCCAGAATGCAGCAGGCAGGCTGGTGATTGAGTCTGGTGGTGGAATGGATTAGGTAACTGAGAGGTGTTATGTTGTTGGATTAGTTACACTCTTAGAGCAGTTTTTTTTTTTGTTAATGTGCAAAACTAACCCATTTGGAAAAATTATCCCGGAGCATGACATTTTGTCATGTACATTTTCCAGTGTCCCTATGCCAGCACTCCTATGGTGATGTGCCACAAAGCAGCAACTATACATGCAAAAATGCTGAGTGGCAGAATTTTGTGACTTCATAGCTACAAACTATATCGCAATGATAGGTAGATCACATTGGTGGAAGGGTGGCTCTATACAGTATGTTAAAGTGGGCATTGAGTCAAACAGGATAAAGGTTTTGCAGGAAACAAAACACATGGTAGAATTTCTATGGATAGAAATTCCATGTGAAAAGGGGAAGGGAATGGCAGTGGGGATATACTACCATCCGCCTGGACAGAATGAACAGATGATAAAATGCTAACAGAAATTAGGGAAGCTTGCAAAGCTTGCAACTCAGTAATAAAGGGAGATTTCAATTATCTTGGTATTGACTGGGTCAGTCACATCAGAACATGCTAGGGAGATAAAGTTTCTAGATGAAGTAAATGACTTCTTCATGGAGCAGCTGGTCCAAGAACTGACATGTGTGGACACTATCTTAGACCTAGTCCTCAGTGGAACACAGGATCTTGTGCAAGGGGTAACTGTTTTGGGGCCACTTGGCAATAGCGGTCATAACATGATCACATTTGATTTAATAAATAGAGGGAGGATTCAACTTTCAAAAAGGAGACTATAATAAAATGAGGAAAATGGTTAAGAAATAACGAAAAGGAGCAACTGCAAAGGTTAAGAGTTTATATCAGGCCTGGGTGTTATTTAAGAATACTATCTTAGAAGCCCAGACCAGATATATTCCATGCTTTAAAAAAGGTGGAAGGAAGGCCAAACAACAGCCAACATGGCTTAAAGGTGAGGTCAGAAAAGCTGTTTTATAGCTAAGAGAGACTCTTTCAGAAAATGGAAAAAAGAGCCAAATGATGAAAACAGGAAAAAGCATAAGTACTGGCAAGTTAAATGTGAGGCATTGATAAGACAAGCAAAGAGAAAATTTGACAAGAAGCTTGCTGTGGAAGCACAAGTATATTCATAGCAAAACACCTGTGAGGGAGTCAATTAGATAATTAGATGATAGAGGGGTAAAAGGTGCATTGAGAGAAGAGAAGACCATTGCAGAGAGACTGACTGAATTTTTTGCTTCAGTCTTTACTGAAGAAGAAGTAGGAAACCTACCTATGCCAGAAATGGTATTTAAAGTTGATATATCAGAGGAATTGAAACAAAGCTTGATAAATCAGGAAGATATAATATAGCTAATTGATAAACTAAAGATTAGCAAATCTCCTGGACCAGATAGCATACATCCCAGGGTTCTGAAAGACCTGAAATATGAACTTGAAGATTACTAATAGTAGTTCTACAATCTCAATAAAATCATCTGCAGTACCCAGTGATTGGAGAGTGGCCAACGAAATGCCAGTTTTTAAAAGCTTCCAGGAGGGATCCGGGAAAACACAAACTAGTAAGCCTGACATCAGTACCTGGCAAAATGGTAGGAGCCATTATAAAAAACAAAATTACTGAACAAGTAGATAATCATGGTTTAATGGCAGAAAGCCAACATGGATTTAGCCAAGGAAAGTCTTGTCTCACCAATCTCTTAAATTTTTTTGAAGGTGTGAATAAACAGGTAGATAAAGATGAGCTGATTGATACACTATATCTCGATTTTCAGAAAACGTTTGACAAGTCCCCTCATGGGGGGAATTAAAAAGCACATGGAATAGGAAGCAATTTACTAATGTGGATTAGGAATGGGTTGAGAGACAGAAAACAAAGTAGGGCTAAATGGCCGATTTATCTCAATAAAGAAACGTGAATAGTGGAGTACCTCCAGAGATCTGTTCTGGGTCCTCTGCTTTTTAACAGAAAAGATACAGTGAAGAGCGACAAAAATGGTAAAGGGGATGGAAGGATATCCCTACAAAGAAAAGCTTAAAATGTTAGGGCACCTCAGCTTGGAAAAGAGATGGCTAAGAGGAGATATAATAGAGGTCTATAAAATTAATGAGTGGAGTAGAGCGGATAAATGTAGATTGGTTGTTTACTGCTTCAAGACTTGGGGACATTCAATGAAGCTACAATGTAGCACACTTACGACTAATCATAGAAAATCATTTTTCACTCAACACATAATCAAACTCTGGAATTCATTACCAGAGGTTCTGTAAAAGTTGTTAGTGTAGCTGGATTTAAATGGGATTTGAACAAGTTCCTCGAGGAAATGTCTATAAACCATTATTAACTGGTGAAATCCACTGCTTACCCACTGGACAAGCAGCATGGAATCTGTATACCTTTTGGGAACCTGACAAGCACTTTTGACCTAGATTGGCCACTATTGGAAACAGGATACTGGGCTTGATGGACCCTTGGTCTGACCCAGTATGCCATATCTTATCTATTTTGATAAGGTGGTATAAACTGGATTTATCGTTTGGTCTGTATAGTCTGATGTTTGTAAGTTATGCTAACCTGATGTAGTCTTGTAACCGCTTTGATTGTATGAAAGGCGGTATAAAAAACCTGTTAAATAAATAAATAAATAAATATCTTATGTTTTTATGTTCACACAATGGGCAGAGCTTGCCTCCCATGCTCAAACGTAACACCATCTTCCCAGCAGTAACAACACAGTAGAGAGAGTGCAGTGCTCGCAAAGGATGATGTCAGATTCAGCCAGATGGCATGCAGGGACACATAGGAGACCAAAAGGCAAAGGGTTATAGGTCCACTAATGTCAACGTCTTTACCTTTGAGGTTAAGTTTGGAAAATGATTATCTGAAGTTACGCAGGCTGGTCAAAGGTGGGTTATTCCCAATATAAGATGCATGATCTTGTTGTATGCCTTTTGAATTTATTTATTCTGTAGAATATTTGGGTAGAAGATTAGATTTTAATGTTAACAATGGATGGGATGTTAAATTGCATATAACATTTACTATGTAGTACACCTTGTGGACTTTTTTCCCCATTTACTATTTATTAAGAAATCAACCATAAATCATACATCAAGTTGTTACATCATTTTTTCTTATTTCCCTCAGGAGCCTCTCGAACCCCCTACCCTTCCCTTCCCTCTTCCCCTCCCCCCTCTAAACTTACACAATACAATAGGGTATGGTATTACACATTCGGTGCAATCTCAAAGACTTCTGGGGCTCAGCATCAATACACAATATTTGTACCAGATATTCATACTTGCGACCTTACTCCCACTTCCCTTTCCACCCATCGGTGAAATCTTTGGTGCTCCAACCTATACTCCCTCCTTTTCTCTCCATTGAAAAGATAAGTAATTTCAGTTTGTTCAATGTAAACCGCACTGATGCAGAATAGCGCGGTATATAAGAGAATGTAATAAATAAATAAATAAATATGGGCCCCAGGCTTTTCGAAGGGGAGGAGTGGTCTAGTGGTTAGGACAAGGTACTTCAGGCTGGAGGGCTGAGGGTTCAAGTCCCACCTGGGGACAGTAATCTCAGGCCAGAGGGACGGAGATTTCTAGTCCTACAGGCACTCCTTGTGGTCTTGGGCAAGCCACTTAACCCTCCATTGCCCATGTTCCCTGTAAGTATTAGCGTATGTGTCTCATATTCCCCTCGTGTTAAATGTATCCCCCAATTGACTGCTTTGACCTGGTGAAAAGCAGGATATAAATACAGCTAAATAAATAAATATAGAGCAGTGAGCCAGTACATCAAACATAAATGTTCCACCTTCCCCTTCACCTCTTCTAATGTGGGCACTGTCAATGACTTCCATCTTCACACAATCAGTTGTCTAGTTGCCATACATGTGGGGAGGAGTGGCCTAGTGGTTGGGGCAAGATACCTCAAGCCAGAAGGTCAGGGGTTCAAATCCCACCAGAGGACAGCAACCTTGGGCCAGAAGGACTGGGGCTTCTAGTCCCACAGGTGGTCTTGGGCAAGCCACTTAACCCTCCATTGCCCATGTTCCCTGTGAAATAGTTATCTCCAAGTTATAATTCCCTGTTCAATGTAATTTCAGTTTGTTCAATGTAAACCACCTTGCTATCATGAGAGGCAGTATACAAGAAATGTTAAATAAATATATACTATTCCCCACCAACCATGGCCCTTTGTTTTCCCTTCTTCATTTTCTACATTAAGTAGCACCAGGCATGGTCCCAACCGCACCTCCTCCCCCATAACCTCTTGTAACCATTCAGCTACCCCCTTCCACAATGGGCCTAATAGGACACATTCCCACCAAATGTGCAGAAGGGACCCCACCTCTCCACACTCTCTCCAACATCCTGCAGAGCCACCCTGCCACATTTGTACCCTTTGAGGGGTCAGATACCACCGATACAGTATTTTATAGTTATGTTTGAAGATGCTACTAGACACTTAAGGTATATAATCAAATAGAAATAAATAAATAAAATAAGCATTGTGCTGCAGCATTTATGTCACATAATGGGCAAAGCACAGCTGCCTCACCAAAGCTGAACAGTTTCCCCACAGTAAAGATGTAGTAGAGATACCACAGTCTTTCCATGGGATGTTAGATTCAACTGGATAGGACTTGTAATAGTTTAAATTTAATGACCCATCACAAACTAAAGTGTGAAGCATATCTTTTTTTTTTTATAAAAAAAATTAGAAAAGAATGGTTAAGAAGAAAAGCGATAACTAAAACTTTAGATGTATTAACACTTTCTCAGGTTCAAAATAACCTTGCTTGAAGAAAGAGCATTGATTGAAAAACTTTTCATTAAAACTTTACTAATTATCTTTAGTAAGGGAATGAAAGGATTTAATCAAAACACATTTTCTATGTAATTCTTTTCTTCATATATTTATGCTGTTCTATGACCTTTTTATTAGCAACATTATTCTCAGTTTTCTATGCTTACTAACTGGATATCTTCAGGCCAAAATTCAAACTATTTATCTGGATAGAATTATTTTTAACTGACTAAAAGGCACATTTTAGAAAAGACACAGCGATCTGAACTGGGGAGGAGTGGCTCAGTGGTTGGGACAGGTTATCTCAGACTAGAGAACAAGGGGTTCAATTCCCACATAGGGACAAGAAACCTCAGGCCAGAGGGACTGGGGTCTCTAGTCCCATGGCCACTCCTTGTGGCCTTGGGCAAGCCACTTAACCCCATTGCATCAGGTATGCTTAGATTGTGAGCCCTTTGGGGGACAAGGGAATAAAAAAGTGCCTGTTAGCATATATCTGTAAACCACTTTGACCCAGTGAGAAGAAGTATATAAGCACAGCTAGTGGAGAATGCAAAACATTTTTTTTCAATTCCAGCAGTGGTTCTGAAAGGGCTCTGCTAAACATGGAGCTGTTTCCAAAATGCCTAGAAGGAAGTGTAGGAGTGCACATGGATATGCATCCACATATAGTGGGAGGAGCCATTTTACAAGCCATGTTAATCCCCTCATCCGAGATATTCAGCAGCACTACTATGGTTAGTACCACTGAATGTCTGCGGATGCCACCATTGCATGCCTCGATGCTAACCGGTTAGGATCGGGGCATTCCGGGGCTGGCACCCAACGATAACTGAGAAGCAGTGATATTGAGCCGCTACCCAATTATTGCAAAGCAGAAAAGGTCAGGCGCAGTAAAGGTTGGCCTAATTTTTGCGATATTCAGCAGCTGCCCAGTTAACTTCATCGCTCTCTGGACAACCTGAATATTTAATGCCAGGGGCCTGGATATGTTCCCAGCATTGAATATCTGGGTCTAATGTTCAGCAGTGATGGCCAGCCACTATAGCAGTACTATCTGCTGCTGCTGAATATTAGGTCCCATGTTTTTGTTAACAAAATTTAGAAAAGGTGCGTGTTTGTACTGATGATGAAAAATAGAGTGAAGTGATTGAATTGGTGTCTGCCAAAATAATTTTCTGAGGTTTTCACTTCTTTTGCAGTAAGGTGTTAATAGCTTTTGGTTTCACTGGCTAATGCATTGGCAATAGATATTTTTGAAGTGACAACAGTGAAATTAGTTTTCTGTTATGCATGTAATAAATGGGAATTTTTTCTTGCTTTGATTTGTCTAAATTTGTAATAGGTAAAGGAGATTTGAACCCTTGCCACTCTAATCAAATGTTTCTAAACCAGGGTGTGTCAGGACACATTGGAGAGTCTTGAAGAGCTAGGAGGTGTGTCACCAAAAATTTGACATAGACAGCAGACCAATGTTTTCCTTAACAGGGTGTGCTTGCAAGTTGGGAAAAGCACAAAACAACAAGCCAGGGATTTGAAATCCCCATAATTGCTCCCTAATTCTACTTCCCCCATATTCCAAGTAATCACTGTTGCCACCAATCCAAACTGGAAGTGTTGCACGACTGCTTACTCCCTTCCCCGGGCCTAGCAATCAGCATTGTGCTTCTATCACAATCACTGCTTGGGGTGGAATTGCTGCATCCTACTCCCTCCCTTGTCGCCATGATTACTGCCACTACAGGCTACAGAGGAGAAGATGACTTGAGGAAACTCCCCTATATTCTTTCTCCTTCTGCCAACTGGTCATTGGGTGGAGAAGCTGAGTTTTAAAAGGGGGACGAATGCAAGGGTTTTGAAAGGGGAAAGAAAGAAGGGATATGCATAGAGATGGGGAACATGAGGGATTGAGAAAGGTGGAGTAAGCCTGTGGGGCATGTGCGAGAAGGTATGTGCTTGCCACAGTGGTATCACTACAGGAGAGGAACCCTAGGGTTGGAAAGAGTAGCTTCCCCCCCCCCCCTTTGATTGAGAGTTATACAGTACTTTGGGGGAGAGCCAGGCCAGAATGTGCTAAGAAACACTAGCGATGTCTATGCCTCTGTCCAGTTTTAGTAACATAGATGTCTCCGATGTGGACATCTGCCTCAAGAAAGCATGGGACGGGGACGTCCATGTCATGCAAGCTAGCATAAGGGGACATCCAGTAGCATAGCGTAATGAAAACATGAGTCCTCATTCCCCATCAGTGCCCAGTATCACTATGGAAAATATAGGGGATATGAGTGGATCTCCTTCTCCACACCCTCCAGATGTCTGTATGACAAAATGAACAGTTTTCTAATGCCTATTTGTGTCTTGAGCAAGTATAACTTTGAACGTAATTTGGGTCCTCTGTGGCACTTCTGAAATCAAGTGAGAACGTCCCAAGCAGTGGGAAAACCCCCAGATATGCTTACTCCACGCCCCCCTTCAAACTTGGATGCCTATGCCCTGAGGATATCTACAGAGCTAGCTTCTAAAATAGGTCTGGGGACATCCTCATACTTTGGATGTCTCCATGCCCATTTTCAGACATCCAAAGCATGAAGAGAGCTTCTAAAATAATGCCCTTAGTGTGAATCTGTCTACCATTCAATCACAGATCATAAAAAGGTGTGCAGCATATCAGTCCCAGATTCTCACTAACAAAGTAAGTGAAGATCACAATTTTCATAAGAAATTATAATTTAATACCTTTGATTTCAATAACAATTTTTTAAAAAAGCATATTCAGTTAAGAATAGTTCATATTTCCTTTGCATGATTTTTAACTACAATAAAACATTTGGTCTTTCTTATTGTTCAGCCTTAGATTGTAGTGTTCAGGATGTCGCTCCCATGAGCATGGTCTGTCAGGTGTGTCACAGCAGAAAAAGGTGGTGAACTACTGCTCTAACTACTAGGCCTTCCACTTTCAAAATACCAGAGTGACATAATCTAGAACTTGGTAATAAAAAATAAGATGCCATATATGAAACTACTTCTGTAGACGATACATAATTTAATCCATTAATCAACTACAAACTAACTATTGTAGGTTTGGAGGCAACAGTGATAAATGAGTAAATGCAGAATCATGTTCTTGCCTCACATAATTTATGCTTCTGATCTGTGCAATATCAGTTTCACAGAGTAGGACTAAAACAGAGAAAATAAAGTTTATTGTGAATCATTTCAACTACAGATATCCCTATAAAAAAGCGACTTAGAAAGATATTTCTACAGCTTTTTCAAAAAAACTACTCTAAACAATTCATTTTGGGAAGCAAATCATATTTTTTGAATTGACAAAGAATGTTGGGCCGAATATTCAGCAGCGGCAGCTAGCGTAAGTACAGTGCCTAGTCATCACCGCTGAAGAGTTAATCCTGATATTCAAGGCCGGGACCATATCCGCCTACCGGCATTGAATATCTGGGTTTGCGACGGAAGCCGGAAGCTGGAAGCTAACTGGACAGCAGCGATATTCAGCTGCTGACCAGTTAGCTTCAGCAGCAAAAGTTAGGACTGTGTCTGTAAATTGTGTAACTGCTTTGGAATATTAGGCCCATTATGTATTACTAGAATGAGGCTGCTAGTGCAGACAGTGCAGGTCGGATGATTTATGGTTACAAAATTCCTGCATCAGAGAGCTTACAGTCTGATTTTTAGACCTGAGAGATTAAGGCAGCCATTTGCTAATACTTGTGCTAACATTGCAGAGTTACCAAGTTATTCGGTTCCAGTAGAGAGATTTTAATCCGGTCCTGGATTTCTTACCATCTCATTCTGATGCATTCTGGGACCTGCAGCACTTATTCCAGTGGGTAAAATCAGGGACTACAACTACCATACTGCATTGCAATGCAAATTTAAAACCAGAACTAGCAAAAAATCTCATTCTTGGAACTGCGTAGCTTTGGCAACTCTGACATCGTGAACTCGTGTAGTTCACCTCACGGCTAGAGTTTCCAACTGGCTCCAGATGCGCCCGACAGACTTGATCCAGTCCTGGGTATACCCCATTGCATACAGGGACTTTTAGTCTTGCTTTTCTTATGGAGTGCAATAGAACTACATGTCCCTGCTTGCAATTGTATAAACCTAGGTCTGGATCAAGTCAGTCGGGCACATCTGGAGCCAGTTGGCAACCCTACTTGAGGCTCACTTAACACAATAGGCTATGTGGTAAATAATGTTCGTTAACACTGTTAGTACATGCTGTTAGTTTAGTTTTAGTTTATGACTTCCAACATGATCTCTTAAAATGAGTGGTAAGCACAGGAGATGTACAATTGAAGCCTGTTGACTACTGTTTATCTCTGTACCCTAACCATTAAACTATCGAACTGTGCCAGCTCTGTAAAAGAAAAGAATATGAATTCATCAAGAAATATATGAGCACAGGCCACTTCTGGTTCATGGTTTTCTATAATCAACATTATAGGTTAAAGTATGGATTCTTCTGGGAAGCATAACTCGGTAGGGCTCAAAGCACTCTGCAAAAGAGAATGAAAGCTCTGTACTATGAGGCACATCTGTTTAAGTGTCTGTTTATTGTTTGGAAACCATGTGCCTTCACCTATGAGACTGCTACATGTCTACAGATTTGTTTCAGTGATTATATTCGTCACAAGAGAAAGAGGGTCAACATAAGGATGTAGCAAGTAATCTATTTCAGTCTTGCATGCTTTGCACCCAGTAGATGAAGAGAGGTTTCCAGACTGCAGCTATAAGAATATGAGAAAAATCAGGTCACAAGTCTGCTTCACCCCTGGAGCAATATAGAGACAAAGGAGGAGAAAAGAAGGAGACACAAGCTTGGAGATCAATATATAGAAACAAGATCAGTGCCTTTTTTTCCCCTTTCTAATCACATGTTCTTTGTTGCTATGGTTTCTGAATTCTTTTTTTTTTTTTTTTAAGATATGTGTAACTGTTCAATAAATTAACAGTAGAGCCTTTCAAAGAGAAAGTGCATATCAAATCACAGGGAACACACTTTCTTAAAACAGTATGGCTCTCGCACACTGAAAAGTATATGCTATATATTTCAATGGACTAACTGAACATAAGGGACCTCATACAGAAGCGAACTCAACAGCAATTTCTTATGCTGTATGTGCTTGCTCATAATCCATTCATAGGTCCCAGTCCATCAATTTTCAATTTTACAAACGCAGATCAAATCAAATTTATCCATTCAACGCTGTGACAATGAAAATCACTACATCAGTACAGATGCCTACTTGTAGTCCCAATTACATAAATTATAATCCCAATTTGTTTCATTGAATCTCAATAGATGCATGAGGGGGTGAGTTCAAAGGTATGCAACACAAAAAAGATGTCTGCAACTTAGACATAGTAATTTCTGAGAAAAGAAAATATGACCTGTACAGGAATAATGGCACCCTTCACTAATGTTTGGTTGCAAACCCTTTGACAGTGATGACAGCCTCCAAACGTTTTTTTGTAGCCATCTATAAGTTTCATACATCTGTCTGCTCTGAGGGAATTGAAGGTTTTTGCGCCAAGCGAGTGAAGTTGATATCTGTACATTTTGTATTATTGAAGAGGCATTTTATACCGAAAGCTTGATACATAGTATTGTGTCGCTGGTCAGATACTTTTGCCTTCCAACAACTTTGTCATGTTTAAAGAACATCCTACTGCTGTACGGATATGGTTAGAAACCCTTTGCTAACTTTGGATCTATAGACTTCATTGATTTAAACATCTTTGGCCTCCAGCAGATTTCTCAGCTCCGACTGCCAACTAAGTATTCAATTCACTTTATAAACCTGCGGGTTATTTTAAATTCTTAACTTATTGGCTTTTGGTTGCTACATTTTTGAATTTGTGATTTCATATACTTTAAAAAGATTAAAAGGAGTGGCTTGTTTTTCGGAAGGGATTCCCTTCCCCCTGTGCAACAAGCATTCCAACATTTAAATATAGTTTTTCCTGTTTTCTTTTTTGTTTTCCCTTATTTACAGTAGCTTTTGGGTTGGATTTTGTCTATATTTTGCATCAGACAAACAGGTCTCTCTGATCCCACATGCAGGCAGTGTAGCCTCTCCCCCAGTCTTCCTCCTCCATCAATCTTAGTGCCTCTTGCTTAGAGGCAGCCGCATTACTAATGAGGTTGCTGTGCTGGCTTTCCCCACAGCCTATCTCTGAACAAGAATCACCTGAATTGAGAGAGGAGGCAGACCATGAGGAAAGGCAGTGTTGCCTGTATTGGGGAACAGAGAACTGTGCCTCATGTTGTTGCTCAGCAAATAAAAAGCAGCAGCTAGCAGAGAAAGGTGCACATAGTGACGGGACTTTATTTATGCACCTGTGCAGCCTATAGACGGTGCCAAAATTCCAAATGTGCTGTGCCTCTATTGCAGGCCTCAACAAATTTTGGGTGGCTTTAGGAGCCAAGCCAAAATTTTAGGAGCCAGTGCTTGTGATCTCCTTGTGGCCTCCCTTCCCACATTGTCTCTCATACCAGTCTCATATTCTCAAGTATCACAAGACCAGCGCCAGTGTTATCATTAGACAGAAATACAGATAACAACAGTTATAGCTTCAGATATTGTGTCTATATGTGTGTGTGTGGTGCAATGGTGGTGTGCCTGTCTGTATGTGGGATGTGACGGTGGGTGCTTTTGTGTGGGTGGGGTGCGGGGCTGCAGTGCGTGTGTATGTGTGTGCATGCGTGTGTTTACTTGCACATGTGTGTGTGTTGTAATGCCTATCAAGGTGCCTATTTTGTGTGTGTGTGTCTGTCATGCTGTGGAGCCGCTATGGAAAATGGTTCAGTCTTTCTATTTGTATGACACGTTCTACAGGTATTTTCCTGTTTGCAGCAAGGCCAGCCCCACCACCAAGAGGACTAGGCACCCGCCTAGGGTGATAGAAATGGAGAGGCAGAAATGAAGCATGATGTCACTTAAATTTGGTAGCATCACCCATCTTTCTCTCTGCTGCTACCAGCCCCTTACCATTATTTTCCTGCTGAATCAAAGCTTCTTCAAAAATGAAACTCAGCACCGCAGTGGGCCTTGCAGCACCTGTGTGGACTCTGGATTGACCGCTCTCCACCTCCTCTAACATGAAGCATCAGAGAAGGCAAGTTGCAGTTGGCCTAGGCCCACTGCCATGCTGAGTTTTAGCTCAACAGGAGGAGGGAGATAAGGGGCAGTGGCTGCGGGATGGGGGCAGAACAGAAGGCAAGAAATGTGCACTGGGTGGGAGGTAGTAGGAAAAGGGAGATTCTTCACTGGGAAGGAGTGAAAGGGATGGGGGAGATTCTGGACTAGGGGAAGATGTACATGGTTAGAGGTTTACCTAGGGCATCCTTGGGTCAGGATTAAGGTATAGGCAAGCTAGGCATATGCCCAGGGCCCACATGTTTAGGGGTGCCCTGCCAAATGTGCTCAGAATTCAAGAGGTTAGGAGTACCAGATGTTTGGCTTTTTTGTAAGATTGTACAGATTTTTGCATTAATGTTTAAAAGGCAGAAGGATGGCTTAAGTATCTGGACACATTTCAGAGTTTAGAATTCTATCTGCAGCTTTCCAGTCCCATCCCCCCTCCCCCCGCACATTGCACCCACATGAGTGAGTCTGCCCTGCAAAAGTAGACACTGTGGGCAGGATACAGCCAGAGGAAAGGCCTTGGGGTTAGGAACATTTGGAAGGTAGCTTTAGTAACAGGAAGGGAGTGGATGAGACAAAGGAAGGTAAGTTCTCATGTGATGCAAGTGATAACTGTGTATGAGGTAGGACTGAACTCTTCAAGGAGCACTAGGCTGACTTAGAGAGAGCGAGTGGAGCTGATGATTGCCCTCAAGGAGTGTTTTTGAGAAGGAGTGGAAATGGGAGAGGCATGGGGCAAGAGGAGTGTGAAGGGGCGGCTGCAGGCTGGTAGCACCTGCATGAACTTTACATGATAAGCAGAGCTGGTTGGTGGTTACTTAATGAGTGAACACATGAAAATCAACAGCAGCAGAAGTGAGCATGTGTGTGTTTCTGAAGGGCAAAAGAAAATATGCCTCTGTCTGAAGACCAAGAGAGTCTGAGAGAGTTCATGCATATATCTAAAGAGTGAGATTGTGTATCTGAGGACAAATGTACAGTAAGTATCTGAAAAGTGTCTGTGTCTGAAAAGTGTCTGAAAAGTGAAAGTGCGTGTATGTATCTAAAGAGTGAGTGTGCGTGTGTCTCCCTATCAGCAGTCTCTAAATGGTCTAATGTTGTTCATAACATGACAGTAATTGAACTACTGTACACAACTAATACAGGGTATGTTGAATATGTTCCTAGGATGAAATATAACTAGTCAACCAGGGACGGCTCTAGGGTGTTGCGAGACCATGTGGGAAGACTCATTGTGAGACCTAATTTGCATAAAATATCTAGTGGACCTCATTTGCATAAATATTTGTGTACTAGACTTATTTGGTCAATGCTATGACAAGATTAATGATAAGGAGGGGAAATATAAAATGAGAAAAAAATCTTGGTAATTGTGAATTCAAGATCATGTTGCACAAGCCGGACTAGAATGTGCCAGAGCTGGAAAGCCCAGACACCAGCAACAATGACGATTTTCTTGAATCTGAACTGACAAAACATTTTACATTTAAGATCAGCAGTATCAAGAACACAAAACTATACAACTTAAAGACTATCCATATTCCACTAACCTCAATCAACACCCTACAGTTGTCTCTACACAGGAAAGAAAAGGAAAACGTGAGAACCACAGCACAGAACCTATAGAGTAAATCTACCATTCCACAACACCACTACCTTCCAAAACTCAGACATGGGCCCTAGAAAATCCATACACCTACTGAGAAAACCGAACAAGCCAGATTACTACAGGTTCCTACTATAAATAGAGACTCCATGCGAACAGAACCCCTGGCCTCGATGATACACTTAGAACACAGATAGATTCTCACCAAGTACGGAATAAGTGACCACAAACTGACGATAGAAATATGTAGACAAAATTAAACTGAAACCCCAAGAAGTCGGACTCTGCATGCAGTGCAGCACCAGATAACTAGAAAGAGATGCATATAAATATAGCACTTGTAAATTATAAATACTGCCATATTCCAACAGTTGTATTCAGGCAACTGTACAGTACAACTTTACTCATGAAAATCTGGGGAATCAGAGCTATAATGGGATCATAAGAAAACGACAGAAACATGTTTTTCCATGCTCAAATGATTTAAATACAAATCTGAGAGGGATTACCAGCTTTAAAATATTAGGATATTAGGTGCCCTGAAAATGGGAGAAAAATTCATAACAATTATATCTGCTGAAGAAAATACATTGAGGCAGCTAAAGAGAAAAAGACACATTCTACCAAGTGGGGTTTGTGCAAGATTCCTGATCATCAAGGAGTATTCAATTTCTCACCAACATATTCAAGTGCAATTCTACTGAGATTAGGTGTGTAATTTAAACCCAAACCTCCCCCCGATTTTCCACCTATTGGGGCACTCATCTACTGTAAATACAATTTAGATCAAATTATGTGTGTCTTACATTTTTAAATTGACAGTGCCTAGGATGGTTTGTACAGAGCCGAGAGAAAAAAAAGTGCCATGAAATGGCAGGACTTGGGGACCTTCAAAAATTAAAGTGCAGCCTCAAAGGCACATTTTACAAAGGACGTCCCAGTGCAAACTGCGACATCCAAGCCTGAATGTCCTTTTATATTTTTAAGTATTTGTATATCTATGTTTTTAGTATATGCCAGACAAACCCCTGACGAAGGGTAACGAAACACGGTCTGTGTCGGGTTGTCATCGGTTTAATAAAGGCTCTGTCTTTCCACGATATCACGCTTCTAGACTGGCCTCCGATGAGGTGGTCCATTAGTGTTACTAGTAATGTTTCGACTCCATGAAAGGGGGAAAAACCCGAATTAGTGGGAGTCCAGGGGGGCATAAAGGTCAATGTAATCTTGTAGTTGTAGTTGGATAATTTTTTCTATTAGTTTGGCAACGAATGGTATGTTGGCTATGGGTCTATATGAACTTGGGTCTATTGGATCCAGTGTATTATTTTTCAGGATGGGGCGGATGGAAGTGAATTTAAGGGCATCAGGCATGATGCCTTGTGCGAGGGATTGGTTGATTATATGCAGGAGGTTTGTGGCCAGTTCAGTTTTGGTGGACTTGACCCATGATACTGGGCATGGATCAAGGGGGGAGTTTGTGGTGTTGATCATTGTTATGATCTTAAGGAGGTGTTTTTGATCTATTAGATGGAAATTATCCCATTTGTTGGGGTTTGTTGAGCATGGATGTGTGGGGGTGATGGGGTTGCAGGAATTGTTTTTTAGCTTTTTTGCAAAATGTGTGGCTAGAGTTTGTACGCTTATTGTGGTATGTTCCAATTCGGCTTTGTATGGTTTTGTTAGGGATCTTACAATTACAAATAGTTCTCTGGGTCGATTAATAGCCAAATTTATGATTTTTATGTGATAGTCTCTTTTAGTTTTATTGATTGCATCTTTATAAGTGTTGAGGAGGTTAAGGTATTGGGATTTATTTTCATTTCTTTTAGTCCTTCTCCACCTTTTTTCTCAATTGCTTTTTCAATTTTGCAAGTTCCTGTGTAAACCACTTTTCATATCTTTTTAGGAGTTCCTTTGGTGGGGGAGGCTGCTTTTTGGATGACCTAGTTCCATTGGTCTTTGGATGTGTTGATGTCTAAGGAGTTTCTTGTCAGCTGGGGTAATACCCTATCTAGGAAGGTATCTTTATTGAAGTATGCAAACTCCTATTTTGTGGTCTGGGGTTAGGAGTAGAGTTATTGGGTATTTGTGTGGGCACATAGAAGGTTATTAAGTGGTGATTGGACCAAGGGACTTCAGTTATAGAGGGGGGGAGGTGAGCAGTTGATGGCTTGCAAGTGAGGTAGGGAGGAAGACAAGATCAAGAGTGTTTCCCTTTATTTGTGTGGGAGTGTGTATGATTTGGTTAAATCCCATTTCAGTCATTGTGTCCAGGATGTTTGCTGTGTGGGATGGAAGGTTCAAATTGCCTAGTATGATGTGTGGTTTTCTCAGCATAGCTGTGCAAGCTAGTTCAAGGATAGGGGTGAGGTTATTGTGATGGCATCCTGTAGATGAGGCAGAGAAAGAGAATCTTGTTCTCTATGTTAATGATATTTATTTACATTCTCTTATATACCATGCTATTCTGCATCAGTGCAGTTTACATTGAACAAACTGAAATTACATGGAACAGGGCATTATAACTTGGAGATAACTATTTTACATGGAACATGGGCTATGGAGGGTTAAGTGGCTTGTCCAAGACCACAAGGAGCACCTGTGGGACTAGAAACCCCAGTCCTTCCAACCCAAGGTTGCTGTCTTCTAGTGGGATTTGAACCCCTGACCTTTTGGCTTGAAGTACCTTGCCCCCAACCACTAGGCCACTCCTCCACTCCATATCATCTATACTATTATTAGACTGGGTAAATTTCAGGTCCTTTTTAGTCATGATGAGTGCCCCCCTGCCTCTTTTGGTGTCCCGGTGGCAATTGAATATTGTTGCAGTTGATTTAACAGTATCGTATCAGTAGGCACAAGCCATGTCTCTGTGATGCAGAGTAGGTCAGGTTTTTCATTTATAATTAGGTTCATCATGATTGGTATTTTGTTTCTTATTGATCTTATGTTGATGAGGATGCATTTCTGAAGGGTGGTGGTGTTGGAGTGGTCATGTGTTATGTTTGGCTGGAGGTGTATTTGTATTAATCTGGAGTAGGATCTGTTGATGTTTTGGTATTGTTTGTTGTTCTGTGGGTAGTAGGACAGTTGGGAGTATAAGGTGTTTCTGTGTGGGCTGTGTATAATGGGAATGGTATTATAGACAGTTTGATCTGATTTGTACAGGAAAACGTTTAGTATTAGGAGTGTTAGAAGGAGGAGGAGGAGGGGGATAGTATGGGCTTTTTTGGAGGCCATTGTAAGTGGTGGCTGGTGTAGGATTGTTCTGCTGTTAGGGTTGGTGTGGGTAACACTTTAGAGGATCAATGTTACAAATGCCACAGTTATAATTACTTTTGTACAATACTGTTATAGGTGATGGTGATATATTCGCTAGGTAGAACACTGCTTATATGTGACAAAGATGTACTCATAGGGTAAAACACTGTCATTACATATATCAGCATATAGATAGTCCATCTAGTAACATGTATCACGCAATTAGTACTTTATTATTGTAGGTGCTCCTTGATTGCGTATAGATGCATTTGCGCTGCCCTGCCGGCGTTCCCCACCTAAGAGCCACGCCAAAGGGCCCTCTGACGAGGCCCTCAGGCATGGGCCCGCCAGGCGCAGGGCCACCTGTCTGCATGCTCCTTTTAAAGCAGGCAGCCAAGCCCCGATTGGTCCGTGAAGGGAGGAGTGGGAGGGGCAGACTGCTCCCATTTCTCTCCCGCTGTCCAATCGTGGGTCTCAGGTCCTGGAGAGAAGGTGGCGAAGGGCTGCTGAAAGGGCTGCTTACTCGATGACATGCTCCTTTTAAAGCAGGCAGCCAAGCCCTGATTGGTCCGTGGAGGCAGGAGCGGAAGGGGAAGACTGCTCCCGCTTCTCTCCTGCTGTCCAATCGTGGGTCTCAGGTCCTGGAGAGAAGGTGGTGAAGGGCTGCTTAAAGTGCTGCTTACCCAACAGCATGCTCCTTTTAAAGCAGGCAGTCAAGCCCCGATTGGTCTGTGGAGGGAGGAGCGGGAGTGGCAGACTGCTTCCACTTCTCTCCTGCTGTCCGATCGCGGGTCTCAGGTCCTGGAAAGAAGGTGGTGAAGGGCTGCTGAAAGGACATCTACATAGACATCACCAGTATAGTATTTAATACCAGGGACAACTACAAGACATGCAGTGATTGTTCAAACCCAAAACAGTACTGAGTACTGAGGATAGTGTAGTGACATCTTCGACATATTCCAGAGTTCTGAGTGCCGAAACGAGCACTTTTCCAATGCCTATTTGTGCCTGGAGCAGATCTAAGTTTTTGGACACATGTGCAGACATCCCCAAGGGTCCTAAAATTAATTGGGGATGTCTGTGTCCTTACTTCCATCTCGGACATGCTTCCCTCACACACCCCTGCCTATTTAGATGTTTCCATAGCAGAGATGTCTAAAAACTGTTTTTGTAATTGCTCCTGGGATGTCTCCGTGATTTGGATGTCCACATTCACATTTTCGAACATTCAAATTGCATCTAAGCAATTTAAAATGACCCTCTCATTGAAAAGCTGCTGCTTCCATAACACTGTGTAGTGGTCCCTTCAGAGTCCTTTATTTTAAGCAAATTTTACCTAGAAGAAAAGCCTGATTCTGCTAAAACTATTGTTCAACTTTTACTGATTTTCACATTTTGTTATGGACATGCAAAATTCATGACTGTCCCGAGATCACCTCAACACTCTGGGGCCCTTTTACTAAAGTGAGCTGAGTCATTAGCACAGGTTACAGTAGGTGCTGTGAACCATGGTAACTATGAGCACAGGGCCAGCACAGTTAGCAAGTCCTTATTTCCTCAGCAACTGCTGTTACATTGGGGTGGTAAATGGGCGGGTTGGATTGCAGAGTGAGGAGGGTTACCACCGGCAGTTAGTGTGCCCCCACATTAAATGCAAGGCATGCCATTAGCACGGGTGCACTTACCACCACCTTCATAGGTGGAGGTAAGTGCAGCCGTGCTAATTTTAAGCCACATTAAAGCGCAATGCACTGCGTTAAACGCTGAGAAAATGGTTTCCATGCCCCCGACAATTAACATGGTAGTGTTGCACCTAATGCACCATGGTTTTGATCATTAGGCACATTAGGTGCAATAACATAATGTTCTTTAGTAAAATGGCCCCTTTTGAATCAGCCAGTTCTCATTCCCCACTCTCCTGGAGATGTGAAGACCAAAAAAAATGGAAGCATTTGGGAAAACATGTTTTTTTCTCTAAGTTGTATTTTACAGAGGTCAGAAGTAGAAAAATTGGGAAAACTGAAAAATAGAAGTTTGAAATATTTTCTTTTACAATAATGTAAAATATTTTTAAAGACGTGTTTTCAAAGTATTAGTTCAGCTAAGTGAAAAATGAAAACAAAGAGTGGGGCCATAAAAGTAATTTGTTTTACCCCGCTGCAGATTCTGCAAAGAGCCTCCACTGGTGGGGGTCGCTGACTGAGCCTGAGGGGGGGTGGGGTTTGTCCCCAGAGAACAAAAAATATGCTGTGCAAAGCCACGATGGTTAGGGTTTTAAAGAAGAGGGGGAAAAAAGAAAAAAATCTGTGTTACCACTCAGGCTGAGAGCTGCAGAAGGCTATGGTCTGCTTTGGGCAGGCACCTGTGTGCAGCCGCAGTCCCGGTGGCAGAAGAAGCGATCAAGCAAGCAGCAGAGGCTGGAGTCGAGGGAGAGATATGTTGCTGACTGCTGGCTGCCGGCTGCTTCTGCTGCCCCAGGGCTGACTGATGGCTGTCAGCTGCAACAGGAGGCCACTGTTTGCAGCAGTAGCTGCAATGTCAGCTGGTGAATTAGGTCTGCATTAGGCTGATTCTCAGCTGAGAGAGAACTGTGTCTGTCTACCTACTCCCAGAGGCCCAAGCGAAATAAAGCAGCGGCTCGTGGGGCCTATGGTGGAGTGAGGGACTGTGTGCAGGCAACATGCTCGAACATGCCTAGGGCTGGCCCTGTAGGCAACTTATCTAAGCATGTTGGAGATTGCCTTTAATCAGACCAGTGGCATCTAGTCCCTGTGTGAGTATTTCTATCCCTTTCTCTGGTGGAAAGAGTGTCATGTAAACAGTTTACATTTTAAAATTCGAGTTGGAATGGGAAAGCCCACTGATAAAAATGTACAAGTATGCAAACTATATGGAAGGATGTTTTTGGCGTAGAAAATCTTCCCAGCTAACTATTTAGTTAAAGGGTGAATTACTTCAATGTATGAAAGAAGAGTAGGACCCTGGGATGATCGTACTGGATAATAACCTTAAAATAGCCAAACAGGTAGAAAAAGCAACAGCAAAAGCCAGAAGAATGTTTGGGTGCATAAGGAGAGGAATGGCCAGCAGGAAAACAAGGTGACAGTGTCTTTGTATAAGTCTCTAGTAAGACCTCATTTGGAGTATTGTATACAATTCTGGAAACCTCATCTTCAAAAGAATATAAACAGGATGGAGTTGGTCTAGAGGGTGGCTACTAAAGTGGTCAGAAGTCTTCGTCATAACCATATGGGGATAGACTTAAAGATCTCAAAATATATACTTTGGAAGAAAGACAGGAGAGGGTAGATATGATAGAGACATTTACAGTAAATACTCCCATTGTATAAATGCACAGGAGATGGCCCTCTTTCAGTTGAAAGGAAGCTCTGGAATGAGGGGTTATAGGATAAAAATTCTCTAGATCCAGCAGACCCAAAATCCTACCGGCCAATCTCTAGCCTGCCATTCATTGCAAAAGTCATCAAAAAATCTGTACCAAATCAACTACAGCATCACATCGACCTAAACGCACTACTGGACACTCACTAGCATGGGTTTAGGCCACAGCACGGTGTTGAAACACTACTAACCTCCCTATTCGACACCCTCATAAGCGCCATTAATTACGCCAAAAAAGGATTCCTGCTAATCTTCATGGACATCTCTGCAGCCTTTGACACAATATCCCAATCCATAATGATACAACGACTACAAGAAATCAGCCTCTGCAGCAACCCCATAAAATGGTTCAGCTCCTACCTCAACACCCGAACCCAGCAGGTCAGATGTGGCGAAAACAAATCAACAAATTTCATCGTACCACATGGCATCCCTTAAGGGTCTGCATTATCATCCATCCTATTCAACATATACATACAACTCATTTGCAACATCATCAGACGCCATAAGATGAATTACCAGCTGTATGCAGATGACATCATGGTCTACACTCCCATCAACAAACATGATCTGGATCTATCTCCCATAACCCAGTGCCTAGAAGACTCATGGCTCGCTAACAGCTCACTCTCTGTGAACTGTGATAAGACATAAGCGATGTTCATCAACAGAAGTGCCACCTTCTTTCCACCTCAAACAATCAATATCCATATCAGTAAAAGAAGAAGTAAAGTACCTGGGCATCTCTCTGGACAAAACCTGACTCTCCAGTCCCACATCAACGAAATTGCCATCAAAGCCAACCACAGACTGAAGCTCATCCAAAGACTCAAACCCATCCTAAGTAGTAATCACTTCCGCTTGATATGCCAAGCAATAATCACCCCAATACTGGACTATGTGAACTCGCTCTACCAAGGTCTACAGTACCTAAACAATCCCTTCACCCTCTACAACTGGTTCAAAACACGGCAGCCAGGATTATTACAAATACGTCCAGAAAAGAACACATCACCCCAATCCTTCAGCAGCTTCACTGGCTGCCCATTCTCTTGTGTGCAAAATACAAATCAACCCTAAATATCTTCCAAATCATCCACAATATCTCGGCTACTGCCCTTCAAAGCCTGTTAACCAAGGACTCCAGCACGAGGCTCAGACACAGTAGCATGGTGAATAAGCTCAGCACACCTGCTGAATATCAACGCTCCAATCAGACTACAACCAGAATAGTCCCATCATTCGCTGTACCTGCACTATAGAACTCCCTACCCGAACGCATGAGAACCACAAAAGACATTAAGGACTTCCGCAAGATGCTGAAAACATTTCTATTCTCCGAACACTATGGTCCCTCCCAATGCTCATAACCAACTTCTGTCGTCTAGCCCCTCCTTACTTATTTGTACCCATTACCCCCTTTCCACTCACTTAGAATGTACCTAACCTCACCATGTAAACCACTTTGATTGAAGGAAAAGGTGGTATATAAAACTGGATAAATAAATAAATGAAGGTGGAAGAAGATGCTCGGGAATTATCTGATGAAATATTTCTTTATGGAAAGGGTAGTGAATGTGTGCAACAGCCTCTGAGTGGAGGTAGTGGAGGCAAGAACTTTTTTTTTCCAAAGTAAACAAAAGAACAAAAAAAAGTTCTTGCCTCCACCACCGCCACTCAGAGACTGTTGACATATTCTGTATCTGAATTCAAGATAGCATGGGACAAATACAAAGGATCGCTGAAGGAGAGGAAGGGGTTGCAAAACACGATAGTTCTTAATGGCTGGGCAGAATGGATAGGCTATATCAGCGATGGCGAACCTATGGCACGCGTGCCAGCTGTGGCACGCGAAGGCCTTGCAGCTGGCACGCGGGAAGGTCCGCAATCGAAAAAAAAAAAAACAACCCTGTCTGCTGCCGTTGTCGGGGCCGCCGCGGCAGAATCGAGCGTGCTGCGGGGCCCCCCTGTACCCGGCAGATCCTGCCCTCCCCGTAGCAGCTCTCTCTTTGGAGCTACAGTCAGACGCGCCGGCTTGCAGAGCGCGAAGGGAAGAGTTTCCCTTTCGCGACTCTGTTAAGCCCGCGGGGGCTGATGGGAACTTCCCATCAGCCCCCGCGGGCTTAACCGAGCAGCGAGGGAACTCTTCCCTCGCGCTCTGCACGCCGGCGCGTCTGGCTGCAGCTCCCAAGAGAGCGCTGCTAGGGGGTGGGCTGGCTCTGCGGGGTGGGTACAGGGGGGCCCCGCGGCACGCTCGATTCTGCCGCGGCGGCCCCGACAACGGCAGCAGACAGGGTTGTTGTTTTTTTTAATTTTCCCTGGGCTGGGCTGGGCTGGGGGGGGTGGGGGTTAGGAGTGGTGATGGGCTGGGCTGGGCTGGGCTGGGCTGGGCTGGGGGGGGTTAGGAGTGGTGATGGGCTGGGCTGGGCTGGGGGGGTTAGGAGTGGTGATGGGCTGGAGGGGGGGTTAGGAGTGGTGATGGGCTGGGCTGGGCTGGGGGGGTTAGGAGTGGTGATGGGCTGGGCTGGGCTGGGCTGGGGGGGGTTAGGAGTGGTGATTGGCTGGGCTGGGCTGGGGGGGGTTAGGAGTAGTGATGGGCTGGGCTGGGCTGGGGGGTGTTAGGAGTAGTGATGGGCTGGGGTGGGGGGGGGTTAGGAGTGGTGATGGGCACTGGGCTGGGGGGGTTAGGAGTGGTGATGGGCACTGGGCTGGCTGGGGGGGTTAGGAGTGGTGATGGGCGCTGGGCTGGGGGGGTAGGAGTGGTGATGGGCGCTGGGGGGGTTAGGAGTGGTGATTGGCTGGGCTGGGCTGGGGGGGGTTAGGAGTAGTGATGGGCTGGGCTGGGCTGGGGGGTGTTAGGAGTAGTGATGGGCTGGGGTGGGGGGGGTTAGGAGTGGTGATGGGCACTGGGCTGGGGGGGTTAGGAGTGGTGATGGACACTGGGCTGGCTGGGGGGGGGTTAGGAGTGGTGATGGGCACTGGGCTGGCTGGGGGGGTTAGGAGTGGTGATGGGCACTGGGCTGGGGGGTAGGAGTGGTGATGGGCGCTGGGGGGGTTAGGAGTGGTGATAGGCGCTGGGGGGGCTTAAACTAAAAATTGAGTGATGGGGGATTAGGACTGGGAGTGGGCTGATGGGGAGGTTAGGACTGGAAATGGGCTGGTGGGATTAGGACTGGGAGTGGGCTATGGGGGGCTAGGACTGGTAATGGGTTGGGGGGTTGCTAGGACTGGAAATGGGCTGAGTGGAAGGGGGCTTGAATTGCAAATAGCTGTTGGGGATGGGGCTTGGAATGGAAATGGGCTGAGGGGAAGTGGGGGGCTTGAACTGCAAATAGCTGATGGGGACGGGGCTTGGAATGGAAATGGGCTGAGGGGAAGTGGGGGGCTTGAAGAAGGGAATGGATGCTGGGTGAGACTGGAACTAGAAGGGAGCTGATGTTGGGGGAGGATTAGAATGGGATGGGGCTGGGAGAGTAAAATGGAGAGGGGAAAAATATTTTGTGTAGGAGGGATGAAAAATCTACAATTGGCCAGGTATTGGGAGAGTAATTGGGGATTGAGGATGGAGGGGTAAAATTTGTGTGGATGAAATAGGAATGAGGAAAGAGCAAAAGGAGAAAGATTAGTATGTTAAAGCAGATGTAGAGAGAGAGAATGGAAAAAAAACTAGAAGAGAGAAGAAAGGACAAATGGACAGCAGACGATGGAGAGTTAGCAGAAAACATGAAGAAACCAGAAGAAAATGGCTGGACCAATTGCAACTGAAAAAAAATGCACAAAAGGTAGAAAGATATCTCTTTATTTTGAATTTATTAACTGGAATATGTCAGCTCTGGGAAATGTGCATCATTAACATCTGCGCTTTGTTTGGTACAAGAGGAAATTCCTATTTGACGTTGCCACTTGTTCTCTTTCCCCAGTATTCACTGAAATGTATTGGTTTAATATTTGCAGTGTTGCCTTTTGATAGGTAGGGTATGGTGCTTTGTGAGTCCTGGTAATGCTGTCAGGATACGGCGGGTTTGCTATGGGTTCTAAATGGGCAGCGTTTGTAGTAGTTCCTAATGTGCCTGGCGGTTGGCACTGGATTATAGTAATGTAGAAATCTTTTAGTCTTTCTTTATCCATACACTCATTAAGAGACATGTTTACTAAAAGTTAGTGTATGGTAACATTATGCAAATATTTATGCAAATAAGACCACTTATGCAAATGACGTGCTGGCACTTTGAGGAAACTCTTTGGTTTGTGCGGCAGTTTGGGCACTCGGGCTCAAAAAGGTTAGCCATCACTGGGCTATATGGTCCTTATCTGCTATCATATTCTATGTTTCTATTTATCTGGGCGAATTCCTTAGAAAACAGTCCTATACAGTCTCAACTCTGTCTATACCTTTTCAGAGGCACCAAAGAAAGTTAAATATAATGTTCTGTTGCTTCTTCCATTTATGAAGCTTTTTTAAAACTTAAATCTTTCTAGATTTTTACCTTTCATGCATTGCCTAAAAATCTGACTCTTTGGCTTCAATCTTACTCTTTGGGGTGGACCTCCCTTGACATCTCTAGTTTGTACCAGAGAAAATAGAAGGAGAAAATTGTTTGCCCAGGTTCCTTGGTTCTCAGTCCACTGCTCTAGCCATTAGGCCACTCCACTAGAAGCATGTGCTTGCACACTCGCAACCTTTTATTGCCACCACCCCCAGAACTAGGCCCTGCAGTTTTCCCCACACTACTTCTGGAGAGATGAAGTGAATCCATCTGTGGGGAAGGGGCAGGGTCCATGGTGGGACTTACAAAGGATGGGGTTTGTGTTATATAATGTATGTTAATGTGTTATAATGATTCTTTAACACAGGCTGATAAATCTAGCCCAAGTTTTGATGAAGGGTAATGAAGAGTGAAATGGCTTGCCCAAGGTTGCAAGGATGGCAAGCAGGATTTCAATCCTGGCTTTCCTGGTTCTCTACCTGCTACTGCTCCATTCTTAATCTGTATCGGGTCAATATTCAAAAAGCAGTTATACATTTGACACTGTGAATAAGCTCTAACTGCTTTTTTTAGATAATAATTGGAAGCCTTATGTATGTGAAGGCCTATTCCCCTGTGTTTGACAAATGTTCTGCCAAACCCAGAGCCTCCTGTAAAATACATATAAGGATGTAGAAGAGTGCACCTCTATTTTCCACTATGTCCAGTGGGAATAGTGATTTATAAAACTACACTTGGGGGGAAAAACACTTCCTGCTTTCCCCCAAATATGCATGGGAGCAGCTTTTCAAAATTGCTGCTCCACAAAGCATCCAATCGCCTTCATTCCCTACACCCCTTGACATCCATAACCCTCCTGACGCCTTCCCCTCTTGACATCCCCCCAACAATAAGAAACCTGTTGATAGCAAGAATCTCCTCTGCTCCTCCCCCAACAGCAAGAAATTCCCTGATCACCATCCCCATGACAAGCCCTCTCCCCAACTCCTGATCCTACCCCAGCTTTTACATGGTGTCTAGTGCAGGATGGGAGTGATTACCAGTCACTACTGCTTTGTCAGAAAGCCAGGTTCAAAATGGCACCCTTATTTGGCAGTTTGACCCCTAGTGGTAATATCAGAAGACTACTGCTAAGGATCACAGACAGAAGTTTAAACCCAGGACTCTGACTGAGTAGGTGCAAATGAGGATTGTTACTGCTCCTAGCTAGAAGAGGGAGGAGTTCTTGCAATCAGGGTGTTCTTGCTGCTGGGAGTGGATGGGGATTATTTGGGGTATCAGGAGGAGCTATGGATGTCAGAATGGGTGTCAGGAAAGGGAATATACACAACACACAACCACTGTAAATATCCAATGTAAATAATTTAATGGTTGTTTGTATTACTAATACATCTTGAAGTTGAAGTTTTGTTCAATGTAAATAGTTAAACTTAACCGTTCACTGTAAATAGTTGAATCTGATTGTTCAATGTAAATGTATACATCTGTGTACAATTGTTAAAATGTTCCTTGTAAACCGCCCTTGATCGCTGGAAGGGGCGGTATAGAAAAATATAGATAAATAAATAAATAAATAAATAAAAAATAAAGGGTAATGAATGCTGGGAATTTCAGGAGGGTTTATGGATGTCAGGGTGGTGATTTCTGAAGATATCAGGAAAGGTAACAGATGTTGAAGGAGTGATAAAAGGGGTTAGTGATTCATGATTGGGGGAGAGGTGGCCTGGGGTTTTGCATTTGCCCATTTAAGCTGGCATCATTCATGCATCCTGGCAAGTGTAAAAGCTGATGTTTAAGAATATCTACATGTATTCTCCTTCTAAAACTGGCTTATTTATTATTTATTTATACGCATCAATATTTCAGGTCTGCCCATGGTCTTAACCATTCCTTTTGGAAATGTATTCATGGTATAGATCAGTGATGGCTAACCTTTTTGAGCCCGAGTGCCCAAACTGCCGCACAAAACCAAAGAATTTCCTCAAAGTGCCAGCACGTCAATTAAAGCTCCATTTGCATAAGTTGCTTCATTTGCATAAATATTTGCATAATGTTACCATACACTAACTTTTAGTAAACATGCCTCTTAATGAGTATATGGATAAAGAAAGACTAAAAGGTTTCTACATTACTATAATCCAGTACAAACCGCCAGGCACATTAGGAACTACTACAAACGCTGCCCATTTAGAACCCATAGCAAACCCGCCGTATCCTAACAGCACTACCAGGACTCACAAAGCACCATACTCTACCTATCAAAAGGCAACACTGCAAATTTTAAAACCAATACATCTCAGAGAACAACAATACATGACCTATGGGGAAAGAACAAGTGGCAATGTCAAATAGGAATTATATAAACAGAATACCTCAGCTCAGTTACCATGCAGAACAGACCCATTACCAAGCAAGGAATCACAATTTAGAAACAGGAAGACAATAATTAAACTGGGAACCCCAAAAAGCCAAACTTGGAATATTACAAACAACACTGTAGAAATAAAACTATATATTAATTTCCTCTTGTACTAAACAAAGCGCAAAAATTAATGATGCACATTTCCCCAGAGCTGACATATTCAATGAATAAATTCAAAATAAAGAGATATTTTTCTACCTTTTGTGCATTTTTTTTCAGTTGCAATTGTTCAGCCACTTTCTTTGGTTTCTTCGTGTCTTCTGCTAACTCTCCATCTGCTGTCCATTTGTCCTTTCTTCTGTTTCTTGGTTTTTTTTTTTCCATTCTCTTCTCATCTGCTTTAAACATACTAATCTTTCTCCTTTTGCTCTTTCCTCATTCCTATTTCATCATACTCAAAATTTACCCCTCCATCCTCAATCCCCACTTACTCTCCCAATACCCGGCCAATTGTAGATTTTTTATCCCTCCCACACAAATATTTTCCCTCTCCATTTTACTCTCCCAGCCCCATCCCATTCTAATCCTCCCCCAAACACCAGCTCCCTTCTAGTTCCAGCCTCACCAGCATCCATTCCCTTCTAGTCCCTGCATCAGCCCATTTCCAGTCCTAGCAGCCCCCCAACCCATTTCCAGTCCTAGCAACCCCCCAACCCCAATACCAGTCCTATCCCCCCTCATCAACCCACTTCCAGTCCTAACCCCCCATCACCCCATTTTCAGTTTAAGACACCCCTATAAACCATTACCAGTCCTAACCCCCAATCAGCCCACTTCCAGTCCTAACCCCCCATCAGCCCACTTCCAGTCAGCCCCCCATAGCCCATTGCCAGTCCTAACCCCCCACCATCAGCCCACAGTCCATTACAGTCCTAACCCCATCAGCCCACCTCAAGTCCTAACCCCTCCCAATCAGCCATTCTTGTCCCAGCCCCCCATAGCCCATTATCAGTCCTAAAACCCCCCATAGCCCATTACCCAGTCCTAACCCCATCAGACCCCTCCAGTGTTAACCCCCCATCAGCCCATTTCCAGTCCTAACACCCACCCAACAGCCCACCTCAAGTCCTAACCTCCCATCAGCAGTCCTAAACCCCCCTAGCCCATTAGCAGTCCTAACCCCCCCCTCTCTAGCCCATAGCAGTCCTAACCCCACCCATAGCCCATTACCAGTCCTAACCCCCCATCACCCCATTTCCAGACAGCCCCATCAGCCCACAGCCCCATTAGCAGTCCTACCCCCCAGCCATTAGCAGTCCTAACCCCCCCTAGACAATTAGCAGTCATAACCCCCCCCCCCTAGCCCATTAGCAGTCCTAAGCCACCCCCCATGGCAAATTTAAAAAAAAAAAAAAAAGCAGCTGGCTCTGGCTTTCTGCCGCGGCAGCGGCAGAATGCAATGTCCCGTGGGGCCCCTCCGCTGCTAAGCCCCTCTGCAAGGGCTTTCAGATTCACGAGGGAGAGCGTCTCCCTCGCGTCTCTGTTAAGCCCGCAGGGGCTAATGGGAAATTTCCCATCAGTCCCTCGCGTTCTAAAGGGGCTGATGGGAAATTTCCCATTAGCCCCTGCGGGCTTAACAGAGACGCGAGGGAGACGCTGTCTCCCTCGCGAATCTGAAAGCCCTTGCAGAGGGGCTTAGCGGGCGGAGGGGGCCCCGCGGGACACTGCATGCTGCCGCGTCCGCGTCCGCGGCAGCAGCCAGAGCCCGCTTTTTCTTTTTCTGCGGACCTTCACGCGTGCCAGCTGCAAGGCCTTCGCGTGCCACAGCTGGCACGCGTGCCATAGGTTCGCCATCGCTGGTATAGATCATCACATGTAAAAAGTGGCTTTCTATAATTGCTGTTTGTACATATATATAGTCCATCTACACATTTAAAAAGATGGTGTTTATACAAGCAGATGTTTCTAAAATAAGGGGCATAGCGTTAAAGGCATTTTCAGCAGAACATACAATGCTATACATGGAGCAAGGAAGGTGGAGTTGGGGGCCGCAAATACATATAGGTGCTGATATTCAGCCCCTATACTTATCGATTATGGGCCCAGTAAACCATGCAAATGCCTTAAATCAGAAATGCTCAACAGTGCTTACACGGTTAGTGCTGTTGAATGTCCCCTTCTAACGTGCCCCTTATGTGCCCTGATGCTATCCGGTTTGCATAGGGGCATGTTGGAAGCATTCCAGAGGTAGTGACAAGCGATAGCCGGGCAGCGGCAATATGGCATGCTGCCCAGCTAGCGATCTGCACTGAAAAGATAGGCGAGGAAAGCCCTCGCCTATCTTTAAGGCGCAGAAGCTAACCAGGCAGCATGCAATATTGCTGCTGCCTGGTTAGCTTCGGTGGCTTCCGGTGTGTATGGCCATCCCAGGATATTCAATGCCATTGCCACAGCATTGAATATCCAGGACAAAGGTCAGCGGGAAGGACTATGTGCCGATGAGGCGCATAGCTCTTCGAAAATGAGCCTAGCTCAATATCCGGCCCTATATGTTTAGCTCAGAATTGCAAAAACCAGGTATAACTTGAGGTTCTCCAAGCCAAACATATACAATGGCAGTGACTTGCGCTGCTAAAGCAGCTAGCCGTTGCCACTGAACCAAAACCGAGATATTCAATGCTAGGGCCAGATCCAGCCACCACTATTGAATATCCAGGTCAGCCAGATAGCAGAGAATCTAACTGGGCAACAGTGATATTCAGCCACTGCCCGATTATCTTCTGCGCTGAACGTTAGGCCACAGTTTCAGGTGTCTAACTTTCGCCATTTAGCAATAACCAAGCAGCAGTTCAATATCGCCACTGCCTAGTTATCACTGGATGCCGAATCTGCTCCACACCCGACATGCCCCAATGCTAGCCAGCTAGCATCATGGCATTCATCAGTGACACCCTTTGATATTCAGTGGCACTATCGCTAGTATTGCTGAATATTTATTTATTTAACTGTTTTTATATCTCACTTTATCTTAAAGTCAAAGCGGGTTACAGAGAACATGAACAAGGCCTAACGTTAGAACATTACGTTATGGCTTACATTAAACAATTAGGGGTCTATTCTGAACCACAAATAGAGGGGATGGGCATCCCAACAGGACGTCCATCCCCACTATTCGTGCAGACTGCAGCCCCCAACTAATTTCCCCGCTGGTTGTGCGGGGAAGTTAGTTGGGGGTGGGGAAGAGGCGCCCTGGGGGTGGAGAGTGGGCAGGCAGTGGGCAGTCGCCAGCTCTGGATGTAGAAGCCGATTCTAATGTCGGCCCTCTATGTTCAGGGCCAGTGAAATGGCCGGGGAAGTTATTCCACCTCTTAGGTGGAATAACTTCCCTGAACGTGTTTTTTCTCACGGCCCGGAGCATGGAAGGGGCAGAGGGGTCAGGGTTTAGAAGGCTAGATCGGGGGTCGGTCTGCTCGGAATAAATCTTTGTCTGCAGCGGCCGGCATCATGGCTTTTAAATGGAGCCGCAGTGCCATGGCAACATGACGCCATGGCGCTGTGGCTCCATTTAAATGCCCTGACTGAGCTAGTTAGGCAGGGCATGTATGTGCAGGCTGAGACTGAATCACAGTCCCAGCCTGCACGTACATGCCTGTTCAAGATTTTGATCCCGCAGGGCTAGATGTGCCCTGCGGGATCAGAATCACGATCTCCTTTGTACGTCCGGCTCAGCCCGAACATACAAAGGAGATCTACATCTGAGACAGAATCGGGTCCTTAGGGAAGTATTACATAACTTGGAAAATAACAAGGTATAGAATGTAAGATAATATTAACAATAGTTGAGTAATAAGTTTAACAAGTAGGAAGATATTAACTTGGTGTGTATGCAGGAAGGAGTGCTTAACAGAAGGATAAGTGATGTACTTCAGGGAGAGGGGTTATGTAATTGAGGAAAGACAGGGAAGTTAGGCAAGGGGGTAATGGGGATGGACAAAGCAGGGGTGGGGGTGGGGGTGCGGGTAGGGATGGTGGGTGAGGTGGTGTTAGGACGCAAAATATACTTTAAAGAGGTGGGTTTTTATCTTTCTTCTGAATTCAGTAAGCTCTTGAGTGGTCAGTAAGTCATGTAGGAGTTTGTTCCAGGTGATTGGATTCAAAAAAGAGGACAGTAACTGAATTAAAAAAAGTATGGGACAAACACAGAGGATCTCTAAAGGTACAAAGGGGACTGTTGTAGTTGTTGATATGGAAGGACAGACTAGATAGGCCATGTGGTCTTTTTCTGTCATCATATTTCTGTTTCTATGTTTCTATTGGTGCATAGATTGAGAAGGCTCTCTTTGAAGTTGCTTGAGTGCTTCATCTGTGTACTGTTGGTATGGTGAGCATAGCATACTAGTTTTTTCTTCTTGGCCGATTGTTTGGCACTTTGTGAATTAGTGTTTGTAGGTAGGCGGCTGAGAGCTGGTTGCATATTTTGAAGGTGGTGAGGATTACCTTGTATTTTATCCGAGCAGTGATTGGTAGCCAGCGTAATGCTTTGAGGAACAGTGTTACTCGTATGTGACTGGAGACACCATATATGATCCATGCAGCAGTATTCTGTGCTAACTGTAGAGGGTAAATGACCTAGTCCAGGAGGACTTGTAGGACTTATGTGGGGAAATATGCCAGGACTTGGAAGTCTGAAAGTCGTGCAGGCTTAATAGGGCACACAGGAGTTGGGCTGTCTTTATCTTTTGCTGGTGATGTTTATGTGAGTTTGAAAGACTAATTGCTGGTCTAGTATAATCCCTAGGTAACATACTTCTGTTTTGACCTATATTTATGAGTCACCTATTTTAATTTGGGTTGGCATTGTGAATTCTGTGTCTCTGATGATGAAGAGGATATCTGTTTTATCTAGATTGGCATTTAGGTTATGGTCTGAGAGCCATTTGGGAATTGCCATAAAGCAGTTTGTTAGGGTAGCGAAGGAGGGTTTTACCATGGAGAGGGGCAGGCAGATCATGATATCGTCAGTGTATATATGATATCATACCTTGTGAGCTTGTATAATTGAATATATCGATTGCATGAATGTTTTGAAAGAAAGCACCAATAGAGAACCTTGTAATATGCCTTGTTTGAGCAGGAAGGGGGCTGTGGTGGCTCCTGCAGATCTTGCTTGCTGGACACAGCTCGATAAGTAGGATGCAAACCATTTTAGCATTGGTCCATGTACTCCTATGTCTTGTAGGTGATGGAGCATCATGGGGGACTAAATCGAATGCTGACTTTAGTCCAGAAACATAATCATAAAGCCTTGTCTAGAGTTCTGGATGCCTAGAGTCAGTCTATTTAGTAAGGGCTGTTAGGAAAGTTTCAGCTCCATGGTGAGGTCTGAAGCTGTATTGCTGAAGGTCAAGAGACACATATTAGTGGATATGGTCTTGCAGTTGGAACTGCATGGTTTTTTTCAATAATTTTTGCAAGGAAAAGTAGGCTCGCTATAAGAAAATAGGAGCCGGGTACATTATGGTCTATTCTGGGGGGTTTTTGTATGGCACGTAAGGAGGTGTGTTTGAGATTTGTTGGCATGTAAATTTGTGTTAGTGAGAATTGAGTGATTCTATGGATCTGGGGTAGTAGGTCTGATCGGGTCATTTTGATCCAGCTTACTGGGCATTGGTCAGTGTAGGAGGTGATAGTGTTAAGGGAGGCTAGGATGTCCTCTAGTTGATCAGGTACAAAAACATAGATTGTGAGCCCTTTAGGGACAAGGGAAATATATATATATACACAGTACCTGAATGTACACCGCTTTGACGTAGAAAAAGCGGTATATAAGCCTAGTTAAATAAATAAATCTGTGGAGGGGATCAGGAAATCAGACCAGTGGGGTGTAGTGGGGAGTGCACCTGGCTATTGTTGAGTATGGTTGTTGAGGTATGAGCATCGTTTGCTTTGTTTTGGAGATATTCAGCTACTTTCTGGGGTGATATAGGTTAAGCTTTGTTTGCTTGGTTGGGGTCCCTGAGTAGAGATTTTGCCAAATCAAATAGTTCTCTGGGACAGATTATAGCAGATAGTGTGGTATTCACATTTCACAGTATTGATTGTGTTCTGGTAGTCTTTCAGAATGGACATGAATTCAGTTTAGTTTTGTTAAGAGTGTGACCATCTCCACTTTCTCTCAGGTTTTTCCAAAGTAGTCTCTCTTTTTATTTCTTAGCTTTGCCATGTACCATGCTGCTGTTGTTTGTTTGTTTCCTCTGAAGTTTTCTAGATTGAGATGCAGTTGCTGCTCTTGTATTGTTGTATTCCAGTTGTCCACTAAGGTGTCTAAATTGTGGGATTATCATCTGAAGAAAGGTTTCCTTGTCCCATATTTTGAACCTTCTCTGCTGAGTCTGTAGTTGGATGTTCGTGCCATGAGTAATCTTTGAGGTAGGAGGAAAGTGATAGTTTTATGGTCAGACCAGGGGACCTCTGTTAGTGTCATTGCAGGAGGGTGTTTGGCTCAGGGTGGTTCGTGATGGAGATTAGATCTAGATTGCACTTCTCATGTGTAGGCTCCTTAATCTGAGTGTATTCTAGTGCTCCCAATGCTTGGATAAAGGCTCTGGCCATTTTACATGAGGTTGATGGTAGGTTTAGATCACCTAGCAGTATTATTTGTCTGTCATTTTTGGGAAAGTCACAGATAGCTTGGAGGATTAGGGAGTGTTCATCCCGGTGACTGCAATTAATGTGGTTAGCTGGTCTGAAAACTGTATTATACTTATACATATAATTTATGCAAGTATATTCAGTGCTGCTAAATATAGGAATAATTTGAAATGTCTGGATTTAGACATTTTACATTATTCCCCAGACATTTCGCTGAACGTTTGCTCAACGTGAATATCATAAAACGTATGGCCCAATATTCAGAAGGGTTTATGCAATTTGCAGGACTTGCAAACTGCATGAATCCCAGCAATCCCAATATTTAGTGGCACTAACCAGATAGTGTTACTGAATAGCCCCACAGGCCACCTCAGCGCAATCCTGCTGATGCTAGAGCGGTCCATGGGCAGAGCTGGTCAATGCTGTCCTAATTTTATGTGGATCTTGCTATCCAGTTAGTGGCTGAATTTCATCACTAACCGGATAGCAATTAGCCCAGCCCATTTCCACCCATGGCTTCGGTGCTGAACATCTGGTTTCAGTTTATGCAGCAGTGGCCAGACGCTTTAAAAATGTTGACCGCCGCCGCTGGATATTGACCTATTTAATTGTAAGGGAAGCAACTAATATGATCAATCTAACATGAAAAGGGAGACATACTGGTGTCAATGAAAATCTCCTGCGCCTCCTTTTCAATTGCCTTTACAATTGTTTCACGCCAAATTTAAAATACAAAATGCAATACATCTGGCTCCATTTATCCCTGTTATTGAATAAGCCATTAAAGTGATATGGCTTGTGCAGATAATGTCAGAAGAAAGAGATTAAGGGTCAGGGTTAGGTGGGCAGCACAGCTGACATATATAAGAACATAATTTACTTGTTTCTTATTTAGCTTTAATTGGTCAAAGCTAATTCTTTATAATTGGAGGCTGTCAACTACTATCAAGGCAATATTTTAAAACCTTAACTACGAAGAAAGAATTCCCTTTTGCAAAGTGAGACAGCCTTGCTCATGAAAGATAAGCAATCTTGTGGCATTACATGATCAAGTAGTTATTGAGAGCTTTGAAAGATAAATTGAAAAAAACTTGTTAAGCCCCAGAAGGATTAAATTATTGCTGTTTAATAGAGCTCCTTGTTCTGAAAGCAGTGTTTTTTAAATTTTTTCACCTGTTTATTGATCCGGCCACGGGAAGGAAAATATTCTTGTTTTCCAAGTTTCATTTGAAGGAAATGACACTAATGCCTGAAAGTAAAAACACTCTAAATATTTGCTGCTTTATGAGCTTGTTTGTTGTGGTTGAGAAATATTCTAGAAGGGTAGGAGAGAAAGTGAACGAGGATACTGGGCTTGATGGACCTTGGTCTGACCCAGTATGGCATATCTTATGTTCTTATGGCATGGTGGTTAAGGAAGCTAATAGATGACTAAAGAAATAGATGTCTTCCCAAGTGCAAATACTTTCAAATCAGTATAGGCTGGAGTGGGAAGAAATGTTTTGCAGATACACACTAATCTTGCTCCCAGGATTGCCTAGAATACACCAACTTGGATATCTCACATACTTCTTACCTGGATCACGTTGAGATTTCTGCACCTCCCCCAGCCTATTGTTTTCCCTTTTACGTATCATAAGAACATAAGATATGCCATACTGGGTCAGACCAAGGTCCATCAAGCCCAGTATCCTCGTTCACTTCGAGCTCCTTTACTCATTTAATTGGCGTTCCTTTTCTTATTCTTGCTGTTTTTATTGTAAGTTGCTCTGACACGCTGAAGAAGGGTGGTATATCAAGTTTTTAAATAAACCATAAACTATATTATAATCTGGTTTGGTTAGTGGTTTGAAAAAGTTCAGTTGAACACCCTACCTGTTAAAGATCACCCAGTGGTCACTCACACAAGGATATCTACCCTCACACCTTAAACAAGCATCTATATGACCCATTCTGAAAGGCAAGAATCTTGATATTAAGGACCCCAATTCCTATCAACCAATATCAAGCCTGCCATTTATAACCAAAGTGATCAAAAAAGTAGTCCAGCAATAACTACAGGAACACACAGACAACCATGCTCCACTAGAATTGCACCAGTATAGTTTCAAACCTAATCACAGTGTGGAAACATTAATTACATCACTCCTGGACACCATAAAGAGTAGTTACTCACCTGTAACAGGTGTTCTCCAGGAGCAGCAGGAATCAGTCCTCACATATGGGTGACATCAACGTCGATGGAGCCCCCATGCGGAGCATTTCCCCAGCTTTCTAAGAAAGTCTTTGGGAATACACCCATGCATGCGCAGTCCCCTTCCTGCCCAAAGTTGCCATCTTGCTCAGTCAGATGACATAGCTAAAAGACAGCACAAAAAACAAAATGAACTATATACAACTGCAACTCCCAGGGGAGGAGGGAGGGTTGTGAGGACTGATTCCTGCTGCTCCTGGAGAACACCTTTTACAGGTGACTACTACTCTTTCTCCAGGACCAAGCAGGAAGTCAGTCCTCACAGGAACCCAGGCTGAAAAAGAAACTCCCTCTGTGAAGCCGTAGCATGAAGGAAAGAATTTCACTGAGACCAGAACCCCTCGGTAGCCCAACAAGAGGGCAGGAGGGTAGGAGTTGCCTAAACCTCAAAGAGATTCCGGAGTACTGCCTGACCAAAAGCACTGTCCCTACGGGACTCCCTCTCCAGGCAGTAATGGGCTGCAAAAGTCTGGCTTGAGGACCAAGTTGCAGCCCTACAGATGTCTGCCAACGGTACAGAACGGAGATTTATTTTTATTTATTTATTTATTTACTACACACTTATATACCGCTACTTCCAGCGATCAGCAGATGAGCTACTGATGCAGCCATGGCCTGGACACAGTGGACTGTGACTCGACCCTGCAAGGGAAGGTCTGCCGCCCTGTAAGCCCAGGTGATACAGTCTACCACCCATATGGACAAGGTACGCTTGAAGACAGGAACCCCCAAGTTGTTTGGGTCAAAGGAGACGAAGAGCTGAGTAGCCCTTCTATGACCCTTAGTACGCTCTAGGTAGAAAGACAAGGCCCTTCTACAGTCCAGGGTGTGGAAGACTTCTTCAGCCCTGCTTGCATGGGGCCTAGGGAAGAATATCAGAAGAACCACCTCCTGGTTGAGGTGGAAGGAGGAGACCACCTTCGGTAGGAACTTAGTATGAGTCCTAAGGACCACTCTGTTCTTATAGAAACAGGTGTATGGCCTGTCACAGACCAGGGCCTGAAGTTCACTCACTCGCCTGGCCGAAGTCAGTGCCACTAGGAAGAGAGTCTTCCAAGAAAGGAAGCGAAAAGGGCACGTAGCCATCGGCTCAAAGGGTGGTCGAGTAAGCTTTTGCAAAACCACATTCAACTCCCACTCAGGGACAGGTGGATGGAGAGGAGGCTTTAGCAAGAGCAAGCCTCTGAGAAACCTGGCCACCAGGGTGTGAACCGACAAAGAGTGCCCCTCCACCATTGAGTGGTGGGCTGCTAGAGCAGAGAGGTGTACCCTAACAAAATTGGACTTAAGACCCTGATTAGACAAGTGCAGCAGGTACTGAAGCACCACTGGCACAGGACAGGAGAAGGGGTTTTCCTGGCACTGATCACACCACAGGGAGAACCGCCTCCATTTCAGGACATAAGTCTTTTGGGTGGATTGCATCCTGGAAGCTAAGACAACCTCCTCGACTTCCTGAGGCAAGCCCCAGGGAGCCAGCACTACCCTTACAGCCTCCAGGCCATCAAATTGAGAACTTTGAGATTGGGGTGCAGAAGGGATTCCTGATCCTGAGAAAGAAGATCGAGTTGAAACCCCAGAGGAAGAGGGGCGTCCACCGCCAGCTGTAACAGGAGGGGGAACCAGGGTTGCCTTGGCCATCTGGGGGCCACCAGGATGACCGAGGCCCTGTTCCTTAGAATCTTGAACAAGGCTTGAGCCACCAGGGGCGTGGGAGGGAACGCATTGTGTAGGCCCTGGGACCATGAGATCAGGAAGGCATCTATTTTGGGATGCGGTTGCCTGGAGCAGAACTGGGGCAGCTGCCGGTTCAGGGGGCTGGCAAAGAGGTCGATAGACGGAAGTCCCCATCTCAAAAAAATGGTCTGGACCACTAAAGGGTGCAGTTGCCACTCGTGAGGTTGTAGGACCCTGCTCAATCTGTCTGCCAGAAAGTTTTCCTGGCCAGGAAGATAGACAGCCCTGAGCAGCATATGGTGTTGAAGTGCAAAGGAGCAGAGGGCCTGTGTCTCTCGACACAGGAGCCTTGACCCTGTGCCCCCCTGCTTGTTGACATAAAACATTGCCACTTGGTTGTCTGTCTGCACCAAGACAGCCTGGTGGGCCAGGGTATGGGCGAAGGCCTTGAGGGCCAACCGTATCGCCCTGAGTTCTAGCAGGTTGATCTGCTGAGTGGCCTCCCATGGGGACCACAGGCCCTGTGTGCACTTGTCCAGGCAATGTGCACTCCAGCCCTGCAAAGAGGCATCAGTTGTGAGTACCACTGTGGGAACAGGTACCTGAAAAGGAATCCCCTGTAGCAGGTTGGGGGAGTGTAGCCACCACTGCAGTGAGTTCAGGAAGGGTTTGGACACCCTTACTTTGTCTCTGAGGTTGCCTGTTGCCTGCCTCCACTGAGTTCTGAGACACCATTGTGCAGGCCGCATATGCAGGCGAGCATTGGGGGTCACATGCACTGTCGATGCCATATGACCTAGGAGCCGTAGGCAAAGCCTGGCGGAAACCAGTGGATTGCTTATGAACCGGCTGGCCAAGCTCATCAGCCTTTCCGCCCTGTCCTCTGGCAAGTAAGCTTTCGCTTGCAGGGAATCCAACCTTGCCCCTATGAACTCCAGGTTCTGGGAGGGGAGCAAAGTGGACTTTTCTAAGTTTATGACAAAGCCTAGTTGCTGAAGGAGAGAGACAGTACGGACGATGGCTTGCCTGGTCTCCTGGAGAGTCTGACCCCTGATGAGCCAGTCGTCCAGGTAGGGGAAGACAAATATACCCTGGTTTCTCAAGTGGGCCGCTACCACAGCTAGGCACTTTGTGAACACTCATGGGGCAGAGGTTAGGCCAAAGGGCAGTACCCTGTACTGAAAATGGCTTCCTGCCACCACGAACCTGAGGTACTTTCTGTGGTCTGGATGAATGAGGATGTGAGTGTACGCATCCTTTAGATCTAAGGAGCATAGCCAATCTCCCTGCTGGAGGTAAGGCAGCAGTGTTCCAAGAGTTAGCATCTTGAACTTCTCTTTTTCCAAGGGGCCGGAGACCTCCAGTCCGCTTTGGCACAAGAAAGTACCGAGAGTAGAAGCCCTGTCCCCACAAATGTGGAGGTACAGGCTCTACCGCCCTGTCTTGAAGCAGGCCTAGCAGTTCCTGGAGAAGGAGTTCCTGATGCAGAGGAGGCCTTGGAGGCTCCCATGGGAAGTAGGTAGGGGGTACCTGATTGAAATGGAGCAGATAGCCCTTTTGGACTATGCTCAGTACCCAAGCATCTCTTGTAATGGGTGGCCATTGGTGGGCAAACAGGACCAAGCGACCCCCCGTGCTGAGGTGGGCCAGC
Source organism: Ichthyophis bannanicus (assembly GCA_033557465.1). Classification (NCBI taxonomy): domain Eukaryota; kingdom Metazoa; phylum Chordata; class Amphibia; order Gymnophiona; family Ichthyophiidae; genus Ichthyophis; species Ichthyophis bannanicus. The sequence continues at coordinate 749,973,533 of CM066036.1, read as the reverse complement.
AGGGGTGGAGAGGCTATGCAGAGGGAGTCAAAAGCCCCCTCCCTGCTGAATAGGAGCAGGAGCTGGAGGCTTGGGGGCTTTCTGCCTATTGGGCCCATGTCCCTGCCCCTTGCCCTGCTGACCCTGCTGGGGAGCTGGGGAGGCCTGATAATGAGGGAAAGGTTTGTAGGCAGGTGCCTTCCTCGGGTAAAAGGCCTTTTTCTCCGAGCCCTTCTTCTTATGAGAAGGGGCAGAAGTTTTCCTGGACAATCTTGTCCTCGTCAGAGTATCAGTTTCGAGCTCAGCGGCCTTTTCGGCCATGGGCTTGCCGAAGAGGTTTTCACCCCAGCATGGGACATCGACCAACTTGCACCCATGGCTCGAGGTCCGATGACTGTAGCCATGCCTGGCATCGAGCAGCGATGCCGGCCGCCGCTACACGGGCTGAAGCATCGAAGCCATCGTAGGCCGCCCGGGAGATGAATTTAGAACATTCCCGGACCCCCGAGGACAAGGATTGGAACCTCTGCAAAGGTTCCCCGGAGAGACCAGCCGAGAACCCGGCTACCTCTTTAGCCAGGTCCCGCAAGTACATGCCCATGTACAGCTGGTAGGCTTGGACACGGCAAGCAAGCATCGAGCCCTGGAAGCACTTTCTGCCGATGGCATCTAGGCTTCGGGCCTCCCTGCCGGGGGGCCCCACAGAGTGCGTCTTCTGGCTCTTCAGACGATGCATGGCCGATTCCACAACCATAGAATGGTGCGGAAGCTGCGCCTTCTGAAACCCAGGGCTCTTCCGGACTCGATACATGGAATCGATCCACTTGCTCAAAACCGGCGCTGAGGCCGGTGCATCCCACATTCGGAAGAGGAGCCGTTCCCGCATCGGAGGAACCGGCACAGTAAAGGCCTCCCTCGGGGGAGAGTCATACTGGAGGGCATCGAGCTCTTCAGCTCGAGGCTCCTCCTCGGGGTCCGCAGGAACATTCAAAGCCTTGGCCATGTCCTTAACAAACTCTGAGAACCAGGTATCCTCCGGAGGGGACCTACTCCGGGGTTCGGACTGCGGCGAGTCTGAAGGGACACACCAACTCTGAAAAGTATTGGGGGACTCCTCGTCCTCCGTCTCCCATGCAGACTCATCCGAAGAAGAGTCGAGGGGCTCCGACCGCGCAGGTTCCGGCAACACCCGCCCCGACGCCGGGGCCATCGGCGTCGATGCCCTCAGTCCCAAACAGGAGGTCGAGCGAGACCGTGACCGAGACCGGACTCGGGCTTTCATGGCTTCGAGAACCGGCTCTGTCTCTGGGGTCGACTTAGACGTCGACGTCCCGGTGGTCGGGGCAGATGCATAAGAACATAACATATAAGAACATAAGATATGCCATACTGGGTCAGACCAAGGTCCATCAAGCCCAGTATCCTGTTTCCAACAGTGGCCAATCTAGGTCATACGGACCTAGCAGTTTCCCCAAAAGACACAGGTTCCGCAATGCTTGTACTGGGTCAAGCATTGATATCCTGAGTCCCTTCTTAATAATGGTTTATGGACCTTTCCTCCAGGAACTTGTCCAAACCTTTTTTAAACCCAGCTACACTAACAGCCTTTACTACATCCTCCGGTAACAAATTCCAGAGTTTGATTACACGTTGAGTGAAAAAATATTTTCTTTTATTAGTCTAAAGGGCCTGGCGGTTGGCACTGGAATACAGCAACGCAGAAACCTGTCAGTCTCTCTTCATCCAGACACCCACCAAGAGACATGCCCACCAAAAATGCATGTTAACACTATGCAAATATGGCTCCCTATACAAATGATGGCCAGTCAGGCTGGCCATCAGCACCCGCTGCTGATCCATGAAGGCAGACAATCTGCACTCCAAGGCTGTCAGCCTGAGTCCAAGCTCAGGAGACTCAGCAGCCACCGACTCGGGCCCCGGCGGCGCCAGGCCCAACGTCGGCTCCCTAGGAGGAGAGTCCTTGAGGACAACAGGACTTACATGCTCGACAGACTCCGGTTCTACATGGGATACCTTAGTTGGCTTCTCCAGCTCCAAGGGCCCGGGGTGGCAGTCAGGGGTCCGAGATCTGGCCTTCGAGGAACCAGAAGCTTCCTCCGACGCCGCCCTCACGAGCTTTCTCTTCCTCTTATGCTCCCGACTGGGGGACCCCCTTTCAGAGGAACCCCGACGAAGCTCGGGGTCCGACTCCCGAGACATCGAGGCCTCTGACGAGGTCTGGGCCCGTCCGGAGGCCGAGTCTGAGAAAATCCTCTCCTTCTGATGCTGCCGGCTCCTGATTGCCTTGGTGGACATTTTGCCACATGGGACACAGACCTTAGCATCATGGTCAGGCCGAGGCAACGCAGGCAGCAGTCGTGTGTGTCGGTAAGAGACATGAGTTTCTTACAACGATCACACTTTTTAAAACCACTGGAGGCCATCGGGGAAAAAAGGGCCCCCCGCGAGGTCAAAGGACCGGCCCTCCAGGGAAAAGAAAAAAGAGCGCGAACACGTGCCACGAAGGGCAAAAAAACGAAAAATAGAAATCGGGTCGATACCGGCGTACCGAACCAGGGCGGGAAGGGGAACCGGCGTCGAACCGGAAAAAAAGAGGCACGAGAATCGCAGAAAAAAATCCAACTTTTCCGGGTGACAAGGACAGACGTCCGTTGGGCTCCACAGAAAAAGAAAGACTGAGCAAGATGGCACCTTTGGGCGGGAAGGGGACCGCGCATGCATGGGTGTATTCCCAAAGGCTTTCTTAGAAAACTGGGGAAATGCTCCGAATGGGGGCTCCATCGACGTCGATGTCACCCATATGTGAGGACTGACTTCCTGCTTGGTCCTGGAGAATAAATGGTATAGACAACATATGACAGGGTTTTATCCTGTTTTTCATTGACCTCACTGCAGCCTTTGACACTCAATCATAGTACCCTGCTACAAAGGTTTAAAAAAAATAGGGATCCATGGAACAGTGATGAACTGATTCTCATCATACCTATTACACCAAAAGCAACAAGTGAGATCTGGCAGCCAACAATCAAAACCATCAGGATGTTCCACAGGGCTCTGCCCTTTCAGAATTGCTCTTCAACATATTCCTACAACCACTCTGTAACATCATAAAACACAAAATCCAATACAGAATATATGCAGATGACATAATGGTTTTTACCCCAGTAAACATTGAACAACCTGACTACACACAGATCACCTCATGCCTTGAAGTAATGATTAGATGGTTTAAGGAACAAAACCTCACTATAAACTTCAAAAAATCAGAGATGCTAAACATCACCAGGAACATACTATTCTCCCCACCTGAGTCCATAAGTATCTTAGACTATACTCTAAGAGTCAAGCATGAAGTCAAATACCTTCCAGTTATGTTTGACCAACAACTCAACTTTTAGACCCACTTCAAGAGAAAAACCAAGATAGCATACAAAAATCTAAGAACCGTACACAAACTCAAGCCTCTACTCGGTGATAGTGACTTCAGATCACTCTGTCAAGCAATAGTAACTCCCATATTAGATTATTGTAATATGATTTGCCAAGATCTCCTGAAGAAAACAATGTTCCCATTCCAACTGGTACAAAACACTGCAGCGCGCATAATAACCAGAACAGCAAGGTATTGCCACATAACCACCACACTACAGCAACTACATTGACTTCCAGTAATCACATGTTCAAAATACAAGTCTTTATTAATGATCTTCAAAATAATCCACAATCTATCACCCCTGTACTTCAACCATCCTGAGAACAGAATAAGAAGAACCTCAAATAACACTTTGGACATCTCTACACGGAAGATGAAAGCCAAGCAAATGACATGTAAGAAAGCATTCTCCTTATATGCTCCTCCATTATGGCATGACCTACCTAACCCAATAAGAACTATCAAGGACTTATTGGACTAAAGGAAAGCAATAAAGACTTTTCTCTTTACAGAATATTAAGAGAATACCTCATGAACACCAGATATATACAGTCTCCAGACCCAATTCCTCCCAACTATCTGCTCCCAGCATTCCCTTCCCAAATCAACCCACCCAATCCAACCTTCCACCCAGTCAGATTAACCATCCCAAGATCATACCCCTCCCCAGCTCCTCCCCCTCATATATGGTCCCACTTATATGGACCTTCCCCAGACTATGTATCCTTCAACCCACTCCTCATAATAAATACTTGCACTGTATATACCATTTGCTGCATTTATGTTACCCACTGTGACTACACATGTAAATTATTTGTAACCGCATATAATCATCCAAGTTTAGCACCCTTGTTCAATGTAAACTTCTTATTGGTTCATGTTATATGTAAGCTGCTCTGAATACTATGATACGGCGATATAAAAAAAAACCTGTCAAATAAATACATTTTTTTAAAAAGTTATAGCAGAATTGGAAAAGGTATAGAGAAGGGTGACCAAAATGATAGAGGGGATGGAAGGAAGTGCCTATGAGGAAAGGCTTAAAAGTTATGATTCTTCAGCTTGGAGAAGAGATGGCTGAAGGCAGGTACAGTATGATAGAGGTGTATAAAATAGGAGTAATGAGGGGAATAAAAAAAATAAACATGAATCAGTTGTTTACTCTTTCAAAAAGTAGAAAGACATGGAGATATGCAATGAAGCTACAAAGTAGTACATTTAAGACTATTCTGAGAAAATATTTTTTCATGCAACATGTAATTGAGCCCTGGAATTCGCTGCCAGATGATGTAGTAAAAGCTGTTAGTACATATACATGGATTTAAAAAAACGTTTGGACAAGTTCCTGGAGGAAAAGTCCATAAACCATTAATAAAGTAGACTGGAACAAATCCACTGCTTTTCTCTGGAGTTAGCAGCATGGAATCTGCCTATATTTTGGGATTCTGCCCGGTACTTGTCACTTGGGTTGGCCACTGGATTTGATGAGCCACTGGTCTAACCAAGTATGGCAAATCTTATGGGGGGCATTTTCTAAGGCATTTAGACAGTTTGCAGACATGCAACCCATGCAAATACCACTCTGCGGGATATTCAGTGGCAGTAATGTGGTTAGTACTGCTGAATATTCTCAGGTGCCCTGCTACATGCCCTGATGCTAAGCGGTTAGCGTCAGGGCATTCCAGGGTGGAGCAGCGGTGCCACCTTTCACTAACCAGGCAGCAGCGGTATTGAGCCACTGCCCAGTTAGCAATATACGGCGAAGGTCAGGCGCAGGTAACCCTGGCGTAACTTTCACCACATTAGCTAAGTGGGCAGCGGCTCAATATCGCTGCTGCCCGGTTAGCCTCACAGCAATCTGGCAAATCCAGATATTCAATGCCAGGGCCAGCTATGACTCCAGCAATGAACATCTGGGGTTTAAGTTCAGTGCTAGCCGCTGGCGCTGAATACCTCCCCCCCCCCCCCCCTATATTCCTGTCACTCTCAGCACAAAACAAAATATAATGAAAACAGGCACAGACAAGCCCTGGTAGCAGAACATTTGGAAAGACAAGTAATTAATTAAAATCTGATTTCAAATGTTTTGTGTGGTTCTACAATTCTGTTTCACATGCCCTGATTGGGAGGTCATTAAGAGTGATATTCCTTTCAGAAATTTCACTTAAGAAGGTGTCACTCTGTTCTTCTCTAAATTATGTTACTTTTGTCTGAAGATTTTTTTTTCTTATCTAATTTTTGGCTTGTCTCTGACATTCGCATTTAAACATTTTTATCAGATACAGAGAAACTATAAATTCAGTTTTAAGTAAATTCACCAGAAAAATATGTGCACGTATATTGGACACATGGTTACCAACAGATTAAAAGGTTTTATTAGTACAAGTTTGAAACTTTTCTGTGGTAGCTACAATTCTCAAGGCTTCAATCTTCGAATCATATTTTAAAAAATGTAGCTGAGATACTGACTTGGGGATTAGAACAAAAATATAGCCAGATTCACACACTGCCACTGATCTTACCACAATCCCCATTCTCCTATTTAAATGTCAGTGTTTAGGCTTTTAGACTGTCCAATTCAATTAAAATTACATTTCCTGGCAATCTCATAACAAAGTAACAATTACAGTCATTTCCTTGGATCTGTGCAAAAAATGCCTCGCTGTAATTTCAAAACTATGTGCTTATAGATTAGACACATTTTAAAAGACACAAAAAGGGTTGCATCAACATACGTTTTTAAAATCTGTGAGCAGTAGTGCTAATCTTTAAGACCAGCCGTCACTAGGAATGCACACCACTGGGTCAGGACAATTGGAGGCGGACAGTGTGAGGCAATGTTAAGTGTTATTTAGCATAGTTCCTAACTCCCACCACCACCACCTTCTTTTGGCAACCATGTTTCCTACCCACTGCACTCCACACCACAGATTTGTTAAGAGAATAAGCACAGCTGCTACTTGGAGCAGAGCACAAGTAGGATAGAAGGGATACCCATATAAGGCATATAGGTGTAACTGAGGCCTACAGTGATGAGAACAGGGACTCATACCAGCAACGTGCTCTGTTTCCTGACTTTTTTCATCACAAGATAGTGGCATAAATGACAGAACTGTGGGGAAAAGAGGGAGTGTCTGGCCATTCCTCAACTTCTACTGCTGGGATAAGGTCTCTCCAAATGAGACTGAGCAACACTGAGCAATCTTTTTTGGACAAAATGGGCCTCCACACGACCTAGCTGAATTTCCTAGGAAGAAGGAGATTGCAACAGAAAAACAGTACAAGGGATGGGGCTTCTGATGGCATTGCCACTCCACAGCATTTTGATGGGCTGATTTCCAAAGCCAGTCCTTCAGTGTGAATGGAATCAAAAACCCCAGGTTAAAAATGGTGCAATAGTATGAGTTTTCGATTAAGTTACTGAGTATTCTGAGACCAATCTTAGCATTAGGTTAGTTAAGTTATATGCTATGGTTGTATTACTACTGTAAGCGTATTTAAGATGAATAGCGTATTTTTCATAATATGTCTGTACATTTGCACCATAAAAATGTGTTCTGTCTCAAAACATTATTGGGCTTGATATTAAACACCCCACTGCAAACTCAATACCTAACCAACCCAGCTAGACTCACGACACCATCATGATGAATGTAACCCTCAAATTGTGGTGTCTTAATGTTGTTAAATACCCTCATGTTAAATGTTGTAAAGCAACCACATGTTGAATGTAACCTAATTGTGATGTGATGTAACCACTTTGATTGTAGGATAAGGTGGTATACAAGTATGAGTATGTCTAAATAAATAAATAAACAGTTGCAGTGTTTAACTTTGATTGTGTATACTGCAGTACTATCCATTTAATTAGTGCTACTGAATATATGTATGAAAAGTAACCACGCCCACTCTTACATGTTTAAAGTGCTAGCATCTCTTTCACCCCCAACCCAATGCTGGCCCCTTGCCATGCGCATACAATCTGCCCATGTTGGGGGTAATTTTATAACAGGTCACCTAAGTGGGAGGGCCAAATATGCATCTATTTCTAATTTGTTTAGCATTTATTTTTACATCTTTAATATAATCATGACAGGTAAGCATAAAATTTTAATTAGCATTAATACACAACCAGAATTGTTGTTTAGTGCCTTCTTGTTCTGTTCCCATCCCCACCATTCTTTCTTCCCTATTCCTCAACCCCAGGAACTTTCCAAATGGTAGAACATGGATCTGCATAAATTATGTACTCTATAGTATTCAATCACTAGTTGGCACCAGGTGTGTAAACTTCACTGTGAATCCTAACTTCACATGAGATGTAGGTGTCCATCGAATATGTGCTAGATTGTCTACAAATCCATCAGATTTCACATCTAGTGTCTATCACACAGCATGAAAGCAAGGCACTTAAGTCTTGCCCACACTCAGTAGCCTGCTTTGCAGCAAGTCTGAGGTTCTCATGCTATTTGTAACATGGTTCCTCAAATAGAGAGATAAAATTGCTCCAGTATCCCTTCATAGCCTGGCAGTCCCACTAGAAATGCCTAACTGTGTCCTTCCATCTGATAGCAGCCTATATATCTTGTTCAGTCCACTAGGCCTCAGATACCATATATAAAGCATACTGTATGCATTTTCTACTAGATCAGCTAAGTCACTTTGGCTGTACTGCGATAAATTGCTAGCCACTGTCCATTTCTAAGCCAGGCACCCAAATCCTGTTCCCAAGCCAACAGATTCTTAAACATAAGGGGTTTGAGAAAAAACAAGAGATTTATAGATCCTTAATGCAAATTGCTTATGACACAGCATGCCATCCAAAAGCTTTTCAAACAATGACAATCCCTTTGCGCAGGGCCGGATTTACCTTGAGTGAGGCCCTACGCCAACAAAAATTGTGGGCCCCCAGCAGGGGCGGCCCAAGGGGGGTGCGGGGCCTCATTTGCATAAGGGGCCTCATTTGCATAAATATTTGCATAATGTTACCATATACTAACTTTTAGTAAACGTGCCTCTTAATGAGTGTATGGATAAAGACAGACTAAAAGATTTCTACATTACTATAATCCAGTGCCAACTGCCAGACACATTAGGAACTACTACAAACACTGCCCATTTAGAACCCATAGCAAACCCGCCGTATCCTAACAGCACTACCAGGACTCACAAAGCACCATACTCTACCAATCAAAAGGCAACACTGCAAATATTAAACCAATACATTTCAGAGAACAACAATACATGACCTACTGGGGAAAGAGAGAACAAGTGGCAATGTCAAATAGGAATTATATAAACAGAACACCTCAGCTCAGTTACACATGCAGAACATAGACCATCACCAAACAAGTAATCACAATTTAGAAACAGGAAGACAATAATTAAACTGGGAATCCCAAAAGCCAAACTTGGAATGTACAACACTGTAGAAATAAAACTATACATTAATTTGCTCTTGTACTAAACAAAGCGCAGAGTTAATGATGCACATTTACCAGAGCTGACATATTCCAATTAATAAATTCAAAATAAAGAGATATTTTTCTACCTTTTGTGCATTTTTTTCAGCTGCAATTGCTCCAGCCACTTTCTTCTGGTTTCTTCGTGTCTTCTGCTAACTCTCCATCATCTGCTGTCCATTTGTCCTTTCTTCTCTCTTCTAGTTTTTTTCCATTCTCTCTCTACATCTGCTTTAACATACTAATCTTTCTCCTTTTGCTCTTTCCTCATTCCTATTTCATCCACTCAAATTTTACCCCTCCATCCTCAATCCCCATTTACTCTCCCAATACCCGGCCAATTGTAGATTTTTTATCCCTCCCACACAAAATATTTTTCCCTTCTCCATTTTACTCTTCCAGCCCCATCCCATTCTAATCCTCCCCCAACATCAGCTCCCTTCTAGTTCCAGCCTCACCCAGCATCCATTCCCTTCTAGTCCCTGCATCAGCCCATTTCCAGTCCTAGCCACCCATCAGCCCATTTCCAGTCCTAGCAACCCCCCAACCCAATACCAGTCCTAGCCCCCCATCAGCCCACAGCCCATTACCAGTCTTAACCCCCCCCCAAAGCCCATTACCAGTTCTAACCCCCCGAACAGCCCACAGCCCATTACCAGTCCTAATCCCATCAGCCCACCTCCAGTCTTAACCCCCCCAGCCCATTTCCAGTCCTAGCCCCCCCATAGCCCATTACCAGACAGCCCCCATCAGCCCACAGCCCATTACCAGTCTTAACCCCCCCCCATTGCCCATTACCAGTTCTAATCCCCCCCCAACAGTCCACAGCCCATTACCAGTCCTAACCCCATCAGCCCACCTCCAGCCTTAACCCCCCCAGCCCATTTCCAGTCCTAGCCCCCCCCATAGCCCATTACCAGACAGCACCCATCAGCCCACAGCCCATTACCAGTCTTAACCCCCCCATAGCCCATTACGTTCTAAACCCCCCCAACAGCCAAAAGCCCTTTACCTGTCATAACCCCATCAGCCCACCTCCAGCATTAACCCCCCCGCCCATTTCCCGTCCCAGCCCCCCCCCCAATAGCCCATTACCAGTCCTACCCCCCCCCCCCCATCGGCCTAAAGTAAAATTTAATTTAAAAAAAAACTGCTGGCTGTTGCCGCGGGGCCCCCTCTGCTGCCGCAGCAGCATGGACTGAACCGCGGGGCCCCCTCTGCAAGCTGAATCAATCGGTCCGTCCGTCCCTCCCTCCCTCCGTGCAGGCTTTGAGAGGCGCGAAGGGAGAGTGTCTCCCTCGCGTCTCTATTAAGCCCGCAGGGGCTGATGGGAAATTTCCCATCAGCCCCTGCGGGCTTAACAGAGATGCGAGGGAGACACTCTCCCTTCGCGCCTCTCAAAGCCTGCACGGAGGGAGGGAGGGAGGGACGGACGGACGGACCGATTGATTCAGCTTGCAAAGGGGGCCCCGCGGGTCAGTCCATGCTGCCACAGCAGCAGAGGGGGCCCCGCAGCGGCAGCCAGCAGTTTTTTTTTTTAAATTTTATTTTAAAAAAAAGCTAATTTGTTCGATTTTTGTGGGCCCTTGCCAGCTGTGGGCCCTACGCCACGGCGTAATGGGCGTATAGGTAAATCCGGCCCTGCCTTTGCGAGGTCCCCCCAATACCTTTATTGTTCAGAATGAACTCAATTTGCATGTACCCCAAATAGTCTTTGAGTATAAGACCAGACTCTTCTAATAACAGTCATATCCCAAAATTTTATCCCCAAACTCCAATTGACCTATTCACTGTAGTCCTCTCCTTTCTTTGCCATCAAAATTAGGAATGCCTACTCCCCCTGGGAATTGGTAAACCTAATGCAGAGGTGTGAGGTAAAACCTTTTCCCTTCAAGCAGTACCGGCCTGTTTTCCCCAAACATTTACTGTTAATTCTATAAGGGGTTTCCTCAAGCTCATGTTAAAAGGAGAGCCCAATATGCCCCACATCAGTTGAGATACATGAACGTTTCCTTAGTATCCTGCTCAAAAATAATCCAGTGTTTCAAGGGGCTTCTTGCCCATTCAGTAACTGCCTTTAATTGCACTGCATGGTAATATTTTTTCATGTCTGCTACTACCATTTGTCCTCTTTCTTTTGACACGTACAAAACACTTCTTGACATTTTGGAAGTTCTCTTCCTCTAAATAAATAACGAAAACAGGGTACAGTGATCAACTATATATGGCTCAACCATGTCAAATTCACTTTCTCATACCTAATTAGACTCTTCCCTAACTTTTCAAAAGGAGGATCGTAATTCAAGGAATAAATGTTTTCTAGTTCTGCTGCAATTTGGATTCTCAAATGAGTAGATGAAACGATGGTGCAAAGAAGATGGTTTTGGATTTATTAGGAACTGGGTAACATTCGGGGAAAGGAAAGGGTTCTTCTGAAGGGATGGGCTCCACCTTAATTGAGTTGCACCCAGGCTGCTGCCATTAACCTTTAAAAAGGAGATAGAGCAGCTTTTAAACTAGGTTATAGGGGAAAGCTGATAGTCGCCAAGGAGCGCATGGTTCGGATGGTTGCATCCTTGAAGAATATTAACAAAAGAGGGAAGTTAGGGCATCTCGACAGAGAGGTTCCAACAAAGATAAAAGTAGCCTGGATGTCCTTCAGTACAGAGCCGAAAAATTCCAAATTACACCTATCAACTGATAACCAGATTAATATGAATAAAATACAACCTCTAAAACGCCTGTATGCAAATACTAGAAGTCTAAAAAATAAGATGGGAGAGCTAGAATATATAGCACTAAATGAAAGGTTAGATATGATTGGCATCTCAGAGACCTGGTTGAAGGAGGACAACCATTGGGACACTGTGATACCTGAGTACAAACTCTATCACAATGATAGCATAGATCAAATTGGTGGAGGGGTTGCGCTCTATCTTAGAGAGGGCATTGAGTCACACAGGATTGAAGTTTTGCAGTAAACAAAATACACTATAGAATTTCTATGGATAGATATTCCATGTAAAAGGGGGAAGGCGATGGCAGTGGGCGTGTACTACTGACCGCCTGGCCAGAATGAACAGATAGATGATGAAATGTTGAAAGAAATCATGGAAGCTAACAAAAGTTACAACACAGTAACAATGGGTGATTTCAATTACCCCAGTACTGACTGGGTCAATGTCACAGCAGGGCATGCTAAAGAAATAACGTTTTTAGATGAAATAAATGACTGCTTCTTGGAGCAACTGGTTCAGGAACCAACAAGAGCGGAAGCTATTCTGAACCTAGTCCTTAATGGAACACAGGATCTGGTGCAAGAAATAAGGGTTTTGGGGCCACTTCACAATAGTGATCAGAGCATGATTGCATTTGATTTAATAAATGGAAGAAAGACAGCAATGAAATCCACAGTACTACCTTTTAACTTAAAAAAGGGAGACTATGATAAAATGAGGAAAATAGTTAAGAAAAAATTAAAGGAACAGCTGAAAGGTTAAAGATTTACATCAAGCATGGGTGTTGATTAAAATTACTATCTTACATCTCTCTTCCTCACTAGTAAAGTGGAAGGGAAAGTTACCATGCAGTGTAGACTTTCCCTCTAGAGAGCCATACACTTCAGGACAAGCGTATGTAAAATCCTGCTTTTCAAGTGCCCCTCTACTCCAGGGAATTGGCCTTTCTTCAGGCTGGCCTCTGCCGGAACCTTTGTAGCTGGGAAGCTGAAAATAGCCCTTCTCCCTTGAAAGCTTTTCACGTCCCCTTACAGGACGTGTTTCTTTAAGCCTGGAAATCTCCTTTGGACCAGAGCTTCTATTCCCCAGGTACCTGCTCTCATGGAAGTTCCCTCTCACAGCTTCTCTCCGTTTGCCGGTAGGAATCCCTCTGTGTCCCCAATGACCAGACTCTGGTTCAGTGCAGCCCAACTCTCTGGCACTAACCTCAGGTATTCCCTCTTGGGCAAACTCCTCTGAGACGCTGCTGGAATCCCCGTCTGAAGTTCTCAGGTATGTGTCCTGGTTAGCGTTCCTGTTAGCTCTCTCGTGTGTTCTGCTCTTTCTCAAGACTGACTCATTTTTAAGTGCGTCACTCTTTGAGTTTCTCATAAGCTCAAGTCTCTGCAGCTGTTCCTGCTCCTCTAATGAGCTATGAGGTAATGCTTTGCTGGGGCGTTTACCTACACCCGGTGTTAGTGTTTTTGTTGGTTGCCTATAGCAACCCCTAGCCATGTGCTTTGAGCTGCCCATTTTAAAACTGCTCTGCACATTTTCTTCTGTTTCCATAGGCACTATTTGCCTTACGCCATGACAATATATATTCATAAATATATATATATATAGGGTATATATGCATATATATATATACAGAGATATACATGGGCAGAAGATACACACACACATATATATATATATATGTAGACATATAGACACATGTCTCCAAGTATGTGGATGGAGATATGCCTATATAACTAGATCCCCATAGGAATATGGGGAGAGAAAAAGATTCATCTAATAGCAAGAAGGGTGATACCTGCTTGAATAGATGCATAGAGAATCTTCTTTCCCTGGTTATGATTGACAGAGTCAGAGGAATGGTCTCCCTGACAAGAAGGAGTCTAGATTCCTTTAAGAATTCAAGCTCTTGAATAACCAGGATGGCCTACGTGAAAAATGCAGAGGATAAGTTCAGTTTGCAGGCAGCAAGTCCAGATCTCTCCAGAACTGCAGTATGTTGAATGGATAGAGGACGCCACTGGAATAAGATACCATTATGACCCACCTATAAGGGCAAAAAGGGTATCAGGCGTCCTTGAGCTGCCACTGAAAGAAAACTACCCCTGGCGAGGAGTCCAAAGGAGATATAGACCAAGCCAGGGAATTGGCCATTCTTTAGGTTTTCACGTGATGAAAGACCTGTGTCTTTTGTCTCAAAAAGAGATTTTAGATGAGATGATAAGGGCAGGGAACACCTGCCAGTCATGGGACATGACTGGGTGAACCCCTCCTAACCATCTGGGATTATCTGCTAGGCAAGATACTAATGCTCTCTAGCAAGGGCCCATAGTGCAAAGCTACTCTGTAGAGTTGCAGAGAGCATGTTGCAGGTTGGTTAGAAGAAAAACGTGGCTGCTTAAAGCTAGTAGGTAACTTAAACTATTCTGCCAAAACAAGGGGGCGAAGAATAGAAGTCAACCAACAAGTCTGTGATAAGAGGGTTTCCAAAAAAGGTTGATAACCTGTTTGGGATTTAGCACTGAGGCTAGAAGGATTGCTAGTGGAGGAGAAACCCTGGTTGTGTGGTGAACAGAACCAGTGGGTTAACCACTAGGAATTGCTGCATTTGCAGCAACTACCAGGGCAGCAGAAAAAAATTTCTTTTTCCCCCTTTTTTTTTTTTTTTTTTAGATTGGGGAAAAAGAAGAAACAGACATAAGTAGGAGTGGCAAGACTCCCTTATTGTCTGATGAGCTGCCCTAAAGTAAGAAAAAAAGAGGAGACAACTCTGGAAGGGAAACTCCCCTTGTGGAATAGGTAGAGGACCATAGGGGCTTACCAGTGTAATAGAGCCACTCTTACAAACCGATTGTTGTAGTAAGAGGGAGGTAAGGCAGAGTTGAAGGAGACTGACTATGTAGTAAGTCTCTGAGAGGTAAGATGATACATGCTAGTACAGAGAAAAACTGTCTTATGGATAGTTGTCACTTCTCTTTTCCCAGAAAGAGGAAGAGAAACCTGTTAACTATAGCATGATCATCATAAAGACTCTTAGAGCAAAAGAAAGGATGTCTCGTGAAGAGAGATCCGGGAGAATTTAGGATGAAATTAGTGTAGATGCTTCAGGTGAAAAGAAGCAGACTGCAACTCTAACCACCAAACAGGAGATGTAATGATAACACAGGTACACTAAAAAAAAATTTTTTTAAACTGCCTCTAATGTTTCGATTGATTTTTACGTTTTTTGGTGCGCTGAATCCAAATCTGGTAACCAATTTGCTCCATCACGTACAGATTTTTTTGCTACATTGGGTTAGCAGTTTGAGGTGAACGTTTCAGATTGAGTGCGATCGAGATAAAAGTTTCTTGGATGAATTCTTTATACTAATTGTTTTAGTAGTTATTCAAATAAGAATAAAGAAAATTTTAACAAGGCATCACATAAGAATAGAGTAATGTCAACAAACACACTGTGATGGTAGCAAAATTGTCTGCACTTAAAACAGCCACATACATGTGCACAACATTGAGCATATAAGAGCGAGGGTTAGACACAAAGCAAAGCAAAGAAATGTGCAAAAAATGTGTACAGGTATGTATGTAAGAATAGAAAAACGCAAACCGCACCATTTGCAATACATGAAGACAAACATCCGATGGTGTGAAAATAAAATTCTAATAAATGAGATCCGACACTGTGGTAATAACTAGCAAATTTTTTATTTCAAAGTTTAGTAAAAACACGAATATTTGTCAACACGTTTAGATTTTTTAAAGCATTCTTGGGTCAATCAATCTCCTGGTGGGGCCCGTTTCTTTTTTCCCCCGAATGCTTTCTCGTGGTGCGCTGCTTGGCGTATTTTTCATCTGGGGTTTCCCGCAGCAGCAACCAGCAGAAATCAGCCATCATAGTGGTGTTCCATCTTCCTTTGGTACTTCTCTCTGCGTCCTTGATGTCCTGGTGAAACCTTTCACCTTGTTCTTCACTGTACGCCCCCAAGTTTTCGGGGGAAAGTAGTTCACATGGGAGTGCAAGAAATGGACTTTCAGGCTCATGTTACAGCCTTGTTCTTTGAAGGCATTGAGCATCCTGGCAACAATATCCTTATAGTTCTCATCCCGCCTGTTCCCCAAGAATTTGAGAACAACATCCTTGAAGGAATCCAGGCTTCTTTTTCCTTCTCAGACATCGTTTCAGCGAATGCTCCATCTGAAATGAGTTCCTTATATCAGGGCCAACAAACACTCCTTCCTTTAGCTTTGCTGCTTCAGAAAGTCGGGGGAACTTTGAGCAAAAGGTACCGAAAGCACTCACCATCTTTTGGAAGGGACTTGATGAATTGCTTAATGAGACCCAACTTAATGTGGAGAGGTGGTAATAGAATTTTATCACGAGGTACCAAGCTCTCATGAAGAACATTTTTCTCACCGGGTCTCAAATACTTCTGAATTGACCAGTCTTTTTTTCCCCAGTGTAGGTCGCAGGCCCGGCTATCCCACAAGCAAAGGAAGCAGGGATATTTGGTGAAACCGGATTGCTGCCCTAATAGCATGGATAGAATTTTAAAGTCTCCACAAATCATCCACTTATGCTCATCATAACGAATCTTCTGAAGAATCAGGCCAAATTCTCGTATTTTTCTTGGAGACTAACAGATGTGAGCAATAGGAACTGAAGCGAATGTGTTTGCTATTATGAGAAGAACACCTTTGTATGTTGTCTTTTGACGAATCAATGAACAGCCGCCATTCAGCAGGATCATACTTGAGTTTACACTTTTCCATCACTAGCTCCGTATATATCGTTGCAAAATACCCAAAACTCTTCCTCTTTGCTGAAATACTACAAAAATTGTGTCTCGCGGTTGCGGTACCAATAAACAGTTGTTCCTGGTGACAATAGATTTTCTGTTTAAGCCGAGAACCTAGCAGTTGGGCAGCATCTTTTGGGAGTCCTAAATCCCGGACTAAATCATTCAATTCAGCTTGAGAGAAAAGTTCAGGTTTCGGATCTGGTTCAGTTTCAAACTCGGAAGTACTGGACTCATCGGGAAAAAGCCATCTGATGAGTCCTCATCATGATCAGAACCGTCCACACAAATATGATCCAAAGATTTTGGTGGTTTCAGGCACAGGTCTTCGTTGCTATGAGGCATAGGCCTAATTGCTGAGGGAAGGTTGGGGTAACTTATTACGTCTTATGTTTAAGTTGTATCCCTTCACAATGCAAGAGCAAAAATAGCAGTCCACTGCTGTGGGTCTCTTTGTTCACGCCACATCATAGGTATTCCGAAACGAAAATGCTTGTTTTTACCTTTCATCCATAAGCGTAGATCTTCCTCACATGTCTTGCACACTTTGTGAGGACGCCACGGTTTGTCTTGATCGCCTAACTTCAAACCGAAATATGTGAAATATACTTTTTTAATAAATGCAGAAATGTTCCTCTGCCGCTTTTTCACGGTATATTCCCCACAAATAAAACAAAAACTGTCCGGAGAGTTGACGCAACCTCTGGCTCTGTGAGCCATCACAAATACACAGCACTGCAAACTACAACTGTAGTGAACCACTTCGGAATAAAGCTGGATTACGACTGAGCAAACAAAAGGTAATAATGAACTTGCAAGAAACTGAAATTTGACAGGAACGTTCATGTCGCAACCACCGTGTTTGAGCGAGCGCGAACGAGGCGAGGCGGAACAGGGAAAGAAAATGCGCCAGCGCGGAGTACTGGATTTAGCCCCCCGCCTCCCAATTGTCCTGTTAATGTATAAAATGAATACAAAACACTCTAAAATATCATGAGGGGTGTTTCTAGTTAGTTAACCATTACAACCTCTATTTTTGGGCCAGAAAATAAACTGCAGTCGGCTAAAAAGAAATTATGTGAACATTCCTTATATGGGTAAGACAATCTAATTTTTGCAAGAAAACGTGACGTGATGGAACATTTTGGCTATTTTTTCCTGGATTCAGCACCCCAAAATCTATAGGAATCAGTTGCAAAACTGGAGGCAGTTTTTTGGTAGTGTACCTGTGTAATCTATCTGAAACCCTGCGACTGCTGGGTTTGCTGACCCTGTTGAGGTTGTGGTTTGTGTAGACCAGTGCGATGTTTCCCCTGTTTGGGAACATCTGTATGATGGGCAGAAGATGGATAAAACATTTTCCCCCCTTGAGGAAGAAAGTTTGCTAGGACATTTCCTACCAACTGGGAAAGAAGAAGGCGTAGAACATCCTCTGGAAACAGGAATACCAGTGGTTAACTGAGCAACCTGGAGTAAAGACTCCTTGTTAAAAAGATTTTCTCCAGTGCAAGGAGTATTTCCCAGTCTTTCTTGTGGCCATTTGTCCAAGTCTGAAACTTGGAGCCAGGCTTTACGTCGTGCCCCTATGGCTATAGCAGAAGTTCTGCTAACAGACTCAAAGGAGTCTAGGGAAGCACGAGTAAGGAACCTAGAGATATTTTGAGCATGACTAACCAATAAGGAATAGTCTGCTCTTTTGGGCTCTTGAAGAAAAGGGGTCAAAAACAGTAATTTCTTCGTGACCTCTTCAAGAGATAATCCCATATAGAAAATATATGAGAGAATTCTTGCTGAAAGCATGGATGCCTGGAAGGTTTGGCGTCCAAAGGCATCTAAAGACTTGGCGGATAAGAAGAGTGCTTTTTAGTACTCTTAATATGCCTCATTGCTGATTCTACAACAATCCAACAAAGAAACGTGGATAGCAACGAAGGACGTGTGAAAATCTTTATTGGTCAAATCAGCCAAAGGCCCGACACAGGCCGTGTTTCGGAATTCCCTTCTTCAGGGGCTAAATGGCTAAAGACAAATACACAAATTAAAATAAACAACAAAAATAGTTATTTAAAAACAAAATCAAACTGGCTAAAACCACGGACATCAATGAATGCATACTAAAACAGTTTTAAATATAAAAATAATAACAAATTAAAAATTTTTTCTAATAAACGGATGTATCAATATAAATATATAAATAAATAAATATAAATATAAATGGTGGAACAAATAAGTACGGCTAACAACAGAACGACACAAAAATGCACCTAAACAGTACAATTGAAAATGAATGAAGAAGAAGCTCCTGATTCTACAACAATGGAATGATGAGGAAGTTGAGTCTTTTGAAACCCTGGAGAGGGGGGCACCTTATATAGAAGATCAGTTGCCCTAGAAAGTGGAGGTACCGTTAAAGGAGTTTCCCACATTTGTAAGAGGAGATCCTGCAAGGTCTGAGGCTCAGGAAGCATGATGTTCTCCTTTGGACTCCAGGGAATATACAGGGATTCTGTATTCCCTGGTGCAGGATCCTGACCAGGTATAGAAATGGCAAGTGACTTTGCCATATCAAGCAGGAATGCTTGAAAAGAAAAATCCTCAGAGGGAAATGCTCTAGAAAGAGGAGGAGAGGCTAGATCTGTTGAAGAACTAGCATTGGCACCCAGGGATCTATCCAAATTTTGAGGAATAGAAGACCCTAAAGGGTGGAGTATCAGATCCCTAGAGGATGGTCGCCGGTACCGCAGGAGGTCGGGACCAGCCACAGTCGGTAATGCATCGTTCATGCTAGGGATCGATTCCAAACTCGGTACCGAGGGAAGCGACCCTGATGAGAGAAGCATGGAAGGTACCGACCGCAATGGTAATGTGGATACCGGTACCGACTCCGGCACCGTATCCGATAGTGGTAGATGAAGGCCAGCCAGTGACAACTCTAACGGTATCGAAGAAACCTGGATCATCGGAACCATGCCTTCGGTACCGTCCAGTATCAGTACCAAGGCGAGTCGGCACCCAGTCATCCAGACTGGAGATCGATTCTAGACTCGGCATCGAGGGAAGTGAGTCTATCGATGCACATCTGGAGGGTACCGATGTCGGTACCAGTACCGGTACCGGGATCGATACCGATACAGGAAGATCGGTCTGCAGCGTATCCAACGGGCCCGCAGGTACCGAGGACGCCAGACTATGATACATGGTGAGGAATGTTTCATCCAACACCATTGCCGATGCCGGGGTATTGGTACCGCTCGAAGCGGATGCCACCACCGAGCATGGCTTAGGTAAGTTCGGAGAGGGGTGAACCTCAGGAACAACCTGAAACCCCACTAAGGATTTGGAGGCCGAAAACTCCCACCAGGGTTTTAAAGCCAGTGTGTCCTCGAGGGCAAGGCCAGAGGCATCTCTATGCTGTGCATGATATCTACCACTCGAGGGCTGGCTAGTCTTAACAGACTGTTTTTGGGTTACCTGATCCTGTGAAGAAGAAACGGTGGCCGGTGCCCTGAAGTTGAATGGGGACCGGGTATCGAGGTGAACTCGATGCTGAAGACTTCTTCCGACTATACTGTTGCAGGAGGGGCACTCCAGCTGATAGTGGTCAGGACCCAAGCAGGGTAGACACCAATTATGAGTGTCTAAAATTAATTTTGTACTGCCACAGTTTGTACATTTCTTAGGGATAGTGGCTGGCGGTTCCATGAAGGAAAGTGAGTAGGCCTAGCAGGCCGAAAAAAACCGTGAGGCACTAACAAGGAAAAAAGTATTTCTTAAAAAGGAAAATTTACAAGAAGAAAGAAAAGAAACACCGGCGGTACCGGTGGCGTAGAGGAAGGCAGACGCGACCACAAGAAAACCAAAAAATAAAAGAAGAATTTTCTGCGGTGACAGGAGGACGTCCTGCCGGCTCCGCGGAAAAACGAAAACTGAGGAGAGGCAGTTGGGAAAGGCGGGAAGGCAGCACGCAGGTGTGTTGGGATGCTTCCAAAAGCGTTCTGATTGGACGCTGGGGAGCGTTCCCGCGCAGACTCCGTCGGTACCGACGTACCCATATGTGAAGGCTCATTCCTGCTTGTTCCTTGAGATGAGGACAGTATGAATTCAAGAAAGCATAGAAGATCTCTAAAGGAAAAAAAAGGGACTATAATAGTTGATATGGAAGGGCAGAGTAGATAGGCCAAATGGCAGTGGTTCCCCAACTTGAGATGGAGACCCCATCGGGTCACAGCATCAGTTAACGGGGGTAACAGAAATATAGCCATTTCCTCATCTCTCTGGACTTTCACTGTGACCTATGCCAGGTTACCAGTCACCATGTGGCCTGTAAGCCAGTGAACATTCATAGCCCTTGTCCCCACCTGGGTAAGCTTCCTGTTAAACTGGAAACCTATGCTGAGCACTGGGGTCTGTAGGCGCACACTGACCAAGGGTCCCCTGCTGTTGCCTCTACTGTTGCTGCTGCCTTCCTGCTTTTATATAAGTGAGGGAGGGGAAGGAGGCTGGATTTCATCATCATTTGCGGTCACCTAAATATTCAGTTGTTAAAGTGGGGGTCATACGGAGAAAAAATTGGAAAAGCACTGCCATATGGTCTTTTTCCTGACATCATGTTTCTATTAACTGTGCTGCATATTAGCATTTGCAATTGTGCGCTAACTGCCAGGAACATGTGACTACACACCGTCTTGAATGCTGTGAAATAAATAAATAAATAAATAAATGTATAGCAGTCTAGAAATGTTTTAAAATAAATAAACATGTCAGGCACTCCCCTAATAGCACAGGACGGGTGCACTTAGCGTGCAATGGTATTGCCACTAATCATGTGGTAAGGGCACACCTTTAGTAAAAGAAATCACAGTTAGACTGAAGCCACAGACAGATGTGCGTATGTGTAAGCACTTACATATTTCATAAAAACGCACTTAAATCATGATTCTACCTATGCTCCGCCCAAACTCCACTGCAGAATATACTTACACCCAGGTAAAGCAAAAGTGTACACCTTACTAACCTTGGAGTCATTTTATAAAAGCCCTTTGATACAGGTAAAACAGAATTTTAGGTGCAGGAAAATTTTAAAAAATTAACCCCTTATAGCCCGATTCAGTCCAGGACATAGAACCTTCTGTATGTCCAGTCTGAATCGGACGTACAAAGGACATCGTGATTCTGATCCCGTGGGGCACATAGAGCCTCGCAGGATCAGAATCGCGATCAGACCTGTATGTGTAGGCCAGGACTGCGATTCAACACAGCCTACATGTACAGGCACTGCTCGACTAACTCAGTCAGAGCTTTTTAATGGAGCCGCGTCTGGATGACATGGCACCAAGGCTCCATTTAAAAGCCGCAATCCTGGCTGCCGGAACAAACGGTTTATTCCCCGCAGCCTGACCCCCGATTTGGCCTCCCAGGGCCAGGGTCGGGCTTTGGGAATGCTCTCTGTCCCCTGACACCATTTCTTGACCTCGGGCCTGCCGATCCTCGATGTCCAAGGAAGTTATTCCACCTTGGAGGTGGAATAATTTCCCCGGTAAAGTCACCGACCCTGGGCTGACATTAGAATCGGCTCTGTACGTCCGGGGCCGGTGACCACCCACTGCCCGTCCTAATGCCGCCCCCCCCCCCACACACACACACTGATCCTCCCCTTTCCCATCTCCACCTAGCTTCCCTGTACCATCCCTGCTATTTTTGGCTCTGAGTGAGCCTGATAGTAAATTAAACAAACCGATTTTAAATGTATCAGCAGTGGAAACTGAGGGCTAAACGAGTTGTATTCATCCACCATTAGTGAGCCCATAAATCATTTTGAACATCAACCTTATTTTGTCCAGTGATTATTTGGTAGGTATCTGGGTGGGATACTATACTCTGAATGATGCAGTTGGTCATGTCTTATACACATTCACACATTAAAAAAATTATAAGGGCCAATTTAAAAAAAGACAGGAAGTCTGTAAGTTAGTTTGATTACCCCAGTTTGAAACTGAGCATTTTTACCAGGTTTTCATTTCTTGTAACTGATGGAATTTAAAAAAAAATAAAAACTTCCATGGAAAAAAATTGATTAAAGCACAGTCTTGTCAAAAACGCACCAAGGGGCGTGTTTACTAAAGAACGCTACCCGAGGAGTGTGGGCTAAGCACATGTTATTGGCACCATGCTAAAACATTCCCCATGCTAAAAAGCTTGCACTGCCTGGGTAGCATGCATATGGGTGGTAACTGGGTTGGGCCGAGGCGTTCCCTCCATGGCACTGGGAACACAAGCCTTGAAAGCCCACGCTGTCAGTGTTTCATGAGGAGCAACTACTGCCAACATATTGATTGGTGATAGTTGCTCCAAGTGGTGTTTTTTAAAGTGGTGGACCACGCCAAATTCAGGGAGATGGCTATCCTCACCCCCCCCCCCCCTCTGCATTTAACATGGTGCCCTGAGCTAACAATGCGGCCCAAGCTGCTTTACTAATGTTAGGCTTAATACACAGGCCCTTGAGAGACTTTTGGCTCAAAGTCTAAGGGGTATGTTTACTAAACCGTCTTAATGTTACCAGCGTTAGTTGCAGTCTTACTGTGACGAATGCCATATAAGGTAGTGGGCGTTCCGGTCTTAAGGTAGCATTTCGGGTTATCACGTGGTAAAGTCCGTTATCGTGTGATAGAGGGAGCCATGGCACGTTAACGCGCTTTAGCCTTAATTAGGCGCGCTGACCTGCAATCACAGCAACAGAGGTGTAGCACACTGGTCAATATTGCTGATACAGTGGTCATGAGTTCGATCCCTCGGTCCCTAGGTCGGAGCAGCTAAAGGCTGACTTGTGGGATCGCGTCGCCATTTTGGGGGATACCCATGTGTTGATGACGCATGCCGCGCATGCGCTGTATCGTGCACATGCCGTGCCGTGCCCTACTACGCCGCGCACACGACGTGTGCGTGTCACGGATGCAACACGAAAAACTATCTCTGGGGCCACATGACTACACGTCAAATACTGTGATTGGTGGCTACGGTGGCTGCCTTTAGTTTACAACATCACATTACTTACACCGGTTGGCCTGAACCGCATCTGCTGCACCTCAGCTTTGGGCACCTTATGACGTGCTTTCGGCGATACAACACCACGCCAAGCCTCTCTTTCGAGGCACGGAACAAAGGTTATATTGTATTAGGCTTGTGTCACTGTTTGTGGAGATGTGTCAGACTGTTACTAACACTCATCTTGCTGATGATGCAGTGGGTATTCGAACCCATAAGCAGTGATTCTGAAGGCATCGTATTAATCAGTGTTCTATGCCTTTTCTCATAGCACAGGCTGACTACACAGCAACTGCAGGTCAACCCAGTAAATGTCAGCTGTGCTTACTGAGATCGGGTAGACCCACAGCTAAGGCACTTTACAGAGTACCTTAGGTTTTCCAGCTGAGGCGATGGTTCATTTTTGGAGGACACACCGATACTTGCTATGGGGTATGTGTACACCATCCTAATGTTGCCGGCGAAACCCCCAGCGATAATGTGAGCAATGCCATATAGGGAGGTGTGCGTGCCGGCGTCCACGTAGCATGCACTGTGTATCGCCCAATAGGAGGCACATTGGCTGTTTATACATGGTAACCTTAACTTCGTGGCAGCGCTAGTAGAAGGTGTATAGAGCTGTAGCCTACTGGCTAATACAATGACCAACAAGCCAGAGGTCATGGGTTCAATCCCTCAGGGGTCTCATCTGATATGGCTATCTGGGGCAATCGTTTTTGCTGCATGTAACAGTCTGCACATCTCTACAATCTGTGCTGCCAACAGAAACACCCTCACCTCATTGCCATCACCTACTGCACCCTATAGGGCAGGGGGGTGTCTGGACCCACCCTCTCAGGGCCAGGGTGGGGGGGACAGGATCTGCCACCAACAGCCCCACACTCTACATCTTTGCAATGCCAGCAGTGGAGAGACATGCTGAAGGGCTGTGGGACCAGCTACCCTGGTCCTGCAGGGGAGAGGGCGCCCTCCAAAGCACTGGATGCAGATCTGTTTGTATCACACAGGGCACTGGCAGTAGGCCTGTAGACGCTCAGATGCCCCCCACCACCACCTGACATTGACCAGCAGTGGGCACTGTCAGTCTTCACCCTGCAAGGTGCTCCAGCCATACACACACTAACTGCAGACAGTCTGCTAGCTAGTACATAATGCATGTTCCTGGAGGAACTGTGTGCACCCAAAAATGGGATGTGAGCACACACACCAAGCAAGTATGTCAGTGATTGGGCCCCAGAATAGGGAACCCATAGATATTACATGAAAGAAATACTGTATAGCACTATGGGGAACCTAGCCATGCCATGGTCACTGCTCAGTCAGGGTGAGAGTGACCTCACAGCATGACATGCTGTGGCCACCCTGTCCGTGCAGGTGGTGGTCGGGCACTACAGTGTCCCAGCCATTGCCCTATGCCCTGTGCAGATGCATCCTGCCCAGGCCGCCCTGTCTGGGCCATACCCACAGTACCTTGCTCCTCATTATGCAGAATGGCAGGCTAACACTGGAAACAGTGCAAGCATTGTGGGCTCAGTAAGGTGTAGGCAGCCACAACACACTGGGTAAACATACACCCACTCCCACACCTATTTCAGCATTGTGCATGGATAGAGGTGGTTAGCAGCCCTGGCCACCACACCAGTCCTGGGCACAGTGCAGGCATTGCTATGGTACTCAATACGGTTGGGGTCACTCCCCGGGGTGGTATACACTGTCGGGAACAAACACTGAATCACAATCCACAGATATCAGAAAGGTTGCTATGATGAATCTCTGTCAACAAATAGTGTTTAACATAGGATGTGTTATCTGACATTAATCAGAGCAACCTTTTGATATATGTGTAACGTGTTCCCAAGTTTAGGACGGCGTTGCTAAGGTATGCAGGTGCTAGTATTGGGAGATGCTAGTCTGCGCAGGGCCCAACAGCCTGACTCTCCATGAGGCATTGGATAGTGGAGCCTGTGGGTGTGGGTGTTTGTGCCACTGCTCTAGGGCAGAGGTTCCCAACTCCGGTCCGGGTGGGCCGAACACGGTTCAGGTCTTCATGCTGTCCCTAATGAATATGCATGGTTACATTTGCATACAATAGGGGCGGGGCATGTAATTACATCTCATGCATATTTATTAGGGACATTCTGACAACCTGAATGATGTTTGGCCCTCCAGGCCTGCAGGTGGGACACTCTGCTCTAGGGATTGCACATGTTAATGGTGTCTGTGCTCTGTAGGGTAAAGTATAGGCGTTTATGGCATGTTTTATTTATCTGCAATAAAGGTTCTGTCTTTCTTACCACGGTTTAGTACTGGGTAAAATATAGGGACATGGTTTGCAGGGGGCCACAGCTGGGACTTGAACCTGTGACCCTCTGCCCCTGAACACACTGGCTGTGTGTACTGCATCACACTGTTGCCACAGAGACAGACCATTCCATGGGGATACCATGACTGTATGTCAGACAGATCGTGTCTGTTGCAGTGCACGGCACACACCTAAACGGGGCTTGGCCGTGGCCTGCTGTGGGCAGCTGCTACTGCCCCCTCCACCACCAGCACCCCTCCGCCACCATGCTGACATGTCCTTATGCCGGTGGTGCTGGTGGTGCACAGTCCCAGGCCAGCCAGTGTGCTGGTAGGCAGCTGCCTATGTTGTGGGTTCTCGGGTGGGGGTGCCTACATGGACATGTGCACTTCCCCCCGGTACCACCTGCCAATGTTATGTGCCCTTGGGGGTACCTGGTGGGTAATATCCCCTGGGACACTGTGGGAAACACACTCGTGCCCATGCTGGACTCTCGTCAGTTGCTGTTTTGCTGCTTCACTGTTTCGGCATTCCTATGTGCCACCTAGGCATCTGCCTAGTCCGCACTGTGCCCCAGCTGCACCACAGCATGTGCCACCTGCAGCCCTCTGTATCCCATTTCCAGCATCAGTACAGTTGCCCTTTCCTACATGCCCACTCTGCTGTTGTGGCACATGTGTATGTCATAACAAACCTGCCCAACATAAACGAGACAAAACCCTGATCACCGCTATTTCAATGTGGGATCATTCACTTTGTAGGGGGACAGAGAATAGACCCTTCCAAACATGATATCTTCTTTTGTATGTGTTGTCAGTAGTATTGCTTTATGTTTACCATTAATATCACTATTGGCCAGCTTTGCTATTGGGATTTCAAATGTGGTTCTGGTCATCTTTTCTGTTTATTTGCCTTTTTGGTTCCTGCACATCTATCACTACTATCACGTTTTTGGGTTTCCCTGCCTTTTCTGTACTTTGCTGACTGAAATGGTTTCTCTGACCTGCAAATGTGCCTAGCGCGAGGTTTTCACTGGCGTTAATTTTCTGAGCTTCATTTCACGGCGTTAGTGTGCAGGGAGACACTCCATGCCCATTGACCCCTTCTCTCCGCCCCTGGGGAGCTTTCCTCCACCCTCTGGGGAGCCTTACTCCACCCTCGGCACACCTTTCCGCCGCAGCAGACGTTATCGTGCGATACATGATGTTATCGCGTGATAATGCACCACTATCGCCCGATAACATCATGTATCACGCGATAATGTTGCAGCTGCACCGTTAGCGCCGTTTAGTAAACATATCCCTAAATTATTTGGAAAAAAACCCTTAGTGCTTTCTGTAAAAGAATTTACTTAAATGTACATATGTTTAGGTATTTTTGGTCTTCCAGCACCTTTAAACAAAAAAATAACTTTTCAAATTTATGCAAATAGTTTGTACCATTTTTAAACCAGTCCTTAAACTGGGACCTACAGTGCTACAATACAGATACCTGAGATATAAACGTGAATTTCTAAGAATATTCACAAAAATGTTGTTATGGTCTGAACTGGGCAAATATGGAGATTTAGGTCAAACAGTGAAGGACTTGCATATGTATTTCAAATCATTTATAGCCTCTTCTGATTTGGAGGAAGCGCAGATTGAATCTATATCTGCTGTCTCATGAGAAACCCTTATGTACAACAATAGCACAGTGCATATGTGTTGATCTATGAGCAGACTGGGGTTAAAAAAATCGATCCTATAGTCATAGTTAAGACCGGCTACAACAGAACTGAAAAAGGACACACACATACCCATAAGCCTACCATTATAAGCCGATTTCCAACACAATGCCTAAACAAACTGGTCCTGATATTAAAGGACTTATGCAATCAGTAACAGCAGTGAAATCATAAATCATTGTTTTAAAAATTGACAGTGCCTCACTATGGGAGTAGTTATTAATATGCTTTAAGGGAATAACATACTATGGGGCCCTTTTACTAAAGTGCATTAGGCTTTTGCATCTAACATGTGTTTAGCACAAACGTGTATGTTATGTGCATAGCCTTCGCAGTAACTCGCAGGGGTGTGGCCAGTATGTTCCCAATGTATTGAAACCATTACTGAATTACCTATTTTTCACACAAAATCTAAATTGTGTTCGATTCTTGCTGCGACTGGCTATTGCCGATCACGGATTCCAAAGTACTTCTAAATTAGCAATCAATCACCTGCTATGCTTCAGGATGAAGACCCTGAGAAGCCTGACTGCATGCTAGAAGTATTGCAACAGTTTACAGCTACAAAGGGAACCCTAGCTCAGGCTCCTGCCTTGGGCTTGCATGATTATTTTAATTTATTCTTTCTGCTTTTTCATGAAAGTACTAGTTTTGCTGCAAGGGTGCTCATCCACATTCATGGAAATAGACAGTGTCCAGTAGCTCATTACTCTTGCAAGCTTGGTAACGTAGCAGCAGGATTTCTTTCCTCCCAAGAGCTGGTTCTGCCCAGGTGGCTGAGCTTACAGCCAGGGCTGACCCCAGAGTTGGTTCAAGGTGTTAACGCCCTAGGCAAACCTTAAGCCTTATGCTCCCCTGGCTGTCTAGATCTATTGTTTAGCTTTGAATGCCCTGCCCTTTGCTGCCTACCAGAAGCTGCCGCTCTAGGCGACCGCCTTGTCTGCTTGATGGTTGGGCCGGCCTAGCTTATAGCTTTGACTAGAGCCTGCCACCTGGCCCACAATAAAATTGTAAATATGTATACTGGCTCTCTATTTTCTTTTGGAGTGGCTCATAATTTTGCTGTCATTTATTTATTTATTTATTTAATTCTCTTATATACCGCGCTATTCTGCATCAGTGCGGTTTACATTGAACAAACTGAAATTACATTGAACAGGGCATTATAACTTGGAGATAACTATTTTACAGGGAACATGGGCTATGGAGGGTTAAGTGGCTTGCCCAAGACCACAAGGAGCACCTGTGGGACTAGAAACCCCAGTCCTTCCGGCCCAAGGTTGCTGTCCTCTAGTGGGATTTGAACCCTTGACCTTCTGGCCTGAAGTACATTGCCCCAACCACTAGGCTACTCCTGACATCATCATCAATTCCTGACATCATCAGACATCACTATTCAAAGCCATGATGATATATGTGACCTGTTAGAAACTATTCAATTATCAAAGGCATTGGTTATTATAAAGTATCAAGCCCATACCAATATGGATGATCCCAGGGCCAGCCCAAGGGTTTCTACTGCTCTAGGCAGGCTCTCCGTGCTGCCCACCCCCCCCCCCCCCACAAATTGCAGCGCTGCAGAGCCCTCCATGTTGCCCCCCCGGCATCCATCTTCGCACCAGAGGGAGGTGGGCTGGCATGGAAATCCCACCTTGCGCTGAAGCGGTGGCTGAACTGCCGCTTCAGCACCGTGTTGGGCCTTAAAGTGCCTGTGCGCATACGGGCTTATGGCCTGCTTCTCCTGCCCCCCTCTTATGCAACTTCCTGCTGGAGGCGACAGGGGCAGTAGGCCATAACTGCAGGCATTTTTAAAACCTGCTGCGGCACTGAAATAGTAGTTTAGCTGCCGCTTCACAGGGGGGAGGGTAGCCATGCTGCCTACCAGACTCTGCTGCCCTAGGCACCACCAAGTTCGCCTAGTGCAAGGGCCGGCCCTGGATGATCCTGTTTCTCATGGTAATGCTCTTGCTGATAGAGCTCTTATTCTGCTTCCTCTCTCCCTCCCTCCTTCAGCTTCATTATTATATACTGCCTTACTAAAGAGAAAGGAATCATGAATGCACCATATTACAGATTTTAAAGCCGTTAATGAATTCCAGGAGAAAGCTTCTAATGAAGAAAAATATTCTTGGCTAAATGCTAAATGTAAGTTATATGCTCATGGTCTTTGGAGGGATCCTGTTGGAAAACTGGTATCCCCTCATTCATTATTTCCATAGAGGCGCATTCCAATATGGCCGTCCAGGCCCCTGTGCTGCCGATCAGAATTGGGACGCCCAGAGATAGACCCAAATCTGATCCCGTAGGGGCTAGGTGTGCCCGTGGGATCAGAATCGGGTCTACAGCCTAAACGTTCAGGCCAGGCCCCAATTCTGATCGCCTGCACAGCCAGCCACATGCCCAGCTACCTCAATCAGGCTCCTGAATGGAGCCTCAGTGCCATGGTGTCCCATTGCCATGGCACCGCAGTTCCATTCAGGAGCCGCGAATGCCGGCCGCTGCCAATGTCCTTCTTTCCCCACAGCTGCACCCTCGATCTGGCCTCCCATGGCCAGGGTCCAGCTGTGGGGAACTTCCTGCACCCCCCTACCTTTCTATTCCTGCCCGACATCCAGCGGGCCTTATTCCACCTCTGTGGTGGAATAAGTCCCCTGTCTAAGTTCATGGCCCCAGACATACAGGGCCAACCTCTGAATCGGCCATGTACATCCAGGGTCACAGCCTGCCCTTGCTCCGCCTCCAGAATGCTCCCTCCCGCCACGTCTAAGCCTCCCCATACAAATGTGTTGTTTGTACAGGGATGTCCATCCCTGCTATTTGCGGGAAAGAATGACCCCCTTAGCTGGTATGTTTTGCCCATGGAATTAATCATGTTTCTAAAGTAGGGATCACTGCTTTAATTTGAAAATATTGGTATACTCCAGAGATTTCTGCAATTGCTAATCAATATTGCTCTTGAGCTTAGTATGCCAACAATATAATGTAAGGAAAGGTGTAGAATGTGGTACAGATTATTTGCCATTCCCTGAAGGTCAATTTCTGTGTATCTAAATCAACGTTATTCAAATCCAAAATGTCAGAAATATGAGTATATGTTGGTATTTAATGATATGTTTGCAGGATGGGTGGAAGTCTGTTATTGTGTGAAAACTGATGCTACCACTGTAGCAAAGAAATTACTGAAAGAGTTTATAAATAGAAACATAGAAACATAAAATATGATGACAGAAAAAGATCACATGGCCTATCTAGTCTGTCCTTCCATAACAACTACAACAGTCCCCTTTTTATCTGCTCTCAGCAGATGCCTCGAAGCTCATCTGGGGCACACACCTGGATTCTGCAACCAGGGCCTATGGTCCAAGAGTGAGAGTCTCCATCAGATCAACTTCCTCGAGCTCCAGGCCATCATGAATGCTCTCCATGCCTCTCGGGCACACCTGGAAAATCAGGTGGTCCTGATCCAGATGGACAACCAGATCACTATGTTCTATGTGAACAAGCAGGGAGGCACGGGCTTGTACCTCCTGTTTTGGGAGGCTATTCGCCTCTGGAAGTTTGCCCTGCTCCATGGCATGGATCTCAGGTTGACATATTTACCCAGTGAGAGCGACAGCTTAGCATATCGCCTCAGCTGGGTTCTTCAACCACATAAGTGGTCCCTCAAGAGTGAAGTGGTGTACTGGATCTTTTGGGAGTTGGGCACCACTGACATGGATCTTTGTTATGGCATAGAATGCCCAGGTAGCTCGGTTCTGCTCCCGGAAGTTGGCCAATGATTGCCTGGCTCAGCATGCCTTCCTTATTCACTGGGGGAGAGGTCTGCTCTGTGCCCACCCCTGATTCCGCTCATCATGAAGAAGCTCCTGAAGCTCCATGATTCTCATCACTCCTTACTGGCCTCAACAGCCATAGTTCCCGTTACTGTTGCAGCTCTCGCAGAAGGAACTTTTTTGCCCTGGCTCCGACCCAGACCTCATCTCACAGAAGAGAAGCTCCTTGTTGCATCCCAACATCTACTCCCTAACACTCACAGCATGGATGCTGGGTAGATAGCCCTCACGGAGCCTGCCCTCCCTGAGGCTGGCACAAAGATCCTGCTAGCATCCTGCAAGGAGTCTATGTGTAAAGCTTACGTGTTCAAATGGTGGTGGTTTGCTGTCTGGTGCGCTGGTCAGGCATTGGACCCCTTTGCTGCCCCATGGAATACCTCTTGTACTATCTCCAATTTTGGGCTCAAGTCCCACTTGGTGTGTTCCACCTCAGCACAATAGGAGCGTTCCTTAAATAGATATTAAATCTTATTTTGGCTTGGAGGAGTAGCCTAATGGTTAAAAACACTGGCTTGGGAACCAAGAGACCAGTGTTTGATTCTCACTAGAACTCCTTGTGGCCTTGGGCAAGTCACTTAATCCTCTATTGCCTCAGAAAAATCCAAGTCATTAATGTCCCTGTTTAATGTACATTACCAAGTTTAAGTTACAATTTAAACTGCTTTGACTGAAATGATAAAGCAGTATTGAACCTATTAAATAAATCCCAGCTGTGTTATCTTCAGTTAGATCTCTCAAGTCTTACAAAAAGTATATAATATTTTAGGAGTTCATTGGCAGCTGCATACTCCTTCTCACTCCCAGTCTTCAGAAGCATCAGAGGTACACCCATGGGAAAAATGTGTCTTTCTCCCCATGATATACTATTTGGTTACCCAATGTCACTCAAATTGGCCCCTAGTATTGCTAACTGAACTTGTGATTTAACTGATGACTCCCTTCTTGTTTATTATCGCAGGTTATCCAAAGGTTTGCATTCCTTAAAGAAACAAGTTCAAGCAGCGGATCCGGAATTGCCTGAAGAACCATGCCATTCCCTAGTACCTGGTGACTGGGTACAGGTTAAGAATATATCAGTGGAAGAACTGCCTGGATTCCCAGTGCTGTTTACTACAAATACAGCCATAAAGGATCAAAGTGTAGGAAAATGGTTACATGCTTCACATTATCGCTTAGTACCACCATCACCAACTGAACATTTGACGCAGGACCCTGTGACTCCAGATCTGGCCCCTGTGACTGCAGAATCTTCACCCATCTCATCATGACTAAGAAATAGGGCACCTCAAGTAAAAGATAAGGATTTGACTTATGAATAATCTTTTGATTATTTCCAGGATTTCTGGAAGACAGTAGTGAATTAGGTAAACTGCTATAAAGTTTCTGCTCAGGTTTACTCTTAACGTTCTCTGTCTGGCCTTTTTCTGGATTATTTAGAAAAAAATACCTTCTTTAGTTATATGAATGCTACTGCTACAGACTGCTGGGCATGTGCTCTAACTCCACATAGTCCAGATGGAAGTCTTCCTTAATGGTAGTTCAATGAGGACTGGAGATATACTGTCACTTATCACCTGAACAACTGTCAAGTCTGTATATAAGCTTGTAAATTAGAGATGCATGAACCCCACATCCCTACTGATTCCCAGGACATAAGGAATGCTAGGAATGAAGAACAAAGGACAGGCATAATCCCCTACCTCTTTATGTCTCATGTTCCAGAAGCTACTGTATGTTTAGAAAGGCTTCATGACCCCAATAAAATGATTAGAGGTAAACCCCTCTCCCCACTTAAAACCTACTGGGTTGGACAGTCCAAATATAAGGACACGTATCAAGGGAAATTTATGAAACATAATACTATTTTTGGTTTCATAATAGGGACTACCTAAGATTGGACCTGAGGCCTTACAACCCACATTGATAGCACCTGTTGTGAAGTTTATGTTATACTTGCAAGATATAACACTGGAAGGGAGCATGAAATTCATCACAGGATTAAAAAGACCTCCATAGCATCCAGTAAAGAAAATTCAACCCTAATTGGAATATTTCTAGTTTCTTATTCCCTCTGTATGAACTAATGCATCATTTAGAATGCTACGTGCCCTCTTCAGAGTTATAGAAGAAGTTTTAAATGAAACTACTGATGCTATAGCTGAATTGATTCTTGAAGTAAAAGCAATTCGTTTAATGCCAATGCAAAATAGATTAGCTTTAGATTTCACTCTAGCTGCTTAAGGAGATGTGTGTGCAATTATAAACACTTCTTGCTGTACTTTCACTCCTGATTATTCTGATAATATTGAGCATTATATTGATCAAGTCTGTGATGTTGTAAAAGTGCTTCATGAAATACTCCTCTCCCGCCTTAGCGAGAAGGGCATCCAGGGAAACACATTATCATGGTGTGCATCATATTTAACAAATCGATGGCAACATGTACGCTCTGGCCCCTCCACATCCGCACCTTTTCTCCAAGAAAAAGGCGTTCCCCAAGGATCATCACTGTCAGCACTACTATTCAACATTTACATGCAGCCCTTATGTAATATCATCCACTCCTTCAACATTAACTGCATGATCTACGCCGACGATGTCCTCCTCTACATGCCTTTCCTATTGGACAAACCAGACCTTGCACCCCTCTTTGCCTGTTTCGATGCGGTCACGGATTGGCTACATTCATAGAAGCTAAAAATAAACTTTAAAAAAACAGAGGTCCTTTTCCTCACAAGGAATTCATCATTCACTCCACCTAGCTCCCTGAAGGTCCGAGATGCTGAACTCACAAGCAAATCATCTATTCAGTACCTTGGAGTTATCATTGACCAACAGCTCAATATGAAGGACCAGATAAGCAATATGGTAAAAGCAGTCTACAACAAGATTAGAACGCTTCGCCACCTGAGACCGCTCCTGGAACCTGAAGATTTTCGATCTGTCTACCAAGCTCTTGTAACCCCACATCTTGATTACACGAACGCCATATTACACGGCCTTCCAAAAGCCACCATAACCCCGCTGCAACTAGCCATGAATGCAGCCGCCAGAATTCTGCAAGGGGCACCAAGGAAGGAACATATAACACCAATATTAAAACAACTGCACTGGCTTCCGGTCCAAAGCAGGATAACATTTAAGGTGCTTACACTTACATTCAAAGCCATTAACAACTGCACCTCTACATCAATCATAGATCTTATCCAGATGACACCCCCTAATAGAACGAGAAGATCAGCTGCTATAAATACTTTGATCCTACCAAGGCAGATAACACAATGCTCACAAGTAGCAAGATCCAGGGCTTTTTCACTATATGCACCTACCTGCTGGAATGCCCTTCCCCCCGCTATCAGGGCTATCAAGGTCATCTCCCAGTTTAGAAAGGCACTTAAACATCATCTCTTCCTACAGTACTATACTGACCAGGGCCACTCCCCACAGCAAGCCACACCCAGTGACCCACATAAACAACCCGTGAGTAACATCCACGTAAGATTGAAACCAAGCATGCCGGACACGGATCCTCCTGACAAATAGTATCTCTTATCACCCTACTATCAGCCAATACGCAGCTGAGCCGATAGGACACAATTGAATCATTTCCAAACATATGCTGTAAGTTACCTGTATATAGCTGTATATAGTTACCCTGTTATTACCTGTACATATACCCACGTTATATTGTAAATCCAGTGCAGACCACCTGTGCTGGACAGTTATGTTTTGATGTAAACCGCACTGATACAGAAGAGCGCGGTATATAAGAAAGATAAATAAATAAATAAATGAGCAATATGAAAGCAAGTGGTCTTTATCTGAGTGGCTTGGATCCCATATTTCCCAATTTAAGACACACTGGAAAAAGGCATTACTTTCTCTCTTTGCTAGTCTTTTCCTTTTATTAGTTATTTGACAAAGACCTAATCCTAAAATCAACACTTCCACTAACCAACTTACCAGAGTGCAGCATTGATGATTTAGTTTCTAATTGGAATAGTACTTTCAGTTCGATTGCCACATGTCCGTCGACCAACAAACTACAAAGCAAGCGACACTCTGCTATATGGTACTCATCTGAGCTGAAGGCCTCGCGCACAACCCTAAGGAAACTTGAAAGACGATGGCGACACTCACACTCTGAAGTTTGACAGAGCTGTATATATCCAACCATCTCACATCTCATCGCATGGCAGTTACTGAATCAATGAGACGTCACCATGCAGTCACTTTAAAAAGATCTCTGAACAAACCTCATGACCTGTTTGCCATAGTTAGCGTTTGACAAATGAACCTGCCTCACAACTTAAATATGAAATCCACCCTCAAATATTTGCTAACTATCTACAATCCAAACTCTGCCAAATTGACAATAACTCGGCTCCTAACATAGTCCTAGTTCCAGTAGATCAAACTCTACTCACTATCTTCTCAATACCATCTAAACGACAAATCGAAGACACCATTGCTTGCATAAACATGACCACCGCTCATACTGATCCTTGCCCTGCGTTCTGGATCAAAGATCTACGAGCTGATCTCAGTCCCATCATATCCAGACTCATGATTCAATCATTTACAACAGGAACTTTCCCTCGTACCCTTAAGCAAACATCCATAAGGCCATTACTAAAAAACAACAAACTTGACCCTCTTAAACCAGAATCATATAACCTATTTCAAGTATTCCATTACTAGCAAAAATTTTGGAAAAAGAAGTACAAAAACAAATTCAGGATCATATAGATCTTAACGCCCCACTGGACTCATGCCAGCACGGTTTCAGAGAATTCCACGGTGTGGAAACGCTTCTAACTACTCTGTTCAGCAGCTTATTATCAGGAATTGATAACATCCGCCAAGGGTTTCGTCCTTGTTTTTCTTGATATCGCAGCCGCTTTTGATTCTGTTAGCCATGAAACGCCTCCTTGAGCGTCTCAAAGGGAAGGGAATTACTGATAAATCACTTGAGTGGTGTAGATCCTACCTTTCTGACAGATGGCAACAAGTACGATCCAACGATACTTCATCAGATAAGTTTCATCAAAAACAAGGGGTCCCTCCAGGCTCATCCCTATCCGCCCTTATTTTTAATATATACATTGCAGCCTATCTGTAACCTGATTCGATCCTTTAGAGTTAACTGCATGATATACGGGATGATGTACTTTTATATTTTTCCGTTTACAACTGAGAACCCTGATCTCAATCCATTAACTAACTGCATAATGAAGTATCCAAATGTATACAATACAAAAATCTAAGGATCCAACACAAGAACACGGAGTTGTTATTTATTACACGTAACCTAATTTTCTATGCTACATCCTTTTTGTAAGTGTATGATGGTAACCTCCAGACCAAGAGCACCATCAGATACCTCGGTGTCACTTTAGACCAGAAATTAGATATGAAAGCACATATTAGTAATATTGTAAGAGCAGTATATCACAAAATACGCTCCCTTAGACACCTTCGATCCTTGCTGGCTAGAGCCAGACGATTTTAGAACCATCTATCAGGCGCTAATCATACCTCATTTGATTATGCGAACTCAATTTTACAAGGTCTTCCACAAACCACCTTACACCCCCTTCAAATGGCTATGAATGCTGCAGCTAGAGTCCTTCATGGAGCTTCCCGGAAAGACATATCTCACCTATCTAAAACATCTTCATTGCTCCCAATTCAAAGTAGACTCACTTTCAAAATTTTAGTAATTACATTCAAAGCCTTCAAAGAACTCTCATCTTCATCAATATCAGACTTGATCCAAACAGCACCCCTCAATAGAGACAGAAGGTCAGTAACACTCAATACTCTGTTAGTCCCTAAATCAATATCACAGTGTACCAAAACTACTTCAGACAGGGCCTTTTTATTCTGTGCACCAAGGTGTTTTGGAATAGCCCCCTCAAAACATCCGAGCAATACCCAGACCTTTTGCAGTTTCGCAAAGCTTTGAAACACTACCTCTTCCTTTTATCTTATCCAGTAAAACAATAAAGACATCTCAACCAACCCACAACCTTCCACTCATACACATACAATACAGATACCCCACAGACCACATACACACAAAAACTGAAGCCATGATGATATTATGACTATGTTTATTAATTATATACCCTGTTATCCGAGTTATATTCTCCTGTTTTCTGTAAACACAAAGTACTGTTGAATTGTGTATCTCACTGTTTTTTGTGAACCGCGCTGATGCCTAATAGTGCGGTATATAAGAGTCTATAAATAAATAAAATAAATAAATATACTGTACCTTCAAATGTTTTGATATGATTCTTGCCCATGAAAATACCATTAGCCCAAGTGAATACACAGATGGCTGTATCCCTTTGATATGATAACATAGACCCATAAAACACAGAAACCCCATATGAAAAGTCTGACATGTGGCATCCTTGAGAGTGATTCTAAAGGGGGGAATGTGAAAGAATAATTTCAGTAGTCTTTTATTTAAACATTTCTTCTCTAAGCAGGATAGTAACTGCTGTCCTAGAGAACTTTAACCCGTATAATCAGAGAGGGGTTAATGAGCACTAACATGCCTTGTGGCTTTGGGCAAGTCAGCAAGTCACCATTGCTTCAGGTACAAAAAGATTGTAAGCCCTCCAGGGACAGGGAGATGCTTACAGTACTTGATTGTAGCTCGCCGTGATCTAAATACTAATAATAAATAAATAAATATCACATTAAAGGGTATTAAACCTGACAGACTGCTGCAATAAAGTAACCATCGCCTGATGCTTCTAGAAGCTGTACCACATAAGGGAAAATAGTACAAGCCTGTGTATGTAGGAGATGAAATGATGTATGTTGTGAAAGGTGGCATGAGATAATATAATGCAGAACACCATAAGGAATCATAATAAGACTTTGATGGACAGTAGAACTGGTTCTGGGCAGTGCCAAAGTGGGAAGGAGAAGTCGAAGTAACCGAAGGTAACATAATGACGTGGCATGATGTGTCAACCTAATGTAACCCTTCCTTTCTGAAAACACTACCATGCTCTAGACACCTCTGACTTGGACTATTGCAACCTGCCTCACACTGGTCTCCCACTGATTCACCTCTCTCCCCTTCAGTACATTCAAAACTCAGATGCACAGCTAATCTTCCACCAGTGTCGCTATGCCCACATAACCCCTCTTCTAAAGTCGCTTCATTGGCTCCCTATCCATTTCTGCACCCAATTCAAACTTCACTCTCTAGCTCCTCATGCCCTCTCATCTCCCCCTTCACCCCTTCTCAGGAACTCGATTTAATCAGGTAAATCACTTTTATCTGTGCCCTTCTATTCCACTACCAATTCCAGACTCTGTTCCATCTTGCTGCACCATAGGCCTAGAACGGACTACCACAGTCAGTTCACCAGACACCATCTCTGGATCCCTTCCAATCCAGACTAAAAATCCAGCTCTTCAAAGCTACTTTTGGGTCCAGACTCCCCTCCCCTCCCCCCCCCCTTTTTCTCCTGTTTACTATGCTTATGTGTTACAACAATTTCCTCTTATTTACCCTGTTCCCCTGTTTTGTTGTGCTTGTCTTGAATAGGTTATAAGCCCTACGGAGAAGGGATTGTTTCTTATGTATATAGGTATTGCACTGTGTATGTCTTGTAGAAATGTTAAGTAGCAGCATTCGAATTGCGCTTGCTAAGGGAGTTATAAATTTTTGCTGTGTAGTGGATCAGAATTTGTTTACTCTCTGTCCCCCAGTACTGGTGTAATAAACAGGTTGGCCTTCCTTTCATGAATCATTGCTTGGCATCTTTGACACTCTTGTAATAGCACTGTAATTTGGGAGGAACAGTAGTGAGATTTTTGAGAAAGAATCGTGGGGATGCCAATATAGCAGATGTAAAAAAAGGAAACTTTTACTTGATTTTTTCCCCTATGCATTCTGCTGAAATTTGTATTTTCTCATTTTAGGTTTCATTGACAGTTTTAACTGGTTTTCATTCCAGCCCAGAGTGAGAATTGTTGAACCATTCCAATGTGTAACTGAAAAAGGGGGAGCATAGTATGTTTTGGCTGCTTATGTATCTCTGTGGATAACCTGTAGACTTTGCCCCCCTTAGCACAGTTCTATAATATGGAAATTCCATTAATAAAGCACAATATAATTTTGCTGTCTGTAAGTACAACTTGAGTTTGAAGATATTCTGGGCAAGTTCTACTCCCCTGACCTCCCCCATGCTTCCCTCTTCTGCCTCTGTCTTCTTCCTTTTACATTCTGCCTAGGTCAGAGGAGGTTACGCTGTTCCTGACTTGTGACCAGGTAAGATGTGCTAATTGGCTTTCTTGTTCCTTGAGCATAAGGAACACTAGGAATGGAGTTATTTTCCTTCATCCTGCCTCAGCCTGTTTATGTTGAGATTTGAGTTGACGGACCTAGGTGTACAATGGCCTTGTTTGTAAAAGAAATGAATTATGGTATGATTTTCTTCTTTTGTGCTATTTTTCTGTGTGTTAAGGAAATAATACACTATGGGGGTCATGTCAAAAGCTCTATTCATGCTTTGGACATCCAAAAACTGGCATAGAGACATTCAAAGCACAGAGTCTGGCTCCAGGTCTATTTTAGAAGCCGCTGTGCGGATGTTTCCAGGGTGAGGACGTCTGAATCTGAACAGGGGGGTGGAGGAGGCATGGCCAGGGCATTCCTAGGAAACTGGAGGCATGGTTAGGGCAATCCTAGGGAGCAGGACATCCCCGCTTGATCACAGAAACGTCATGGACATCCTGCGTCAAGTCTAACTTTAGACCTGCTCCAAGGCACGAATAGTGATGAACAAGCATCTGAAAAGTGTTCATTTTAGCTGAAAAACATCCAGAAGAAAGCACTCTATCATCCCCAGAACAATTTTAATCATAGCAGCATTTGAACCCTGGCTGCCCTGTTCCTAACCCACTACTCTAACCATTATACTATCCTAGACATCTGGATTCTGGAATATGTTTCTGGGGATGTCTAAATAGACTCCCCTACAGATGTCCCTGTCGGGCACATCCAGGTTTGTGAAATCATGTCAGTACCTGGACATGCTGGCATTTGTTTTTCAGACGTTCTGGCTTAGACGTCCCAGATTGCACTTGGACAGATCTTCTAAAATTCCCCTCTATGTGATCACTTTATGTGTTTTCTATAAAGAGAATTTAATATTATGTACTAAGAAGCTTTTCCTGACTTCTGACCAGAGCCAGCTAACAAACTCCTGCTGACATAATTGGACCTGGCTTGCTGTTTGTGTGGAGAAGTAGCCTAGTGGTTAGAACACTGGCTTAGTAACCAAGCAACCAGGGTTCAAGTCCCACTAGCACTCCTTGCAGCCTTGGGCAAGTCACTTAACCCTCTGCTGCCTCAGAAGAAAGGCCTGGCAATCTACTTCCAGTGACACTGCTAAGAAAACCCAGGAGCTTCTGGGTCACCAGGAGTCAGGACTGACTCAAAGGCACACATTGCATGTTTGAGTATGCGTAGAGTAGAGCTGGAAAAATGGCAGAGAAGAGCCCACTAAAGCAAGATTGAAGTGATACATTGATTGGTTTCTGTTTGTGTATTAATATTTGTGCTGTCTCGCGAGGTGACACTTAACTCTGGAATGCCTGCATAATAGGGATTAGGATGGGTGGTGGGATAGGGGTGTTGCTAAGAGGGAAGGGTGTGGAGTTGGGAAGTAAGCTTTGGGAGAGGCATGGATGGGCATGTGGGAATGAATGTTTTGCAGAGTACGCATGGAGTGAATGACGGTGTTAGGGGTGTGCCTGCGTGAGTGACTGCAGCAGGATATTCTGCTATGGCAGGAAAAGTTCGTTTCATGGAATGTGGCGGGCATAGACTCCCTCATTAAGAGTAAAATAATAAGCATACTGTGAAAGCAACCTGCTATGGTGGCATTATTACAAGAAACACACTTAGAGGCCGTGGAACATGCTAAACTGAAGAAGGATTGGGTGGGCATTTCCTATGCTGCCTCAGCTCCCAATTCTAGAAAAACAGGATTGGCCGTCATGATACCCTTTATAGAAAAAGCAGTAGTACATGATCGCCAGAGGAGATATGTGGGGGTTCAGGGGAATTATGGGGGAAAGGTATTGACTGATTTCTGTTTATTTTCCTACTGCTGCTACTGTTCCTGCTGCTCCTAGCTGAGGTTCTTTCCCCCTTCTTTCTCCCCCTAGTCCCTCTTCCTTCTGCTCCTCCCTTTCCTATCTCTTTCGTGTTGACTATGGTGTTCTTTTCTGTTTCTGGCAGTTATTTTATTTTTTTTTTTTTATAAGTTTTATTAAAAAATAAGGAAACATTACAAATTATAAACAAACCTTATCAAGAGGTTGGGAACAACCCTACCTCCATAAT
Organism: Ichthyophis bannanicus; assembly: GCA_033557465.1. Classification (NCBI taxonomy): domain Eukaryota; kingdom Metazoa; phylum Chordata; class Amphibia; order Gymnophiona; family Ichthyophiidae; genus Ichthyophis; species Ichthyophis bannanicus. The sequence goes on along the minus strand of CM066036.1, from coordinate 749,931,824 downwards.
AAATTTCTAAGAAACGATATTTTATAGTCCACATCCAGGAGAAGTCCAAAACCAAAGATAAAGAATAAAACCCACACTGACCAAACCTGGTAACCTCAGCGCGAAACAAGGGTGTAAAGGTTAAAGAAACAAAAATAAACTCAAGAAAACAAATAACTCAACCTTTACCCTTCAAAAATTACAAAAGCTGCGCAACTTCAAGAAAAACATAACGAGTTCCTTGATATATAATATGGCACCTGCAGGGGAATTTCAAGTAAAACAATGCGCCCAGGGCCAGAATGCGTGGGCGAATCTCCAGAAAGGCTCTTCGCCTCCGCTGAGTGGCCCTCGAGACGTCAGGTAAAATTTGTATGGCAGAGCCACAAAACGTCTCAAACTTTTTCTTGAAGTATGCGCGAAATATTCTCTGTCTGTCCAAATCAGAAGCCACCGTGACTAACAGCGTGGCTCTCGTGGAAATTTCATTGTGAGAGGATTCCAAAAATGCTGAAATATTTAAAGAAGCCGAACCCTTAGATTCTCCCTCAACTCGTCCTTCCTGAGGCTCAGCCTGAAGGGCCATGTCTCTGGAAGGAAGGTAATAAATATTAGACAGGGAAATGGCTTCTACATCAGAAATCATCAATACTTCTTTCAAATATTTATGAAACAACATAAGAGGTGCCAAATAATGCGTTTTAGGAAAATTCAACAGTCTGAGATTCTTGGAACACAAAGAGTTCTCAAGAACTTCATGCTGAAAGCGTAAAGAGGTAACATCCTGAACTAAAGAAGTAACAACTGCCTGCTGAGGGGAGAAGCGAGTCTCAAAAGAGTCAACGCTTTTCTCTACAGCAGACAGTCGGGACTCCTGATCTGAAAACTTTACAACAGTTTCTTTCGAAAAAATAGAAATCTTTTGGAGAGACGAATCCAGAGCCGATTCCATTCTAGATAACATAGTCCAGACATCTTTCAAGGAAACTTCATCTGGAATTACACGAGGTTCACCAGAGCCAGCAAATGAGACCACAGATGGCAACGGAGGAGGTAATGAATCAGCGACAGAGTCCATCCGTAGAAAGGAAGAGGAAAGGGTAGGCGGCTCTATTTTATCAAGACTAAGTTCAGTGGAAACAACTAGAGAAGAAGCCTTGTCTCGATTTACCAGGGAGGAGTTCACCGCGACCGGGGAAGAAACAGAAGACCCAGTACTTACGGTCGACTTTTCATCAAGGGAGGCATCCAATACAGTGTTCTGTGACGATGGCTTACCAACGGAAACATGTGCATCCATGGGCCCGACAATTTTTACCGCCTTTGGTTGAGCCGCTGGCAGCAAGCGTTTCTTCCGTTTCCCCATTCACGGTAACTTCCAAGCACCGAATCTGCGCCAAAGGGGCGCCAAAGGGGCAGGACCTGCCCCTTTGGTCACGCCCCTTCGGGCACGCACCACGGGCACGCGCCCGCTACGCGTCCCGCATCGGAGGCAAGATGTTATAGCCCCAAGAAGACCAGCTGCCCCAATCAGAGGAGTGGAAGCGGGAGACCAGGCCAATCAGGTAGGTGTCAGCAAAAGCCAGGAAACAATGAACTGCTCAGCGTCCCGCGTCGGAGGCAAGATGTTATAGCCCCAAGAAGACCAGCTGCCCCAATCAGAGGAGTGGAAGTGGGAGACCAGGCCAATCAGGTATGTGTCAGCAAAAGCCAGGAAACAATGAACTGCTCAGCGTCCCGCGTCGGAGGCAAGATGTTATAGCCCCAAGAAGACCAGCTGCCCCAATCAGAGGAGTGGAAGCGGGAGACCAGGCCAATCAGGTAGGTGTCAGCAAAAGCCAGGAAACAATGAACTGCTCAGCGTCCCGCGTCGGAGGCAAGATGTTATAGCCCCAAGAAGACCAGCTGCCCCAATCAGAGGAGTGGAAGCGGGAGACCAGGCCAATCAGGTAGGTGTCAGCAAAAGCCAGGAAACAATGAACTGCTCCTCTGGCAGTTATTTTAGTCTATTGTGAACCGCTTTGGTGTTTTCGTAAAGTGGTATACCAAGTATTAAATAAAGATAAAAGATAAAGAATGAACCTTGTTTTGATGTTTTGCCCAGATTTGGAGTGTTTTAGCAGAATTGGAGGATGCCCCAGTGATAGAGGCTGGAGATTTTCATAGAGTAGCAGATCTTATCTTGGGTAAACTCCAGCCAAAAAGACAGGGGATGATGATCAAAGTGGGATACAGTGGATGTATAGAGAGGGCAGACAGCTGGATGTGTTGCAATTACTACAATATACGTATATTTTTAGGGCACGTCCAACTCAGAGTAGATTGAATTATATTTTGATTTCTGAAATCTGATTTCTTGTTTGCTAGAGTGAAAGGGGCTGATATTGGACAAATTGTCATATCAGACCCTGCCCCCATTTTATTGGAGTTTAACTTTGTAAGAGCAGGTGGGAGAGTATTATGGAGAATGTCAAATAGATTTGAACCATGATCCTGAATTTGTGGTATATAAAGGGCAGCAGTGGTAGAATTATGTGAAATTTAATGGGATACACCAGGAGGATCTGAGATTGTTTTAGGAGATGGCCCTAATTTCTTACACCTGCCAGAAAGCAGAGACTGAATGCAATGTTAGCTAAACAGGATGGGCAATTGCACCTAGTTCAGGGGAAGATGGCAAACATAGTGACACAGGAACTTAAGAGTCACTTTTTTCAATTACATGCCTCAGCAGACATTGCTGCAAGAAGAAAGGTGGGGAGGCATTGGCAGTGAGTTAGATATAAAGAAGGCTTTTGATAAAATCTCTTGGGATTATTTATGGTATGTTTTGAGGAAGTATGGATTTGGGAAGGACGTGATAAACCATATTAAAGTTATGGATCATAGGATGAGAGCCCAAGTCCTGGTTAATGGCCAGCTGTCTAAAGTATGTGGATAGGAGATGGCAAGCATCAACGTTGTCCTCTGTCTCCTGCATTGTTTGCTTTATGTATTGAATCCTTTGCAATGACACTAGCAGGAGCCAGAGATATAACAGGAATTTTAGTGTATAAAGTTAATGCAGCGCTGTTGTGGATGACCTGTTCGTAATGATGAATGATCCAGTGATATCTTTACCGCATGTGCTGGAAATGTTCAAGGCCAGCGTGATTGCCTAGGGCAGCAGACCCCAATGAGTGACAGTGTCATCCTCACCCACCCTCCCAGCGAAGCGGCAGTTCAGTGCCACCCAGCCCACCATGCCACCCCCCCCCCCCCCTGGTATCCATCTTATCGCCTGGGGAAGGGAGGGAAGGCAGCACAGCGATCTCTCTGCTGCATCAGGAAGTTGCATCAGAGGGAGGCAGGAGCAGCAGACCGTGAGCACACCAGCATGGACACTTTAAAGCTTGACTAGACAGATGAATCACTATGCTGCCTCCCCTCCCCCAGGCGAGCAAATGAATGCCATGAGGGGAGGGAAGTTTAGCAGCACAGGTGGAGCCACATCCTCGGGGGCAGTATGGAGGGTCTGCCTAAGGCAACAGAAACCCTCGGGCTGGCCCTGGAAATGTTAGAGCTATTTTCTGAGATATCAAGATTATGGATTAATTGAGGGAAATCAGTAGCATTAGATATAGCAGAGAAGGTTCAGTTTATTAAAATGGTGATGATGCCAAGGGGCTTTATGTTTTTCAAAATTTATCCTTGGTAATAATCAAAGTAAATATGGCTAAGGGGGAAATAATTTTTTATGGAGATACTGGAAGTTGACGATTCAGCTCAGAGTTCTGTAAAGGGCGGTGAGCAATAGAGATCTTAGAATGCCGAGTCTACAGTTCTATAAAGTATATTGTCAGTTATGCTTTGCTCAAGATGGCTTTTGGGTGTATTCGAGTTTTCTGATGTGATATTAAAGGAGCAATTGGTGTGACTCATATTCTTTGGCATATGCATTATATAGTGCAACCCTCTGCCCTTTGCTGATGGCCCACAGAGTCCTTGTCTGGCCCACTCATTGGGCTTGGAATAGGATTTATGAAAAGTTGTACTTGTCTCCCCGATAGTTTGGCTGTCTTCCGATTTATGGAAATGTAGAGGTTTTACCAAATGGGTCATTCAGTTTTTCAGAAGTGGCCACAACTGGTAATATACCAGATAAGTCAGTTCTTGGGAGTGGAAGGTGAACCATTTAGGAAATCGGCAAATCTGTAGGAATATGGCCTGGAGCATAATAGGTTTTCTGGCAATGCACAGGTAAGAGATCTTATTGGACTGAGGTGGACAGCAAAAGGCTGGTTATTCCAGCTGGGCTGTCTTGATCAGATTTTGATAGAAAGGTCATTAAATGTTGGACTGGAGTCCTGGTTGTATAAGACATTATGTCAGAAAATGGGGATACGTTTTGTCCCTCTATATTGTAGAAATGGCTGAGAGAATTGAATGGAGAGCTAGATATGGATGATTTTTATGTGACAAAATGCTTTTTGAGGCATCCAAGATCTCCAACAGAGGTGAAGATGATATGGTACAGAAAGAAGAAAACAGGACATTGGTCACCGGAGCCTGCAGAATCAAAACTTAAACCCACCATCTCTGAAGAACCAGTATGCAGCCCTGGAAGTGGAGGAGGCAAGAACGTCCCAGGAACAAATGGAACCAGAGCTAAAAAAAATCCAAAGTAGCTAAATCAGTAACCACAAGGAATCGAAGGATAGTGGTGTTTGGTGACTCCTTTCTGAGAGATACTAAGGGGCCCATCTACTGACCAGACTTGATGTCCTGGGAAGTGCTGTCTGCTAGGTGCCAAAATCAGAGATGTTGCCTTGGACAAATCACTTAACCCTCCATAAAAGGAGTGGGTGTGTCAGTCTTAACATAGCAAAATGGGATTTTTGTGGGATAATGTGTGCTGAGCACATTATCAGGTGAGAAACTAAGCACGTTAAGACGTGCTAATCTTAAGTAGGTGCACTGACTTGTAAACAAAGCAACAGAGGTGTAGCACAATGGTTAATACACTGACTGATGGTACAGGGGTCATGAGTTTGATCTCCCAGTGTGCCTAATGAATAAGGTTGGCTGAGGTGTTACCCTTTATGTTCAAGTACTGCTTTTCGAGGCATTTTATTTTTATTTTAATTAGTGCTGCCAGCAAACGCACCCTCACAGTGCCGTAACCTAAGGTGCCGCATAAGGTGCCCTATAAGGCACTCCATAGGGCACATTATAAAGTGCACTGTCCACCAAGGCACCCTATAATGTCCCCTATAGGACGCCTTATAAGGCGCTTTATAGGGCACCTTATAAGGCGCTTTATAGGGTGCCCTATAAGGCGCCTTATAAGGCACTTTATGGGGCGCCTTAAGGTTACAGCACTGTGAGGGTGTTTTTGCTGGCAGCACTAATTTACATTAAAAACAGACAATGCCTCAGACAGGCCTATCAAATAACTCCACTGTGGGATCAAACCCATGACCTCTGGCTCCACAGACAGTGAAGTAACCAGTGGGCTACAGCTGCTAACAAGCCCCTGGCTGGCTACAGAAGGACTGCAGGGCACCACACAAACTGTCTGCTGTGGTTAGCAGGATAGAGTCAACCCACCCATACCCATGATGCACTGCACATGCAAATCAGCAGTCTACAGATGATCACAAGATGGGATATGCACCCCAACAGCACCTCGGCCTGGTAGGGGGAACTGATCGAGTGCACCCCCACAGCGCCTCAGCCTGGTAGGGGAAACTGACCAAGTGCACCCCCACAGCACCTCAGCCTGGTAGGGGGTGCCGACGGTGTGTGTTAGTGGCACAGAGTAGCTACAGACTGTCACATTGTGTGGGTACTGTGCTCACCCTGAGGGTGAGGTGGGGCACCCAGCACCAGGTCCATAGCACCTTCCAGGGCTGAACTAGGCCATGTTGCAGGTACCCATCAGTGCCAGTGTGTGTGATAGGTAGTTCCTGCAGACACACCTAGGATGCATTAGTATCCATCAGGTCTGGGCATGATGCACCCCAAATAGTGCATATTCTGTGTTGGTAACATGATATAAGTGAAGGGTGTATATGGATCCATAGGCAGATTACATACCACCACCACCACCCAAGCCACCCTCCATGGCTCAGGGTGGGAGACAGGATCCTCCACCAACAGATCCACATTCTACCTCCCTGCAATGGTGGCAGCAGAGGGGGGGACCATCAACCCCAGTCCTGCTGGGGAACAGACACCCTACAGGGCAGCCAATGCAGAGCTGTACACATCCACAAGGCAATAGCAGAAAGACAGTAGGCCTGGAAATGCTCAGCTGCCACAACCCCATTCTCCAGCAGCAAACACAGTGAGTCACCAGCTGCTGCACCCTGCAAGGTGTTCCAGCCATACACATATAACTGCAGACAGCCTGCTAGCTAGTTCACAGTGCATGTTCCTGGAGGAGATGTGTGCACCCAGAACTGGGATGTGAGCACACCCACCAAGCAGATAAGTCAACAATTAGGCCCCAGAAGAGAGAACCCATAAATATCACTAAAGAAAAATGCTACATAGCACTATGGGGGAACCTAGCCATGATGTGGTCACTGCTCAGTCAGAGTGAGAGTGACCTCCCAGCAGGACATGCTGTGGCCACCCTGTCCGTGCAGGTGCTGGCCGGGCACTACAATGTCCCAGCCATTGCCCTATGCCCTGTGCAGATGCATCCTGCCCAGGCCGCCCTGTCCAAGCTATACCCACAGTACCTTGCTCCTTATTATGTACATTGGCAGGCTAACACTGGAAACAGTGCAAGCAGTGTGGGCTGAGTAAGGTGTTGGCAGCCACCACACACTGGGTAGACAGACACACATTCCCACACCTATGCCAGCATTGTGCAACTATAGAGGCTTTTGGCAGCCCTGGCCACTGCACCAGTCCTGGGCACAGTACAGGCATGGCTATGGTACACAATATTGTTGGGGTCACTCCCCAGGGTGGTAAACACTGTCAGACACCAGACCTGAAACACACTCCACAGACATCAGAGAGGTTGCTATCATACAGCTCAATGAGCAGGTTTTGCTTAACTTAGGAATTGCTATCTGCCAGTAATCATAGCAACCGTTTAATATATGTATACTGTATTCCCAGGTTTAGGGTGGCATTGCTAAAGTATGCAAGTGCTAGTATTGGGAGTGCATGCAGGGCCCAACATCCTGCCTCTCCAGGAGGCTTTGTATAATGGAGCCTGTGGGTGCGGGTGTGTCTGCCCCTGTTGGCCGCTGCTCTAGGGCAGAGGTGCCCAACTCCAGTCCTGGTGGGCCAAACACTGTTCGGGTTTTCATGCTGTCCCTAATGAATATGCATGAGATACATCTGCATACCATGGGGGCGGTGCATAGAGATGCAGCACAGCCATATTTATTAGAGGCAGCATGGAACCTGAATGGTGTTTGGTCCTCCAGGACTGCATTTGGGAGACTCTGCTCTAGGTAATGCACATGTTTATGGTATCTGTGCTCTCTAGGGTAAAATGTAGGCGTTTTGGGCATGTTTATGTTATCTGCAATAAAGGTTCTGTCTGTATTAGCACGTTTTAGTAGTGGGTAAAATATGGGGACTGGGTTGGCAGGAACCACAGCTGGGACTTGAATCTGTGACCTTCTGCTCCTGAACACACTGGCTGTGTGTACTGCACCACCATGTTGCCACAGAGACAGTGCATTCCCTGGGGATAGCATGACTGTTCGTTAGACAGGGCCTGTCTGTTGCAGTGCATGGCACCCACCTACACAGGGCTAGGTCATGGTCTGCTGTGGGCAGCTGCCATTGCCCCCTCTACCACCAGTACCCCTCTGCCACCATGCTGACATGCCCTTCTGCTGGTGGTGTGCAGTCTCAGGCCATCCAGTGTGTCGGTAGGCGGCTGCCTATGGTGCGGGTTCTGGGGTAGGGGTGCCTGCATAGCAGTCCATGCTTCCCCCCAGCACCGCTTGCCAATGTTCTGCGCCCTTGGGGGTACCTGCTGGGTACTATCCCCTGTGACACTGTGGGAAAAACACTCATGCCCATGTTGGGCCCTCATCAGTTGCTGTCTGGCTGCTCTACTGTTTCAGCATTCCTATGGGCCACCTAGGCATCACCCTAGTCCTCACTGTGGCCCAGCAGCACCACAGCACGTGCCGCCTGCAGCCCTCTGTGTCCCCTTTTCCAGCATCTGTCCAGTTGCCCATTCCGACATGCCCGCCCTGCTGTTGCGGAACATGTGCGCGCCATAGGAAACTTGTCCAATGGGGAGGGAAAACCCTGATCAGCGCTATCAGAACTCCTCCTCCTCATCTCCCCTACCTGCCTCGTCAAAGATAAAATCTGCCGCTTCGGAGGCGCGCGGACAGAACGGGAGCAGCAGCCATCATGGAGGGAGTTGAGCGGGAACTCCTCCTCCTCATCTCCCCTACCTGCCTCGTCAAAGATAAAATCTGCCTCTTCGGAGGCGCGCGGCCAGAACGGGAGCAGCAGCCATCATGGAGGGAGTTGAGCGGGAGCTCCTCCTCCTCATCTCCCCTACCTGCCTCGTCAAAGATAAAATCTGCCACTTCGGAGGCGCGCGGCCAGAACGGGAGCAGCAGCCATCATGGAGGGAGTTGAGCGGGAGCTCCTCCTCCTCATCTCCCCTACCTGCCTCGTCAAAGATAAAATCTGCCGCTTCGGAGGCGCGCGGCCAGAACGGGAGCAGCAGCCATCATGGAGGGAGTTGAGCGGGAGCTCCTCCTCCTCATCTCCCCTACCTGCCTCGTCAAAGATAAAATCTGCCGCTTCGGAGGCGCGCGGCCAGAACGGGAGCAGCAGCCATCATGGAGGGAGTTGAGCGGGAGCTCCTCCTCCTCATCTCCCCTACCTGCCTCGTCAAAGATAAAATCTGCCGCTTCGGAGGCGCGCCCGTGCCTTGCGGGCCCGCACCTGAGGGCCTCGCCAGAGGGCCCTTTGGCGTGGCCCTTAGGCGTTGGTCCTGGGCATCTGTTGCTGAGGGTAGCACTGATGTTATGATTTGGACTGTGGTGACATGCTGCTGTTTTGTGGTAACTCGCTGTTCCATGTTCCTCTTCTTCTCTTATCTGTCTAACTGTCTCTGTCCTCTTTTCTGTCCTATCATTTAAATGGCGTTCTTTTCCTTTTCTCCTTAAATGATATGGTATTGTAAACCGCTCTAATGCCTCTGGCCTGAGCGGTATATCAAATTCAAAATAAACATAAACATAAACATATTTCACTGTGGGCTCATTCACCTTGTATGGGGACGGAGCATAGACCCTTCCAAAATTCATATCTTTTTATGGAGCTTTCTCGGGAGTGTTTTTTGATGTTTCCCATTAATATCACTATTGCCCAGCTTGGTTATGTTTCTTTTATATTTTCTTCTGGTCATTTTCAATGTTTATTTGCCCTTTTGTTCTGTGCACTTATCACTTTTTGTAGGTTTCCCTGGTTTTGCTGTACATTGCTGACGGAAATGGTTTCTTTTTTCTTTAAAACAGCTCTAACGCCAGGGTTTCACTGGCGTTAGTTTTCAGCCCCGGATTCCACAGCGTTAGTGTGCAGGGAGCCTCTCCCCTCCCACTCTCCGCCCATTAACCCTCTCTCTCCGCCCCTGGGGAGCCTTCCTCCGCCCCCCAGAAGCAAAAACACGAAGTAAGGACCTTTTCAAGTACATTTGTAGCAAAAAACCTGTGAGAGAGTCAGTTGGTCCATTAGATGATAAAGGGGTTAAAGGAGCACTAAGAGGCGACAAGGTGATAGTGGAGAGATTGAATGAATTCTTTGCTTCGGTCTTTACTGAGGAAGATGTAGGGATGTTACCCATGACTGAAGTGGTATTTAAAGGTGCGGAAGAATTGAAGGAAATATCGATACATCGGGAAGACGTATTACAACTATTAGATAAACTGAAGAGTAGCAAATCACCTGGGCCAGATGGTATACATCCAAGGGTGTAGAAAGAACTGAAATATGAGATTGCAGACCTGCTATTAGTAATCTGTGAACTATCATTAAAATCATCTCTAATACCTGAAGATTGGAGGATCGCCAATGTAACACCAATTTTTAAAAAGGGTTCCAGGGGTGATCCGGGAAACTACAGACCGGTGAGCCTGATATCAGTACCAGGAAAAATGGTAGAAACCATCATAAAAAATAAAATTACTCAGCATGTAGATAGTCATGACCTAATGGGAGACAGCCAACATGGCTTTAGACAAGGAAGATCTTGTCTTACTAATCTGTTATGTTTTTTTGAAGGAGTGAATAATCAGGTGGACAAAGGTGAGTCGGTTGATATTGTGTATCTGGACTTTCAGAAAGCCTTTGACAAGGTCTCTCATCAGAGACATTTGGCAAAACTAAAGAGTCACGGGATAGGAGGCAGTGTACTATTGTGGATCAGGAACTGGTTAAAAGATAGAAAGCAGAGGGTAGGGCTAAATGGCCAATTTTCCCAATGGAGAAATGTGAATAGTTTTGTACCCCAGGGATCTGTGCTGGGTCCGCTGCTTTTTGACATATTCATAAATGACCTGGAAAGTGGAATAAAGAGTGAGGTTATCAAATTTGCAGATGACACAAAACTATTTAAAGTTGTTAAAACCCAAGAGGATTGTGGAAAATTGCAAGAGGATCTTGATAAATTGGAAGACTGGGCATCAAAATGGCAGATGAAATTTAATGTGGACAAGTGCAAGGTTATGCACCTAGGGAAGAACAACCCAAACTATGGTTACACAATGCAAGGTTCCACATTAGGAACCACCACCCAGGAAAAAGATTTAGGCGTCATTGTGGATACCATGTTAAAACCCTCGGACCAGTGTGCAGCAGCGGCCAAGAGAACAAATAGAATGCTAGGTATGATAAGGAAGGGAATGGAAAATAAAACAAAAGATATTATAATGCCTCTATATCGTTCCATGGTGAGACCGCACCTTGAATATTGTGTGCAATTCTGGTCGCCGTATCTTAAAAAGGATATAGCGATTTTAGAAAAGGTTCAGAGAAGAGCCACCAAAATGGTAAAGGGGATGGAAGGATACTCCTATGAAGAAAGGCTAAAAAGGTTAGGGCTCTTTAACCTGGAAAAGAGACGGCTGAGGGGAGATATGATAGAAGTCTATAAATTAATGAACGGAGTGGAACGGGTAAACGTAGATCGATTGTTTACCTTATCAGAATATAAAAAGACTAGGGGACATGCAATGAAGCTACAGGGTAAACTATTTAAGACTAATAAAAGAAAATATTTTTCCACTCAACGTGTAATCAAACTCTGGAATTTGTTACCAGAGGATGTAGTAAAGGCTGTTAGTGTAGCTGTGTTTAAAAAAGGTTTGGACACGTTCCTGGAGGAAAGGTCCATAAACCATTATTAAGAAGGGACCCAGGATATCAATGCTTGAACCAATACAAGCATTGTGGAACCTGTGTCCCTTGGGGATACTGCTAGGTACGTATGACCTAGATTGGCCACTGTTGGAAACAGAATACTGGGCTTGATGGACCTTGGTCTGACCCAGTATGGCATATCTTATGTTCTCCGGGAGCCTTTCTCCACCCTCAGCGCTCATTTGTGCCGCTGCGCGCGTTATCGTACACTAAGGTACCTTTGCGCCTGATAAAACGCCATTATTGCGCGATAAGGTACCTTATCGCGCGATAACATCGCCGGGCGCAAAGTAAGACGGTTTAGTAAACATACCCCTAAGTTACAATGTAAACCACTTTGACTGAAATAATATAGCTGTATAAAAAAACTGTTAAATAAAGCAGTCAGGTGCACAGGTAGCATTCTCCTCCATCCTCCCTGCTGAGGCTAGAGGCATAGAAGCTCACGTTCTAGAGATGAATTCATAGCAATATAGATGGTATCATGCAATCATTTTCTAAGGGCTGCTGAACAGAGATGGTGTCTACTATCAAAAAAGGGTTGAAGAGTCTTGTGCAGAAGAATGGCTAACCTACTGAAGCAGGCTTTAAAATAGATATACTTAGGATGGGTGAAAGCCTCCAGGTAAGTAAATGCCCTAAGGTAAGTAAAACATTACATACCTTTGTAGAAATGAGAAAAATGGGCAACAACTGCAAAGTGGTATGCCTTTAACAATATAGGTTGATTTGGATTTAGTGGCAGTCACAGAGATATAGTTCACGGAGAATCATCACTGAGATATAATTATATCTGGTTATAATTTATTCAGGAAGGACAGGGGGGGAAGAAAGGGAGGAGGAGTGGTATTATGGGGGTCATTCCAATTGGCAAATAGTAAGGTTGAATGTCCGGGTTGGACGTCCAACCCCTGTTTAAGCCCAGCACTCAATTCCATACCCAGCCTTCCCCACATGTACAGAGGGCTTGTGCAGAGAGCACCGTATGGGAGCAGGAGGGGTTGGATGGAGGCAGAGAATGGGCAGAGCGGGGTCAGGCCGCAGCATCCAGACATAGAGGGCCTATTCTAGTTAGGGCCCTGTAAGTCCAGCATGGGAAAGATGGATGTGGGACTTATTCTACCTTGGAGGTGAAATAAGTCCCATCAAAGACAGCAGTTGGGACAGGTAGCTCCCCCAACGCAGGCAGCCGCGGCAGGTGAGGCCCCTCCACCTGATCCGGGTCCTGGCTGAACCGACCGAGAGTCGGGCAGTGGGGAAAAGAAAATTTATTCAGCGTTGGGCATTCTGCACTCCTGCTGGGTGTCCCGGTGCCATGGCAACAGGATGCCACGGCACCGGCACACTAGCAGGAGCACAGGGCGGGCTGGCCAGGCAGAAGGGAGGATGTCTTGAGCTGCAGAATCAGGGCCATGCCGGGCAGTCTAAGTGCCCCGATTCTGCAACCGCAGGAACATCTAGCTCCCGCGGTTGCAGAATCAGGTACATATTGGACTCGTCCATTTTTTGCCCTGATCAGAATCAGCTTCCACATATATAAAATAATACTAAAGCAATAGGATTGCAGGTCTACAAGAGGAGGCGGCACTGGGGGTTAAACTGGAAAGAAGGAATGGAGCATCCATTTGCTTTGGTGTAAAATACAGATCTCCTTCACAGGCAGACGTGGATAGAGATTTAATTGAAAACATTCATGGTATTGCTATGAAAGAAAAGTACTACTGATAGGTGATTTCAATATGCCAGATGTTTGGGACATTCCCTGCTACAGTATCTTCTAGGAGATCCTGGATTATCTACAGGGAGAACTATTCCAGCAACTAATAACAGAATACACGTGGCAGAAGGCCATATGGAACCCAGTAGTTACAAATGGGGAGTTTTTCTGATACTATAGTGGGTGATCATCTCTCATCCAGTGATCATCGGATGATGTGATTCAGTATTAGGACATAGATAGAGATAGTTTATTCAAAACCTGGAAACAGCACAAGCACTGGCAAGTCAAATGCAAGGCATTGATAAGGCAGGCAAAGGGAGAATTTGGGAAGAAGCTTGCTGCGGAAGCAAAAACGCGAAGTAAAGACCTTTTCAAGTACATTCGTAGCTAAAAACCTGTGAGAGAGTCAGTTGGTCCATTAGATGATAAAGGGGTTAAAGGAGCACTAAGAGGCGACAAGGCGATAGCAGAGAGACTGAACGAATTCTTTGCTTCAGTCTTTACTGAGGAAGATGTAGGGATGTTACCCATGACTGAAGTGGTATTTAAAGGTGCAGAAGAATTAAAGGAAATATCGATACATCGAGAAGATGTATTACAACTATTAGATAAGCTGAAGAGTAGCAAATCACCTGGGCCGGATGGTATACATCCAAGGGTATTGAAAGAACTGAAATATGAGATTGCAGACCTGCTATTAGTAATCTGTGAACTATCATTAAAATCATCTCTAATACCTGAAGATTGGAGGATCGCCAATGTAACACCAATTTTTAAAAAGGGTTCCAGGGGTGATCCGGGAAACTACAGACCGGTGAACCTGACGTCAATACCGGGAAAAATGATAGAAACCATCATAAAGAATAAAATTACTCAGCATGTAGATAGTCATGAACTAATGAGAGACAGCCAACATGGCTTTAGACAAGGAAGATCTTGTCTTACTAATCTGTTATGTTTTTTTGAAGGAGTGAATAATCAGGTGGACAAAGGTGAGTCGGTTGATATTGTGTATCTGGACTTTCAGAAAGCCTTTGACAAGGTCCCTCATGAGAGACCTTTGGCAAAACTAAAGAGTCATGGGATAGGAGGCAGTGTACTATTGTGGATCAGGAACTGGTTAAAAGATAGAAAGCAGAGGGTAGGGCTAAATGGCCAATTTTCCCAATGGAGAAAGGTGAATAGTGGTGTACCCCAGGGATCTGTGCTGGGTCCGCTGCTTTTTGACATATTCATAAATGACCTGGAAAGTGGAATAACGAGTGAGGTTATCAAATTTGCAGATGACACAAAACTATTTAAAGTTGTTAAAACCCAAGAGGATTGTGGAAAATTGCAAGAGGATCTTGATAAATTGGAAGACTGGGCATCAAAATGGCAGATGAAATTTAATGTGGACAAGTGCAAGGTTATGCACCTAGGGAAGAACAACCCAAACTATGGTTACACGATGCAAGGTTCCACATTAGGAACCACCACCCAGGAAAAAGATTTAGGCGTCATTGTGGATACCATGTTAAAACCCTCGGCCCAGTGTGCAGCGGCAGCCAAGAGAGCAAATAGAATGCTAGGTATGATAAGGAAAGGAATGGAAAATAAAACAAAGGATATTATAATGCCTCTATATCATTCCATAGTGAGACCGCACCTTGAATATTGTGTGCAATTCTGGTCGCCGTATCTTTAAAAGGATATAGAGTTATTAAAAAAGGTTCAGAGAAGAGCCACCAAAATGGTAAAGGGGATGGAAGGATACTCCTATGAAGAAAGGCTAAAAAGGTTAGGGCTCTTTAACCTGGAAAAGAGACGGCTGAGGGGAGATATGATAGAAGTCTATAAATTAATGAGCGGAGTGGAACGGGTAAACGTAGATCGATTGTTTACCTTATCAGAATATAGAAAGACTAGGGGACATGCAATGAAGCTACAGGGTAAACTATTTAAGAGTAATAAAAGAAAATATTTTTTCACTTAACGTGTAATCAAACTCTGGAATTTGTTACCGGAGGATGTAGTAAAGGCTGTTAGTGTAGCTGGGTTTAAAAAAGGTTTGGACAAGTTCCTGGAGGAAAGGTCCATAAGCCATTATTAAGTAGGGACCCAGGATATCAATGCTTG
Source organism: Ichthyophis bannanicus (assembly GCA_033557465.1). NCBI lineage: Eukaryota > Metazoa > Chordata > Amphibia > Gymnophiona > Ichthyophiidae > Ichthyophis > Ichthyophis bannanicus. Next base: position 749,916,607 of record CM066036.1, on the reverse strand, counting down.
AACCAATACAAGCATTGTGGAACTGTGTCCCTTGGGGAAACTGCTAGGTACATATGACCTAGATTGGCCACTGTTGGAAACAGAATACTGGGCTTGATGGACCTTGGTCTGACCCAGTATGGCATATCTTATGTTCTTATGTAAAAGTGAGAGTCCTAGACTTTAGGAAAGGTGTACATAAACGGAAGAGTGATCTAGCGAAACTTGAGATGTCAAGAATTTGACAGCTGAGATTTAATGCTAAAAATTGCAGGATCTTGCATTTTGGCTGCACACCTCCAAGGGAGAGGTACAGTATAAGGACTGAAGTGATTCTGTCACAAAAGAAGAATGGGGCCTGGCAGTGATTGTTTCTGCTAATCCTAAGATGGCCAAACAGGTAGAAAAGGCAACCACAAAAGCCAGAAGGATGCTTGAGTGCATAAGGAGAAGGAATGACCAGTAGGAAGGAGGAGGTGATAGAGCCACTATATAAGACTTTGGTGAGACCTCATTTGGTGTACTGTGTGCAATCCTTGAGTCTTCACCTTAAAAAGGATATAAGCAGGATGGAGTCAGTGCAGAGTGTGACTTCTAAAATGACCAGTGGCCTTTGTCATAAGGCATATGGGGACAGACTTAAATGTCTCATTATGTATACTTCAGAAGAAAGACAGAACAGAGATATTATAAAGATGTTTAAATACCTCCGTGATATAAATGTACAGGAGGACAGCCTCAGTGAATTGACCACTGCAATGTGTGGTCATAAGATAAAGGTGAAAGGAGATAGATTCAGGAGTAATCTGAGGAAATATTTCTTTATGGAAAGAGTAGTAAAGATGTGGAATAGCCTCCTAATGGAGGTAGAAAAGAAGAGGACAGTATATGAAAAGCAAGAAAGCATGGGACAAACATAGAGGATCTCTAAGGGAAAAAGGGACCGTAAAGCTTAGTAGTTGGTATGGAAGGGCAGACTGGATAGGCCATATAAGCTGATTTTCGAAGGCCTTTACATGGGTAACTTCCCTAGTTACCCATATAAAGGCCTTATCCAGGATTTTCGAAGGGCACCTACATGGATAGTGCCCTTCGAAAATACCAGATAAGTCCCTAATGCGCCCAGATGCTATGCAGGTAGCATCGAGGCATGTTAGGGGCGTTCCAGGGTGGAGCGAGGGCAGAGGAAAGAGCTGTATGGGTAGCACGATTTTCGATGCTACCCGCATAGTCCTCTGCACCTTAAAGATAGGCAAGGCGCAGAGGCTATGCGGGTACATCAAAAATCGCTGCTACCCCTGTAGCCTCTGTGGCTGCTGGTACGTTCAGACAAACCTGGATTTTCACTTCTGCCACTGTGGAAGTGAAAATCCGGGTTAAAGGGGTCAGAGGGCAGGCTATGTGCCGACGCTGCGCATAGCCTGCTTATTTGAAAATCGGGGCCATAGTCTTTATCTGCCATAATTTTTCTGTTTCTCTATTTCTATGAATTGCTGGTGTTAAAGATGTGGAAGAGGAGGGGGCAGGGGGGAGTTGCATGTGTCCATAGGAGCACATAAAGTGTGAGTGCTTGATTTGGGTGCCTGCCCCACATGTGACGCTGAGTAACATACTTACCTCCACTGTAACTGTCTTCCAATTGCAATGTTGTGTTCACTCTATCTGTACATCATTGGGAGTTGAGATAAAGTCTATTGTGAAGGGCTATCTGTTGGATCTCCATGATTGGCTGCCTCTAAATTGTAATGCAGATATTCTATTAAAAAAAAAAAAACATCCTTACATGTGAAGAAATATACTGGCATGTTTAGCAGTTGGGGAGGGGGGCGTGACTAAGATGGCGGCGTAAGGCTGAGTGCGGTGCAGCGGCATTTGTTCCCTCTATGTTTATGTTTATGTTTATGTTTATTTGCTTAATATACCACTAAACAGTAACATCAAAGCCGTTTACAAAAATAAAGGTACAGAAAGCCAAAGGCGGAAAGTGGAAAGGAAGTTACAATAATGGATAGGAAAGCAAAACAGTGAAGTCATACGAGACAAAAGAGGAGAGGAAGGGGGGGCAGGGAGAGTAAGATCACACAGAGGGGGCGGGGAGGTTGAAAGCAATGGTAAAGAGGTGGGTTTTCAGACTGCTGTTAAAGGCGGCGTGCTGTTGTTCAAGCCGGATAGAGGAGGGTAAAGAGTTCCAGAGGGCGGGACCAATGAAAAATAAGGCAGAGGAGCGGGTGGACTGAAGATGGGCTCGTGAAGGGGAGAGAAGATGTAAACGATTGAGATGCAATGATCGTAATGTGCGAGTAGGGGTATGGAAATGAATGAGGTCGGCCAGATATTGAGGAGAGTGAGTGTAAAGGACCTGGTGGACAAGTGAAAGGACTTTGTAGTGAATGCGGAATTTAATGGGAAGCCAATGAAGCTGAATAAGAAGAGGCGTGACGTGATTGCGAGAAGAGGAGTGAGAAATAAGCCGAGCAGCGGTATTCTGAATCCGTTGTAAGCGATAAAGTTGTGAAGAGGAAAGCCCAACCAGAACAGAGTTACAGAAATCGATGTGGGACATGACCAAGGATAAGAGAAGGGTAGTGAGTGCCTGTGAAGTGAGAAAGGGACGAATAGCGCAAATTTGACGGAGGAAGAAAAATGATGTTTTGGAAACATGAGAAATGTGGTCCCAAAAGGACAGATCAGAGTCGAAGAAAACACCCAGGTAACGAAAGGAAGATACCAGGGGGATAGGTGAGCCAGAGAGAGAAGGTGCAATCGGAGGAGGGGGGGCTACCGCGGGTGAACCAAATGGCAAGAGGTTTTGTTAGGTTGAGATGTAGACAGTGGGTAGTGAGCCAGTCAGCGACTGCAGAGAGGCAGGCATTGAGAGTGGTGAGATCGGGATGGAGTGGAGAAGTGTGATGCAGGAGAACCAGATCATCGGCGTAGTAGAAAGCGGAGATCCCATGTTGTTGAACCAGTAAAGCAAGAGGTGAAAGAAAAATGTTAAAGAGGAGGGGGGCCAGTACTGAGCCCTGTGGAACACCACAGGGGAGGGGGAAAGGCTCGGAGGAAATTGCTGGGGTGGAAAGAGAGAGAACCGAGCAAGACCTTGAGCAGAGGAAGGACCTTTTACCTGAGAATTATGGTTCCTAAGAAGAAGGGGAAGGGGGAAGGGGGCAGCCAAGGATGGCAAAGCTACTCCGGAGGTCCTCAAGTTGTCTTCTATTCTCATTCAGCTCCAGAAGATCCCTGTTGATCCAAATGTTGTGTGAGTGAAGCCTCTGCTGTAGGCCCGGATGGTGGTATACAGTCGCTGCTTGCAAACATAACCAGCTTGGCACCGTGGCAAAACTTGTGTCCGCTGGCACAACGTTCTCCGGCTGATACATCTGCTATGTTGGTAACCCGACACCCCCTCTTTCCTCTGGAGCGGGGAGTCTGAAGGATACTGCAGTTGGCTCTGCACAGTCCTCTGGCCAGGAGGAGGTGTTGCCAGTGAATGGACAGTATATTTTTGGAGAGTCGCCAGTTTCTATATCATCACCAGGGGTCCTAGGCTCTTCTCAAGTACTTGGGACCTCTTCACCTTCGGAGGTTTTGCTGACACTGATTTGGAATTTGTTGCATCAACTTCAGGAAACTGTCTCCAAGCGTGCAGCTGAACTGAAGGTATTGGTTCAAACAGTGGGTTTAATTGCTCAGAAGCAAGAAACATCAGGAAATATCTACAAATGTTTCTGAATTGGATAAGAGAGTTACAGGATAGAAAACTGCAAGTGTATGAAAATAGGATGAGACACTTAAATCTACGGATTTTGAATTTTCCTCACATAGACTATATTTTACCGATAGATTTATTCAAAAGATACCTATAAGGTGTTTTAAAGATCTCAGAGCCTGCTATTCCTCCTCTAAATTAGGTATATTTTTTGCTGAGAGGCAAAGCTAGTCCATATATTGGTGTACAACAATCTATGGATATCTCTGCGATTCTAGAAACTTCTAATTCTGAATGTAAAGAAAGGGCAACTCTGTGTTTCTTTTGTTTTTGAGCAGGATTTGAATTTAATTTTACGACTTTATTTTAAGAAAATGAGTGAACCATTCTTTGGTCAGCCTGTTAGAATATTTTCCGATGTGGCACGTTCCACGCAGGAAAAGCGGAGAGCCTTTTTGGCTATGAGACCTGAAACACTATCCCTGGGCACTTCCTTTATGCTTAGATATCCTTGTAAATGTCTAGTTAGCTATCTGAATGTGAAGTATGTGTTTTTATTGCCCAATCAGTTAAGAGCATTTTTGGATCTCAAGAAATTTGCGACTCCAGCCTGTTCTACTCCTTAAGCTTTGAGTTTTGTATAGATGGTCAGTGGATATTCGCGTATGGCCTTGTTTCTCTATTTTATCTTATTGCTTTGTTTGTTCCACTATATTCATCTTTGCCCCCATTGTTTTGTGGGCTAATGGATCGCTAGTGGTTTTTGTTTTGTGGGGTCTCCTTTGTGAGATCTTGGTTTATCTGGATGTATTATTTTTCCTTTCTATGGCTTAGTAATCCACTGGTGTTCATATTTCTTTTTACGAGTGTATGTTTGTTATGGGTTTTTTTTCAAAATAATAAAAATAAAATTAAAAAAAAGAGGTGCATTTTAGTTAAATGAGTGGTGAAAATAACACCAGCATTTGAGAGTTGGCAAATGCAGATGCACCTGTCACTGAAGATGGAGCATTTAACTGCTCAGAAAAATAGTTTAAAAATTAGGAAAAAACTGAAAGACCGGCACCCATTTGTGGCCATGTTAACTCCGCACTATAGAAGTGTTGCTGTGAGAGTATTTAGTTGGAATAAGAGGGGTAGAAGCAAAGGCAAGAAATATGGAAGGTGGAATACGCAAAGATGTTGTATAATTGACAGCGTTGCTGTTATGTAACTGACAAGTGCTGGTATGAATAAAAAAAGCCTTACCCTAAAATAAATAGGAGAAAATATTTTTTTTCACTCAAAGCATAGGGGTTCTTTTGTTAACATGAATTAAGCATTTAACACAAGAATTAGCATACGGTAACTGTTAGCACCCTGGCAGGAGGGTTACTGTGCGCTAACCAGGCATCAAGTGGCGAGGTGGCGGCTGGGTGGAGAGAAAGCTTGGACTTCACATTGCAGTTAGCGCAGGGGTACATACCACATGCTGATTCTCTATATTGCAGTTAAAGAGGGTGCACTTAATGCCACCTCAATGGGGTACTCTGCATGCATTGTAACTGCTGGGAGCTTGCTGGCTTTGCCTCTGACGGCGCACAGCTTTTGTACTTGTTCAAAACACAGAGAAAAACTTACAGCACCTTTGTAAAAGGGCCCCATAGGCTCTGAAACTCATTTCTGGATGATGTGAAAAAAGTAGTTAACAAAGCTGGGTTTAAGAAAGGTTTGCACAAATTATTAGAGGAAAAGTCTATAAACTGTTACTAAGGTAGACCCGGGGAAGGCTACCTGGGAGTAAGTAGCATGGAAACTATATTTTCAGGTATCTGGCCTGGGCACTGCAGGGATGCCAGTGGTGCCCATCCCAAAAAGTGAGATGTACCCCTCCAGCGAGTGAGGTTTTCTCGTGCAGTGCATTCTTATGTTCTTATGGGGTATACAGAATCCCTCCCTACTATACATATTGTCACAAAACACAAACCTCTGCCAAAAGACACTGAGAGCCTTTAAAGCAGTGCTCCCCAAACATGTTTCCAATGTGACCCCATTGTAGCAGCTAAAAATTCCCATGATCCCAGATAGTAATCACATATAATTATCACTCAAACAACATAAATATGAACATATAAATATGTAAATCTATGTTTTTTAAACTAATTAGCTGATGCACTCACACGCCTGACACACACAGGCTTGGAAATTATGACACAGCTTCTTGAGCATATGTAGTGTGAGGGCTGAGCATCTGTGGGCAGTGTGTGTGTGTGTGTGTGTGTTTGCACAGGTGCTCAGTGTCTGGAAGCAGTGTATGTGCACGGTTGTGGGGACTAAGTGACCGTGGGCAATGTGTGTTTGTCTGAAGATGAAGAAAGCACAGCCTGATTAGTGGATTTTAAGGCCCCTCCCAAATTTTTGCTCTGGGCTGGGCCCCAGCCTTATCCAACACAAGTCCTAGATGTGTAGTCTAAAAGCTCACATAGTCCAATCACTTTCTGTTGCTCTTTCCTCCTTTTTTAAGATCACTAAGGAAGAAACCACACATCGTCTCTCCTCCTCTAAACTTACTACCTACTCCTCTGATCCCATTCCTTCTCATCAACTAAACTCCATCTCCTCCACTGTCATCCCTTCCATCTATCATATCCTCAACCTATCGCTTCCTACTGCAATTGTTCCTGCAGCCTTCAAGCATTTTGTGGTTATACCTCTCCTCAAAAAAACATCCCTTGATTCTACCTGTCCTATTATCAATCCATCTCTCTCTTCCTCTTTATTTCTAAACTAGTTAAACATGCAGTTCACCACCACTGTCTTGAATTTCTTTCCTCTCAGTCCCTTCTGGATCCACTGCAACCTGACTTTCACGCTCTACCTTCTACTGAGTTGGCTCTCTCCAATGACTTGCTCTTTGATAAATTCATGAGCCTTTCCATATCATCCTGCTAGGCCAGTCCAAACAAGTGTGTTGCGTTTCCCTACCAGCAGATTGGAGACAAAGAACCAATGAAAAGTCCAGGTTTCAATGACATCACTCATGTCTCTATGTGCCTAAGCCACCAGAGGTCTCTTCAGTATTTCTTTGTCTCCAGCAGATGATGGATGGATTTTCTCCGCTCTGAAGAAAATCTGAAGATTGAGAAGAAAAGACTGATTAAACGCTCGTGAACAACTACCTTGAGGGTGACGTTCTCACTTGAGAATGACATTGGCGACTCCACTAAACTGTGGGGTTTTTGGTAGCCATAGGAGGAGGGAAAATTGGTTCATCTCCATTCACTTATCATGATAAGAGCCTGTTGAACAGCCAGAAATTGTAAGGATTTGGAAGGATCTGCAAGAGTGCAGCAGCCTCACTCAATCTCAATGCTCTTGTCTTTACAGGATTATGAAGAGGCCAATGCGATCCACCTGTTCCGGGAGGAGGAACTAGAGGCATTGATTCCCAGGGCTTGGCTTGGCAGATGCTCCAGCTCAGAGCAGGAACTGGAGATGCCATCACTCCTGCAAGGGGTGCAGAAATCCACTACTGCCTTTCTGTTCCCAGAGGTGCTCAAGGGCCTGTTTCAGTCGGAGTGCATAAGGTATATAAGAAGAAGATGCACACTCTCCCAGAGAAGGAGTGCATTGTGTGGTTTGCTGTTTCCAAGGCGAATGCACAGGTCATGGCAGTTACCAGTCAGACCATCATTCCTGTGGAAGGACGCTCTGGACCAAAAGGTGGATTCACGTTGAAGAACCAGTTTGCTGCAGCGGCTGCTATTCTTACAGTTGACGGCATGAGCAGGACTGATGCAACCTCATCTTTGCTGGTCTTCCTTTGAATCATCTCTCCCCACTTCAATCTGTTGAAAACTTAGCTGCACGGCTAATCTTCCTCCCTGGCTGCTCTGTTCATGTAACCCTTCTTCTCAAGTAACTTCATTGGCTCCCTATATGTTTCCACATCCAGTTCATCCTTCTGCTGATCTATAAGTGCCTTCATTCAGCTGTTCCTCACTACGTTTCCTCTCCTATCTCTCCCTACATCCCTCCTCGGGAACTACGCTCATCTGGCAGATCCCTTCTATCTGTGCCCTTCTCTTCTACCTCCTACTCCAGGCTTTGATCTTTCTACCTTGCTGCTCCTTATGCTTGGAACAAATTACCTGACTCAGTATGTCAGGCTCCATCTGTGTTCCTATTCAAATCTAGGCTAAAAGCACTCTTCTTTGAGACTGCTTTTAGATCCTGATCCCCCTAGTCTCCTGTTCACTTCCTATGTGTTTCCTTACTATTCCCCTAGTTATATCCTAGTCCCCCCTTGTGTTGTCTGCCTTAACTAGACTGTAAGCTCTCATGAGCAGGGACTGTCTCTTACATGTCTCTGTACTGTGCTGCATATGCCTTGTAGCACCATAGAAATGATAAGAAGTAGTAGTAGTAGTAAATAGAAAATAAAATTATTTTTTACTTTGTTTTCTGGCCATTTTATTTTTCTAATCGTATTGGTCCCACGCTCTGATTTCTGCTTTCCTCTGCCTTCTCTTAATTCTTGTTTCTAGGATCATCTGTCTATTTGCCATTGCTTCTCTCTCTCTTGTCTTCACTTCATCAACTACAGTACACATCAGTCTGTAATGCTAATCTTCTTTTCCGTTTTCTTCCTTCTCCTTTTACCATTTAGTTGTTGGTATCTTGCTGTTTGCTGAATTTACCCACAGCTTTCCCTCATCCAGCACTCCTATCCCCATGTCTCTTCTTCCCAAACCTCTTATTGCCCATTTTCACTAACTCTCCCCTCCCCCGTGTCCGGCTCAGCTATGTCACGCCTTATAGAAATAGGAAGTCCTGGGAGTGGGTAGGATATGACTGAGATATGCACAGACTCTGACTTGAGGTCCCTGTGCTTTGTGTTTGTGCTGTGGGTGCTTGCTGATGCTGGTTCCAGGGGAGAGAGGAGGGGTGCGATGCAGTTGGTGGCAGAAAGAAGGAGAAGGCTGATGCTGGATCGGATGTGTGGGAGGTTGGTTGAAGGTGGCAGCAGTGGCAGATTGGTGACAGTATGCTTTATCTTCTCCCAAATTCTGCATGTGGCTGTGACCCTAAATGAGGATTTAGTGACCCCATTTGGGGTCGTGACCCACAGTTTCAGAACCGCTGTTATACCATAACAGCACTAAGATGCATGACAGTAAATATTATATTGGCCTTCAAACACTAATGCACCTGTTATTAAGAAAACAGAACAAGCCAAATGGCTACAGATCCCTACGCACACATATTCAGAAACATGGACAGATCCTAACGAGTACGGAAATCTGAAAACTGAACTGGAAATACCAAGAAGTCAGAATCTATCTGCTCTGCAACACAAAGAAAACCCTCCATTATAATCAAATTACAATAAGAAATGAAAGCCCCCCCCCCCTGATTTTCATAAAACAAACTCAACAATCATGATTATCCTGGCACCACCCTTTCCATGGCAGTCCTGCAGGGGTGGATGGTTGGACATCACACTGTTTTTTTGTGTGTGTACCTGCCTGTTCTCCCTGCTGGTGGAGGGGGATGTACTGATGGCTCTTTGGGTTGGTGTGAGTGGAGGGATCTATTGTTTTGCTTTGACTACTACTGCTATTTGCTGCCCCTCAGAGGCTGCCTGGTCTTGCCTAATAGTTGAGCCAGTCCTGAAGATGTATAGACCAGGAAAACTTGTAATATCTGAAAATAAGACCCTGGTTAAAATTCTCTGCTCTATGGAATGTCATTCTGAAAATAATGGTTCCACAAATTTGGACTAAGCTTCTTCCAACTTTGCCAGAGGAAGAAGGGTGAAGACCGCTTTATGGACCAATGCTAGAAGGATCATCACTATACTGTATGCACTTTGCCTTATTATACAATAGTATCCAGAATTAGAAATTATTTTTGGTATGTTGTTTTGTGGGACATGCTTCACCTGCATGTCTCCTTCCCCCTTCCTCCCCACCCTAGCTCCTTTATAAATTAATGTAATTACAAGTTTCATAAGTTCTCTGTGAGTTTGATGACATGTGACATGTGAGTTTGATATAAACCGCTTTGATTTAATGATAAGGCAGTATATAAAAACTGTTAATTAAATAAATAAATAAATAAATGTCCTAGTTCAGCTTTACACCCATTGTTGGTAGAGGAGTTTCTTTGGATGCAGAATATATGTTCAAAAAAAAAAAAGCGAGAACCACAGCACAGTTTTCAAAACACCAAATTATCCAAATTTTACTTTGGTATTATAAACTGCACCGTGGTTCTCACTTTTTCTGTTTGCTCTTGGGTGTTATCACCTCGCATCTCCTTTGTCTTTTGCAGAATTTATAGTTACATTAAATACCATGCTGATCCTTTGTGCAGTGTCAGGAGTTGATATGATTTATATTAGATTCCTAGGCTACATAATTAAACTGTGACAATTTTTGCTGCATATTAATATCATTGCAAAGCTTAAAAAAGAATCATACAGCCTGGCAATATGTTGCTTTCTTTATTTTTGGCACAACCACCTGACCAGTGTTCTGAGTGAGAGGACCCACTGTTCCCTAAGTAGACCTCTGAGGAGGCCCCTCCATTTTGGCTGCTGGGGGAGTGGAGGGCCAGCTCATCTCTCATTTCAAGCGGAAGATAGTTTTGAACAGCCTCTGATATGAGGAAAAGTATGGGGGTGATCATACTGGATGATCTTAAAGTAGACAAACAGAGAGAAAAAGCTGAGTAGAGAAGTAGCCTAATGGTTAGAGCAGTGCTTTGCTAACCAAGAGCTGCAAGGTTCATTTCCCACTAGTATTCTTTGTGGCCTTGGACAAGACACTTAAAACTCCATTGACTTAAAAGAAATCCAAGTTATCAATGTCCTTGCTTAATGTACATTACCAAGTTGGTGCAATGCAAATTGCTTTGACTGAAATGATAAAGCTGTATAAAAAGACAATTAAATAAATTTTAAAAAAGGAAATCCAGAAGGATGATTGGGAGCATAGGGAGAGAAATGGTCATTAGGAAAGGAGGTGATGGTGTCTTTGTGTAAATCTCTAGTCTACTGGTTTGTGCATGAACTAGGGGACATGAGTTCAATTCCCAGTACCACTCCTTGGGCAGGTCAGTGTTCAACATTGATCTGATGGCCCTGGGACATCTACAGCTTGGCCTAGGATGCACATTGTAGACCCTGAACATTTTATTTATTTATTTATTTTTGCAGATCTTTTTATTGATTTCACACATACAACATTACATAATCAACATTCCTTGACAACCGTGCTATCAGGCATTAATTACACAATTCCTATCACCCCCCCTTAACCTACAGCCCCTCCAACCCCACTACCCCCCCCCCACCCGTCCCCCTGGGATCCCTATGTGACATATCTAAAGTAGTAAATAGACACCGCCTTCCAACAAGCTATTCAGCAGGTGAGGAGCTGCACCTTGCCCTAGCTGCATACTCATCTAGATAATACCATTTATTGATAGACTGTCCCTCACCCACATTGCATCCCTGCCCCAGCCTTACAACATACCGCAGTCTCCAATATGATTCTCTCTTCTCTTGCGCTTTCTCAAATTTAGAATAGAGACACACCTGATTCCACCAGTGATGACCATCCAATTTAGCCAGGTCTTTCCAATTAGACACTATCAGCTTTAAAGCTATGGCCATCATAAAATTAAATAGAAAAGTCTTATCCCTCTCTAGAACTAAACCGCTCGCACATGAGCGAAGGATGATTATTTCCCAACTCAACGGAGACTGTATGTCTAAAATCTTTCCAATCTTGTGCCAGACTGTTCGCCAAAATCTCTGAACATAAAAGCACTCAAAAAAAACATGTTGAAACGTGCCCTGAGCTTCAGAACATGACCAGCATCTTCCCTGATCTTTTGCCCCCCACTTGGCCACTCTAACTGGTGTGAGATACGCCCTATGTAGTATGAAATACAAGGATTGCGTAAGAGCTGCCGCTCTCGAGACTCTATTTACTCTTCCCCACACCTTTTTCCACACTTTGGGTAAAACAGGGCTCCCAAACTCCTCCTCCCACCGGTGACCCAACATAAGAGGGCGCGTCTGCGACCTATCCCTGAGTATGGCATAAAATTTTGACATAATACCCTTGGTACCAAGACATGCCTCCACCATTTTCAGCAATTCCCCTTGATCCAAAATCATGGAGGGGCCACAGGGAAGGTGCCCAAGGCAATGTTTTAATTGCAACCATTGAAAGAAATACGATCGCGGGAGACCAAACTCAGCTTGCAGGTCCTCAAAGGATTTCCATGCATTATCTTTAATTAACTGCCCAATCAACCATATACCGTTTTTCTGCCAACCCTTCCACTCAACAAGCTTACGTCCTATCTTCAAGTTAGGGTTGAGCCGTATTGGAGACCTGGCCGAAACTCTCCCATTCTGCTCCAACCTTTGATCCAGCAATCGAAAGGCTTGCTGCGTGGCCCGAATTATCCTTAAGTTCCCCCCGACCCCAGGGAGGGACATTTCCACAAGCAAATGGGGTGGGATAGGCGTTACAAGTCTTTACCTCCACCCAAATGGGTTTTGAACCCTCCCCAACATTCCCCAGCCAATTCGTGCCTTGCTTCAACAAGAGGGCCACATGATACCATCGAAAATCAGGAAATTGAACTCCCCCTTCCTGCTTGCTTGTTTTCAATTTTTTAAGTGCGATCCTTGTGGGCTTACCCTGCCAAAGAAAATTCGTTAAAACACGCTCCAACGCCTTATAGAAGGTCGCTGGAAACTCCAAAGGGATCATCTCTAGAACATAATTCACTTTAGGAACCAACACCATTTTAATAGAATCAAGTCTTCCCCACCAAGATAGATGTAAAGGAGACCATTTCAAAGTATAAGCCTGCACCAAGTCTTTCAGCACCTTTACATTCAGCTCCACCGTCTCCTCCAACGAAGAACAGTAAGATACCCCAAGATATTTAATAGCCTCCACTTCCCACTTAAAGGGGTACTGATCCACTGAGGAAGAAAAGGTCAACCTATTCATCGGGAAAGCCGTTGATTTATTCCAATTTATTTTATATCCCGACAAAGACGAGTATTGCCCGATCAGATCCAGAACCTCTCCTACGGAACCAGGCTGCAGAAATAACAATAAGTCGTCTGCGTAAGCCGAAAGCTTTATTTGCTTTCCAGCAATCTCCAGTCCCTGGACCTTATGAGACTGTCTCACGAGAGTAACTAATGGTTCTAATGCCAAATTGAAAAGCAAGGGAGAAAGGGGGCAACCCTGGCGCGTCCCCCTATTTAATAAGAAGGAACCAGACAAGGACCCATTGACCAAAATATGAGCTGAAGGGGAGGTGTATAACACCTCTATCATCTTTATGAAGCCTCTCCCAATCCCAAACCATTCAAGCGCCTGCATAAGAAAACCCCATTCCAGCCGGTCAAAGGCTTTCTCGGCGTCAACAGAAAGCCCTACCAAGGGATCTTGGGAGTCTTCTGCGGCCGCAAACAAGTTTAAAAGAAGCCGCGCGTTATCCGCCTTGGACCGCCCTGGGACAAACCCACACTGATCAGGATGTATAAGGAACGGGACTATTTTAACAAGCCTACGTGCCAGAACTGAAGAGAAGATTTTGTAATCGGCATTGAGTAAAGATATCGGACGATAGTTCTCAACTTTATGCGGATCCCTACCCGGTTTTTCCAGCACCACTATTGTCGCTTCACTAAATGATCCTCCTGCTGGGGACTGGATCAGAAGAGTTTGGAAATACAAAAGTAAGTATGGGAGAAGGTCTTCCGCAAATAATTGGTAAAATTCCACCAGAATGGCATCCGGGCCAGCTGCCTTCCCTCCCTTCATGCTATAGATACCCTCTCTTACCTCACTCACCGAAAGCTGTCCATCAAGTTCCGCCACTTGAAACGGCTTTAACATTGGGTAGGGAACCTGCTTAAAAAGCTGTTGAAATGAGGTTGGATCTGGATCCGCCTCTGAAGAGTATAATCTCCTGTAAAAAACCCGGAAACAATCTGCGATTTCCCCATCTTTTGTACAGAGACCCCCTCTCTCGTCCTGTATGGCTTCTATCCTGCTTTTAGACGAACGAGGGCTTAAAGTACTCGCCAGGAGATGTCCAGCCTTATTACTCTCGCAATAATACTTCCCCTGGGCATGCCGTATCTGAGCAATTGCTTCCACACTAATGATGTCATTATACTGGTATCTTAGCCTTTGTAAACGCACTAGGATACCAGGATCAGACCTATCTTTCAGAATCCTCTCCCCAGCCAGAATTTGAGCCTCCAATTCCACTAGCTTCTCCTTCCTCCGCCGCGCCATTCTAATCTTGTAACTTGTGACAACAGCTCTAATAAATGCCTTGACGGCCTCCCACCAAGCCCAGCCCGGGGTCTCCGTGATAGAATTTGATTGAAAGTACTCTTTTATGGCTTTCTTAACTTCGACGCCAAATTTAGGCTCCTGCAATACCTCTCTGGGAAAGTGCCAGGCAGCCAAGCCCCGGGGACGGCCTCTCACATGCAGGGATAAGTTTACAGCTGCATGATCCGAAAGATACGTACCCGAAATTTCGGCGGATGCAATCTCCGGAATTAAGGATCTGGAGACCAAAAAATAATCAATTTGCGAGTGCGATCCATGGGGGAGCGAGTAAAATGAGTATTGCCTATCTTTGGGATGCCAGAGTCTCCATATATCCGAAAGACCATACTCCTGCATAATGGAGAGGAGCACTGTCGCCGCTCTACTACTCCTCAAAGACCGATAAGGTTGACGGTCTAACAACGGGTCAATAACTAAGTTGAAGTCCCCTCCCAAAATCCATTCCGCTGAGTCCCATTCCTTCACCTCCTCTGCCAGCACCTTGAAAAACACAACATCATCCTGATTAGGTCCATATATATTCAGTATGGCAAATATCCAACTCCCAAGCTGCAGCATTACCTTAGCCCACCTTCCCTCAGTGTCCGCCCTCCTCTGCAGGATCTTTGGGTCTAAAGTTTTCCTAACCAAAATGGCGACCCCGTTTTTTCTGCCAACCGCGGGGGAGTGCCCAAACTATACAAATTCCCCTACACCGAATTTTCCAGTTTCAATGGTTGTCAAATGGGTTTCTTGTAACAGAACCACATCTGCGGACTCCTTTTTACAGTAAACTAAAATTTTATTTCTCTTGATTGGATTATGTATACCCTTTACGTTCAGAGACATGAACTTCACAGACTGCATGGCACAAGATTATCCCGGTTACTAGGACTGGGCAGGGTAAGAGTCAAAACATGAAAGCAGCATCCAACCCAATTTGAAAAAGGATCCCAGGGAGACACCCATTCTCTCCGCCGGAGAGCGACTAACGGGTGAACCATTCCAACCCAGATTACCACACAATCCCACCTTCCTTTGTTATCTTTCCATTCTTATCTCCTTGCACCCCTAACAAAATCCACCACCCCCTTCCCCGATGCCACATTTTACTTCCCCCATCCCTTATTTAGACTTCTGATATTCACAAGATCTTACATAATAGACCTTGTCTGTTAACCCCCCCTCCCCGCCCGCCAACACTCACATCCAACTATAACACACACAGAACCACTCGTCCATTCATCCAACCCCCCCCCCCCCCGCAACCAATTCTACCCCTGCAACTAAGGAACCACACCAACTCGAACCTCTACCGGCAGACAATTATAACCGGATCCATTACATATGACAAAAGAACAAAGTCCAACAGCTTCTTTGCCGTCACTGGACACCTCTGCGCACCAGGGGATTCATCTTCGATAAACCCCATGTCGCCTCCCGGCTCCATAGGATCAGCAGACGCGAGCATGAGAAGAACCAGCCATATCTCTGCGCGCACATGGCACTCTGCAAGTCCTCGTTAAGGAAGTGTGTCCAGGCCAACGTCCATCTTCCTGAGGCTTGTCCCACAGATAACATAAACCGCTTCCATCTTCCCCTAGTGTCACAGAGAGTCTCAGAAAGTACTGCAATTTAAGCACTCCACTCAGGCTCCAAAGGGACCCCCTCACTGCATAACAGAGGACTCTTTCTCTTCCAGGAAAGATCTTAAAGCTGCAGGGTCCTCAAAAGTGAGAGTCTGGTTATGTAATGTCACCCTCAACCTCGCAGGGTAGAACATACCATATCTGGCTTGTAGTTGCTGAAGCCGAGGCCGGAGTGCCAACAGTTGCTTTCTTTTCTCCACTGTGGCCTTGCAGAAATCAGGATAAAACGCCACAGTGTGTTCCTCAAATTTAGTCGGAATCCGTGTCTTGGCCGCGGACATGATTTGGGCCACCTGCGAATAACGCAGAACCCGCATAATCAAGGGACTCGGGAACCTCTGTTGTGGGCTAGCCTGCGTGGGCACCCTATGTGCCCTATCAATTTCCAAAGGGTGGGAGAGCTTTAGCTGTAGAATCTTAGGTAATGTTTTCTCCAAAAACTCCACGGCGTTGGTTCCCTCTGCACCTTCCGGGAGGCCCACCACCCTTATGTTGTTGCGACGCACCCTATTGCTTTGATCCTCTAAGCTCCGTTCTAGGGCCTCGATTCGCTTCCTATTTTTATCCATTTGTCACAGTTGTACCTCCTGAGCCGCCATTTTAACATCCACGTCCTCCATCCTAGCTGCCAAAGCAGCCACCTGCACTTTTAGCTCCTTCAGCTCAAGGATATCTGTTTGAACCTCCGCCAAAGTCTCTCCGTTAGCAGTGACCAAGTCTGTCACTGCCCTGATCTCTCGCAATACTTCTTGCATGCCAACACCGCAATCGTGGCCTCCCGCCGACTTCTGCTGGGAGGGGGGGGTCAGGTTTTGGGCGTTTACTCGCCATATTTGAGCCTACCCCATAGTCCAGCTTGGTAGGCTTGCTTGCCGCCATTTCCCCCTACTTCGAGGCAGGGATCGACCCCAAAAATCACACAGAGAAAGGCAAGGAGATCAAACTTTTAACAGGATCTGGCAGGGAACTAGGATTACGCGGCCATCTTGGATCGTTGCAGGCTCCGCCCCCGACCCTGAACATTTTAAGTGGTGGGGGCAAACACAGTGTCACAATTCAAAGTGGCATGGGACAGACACAGAGGATTCCTTTATACAGGATAAAATCAAAATAAACATAACTATCTCTTATATCTGAACAAATAGGAGTGACCTACACAGAGCGATGGGTACATCCTTAGACAAAGGCATGGGGAGGGGTGACCTGCACTGAGCGGCAGGTGCACTTACTCTTGCCGCCTTGCTGGGCAGACTAGATGGACCATACTGGTCTTTATCTTCCGTCATATACTATGTTACTATGTTACCTCATTTGGAGTACTTACAGGAGGATGGAGTCAACCCAGAAGATGGCTACTGAAATGGTCAATGGTCTTCATCATAAGGCATATGTGGATAGATTTGAAGATCTTAATATGTATAATTTGGGGAAAAAACAGGAGAGGAGAGATGAGCCATTTAAATATCTCTGTGGTATAAATGCATAGGAGGGTGGCCTTTTTTCCGCTGAAAGGAAACTCTGGAATGAGGAATCATAGGATCAAGATGAAAGGGAATAGACTCAGGAGTAATCTGAGTAAATATTTCTTTACAAAAAGGGTGGTGGATGTGTGGAACAGCCTTCCAGTGGATGTGGTGGAGATGAAAACAGTGTCCAAATTCAAGACAGCATAGGACAAATACAGAAGATCTCTGAGGAAGAAGAGAGGATTGTAGAACTTAATAGTTCTTATGGATAGGCAGGCTGAATAGGTCATATGGTCTTTATCTGCTGTCATTTTCTATTTATTTATTTATTTATTTAACATTTTTATATACTGCTTTATCATTTCAAAGCAGTTTACATTGTAACTTAAACTTAGTAATGTACATTAAACAGGGATATTGATGACTTGGATTTTTCTGAGGCAATGGAGGGTTAAGTGACTTGCCCAAGGCCACAAGGAGTGCTAGTGGGAACCAAACCCTGGTCTCTGGGTTCCCAAGCCAGTGTTCTTAACCATTAGAGTACTCCTCTGTGTTTCTATGCATATGTCCAAAGGTGTCCAGTATTCCCCTCCCTAAGCCTCCCCTGTGTCCATTTCTCTCCAGCTTGCTCCCCCCTCCTTCCTCCAGCCACCACTTTCACACTACCTTTGTTTGGCTCGCTTAAACATAGTAAAGCAGTTGCAGATGGTGTGAGTCCTTCACAAACAGCTATATGCTGAAATTCTTCTGGGTCCTGCCCCCTCTATCGAAAACTTCCTACTGGGGAAGTAGGACCAAGAAGAGCAGGAGCACATGCTTGAGTTCTGAGCCCCCGCA
Source organism: Ichthyophis bannanicus (assembly GCA_033557465.1). NCBI lineage: Eukaryota > Metazoa > Chordata > Amphibia > Gymnophiona > Ichthyophiidae > Ichthyophis > Ichthyophis bannanicus. The sequence continues at coordinate 749,898,600 of CM066036.1, read as the reverse complement.
CCAGCCACAGCTGCTTTATTATGCTTAAGTGGGCAAAGATGAAAGTGCTAGACTTCAGGAAAGCTAACTTTGTTAAGATTATTTTTTAATATTTAGCTCATGCCTTTGTAGTACTGGTTCAAGGTGAGTTGCATTCAGGTACAGTATTTCCCTGTCCCTAGAGGACTTACAATCTAAGTTTTGTACTTGAGACAATGGAAGGCTAACTGACTTCCCAAAACCACATGGAGCATCAGTGGGACCTTAGTGCCCATGGTTCTCAGTCTAACCTGCTAACCACTAGACTGCACCTCTACTCAACCTCAAGAAGTTGTTAAGTGGGTAGAAAAGCTAGATGAAGTAGGACAGCAGTGAGCAAAAGAGATAGTATAAGGACTCACTCCTTATTTGACAGCTTGTCCCTTAGCTAGGGGTCAGAGCTGTCATTTTCTGCCTTGGTTGATGACAGGACAAGAATATCTGGAGATCACTCCTGTCACCCCACTAGCCCACATGATACACCTGCGAAAGTCATGGGGGCAATCCAAGGGGGATCTGAATACTGATCAGAGAGTGGAGTGGGCCAGGGTGTTGATTGAGGGTGGAAGTGGGTCATGGATGCTCATTGCAGGGATGAAGCTTTTTTAAATGCAGTTGGCCACAGTAACTGTATCCAGATAGCACTGGAACACTTATCATGCTGTCGGCTAATGCTTTTACCATGAGTATCTGCCCTGTGTGATAATGGCAGGGTAGATGCTGGCCATGCCTCCAACTGTTACTGCACAGGCTTTGCACTTACTGTGGGTTACTGTTTGCACCTAATACGTGGTAAGTGCAAAAATTTATCAAACTTTAGAAACAGGTTCTTTAAATATCTAAATATGTAAAGCTTGGAAGAAAGGAGAGAAAGGTGAGATATGATAGACATTTAAATACTACCAAGGAAAAAATGCACAAGAGATAGGTCTATTGCAACAGAAAGGGGTTCCAGTCATGGACTTATGGCTCCAGTGGGCATATGAAACAGCCTCCCAGTGGAGGTGGTAAAGACAAGAACAGTATAGGAATTCAATAAATAAGGCTGAGCATTATGTGGACTAGAATTGGTGTTGAAACCAGGTCTCTGTGATGTAGCACAAAAATAAACGTCACTGTACTTTAATAATGAATTTCATAAAAGGGGTGCTAAGGAAGAACAAGTGGAGGAGTAGCCTAGTGGTTAGAACACTGGCTTGGTAACCAAGCAACCAGGGTTCAATTCCCACTAGCACTCCTTGTGGCCTTGGGCAAGTCACTTAACTCTCCATTGCCTCAGAAGAAAGGCCTGGCAATCTACTTCCGGTGACACTGCCAAGAAAACCCAGGAGCTTCTAGGTTGCCAGGAGTCAGGACTGACTCAAAGGCACATGTTGTCCTGCAAGGAAGAATAAGACCATAGCAGAAAGACTGAATGAATTATTTGCTTTGGTCTTTACTGAAGAAGATGTAGGGAAGTTACCTGTGCCTGAAATGGTACATGAAGATGATGTAGCGGAAGTATTGAAAGAAATATCAATAAACTGGGAGGATGTATTACAACTGTTTGATAAACTGAAGAGTAGTAAATCGCCTGGACTGGATGGTATACATCCAAGGGCATTGAAAGAATTGAAATATGAGATTGCAGTCCTACTATTAGTAATCTATGAACTAGCATTAAAATCATCTGTAGTACCTGAGGATTGGAGAGTGGCCAATTAACTCCAATTTTTAAAAAAGGGTTCCAGGGGTGATCCAGGAAACTACAAAGTGAGCCTGACATCAGTACTGGGTAAAATTGTAGAAAACATTATAAAGAATAAAATTACTGAACATGTAGTTAGCCATGGCTTAATGGGAGAAAGCCAACATGGATTTATCCGTATGTCTTACTAATCTGTGATATTTTTTTGAAGGTATGAATAAACAGGTAGACAAAGGTCAGTCCGTTGATATAATGTATATGGATTTTCAGAAAGCCTCTGATAAGGTCCCCCAGGAGAGACTCTTGGCAAAATTTAAAAGCTATGGGATTGGAGGTATTGTGGATCAGGAACTGGTCAAAAGATAGAAAGCAGAGGGTAGGGCTAAATGGCCAATTTTCTCACTGGAGAAAAGTGAATAGTAGAATACCCCAGGGATCTATTCTGAGTCCGCTGCTCTTTAACATATTCATAAATGGAAATAGGAATAACGAGCGAGGTGATCAAATTTGTAGATGTTGCAAAATTATTCAAAGTTGTTAAAATGCAAGAGGATTTCCTAAAATTACAAGAGGACTTTGAAAAATCGGAAGACTGGATATCCAAATGGCAGATGAAATTTAATGTGGACACCTAGGAAAGAACAAACCAAACTATGGTTACACGATGCAAGGTACCACCTTAGAAACCATCACCCAGAAAAAAAAGATTTAGGTGTCATCATGAATAATACGTTGAAACCCTTCACCCAGTATGCAGCGGTGGCCAAGAAACAAATAGAATGCTAGGAATCATAAGGAAAGGAATGGAAAATAAAACAAAGGATATTATAATGCCTCTGTATCGTTCCATGGTGCTACTGCACCTTGAATATTATGTGCAATTCTGATCACCATATCTTAAAAAGAATATAGCTGAATTAGAACAGGTACAAAGAACAGCGACAAAAATGGTAAAGGGAATGGAAGGGTACCCCTATGAGGAGAGGCTTAAGAGGTTGGGGGATCTTCAACTTGGAAAAGAGATGGCTGAGGGGGGATATGATAGAGGTCTATAAATTAATAAATGGAGTGGAACGGGTAAACGTAGATTGACTGTTTACGTCATCAGAATATAAAAATACTAGGGGACATGCAATGAAGCTACAAGCAACCCATTTAAGATTAATAAGAGAAAATACTTTTTCACTCAACGCATAATCAAACTCTGGAATTCGTTACCAGAGGGTGTAGTAAAAGCTGTTGGTGTAGCTGGGTTAAAAAAGTTTTGGACAAGTTCCTAGAGGAAAGGTCCATAAACCATTATTAAAGAGGACAAGCATTGTAGAACTTGTGTCTTTTTGGGAAACTGCCAGGTACTTGTGGCCTGGATTGGCCACTGTTGGAAACAGAATACTGGGCTTGATGGACCTTGGTCTGACCCTGTATGGCATTTCTTATGTTCTTTTTCTCCTTTCTCATTAGAGAAATGAAGCCATCATAATCTATAGCAGTATGGGAAAATAACTGATCTGTTGTATTGGAAGAAAATGGATGCTGCTGGCTGCAATAATGAGTCATCTGCAAAAGCAAATAGATGACCTGCAGAATCCTTGACTTCAAAATTGATAGTTTCTGGATTGATAGTATTTTTTTTTTAGTCTGCACATAAATTACTTCAGAGAATAACGATAAACATACTGTAGATTAACACAACTAATTGTTTAGCAAAATAACAGAGTTTTGAGGGTGCATTGGTTTGGCAGTGCCTTTCAAAGCAATTATCTTTCTCTTCTCTAAGAAATCCCTGAATATTAGCTAGGAAAATAGTTCTACCCAATAAAGGCTCTGCATGGAGGGGACAGCAATAACGTTGATCATTTTTCTCATAGATATAATTGATAAAGTGGTATTTTCAGAGTGAAAATCCCATAAATCTCCCTATAAATGAAATTGTGCATGGCTGTGACAAATTGTTTTTGAAGCACAGATGGTACTACCCGTTGGCAGATTATATTTAACTGTGAAATACATCACTAAATTGACAGTTAACCAGACTCATTATAAGCAAAAGTCAGTTCTTCTATCATGACAAATAACCTACTTAGACTTGCATGAGAAATTCTAGACAAAACCAAAGAGAAATGAAAGTTATGTCATCTAGCAAGCCATTGCAGAAGTCTAATGATGGTGTCAATGTGTGCCATCTTGCACTGTAGTTTAAAAAGCATTTTACCAAGCAAGCACAAGAACTGTACATTTTAGAGAACCAGTCTTTCCTAGAACTAATATAGTAATACAGCAGACGAGCAGGTGCTGTATGGAATCTGCCATATTGGGCAATGGGAATTATAAATTACGGGACCACCTGGGCCACTGAACCTAATATTCAACATCCCTCTCTGGAGAGTGCCATTGAATACCTCTGACCTTCTCAGTACTACCTGGGGCAGAGCTGGGACAGAGCCGGCATTTATCTGGATAGCAAGCAAGTTTCAGCGCTGCTCTCCGGATAACTATCTGCATAATTTTAAAAAGCAAAAATGCTGCCCTAAGTGGTAGGTGGATAGGCTATCCGTCTGGCTGCTGAATATTGCAGCTATCCAGATATTGCTAATGCGGACTGCTGTATCCAGACGTTCCGCGGCAACCACCATCCGAATACTGCTGCTGAATATCCAAATTTTCTTGCCTACGGTGGTCGGCATTTTAAAAAAAAATTGTCCACCATGGGCTGAATATTGACTCCTGCATAAATTAGATTGTTCATCTCTCACACAGGGTTCTTATCAGTACGAAACCTCCAGCGTTTTGCCTCTACTGTCTAAGGATAAACCCTCTTTGCAATCCATTTTCAAGTCTTTCGGCCTGGAACACATCTCCCATATACCAACTGTATATGGTGAGATTTTGTAAACCACTTTCAGCATTAATTGGAACGGTGGTCGATACATTTATAAATAAATAATACAGAGGGGATTTCTACATCCCAAATGACCAAATCAACTAATCTGATTGGTCAGTTCAGTATTTCCTGGTTTTTACATTGCTTTTATACAGATGTTACATGCAAAGTTGAAAATGTGCCTTGGATTCTTAGGGCAATCACCAACGGCTGCAAGCCAAACCCTTTGAGCCAATTCCCATCACCCGGCTCAAGCAAATATATACACTATAAGAGTGAAGGAACAAGAAACACTCCCATCAAGATATGTTTTTTTGTCGGACTATATAATACCTTGTCTGGGGTCATTTAAACCAGACTCCCAGGCTCTGGTAAATCTTAGTCCATTTTAATCAAACAAGCAGTAAAAGATAGACTTATACTTAACTGCCCGCGGCAAGGTGAAAGACACATACGACACAGTCCTGCGTTTCAGGCACAAAATTTAATTTGCCCTGCTTCAGGTCAACATTGTCATCACCAATCGAAAGTCGTCACCAAACCAGTGAAGGAGAACATTTGTGGGAAAGCACTTTTAAAGAACATGGCGTCTGACATCATCTAAACTTCTGAGCCAATCGTGAAAAAGGAGGAGGAGAGGAAACCCTAAACCTAATCAAAACAAGCTGTGCCAGTCAAGCTCCAGATTAAGACCATGCGGAGCCACTGTATTAAGGCGAAAAATCCAGCGCTGTTCAATGTACTGTAGTTTTTGAAACCTGTCGCCCCCACATAAATTCGAAGGTTTAGGGTTTCCTCTCCTCCTTATAACTTGGAAAATTAAGTAACATGAAGAGCAGAGGAATGCTTCATTTATCATCCTCTAAAAAATAGTCACAACTTGATGAGCCCAGAGCTATTTATTATGCCATTCCATATACTGATGCCAAAATTATTTGCTATGAATGTGTAAGGGGGCCTCCCAATAAACAGGGTGAGGCTGTCTCCAGAGGCACTGCATCAAAGAAAATGGGGGCACTGCTACTTGGGAAACAGAAGGTAACACAGCAAAGCTTTGTAAGCACTACAACATCACTTTGCTTGAAAAGCACCGGGATCATGACCCTAGGAGAATTACAGAGAATGAGGAGGTTGTGATCACCTGGGATACTCCCATTCCGACTGATATAAAGCTGGATGCGAGGAAGCCAGATATAGTGGTTAAGGAGAAAAACACCAGAATGGCATTGATAATAGAGGAGTCAGTTCCAAGCAACTACTCTGTGAATCGCATGGAGAGGCAGAAGATCCTGAAATACCAGGAAATGCAGGCAGAGACCAAGAAAATGTGGCAGAAAGATACACAAATGTTTCCCATTGTGTTGGGTGCCACAGGCTTGATAAAGAATTTCCAAGCACATCTTGACAAACTACCCATAAATGTTACATCTTACAAACTCCAACAGGAGGCTTTCCTTGGCACGATTCAAGTACTACGCCAAGCCTTAGCAGTAAAGCTGAGAGACGGAGATCATACTCTCCATGCCCTGGCTTAGAAGTGAGTTTCACGCCTGTCATGGATGCACAAAATTAATTTCAATCTCCTCATCAAAAATAGACAACCTTAAATAAATGGCTTTGAGTATATCTAAGAAAGAGTGTTTAGCCATTTATATAAGGTTGTTTATTTTTGGTGAGGAGATTGAAATGGGTTGATTGTTGGACGAGTTTAGCCCTTAGAGAAGTGGGTTTGAGTTGTATGCACAAGACTAACCAATTTGGAGAAACTGCCCCCAAAATGAACAGTGCAAACAAACAAAGGGTCTTTATGGAATGGAGAAAACAAAACCTCAAGGCCTAGGCTGCTGAAAAAATTTCAAAAGTTCTCAAAAACAACTGGGCACCAAATGTAACTTTAAGTACAACATCTTTATAGATGATCTTAAAAAACTGGAAAGGAAGTGCATGCCATTAAGGCAATGGTTACTCCTGGAAACCCAACCTCTGGGTTTTCTTGGCAAGGTGCAACCAGAAGTAGATTGTCAAAACTTTCATCTGCGCAGCTGATATTCTAAGAATGACGTACTAGCCAAGTCTGACCCTACTTAGCGTCTAAGATCAGCCAAGATCAGGCTCATTCAGAGCTGCAAGACCATAAATAGATAATACAAAAAGAATATGAAAATCAGAAAGGTAACGTCAATTAGGAGGTAATTTTATAAAGGCATTCTAGCGCATATGGAGTTGTTCTCACATGTACCCATGGATTTATGCACATGCAATCATTTACACCTGCTCGCAAGTATGTATAAGTGATTGCGCCACCATTCAAAGCACATTGTCTGCCTAAAGATAAGCAGGTGCCTACTTGTCGTCATAAAATAGTGTCTATGAAGGCATCTCTGTAGGTGCCTACCCATGGCACCCTGTTATAAAATTATCCTCTTAAAGTCCAAAAGACATGAAGTAGTTCTTCTGGATTTCTCCTCTTCTTTTAGGTCCTGGATTGACATACGCAGAACTGTACACATACAAGACAGACAAACAGAATAAACAGGGAACTGGGGAATTCTTAAGGGAAATTATTAAAATACACATATTTGTAGACAGGCATCAAGATCCAATAGCAGCCTCAAAGAGATGCGTTTTTAGCCTGGATTTGAATAGGACCAGAGATAGAGCCTGATCTACTAACTCAGGTAGTCTATTCCAGGCATATGGTACAGCAAGCTGAAAGAACAAAGTCTGGGATTGACAATAGAAGAGAGAGGCATAGATAAAAGTGATTTGCTTGATGAGTGGAGTTGCCAAGGAGGGGTGTAGGAAGATAAGAGAGGAGAGGTAGTGAGGAGCTGCAGAATGAATGCATTTGTAGGTCAGTGGGAAAAGTTTGAATTGTATGCAGAAATAGATAGGAAGCCAATGAAGTGACTTGAGAAGAGGGTTACATGAGCATAATGACATTGGCAGAAGATGAGCCATGCAGCTGAGTTTTAAACAGATTGAAGGGTGGATAATGATTCAATGAAAATGAAAAATAATGAGCAAGTTGCAATAGTCTAGACAGAAGATGATAAGAGTAGTTAATGGTCTTCTGGTGCCTTCTGCTCTTACAGAGAAGAAGTTGGTATCTAAGTTCAAGGGACAATACCAATGTGGAAGATGCTCGGTGTGTTTAAATTCTCTGCCCATACGTAATTTTTTTATCCACCCCTTCACAAATCAAAAATTTTACAGAGATGATTTTTCTAATTGTGAAACCAAAAATGTCGTTTATGTCGTGCAATGTCCTTGTAAAAAATTATATGTAGGGAAGACCACAGGCATGATAAGAACAAGGATAGTGGAACACAAGAGTTGTATAAAACGTCTATTGGTTGACAAACCTTTAGTTCAACATTGGTTAGATGTCTCACATAATATTATGGATCTTAAGTTTTTTGTTATTAAAAAAGTGAAGACTAACTGGAGGGGAGGAGACATTAACAAGACCCTTTTGAGGCTTGAGCAAAAGTTTATTTTTCATTTGAATTCCATGACTCCGAATGGTTTAAATCTTGATCAAGATTTGTCGGTATTTCTCTGATTCTTTATCATTTTTAACCTCAGTTGAGGTCCTGTCTTCTGATTATTTATTATTTTTATGCCTGTTATGGGTTTCTTTTTAATTTGTATTGTTCATGTGAGTTTTATTGGACGGTTATTTCTACTTTTACGTCATTATTTTTATGTCTTGATTCATGTGGTTTTAGCTATTTATTGATTATTTATTTATTTATTAGGTTTGGCGTATAATGTGGAAGGCTTTATTTATTTATACGGTTCCTTACCGTGCCTATTGGGTTGTCTTCATAAAATTTGGGGATACTGTGCCACTTTAATTTCTTATGTAATTATTTTTTAACGGGTAGCACATTTTACACACTTTTTTTACAAAATATGCCCTCGGGTTTCATTGGATTGGTATCCCTTTTGAATTCTCATTTTTACATTAGTTTCCAATGGGTGGTATACAATACTTCTTTATAAATGACCCCTGAGTGATATTCTTCATTTTTTAGTCCCCTCATGTGCCCCCCCCCCTTTTTGTAGTTTATTGCGATGATACGGTTCATTATATTATTATTATTTTTTTTTTTTTTTATCTTCGTCCCCCCCTTTTAAGGTTTTATCGCGATGGCCCATGTGCATATATTTTCTGTCAGCTCTTGCCCATTTTGTATTGAGAGGTTCCTTCTCTTTTTATTTTTATTTTTAGCCCCTTTTAATGGTTTGATTTGGGAACGTTAGTTGCGATGGGCTTTCTAAATACCCCCTTTTCATCAGATGCTGCCTTTGGTCGGCATTTAGATTAAAGAGTTGTTTTCTAACATGCGTTCCTTTTTAATCTGAGTGTATAATGACAATTGTTTTTGTTATTCCTTTAAGTCTGATTGCTGTGAATATTATTTTAAGCGATGTCATATGAAGGCGTTTTGATGGCTTTTATTTGCAACTCAGTGTCTTAATTTGTATCACGTCTCTCCTTTTTACTTTAGCCCCTTTTTATTTGGGAACGTTTGACGTGATGGGCTTTCCAATACCCCTTTCCTTCATATGCTGCCCTTGGTCGGCATTTAGATTTAAGAGTAGTTTTTTTACATGCGTTCTTTTTTCATCCGAGTGCATAATTATAATTGTTTTTGTTATTCTTTTAAGTCTGATTGTTGTGAATACTATTTTAGCGATGTCATAGGAAGGCGTTTTGATGGCTTTTATTTGCAGCTCAGTGTTTTACTTTGTATCACGTCTTGGCAGTTCTGCCGGTTCGTGTTTTTATATGTTCGTGATACATTTCATTGTGATCCCACCATGTTTGTAGTGTATCTTGTGACGTTCTTTTCATATGTATGATTGCTTTCCTTTACTTTAGTTCCTTTTTTCCCGCCGAATTGATGACTCCGCCCCCTGTCTTTCTTTCATCTGCGCATGGGTCGGCGTTTCTACTGCTTATGCTGTTTGTCCAAAGAGTCGGACGGCAGTTCCTTTCAAGGTAATTGATTTCACTTCCTCATATATCTTTGGTTTTACCTTCATTCATGAAGTTATGAGGTGACACGAGTGCCTTTGTTTCAATTGTCGGTTGCTTTTCCCTTTATGGTTTTAAGATGGAATTTTGCTATTTATATGCACAGCGGTCTCACGGTTCTCAGCCTCTATGTTAGTTTTCACACAAGGTTAATGACACTTCAGTGGCTGCCTCTAATGGCTTGATGGTGGTTCATATAATTTTCTCTTTTTTTGATTCTGCCAGTTTCACATACATTATTCCTTGCAAAGGACACTTTTTACAAAGGGCATATTAATATTATTTTATTATATACAACATGATCCACACATCGTCGTTTTTTTTGCAGTTGTAAGCCTCATATTCAATGCCATTCAGTTTATGCACAATTTATGATGGCACCACAGATTATGGTTCCCCCCTGTTTTCACCTTTTTGTACAGATCATCGGGTAATGCTCTGGTTTACATTGCATGGTTTGACTTGGTACTTCACTGACAGGGGTCACCTGGCCCACTCCTGCTACCACACTCCCTTAGTATAGGTTTTGTCCATGTAAGTTTATTTATTGAAGTTTATATGGTATCCATGTCCTGTCTTGTTCTCCTCGTTTTTTCCACCTTCTCTTATCATTTTAAGTGAATTAATCTTTTTTTAAATTGTCTTTTTTATTTCCTTAGTAACAGTGTTCTTTTAGATTTTACCACAACAAGAGTGGTGTGATATTTTTCAAAGTCCACAACAGAGGTTGGTAAATTATCTTATGCATATATATGTTCTCATGATGATCTGTCTTTCGAGCACTTTTATTTTGCTATTAATTTGCTGTATGGTACATTAGATTTTTAATGTTTTTAATGGTTCTTTCATGATGTTCTGTACTTTTGAGCACTCTTATTTGTTTTATGTTTTTATTAATTTTACTGTACCGCATGTCGGTAGTTTTTAATGCTTTTAATGTTATTTTAATATTTATAAGTATGATGTTTTTTAAGTTTGTCAGTCTGTTCCTTTATGTGATTGTTTAATGGTTGTTTTTTATGATTTTAGTTGTTTGTGCCTGGCCAGCCCCTGACGAAGGGTAGCGAAACATGGCCTGTGTCGGGCGGCCTGAGTTTCAATAAAGGACTCTGTCTTTCCTATTCATCACACCCCTGGTTGGTTTGTATTGGCAGAAGATGAGCCATGCAGCTGAGTTTTAAACAGATTGAAGGGTGGATAATGATTCAATGAAAATGAAAAATAATGAGCAAGTTGCAATAGTCTAGATAGAAGATGATAAGAGTAGTTAATGGTCTTGATAGTGTGTACTAAGAGGAAGGGATGAATTTTGTTGATGTTATAGAAAAGGAAACAACAGATTTTAGCTATCTGTTGGCCATGTGCAGAGAAACAGAGGAGTCTCAGATATCCAAAAAACACTGCAAAACATATCAAACTCTTAACCTTTTCAGTAACTCGTACTCTGGACAATTGCAGAAATTCTAACAAAACTTTCTGTGCTATGGGAGGTTATTTTAGAAACATTCTCATACATAAATAGCAGCATTTATATGTGTATACTGTCATACACATGTAAATGCCATTTTACAACAGGGGCTATTTACACATGGGGATTCTTAGTACATTTAGATGTCAAGGGGACATGGATAAAGTAGAGAGAGGGGGTTTGGGCAGACCGACAATATAAAAATGGATTCCTCATTTCACAAAGGCAGTGCACGTTTCTAGAGAACTATATAGCCATTGCCATTTACAACTGCCAAAAGGCATGTATAGGTACCTGCTGGAAGGGGCAACTGCCAATGCTGACATCTTTGGCCCTCGATCACATCCTGACACTGACCTTAACCCTGTTCCTCTCTCCAACATCCAATCTTTCCACGGACTCCTTCTTAGACCATCTGATCACGCAACCTCCACCCCCAGAGACAATGACCCCTGACCCTGTGCCAGCACACTCCCCCTTCAAACCCCACTGACACCCTGTATTATTGGGCAAGTCAATTAACCCTCCATTACCTTAGGTACAAACTTAGTGAGGTGTTTATTAAACGGCGGTAGTGGACTCCATGCAATATTGGAGCTGCGGCACCATTGATTTCACTGGGGCCGCGGCTCTGATATCGCACGGAGTCCACTACCGCCATTTAGTAAACACCCCCCTTAGGTTATAAGCCCTCCAGGAATAGGGAAAATACCAACCATACCAGAATAGAATTCACTTTGAACTACTATTGGAAAGGCATGAGCTAAATACAAGTAAACAAATAAATACATTTGATCCGTCCACAAGAAGCCCCAATCTAACCCCCTGTAACAAGAATAACCCTCCTGGAAACATCCCTCTAAGACACTGTTCCCAACCCAATCCTCGAGTACCCACAGGCCAGTCAGGTTTTTAGGGTATCCACAATGAATATGCATGAGATAGATCTACATGCACTGCTTCCGTTGTATGCAGATCTATCTCATGCATATTCATTGTGGATACCCTGAAAACCTGACTGGCCTGGGAAATGCATATTCATTGTGGATACCCTGAAAACCTGACTGGCCAGAGGACTGGGTTGGGAAAGACTGTTCTAAGACACTCTCCCAGTCCATCCCCCAATCCCATCCCCAGTTTCACAAGAGGCCCCTGGTATCTAGTGGAGTGGAAGTGATCAGTTGCTCCTCCTCTTAATGATCCCAAGTTCAAAATGGGAACCATGACCCCTAGCAGTAGTATTGTGGTATTAGTGCTAGAAGTCAGGCTATTGAATAAGGGATTGCCTGTCGGGGAGAGGGGGTTCTGGGAAGATCAGATGGTCTAAGGAGGGGGCCGGGGGGATGATCAGGGTTGGGATCAATGGGATGATTGAGGGATAACAACTTGGGTGTCTGTCTACAGTGGGAGCAGATATTTAAAAAAACTGCATCCACACATAAATGGGGGGTATTTGGACATTTTTTCCCACATTTTTTAAATCGCTGCTCCCTCTTCATATACTATCTAAAATCTGCCTTCATATCTCCTAACTGGTGACATAAAACTGGAGAACTTTACTCTCTTTGCTAAGAACATAAAGGTAAAAAAATAAAACCTACAAAATCTCAAAGTTCTCTTTGAACAGAGTGCTTGGGATGTACTGGCATCTTAGTTCTACATCTCTCTATGGTGGAGAGGACATGCACTTCGCTGGTCCCATTCACTTCCTAAGGAGAACATCTCTCCTAAAGCAGATGGACCTTCCGATCCTGGATCCTTTTCTGGCTGCTCCTTTATTTATTTATTTATTTAACATCTTTTATATACCGCGCTATTTGTTATCAGTGCGGTTTACATTCAACAAAGGTTGCACAATTTAGTCAAGACTAGTTTGCGTTTACATTATAACAGGAAATAAAACTTGGGACAAACAGGGTAACTATATACATATTAACATAGAGCATAAGATTATAATTTGGCCGGTGTTGTCATAAAACTATAGGCGGGGCAACAATTACTTGAGACCCCTTTGTTTATGAAGTGTATGGAGAGTCTGTGAGGGTGGTGGGTGAATGATCGGTGGTGGGGTAGGTGCTTGTGCAAAGTGTAGCAGGAAAATGTGATGTTTGATTGCCTTCCCGAACTGAATGAGGTCTTTAATCGATCTTATTTCAGGTGGGAGATCATTCCAGCATTTTGGGGCATAGAAGGTGAAGGCTCTTCTCCTGGTTGTTTGGGTGCACTTAATGGAGTCTTTAGGGATGATCAAAGTGTTGTCAGTAATTGTCCTCCTCGTTCTGTTTTTCGGAGTAAGGGTGATGAGGTCGTTGAGTGACGTGGGGGCTAGATTGTTTATGATCTTGAATATAATGAGAAGAGTTTTGTAAGTTAACCTGCAGTGTATTGGCAGCCAGTGGAGTTCCTTAAGTATCGGGGTGATATGGTCCGTTCTGGCAAGACCACAGAGAACGCGAGCCGCAGCGTTCATCACAAGTTGCAGTGTGTTGATGGTGTTCTTGGGGAGACCATACAGGATTACATTTGCATAGTCGAAGTGTGGTAGAATGAGGGCCTGAAAAATGGCTTGGAAATCATTAGGGGGAAGCATGGGTCTAAGGTGCCTTAGTGTTCTGATTTTATTGTATATGGTCCTGGTAGTGTTTCGTATGTGCTCCTTAAAGTTAAGATGCTGGTCCAGAGTGATCCCAAGGTAGCGTATGGTGAGTTTCCTTGGAAGCTCAGCATCTCTTACTTTTAGGGAAGGTGGAGGGGAGAATGTTTTGTTCCTTGAAATGAACAGAACTTCGGTTTTCTTGAAGTTTATGCGGAGATTTTGGGATAGTAGCCAGTCAGTGATGGCGTCGAAGCCTGGGTGAAGCCTGGGTGAAGTCTGGGTGTTTGACTTTGAATGGCGTAAACAGCAGGACGTCATATGCATAAATTAGAGTGGAAATATTGTAGGAGCAGATGATGTCACATATCGGCTGCATGTAGATATTGAACAGCAGCGCAGATAGAGATGAGCCTTGTGGCACACCTTGTTGTTGGTGGAATGGTGCGGATGTGATGGATCCAACCCAGACATGTTGCCAACGATCCATTAGGTAAGACCTACACCATTCCCAGGTGAGGTCACAGATACCCTTCTCCTGGAGACGGATGAGAAGTTGATTGTGATTGACGGAGTCGAAGGCAGCGGCGATATCCAGGAAGATGAGAGCAAAGCCATTTTCGACATTGTCTATTCCTCTATTCAGAGTATTGGTTAGGGTGGTGAGCAGAGTTTCTATTCCATGAGATTCTCTAAACCCGTGTTGACAGGGGTCAAGAGGGGCAGCTACGTCAATGTGATGTTGGATCTGTCTTTGGACCACCTTCTCGATTATTTTGGCTAACAGAGGTATACTTGAGATTGGGCGGTAGGAATCAGACTTCAGTGGGTCAAGTCTGTTATTCTTCAGAAGTGGTCTTATTGAGGTTTGTTTGAGGAGTGAGGGGAATGAGCCTGTTGCAAAGGATTGACCAATGATGTTCGTTAGAATTGGACTAAGCTCAACTCGCAGGGCTCTGACCCAGTATGCTGGGCAGGGGTCATTTGGAGCTGTAGAAGTGTTGATGATGGTGATGAGGTCTTGGATGTTTTTCTCGGTTGGTGGGGTAAACTTTGTGATAGGTGTTTGTAAGGCAGGAGAATGACAGGGTGTGGAAACTGAAGCTTTATCGGTTATGAGGGTCTTGGATTTGAGGTAGTCAGCATATATATGGGGGGATATAGGATCAGGTTGAGTAGGAGAGGGTTCCTTAATTAGGGATTTTGCTAGGTTGAAAAGATCTCTTGGTTTGTTAAGGGAGCGGAGTAGGAGCTTGGAATGGTATTCACTCATTCTGAGGTAAATTGTTTGGGGGGCTCTTAAGTCTATTGATAGCAAGATCTCAGGTACTTTTGATTCCTTGACTAAATTTTCCCAAGAGACTGTTGTCTCTTTACAGCAGTTAGATAGTAGATCTGTTTTACTTAATACAGCTATTCTAAAATTGGAGGGACAGATGGGCTCAGTGCATGCTGCTCAGGCAGTTAGCATAAAGGACTCACTGACCCTGCATAATAAAATTGAAGCGATGGAGAATTTAGCACGTTCTTGTAATCTGCGTTTCTTGAATTTTCCTATTACCAAACTCCTCGCTCCTAAGATCTTATTGGATAAGTACCTTCAGGAAGTCTTGCTAATCAAGGAACCTATTTCTGTTTCTCAGATATATTATATATCCCCTAATCTTAAGAGAGTCAACCCAGTAGAGGGGGAGTATGATGTAATTAAACCATCTATCACTAATCTCACTGCCTTTCTCGAAGACCCCCAAGACGTAATTAATTCTCGTTCTACTTTGTTGGTGACATTTTTGTCCAAAGATATTAAGCAATGTGTGTTGCGTGCCTTTTTTAAACACAAGACTATTAAGTTTTGTGGCCATCTTATAAACGTTTTTCCTGACGTTGCACGCAGCACCCAGCTTAGACGTAGGCAGTTCTTGGCCTTAAAGGCTCAGGTTCTGTCTTTGGGTGAATCCTCCTTTTTTCTTCGCTTTCCATGTAAGTGTGTGATTATTTGGAAGGAGGTTTCATATATTTTTACTGAAGTCACCCAATTGGAAAGTTTCTTGTCTGAGAAGCGGAAAGCACTTAGTGTAGTACAGAGCACCCAAGAATAAATTGTTGTCTCCTTTTGTGGGCCTAGTGTCTTATTTTCCTGATTATGACCTGATTCTAATAGTTTCAATCGAGTTCCTTGATGTGGGCTATATCAATGTTCTGGTTTCGTTGTTGATGTTTATTCATCTGATGTGGTTAACTCTTTCTGAATTTTCTTTATTGTATTACATAAATGTAATGTTTTGAAATAAATAAAAAAAAAAGAAGTGGTCTTATTGAGGTTTGTTTGAGGAGTGAGGGGAATGAGCCTGTTGCAAAGGATTGACCAATGATGTTCGTTAGAATTGGACTAAGCTCAACTCGCAGGGCTCTGACCCAGTATGCTGGGCAGGGGTCATTTGGAGCTGTAGAAGTGTTGATGATGGTGATGAGGTCTTGGATGTTTTTCTCGGTTGGTGGGGTAAACTTTGTGATAGGTGTTTGTAAGGCAGGAGAATGACAGGGTGTGGAAACTGAAGCTTTATCGGTTATGAGGGTCTTGGATTTGAGGTAGTCAGCATATATATGGGGGGATATAGGATCAGGTTGAGTAGGAGAGGGTTCCTTAATTAGGGATTTTGCTAGGTTGAAAAGATCTCTTGGTTTGTTAAGGGAGCGGAGTAGGAGCTTGGAATGGTATTCACTCATTCTGAGGTAAATTGTTTCACGGTAGGACTTCAAGTGTTCTAGATATGTTGATTTGTCAGCTTGGGAGTGAGAGCATCTCCATTTCCTTTCAAGCTTCCTGAGAGAGAGGAGAGATGTCCGAAGTTCTGTTGTGAACCACGGGGCTGGATGTCTTTTTCTTTTACATCTCTTGGGGGTTGCTGATTTGTCCATGGCTGGTAGTTCGGCGAATGGGTTCCCTTCATTTATCCTCTATCCAATCTACTTTTCTTCCATCTTTGCCATGGTTAGGCCTAGCCAGATTAGGGATAACAGCACCATCAGTGGCTATGTGGCATAGTTAGCCATCAGGAAGGCTGTATACCAGGCTGTGCCTGAGCCCCACTTTATTTATTTATTTATTTATTTACTTATTTCTTCTATACCGCCCCTTCCAGTGATCAGGGACGGTTTACATGGAACAAATTATGTATACTACTGTATACTTTACATGGAACAGGAAACTTTCTAACTTTTTACATGGAAACTTTCAAACTTTTTACATGGAATATATTAACAAGTTATGTGTACTACTATATACATTACATTGAAACAGAGAAACTGAGAAACTTTCTAACTTTTTACAGTAGTGACAGGTGTGAAAACTGTCCAAACTATTTACATAAGTTATTTACAAGTGATTCAATACAGTGGTTTACAATGTAAACCTTGGGTTCCTGCAGCCTCTCCTCTTTCCCTGGAATCCTATGGAGGGCACAAAAAGACATTTGGCCCTTAGTTATAGGGCCTTTTAACCTTCATCCTAAAAGCTATACAGGAGGCACCTCTTGACTAGAAGGGAGAAGGGAAGGCTCATCGTCTAGTACCTCATATTAGAGGCAGGTCAAATTTGGAGCAGGGGCTCCAGACCATTCCTCTGCACGTAGAGGGCACATTACAATAAAATATAGAAACATTATGGTAGATAAAGACCACAAGTCCTATCCAGTCTGTCTTCTATACCATCTACTAAGCTTTGCAGTCCTTTTTTTTTTTTTTTAGAGATCTATGGGGCATGTTTACTAAAATCCGCAAAAGAGCGCGCCGCAAAATAGCGCACGGCAACGCGGCACTGAAACGCGCAGAAACGCGTTTAAACGCCCCGCACACGTGCGTGTCACCCCCGCACAGGTACGCGGCTCACTAACGGGCCCCGTACAAGTGCGGGCCCGCAAATGTCCGATAGAGGCGTGGAACGGCGAAAGGAGGGCGGAGGAAGGCTCCGGAGGGGCGGAGGGACGGGGTCAATGGGTGGAGAGTGGGAGGGGAGAGGCTCCCCGCACAGTATCGAGCCCGAATTTCCATGTAAAAACTACCGCGAGTGAAACACTCGCGGTAGAAAGCATTTAAAGGGAAGAGAAACCATTTCCGTCAGCAATGTACAGGAAAACCGGGGAAACCAGCAAAACGTGAGCAGTGTGATACATGTGCACAGCACAAAAGTGAAAATAAACATAGAAAATGACCACAACAGAACTATTAAAAATAGTAATTCAGCTGGGGAACAGTTATAGTGATGGGCAAATACAGAAATCACACCCAGCAAAGCTCCAGAAACAAGAAATGAATTTTGGAAGGGTCTACTGAGAGGAGACTCTTCCAAAAAACATTTCCACGTTTTGGAGCTTTCCTGGGAGTGTTTGCTATGGTTGCCCATTAATATCACTGTTGCCCAGCGTGGTGATATTCTGTCCCACATTTCCCGTGGTCAGTTCCGGGGTTTATGTGCACGTTTGTCACCAGACAGGGTGCATATGCCCACAGTAGACTTGCGTAGAGCAGGGTTTGTGACTCCATCCTGCCAGGCTTACTGCCTCCAGGGGCTGCACTGTCTCTGTGGCCAAAGTGTGGTACAGCGGACAGAGTCATTACCTCTAGAACCAGAGGGCAGAGGTTCAAAACCCAGCTGGGGCACCTGCCAGCCCAGTCCCTATATTTTACCCACCACTAAATAAAGATAGCGCAGACACCCCTGTATGCATGGGGAAAACACCCATATTTTACCCAACACCGCACACACACCACAACAATGGGCATTACCTACAGCCAAGTCCCCCAAATGCAGTCCCATACTGCCACAGTGCAATCAGGTCAACTGCTTTTTCTGAGAGACGGTCATGCCAGCATGTTGGCGGACAAGTACATGTGGTGCAGGGGGCAGTGGCTGCTAACCACAGAAGACAGAGGCCTAGCCATGTGCAGGCTGGCACAGTCCACTGCAACAGACAGGTCCTGCCGGATCCACAGTCATGGACAGTCCAGGGAATCCAACCAATCTGTGGCTACACAGTGGTGCAGTGCACACAGACAGTGCATACAAGAACAGAAGGTCACAGGTTCAAAGCCCAGCTGGGGCTACTGCCAATCCTGCCCACATATTTTTCCCACAACTAAACAGTGATAGTAAGGACACACCTTTCATGGCGGGGACATATGCAATGGTAAGACATCTATCTTTTACCCCACTGAGCACAGACACCATGAACAGGGGCAGTACCTAGAGCAGAATCACCCAAATGCAGTCCTGGTGGGCCACACACCAGTCAGGTTCCATGCTGACACTCATACAAATGCCTGTGCTGTATATCTATGCACCACCCCCATGGCATGTAGATGTAGTCCATGCATATTCATGAGGGATAGCAGGAAAACCCGAACAGTGTGATGCACACCTGGACTGGAGTTGGGAATCTGTGCCGTAAAGCAGCAGCCATCAAGGGCAGACACACCCACACCCACAGGCCCCATTGGCCAATGTCACCTGGAAAGGCAGAACATTGGACCGTGCATGCAGCACCCAAAACGAGCACTTGCATAACTTACCAATGTCACCCTACACCTGAGGTATACGGTACACAGCTCGGAGACGTTTGCTAGGAGCACAGGCAGGCAGTTATCCATACGTTACGTACATACTGCTAGTTGGCCCCATCCAAACAATCTGTTAGGTGTTTGCGGGGCATGCTCCAGGCCTGGCCTCTGACGGTGCTTACCACCCTGGGGAGTGACCACCAGCTGTAATGCGTACCATATCCATGCCTTGCCGTGCTCAGGACCGGTTTGGTGGGCAAGGCTACTTACCCCCTCAATCGTAGCACCATGATGGCAGAGGTGTGGAAGTGTGTGTCTGTCTATACAGTGGGTGTTGGCTGCAAGCCCCTTCAACAGCCCGCACTGCCAGCACTGTTGCCAGTATTGGCCAGTCAATGTGCATAATGAGGTGCAAGGTACCATGGGTATAGCCAGGGCAGGATGGCGTGGCCAGGATGCATCTGCACTGGGCATAGGGCCCTGGCAGGGACATTGGCTGGGATATTGTAGTGTCCGGCCACCACCTACACAGACAGGGTGGCCAAAGCATGTCCATCTGGGGGATCACGCTCACCCTGACTGTGCAGTGACCACAGCATGGCTAGGCCCCCCCATAGTGCTGTATAGTAGTTCTCTCATGTGATATATATGGGTTTCTCTTTGGGGCCCAGTCACTGATATATCTGCTTGCTGTGTATGCAGACAGCCCAATTCTGGGTGCATGCATCTCCATTGGGAACATGCACTATGGACTAACCAGCAGACTGTTTGTAGCTGGTAAATGTCTTGCTATAATGGCTTGCAGGGTGCAGTGGCTGTTGGCTTGCTGCAGGGGAATATCTGGTGGTGGAGTGCAGCTTACCATACCCTGGGCTTATGTCTGTCTGCTATTGTGTTATGGCTGTGTATGGAGCTTCCTGGGGGGGGTGGTGGTGTTCCTCAGCAGGACTGGGGTTGATGTTGCCCTGTACTGCCACCTTTGCAGGGAGGTAGAGTGTGGATCCCTTGATGGGGACCATGTTTGCCACGGGGGGGGGGGGTGCCTGATGGCGGCAGACAGGGATATCCATGGTGTTTGTGCATAAACTAGCTATCTTACACATTAACACTGCTTTGGAATGCCCGCTTGGCCTCCATCAGCCATGGCAGGTGTTGTTGACCTGGTCCTGGCCACCTCATTGCACACTCAGGGTGAGCACAGTACCCGCACGATGTAACGGTGTGTGGCTACTCTGTGCCAGTAAAACACCCGGTCAGTGCCCCCTACTAGGCCAAGGTGCTGTGTGGGTGCACCCGGTCACTTCCCCCAACAGGGCCGAGGTGCTGTGGGGGTGCATTCCCCATCTTGTGTCCATCTGCGGACAGCTAATTTGCATGTGCAGTGCATCATGGGTACGGGTGGCCTAACCCATCCTGTTGACACCAGCAGACTGTCTGTGAGGTGACGTGTAGGCTATCTGCAGCCAGCCAGGGGCCTGCTTACAGCTATGGAGCTGTAGTGCAATGGTTACATCACTGCCTATGCAGCTAGAGGTCATGGGTTCAAACCCACAGTGGGGCCCTTTGGTAGGGCTGTCCACAGCTTTATTTTTATTTACTGTACATATGTCTATGCCGGCAAGACCACCCTCAGCTTACTATACTCATTAGGTGCCTCTGAGGGTGCTTCATAGGGCGCCCTGTAGGCCACCTTATGGTTGCCATCCCTATAGGGTGCACTATACATTATCCTGTGTCGCAACATACATGCTGCCCTATAGGGGTCATTCAAGGGTGCCTTGGCGAACAGTGCACTGTAACATGTGCCTTATGGGCCGCCGTATGT
Organism: Ichthyophis bannanicus; assembly: GCA_033557465.1. Taxonomy (NCBI): domain Eukaryota; kingdom Metazoa; phylum Chordata; class Amphibia; order Gymnophiona; family Ichthyophiidae; genus Ichthyophis; species Ichthyophis bannanicus. The sequence continues at coordinate 749,877,525 of CM066036.1, read as the reverse complement.
TAACATGCTGGGAGAGTGCGTTTGCTAGTAGTGATAACAAAATAAAATTATACAGCCTCCTACAGCACTCCACAACATAATACCTCAGCAGGCATTTTTCACTGGGCATTGTGAGGAGTTGAACCCTGATCCCTGCACCATTGGTCAGTGTTTTAACCATTGTGCTGTGGCTCTGGTCCTGTGCTTGTGCATCAGCGCGCCGCCTTGTGCCTATCAGCGCGCCGCCTTCTGCCGCCCAAGGGGACCAGTGCGCCGCCTTCTGCTGCCCAAAAATAACTGTGCGCCGCCTTATGCCGTTCCAAATTAATTTGCCTCCTAAAACAATGTTAATCATTACAGTTACTGCCTCAGCTGACCTTTGTTGTTGCGCACACTGGGGGATTGAACCCATGGCCCCTGCACCATTGGTCAGTGTCTTCACCGTTGTACCACGGCTCTGTTGTTTTGTATACTCAGCAGCGCGCCACTTTGCCTTTCCACGCGCTAATGTCGACCCCCGCACATTAGCGCGACGCACACACGTCCGGTTGCTTACTACCGTTTTTTTTCTATTTTCTGCCTGAACCGCCCACTCCTTATATGGCACAGGCACACTAGCGCGGCCCCGCACGTTAGGAATGTTTAGTAAACATGCCCCTATGTTTATCATGTGCTTTCATGAATTCAGAGCGTTTATGCGCATATTATCTCCAACTGGAAGATTATTCCATGCATCTACCAGTTTTTCTGTAAAGAAATATTTCTGCAAATTGCTTCTATCTCCTTTTACTTTCATCTTATGCTCCCTCGTTGCAGAGCTTTCTTTCAATTGAAAGACCTTCTTCTCTTGTGCATTTATGCCAGGGGGTATTTAAACATCTTTTTTCATATCTCCCCTCTCCTGTCTTTCTTCCAAAGTATACATATTGAGATCTTTAAGTCTGTCCCCAAATGCCTTATGATAAAGCCCATTTACCATTTTAGTAGTCACCAACTGCACCAATTTCATCTTGTTTATATCCTTTTGAAGGTGCGATCTCCAGAATTGCACACAATACTCCAAATTAGGTCTTACTAAAGACTAATACAGAGGCACTATCACTTTCTTCTCCCTGCTGGCCATTCCTCTCCCTATGCATCCAAGCATCCTTCTGGCTTTCGCTGTTGCCTTTTCTACCTGTTTAGTCACCTTAAGATCATTAGAAAAAATTATGGCTAAGTGATAGAGACTACTTGGATACTGCACAAAGAGCAGTAGCAAATCCAATCTCCCTATTAAATATTACAAGAAGTAGAGAGAAAAGTCTAACATTTCCCAGAACAGGGAAGATTATTTCTGCCAGTCATTTCAGACTGGGAGACTATTCCTCTGAGAGGATAAATCCCACTTGATATAAAACAAAATACTATAGCCAGAATCCTGTCTTTGGACCCTAGCCATTTTGCTATGAGATTCTAAGGGAAGCCTGTCCTTAATAGGCAGGTGCCTCTGGCATACAGCCAAAGCAATCATCTTGCAAGAAGGAATATCTGCACCCAGTCATTATGACCAGAGAGGAAATTGGCTTGGAGTCACTGTCTTGGGGCAAAGGAGAGCTCAGCCTAATAAGAGGTTCCAGGCCATAGGATCCCAAGGCCAGCACTGTGGAGAATTGCATCTTCAGCAGCTACTCATCTCAGAGGAGAAGGAAACCCACATATACTGTATACCAGGAATGCCAGAGCAACAGGGTGTTATCCATCACAGGTCTGTGGACGTATAAATGCAGTGTCTTCATATCCAGGTACTCTGGGGAGGAGATTGATAGACAAGAAGGGGGACTCTTCTAGAGAACTAATTGGACTGGTGCATTAAAAGGGAAGAGTGGTGTGGAAAAAAACAAGTGCTGAAAATTAAGGTGTACAGACTTGGAGGAATGAGATATAAAACATACAAACTAAAAGGAGAGGAGAATAGCCAGTTGGGGTTTCTTTTGTTTTTTTGTAGCATAGTTCTTGTTCATTACTCATGACAATTGTTGTTATTGTTGACTCTGTGACCCTAAATTTTAAGTAAACCTTTGGTTCCAGTGGTGTACCAAGGGTAGGGCGGTGGGTTGTGGCCCACCCTGGGTGCCAGCCTGGAGGGAGTGCACCCCCCTCTGGCCCACACTTCCGAGGCAGTGCGTCAAGCTTACCTTAAAGATGGGTGGCTTGCCACACTGCCTCCAATGCCGTCCTGTTGGCTGTTTTCTCCCGAGACCGGCCAGGAGGAAAGAGCCAACAGGCCAGTATTGGAGGCAGCAGGGGAAAGCACTGGCCGCAAGGGGGGACACATGCTGAGGGGGCTAGGAACGCTACTGCTTGGTTCAGAACACAGTTTCTGCTCTAGACACTTATTTGAGAAGGAGTGTGTGAGAGTATGACATGTCAAGGGCCTTCTGGCTTTTGCTAGTCCCCACCAAGACAACTGAGAAACTTTAAATTCCATGAGCTTCACTCTTGCCTGCCAAGTAGTTGGTGAGGTAACAGCGAGGACCACACAGAAAGAGATTACACTACTTTTAAATTTATGTATACTTTGCTTCATTCAATGTATAATATGTAAATACTACTATGTATCAAATATGTGTAAATAATTAATTTTGACTATCCAAGTTGAGCTACCTGTTATCTGTATTTTTACGGTTAACCCCACCGTAAAACCTAATGTTCCATATAAACCGCACTGATGTTGAAGAGCACGGTATATAAGAGAAATAAATAAATAAATACAAAAATCCAAAAAATGCTATCAAAAAATCACCACTAATCCAACTGCAGTAAATACAACAAAAAAGGCATTGAGCATCAGTAGAAAATGGTATACAAAATTTTCTGTGGCACTACTAAGGGGTATGTTTACTAAACTGCGCTCATGTGCGTGGCGCACATTAGCGTGCGCTAAGGTACCTTAGCGCACGCTAATATCACGTTACGGGGCACAAATGTGCCCTGCACAGGTGCGCGCCGCACTAAAGTGCCCGCTCATGTGCGCGGCGTGCTGATGTGCGATAAAGGCGTGGAAAGGCTCCCGGAGGGCGGAGGAAGGCTCCCAAGGGGCGGAGAGAAGGGGTCAATGGGTGGAGAGTGGGAGGGGAGAGGCTCCCTGCACACTAGCGGGGCTGAAATTCAAGTAAAAAAAATACCGCTAGTGAAAACCTCGCGGTAGAGCCGATTTAAAGGGAAGAGAAACCATTTCTGTCAGCAATGTACAGCAAAACCAGGGAAACCTACAAAACAGTGATAAGTGTGACACATGTGCACGATACAAAAATACAAATAAACATTGAAAAGGACCCCAACAAAATTTTAAAAAATTATAATCAAGCTGGGCAATAGTGATAGTAATGGGAATCAAAAAACACTCCCAAGAAAGCCGCAAAAAATAAATATGAATTTTAGAAGGGTCTACGCTCCGTCCCCATACAAGGTGAATGATCCCACAGTGAAATAGCACTGATCAGGGTTTCCCTCTCCATTGGACAGGTTACCTATGGCATGCACATGTTCCACAACAGCAGGGCGGGCATGTCGGAATGGGCAACTGGACAGATGCTGGGAAAGGGGATACAGAGGGCTGCAGGCGGCACATGCTGTGGTGCAGCTAGGGCACAGTGCGGACTAGGCAGATGCCTAGATGGCACTTAGGAATGCTGAAACTGAACAGCAGCCAGATAGCAACTGATGAAGGCCCAACATGGGCACGAGAGTGTTTAGCACAGTGTCACAGGGGATAGTACCCAGCAGGTACCCCCAAGGGCACAGAACATTGGCAGGCGGTGATTTCGGGACGTGCGGACAGATATGCAGGAACCCCTACCCCAGAACCCGTACCATAGGCAGCCGCCTACCCACACACAGGATGGCCTGAGACTGCGTACCACCAGCACCACCAGCAGAAGGGCATGTCAGCATGGTGGCATAGGGGTACTGGAGGTGGAGGGGGGCAGTGGCAGCTGCCCAGAGCAGACCATGGCCTAGCCCTGTGTAGGTGGGTGCAATGCACTGCAACAGACAGGCCCTGCCGGACAGTCATGGTATCATCAAGGAATGCACTGTCTCTGTGGCAACACGGTGGTGCAGTGCACACAACCAGTGTGTTTGGAAACAGAAGGTCACAGGTTCAAGCCCCAGCTGGGGCTCCTGCTAATCCAGTCCCCATATTTTACCCACAACTATATCATGATAGTAAAGACGAACCTTTATTGCAGAGAACATAAGCATGGCTCAAACGCCTCTATTTTACGCTACAGAGCACAGACACCAGAAACATACACATTACCTAGAGCAGATTCCCCCAAATGCAGTCCTGGAGGGCCACAAATCCTTCAGGGTTTATGCTGTCTCCAATCTAAGGATGGAGCGGTACTGGTGGTGGAGGTGGCAGCAGCTGGTGGCAACAGCAGACCATGGCCTAGCCCTGTCCAGGTGGGTGCCGTGCACTGCAACAAACAGACCCTGTCAGATGTACAGTCATGGACTCCCCAGGGAACACAGCATATCTGTGGCAACACGGTGGTGCAGTACACACAGACAGTGTGTGCAAGAACAGAAGGTCACAGGTTCAAAGCCCAGCTGGGGCTACTGCCAATCCAGTCCACATATTTTTCCCACAACTAAACCGTGATAGTAAGGACAAACCTTTATTGCAGAGAACATACGCGTGGTTAATACGCCTATATTTTACCCCACCGAGCAAAGACACCATAAACAGACGCATTACCTAGAGCAGAGTCTCCCAAATGCAGTCCTGGAGGGCCAAACACCATTCAGGTTCCATGCTGCCTCTAATAAAGATGCCTTTGCTGCATATCTATGCACCACCCCCATGGTATGCAGATGTATCTCATGCATATTCATGAGGGACAGCATGAAAACCCGAACAGTGTTTGGCACACCAGGACTGGAGTTGGGAACCTCTGCCGTAAAGCAGCAGCCAACAGGGGCAGACACACCCACACCCACACCCACAGGCCCCATTGGCCAATGCCTCCTGTAGAGGCAGGACATTGGGCCCTGCGTGCATCTCCCAATAATAGCACTTGCATACCTTAACAATGCCACCCTACACCTGGGTATACGGTACACAGCTATCAAACGTTTGCCATGATTACTGGCAGATAGCAATTCCTACGTTAAGCACAGTTTGCTGATTGAGCTCCATCATAACAATCTTTCTGATGTCTGCGGTGTGTGCTTCAGGTCTGGTCTCTGACAGTGTTTACAACCCTGGAGAGTGACCGCCAACAGTATTGCGTACCATATCCATGCCTGTACTGTGCCCAGGACTGGTGTGGTGGCCAGGGCTGCTAAACTCCTCTATAGTAGCACAATGCTGGCATAGGTGTGGGAGTGTGTGTCTGTCTATCCAGTGTGTGGTGGCTGCAAACACCCTCCACAGCCCACACTGCCAGCACTTTTGCCAGTATTGGCCTGCCAATGTGCATAATGAGGAGCAAGGTACCATGGGTATAGCCCGGATAGGGTGGCCTGGCCAGGATGCATCTGCACAGGGCATAGGGCAATGGCTGGGACATTGTAGTGCCCGGCCACCACCTACACAGACAGGGTGGCCACAGCATGTCCTGCTGGGAGATCACTCACACCCTGACTGTGCAGTGACCACGGCATGGCTAGGCACCCCCATAGTGCTATATAGTATTTCTCTCATGTGATATTTATGGGTTTCCTTTTGGGGCCCAGTCACTGACTTATCTGCTTGTTGTGTATGCTGACATCCCAGTTCTGGGTGCATGCATTTCCACCAGGGACATGCACTATGGACTAGCTAACAGACTGTTTGCAGCTGGTATGTGTCTTGATGGAGTGTCTTGCAGGGTGCAGCGGCTGAAGGCTTGCTGCAGGAGCATATCAGATAGTGGTGGGGTGCAGCTTAGCATATCCAGGCCTAATGTCTGTCTGCTATTGTGTTATGGATGTGTACAGAGCTGCATTGACTGCCCTGTAGGTGTCTGTTCCCCAGCAGGACTGGGGTTGATGGTCCCTTCTACTGCCACCATTGCGAGGAGGTAGAGTGGATCTGTTGATGGGAGACCCTGTTTACCACCCTCAGCCCTGGAGGAGGAGGGTGATGGTACATAATCCTCCTAGGGGTCCATAGGGGCTACAACTGATTGAGACATACAGATATATTAAAGGTGGGTCTGCAGAAACTACCTAGCTCCCACATTAGCACTGCTGAGGACCTGCAGCATGGCCTATGTCTGCCATGGAAGGTGCCGTGGACCTGGTGCTGGGTGCCTCACCGCACCCTCAGGGTGAGCACAGTACCCGCACAATGTGACGGTGTGTAGCTACTCTGTGCCAGTAAAACACATGGTCAGTACCCCCTACCAGGCCGAGGTGCTGTAGGGGTGCACATGGTCAGTTCCCACTACCAGGCTGAGGTGCTGTGGGGGTGCATACCCCATCTTGTGTTCATCTGTGGACAGCTGATTTGCATGTGCAGTGCATCATGGGTACGGGTGGGCTAACCCTATCCTGGTGACCACAGCAGACTGTCTGTGTGGTGACATGCAGTCCCTCTGCAGCCAGCCAGGGGCTTGCTAGCAGCTGTAGCCCACTGGTTACTTCACTGCCTGTGGAGCCAGAGGTCATGGGTTCAAACCCACAGTGGGGTTATTTGATAGGGCTGCCCAAAGCATTATCTCTTTTTAATGTACATTATTGCTGCCAGCAAAAATACTCTCAACGTACTGTACCCATAAGTTGCCTCAGAGGGCGCTTTATAGGGCGCCCTATAGGGCACCTTATGGTTACCGTCCATATAAGGTGCACTATACGTTATCCTGTGGAGCGACTTATAGGGTGCCCTATAGGGGACATTTTAGGGTGCTGTGGCGGACAGTGCACTTTATAATGTGCCCTATGGAGTGCCTTATAGGGTGCCTTATGCGGCACCTTCAGTTACGGCACGTGAGGGCGTGTTTGCTGGCAGCAATTAATAAAATACAAATAAAGTGCTGCAGGAAACAATACATACATTGCAAAGCTGATGCCTCAGCCAGCCTTATGTATTAGGCACACTGGGGAGTAAACTCATGACCCCTGTATCAGCAGTCAGTGCCTTAACCATTGTGCTACACTGCTGTTCCTCCTTGCATGTAAGCGCACATACTTCAGATTTCCATGCATTTAAATGCACAGTGCTGCCATCAAACACAGTGCTATGACCTTGCTGTGCCTCATAGGGCACCCTATATGGCGCCCTATAGGCCACCCTTTCAGCAACATTGTAGGGTGCCGTGGCGGACAGTGCACTTTAAAATGTGCCCTCTGGGGTACCCTATGAGGCGCCTTATGCAGCACCTTACATTACAATACTTTGAGGGTGTGTTTGCTGGCAGCATTAATTAAAATAAAAATAAAATGCCCCCTACAGCAATATTACCTATAACAGGTAATGCCTTAGCCAGCCTTCTTCATTAGGCACAGTGGGGGATTGAACCCATGACTCCAGCATCATTGGTCAGTGTCTTAACCATTGTGCTACACTGCTGCTCCTCTTTGCATGTCAGCGCACCTACTTATGATTTTCATTCCTTAAACTGCACAGTGCTGCCATCAAAAACAGTGCTGTGACCTTGCGGTACCTCATACGGCACCCTATAAAGCGCCCTATAAGCAACATTCTAGGGTGCCTTGGCGGACAGTGCACTTTAAAATGTGCCCTCTGGGGTACCTTATGGGGCACCTTATGTTAGAGTGCTTTCAGAGTGCGTTTGCTAGTAGCAGTAATTAAAATAAAATTAATATGCCTCAGACTGCAATATTTCTTTTAACAGGTAATGCTTCAGCCAGCCTTCTTTATTGGGCACAGTGGGGGATTGAACCCATGATCCCTGCACCAGTGGTCAGTGTCTTCACCATTGTACTGTGGCTCTGTTCCTGTGTGTGCACATCAGTGCGCCACATATGCTTTCCGCGCAAGTTTCTCATGCGCTAATGTGCGCGGCGCACATGAGCGCACAGTGCACATTAGCGCATGATTAATCCCAGTTTGCTTTTTCAGCCTGAAACGCCCACTCCTTATATGGCATACCGCACACTAGCGCGGCGCGCACCTAACGGGGTTTTAGTAAACATTCCCTAAGAGTCACCACATTATAGACCATTTTTAGGGTATCAAGTGCCACCACATTTTCAATTTCAAAACATGAAAAACACACTTATCTTCAAAGAAAATCACTGTACAAACATAGTAACAGTAACATAGTAAATGACGGCAGATAAAGACCAATATGGTCCATCTAGTCTGCCCAATAAGATGGCAAGAGTACTTGCACCTGCCGCTTCATGCAGGTCACCCCTCCCCATGTCTTTGTTTAGGGGTGAACCCACCGCTCCGTATAGGACACCCCTTTTTGTTGAGAAATTAGATAGTTACATTTATTTTGATATTATCCTGTTGCTGTAAAGGGATCCATTTTGAATTCTGTCACTGTATTTGCCCCCACCACTTCCATCGGGGGGCATTCCAAGCATCCAGCATTTTGCAATGTAAGCTGCATCAGGAGACTATTTCATAACGCTAATAGTGCACTACAATTCAGAAAAACAACATCTCAGTGTATCCATATTTTCCCAGGAGAATGTTACTTCTGCGCCTCACCAACAGGACCACCAAATTGCTATTACCCCACTGCCCCCTCCCTCTGATGTCTAGCTTCTCCGTCGGTTGTAAGGGGAAGCTAGATGGGGGTGGGAAAGGGGAGGATCAGGGCGGTGTTAGGGTGGGCAGTGGGTGATCACTGGCCACAGATGTACAGGGCCAATTCTAATGTTGGCTCTGTATGTCCGGGGCCGGCAACTTGAACAGGGAAGTTATTCCACCTCCGAGGTGGAATAACTTCCCTGGACATCAGGGATTGGCGGGCCTGGGGCCGGGAAAGGGCAGCAGGGGGCAGAGAGCATTTCCCGCAGCCCGACCCTGGCCCTGGGAGGCCAAATCGGGGGTCGGGTTGTGGGGAATAAACTGTTCCAGCGGCCGGGATTGCGGCTTTTAAATGGAGCCGTAATGCCATGGCAACAGGATGCCATGGCGCTGCGACTCCATTTAAAAGCCCTGAGTGAGTCGGGCAGTGTCTGTACTTGCAGGCCGGGCTGAATCGCAGTCCCGGCCTGCACGTACAGGCCTGATCACGATCCTGATCCCGTGGGGCTAGACGTGCCCCGCGGGATCAGAATTGAGATGCCCTCTGTATGTCCGATTCAAACCGGACGTACAGAAGATTCTACGTCCGGGACAGAATCAGGCTTTATCTGTTTTAAGGCTTTTTTTCATGTCATTCAGAAATAAAGCAACCTGAAAAATAATCCAAAATATATTTCTGCTTTGCAGAATGTCGAGAATATTTCTAGGAGCAAAATATATTTCCCTTGTGCCTCATCTGTTTCAAGTTCTTTATCTGGATACTCTTTGATGAGCCTTAGCATAGCAGCAAATACAGAACAATAGAATGTATCATTTTGAAGGGAAGTCAAGGGCATAATGTGAATGCCAATAGCTATAAATAGTTCTGAAAATCACTGGAATATGGAAAACTGAGGATCATCCCTGCTCTACCCTAAACCATCCTAGCAAAAGTTCAGCGGCACTGTCTGTATAGTGCCACTGAATATCAACCCAGGAGTTTTCAGAACTACTGTTTTTGACTTTCACGTTATTAGGAACAAATTTAAGAAGCCATTGTGAAAAGTAAAATTAAACTACTGGAAAAACTGCTTCAACTTTCCATTTAGAGCGTAAACAAAATAACATTCATCCAGTTTACAATGTTCAGCACTAAATTATAGCAAATACCATATCATTCAAACTAGCATTAACATTTTTACAATAAATCACTTCACTCTGTCTAAGCTGATTCCATAATGTGCATGAATTACTCCGGTTTTATAATTCCTCCCTCCCTATGTTCCTTCATAAACAGTTTTAAACAAAAAATTTTTTATCTACATCATTTTTTTTGTAGGACCAATATCATCAGCATGGGGAATAATCCACAAGCTTCCTTTATTATACAGTAGGTCTAATTTACTGATAAAATAAATAAATCTAATTTCATCTTATTCGTGTGGAGGCGCATTCCATAGAGTATGTCTAGGCCCCTGTATGTCCAATCGGAATGGGACTCACAGGGGCAGACCTAATTCTGATCCTGCAGGGGCAAAACGTGACCCATGGGATCAGAATCAGGTCTAGGGTCTGTACACACAGGCTGGGACCCGATTCTGATCGGCCTTTACGTACAGACCCCTGCCTGGCTAACTCGGTCAGGCTACTGAATAGATCCAGTGTGCCATGGTGTCCCATTGCCATGGCACCATGGCTCCATTCAGAAGCCACGATCCCCGGCCACTGACCACATTCTTCTTTCCCTGCAGCCCGACCCCCGATCTGGCCTTCCATGGCCAGGATCAGGCTGCAGGGAATCCGTTGCACTCCTCACCTTTTTGATGCCACCCGGGCCTGCCATCCCCCGTCCAGATAACCAAACCAGTTTGTACAGGGCCGACCTCAGAATTGTCCCTATATGTCCAGAGTTGCAGACCACCCATGCCCCACCCTCACTCTACCTCCTCAATGCCCCCTCCCATCCCAACTAAGTCTCCCCGTACAAAGTGCTTGTTCGTATGGGGAGGCTTCTGCCGGGAATGGAAGGGGTGCTAATAGTGGGGCAGAATAGACCCCATTGTGTCTATTAAAATCCTCATTCCAAAACCAAATATCTTCAACTATATATGTCCTCCTTAGAAATAATAATAAATCAGGTTCCAAGATTGTAATTATCAGATTAAAACAATAGTGGCATAGCCCTATGTTTCAGATTCCATGAATCCTGCTTCAGGGAATCTTAAAAATCTTTCCCTCCAGAAGCTGTGGCATCTCATTTACATGTTAGGAATGGCAGCCATATTTAAATCACCATAAGAGTAAATTAGACTTACCTGCTAATTGTTGTTCCTTAAGGAACTCTAGTCCAGTCCCGGAAAGATAGAGTTGTCAACCTCCACCAGCAGCTTTGCAGACTGAAAGATGTCATCGTCGTGATGTCACTGGTACAAATAGGCTCGCTCCGCCCCCTTTCACCAGCACCTATTGACAAAGCAGACTCAGCAGAGCAACAAATAAGTAGCTATCTCAAAAACCTATATAAAACAATATGTACAGATAGAGATATATCTCTAAGGAAAGGACAGGGCGACGTGGAACGGAAGGGCGAAAGCCCGGTTCCCCTGCGCCCTAGCCGCGTGCTGCCTACACCACAGAGACCCCCTCTGAGAGCGCTTCCCATCTCTGCCACCCCCAGAGCGCCCTGTGTGTACGGATTTCTACTCTCGGGACTACTGTTCCCTTTAGTTGTTTTTTTTTTTGTTTTTGTTTTTTTTTTAAGCCGCACGGGTTCAACAGCTGTCAATCTCACTCACCCCGCCTGTGCACACTTCAGGCTGGCTAACACCCACCGAACGGGAGGGATCCGGGACTGGACTAGAGTTCCTTAAGGAACAACAATTAGCAGGTAAGTCTAATTTACTCTTCCTTAGCGTCCCTCTAGTCCAGTCCCGGAAAGATAGAGGATGTAACAAAGCAGTAAACCTCAACGGGAGGGGCCTGGAATCCCAGCCTGAAGGACGGCTGACCCAAAGCAACTATCCCCGCGCGCCTGCACATCTAAGCGATAATGCCGAGCAAAAGAATGTAACGAGGACCAGGTCGCCGCCCTACAAATATCCGCCGCCGGCACTAGGCTGACCTCCGCCCACGAGGCCGCCTGCGCTCGCGTGGAATGCGCTCGCAAACCGACCGGCACCGCTTTGCCTCTCAAAATGTAGGCCGAAGCAATCGCCTCCTTCAGCCACCGAGAAATGGAAGACTTCGCCGCCGCCTCGCCCTTCCGCGGGCCTCCAAAGGCGACAAAAAGCCTGTCCGACTTCCGGAACGACGCTGTCCGACAAAGATACCTCTTGAGCGCTCTCTGCACATCCAACCGGTGCAAACGTCCACCTGCCTGAGCTCCCTGCTCCACGGAAAACACCAGGAGCGACACCACTTGATTAACATGAAAAGCGGACACCACCTTTGGCAAAAAGTCGGGAACTGTACGCAAGACCACCTTGTCCGCAGAGAAAGTCAAAAAAGGCTCCCGACAAGAGAGCGCCTGCAGCTCGGAAATCCTCCTAGCCGAACAAATCGCCACGAGAAACACCGTCTTGAGCGTCAAATCCTTGAGCGAAGCCCTTCCTAAGGGCTCGAAGGGTTCACCAACCAGGGCGTTCAGGACCAAATTAAGATCCCACGGAGGAAGAACAGACCTCTTCGGCGGTCTGAGTAACAACACCGCTCGCAAGAAACGACGAATATCGCCATGCGCTGCTATCACCTGCCCTTGAATCTTTCTGCGAAAACAGGAAAGAGCCGCCAACTGCACCCGCAAGGAGCTGGCCAAGAGGCCCTTATCCAATCCAGCCTGCAAAAAGGAAAGAATATTGGACACTGAAGCTCGTAAGGGGTTGAGAGAGAGATCGGAACACCAGTTCTCAAAGATACGCCAAACTCGGACATAAGCCAAGGAAGTCGACCTCCTGCGCGACCGCAGGAGAGTGTCTATAACCGCCGCCGAGTATCCGCGGGCCGTCAACCGCGCCCGCTCAAGAGCCAAGCCGTAAGCGAGAACCGACCCACCTGAGGCATGCGCAAGGGACCCTGAAGCAACAGGTCCTCCCGTAGAGGTAACCTCCACGGTACGTCGGCTACCAGACGAACCAAATCTGCATACCACGGTCTCCTCGGCCAATCGGGCGCTACTAGAACCACCTGGCCCTTGTGCCGCTCGATGCGCTGAACCACCTTGCCAATTAGCGCCCAGGGAGGGAAGACATACAGTAGACCCTCCGCAGGCCACTGCTGCGCCAAGGCATCCAGGCCCTCCGCCATCCACTCTTTCCGCCTGCTGAAGAATCTCTCCACCTTTGCCGACCGCAAGGTTGCCATGAGATCCATCACCGGAAGACCCCAACGGCGCACAATCATCGCGAAAACGTCCGGGTGCAGGGCCCACTCCCCCGGATCCACGCGGCACCGACTCAGATAATCCGCCTCGACGTTGGCGACTCCGGCGACGTGCTGAGCCGACAGAGCCTGTAAATTCCGTTCCGCCCAAGCCAGCAGCACACTCGCCTCCTTCTCTAGGGCCGCACTGCCCGTGCCGCCTTGCCGATTTATATACGCCACCGTGGTCGCATTGTCCGACAGCACGCGCACCCTTCCCTGGGGATCGAGCCATCGCCGGCAGGAGGAGCCTGCAGCCCACGAGGCCCAATCGGGACAAAGATCAAGGCCTTTAAAGGCAGCATGCCGTCGGGAGCCGTCCCCTTGAGCCCCGACACCAGCAACAGCTCTCCCCTTCCCTGGGGATCGAGCCATCGCCGGCAGGAGGAGCCTGCAGCCCACGAGGCCCAATCGGGACAAAGATCAGGCCTTTAAAGGCAGCACGCCGTCGGGCGCGCCCGCGCCGGCGGGCCCGCGCCTGAGGGCCTCGCCAGAGGGCCCTTTGGCGTGGCCCTTAGGCGAGGACCGAAAGAAGGAGCATCAGAGGAACCCTTGCCATCATTAGCAGCTCTCCCCAGTCGGGGAAAGAGCCTCCGGCGGTAGGATAACAGCACCAGCAATATTCACCCAATCGGGGTTGCCTGCATGGATTTTCATGGTTCTTCTTGAGTGGCCGTATGTTGAGGCCTGATGGAGGTATATAAGGAATGTAATCTCATAGCAAGTATACAATAACCATTTCATATTATATAGCCAGTAATAATTTACCCTCCTACACCTTTATTGTGAGATACCATTGCCAGTAGTAATTATTGTGCGATACTGTTGCCAGTAGTATTTTCCCACTGCTGCCAGTGATAATTATCTCTTCTTGCACTGCTATTCTGAGATACTGTTGCCAGTAGTAATTATTGTGAGATTTCACAGCCAATAATAATTATTCTGAGATACTGTAGCCAGTAGTAACTATTATGGGATATCACAGCCAATAATAACTATTGTGAGATACTGTTGCCAGTAGTGATCTTTGTCAGATAATATTGTCAGTAGTATTTTCCCACTGCTGCCAGTGGTAATTACCTCTTCTTGCACTACTAATCTGAGATACTGTTGCCAGTAGTAATTATCGTGAAATACCATTGCCAGTATTAATTATTGTAAGATTAATTAATTATTAATTATTGTGAGATACTGTTGCCAGTAGTATTTTCCCATTGCTGCCAGTGGTAATTACCCCTTCTTGCACTGCTATTCTGAGATACTGTTGCCAGTAGTAATTATAGTAAGTTACCATTGCCAGTTTTAACTATTGTAAGAAACTGTTGACAGTAGTAAATACCCTCTCTGCACTGTTAACTTGAGATACTGTTACCAGTAATAATCTCCCTCCCCCCAACTACTCCTCTCCCACTCTACCCTTTACATCATAATGGAAACAATATCTCCTACCAAGATTATAAATCTCCTTTTCACTCTCTTCTTAATAACCCTCCTAACTCAACACATATACACTTACAAAACCAATCAATGTCCATACAAAAACATTCCAATCATCCACAATTATAACCGGAACCCTTATAATAATCTTCCAATCACATACAATCAGTACCAAAACCCAATATATAGCTCTACATACTCAAACTCTCACAATCACCATTCGCGCCACACCTCACACAAACGCCAGCACCGTCTCATCCAAATAAAGCACCAACCCTTAAGTGATAAAATTGACCAAAATGACAATACAATCACCAAATTACAACTCATCCTAATAAACATCCGATCCAGAAGAAACAACAAAACACCAATAATTAATGACATAATTAAAGATACATCCCCTGACATTATCTGTATTACTGAAACATGGCTCTCACCCTCAGACACTATACTACTAAACCAACTTACCACAAATCAATATGACATATTCAATTGCCAACGGAATATAAAAAGAGGAGGGGGTGTACTGATTCTCACCAAAAATGACCTAAAATTCACCCTAACAAACCTAAATAATATAGATGGAATGGACATTGTTAACATAGAAAATAAAACCATGGCTCTCACCCTCATCTACAGACCCCCTTCATCCGATCAAAAAAACCTCACCCCTATCCTAGAACTCGCATGCACAGCGCCACGAAGCAAACCACTTATACTTCTTGGTGACTTGAATCTTCCATCACTGAACCACTCACAATCAGATAACTTCATAGATGCTATGTCACAAATGGGGTTCACACAGATAATACACGCTCCTACACACAAAAAAGGTAACATACTTGACGTAATTTTCCTCCCAGCCACACTCTACAGTCACTCACTACATTTCACCCCGAGTATAACCGAAGTACCCTGGTCAGACCACCATCTAATCACAATCCAGTTACCAGCACAAGTCCCAAGAAACAATGGGAACACAACCTCACATACATCACGCTTCATACGCTTTGACAAAGACACATTCCTCGACAAAGTACTACCCAAACTAGACTCAAGATCACCAGACATCAACTCAACCATAGCACATTGGAATCTTACTATTCAAAAAGCAGCTGTCCAAACACAAGTCTTACACAAACAAACAAAAAAGACAGAAAAATGGTTCACGAAAGAGCTGACAAAACTAAAAAAACAACTAAGGAAACAAGAAAAGAGATGGAGAAAACTTAAATCTGATGAAAACAAATCACAATACATGCTCCTACTCATAGAATACAAAAACGCAATTAACAAATCAAAAAGAGACTACCACTCAAAAGTAATAAACTCATCCATCAACCGCCCTAGGGAGTTATTCGCGATAGTAAAAACATTAACCAAAACTAGTAACACCGAACCTAAACAACAAGCAATAAACATACAAACTCTAGCAAAACATTTTGCAGAAAAACTAAAAAACAAGACCACTACCCCAACCCCGCTATTATCAAACACGAAAACCACACATGAATGGACAAGCTTCCAGTTGGTAGAACAAAAGCAACTTCTCAAAATCATAACAATGATAAACACCACCACCTCCCCACTCGACCCATGCCCCGTTTCATGGATTAAGTGTGTGAAAGATGAACTAGCGGTAAATCTACAACACATAGTTAACCAATCCCTTTCACAGGGCATCATGCCTGATGCCCTAAAACTCACAACACTCCGACCAATAATAAAGAATAATAAGCTTGACTCAAAAGACACAAACTCATACAGACCCATAGCCAGCATTCCATTCATAGCTAAAATAATAGAGAAAACAATTCAAATTCAGTTACAGGAAACACATTGATGAACACAAACCACTTGACTCACACCAATTTGGCTTCCGCCCTTTCCACGGAGTAGAAACCCTCCTAATCACCCTTATGGACTTCCTCATCAAGGGCACAGATGACAAACACCAAGGCTTCTTACTCCTATTTATAGATATCTCTGCTGCCTTTGATAACATTAATCACCAGACACTGATCAACAGATTAGAAAACCTAGGAATAGGCGGGATTGTCCTTAACTGGTTCAAATCCTACATCTCACATAGATTAATACGCGTCCAAATTGATCAACAAACATCAGAAACATTCCCCCAAGGACAAGGAATACCCCAAGGATCAGCCCTTTCAGCCCTCCTATTTAACTTGTATCTGCAACCGATAACAAACATATTTAAAAAACACAGGATTAACCATTTTATATATGCTGATGACATCATGCTAGCTATCCCCATAACCACTAAAAACCATACATATGACTCTCTATCCAAATGCATGGCCGAGACCTCCTCCTGGATGGAAACGAACTACCTCAGCATAAATCTCAAAAAAACTGAGGCAATGTTTGTAACAAGATCTTCTATGACTGAAAACACTTACCCGGAAACAATCACAATCAACAAAACTTCAATACCTGTCAGAAAACAGGTAAAATACTTAGGGGTAATAATAGACCACACCCTATCCATGCTGCCACACATAAAACAAACAGTAAAAACCATTTTCTACAAACTCAAAACTATTCAGCACCTAAGGCCACTCCTTGAAACACAAGACTTTAGATCCGTAGTAAGTACACTGATCACCCCTCACTTCGACTATTGCAATAGTCTCCTAATAGGCCTCCCTCAAAAAAGCACATACCTTCTACAAAGAGCACAAAACATCTGTGCAAAAGTAATTGCTAAAGCCCGCCTAACAGACCACGTAACCCCAATACTGCTGGAACTCCACTGGCTTCCTATAAACAGCCGAATCAAATACAAAATTATCCTAACAACCTATAAACTCATAAACGACATAGCCCCCTCACACTTAACCACATTACTGCAATCTCCAACATCGACAAGGACCCTCAGACAAAACGCAGCCCACTCCCTCATCATACCTAAAGCCATCTGTAAAACCAAGAATACCACTAGCTCTAGAGCATTCTCATTCCTGCTCCTACACTCTGGAACGACCTCCCTATTGAACTTCGCACCATAAGAGACCTCATCCAATTCAGAAAAGAATTAAAGACCTACCTGTTCACTGAACACTTCGAAATCCCCTACTCCCCCAAAGCCAGCTCTACCACAAATGTGGGCACCCATGCACAAACTCCCTTAACCCCAACAATGTAACCACAAGCCTGCCCCCCCCACACACGCCCCAAAGATGACAAAAATAAAAGGAACTAAATTCCAGCACCTACGCCAATCTCTACCCCATACACCACACACACTACACGATGTAAATATACTTTTGTACAAAGTTTGATATGTTTGCTTTAATACCTACAAAGATTTTGCTTTAATACCTTCAAGTTGTTTTTTGTTACAATACCTACAAAGTTTATATTTACTGTTCAATGTAAATAGTTGATTTCTACTGTTCTATGTAAAATGTATACAAATTGTGTACAAGACTGTTAATCTGTTATATGTAAACCGCCCTTGATCTCTGGAAGGGGCGGTATAAAAGAAATAGTTAAATAAATAAAAAAATAAATAAAAAAAATAAAAATAAAATAAATTCCGTTCCGCCCAAACCAGCAGCACACTCGCCTCCTTCTCTAGGGCCGCACTGCCCGTGCCGCCTTGCCGATTTATATACGCCACCATGGTCGCGTTGTCCGACAGCACGCGCACCGCCGCTTGCCCCAGCTTCTGCTGAAAGGACAGAAGAGCCTGAAACACTGCTCGCATTTCCAGACGGTTGATGGACCATAGTCGTTCCTCCTGCGACCACGTTCCCTGCGCAAACGAGCCTTCGAGATGAGCCCCCCATCCCGCGAGACTCGCATCCGTCGTGAGCAACCGCCAGCACGGAGGCTCCAGGGGGACGCCCTGCGTCAGGCTGTTGGGAAGCAACCACCAGAGCAGACTGCCCTTCACCGCCGCCGGACAGGACAGACACTGCGACAACGCATCCCTCTGATGAGACCAGCGCCTGAGGAGAGCACTCTGCAATGGCCGCATGTGAGCCCTGGCCCACAACACTAAGTCTATTGTAGCCGCCATGGTCCCCAGTAACTGCAGGTACTGCCAAGCCGTCGGCGCTCGAAGCCCCAGAAACCGACGCACCAGGTCGCGCAAGGCCTGCGCCCTTGCGCTGGGAAGAAAGACCCGTCCTTGTCGAGTCTCGAAGCGTGCCCCCAGGTACTCCAGGCTCTGCGAGGGGGACAGCTGACTCTTCGCCTCGTTGACTACCCAACCGAGGCTCTCCAAGAACTCCACCACTCGAGTGGTGGCCACTACGCTCTCCTCCCTGGACTTTGCCCGAACCAACCAGTCGTCCAGGTATGGGTGTACCAGGATCCCTTCTCTGCGAAGCGCGGCCGCTACAACCACCATAATCTTTGTGAACGTCCGAGGAGCCGTCGCCAGACCAAAAGGCAACGCCCGGAACTGAAAATGTCCCATCGGTACAGCAAAACGCAGAAAACGTTGATGCTCTCTCCGCACGGGAATGTGAAGATAAGCCTCCGTCAGATCCAAGGACGTAAGAAATTCGCCCGCGCGAACGGCCGCAATGATGGAGCGCAAGGTCTCTATGCGGAAGTGGGACACTCAGAGACAACGATTCACCCATTTGAGATCGAGAATCGGCCGAAACGTATCTCCCTTTTTGTGGACCACGAAATAAATGGAGTATCGTCCGGCGCCACACTGGTCGACCGGAACGGGCACGACCGCCCCGAGCCATTGGAGACGGCCCAAGGTGTCTGCGACCGCTCGCCGCTTCCGAGGCGCCTTGCAGGGGGAAAGAACAAAGGAATCCCTCACGGGACGCTGAAACTCTAGGGCATAGCCGTCCCGAATGACTTCTAAGACCCACCGGTCTGAGGTAATCTGGACCCAGGCAGGGTAGAACTCCCGCAACCTGCCTCCCACGGGCACCTCCACTACCTGGGCCTGCCTCATCTCATTGTGATCTCTTGTTCGCACCGGAAGACTGGTAGGGACCAAAACCCCTGCCTGCCCCCCGAAACCCTCGAAAGGACTGACTCCGCGCTGGAAACCTGCCCCGCTGCGTTTGCTGAAAGCGAGAAGTGCGAAACTTGCGAAAATCCCTCGAGAGGCCTCTAGATGCCGATGCTCCTCGAGTCTGTTTCGGTCTATCCTCTGGGAGAAGCCCCCCTTTGGACTCACCGAGGTCCTTAACTAACTTCTCAAGATCCTCTCCAAAGAGGAGTTTACCCCGGAAGGGAAGCTTACTGAGCTGAGCCTTGGAAGAACTATCCGCCGACCAGTTTCGGAGCCACAAAGAACGGCGAGCCGCGACTACCGAAGCCATACATTTAGCTAGGCCACGAATAAGATCATAATGAACGTCGGACAGGTACGCAGTGCCAGACTCCAGCCGAGACGCATCCGCCATCTGGTCTTCGGAGAGGGAGCCCTGAAGACGTTGAGACCAGCGTAAACAGCCTCTCGCCACCCACGCCCCCGCTATGGAGGCCTGCAGGGAAAGGGCACTCATGTCGAACACCTGCTTCAGCAAGGTATCCAACCTCCTATCTTGGCCATCCTTCAATGCCGCCGCTCCTTCCACCGGAATGGTGGTTTTCTTCGTGACAGCCGCCACCGCGGCATCAACCTTTGGAGACCGAAAAATCAACTTATCCTGTTCTGAGAGCGGGTACAAGCGGTCCAAAGCCCGGGTCCCTCGCAACGCCGACTCCGGCGCGTCCCATTCCTCCTGAATCATATTCCGAAAGACTCTATGGATAGGGAACACCCGCTGTGAGGTGCGCACAGCTTGCAACAGCGGATCCTCCAACGCCTCTTCTGAGGGAGCGGACCCCACGGGCATGTTCAAAACCTTTAGTGTCTCGGAAATCAAGGCAGGTAGCTCCTCTCGCCGAAACACACGGACCACCCTGCTGTGTTGTTCCTCCTCCAACAACTCACCATCTTCCAAGTCTTCGTCCGAGACCTCCTCATCTAGGTCCTGTATCCCCAGGTCCTCCTCTAGATGGGCTGGCGACTGCGGGTCCAAATCGTCCCGTCGCCTTTTAGGCAGTGCCATCTCCCCTTCCTGAAGACTGGCAGCCCGACTCCTTTTCCTGCTAGAAGGACAGGGAGCCTGAACCCCCCTGTCCGTCTGCAGCAAGGCAAACGCCTTCTGCATCAAGGAGAGGAATTCGGAAGGGAGCCCTGGAATCCCAGCCCCCTGGGACCCTTCTGGCAACAAGGGAACACTGGAAGCGGAGGATGGACCCGCTACCGGTTCCGAAGCAGTCAAGGAAGGAGGGACAGACCCCCTGCCATCCGGAGATGTCTCCGCGTGATCCTGAGAACCTTCCCCCAAGGACTTCTCCATGCCCATGGCTTCTAAAGAGCATGCTTTGCAAAGGCCAGTGTCCAGAAGCTCCCCACGCCGCACCCCACAGACGAGGCAGCGTGGTTTGGCAGGCATGGTAAGTAACAGCGCTTCAATGCCAATAAAAGAGCCTTGCACAGCCACAAGAGAAGCTCCAATTTAAACGCGTTTTTTTTTTTTTTTTTTTTAACTTTTTTGCTGTGATCAACCAAGCAAGTTGTAACTAGCTGCCCCCTAACCCCTGTGCTACTGCAATGCTCGTTTAGATGCTGGGGCAAAAAGGGAAGGGGGGAGGGGGGGGTTTAGGGAGCAGAGAAAGGAGAAAACAGCCTCAGCAGAACAGATCTCTGTAGCAGCAGCAGGCACCTAAAGAGCAAGAAAATTTAAAATTAAAACAAAGGATAACCTAAAGAAAAAAATTAAGCTCTGCTTATTTGTCCCTCTGAGCCCAGTCCTGGGCTCAGAACCTCCAAGCTGCTTGGAGACTGAAAGTACTGGTGAAAGGGGGCGGAGCGAGCCTATTTGTACCAGTGACATCACGACGATGACATCTTTCAGTCTCCAAAGCTGCTGGTGGAGGTTGACAACTCTATCTTTCCGGGACTGGACTAGAGGGACGCTAAGGAATGTACCTTTTTGGGAATCTAACAGATACTTGTGACTGGATTGGTCACTGTTGTAAACAGGATACTGGGCTTGATGGACCCTTGGTCGAACCAGTATCGCATGTCTTATGTTCTTAAGACATAAATATTTAAAATGAATCAATCAAATGCCATCTAATAGTTATACTTTTATCTAGTCCTATAATTCAGATAAAATACATCCACTCTATCTCCAAATTCAAGCCCTTAGGAGCTACGATATTCAGAGTGAAAAATCTAATATTGTTCAAAAAATTTCAGGTGTTTTTCATTATGTCCACCTTGCCAATGACTTTTCACCTGCTCAATAATTCACCAGGTCAAATCAGTAAATAGGTGTCCCATCTGAATCAACCATTAGGGCTGTTAGAACTTTATTCTTCAGCCTACTCTGATGTTTTAATAATGTAGTCTTCAAAGATCACCTGGTACTTCCTACATACAATAAAGAACAAGGATATTTAATTAGGTGGAGAACATATTCTGACATACAAGTAGTATGTAGATAAAAAATGTTCTATATAGTCGTGTATGAAGGAACACAGGGAGGGAGGAGTTATAAAATTGGAGTAATTTATTTGGGCTTGATTTTGAAAAACTATTTTTGGATATTCAACCCTCATTTAATAGATTTTTTTTAGTGTTTCATAATCTTGAAGTCATATATACATTAAACTATTGAACAATTGAACAACAAATGCTGGAAAGCAGTGAGCACAAATGCTCGAAGCCTAGCCAACAAAGTTCCTGACCTGAAAGCCCTAATGGTGGATATGTACTTGGACATTGTGGCCATTACAGAAATATGGTTTAACAAGTTGCATGAATGGGATATAGCCATAGTTGGCTATAATCTATTTAGAAGAAAAAGAGAGGGTAGAAAAGGAGGGGGAGTAGCCTCATTTATTTTTATTTATTTATTTCAAGTTTTTTTATACCGCGCTTTTCAATTTCAGCTCGGTTTACAGGTAACAATAACTTTGTCCAGTCATATGTCAAAAGCAATATTAAAGCTGCTGAAATGCAGGGGATGTGGGAAAAAGAAGAAGCTCTCTGGATTATGTTGGAAAGAGGAGATGGCAATGTCATCCATACTGATGTGGTCTACAGGCCTCCAACTCAAACTGAAGAAATGGATAGCGAATTGAGTGTTGATATTGCAAAGATAGCCACGAAGGGGGAAGTGATCTACCCGATATGCATTGGAGTATTCCTTCTGCAAAATCTGGAAAGAAGTAAAAAAAATTGTGGATGCCTTCCAAGATGCATTACTTAGACAAATGGTGATGGAACCAACCAAGGAAAGCTTGATGCTAGATTTAGTATTCACCAACAGAAATAGCCTGTCGAATATGCAGATGGGTGCCCATGTGAGCAGCAGCGATCATCACAAAGTGTAGTTTGAGATAAAAGCCAAGGCAGAGAGTCCAATCACAGCAAGCTCAAAATCCTAGACTTCAAAAACGCTGACTTCAGTAAAATGGCCAAGTGCCTAAAGGAGGAGTTGACAGGGTGGGAGGGGATAAGGAAAGTGGAATGGAAATAAATCTAAAGGAGGGCTAAACTAAAGGAGGCAATAAAAGGGTCAACAGATACATATGTAAAGAAAGTAAAGGAAAAGAAAACATATTTAGTTCTCCAAAGAAGTGGCTGCACAAATAAAGGCAAAAAACCACAGTTTTCACAAAATTCAGAAGTTCGCAAACAGAAGCACACAGAAAAGAATACAGGATAAAGCTAAAAGAGACAAAAAGAGAAATAAGGATAGCAGAAGAAAAGATGGCTAAAGATGTGAAGTGCGGTGACAAAACCTTTTTCAGATAAATTCGGGAGAGGAGGAAGATCAGAGGTGGAATTGCAGTACTCAAAAATGCCAGGAAGATATTTGTGGAAAGTGACATTGAAAAAGCAAAAATGCTAAACAAATACTTCTGTTCCGTTTTTACTGGCATGTTAACTGTTATCGCAGGCCCATGTTACCAGTTACTGCACGTTAATTCCCAGGGTAACTGCTTAGCACACTTTAGTAAAAGGGCCCTTAAATCTTTCTAAAAAATGAAATGTAAATGAGATGTAGATATTTTGCTAGTTCTAGTGTTGGACCCACTAAAATAAGGGCAAGCACCAAGTGCTCAAACCACCATAAAACAATATTCCCTCACTATTTTTTTTTAACTCTTAACTGTAAGGAATCATTAGATGCCTAAGCTGTGGAAAGGGGTGGGCCACAAGGGTCATGGCCCTACCAATATTTTTCTCAACAAAGTATCAGCAATAGAGAGCTCGGAAGCAGAGCTGGAGATTGGTTTCTTTGGTCCCACCAATCAAAAAGGTGTTCCGCCGCCCCTGATTAGCTGGATTAATTAATTCTCTCTCGCCACTGTGCTAACAAGAGAAATTAAAATAAAAGTCAACAAACTGTGGGTGATAGCTTGTTAGCGGACAATAAACAGGGAAGGCAAATTCAAATCCTGCCTATCCCGCTGATGTTCCTCAGGCAAGTGATTTCACCCTCCACTGCCTCAGGTCCAAACTTAGGTCTTCATTTACTAACATGCATTAATCTGTGTTATTGCACTTTAATGCAATTTAGGCCCCGGGGCCTCTTTACTCATGCAAAGGCATATTTTAGATAGTACGTGGAGATTGCAATTGAAACATCGAGGTTGTGGAATAAACAGTTCCAGCAGTATTTTAGAAAGACTATGCCTGTTCTAAAATAGTATGGGAGTGCACATGTATTTGCTGATACATAACATCGGGAGACCCATTTTGCAAATCAACATGTGTGAAAAATCAACGGTGAAAACTTGGCAACTTCTACGTGCAGGTGCCAATACTTACACATGTACGAGGTAAATGTCGGTCATTTTGCAAACCTACCTGTATAAATGGCACCAATTAACTACAGATGTTGCTATCTTTAATTCCAATTTGGATGGGAAAATAAACAGCAGGAAATTGGTGATAACCCCTTTAATCCCTCTTGTAAAGGACTGGCTGAAATGAGCCCTTTCTAAAAACCTGCACGTGCCAGGAAATAGCTGTAAATCCTGATGAGGACAACTGTAGTCATATATGCCTACTCTCTAAATGAAATGCGGAATGCATGCCTGCATTTTTGACCCACCCTGGTTACTTTCTAACCATGCCCAGACACATCCCTTTGCAATTTTTGTGTACTAAGGACATCTATGTGCAAAGTCAACCCTTTCTAAAATCACCATTTACACTTGGATGCCATTTCCACATGTAAATGCCTGATTTTACACATGAAAATTGCAAATAGGGCTTCTAAAATAACAAGCCATCTCCTCTGGCTTGTAACAAGCTATCATCCATAGCTTATAGACTTTTATTTCAATGTCTCTTGTTAGCTAATTTAATTCTGTGGGAAACCATTAGTACAGTGGTGAGATTGAATTAATTAATCCAGTTGATAATGCCTTACAGTTAAACAATAACGTGTTGATGCATTAATGCAATTAGTAGATCTAGCCCTTAAAGTGTATGCCCTCTGTGGATAGAGAAATACCTACTGTACCTGCATATAGCTCATCTTGAACTACCCCTGAGAAAAGGTGTGAACAAAATCTAAATAAATAAGTAGATAGTACATATTTGGGACCAACTTTCAAGAATTATATTTCCATTATTAGGTCATTGCTGAATTAGACATAAATTTATCAGCATTTAACAGTATCCCAAGAATATATTAGAACCATCTTTGATGAGGGTTTGGGCATTTGTTTCCTCATTGAGGAGATATTTAATAGATAATTTTATAAAAGTATGAAAAAGGCACATGTATACACTTGTTTTAGGTTATGTAGTGCGTACAATTTTATAAAAGGGGGTAATATGTACATACCTTAGGTGACAGGCGACACACATATCTCAGGCTGCATTGAGTATTTATTTGTAACATTTATATTCCGCTAAATCTACCATTCTGAGCGGATTACATCAGAAACCTTAGAAACATCAATCCAAAAGGTATAGTCTTAGCAATAGGAGTGTGTTAGGAACCAGGAATGGGCATGTGCAGGGCAGGATGCCTAAGTAGACTTGTACACTCTTTTTTAGAATGCCAGTACGCAGTCACATCGTAAACACTTATAAGTGCTTTCACACTTGCGATAAAGGATACTTAATACTGGGGGAACTTGTCTTTGTATAGAAAAGGGGGAAAGGGCAACATCCGGAATGCCCATAGTAAAGGAAAGTCTTGGATCCAGAGCTGTAATGGCAAAGGTTGACTTGAATTTACTTGCGGTCACAGAAACACGGTGCACGGGAGAACCATTGCTGGGATATATTTACACTGGATTATAATCTAGTCAGGAATGAAAGGCAGTGGTGCTATATGCAGGTCTGGCGCTAACATTAGACAAAATAGGCGGCCGCCTATAGCGCTGGTCCTGCAGAAGTGCCCTCTGCCACGTCTGTCACCCTCTTTGGGATGTGCAACAGCTGCAATGGGCACAAACAGACCCACGTCACTTACCTTTAGACTTCGGCGCCTCGGGTCTGTTTGTGCCCATCCCCGAGAGGAGCAGCAGCAGCGGCAATGGGTGCTGGAGAGGAGAGGTGGGGCGCAAGGGATGAAGTTTGCCTAGGACGCCTCATCTCCTCGTGCCGCCCAGGCTATATGTAAAAAATAATATTAAAGCAACAGAGTTCAGGACTTGCAAGGTAAGGAGAAAGAACGGATTTGAATGAGAAAAAGGAGCATCACTTTATAATGGTGTAATATACAAACTAGGCTTCTACACACTGAAGATTTTCAGGCTCATTTTTGTTCACCAGAATATACCCGTTCAGTTAGTCTTCAGGAACTGAACCATTTGAGTATTCATCCCATCTGGCCCCATTAAAGTCTACAGGGAAACAGAGAGGCTTGCCATATATTTTCAATCAAACCTGCTTGAAATTTGATGGCAGACATCTGTAACAGCACTACAAGCCACCAAGGGTGTCAGAGACTTCCCTAGGGGCACCAGAAGAGGGACAAAGAGTACATACAGGGGCAGCATGAGTACAAGAAGCCACCATCAGAAGGACAAAGCAGTATAAGAGTGCAATGAACACCTTAAGACAGTGCGAGATGACAAAGCAGCCCCACAATTGATGGAAGCACCCCGAGGCACTTTGAGAGAAGGAAAATGGCAACGAGATGAGCACAGCACCCAGATTGGCAGCAAGGCCCTAAAACACCAGATGAGAGCCAAACCAACAGAAGAGGTGGCACAAGCCTAGGCCTTGGGAGTGGGGTGAGTTCATCTAAGCTATGGGCTCACAAGTTAGAGTCCTAAAGCTGAGGACTTTGGTCCTAGCATAGGAACCTTAAATACAGAGGAAGATCCCTCCCCCCTGTGGTATAAGAAACATTCATGGCATGCTCAGGGACTTAAATAAGAATCCGAGGATGCACTGTGGTGAAGGCCCCAAAAGTAGTGGGAGGGGACTGCAGCACCTACAGTGACAGCCTGGAAGAAATGAGGAACATCAACACAGCAGCAGATAGGCTGGAAGCCCCAATAATAAAAGGTTAATACTTTTGGTAGAAAGATGATAGTCAACAAGTATAGTAATGGTGGATGTGAGTGTATCTGTCATCCCTTGACAGCTAGAGTTGATTTGGCTATCAGGCTGGCTAGGCGAGTGTCCCTTTCCTCCGTCAGCACTTCATGCTTATCCCTCCTGCTAGAAATATCATTCTCTGGTCAACAGCATAACAATAGCTGTACACCTATTCATGAGCCTCCCAAGAAGTACATTAATGGAAATTTAAAAAGAGCTTTGGAGAGAGAGCTCAAGGTTCATCAATAATGGTAGGCTAGTAGTCTCCCTCACTCCCCCTCCCCTCCCCCCCCCCTCCCCCCTCTGCACCAAGTTCCATTTCTCCCGGACTCAGGTTGCTAGGAACTGCATGTCAAAGCAGATCGTAGAACACCCAAAGAGGCATAAAATAACAAGCCAGAGGCACCCACAGAGGTGCAAAGCACGAGGAGGATGCAGAGTGGCCCAGAAAAAGGCAAAGCACACTGGTTGCAGAGCTACACAGCTAGAAAGGTAGTGACAAACCAGCATGGTGTAAAGCTTAGTAGCTGGTATGGAAGGGCAGCCTGGATAGGTCATATGGTCTTTATCTACCGTCATTTTTCTCTGTTTCTATGTAAAGCGCAGTTGTTGCAGAGCCACACAGCTAGAAGAGTGGTGACAAACCAGTGTAGCATTAAAAGAAGGTGAAAGTCATACAATGACAGGCCTAAGAACATAAGAACATAAGATATGCCATACTGGGTCAGACCAAGGTCCATCAAGCCCAGTATCCTGTTTCCAGCAGTGGCCAGTCTCGGTCATATGTACCTAGCAGTTTCCCCAAAAGACACAGGTTCCGCAATGCTTGTACTGGGTCAAGCATTGATATCCTGGGTCCCTTCTTAATAATGGTTTATGGACCTTTCCTCCAGGAACTTGTCCAAACCTTTTTTAAACCCTGCTACACTAACAGCCTTTACTACATCCTCCAGTAACAAATTCCAGAGTTTGATTACACGTTGAGTGAAAAAATATTTTCTTTTATTAGTCTTAAATAGTTTACCCTGTAGCTTCATTGCATGTCCCCTAGTCTTTCTATATTCTGATAACGTAAACAATCGATCTACGTTTACCCCTTCCACTCCGTTCATTAATTTATAGACTTCTATCATATCTCCCATAAGAACATAAGATGTAAGAGACCCCCAAAGATGTAAAGAGGAGGAGGATGAGGAGTGGCATCTAAAAAGACAACGCACACTGGTCGCAGGACCACGCAGCTAGAACAGTGGTGACGGACTGGCATGGCATTCAAAGAGGGTTTAAGTCATACAATGATAAACTTAGGGAATCCACAAAGGTGCAAAGCAGGAGGAGGATGAGGAGTGGTTCCGAAAAAGCCAAAGCACACTAGTTGCAGACTCACACAGCTGGAAGGGTGGCATGAACTACCCAAATCAGCAGAGGGTTGGAGGACGGCAGCAGTGAAGCAAGCCAACAGAAGGACTCAGGCAGCAGTGGCAGAGAGAGGCGAAGGGACAGGAGGACTTTCTAATATTATTTTATTTCAGTTTTTTTCTTTCTTTTTTTTTTTAGTTTTCTATGTGGGCCTAGCAGACCACAGAGCAGCTGTGCAAGCAGCAGCAAGATTTGCAACCACTGCAACAGGACTGTGATTCAGATCGCAAGAGCAGGACTCACTGGCAACAAAAGATCAGGCTGTGACAGAAATAGCAGGACAGTAGGACAGCAGCAGAGGGAGATTTTTTTTGGTTCTTTTTGTTTTATTTACTTACTGTTGGTTTTGGGTTTTGCCTTTTTTTAATTTATTGCTTTTTTCTTTTACATTTTGGCATGGGGGAGCTGAAAGATGGTCACTGGAAAGGGGCACTATCCTGGAGAGAGTGCAAACTATCAAAATCACAGTTAGTAGATACTGAAGGCAGAAAATGGTGGGAACTACCCCTCAGTATAGCCCTACACTCATTCCTCTTCCCATTCACATGAGAATGAAGGGAAACCAAGCAAGAAGAGGTTTGTCTTCAGAAACTCTAGCTTTTTCACCAACTCCAGTGCTAGCCATGGACGATGGTAAGCCACAACATCCCCTGCCATAGAGAATATTCATTCACTGGGCACACAGGTTGGAGGACAGGACCGGAAATGCTATACAATCTTGACCAGGAATGGCCAGAAAACGACTTTTGTGCCTAGTACGCCAAGGGATCTGTGTGTCTGGCCTTGATTGGCTCTGCAAGGTTGCATGTCACTGGAGTTCGTAAAGGAGTCAAACTTGTGATAGGCTGATCTATGAAGCTAGCATTGTAGTTAGGGCTTTGTCACCAAAGATTTTCCTGGCTGAAGCTTATAGGCCATAGGCATGTAAAGCTGGGATGGGGGAGTGGTAGGTGACAGAGTGGTGCTCATGGTAGCAGTCCTGCTTGCTAGCATGCCTACTATTTCTCCTACTGCATCACCACCTCCTCTTGCCCCCCTTGCCTCTGGTGCTCCCTTTTGTGTACCTCAGTCTCCAGCTTTTATTTTCAGGAATGATAGTTCCTTTCATCTGTGAATCACAGAGACCAGCTAGAATATAAGCATCCTTCTTAATAAAGCGGTTGCAGCCTTTTTCCTACATGACCATGCAAGAAGTCCACCATCACCAAAACCTTTGCTATGAATCCCTGTCGCTGCTGAAAACCATCTTACTTTGCCTGTAAAATATTCACTACCATGATGAGAAGGCTCAGGGTAGCCCTTGTGGAACTCTCCTCCATGGCATCCTTAAAGGGCTTTAGGACTTCCATCACCTGCATAATATTTGCCCAGTTCTGATGACTTGGGGCCTGTTGATGCTGATCTCAGTTTCCAATGACATCTGATGCAGGACCACCCGTCACTCCACTAACTTCTCCAGCATGTCATAAGTGAAATTCCACCTGGTACCAACATCCTGCTTGAGCTGGTGCACAGATGTCCCTGTTGCTTCCTACTTCTCACACAGCTCATGCCCATCCTTCACCCGGGGTGAAAATACCCTGCTATTTGTCAATACTTCTCAATCAGCTACCTCAGGACAGGACTGCCACTTGCCTTGCTTTCCAGGCCTATGGAGTCTCTGACAACTAGCTGCAGCAAGTGTACAAAGCATCTGACCCCTGAATGTCCCCCTCCTTCATTGGCTAGACCATGTTTGCCCCACCATATGTTACAAAGATCTGTAAGCATAGCTCTTTGTTTGTTCCCTATGAGCCAGTCCTGCAGCATTGCCTTTATTTGTGTTAAGTTATGGATCCAAATATGGCTGTCATCCATTGCCTGGCTGTGCAGTACAGACTTGTTGCTCCCCTGTTAGATCTAAAGCCTGTTCCTGCCTCAGCTGGCTGCCACTAGTGTGCTGTCAGGGAGAGATAGGCATCTGCAGAGTCCTGACTAGTCCAGATGTCTGAGGTAAAATGCACGTTACTACCAGCTTCTGTTTTTGCCACAACTGATTATTCAGGCTGGGGATCACCTGCCTACTAAAAGTTGTCCCACTGGGTGCTCAGTAAGCAGGAGCTAAGAAACGCCCTAGCCTTTTAAACCCCCACCTTCTCAACTATGTTCAGGGGATGGTCATCTAGGGCTATCATTTTCCCCGCTTCATCGTGTCATCACCCTCAATTCTGCCTGTCACCTGCCCTGTGAGAGTGCTGCTGAACACCATCTTATTTCTTCCATAGTGGCTTTCTTTGATGTACATCGGGCTATCTGACTAGCAAAACAGACTAGGAGCTCAGCTTGGGAAAGGGATTTTGTTTTTCATGTACCTTTCCACCACTTCTATTTTCAGTTCTGGGAGCAGTCCCCAGCCTAGGATCAGCATCCTCCTTATCTCTAAAGTGCCTGGTAGTGGAGAATTTATGTTGCTGTTACTGAGGAGACTCCAGAATTTGTATATTATGTGCATTGAACCTCACCTAGGGCAGTATAGTTGTGTGCCAGAGCCACTACCAGTAAATAGCTGTGTAATGGAGAGGGGGTGAGTAGCAAGAATGAATGTTTGCCTAGGGTGTCCAATATCCTTGCACCAGTTTTGGCTACTTGCACCTGTTCCACCTTCCAGGCTACAGAGATCTTGGGCCCTCACTGGTCCACTTTTCAAAGGTGCTAAGGGCAAAATGTGCCCCTTGGAAGCTGTATACTTACCCAGGCAATGGTTTCATCTGGGTCCTTGGTAATGCAGTAGCTCTCTGTGGCCAGTGGATGTGGCTAAAGGCAGAAGGTGATAAGGGAGCATGCTTCCTCTTCCTGTATATTGCACTGGTGTTTGGGTTGTGGGTGGCAGATCGAGTGGGTATGGCACATGCATGAACCAAACTCACCCAGCTTGAGTGTCCATGATTTATGGTTTAGGCATTTGATATACTGCCCTTTACTTATGCATCAGAGCGGTTTACATATATATACTAACAGGTACTTTTTATTCCCTTACCCCCGAAGGGCTCACAATCTAAGTGTACCTGAGGCTGCATCAACCCAGACCAAGACCACGTATGGAACAACTTCATCCTCATCAATCATGAATACATTGACCGAAAACTATCAACCATAAACACAACTACCTCCCCCCTTGACCCATGCCCAGTGTCATGGATTAAGATGGAAAGAACCTACCTCATATTTTACATATGCAGGAAGATCAACTGCTCATTATCACAAGGATCGCTCTCTCCCTTACTCAAGCAATCTTCCATACGTCCTATCCTGAAGAAACCTAACCTTGATACTTCCTGCCCAGCCACATATAGATCAACCTCCAGCATACCATTCATGGCCAAAATCATTGAAAAAGTTGTTCAAGAGCAGCTTCAAGACCACTTGGACAAGCACTTCCCTCTAGACATTCACCAGCATTGTTTCTGCCCATACCATAATATAGAAACCCTCCTGACCTCTCTACTCAACGTCTTAATCAAGGGTACTGAAATTATGACTCAAGGTTTTATACTAATTTTCTTAGATATATCATCTGCTTTCGATTCTGTCTCCCATCAACTCCTATTGAACAGACTCTTCAATATTAGGATCCAAGGGAATCCATTAAAATGGTTTTACTCATACTTATCAGCCCGCATACAGCAGGTCAAGATTGGCACCCTATCCTCCACACCATTCTCCCTCAACCAAGAAGTACCACAAGGATCCACCCTCTCCTCCATCCTGTTTAACATATACATACAACCAATTTGTGACATCATAAGGAAACACGGTGTCAGTTATCTATTATATGCAGATGACATAATGATATTTACCCCCTTCTCTACCACATTGCCAGACTACACCAAAATCTCAAACTGTTTCATAGCAATTAATATTTGGCTCAAAGAACACAACCTCGCGATCAACAATATCAAATGTGACTTACTTCATATCACAAGAAACAAGAAATTGAACCTGCCATCAACAATCATGATAAACAATAACTCACTCACTGTCAAAATTCAAATCAACTATTTGGGTATCACATTGGACCAAGAACTCAACTTTCAGCCACAAATAAGCCGCAACACCAAGTCTGTTTATTTCAAGATCTGCACTCTAAAGAATCTACGCAAACTCCTCTTCCCAATGGTGATTACGTCATGCAGTAATCACCCCAATATTTGACTACTGCAACTCTATCTATCACCGGTTCCCAAAGAGCAAGTTATACCCCATGCAACTAGCACAGAATACCATAGCAAGAATCATAATGGCGAAATCCCAACAAACTCACATCACCCCTCTCCTTAAGCAACTGCATTGGCTACCCATCTCAAGCAGGATCAAATACAAAACCCTACTCAACATTCACAAAATCTTAACTAGTCAATTAGCAGACAGCCTTGCTCTCTTATTAGGAGAAGAACTACAGTAAACATGCTGGAAATTTCCACAGACAAACCCTCATGCAGTCAAATGGCCAATAGCAGAGCTTTTTCTCTATATGCCTCCTCCATCTGGAACTCCCTACCACATCAAATAAAATCAACTCAACTAACCACTGATTTCCGCAAGAGTTTAAAAATTCTGCTGTTCCTTGAACACTATGGACCAAACACAGAATAAAGTCAAGTGCTTCCAGACTCATATGCAACTTACTACCACAATGTAAATAGTTAGCTTTTAACTGTTTTCATTGAATTGTTATTATACCAAACGTTGTATGAAATGGGCACCTTACTGTTCAAGTTATAATGTTATTGCATCAAGTTCTCTGTAAACCGTCTTGACTTGTAGAAATACGGTATAAAAAAGATGTTAAATAAATAAATAAAATAAATGAAAAGGCAGCATATAGGAGATGGGACTGTTTCCGTTCTGGCTGCAGGCCAGTGGACGCAGCCCGAGCAGCTTTAGTCCCTCTGCCTCTGGAAGCAGTTTCAGTACTGGCTCCCTTGGAAACCCCTCCATTGACTCCAGTTCTGGCTTGGGCTTGGAGGGCTGGCTGTTCAAAAGGACCAACTACATTAAAGGCCTTCTCTTCTACTATAGGGAATAGCAAGACTGTATATAATGCATATAATATGTAGACTATCAAATGACAGGTAAAACCTATAAGAACTGTACAATCTATTTCCATTTCCTACTTGCTTAGGGCGGGTAACTTTACATAATATATCTACTGTACTATTCTCTATGGACTGTAGACTCAGTTTACTGATGCTTTTTCCTTTACTGTGTTTATAATAAAATATTTTTAAATTAAACCATCTAACATTCTGTCCCTTCCTTGCCTATTATACAGATATTATTAACAGTATATGTATTTTCTGATTTTAAGTCCCTTGCCTCCCTGCTGCAGGTAATACTGAGTCTATCTATTATTGCTCTGCTGCTCACAAGCTTAGGGCATGCTGCTTAGACAGACTCATATGCTCCTTGTGTTAGTGTTGCAGACAGTCAATATAACATGAGGAGCATAATTCATTTGTGTGCACATCTGACTTGGGAGGGATGGTTCCAATTGAGTGGTTCCAAAGCATTCCATTGATTTGGAAAGAATAATACAATGAAGCAAGTGTGATAATGTATCAAACTATTAGATGTCACCATCAACAGATGCAAAGGATAGATTTTATAGTTTTTACCACAGAGTGCCACTCTCCATGGCTGGGGTAGTGACGTCACCACTGGAATTTGAAATTGAAAATCCATTATATTATTTTATAATATATTTGGTTATGACACTATGGGGTATGTTTACTAAAGCATCTTAACGTCGCAGCGGTGGTATTATCACGTGATAAGTGACGTTAGCGTGCGATAATGTAACATTATCGCGCAATAACGTCACTTAGCGCGCAATAACGCAGCAGCGGCGTTAAGGCACACTAATGCTGTGAAATCTGGCTCTGAAGGGTGGAGTAAGGCTTCCCAGAGGGCGGAGAGAAGGGGGTCAGTGGGCAGAGAGTGGGAAGGGAGAGGCTCCAGGCACACTAACGCTGTGAAATCTGGGTCTGAACACTAACGCCAGTGAAACCCTCGCGTTAAGGCATATTTGCAGGAAAGAAAAACCATTTCAGTCAGCAATGTACAGCAAAGCCAGGGAAACCCAAAAACGTGATAGTAGTGATACATGTGCACGGAACAAAAAGGGAAATAAACACAGAAAATGACCTGAACCACATTTAAAATCCCAATAACCAAGCTGGCCAAAAGTGATATTAATGATAAACATAAAGCAACACCACTGACAAAGCTCAAAAAATAAGATATCATGTTTGGAAGGGTCTATTCTCTGTCCCCCTACAAAGTGAATGATCCCACATTGAAATAGTGCTGATCAGGGTTTATTCACGTCTATATTGGGCAGATTTGTTATGGCGTGCACATGTGCAGTAACAGCAAGGTGGGCATGTAGGAAAGGGCAACAGTACAGATGCTGGAAATGGGATATAGAGGGCTGCAGGTGGCACATGCAGTGGTTCAGCTGGGGCACAGTGCGTGTTAGGCAGATGCCTAGGTGGCACATAGGAATGCTGAAACAGTAAAGCAGCAAGACAGCAACTGACGAGGGTCCAACATGGGCACGAGTATGTGTCCCACAGTGTCACAGGCGATATTATCCAGCAGGTACCCCCAAGGACATAGAACACTGGCAGGTGGTGTGGGGGGGGGGGGGAAGCGCGCATGTCCATGTAGGCACCCCTACCCGAGAACCCACACCATAGGCAGCTGCCTACCGGCATACTGGATGGCCTGGGACTGCGCACCACCAGCACCACCGGCATAATGGCATGGCAGCATGGTGGCAGAGGGGTGCTGGTGGCGGAGGGGGCAGTGGCATCTGCCCACAGCAGACCATGGCCTAGCCCCGTTTAGGTGGGTGCCGTGCACTGCAACAGACAGGGTCTGTCTGACGAAGAGTCATAATATCCCCAGGGCATGAACTGCCCCTGTGACAACAGTGTGTTCATGAGCAGAAGGTCACAAGTTCAAGTCCCAGCTGTGGCTCCTGCCAACCCAGTCCCCATATTTTACCCAGTACTAAAACCATGGAAATAAAGACGGAACCTTTATTGCAGATAACATAAATATGCCTGAAACACCTATATTTTACCCTACAGAGCACAGACACCATAAACATGTGCAATACCTAGAGCAGAGTTTCCCAACTGCAGTCCTGGAGGCCCAAACACCATTCAGGTTTCATGCTCTCTCTAATAAATATTTCTGTGCTGTATTTGTATGCACCACCCCCATTGTATGCAAATGTATCTCATGCATATTCATTAGGGACAGCATGAAAACCCGAACAGTGTTTGGCCCACCAGGACCGGAGTTGGGAACCTCTGCCCTACAGCAGCGGCCAACAGGGGCATAAACACCCACACCCACAGGCTCCACTATCCAAAGCCTCATGGAGAGTCAGGCTGTTGGGCACTGCACGCAGCAGCATCTCCCAATACTAGCACTCGCATACCTTAGCAATGCTGCCCTAAACTTGAGAATACGTTACACATATATCAAAAGGTTGCTATGATTAATGGCAGATAGCAATTCCTAAGTTAATCACAATTTGCTGATAGAGCTGCGTCATAGCAACCTTTCTGATATCTGTGGAGTGTGTTTCAGTTTTGGTTTCTGACAGTGTTTACCACCCCAGGGAGTGACCCCAACAGTATTGCATACCATAGCCATGCCTGCATTGTGCCCAGGACTGGTATGGTGGCCAGGGCTGCCAAAAGCCTCTATATTTGCACAATGCTGGCATAGGTTTGGGAGTGTGTGTCTGTCTATCCAGTGTATTATGGCTGCCTACACCTTACTCAGCCCACACTGCTTGCACTGTTTCCAGTGTTAGCCTGCCAATGTGCATAATGAGGAGCAAGGTACTGTGGGTATGGCCCAGACAGGGTGGCCTGGGCAGGATGCATCTGCACAGGGCATAGGGCAATGGCTGGGACATTGTAGTGCCCGGCCACCACCTGCACGGACAAGGTGGCCACAGCATGTCCTACTGGGAGGTCACTCTCACCCTGACTGAGCAATGACCACAGCATGGCTAGGTTCCCCCATAGTGCTATATAGTATTTCTCTTAAGTGATATTTATGGGTTCTCTTTTCTGGGGCCCAATCACTGACTTATCTGCTTTGATCTGCTTTGTATGTGTGCGTGTGCGCGTGTGCACATCCCAGTTTTGGGTGCACACATCTCCTCTAGGAACATGCACTATTGACTAGCTAGCAGACTGTCTGCAGTTAGTATGTGTATGGTTGGAGCACCTTGTAGGGTGCAGCAGCTGGAGACTCACTGTGCTTGCTGCTGGAGAATGTCAGATAGTGGTGGGGGGCAGCTGAGCATTTCCAGGCCTACTGTCTGTCTGCTATTGCCTTATGGATGTGTACAGATCTGCATTGACTGCCCTGTAGGGTGCCTGTTCCCCAGCAGAACTGGGGTTGATGGTCCTCTCTACTGCCACCATTGCATGGATGTAGAATGTGGATCTGTTGGTGGGAGATCCTGTCCCCCACCCTGAGCCCCAGAGGGTGGGTTGGGTGGTGCTACATAATCCGCCTATGGGTCCAAACACCCCCCTTCACTTAAATCATGTGACCATGGCACCCACACAGAATATGCACTATTCTGGGTGCATCATAGTCCACAAGGGCTAGACATGACTGGGAAATACGGATGGACACAAGTGTATCCTAGGTGTGTCTGCAAGGACTACCTATCACACACTGGCACTGATGGCAAACTGCAGCATAGTCTATCTCATCAAAGGCAGGTGCTGCAGACCTGGTGCTGGGCACCCCACCTCACCCTCAGGGTGAGCACAGTACCCGCACAATGTCACGGTCTGTAGCTACTCTGTGCCAGTAACACACACGGTCAGTTCTCCCTACCAGGCTGAGGTGCTGTGGGGGTGCACACGGTCAGTTCCCCCTACCAGGCTGAGGTGCTGTGGGGGTGCATACCCCATCTTGTGATCAGCTGTAGACTGCTGATCTGCATGTGCAGTGCATCCAGGACTGCAGTTGGGAAACTCTGCTCTAGGTATTGCACATGTCTATGGTGTCTGTGCTCTGTAGGGTAAAATATAGGCGTTTGAGGCATGTTTATGTTATCTGCAATAAAGGTTCCCTCTTTATTACCATGGTTTAGTAGTGTGTAAAATATGGGGACTGGGTTGGCAGGAACCACAGCTGGGACTTGAACCTGTGACCTTCTTTGCCTCAACACACTGACTGTGTGCACTGCACCACCATGTTGCCACAGGGGCAGTGCATTCTCTGGGGATACCATGACTGTTCGTCAGACAGGGCCTGTCTGTTGCAGTGCATGGCACCCACCTACACAGGGCTAGGCCATGGTCTGCTGTGGGCAGCTGCCACTGCCCCCTCCACCACCAATACCCCTCTGATACCATACTAACATGCCCTTCTGCAGGTAGTGCTGTTGGTGCGCAGTCTCAGGCCATCCTGTATGCTGGTAGGTGGCTGCCTATGGTGCGGGTTCTGGGGTAGGGGTGCCTGCATAGATGTCCACGCTTCCCCCCAGCACCGCCTGCCAATGTTCTGTGCCCTTGGGGGTACCTGGTGGGTACTATCCGCTGTGACACTGTGGGAAACACACTCGTTCCCATGTTGGACCCTCATCAGTTGCTGTCTGGCTGCTCTACTGTTTCAGCATTCCTATAGGCCACCTGGGCATCACCCTAGTCCGCACTGTGGCCCAGCTGCACCCCAGCATGTGCCACCTGCAGCCCTCTGTATCCCCTTTTCCAGCATCTGTCCAGTTTCCCATTCCAACATGCCCACCCTGCTGTTGTGGAACATGTGCACACCATTGTAAACCTGTTCAATAACAAGGGAAAACCCTGATCAGCGCTATTTCACTGTGGATCATTCACCTTGTATGGGGACAGAGCATAGACCCTTCCAAAATTAATTTCTTTTTTTTGGAGCTTTCTCGGTAGTGTTTTTTGCTGTTTCCCATTAATATCACTATTGGCCAGCTTGGTTATGTTTTTTTTCCATTTTGTTCAGGTCATTTTCAATGTTTATTTGCCCTTTTGTTCCGTGCACATGTATCACACTTATCACTTTTTGTGGGTTTCCCTGCCTTTGCTGTACATTGCTGACGGAAATTGTTTCTCTTTCCTTCAAATCTGCTCTAACGCCAGGGTTTCACTGGCGTTCGTTTTCTGACCCGGCTTCCACAGCGTTAGTGTGCAGGGAGCCTCTCTCCTCCCACTCTCCACCCATTGACCCTCTCTCTCCGCCCCTGGGGAGCCTTCCTCCGCCCTCCGGGAGCCTTTCTCCACCCTCAGCGCTCGTTTGCGCCGCTGCGCACGTTATCGCACGCTAAGGTACCTCTGCGCCCGATAAAGCACCATTATTGCATGATAAGGTACCTTATCACGTGATAATGTCTCAGCAGCGCAAATAGCGCCCTTTAGTAAACATACCCCTAAGTTTTATACTTCAGAACATAGAGGGAGTGACCTGCATGAAGCGGCGGGCACAACCCTAAAGAAAGAGGGGGGGTGATCTGTTTGGGGAGCAGTGGGTACAATCACTCTAGCCACTTTACTGGGCAGACTAGATGGGCCATACTGCTCTTTGTCTGCCGTCATATACTGTGTTACTATGTGCTGCTATTGACAATTAAAGAACTCTAGGGTGCAGTTACTACTTTAACTTGTGTCCAGGTATTCAATGTGGGGTCATACCCAGCTAGCAGTACTGAATATTTGGTTACACCAGATAGCATTTTAGCAATATTCAGCTGCTGGCCAGATTAGACAAGCTAAAGTTAGGCCATCCTTTTTTCTGACCTAACCTTTCAGTTAACCAGTATCGCTGCTGAACTGCTAACTTTTGTTGCTGCCTCCACTCCACTCCCAAAATGCCCCAAAGCTAAGTAGTTAGCACTGGGGCGTTTAACTGAGCTATGCCAGATATTCAGCAGCACAAACCAGGTATGTTCCACTGAATATCCCGGTGAGAGGTATTTATGTGGTTTACGGGTCTGCAAGCGGTGTAAATGCCTTCGAATATGTCTCTCCCCTCCTGTTAATAAATGCAACATAGATATAAGTGCATTTTGGGAAATTTTACATAGGCACCCTATGAAGAAATTATTCCTTGGTACATCACAGCTTAGTGTTCGTAATCTGCTTTATGACTCTGCAGTTTTGGGTTAAGCTTGAGTTTATTTTTACTTCCAACACCCCTTCATCTTTCCTTGACAGATATGACTAGACACTCAGAAGAATACATGGAAGTACTATGGGATATGCAATTACTGCAATTTAAGCTTCCCAGTTTTGAGATGTACCTAAACTCTACTGACCTTGAAGATTAACTTTTATGTACATAAATTGTTTCATCTAAAGTCTATGTATGCAACAGAGACTCGCTGGAACTCTATCACAGAATAGGTCTCATTCTAATGAAATTTTGTCATAAGAAAATAATTAACTAAGAACTTGAAAAGTAGCAAAAAGAATCAAAAGTGGCTGATAAAGTAGTTCACCAGGATATTAAAAAAAATGCAGTATACTATTTTCAGTTATTTTATGTCATGCAGGAGCATTATAGAACTATCACCCTTAATGTACTTAGGAATACTTCTACAGGTTTTTAATTGAAGTCAGGAAAAAATGGTTTTGATATAGAATTGTGATATATGAAAAATTTTGCAAGAACATTTATCTATGAAATTGTCCTAACATAGACATACATAAAAGTAGGTACTAGAATATCCTAGGGCGGAGTTGGGATGGACTTGCAACATGGAGTCACATAAAACAGAACTGGAAATTTATGTGAGGGTCAGAGCAAATGTAAATGGCTATACTTCCGGGGGTTGGGGGAGATATAAAATATGCTACCTTTATAAAATAGGTACAACACACACATTTATGTGCCTTCCCTGATTAGGTTCCCTGCTACGAATTTACCTTCCACAAAACTTATTCAAGTCACTGAGATTAACTTAATGAAACCCAGATAAAGAGGAATATATTCAGTCATTAAATTATTTTGAGTGAAAGCTCTTTCCATTACAGTTGTGCACAGTGAATTGTAGCAATGTCCATATTTCATTAACCTAAAAAATATTGTTTCTGCCTATCTATTTTGTTTTCTTTAAAATGACTCTATGTTTTCTTTTAAACAGGCTATACTGAACATTGGAACAACAGACAGCAGATGGAATGAAATCATCTGGAAGGAATAACAAGAGTCCCGAGGGGCCCTGCCTTGCTTGGTAAGAAAGGAACTGTAGAACCGTTTAGGTAGAATTCGGTGAGATACTACTTACAATAAGGTCAGTGAAGAATGTATTCATATTCAGACATTTTAAATGAATGAAAATCCACTGCTACCATAGAAACTAAACCAGTTCACACTGGATGTTCATGGCATGTCATGAACAAAAGATAGAAACCTTGGGAATACACAGAGTGCCCCTAAAATAAATTCTATACAATTAATACATTGCAGATTGAAGGAAATGAAAAATACAAGGTAATCACAGTCATTTGTATTGTTATGAATGATGCTTTTTCCTCTCATATTTGAGAGTTTTGCAAGATCTCAAAGCCACATGTACTAAGACATCTTTTTCGTTGGTCTATCAGTCTTTATATTTATACTTTAATTTCCCAGTACTGAAGAATTGCCCAAAGCAGCTTACGATGTTTGATACTCATATCAATTAGTAAATCAAAAACAAAAAATTCAATGGGATCAGTCTACAAAAGAATTATCTGGGTAGCAAAACTTGTTAACTGGGTAAGTCCTACTGAGGGGAATATTGAGTGGCACCATCTGGAGCGGTCCTTGGGTGAATGAGAGAATTGGAAAAGAAGCTTGCGTGGAAGCAAAAATGCATAATAAAAACTCCTCCAGTTAGTTGGACCATTAGATGATAGAGGGGGAAAAGGGGTGCTAAGGGAGGACAAGGCTATAGCAAAGAGAATGAATGAACTCTTCGCTTCAGTCTTTATTAAAGAAGATGTAGGGAAGTTACCCATGCCAGAAATGGTATTTAAAGGTGATGTATCAGAAGAATTGAACCAAATCTCAATAAACTAGGAAGATATAATACAGCTATTTGATAAACTAAAGAGTAACAAATCACCTGAACCAGATAGTATCCATCCTAGGATGCTAAAAGAACTGAAATTGATCTATTCAGTGTGGGGCCATACCCAGTTAGCAGTACTGAATATCCGATTTGCCAGATAACATTTTAGCTATCAGCAGCAGCAATAATCAGCTGCTGGCAAGATAACTAAACCAGCTAAAGTTAGGCCAGCCTTTTTTATGACCTAACTTTAGCCTTTGTAGTTAACCAGTATTGTTTCTGACCTGTTAACTTTGGGCCAGTTTTTAAAAAGGGGTTCCAGGAGTGATCCAGGAAACTATAGACCGGTGAGCCTGACGTCAATATATAGCAGAATGGTAGAAACCATTATAAAGAATAAAATTATGGAATATACAGATAGTCATGGTTTAATGGGAGAAAACCAATATGGATTTAGCCAAGGAAAGTCTTGTCTTACTAATCTGTTATATTTTTTTGAAGGTAAGAATAAACAAGTAGATAAAAGTGAGCAGGCTGATACAGTGTATCTGGATTTTCAGAAAGCCTTTGACAAGGTCCCTCATAAGAGATGCTTGGGGAAATCAGAAAGTCATGGGATAGGAGGCAGTGTAATATTATGGATCAGGAACTGGTTAAAAGAAAACAGAGTATGGCTAAATGGCCATTTCTCAATGGAGTATCCCAGGATCTGTGCTGGCCCATTGCTTTTTAACATATTTGTAAATGGCCCGGAAATGGGAAAAACAAGTTAAGTGATCAAATTTGCAGATGATACCAAATTATTCAAAGTTATTAAAACACAAGAGAATTGTGAAAAATTGCAAGAGGACCTTAATAAATTGGGAGACTGAGCATCCAAATGATAGACGAAATTTAATATGGACAATTGCAAAGGTACAGTTGTGGTCACTGTTCCCTCTAAGCTGTGCGCGTGTGCATGTGCACACATCTCGCCGAGTGAGCGCACATACTTTAAAACAGAGCGCACAAAAATTACGGCTCTGATTCTGATAGAAAACAACACAGATGTCTTAAAGTTTAAACGTTATGATTGTAATTACTAGAAATTTCCCGCTTCATTTAGTAATCGTCTATTTTCATTTAATTTGATTAAAATCAATGTGGTGTAGTCACATTTT
Organism: Ichthyophis bannanicus; assembly: GCA_033557465.1. Classification (NCBI taxonomy): domain Eukaryota; kingdom Metazoa; phylum Chordata; class Amphibia; order Gymnophiona; family Ichthyophiidae; genus Ichthyophis; species Ichthyophis bannanicus. Next base: position 749,834,752 of record CM066036.1, on the reverse strand, counting down.
AAAGTATATAACTCCGAGTGTCGTTATGTGGCGCACAAAAATTTAACCTTCCTTCAAAAGTTGCACACAGCTGATATTTTATGCGCACACAGCCTACAGAAAATTAGAGGGAACATTGGTTGTGGTCAACATTATTGGCACCCTTGCATTTTAGGTATGTTGTGTACAGTATCTTGAGAATTGGTTGGAAATAGTCAACTGTATGTCATCATAATATTTAAATAGTCTGTTCAAAGGTATAAAACAAAAAAAAAGATGTCTGTGCAACTTAGATGTAGTAATTTCTGAGAAAAACAAACAAAATATGACCTGCACAGGATTAATGGCACCCTTCACTAATACATGGTTGCATAATCCTTGGCAGTGATGACAGCCTCCAAATATTTCTTGTAACTATCTATAAGTTTCGTACATCTCTCTGCTAGTAGTTTCTCCCACTCTTCAACTGCGATTTGTTCCAGCTCATGAATGTTTCCAGGATTCCTTTTACCAATGGCAGATTTCAGCTCTTTTCAAAGGTTCTTGACTGGACTGAGATCAGGACTCATTGCTGGCCAGTTTAAAAAAGTCCATTTTTTCCTTTTTAACCATTCTTGTATGTTTTGGGTCACTGTCCTGCTGGCAGACCTATGACCTTCAAGCCACACCTAGCTTTTCAGAACATGGGGATTGTTAGAATCCCATAGACTGGCTCCTTTAGCACAGTCAGCACATTGGTGCATAGCCTGAATAAACACTATTGCTCTGCATAATATTTTTGTAAGGGTGTTTACAAATGTGTCTAGCCTTAAAACATTTGCTCACCTCTGCTCCTTGTATCTTAAAACTGCATCTTGTGTTTTTCCAGACTGCAGTCACACCTGTTCAAAATATATGTGTCACAATCATTCTTCAGTATGGGCCGCATTGCAGAGAAGAGCAGAATTTTTTCTAAGCCCTGGCCTTATTCCACATTTCAGCAGGAATAAAGTGGACATTTCCGTGAAACACTTAATACATACAAGGGCCTTCCCAGAATACACTTTCTACATCTCTACAGCTGACCACACCCCCGTTCCGCCCCTCTGGACACGTTCTGAGATCCCCATGGTAGCACCATGGACATGCATGTCAGCAATGTTTCAGAATACATTCTGGGACGTTTTCAGCACATAAACGTCCCCACGGCACATACAAACCCCTTATTTGTGTTCTGGAATGACCCCCATAGTGGATTTACGGAGAACCTTTGACAAGGTCCTTCATGAGAGATTCTTGAGGAAATTAAAAAGTCATTGGATAGGAGACAGTAGTCTATTGTGGATTGGGAACTGATTAAAAGAAAACAGAGTAGAGATAAATGGCCAGTTTTCTCAAGGACCAAAGGTGAATAGTGGATTACCACAGAGATCTGTGCTGGGCCCACTGATTTTTAACATATTCATAAATGAGCTGGAATGAGAACAAGTGAAGTGATCAAATTTGCAGATGACACAAAATTATTCAAAGTTGTTAAATTATAAGAAGATTGTGAAAAATTGCTAAAGGACCTTGAGAAACTAGGAGACTGGGTGTCCAAATGGCAGATGAAATTTAATGTGCACAAATGCAAAGTTATGCACTTAGGGAAAAACAACCCAAACTACAGCTAGTCAAAGCAAGAATCACCTCCCAGGAAAAGGATCCAGAAATCACTGTAGAATAGATAATACATTGAAACTCTACTCTGTGTGCAGTGGCGGCCAAGAAAGCAAATAGAATGCTGGGAATCATAAGGAATGGAATGGAGAATAAAACCAAGAATATTATTATGCCTCTGCATCGCTACATGGTGTGACTACATCTTGAATATTGTGTACATTTCTGGTCACCATACCTAAAAAAGAATATAATTGAATTAGAAAAGTACAAAGAAGAGCAACCCCTATAAGGAAAGGCTTAAAAGTTTAGGACTTTTCATCTTGGAAAAGAGACAGCTGAGGCGAGATATTATAGCAGTCTATAAAATAATGAATGGAATGGAACAGGTAAACATAGATCAATTGTTTACTCATGCGAAAAGTAGAAAGACTAAGGGATATACAGTGTTGCGTATTTAAGACTAATCAGAGAAAATATCTTTTCACTCAGCGCATAATCAAAATCTGGAATTCATTGCCGGAGGATATAATAAAAGCTCTTAGTGTAGCTAGATTTAAAACAGGTTTGGAGAAGTTCCTGGAGGAAAAGTCCATATACTATTATTAAAGAGGACTGGGGAAATCCACTGCTTATGTTTTACTTGCTATCCCACTATTCAATCCAGCAGGGCAGTTTGCATCGATTAAAATATAAAAGTTAGAAAGGAACTCCAATAATGTAAATAGAAAATAACAGCATTCATACCTTATAGGAGAAAGAGGAAGAGAGAAGGGTTGTTAGGCTTAATATATAGTAACTAAGGAGGGGATAGCTGCAGCAACCGAGAGGGGAGGAAGGAGAAACAGGCATCTATATCAAAGAGGAGTGAGACCAAACACTGATTGAATGGGTAGGTTTCAAGAAGAGCTTTAAATTTTGTGTAGCAGGGCTCTAGACGTAGATCAGGTAGTAAACCATTCCAAGAAAATAAAAGCTGAGAGACAAGTGCTTTCATATTTTGCCCATGATATAGGAGGAAGGTAGAGTCGGATAACATGGATGGAGAGCAAGAGATGAGAATGAATGTTGAGGATTCCATGCCGCTCACTCCTGGGATAAGCAGCATGGAATCTGTCTACCCTTTGGGAGCCTGATAAGTCCTTGTGGCCTGGACAGGCCAATGTTGGAAACAGGATACTGGGCTTGATGAACCTTTGGCTTGACGCAGTATGGCATATCACGTTCTTATGTGTACCAGCAGCCAGTAAAGATATATTTCTCTATTCATAATATTTTTAAAAATTATACAGATATTTCTAGAAACTACTTGGATGCTACCATGTGAGCTACAGAACAATTCTGTGTCCCTACTAGATTACTGTGATGAAGGTTAGAGAAAAGCCTAACATTTTCCAAACAGGGGAAGTTCTTGCTCCCAGTCATATCATATTGGGAGGAGAGTCCTCCCAGAGGGAAAATCGAAGTTCATATATAAACTACCACCAAAGATGGAACTCTGTCTTTGACACCCAGCCACCACACCAGAAGTGAACAAGGGCATCTGCCATTTGGGTGGGGGTCTACAGCACATAGCTCCTCATATCATGGAGTGAGCAACAGGTATCAGAGCAGCAGCGCAGGAGAAGAGAGCAGTGAAAAACCTGCCAGACCGCATTGTTTCAGAAGGAGAGTACCTGTGTGAAAAGGAGAGGTTCCAAAAACTGCACCCCATCTCAGCTTTCCAGTCCCTCAGAGACAGGAGTCCTATAGAGCAGTTTTGGGCACTTTCATCTACAGAAACCACCAGTTCTCAGGAAGACAGGAATCCAAGCACTTATCATACACCAGTGACACGAGATTCAGAAGTGAATCCAGCACAGCATCGGAGATCTGCGTCTGCATCACCAACACTGGGGAAAAGTACTAGATAGAAGAGAAAGGGGACTAAGTAACAAAGATGAAGGAGTGGTGAAGAGTGGAGTAACTTCAGCTTCAGATAAAGAGAAATTGAAGGGAGTGTGTTAACATATCTAACTGAGAGGAGAAAGGAGTAATCTGCGTGTAACCAATTTTGACTAAGAAAATGTTAACTGCTTGTAACATAGTTCTTGTTTGTTGCTTCTGCCAATTGTTCTTGTTATTGCTAAGTGACCCTGACATTTAAGTTAACCGGGTAAGGCGGACACATCGCCTCTCGCCCTTCTAAGCCACCCCCCCTAACTTTCCCCTCCCACACTGCATTCAAAACAAAACACATGACAACAATCATGGACTTAAACTGGTCGCAGCTTTAATAACCTTTCTTAACAAATCAACCAATACAAAATGACATATTATAACTCCCCCCCCCCAAGCAGAGCGAGCCCTCACACGCCATGTTAGTAGCAAGGTGATGCCGCATCCGCTTCCGCCGGGTACAGGCCCGACAATTTTCCACACCCTCCCTCTTCCGGCTTCGCCATATTATTAGCAAAAACCTGAGGGATTAACCGGGTCGGGGGTACCCCACCCCCGCCCTCATGCTTGCCACCGGCTCCGGACCCCGGAAACCTCCGGGATCCCGCCAAAACACATTCTCCCCCCCCAAAGCTGCAACAACCCACTACCCCCGTAGCCGAGCATCCCCAAAGGAAGGGAGGGCGGGTGGGACGTCCGGCGCCTTCCTGCTCAACCGACAACAGCCGGAGCAGAACCGTGTCCCCGCCCCACACCCCCCTTCTGCTGTCATGGCCCCAGCCTTCTCATTGGCTCCCGCGCGTTTCAAAACGCCACGGGAGCCAATGAGGTCACCGGGCCCGTGCGATACCTACCACGTCCCGCACGCCGCCGGAACACGGTGGGCGCAAGCGACTTGCCGCCCCCCCCCGGTTATACGCGGCCACGGGCACGGGGCCCGCGGCCTTACATTAACCGGGTAAGGCGGACACATCGCCTCTCGCCCTTCTAAGCCACCCCCCCTAACTTTCCCCTCCCACACTGCATTCAAAACAAAACACATGACAACAATCATGGACTTAAACTGGTCGCAGCTTTAATAACCTTTCTTAACAAATCAACCAATACAAAATGACATATTATAACTCCCCCCCCCAAGCAGAGCGAGCCCTCACACGCCATGTTAGTAGCAAGGTGATGCCGCATCCGCTTCCGCCGGGTACAGGCCCGACAATTTTCCACACCCTCCCTCTTCCGGCTTCGCCATATTATTAGCAAAAACCTGAGGGATTAACCGGGTCGGGGGTACCCCACCCCCGCCCTCATGCTTGCCACCGGCTCCGGACCCCGGAAACCTCCGGGATCCCGCCACCGGCTCAGGTCAGCCACGACCAGAGCCGCCCCCCAAAGGTAAGCTGCGACCAGTCCTCGCCCCTGACCTAATAACTTCCAAGGCCTCCTGCCAATTGATAAGGAATACATCCAACCCCACCGGGGACAAGTGCACGCTATCAGACCTGTAGAGGCCCGCGCACTGAACGTCCCCCCCAGGGAGTAGGATTTGCCAGCCACCCTGCTCCCCCCACCCATCTGCCAACTTGACGGTTAATCTACGCCACACCCCGTGACCACCGTCGCTGACCCCCCACAGGCCGGCCTTGGAATGATACTAGACCAACCAACATGACATCTGAACATTCCCAACACCACCCCAAAGTCCTTTAGAACTGCACGAATCAACTGTCGACAATGCCAGGAAACCAGCTCAGTGCCACCTAAGCGGAGCAGCAGGATGTCCGGTGTGCCTCTTCAACGCTGGTGGTGCCGAAGCAAGGGCACAAGCTGGAGCCACCGAAGTCCATGCTCGCCCAGCCCTGTAATGGTCACATCTCTGCTCTCCGACCAGCCCAGCACATAAAGGAGTGGCCAATCCCAAAAGACGATCCTGGCCGTGCATCTGCAACAGAAAGAACAGAACAGTTATCACCCCCCCCCCCCACACACACACACACACCCTTACAAACGCACGTAGTTTTGGAAGGCCCGCGACAGCCATCGACTTATCCACCGTATCTCCTGTTCAGGCAGTCCAGCAGCAGCTGCACTAATCGCCGTCCCAATCCGGAAGGAGTGAGGGGGCAGACGCACCAGGGTCCGCACCAATCCGCCGTAACGACAGCCGAAGGACCGCCGCTAACTGAAACGCATAAGAACCCGCGCAACCTGATGTATAAAAGGCTACCGAACGCACGCGTAACAATGCCTGCAGTAACGCCACAGGACACGAGCCCCGAACCGTTGCCAATTCGACCCACATACCACCCCTTGCCAGAGACAGCCCACAGAACGGGCAAGGCGGATACGAACCCCACCCCCGATCCATTGCACCTGACTTAGCTGGACCTCCCTTCCATCGCGAATCCGACCCGCCTCCGCCGCCAATTCACCCCGCCGAATCAGGCTACTGAAAAAACAGTCCGAAATTGCACCATTTCTTATGATGATGAAAACATCTGGGGCAATGCGCCGCATATAAAACGCCGCAGCAGGTCATGCGTGATGTGGCGCCGCCAATCAACCGAAGAAGGGCAGGATCGTTCCCAATCACGCAAAAGCGTCCGCGTTGAAAAGACCCCCCACCCGCACCTCCCCACCCCAGGGCCCGAGCCAAAAAAGGAGAAGCCCGCCAGATTTCTCCGGACAGCAGTCCACGACAATCCCGCAGCCTTAGCTGCCGACCCTACGGACCCCGCTCATGAGAGGCTGGACCTTCCACCCATCCTTGAAGTACCCAAAAGGAGACCACACTGCAGCAGCCCCCGTTGAGAAGCTACCCCCGTGACAAGCCTTAATCACAAGATTCAGCCGCATCGGTATACAACTGCAGATCCGCTGAAGTCACCCCCCAGCCTCAAAACGAGCTAACTGCACGAAATAAGCACAGGAAATTGAACAACCCATAGGCCTGCTCTTATCAAAGTAAAATTGTCCTTCGAAGCAAAAAGAACCCCCACAAATGAAAAGGCTGACAGGTGCACCGTCATAAACGGAAGGTGGATCCATATCCACTTTCGCCAGCAAGCACCCAGGCCCACACAGCCTCATCTAAGGAGGCGTAACGCCCACACAGCCTCATCTAAGGAGGCGTAACGTACCACGCAACATTCCCGAGGCATGTGACCATTGACTGAGTAACCAATGGGAAAGGGAAGCTTATGTATGAAGCGATACTTTTCCGTCTCCTTCTTAGGAATGATACCCAAAAGAGACACCAAAAAGTCGGCGAAAAGCTGTTCTCTGAAAGGGCCCGCTACCCTACCCAACTCAATCCCGGTTGCCAACTGATCCCACACCAGCCGCACAAAATGCCGAACGGAAGGCGAATACCCGGCCTTGTTCGCCCCTACCCTACCTACTCCCGGTATAGGAAACCCCTCCCGAAACTCATTCTCTAAATTGCAGCTGACTGGGCTCCTCGGATATCTCCTAAGCCACAGACCTAAAAACATCAATCGCAACCGGAGTGGGGGACAAACTCCACGAGCCTCTACTACTTGGGGGGGGGGGGGACCGCGGCTCACCCAACTCTCTTTGTGATATGCTTGAGTGCTGAGTGGCCCCTTTTACAGATGGAGCAAGCGGGATGGAATGTGCAATCAGGAAAAGGACATGAAGCTTTGTTGAACCGCCAGCACAGGTCCCTCGCTCCCCCCCCCCTGGAGTTTCCTGCACCACCGGGGGCACGCCCGCTCGAAAGGGCAGATCCGCCCTCGTGGTGACGAACAATCCACCTTTTTGCCTGCTCACACTTCCGCCCACCGGTCTGATCGCCATCTGCGTCAGCCACAGATTAATGTCGTGCATTCCCCAGGAAAGCATTTGAATCTCCTCCATCTTATCACGGAATTTCTCATCATAGTTGAGCCCAGCCCCAACCCTCATGAGTCTGTGATGCCTCTAAGATGGAATCCGCGTAAGCCAGAAGCATACCATTCTACTCACTAGCCAAACGCAGGAAGGCCCGAGTCCAATTGACCACCTTCCGCACCACTCTTCTCACCCTACCCGCCCTCTCAGCCTCCTTACGCTTCCTCTGACTGTCCCCTGACCATTTGCGACCTTCGCGCAAACGAAATATATCTAAGTAGCGACGCTTCACACTCCTCTTCCGAAGATTCCTTGGCACTCCCTCCCAATAACTCAGAGAAAACCGCCCCGAGGGCGCCGCACACCGACCGGTATTGCACGCCCCGCGTCACCATTGGCCGCGCGACCACAGCCGAACCTGTCCGAAAGAGAACCGGACGAGGACTCAGAAGTTGTATAAGAGGAGGATCCCGAAGGCCTAATGCCGGTGACAAGAATGCAGCCTCCTCTCGTTCCCACACTCCCCACCCGCCTCGGCTGACCGAGCACCATCTCCCCCCGCTGCACCATCGACCCGCACCGCAGCGCCAGCCGCCCGCACAGCAGCGCCAGCATCCAACTCACCTGAAGCAGCCGCACTCGTCTCCCGTCGCGGCCATGCCGCAGCCACAGGTTCTCACCCGGTTCCGACAAGCAAGGGGCCTCCGCCGGTGCTCGCCGCCACACCATCCGTCCGTCCAGCAGCAGCCATCAAAGGATGACCCACGTAGTGCCATCCTGTAGAAACATGCGGAGAAAAAACAGGAAAAGGCGAAGGGACACCTGCCACAGCCCTCTGGGACTGCCACGCCCCCAGCTACTCCGCACTGGAAGAGCCCCGACCCACGCTCCGCCAATGCGCCCAAGCAGGCGAGCAACCACCCCTTGCAACAGCCGACAAACCCCCCAGACTTGCCTCCACCAACCCCCGCCACCCCCTGGCAGGTCCAAACCCCCGCCGCCCTCCGCAGGCACCGAGCCCCCCACCCGGGCCGCCCAAAAAGGCCCGAGGGCCACTCCAAGCCCCGAGATACCTCCCATGCCTCCAGGGAACTGAAAGTAAGCCCAGCACAGGGCTCCCTCAGTGCCACCATCCATATGTGAGAACTTATCCCACTTGTCCATGGAGAAAAACAAAACATGAAACACTCCAATATTTATTCAAAGCAGGACATCAACAACACAGTCATGCCTAAACAATGATTATACAATCATACTCCAGCAATATATACATAAATTTGTTCTAGCTGCACAGACCAGCAAACTGTCCACAAACGGCTCTGCATTAAAGGAACTACCTCAGCCAACCTTATTTGTTAGGTACACTGGGGATTTGTACTCGGGACCCCTGCAACATCAGTCAGTGTCCTAACCATTGTGCTACACGGCTGTTCTGAAACAGCTTCTCCAAGATGAGGAAACTACACAAATAAAAGCCTGCTCCAGTGGTAGACCATTCAAACATCCCAAGAATCTCACAAAAGAATTGATAAGGACTCCCCGCCTTTAGGCACAACAACCCCCTGGCCCAAGCAACTGAATGTTCGCTCCCGCTTTTTCTCCTCAAAAGAGCCCTGATATTGCAAGCATTGATAAAGCAGCAGTGATTCCCCACATATTCCCCACATACCAAGTTCAAATTCCTGTTACTTGTAAAATGCACTACAGTTTTTCTGTATGGATATGTTTGGTTCCATGTAAACCGCGCTGATGATACTAGTGTGGTATAGAAGAGATGTGAAATACATAAATAAAATAAATAAATATCTACATTTTACAAGTCCCAATATTGTAAAGTTCCCACAGCAAAAAACAACAGAGAATTAGAAAAATGTTGGCTGATGTTCATTCCCCTGCCCTGCAACAACCGTCAATTCATCTCTGTTTTTTTTTTTTTTGTTTGTTTTGTAATTAAAGTCGCCACCACCCCGCACCACCCAGCCCACAGGGAACCGAGACCACACACCTGCTGCTAACCAGGAATGGGAACCACTTGCCAGGAAGATAAAAACCCCCTGCCTCTCTGCCCGGGCCGCCGCCGTCAAACAGGACCAACTGTCGCCAGGAAAAACCCCGCCGCCGTTGAAAACCCCCCCACCGCTGCCACACTGGACGACAATTCCCGCCGCCGAGACCCCAGCTTCTCTCGGCTCACCAGCAGCAGCTCCCCGACACGTCCGGCGCCTTCCTGCTCAACCGACAACAGCCGGAGCAGAACCGTGTCCCCGCCCCACACCCCCCTTCTGCTGTCATGGCCCCAGCCTTCTCATTGGCTCCCGCGCGTTTCAAAACGCCACGGGAGCCAATGAGGTCACCGGGCCCGTGCGATACCTACCACGTCCCGCACGCCGCCGGAACACGGTGGGCGCGAGCGACTTGCCGCCCCCCCGGTTATACGCGGCCACGGGCACGGGGCCCGCGGCCTTACATAAACCCTTGGTTCCGAACACAATGTCTGACCTGGAGAAAGAAAGAGGTGTGAGAGTGTCAAGTACGGTCCCCACTAAAGAACCATATTTAACTCCAAGAGTCAAATACTGAAAAATTGCATAAAAGCTCTTGGATTAATATTCCTCCTTTGTCTGCCAAGCAACTATTAGAGCAGCTGCAAGGACTACACAGCAATGGAGATTGCATATTATTGGGCCAAAAATATGGCTGAATGGTTGAATGTTATCTCTGTAATACGGTATGGGGCTATATTTGCAGCAGAGGGAAGGCAGGTTTAAAATTATACAGATGAAGTCATGTGATATGGTGAACAGGGGAAGGGTCTGCTTTTCCTGAGCTCTTGGGTCAACCTGACCTAGCTACACCATAATCTTCTATGATGCACATCAAACCTAGGTAATTCCCCATCACCACCAAACACAAGTGCAGTGTGTAACGTATCGAGAGGGAAGAATATGTCAGCTAAACCTCCTCGGAAAGATAAAGGGAGGCTGCTGCCTGGGGAGAGCAAGATGGGGCAGCAGCCAGTAGAGCATGGGGCCAAAAATGATAGACTGATTGAGGCCTGAAATTAAAATTCGTCAAAGTGTATGATAAATTATAGGAAATAATGAATTTACAGGGGCCATAGCAAGTCACTTACAAGAAACAGAGCAGAAGATTTCTGATAAGGAGGAGAGAGGCAGAGCTGTAGCAGAGGATGTGGAGAGGCTGCGTAAACTTGTGCAACAACGGGAACATAAAATTGATGATCTCAAAAACTGCTCCAGAAGAAATAATTTTTGTTTTGTTGACCTCTCTGAATCCATAGCAGAGCTGGGTCTGCTGGGCTTCTGATACTGGGAACCTTAGGTGAACCTTCAATTTATGCTGCCTCCCCACTGAGATTTTGATAATTACACTCAACAGTCATGATCATCGAAACACCACCCCTCTCACAACAGTCCTGTAAAAATGCAGCATTGGACGTCACGTGTTTGCCTATGCTCCCTATAGCTAAAAGCATGTGCTGATGGCTCTTTGAGCATGTCTGGCTGTCAGGATCTTTTCTTTTGCTTTGACGGCTACCTGTTGCTTTTTGTTGCTTCTAAAACTGCTGCCCTAGGTGACTGCCTAGTCTTGCCTATAGGTTGGGCTGGTAATGGGACTTCATTGAGGCCTAGTTGCCATGGGAAGCCATGCCTGACAAACATTTGGGCTGATTCTGAGTGGAGTGCGCTCATAGGCTGGAGCCGAAGCATGAGGAAGTTATTGCCAGTGTGCCAAACTTTATAAGTCTGCCAGACTTCAGGCAAACCCTGACCTATGAAACCAAAAAGATACTAGTCTTCCAAAACTATTCAACACAGGTGTAAGCTCAGAGGCACAAGTTTTCTAGTGTGTGTTCCCAGCAGCCTGAACCGCATAGCCGTTTGACCATGTAATACCCTGCTTGACTTCAGGGGCAAATGAATGGCTTGGTGCACATGCTGGACTCAGTGGCAACAGCTCAGCATTCTGGGGACTCATTTTCAGGAGACGATTTTGAGCGCAACCTGAGCAGGTGAACTCAGAGACCTAAAATACAAGCAAGTGAGACCAAGTTCCACGTGTGGATAAAGTTTTCAAGAGCTGCAAAGCTTTCAAGAGGGAGTTTGGAGGTGCACCAGACAGCTCTGATGGAGGAAGCAGTGCAGAGTATCTCAGTATGAATCCCAAATTGTTGGTTCATCTGTGTGTTTTGTCTGTGCTTTCCTTTAGGGCTGCAGCTTCATATAAGAGCAGAGTGACTGTTGGCAATGGAGCGCTCCACTACGGAGTCTGTGTCTGCAGAAGGAGAGGTGGAACCCTGTGAGCAACTGGCCTTTGCTAGCTTAGTCAATTGAGGACTGACAGACCAATTTATAAACTCAATGGTCAGCATTCCCTTTAAATATCCACCACTGCATTTAAAGATCTATCCAGATATTCAGCACCAGCCAATATCTGGATAGTAGCGCTAAATATCCATGTATGCCAGCGACTGCCTCTACTATCCGGGCAACGGTGATTTTCAGCACAGTTATCTGCATAGCCATTCACATAACCTAGGACAGCTATTTTGTTGACTTCTATGTTATGTGGATAGTTATCCATATAGTGACGCTGAAAACCATCACTATCCAGATAATTTGCCACTCCATCCTTGGCGGCATCCAGATGGTGCCGGGGTGTCTTTGATGATTTTCACTGGCATTATCTAGATAATGCTGCTGTAAATCAATGGCTACTTCATACGTGTAAAAGGAGATTTATGCATGTAAACCACTAGAATACAGTGATTTACATGAGTAAATAAGCATGTAAATCCAGCCACCCCTTATAGAATTATTCTGTATTGAGCACCGCCACGTATACGTATAGCAGTGTTGAATATACATATTAATTTAAGTGCCTGCATTGGCACTTAAAGTAATACAGTCACTGTGCCAGCTAAATATTGACCTCTGTATTTTCTGTCTTTTTGAGATGGTTTTAAAAGCCTCACCCCCAGATACACATAAGCAGTTAGTTGACATTTATTTTTATCCAGATTTCTATACCACTTTCTCCTTCAATCAAAGAGGTTGTTTACACAGGTTGGGACAACATTTGCACATGCCTCTGGAGCAGGGATAAATGCTGGCGTCCACATATGTGTGGACTGCACTTGCAGCATCAGAAGCAGATACATACCTAACCCACTGCTCTAACCATTAGGCTATTCCTAGACATCTAGGTTCTGGACTACTATTCTGGGGATGTCTATTAGACACCCTCACAAACGTCCATATCAGGCACGTCTACATTTGTGAAATTACTGTATATTTGATCCTGGACGTGCTTGTTTTTTTTTCAGACGTTCTGGATTAGACATTCCAGATTGCACTGAGACATCCTTTCTAAAATGCCCCTCAGTGGGTATTTACATGAGCAAATGCCATGCAAGCTTTTTTAAGATGATCTCTATAATGTATAAAGGCTTTCTTGGTTTTCAATTCATAAGTAGCATATTCTACAATACAATTAAAGAATTCTCTTTACGTTTCCTCAAATATCAGAATCTGCTTAAAGATTTTGGAGGAGTAGCCTAGTGGTTAGAACACTGGCTTGGTAACCAAGCAACCAGGGTTCAATTCCCACTAGCACTCCTTGTGGCCTTGGGCAAGTCACTTAACCCTCCATTGCCTCGGAAGAAAGGCCCGGCAATCTACTTCTGGTGACACTGCCAAGAAAACCCAGGCGCTTCTGGGTCGCCAGGAGTCAGGACTGACTTGAAGGCACACATTGCATTGCTTAAAGATTAATTATTTCACAGGTGGCGGAAGGACTTTTTCTTTGGGGTGGGCCTAAGCTCCGCCTTAACTCCTCCCAAGCCTTGCCCCATGGGCAGAGACCCTTCCTGTTCGCAGACAGGGTCCTTGCTGTGATCATGGTTTTTCTTCTGCCGGCAGCGATCATATCCCCTGCAGGTAGAAGAGAAAGAAAAGCTGCTATCATAGCAAAGATCCTCCCTGTCTGCCTGCTGGGATCAGATCTCCCACCGGCAGACAGGAAGAGAATTTTCGCCTTCTGCCCGCAGGTAATGGGATCCCCATGGGCAGCCTGCTGCCTGCCATGCTGTGATTTTTGGTGGGGCTTTGTGGCCCACCCTTACGACTCGATATGCCTTACCACAGTGCATAACACAGTTAGATTAATAATAGCTGCAATTTATTTAATTTACTGGGTTCTTACATGCGCGCTACTACCTATTTTATTTATTTATTTTATTTAACGGTTTCTTCTATACCGCCCCTTCCAGAGATCAGGGGCGGTTTACATTAAACAGTGAACAGAACATTTGTATACATGTGTATACATTTACAAGGAACATTATGTTTTTAACTATATACAAGTGAAATTACAGTGAACATATTTTTGAACGTTAACTATTTACAGGTTATAATAACATGGAGCACAACATAGTTTATTACCAGTGGTTATTTACCTATAACAAAAGCAGGATACAAGAAGATAATAAGCAATAATACAATAAATAACAAGAACATTCATAAATTATCACAAGGATGAAAAATTACTAAACAGAATAAAGGTGATTTCAGTAATAAAACACAGAACCATAAAAATGCACAATAATAAAGGTGGTAGTTTTATGAACGTTTTCCCACATGTAAAGGCTTTTTACATAAGTATTTAAAGTTCATATAAATACACAGACCGACAAGATGCCATATTTTTATATATGCACCATGTATAGGCATTCCTACGGGCATAGTTTCAGCAATGCAGGGTAGGAGCTCTGATATATATGTGTGCTTTACAAAATACGTGAGTAGACATAGAGAACACATATACTTTTGTACTTGCTTTGAAGCAGCTGTAAATATGTGTTTTGTTATTTGCACAGTTTTGGGGCCACGACTGGATTTGGAAGCCCATTTTATGAAGGCACATGTGTCTATATAACCCTTATAAAAGAGACTTAAAATAGGCAGCTTTTAGGACTTCTCACATAGGTGGTCTGCTATAAAATCAGGCCCAAATAAAATAACTAAAATAGGGTACGTGCTTTATTTAAAAAAATGTCATGTTTAAATCTCAATATGCATATATATATATGTTCTGGATTTACACGGTTACCAGCTCACGCTCCTCAGAACACTGTTAGACTGAATGGATTATTATTGTCCTGGTATTTCCAGATCCAAAATTATAAAAGAAGCAATCCAACAGCACTGCGGTTTTCTAATAAATTGCTTCTTGTAATGTATGCTGAGCTTTGCAGGCAGCATTTGGTCAAATCTTAATAATCCCTCTTGGGAGCTGACACCAAGTTCCAGCAAGTCCAACACTGCCGATGACAAAAATAAACCAGACCCTGCTGTCTCAGGAAAATGCAGTACCTCTATTTCCAATCTGCAGCCTCTTACAATGTACCTAGAACGTCAAGGCTTTTTAACCAAGTTAAACATATTTCCACTGAAAATATTCCACAATATGTAGTGAAATAAAGGAATAAAAAAGAAAACAGAACAAAACAAACACATCCTTCCGTACCCACTCTCTATGTTACAGTACATCAATTTCTGGATGTGTGCAATAGTTGACAAGCGAGCATGTATGAATATGTCTAATGAGGGGCTCAGCTTCTCATTATAGTTGTTGTGGAAGGTTTGCTTTTCTTTTCAAATTCAAATCTGGATCCAAAGATTCTTTTAACTTCATTTTTCCAAGTATGAAAATATTTTGCTTTCACTGTCAATGAAAAACCCTGACTCCCTGACATTGCTGGATAAAGGGGAGGCGGGGTTCTATTTATTTCTATATTTTGTCCCTTGCAAAATAGTCATTCATTTATAACTAGTGCTTCTGATCCTAGATGTTTATTATTTGAAAATTTAGGGATTTATTTTTGAGGCAATTAGGTGCTTTTCCATGGTTGGAAAAGAAGGGATGGATTTATCAGTGTATTCGAGTAATGAAAAACATTTTCGGACTTTTTAGGTGGATTTCATTTAATGACACAGAAACACAGTTTTCCATTGTCAACCCCTTCTCCCAGTCCCAGCATCAATCTCCTTCCCTTTTCTCAGCCCCAGCAGCAGCACGCCCATTTCTCCAAGCCCCAATTGCATTTTTGATGTCCAAGACTGCTGAATGCAAAAAATAATAAAAATCTTTCTAAAAACACCAACTTACATTCTGCAGAATTAGAAGCCAACCTGAGCTACCAATATTCACAAACATCTCTACCCAGTATTTGACTTGCCAGCTACCTAAGTTTATCTCCAACTAACTGAAGGACTTAATATACAATGAAAAGTTGGGCATGGTAATGCTTTGAGAATCATTTCAACCATTTTGTACCAGTGACAAAAATATTTTGAAAAT
Source organism: Ichthyophis bannanicus (assembly GCA_033557465.1). NCBI lineage: Eukaryota > Metazoa > Chordata > Amphibia > Gymnophiona > Ichthyophiidae > Ichthyophis > Ichthyophis bannanicus. The sequence goes on along the minus strand of CM066036.1, from coordinate 749,818,969 downwards.
AGTATCAATCATGTTGAATACCACTGGTAAAAAGAAATCTAATAAAATGTAGATATTTCTTTCTTTGCATGAACTTCAAGACCGAAAATACTGCCCTTGGGCAAAATAAGTCACACTAAAGTCCAGTGTATTTTCTCTGACTTCAAACCATGTTGTATATTGTATAAAACATTCTCTCTCTCTCTCTCTCTCTCTCTCTCTCTCTCTCTCTCTCTCTAAATCACAAGCTTTAAGAGGGATATAAAATATACCCCAAAAAAAATGTTCAGCCACCACTAACATTGACCTGCTCGTAAAAGCCTCAAATGATCCCTTAATGCTGAAAATTTAAAGCTACCAAAACGAGCCATTAAGGATGTAAAATATTTCTGATACTCACTGAAAGCAGCCACTGCAAGGACCAGTGTGACAATAATGGAGGTCCATGAGATCCAAAGTGCCTTTTTTCTGTAGTTCTGTGCTTCGTGAGGTTTAAGCTTTGTGCTGCTTTCTAGTAAACCTGCTAAAATAAACACAAATCAATGAGTCATGTGTGTTAACCCTAAGCAGGACCATACCAAGCTGGAAATGTGCCCTGGGCAACTAACGAATCTGGCGTCCCCCTCCACTCCAGCCACATGCAGTAACTCACTCTTTTTGAGCTTCCTGGAAGCCCAGTAATGATATTAGCGCCCCCTTGTGTACTTGCGCCCTGTGCGGCTGCACCTATCGCACAGTCCTTGGTATGGCCCTGATCCTAAGAGCATGTTTGCTAAAGATTTTAACTTGTGCTAAGTATTCACAGCCATTTTATTTCGATAGGGTGCAGTGGCACTTAATGTGCCTTAATTTCATTAACGCATGTTAACCTTTAGTAAACATGCCCCTTAATCTTTACAAAAACTGTTAATATTAAATCACAACCAGAGAAAACTAGTGTGCTTACAGAACTATCATATCTGCATTGGTTTGCATGAACTTAATCAATAATCTTTTCAGTATGTGACAGTGTATTCTCTTTAGGGAATCTGAGATTACATGTTAGATTATTGCTTTAATTTTAAGTAGGATTTTAAAACCATATCATGCACAAGTAGCCAGAAATAGATTCTGAGAAAATAACCATGATTGTTCTTTTGTGCAATAATTCTTTTAAATGATGGCATGTTTACATTAACTATGGGGCACGCTTCCGAAAGTGCACTAAGGTTAGGCACCTTAGCGCATGTTAAGAGGCAAAAATAAGAGCGGGAGGTGAAACGAACCCATTCTAACTGTTGGGGCATGCCCAGCATTTTCTCCTGCAGTAACTTCACCAAACTAAGCAGCTTACTGCATGAAAACTGCAACCGTAATTCATGCAGGTGCAGTTAATGCCACCCACTGAGGCAGTGGTAAGTGCACCCATGTGAACTGCAACAGTGACAGCATGTACTATTCACCCCCAAACTAACCAAAATGTGCAGGCAACCCCCATTCTCTGACCCTAACCCTCCAAGTCCCCACTCTCTCACACACAAAGAATTGGATTTGTACCGTGCTGGGTGCTTTAGCACACAGTAGCAATTTTCATGATCCCCTATTAACTGCTTAGCGTGCGCTTTGGCCCATGGCTAATGTTAGCACACTTTAGTAAACATGCCTCTATATTTGTCATGCAACTTATGATGTATATCTCCTGTATGACTTAGCTGCATCAGTCCTGACGTAGTTACATAATGGTAGCAGTACACTGCTGATATATTTGCATTTTTGTGCTTTATCTGTCCCACTTGCTCCTGGAAAACAAAGAACTCACAAACAAATTGTATCATTTCTTGTGGTAGGAGCAAGGGCTGAATTCACTCTGCAAATTCAAGACAGATTCCAATGCCCTGAAATGCTTTAGTTAGCCAAATTCTGAAATTACATTTTTAGCAGAAAGTATTAATTAAGTTTAGCATATAGAAATCAGCACATCAAAAAAAAAAACAGCCAGCTCAGATTCCCTGCATGTCTTAAGAAACTAAATGATTTTATTGGAAATGTGCAATACAGGGGTCCTCGAATCTTTCAAAGGAAGTGCCAGATAGAACATGGAACCCACTTGAAATCTGCTGAGTAAAGGAAGGCAACACTTTGTGCCCTTTCAATTATTTGAAACGCTAGGAAAGGTGGGAGGCAGGGAAACTGGTTCCCCAGAGATGCTTCAGATAGGGTACACATAATAATATTTCTTGATTTCTAGGAAGTTGGTAACTCTGCTATACCACTGGGAATGCTGTCCCTTGCGTTCCTCTGCCGTTGCATCTGTTCCCTGACATGTAGGTGCATAGGTATATTGCACAGAATGGATGATGTGTAACAGACTCCCCCGCTCTAATCTCTCCCCCACCCCCTTCATTCTCACTACTGGTAAGCAAAACTAATCCGACAAAATGGGAAATGTTAAGGACATTTCCTATTTCATTTTAAAGGAAACCAGACAACCAATGAGCATCACAGCATATCAAGACAATCTTTTCCCTTCAGAAACCACATCCACTACATCCTCCCATCACAACAGGGCATCATACGTCTACACTACATGTCACAGAGTTAAGTATTCAAGTGAGGAAAGTAGGGGAATTTGCAGAGTTGCAGAGTGAATAGAATGTTATAGCCGTCCTCGGGTTCACATCTTGTTCAGCAAGTGACCCATTCCATGAAAGAACAATTTTGCCATTTATCTAGTATTCTTACTACAACCATAAGTGATTATCTGGAATATAGCAATCAAGCATTTCACCCCAAAGAAAATTACACATCTGCACACCTACTACAGAATGATGCTACTTTTGTCTACTTCCTGTCTTGGAAACCAGTAGTAAAATCAACATATCCAGCGACTACTAGGACAAAGAGCAATCTCGCCCTCCATATCCATGCTCATGTAACATCATGTTCCTCTGAGGTGGACATCATATTATACCCTTGTTACTGTGCAAGGATATTATTGGAATAATTCAAAATCAGCTATTTGAAATAAACAAGGACCCTTTAAATTCTTTACAAGAAGAAAAAAGCACGGTCCCTGCATCAGGAGTATAAACAACAAAAACAACATTAAATAGACAAATATTAAAAAATATAAAAGATAAAAGACTGATATTGACAAATAAGATGGAACAGTACCTAATTTCATAATGTTTCTAAAATGCCATCTATTGGTGTTTGGTTATAGTTCACCGGACTTAAGTCAATATATTCATTGAGTGTCACCCACCTACATGGATGTGGTACAACCTCTTCCTTTTCAAGCTTTACTTTTGTATTCTATTGAGTAATATTAATTTATTTTCATTTTTATGCTAAGAATCATCTTTGTGGTTCCCACTCTTTCTTCACATGATTTTTGGGAGAGCACTATGCCTGTCTGGTTTCCCTTTAAATTCTTCTACAGTATCGCTTTGTCTTTGTGGTGACATATGAAGCTGTCAGGCCATACCCATTACATGATTATTTATTGTGCAATCGAGACAAAGGCAGCTGTGAAACTGGCTTCAGTCACCATCTTCAATCAAAATTTCCCCCTTCTTCCAGCTGCTATAGTAGGACCCTCATGAGCTCCTTGTGCACACACTTGTAAGTATGAGCCATTTTAGGCATATTTTACTGAGATGCAGCGCTTATAATTGAGGGTTCAGGCAGCTGCAAATTTTGTCTATCTGTATGCATGTTTGTGTATGTATACGCATGTGCAAACAAACATACGTATGCTAGCCCAAAGCTCAACAAATACTGGGTGCCAGGTCGCCGTGGTACCTACAAATTCCATCATGGCACCCAGGATTTCATATCCTTAACTTGGCTGCAGCTCCTGAAACACACGACATTTCATACTTCTCCCACTGTGCTCCACCGTCTACATGGTTCAGACACGCTGTTGAAGTTCAGGTTAATCTCATGCTTTCACATTTCACGAGACTTGAACTTGAGAGATCAGCCCAAGCTTACTCCATTGTGCGGCTCAACCATGCAGGGAACCAAACACAGTAGAGAGAGTATGAAACGCCACATTTTTAAGGAGCTGCAACCAGACACAAGAATCAATGAGTGAGAGAGTGACCAGATGGGGGTGGGGGGGGGGGGGCAAGGGTACTGTATGAGAGAAAGAGAGAGAAAGACTGTGTGAAGCCTGGGGGAGGGGCGGGGGTCCTTATGAGAGAGAGAGACAGGGTGAATCCCAGGAGAGGGAGTTATGAGAGAAAGAGACAAGTTGAGCCTGGGGAGGGCATCATGAGAGAGAGAGGTGGTTAGTGCATCTGTTCTAACTGTCAATACACCTGAGGCATGAATAGCGGGGATGGATGTCCCAACCCACTATTTGGGCCCTCTCCCGACCCCGACTAACTTCCCCAATCATTGCACGGAGAAGTTAGATGGAGGCGGATTGGGGGCGGCATTAGAGCGGGCAGTAGGTGGTCATCGGCCCCGGACGTACAGGGCCAATTCCAATGTCGGCCCTGTACGTCCGGGGTCAGCGGACTGAACAGGGAACTTATTCCACCTTAGAGGAACGGCGGGCCTGGGGCTCTGAAAGGGCAGGAGGTGGCACAGGACATTCCCTGCAGCCTGACCATGGCCTTGGGAGGCCAGATCGGGGGTTGGGCTGCGGGTAAAGCACTTTTGGAGCCGGCAGCCAGGGATCAAAGATTTTCAATGGAGCCATGGTGCCATGGCGCCGCAGCTCCATTGAAAAGCCCTGACTGAGCTAGCCGGGCAAGGCCTGTACATGCAGGCCGAACTGAATCGGGGTCCTGGCCTGCACGTACAGGCTTTGACCCGATTCTGATCCCGCGGGGCTAGACGTGCCCCACAGGATCAGAATCCCGGCTAACTCTGTGTGACCGTTTCCAACCAAATACACAGAGGGCCAGGACGTCCATGTCAGAATCGGGCTATTTTGTGTGCAGTAATGGTATGGAAACATGCGGGAAATGCCCCAACCACAGCTGATGCTACCATTAGATGAACTAGAGTGCCAGTGGTGGAAGGGCAGCCCATTGCCACTGCTACTGCTCCTTTCTGGGAACACTTCCTGTTTGCATGGCCGCGGAAGTGGCTGGACCACCTACTTCTGCCCCTATGCAAAAGAAAGTTTGCATTGGAAGGGACGGAAGCAGGAACGGTGCCAGATGTTTTAGAAATTGCTGCCTTGCCGCCACTGCTGATCCTGGAGCAGCAGCTGCACTGGGGACGGGCATGGGAGCAGAGGGGTGCCTAGAATATTGTTTGCTTAGGACGCCTCATATCCTAGCGCCAGCCCTGTCTCCAACAGTTAACACAGACTCTGCATGGTAAATGCAGAACGTTATTACCCTTTACAGCAGAGTAGAGGATGTTATTAGAGATCTCTGGTGGGGGTCTATTTGTACACTAAATATCTTTCTGGGACGGCATTTCCTTGTTTTTGAAAATTATCTTATAAATATCGGGCCCAATATTTAAAAGGATTAGCGCGGTTTAGCAGGCCTGCTTTAATCCCCTTTGCTGGGATATTCAGCTACATTAACATGGTTAGTGCCACTGAATATCTCCAGGTGTTGTCGCTGCGTACCGGCTGGCATCGGGGTGGAGCGGAGGCAGCACCCAGCGATGACCAGGCAGCAGTAATATCAAGCCACTGTCCAGTTATCACAACACAGCAAACGTTAGGCACTGGGCAACCCAGATATTCGATGCCGGGGCCATATCCGGGCCACGGTATTGAATATCCGCGTCCAAAGTTCAGCAGCCGTGGCTAGCCACTATCAGCGCTAGCCACCACCACTGAATACTGGGCCCATCAGCTTTTAGGAGAGTTTTGAAATGTGAATGCTTTTCTATTATCGGCATTCACGTGGCAAGGGATTCTTTGAACTGAGCTCCAATGGCATACCTCTTTCATGACCAAAACAATATACATTCTGGTAGCAGAAATATTCATCACTAAAGGTAATTTTAAGTTTATACTTCATATCACTGAATGTAACTTTACTAGTGTACAAGTAAATGATTAATATTATGCCTCTGAGATCATTCTTAGCAAGTCTTGCAACTGACCTGAAAGGATAATTTTATATATAATAGACCTAGCTTTATTTTCTAGTGCATTTGGGAAAATTATTTTTACAAATTAGCTATTTTCTGGCAACCCTGGGAACTCCTGCTTAAGGTCAATGCTTTTGTTTTTTACCTATGCATCATATTTATGCTTTGTTATTTGTGGATTTTCTGAAACATAGACTAGGATATTCTTTTCATTTGTATCCTTACATTCTTAATAAAAGAGCTTATTGTCTACTTCATAGATTTCTAGATTAAAAGATATGCAAATTTGTTGAGTCTTGACTGTAAAATAGCATCTTCTTCTAGCTAAGGGGCATGTTTACTAAAACGCAGTAATGGTTAGCGCAGTTTTAGCATGCACTAATGGTTACTACAGGCCCATGGCAAATGAAACTGTACGCTAAATCCAGCCAGTGTGGTAAACATCCCATGAGAACTGCTTAGTGTGCGACAGGTCAGCCCGGAGTGATGAATTGGAGAGTGGTCGTGTTGGCTGAAGACAGTTTGTGCTTGTGCTGAGACAGCTAGCTGTCACAATTGCTGCTAGCGTGGATGCACTTAATGCCATTCCAAGAGGTGGTGTTAAATGCAACCTCACTAATGGAAGTCCAGTGGTGCGGCCGCTGCCCACAGAAATCAATAAGCTGTGAGTGTCACCAAATAATTCCCCCCCCCCCCAAAGTACCCCCTTGCTCCAATCTTCCCTCTTGAATTCCTCCCTTCATAACCCCTCCTCAGGACCACAGATGGAGGAAAGCAAAATCAAGACCTCCTAAGGATTCAGCCCCCACTCCCAAACCCTTCTGGTCTTTTCCATGGGGCTCCCTGGTCTTCCTGATAAACAGGGCAGGAGCAGTCCCCCTCTGCTCTTGCCCCAGTTATGGAGGCTTATGAAATGGCAGTGGCAACCCCTAGTGGTAGCTTCATAGTACTACCATTAGGAATTGACCATAGTACCATGAGAATACTGCTAGGAGTTATTGCTGCTATTTTCTAAGCCTCCATAGCTGGAGCAGATGTGTAGGGGAACCGCTCCTGCCTTGTTCGTCAGAAAGATCAGGGAGACTCTGGTAAAGACTGCGAGAGGGTCAAGGGGTGGGGAGTGGATGAAGGTTGCATTTTTAGTGGGCTTACTAGTGAGTTCCAGCTATTTTCTCTTGCTGCTGGAGCTTCCGCTCACTGCACCAGGAGTTGTTCTTGTAGTTGAAACTTTCAGACACTCTGTGTCAGCAGTTGAGGCTTTTGTGCTAGAAGCCTGTCCCCACAGCAGACTAGTTCCTGAATGCCCATAGCTGCTTGGTGGGCCCCCTTTGAATCAGCACCTACTGCACTTTTGCCTGGCTCTCAATGGTCAAGCTATGGCGATGGCGGTGGGATAGGCACATCCAGAGGCAGCTAAAGGCGATGTGCTGTCAGAGACAAGGGATGAGCTGATGCCTCCTCTCCAAAGGTACCTGAATTGGGGGAGGGAAGGAACCTCCTCAGAGCTGCAGTCTGGGAGCAGGAGGTCTCCTCTCTCAGAACGCCAGTTTAGTGATTGCCCCAAGGAAGAATGAAAGCAATATATTCACAGGCTATATAATTTTAAAAACTACATTGCTTTTTATATGCAGCAAAAATTACAGCAGTTTAATCATGTAACCTGGGATTCTAATATTTCACATACCATACACTGCACACAGGACAAGCACAGTGTTAAATGCAAATATATATTCTACAAAAAAACAAAGGAGAGGCAAGGTGCTCACACATCAAGGAACAAAAAGAAAAATCGAGAACCACAGAACCGTTTATAACACCAAAATACAATTATTATTTTGGTATTGTAAACTGTGATGCGGTACTTGGTTTTTCTTTTGAACATAGATTCAAAAGAAATTACTCCCTCCAACTATATAGCTGCAGAGCAGAACTAGGATATTTCTCCATAGAGCTCAACATACAAAAAAAATCTGATTCTGATGTAATCTCAGTAATAGCAACATAAACCTTCTCCAGTATTAGGGCATGCTATGAAATAACACAAACCCCTATAAAAGTCATTCAAGACCTATAGAGAAATTCTGCCATACCATAACAGCATCAACATCCATAACTCACACAAGGAGCTTACCCAGAAAGAGCAGCACTGTAAATATTCACCTACTCTATACAGAAAACAGAACAAGCTGGATTACTACAGATCTCTGCATAGAAGCTCCATGCTAACAGAACACCTGGCCTCCCAGAAAGTCCCTCACTGAATACAGAATAAATGATCACAGATTAAAAACTGAAATATGTAGATAAATTAAACTGAACCTTAAGAAATCACACTCTAGTGTTGCACTCAGTTCAACACTAGAAAATAGAGATGCAGCTCCTCTATACTGTTCTAAATACAGACAACAGATGTAAATTCAGAAACTGATATTCTAATCACTAAACTGAAAAATCTCCATTTCTACCTTTGTTGTCTCCCTCTTTTACTGCATCTACCTACTACTTTTCAACTCTCAACACAGTCCTCCAATTCACCTTCTCTTTCTCCTCCCCAAACTCTCATTCCTGTTTCACTAACTCCCCTTTCTCTCACTCTCTCTCTCTCTCTTTCAATCCCCATCTATGACTCTCTCTCTGTCTCTCCCCCATGTCCAGTGTCTCCCTTATTGCTCTCTTTATTCTCCTGTGTCCAACATCTCCCTCCTCTCTCTCCCTACCCCCTCCCCATGCCAAGCATCCCTCTCTTTGTCCTTATCCCCTTCCAGTGTCCATCAACTCCTCTTTCTTCTGATGTGTCTAGTTCTCACATATTCCTTCCATCTCCCAATGCCCCCTCCACTACTTCAAGACTGCTTTTGGATCCTGATCTCCTTATTCTCCTGTTTACACCCATGTGTGCTTTACTCATTCCCCTTAAAGAACTACCCTAGTGCCCTGTTTGTTCTATTTAGTTATTTATTTTTATTTATTTAAAAGCTTTTCTATACCGCACTCTTTACAATCAGTGCGGTTTACAATTAACATTTCCTTGTACAATGCAGGAAGGGCCTGCATTGTACTTAAATTGAACAGGTGACGTAACTTGGATTTATAACGGGCAACTATGTACAGGCTGAGCCCTTTGTCGCTACGACGTTCAGTGGTATGTCTGGGACTCGTAACTATGTACAAAACTTGTCGATTGTAAGTTCTTTGTAGAAGGGACTTTCTCTAGTGTATATGTACAGCATTGCATATGCCTAGTAGTGCTATACAAATGATAAGTAGTAATAATAGTAGTAGTCCAAATAGCAATCCAGCATTTTCCTTTCATGTCCCTATGGCCCCCTCCCCCCCCCACCCCTTTCTCCAGAATTTCTCCTCTGTCTTTCTGTTCTGGTCTCCTATGTCCAGCACCTCTGATCCATTTCCCTTTGCTTCTGTGTCCAACTCCTCTACATCTCCCTAGGACCCCATTTGTCCAGTATCTCACCTCCATTTCTCTGTGCCCCCTCCCATGTCCAGCATCCCCTCTCTGTCTCTTTATACCTCCCATGTCCAGCATCTCCCTTCCAACTTCCTAAATCCTCCTGTGTCCAACAACTCTCCTATGTCTCTCTATGTCTCCCCCCCCCCCCCCTCGTGTCCAGAATCTCTCTCTGTTTCCCTATGCCTTTCCTCTTGGTCAGCATCTCCCTTCCATCTCCTTATGACCCCCCCCCCCCCGCCATGTCCAGCATCTCACCTCCATTTTGCAAACCCCCCCTCCCAGGCAGCATCTCTCCTCTTCCTGGCTATGTCATCCCTGTGTTCAATATCTCCCTTCTATATCCCCATCCAGCATCGCTTTTTCTCTTCTCTCCCCTGCCATGTGGTATTGCGCTGCCCCTGAATTCTCACCACTGGTCCAGAATTGTCTTTCCAAACCCAACTCCCACTCCTGCCGCATTTCCCTGTGGATCCGGTGGCAGTAAACAAACAACAAAAGCAGGGCCTTGGAGATTTGGCGTGCTTCAAAGACCCTGTCAGTCCTGCTCCCTTTGATGTAATAATTTAGGCAAAAGAGGAGGAGGGATCAGCAGGGTCTTCAACTGCGTAAGGGCTCGAAGGCCCATTGTTTATTAGGGGGGAGGGGTTGCTGCTGGGGTGGCAGACATGGGAAGATTCAATGGCTGCAGTTGGGGGCAAGGTGGCCGGAGAAGGCAGATAGCCATAGAGGAGACACTGCCTCTTTTGCTGCAAGCTGATGAGGAACAAAGTGAGGTGTTTTGGCATCTAAGGCAGTTGTCTCATCCTGCCTAATGATAGAGCAGCCCTGGGTACATCATCCACCTTTTTATCAGCCTCCTTGACAGCTCTTCCTGTAATAGAGGCAGCAGTCTGCTCTTTCTGTTGCCCCTCTCCCACTTCCTCTTGACTGACATGCTTTTTCCACCCTCCCTGATAAAGAAACAACTGCACACCACCAGTATCTCTTTGGCATATATATGTACACATACAATGATTGCATACTGTAGGTGGGCTAATATAGATTCTCCTCTCTTCTAGAATATCCAGAGGATATGAGTCATGAAACATTTATCACATTGTGCAATTCTTTGGCTACCTGTAGGTTCAAACCTTTAGTTTGATATGTTATTATTCAGTCATCTCACCAGTCCACATGCCCATTGGTTTGGTATACCTGTCTTTTGGCACTAGTCAGGAATGCATTGAATGCAGCAGGGTCCAAGAAAAACACTCACACTTGCAAGTCCAAAACACAAACAAGGAGCGAAGTAACCAAATAATGACAACCCACAAGTGTGAATTGCAAAGTGAGTTTATCGTCCTGTTTGGTCACTCCTCAACTAACACACCGAATTTGCAGAGAGCATGGTTAAACAGCAGCCTGGATGCAGCACCCATACAGTCTACAAATCTGATAGTTCCCTCCTGCTATTGAGGCCCACGGTAACTGCACATTGCAGACACGCCCACTCATGCAGTTAACACGCGCTCTGTAGATAACGCAGAAAATGACTACATTTGTCATTCGTTAACTGTTAATGTGGCCAGATTGCATGCCCTATCTGCTAACGCACTTTAGAAAATGGGCCCCTTAGTGTGGGTGCACTTAACACACCCTCTTGAGGTGGTGTTAAAGGCAGCTGCGCTAACTGCAAAATTGACAGTATGTGGTAATTACCATGAACTAACCACAATGTGAAATCTGTTTGTCCCATCACATCCTAAGCATCATTGGATTTTTTACAGCGCTGGCGCCTTTTAACATGCTGCAACCATTATCATGGGCCTGCACTATTGGTTACCACGCGTTAAAACACACATTAACTGCTTAGCACACTTTAGTAATAGGGTCCCTTAAACATGGTTTCACAGTATTTCTAGCACAAGAACATAACACAAGAAAAGTCTTAGGAATTAGTCTCTAGAGCAGGAACAATAGATTCATAAAGCAAAAAATCCAGTAAGGGTTTACCATGCAGCTGAAGACCAGACAAAGAAACATAGCCAACCAAGAAACAGTAACTAATATCACCAGAAATATAAGACACAGCTAAGAACAGGCTAGCTAGAACCAGGCCACCAGACCCATAGGACACTGGTTTGAGGCTAGGCCATAACATTGGGGAAATATACTTTTTTTCATGCTATTTTAGATTAGATATGAAATCCTATGTCATATTTCCCATGTTGTTTCAAAACAGTGCACATTTCCAACTATATTTTTACATGCGTAAAATGATACGTAGTGACAAGAATGCATGTATATCTACACAACCCAGCTGTAAGCATGTTCTGGAGCAGAGTTTGGACAAAGTGTAAATGGAGTCCCAATTTATCTGCACATTTTATAGATACCCGCATGTGCATGTACTTTACAGGCTAAAATCGACACTTACTCCCAAGGAGATATTTCTATGATTCTAATCCAGCTGTGATTTCTACCAGGTTATCCCTTTATCAATAGGCTCAAAATAGATGCCTACTTGGCCTTCGTACGTAGGTGGCCTGTTATAGCGTAACCATCCCAGAGGGTAATTTTATGACAGGATGCCAAGGTAGGAAGTCCAAGTACTTATTTATTTTGGATATTTTAACTCAGGCCTTTTTAGTAGTAGCTCGAGACAAGTTACATTCAGGTATAGTAAGCATTTCCTTTTCCCTGGAGGGTTTATTTATTTATTTAATGTCTTTTCTATACCGTCTGTCAAGATGGTTTACAGGGAATGCAGTGACTATAACATTAAACAACAGTAACAAATGTACACGTTACATTTAACATTAATATATTGACTGGGGTTTTAAAGGTTCAGGGAGTAACAAGTATGAGGGTGAAGAATTCAGCAGAATGCCATAAACATTAACTATGTACAATATTGAATTGAGGATCTTGGTGCCAATTTTGTGTTAGGCTGTGTCCAGTGCATCTAGGCACTTGTTTTGGGATTTTTTGTAAAGATAACATAGGCACCTATGTATCTGTTATTTACCTGAATAAATAGATTTCTACATAAAAATATTCTCATAAAACCTCCAGCAATCATGAGTAAATGGACTCACATAGACTTCCACTTGCAAGTTGGTGTAAATGCTTGCACATCAAATACATTTGTACTATACAAAATATGCATGTGTATCACAGCTCCACTCACATTCCACCCAAACCCCTCCTCTGAGCATGCGTGCACTCGGGTCACATGAAAATTCTCCATGTCTACTTTATACATGCATCTCCACTGAGGTCATTTTACAAAAGCCCTTTGCTATGGGTAAAACAGGTTTTAACCGCTTAGCATCGGGACGTGTTATGGACGTTCCGTGGCAGAGCAGAGGCAGCGACAGTCATAAGAACATAAGAACATAAGATATGCCATACTGGGTCAGACCAAGGTCCATCAAGCCCAGTATTCTGTTTCCAACAGTGGCCAGTTTAGGCGATATTGCACCACTACTTGGTTAGCAACCTGTGGATAAAACTAGGTGAAGCAAAAGCTTACTGGAGCTAACTGGGCAGCGGTGCAATATTGCCGCTACCCTGGTTTGCTTTTGCAGTTCTGGAGCATGTGCGGTACTGGGGACGGCTATGCGCCATAGTACCGCATAGTTGGCTCAATTCAATAATGGCATAGAGATTCATTGTTGAACATATAACATTTTATTCCTGACTTCAGTCCTCCCCAAAACACTTCCCTTTTTCAGAATATACGTTTGGATACTGAAGAAGTAATCTTATTAAAGTAGGCCAAGTGCCGAAAACAGCATATAATTTGGGTTGCAGTAGAAAAGTAGGCAAATGAATAGCACTAGCAGCCGTTCTGGTGTTTTTCTCCTTAAGCACTATATCCGGTTTCCTCGCTTTTGAAGAAAGTTGAAGAAAGTACTCATCGGATTAAGCACCACACAAAACAGAAGGGGCGACAGGGAATCCCCCTGAAATATTCCTCACCTCAAATATTCCTCGCTGGATTCTGATGTTAAGAATGATATACTGACCATCTTCATATTTCAAAAGGAGTGTGGTTAAGAACATAAGAACATAAGATATGCCACTTTGGGTCAGACCGAGGGGGGCGGGTAGGAAACAAAAGGAAGTCAACTGAGGGAGTCCAATGGGAGGTCAAAAGCTGTGCAGAAAAGGTGTTTACAATTCAATTCAATTAATTTCAAATTAAAATTGGATGACCATGAACGCCAACTGACAACTTTATCCAAAATGAATGCTCTGCTGATTAAAGATAATACCAATTTATGTTATAAGCTAGAGGCTTTAGAAAATTCTACTAAAGCTATGAATTTGCAGATCCTGAACTTCCCTAAATCTAGGGGGTTTCCGGCCCTAGATATGTTCAAACGGTATTTGATGGAAGTACTGAAGGTTCCTCAAGAGCTCATACCACCTCTAGCTAAGGTCTACTATCTTCCTCCTGGGAAAAAAAGGAGCCAGCTGGAGTAGAAGTGGTATCTGATATGGATATTTTAAATATATCTGGTTTTCTTGAGGCTTCTGGTTCAGAGGAATATCACTCAGCAACTTTATTGGTCTCCTGTGCCTTGGCTATGGATAAAGCACAGTTACTTACCTGTAACAGGTGATCTCTGGGAACAGCAGGAATAAGTCTTCACATATGGGTAACGTCGGTACCGACGGAGTCTGCGCGGGAACGCTCCCCAGCGTCCAATAAGAAAGCTTTTGGGAGCATCCCACGGCACCTGCGTGCTGCCTTCCCGCCTTTCCCAACCGCCTCTCTCCAGTTCGAGTTTTAAATCTGAGACAAAGAGAGAGAGAGGGAAGGAAAGATAGATAGAGAGATACAACTCCTAGGGGAGGTGGGTGGGTTGTGAAGACTTATTCCTGCTGTTCCCAGAGATCACCTGTTACAGGTAAGTAACTGTGCTATCTCCAGGAACAAGCAGGAATGAGTCTTCACATATGGGGACTCCCTAGCTGCAGATGCCAGGGAGAGACCCCAGAGTTGTGTCTCCTTGAAAAGGGCTCTACCTCCCCCCATGGATCTCTGGCATCCAACCAGGGTAGGTGGGTAGGAGTTGATTAAGAATGGAACAGGTGTTTGAGAACAGCCTGACCAAACGAGGCATCCCGGTGGGAGTCCTTGTGCAAACAGTAATGGGCTGTGAAGGTATGAACCGAGGCCTAGGTGGCCGCTCGACAGATTTGGTCAATGGACACAGAGTTTAGATGAGCCATTGAGGTTGCCATGGCCCTCACATTGTGAGCTGTGACATGGCCCTCCAGAGAAAGGTTCCTACTCTGGTAGGCGAAAGAAATACACTGAGCAATCCAGTTGGACAGTGTTCTCTTAGAAACTGGAAGTCCTAAATGAGAAGGATCAAAAGCAACAAAGAGTTGAGAAGACTTTCTATGTTGCTGTGTTCTTTGTAAGTAAAAGGCGAGAGCTCTTTTACAATCCAAAGTATGAAGATTCCTCTCTGCACTTGATGCATGAGGTCCTGGAAAAAAGACAGGTAAGTATACCTCTTGGTTCAGATGAAAAGGCGTGACCACTTTGGGCATAAAGTGTGGATTGGTCCTGAGAACTACCTTATCATGATGGAACCTTGTATAAGGTGGATTAGCCAACAAGGCTTGCAATTCACTGATGCGGCATGCTGAGGTGACTGCAATGAGAAAGATAACCTTCCAAGAAAGAAATTTCAAGGAGGTGGTGGCTAAGGGTTCAAAGGGTGGCTTCATAAGCTGGCCCAGAACCAGATTTAAATCCCATGCCACTGGAGGTGGTCTAATGGGAGGTTTAGTTAAAAGAAGGCCTCTCATGAATCTTGTTACAAGAGGATGAGAGGAAATAGGCTGTCCATTGAGAGGCTTGAGGGACGCTGCAATAGCACTCAAATGGACTCTTACTGAATTCGTTTTAAGGCCTGCATGGGATAGATGCAGAAGATACTCCAGTAAAGAATTCAAAGGTATTGCAAGAGTGTTAAGACCCTTCTCTGAATACCAAATGGTAAATCTTTTCCATTTGAAAGCATAAAAACGTCTAGTGGAAGGCTTTCTGGAAGCATGAAGAATATCTCTGACTTGCTGAGAGAGATGAAAAACTTGAAGGTCTAGGCCTTCAGCAACCGGGCCCTGAGATGGAGAGACTGGGGGTTTGGGTGCCACAACGTTCCGTCTTCCTGGGATAGAAGATCTGGTGCAGAGCCCAGCTCCAGGGAAGGAGCTTGAGAGAGATGCAGAAGCAGAGGGTACCACACATGGCGTGGCCAATGTGTGGCTATGAAGATCATGGAACCTCGGTCTCTCTGAAGCTTGAAAAGTGTTTTGGGAATTATGGGAATGGGTGGAAAGGCATAAAGGAAGTCTTGACCCCAGTGAAGGAGGAAGGCATCCTTGGCCTGAACTCCCTGACACGGAATTCTGGAACAGAACCGGGGAAGTCTGGCATTCCACGGACTTGCAAAGAGGTTTATGTCCGGGGTTCCCCAAATTCGAAAAATTCTGGCTACCTGGTCCATGTGAAGGGACCACTCGTGTGGAAGCAGAACTCGACTGAGTCTGTCTGCCCAAGAGTTTTGAACGCCTGGAAGATATACTGCCATAAGATGAATCTGATGCTCTCTGGCGAAGGCCCACAGTCGCAAAGCTTCGTTGCAAAGCGACAGAGAGCCAGTCCCTCCCTGCTTGTTCACATAGAACATAGCTACTTGGTTGTCCGTGTGAATGAGGACTGTCCTGTAACTGAGCAGGGAGTGGAACACTCTGAGAGCTAAGAATATTGCTCTGAGTTCCAAGAGATTGATGTGTAGAGAAGTCTCCTGTGGAGACCAGATGCCCTGGGTGGAGAGATCTTGCAGATGAGCTCCCCAACCCATTGGAGAGGCATCTGTTGTAAGGGTTGCTTGGGGTAGTGGTTGCTGAAAAGGGGACCCCAACAACAGGTTTTGAGAGGACTTCCACCACTGGAGAGACCAAAAAAGGCGACTGGAGTTTGCTATTTTGTCTGACAGGCAACCTGATGCCTGAGTCCATTGGGTGGATAAAGTCCATTGAGCTGCCCTCATGTGAAGGCGAGCATATGGAACCACATGCACGGTGGATGCCATGTGGCCTAAGAGTTGTAACATTTCTCGAGCAGTTAAATGGGACTTTAACTGTATTTGGGAGGCTAACTGCACCAAGTGTAGGCAATGAGCCTGAGGAAGATAGGCCCTTGCAGTTGTGGTATCTAGCAGAGCCCCTATAAACTCCAGAGATTGAGTAGGGGTGAGATTGGATTTTGGGATGTTTATTACCAGTCCCAAATACTGAAGGACATGCATTGTGCAGGTTAGAAAATTCTTGGCCTCTGACTGAGAGGGAGCTCGAATGAGCCAGTTGTCCAGATATGGGAAAACGAATATTCCTAGAGTGCGCAGAAATGCAGCTACTACTGCCATGCATTTCGTGAACACCCTTGGTGCGGAGGCCAGACCGAAAGGAAGCACCCTGTATTGGTAGTGCCTTCCTCCAAAAAGGAACTGGAGGAACCTCCTGTTTGTTGGATGGATGAGGACATGGATGTACGCATCCTTGAGATCTAGAGAATAAAGCCAGTCCTGACTCTGAAGGTATGGAAGCAGAGCACCAAGAGAAATCATCTTGAATTTCTCCTTGAATAGAAATTTGTTCAATTCTCTGAGATCTAAAATGGGTCTGTAGCCCCCTGTTTTCTTTGGGATAAGAAAATAAGGGGAGTAGAACCCCATGCCCAGTTGAAGAAGAGGTACTTCTTCTATTGCCCCTTGGGCAAGAAGGGTGGCAATCTCCTGACCCAGAAGGTTGAGGAGAGATGTTGGAGAATTGAACTGTTTCACTATGGTATGAGGGGGAAGGCTTAAGAAATGAAGCTTGTACCCCTCTCTTATGATAGAGAGTGTCCATTGCTCTGCTGTGATTTGTTCCCATCTGGAAGCAAAGTAAGTCAACCTTCCTGGAATGGTAAGGGGCTCTGGCTCCCCCAGAGCCAGAAAGGCTAAGTTCTCTAGCTGCAAGTCAAAGGCCCTGAGGAGGCTGAGGCTGCTGGGTCGTGGAAGGCCTAGCAGCCTTTGATTTGGTCTGTTTAGGTGGTTGCTGACGCTTTGCAGCAAAATGACCTGCAGAAGATGCCTGCTGACCATAAGCAGGATAGTATCTTCCCTTTTTGGAAAAAGATGTCTTTTTGAACAATCTTTTCTTAACAGGAGCAGAGGTAGACTTTGAAAGTCGATCCAAAGCAGAATTTTCAGCATCCATCTGATTGGCCTTTGCTTGCCAATCCTTACCAAAAAGGTTTTCACCTGTACAAGGGATATTTCCCAATTCATCTTGGACCCAGAGCTCCAAATCAGAAGCTTGTAGCCAAGCAATTCTGCGTGCCCCTATCGCAATAGCCGAGGCTCTGCTTACACACTCAAAAGAGTCAAAGGCTGCACGGTTGGAAAACTTTGAGGCATCTTGGGCATGTTTGAGCCAAGTGAGAAACTCCTGCCTTTTATCCTCCGAAATGAAAGGGGTTAAAGTCTGCAGATGATCTGTGACTTCTTTTAGAAACATTCCTATATAGAGACTATAGGAGTTGATCCTTCGGCCAAAAGCATCTAGGGTCCTGCATTCACGTCCTGGAGGATTAGATGAGTGTCTCTTTGCACTCTTTATCTTTCTCATGGCAGACTCTACCACAATAGAGTGGTGAGGAAGCTGAGTCTTGTGGAAGCCAGGACAAGGAGGGACACGATACATAGTGTCTATCCTGCGAGAATGAGGAGAGGTGGTAAGAGATGTCTCCCACATCCTCAACATGAGATCATACAGAATCTCATGGATAGGCAAGTTAGCTGCCTCCTTAGGAGTTTTAGGATATTGTAAAATATCCAATTCCTTGGCTCTGGGTTCTGACTCAGGGGCCACTGTGATGGAGAGGCCCCTAGCCACTTCCCTGATGAAGTCTTGAAAAGACAAGTCTTCTGGAGGAGACATTCTTCGCTTAGGAGAAGAAGACTCCTGAGGAAGAAGTACGGATGCCTCAACAGAACCCTCAGACTCATCAGAGTCTTCAGAGGAATCGAAGTATCGCCTATCTGGATGCTCCTGTAAAGCCCGATAACCGTATCAAGTAGGATCGGTATCGGGAGTAACCGGTACCGGTTCGGTACCGATGGGCATCACAGGACAGGGTACCGTTGCAGTCGATACCGAAGCCGATGTCGATGCGATCGGTACCGGCACCGGGAGCGATGCCGGTGCCGGAGCCAGTACCGACAATGGGGGCTGTTGCGGTACCGGAGGCGTCGCAGCCTGTATGAATGCCACTAGGGTGCGCTGCATGGTCAGAATCTTCTGATCCATCGACACCACCAATGTCTGGATGTCAGTACCAGTGGGAGCCACCGGTACCCCAGA
The DNA here is from genome assembly GCA_033557465.1 of Ichthyophis bannanicus. NCBI lineage: Eukaryota > Metazoa > Chordata > Amphibia > Gymnophiona > Ichthyophiidae > Ichthyophis > Ichthyophis bannanicus. The sequence continues at coordinate 749,800,056 of CM066036.1, read as the reverse complement.
ACACGGCAACAGGTGATCTGTCGAGGCCGAGCCATCGATGTCAACCTGTGACCCCATAGAAATGCTTTGGAAGCCGGAGCTTTCCGCTGGGGTAATTTTGCCGGTGCAGAATCCTCGAGGGCAAGCCCAGAGGCATCTCGATGTTTGGAAGGAGATCTACCCTTCGAGGACCGGCTAGATTTATGCTTGGTTACTTGAGATCCATGGGAGGAAGAAGAAGCCCTGGAAGACGTCGATGCCACCGAAGCTGCATCAGAGGGAAACAGGGTACTGAGCTTGGCTGTTCGGTTCTGCCGACCTCTTTTAGACATCATGGTACAGGACATACAATCCGTAATGGAATGGTCAGGCCCCAAACATTTTAGACACCAGTCATGGGTGTCGGTGACAGAAATAGTACCGCCACATTTTGTGCATTTTTTAAACCCGGAGGCGGGCTTCTCCATGAGGAAAATGTTTTTAGGCCTAAGGCCCAAAAACTGAAAATGCACAGTGAAGAAAAGTTTTTGTTTTGTTTTGTTTTTAAGAAAGAAAGAAAAGAAAAGACCCTGCGGTACCGGTCCGACGTCGAAGAAGGCAGACGCGACACAAAAGAATAGGAAAAAATAAAGAACTTCTTCTGCGGTGACAGGAACACAACCTGCTGGATCCGCGGAAAAGAAGAACTGGAGAGAGGCGGTTGGGAAAGGCGGGAAGGCAGCACACAGGTGCCGTGGGATGCTCCCAAAAGCTTTCTTATTGGACGCTGGGGAGAGTTCCCGCTCAGGCTCCGTCGGTACCGACGATACCCATATGTGAAGACTCATTCCTGCTTGTTCCTGGAGATAGAATGGATACTTAAAATGTTTTATAAAAAGAGAATGGATACTTTCTGTGGTTTCAAAATTGCTGTTTCTGGATATTGCTAAGGAGACAAGGAGAAGGAGAAAGCAATTGTTGCTTCAAAAATCTGGGGTTTTGCAGTTGGGGGGGGGGTACTTTTCATTTGTGATTCCCTTGTAAATGTTTGATAATGTATAAATCTGTTAGATATGTTGTCTTCCATCCGAGTGATTTGGTTACCTTTATTAGCGCCAGGTTACCTGTGGTGGCACATTCTTTGAAGGATGCCACTTCTTTGGGTTTGACCTAACCACATCGTTATTGGATCTCCTTGGATCACTCAAGGCTATTTTGTCTTGGTAATATTTTCTTGTTAATACCCTATGGGTTTGTTTCTCTTACTCCCCTCTCTCAGCATGTGGACTATAAGGCATATCTTTCTATATGTTGTTTCCTCATTAATATGTTGATATTGATACCTTTCTGGGAATTATTTTTTCTCTATGAGACTTGTTCTTGAATGTATTGTTGAAAGCTTCAATAAATGTATAATTTAAAAAAAAAGTTGATTGCAAATAAATTGTATGTTACTCTTTATGTGGGTGTATCAGTATATTGCCCTGAGTGGATGGGTGTTGGGCTGCTCCAAACTGTTTTGTTATGTGGAGTTCAATAAACAGAGCTAAAAATAGAATATGGCTTACACATGTACTTGGAAGGACTACCCAAAATATGTCGCCTTTCCTAATATGTAAATCTCAGCTTTTTTGTGGAGACTGTGCCCGATATATATCACTGGTGGTGGTATTTTCCTGATTATACTTGTAATAGGCACTGAATGTTTATAAAATGACCTCCATAGTGATTTATATGACCAAAGTTACACATATAAGTGCTGCCAATTTTTTTTTTAAGTATTTACGTGGATTTGCCTTGCCAACTGCATAAATGCTTTTGAATATTGACCTGTTAGATTATAACTTTAAATCTGTCCTTGGATGACCTTAATTGACAACATATATACTCTGTTCCCTGGAGCCATTTTTTACCTCCCTTTTGTAATGATTATGCATTTTTCACACTTTTGTGTTTTGTATAAAGCAACTCTGTTGTAAGCAATAGGCAACTTTCTCAACCTCTTTCTGATGCATTTCACATTTATGAAATATCACATTGACTTTAATTATTATGACATAATTTATTATTAGAGAAAATTTGCTGTTTTAGAGCACGCATGCAATATTGTTGTCACCATGTCATACACTAATGAGTTTCTACCTAAACAAAAGAAATTTGATGCCCTTAATTTAAGTCCCAAGTGGGTAACAATGCAGCTCTCAGAATCACAGCATGACCTCTATTACATCAGAATGTAAGATAAAAAAAGTCTGAAAGAATGAAGGGGAGTGGATTCTTTCTCTTCTGAAAGCAGTTCTTTCAAGTGTATTAGAGGTACAAGCAACTTGGGACCATGGAATAAATCCTGTGTTCAACATAGAAAGAGACAAGAGATAGAATCTCTTTCTCCCTGCCACCATCAGCAATTCTTTAATCCTTACCATCAGAAACATTAAAGTTCTATCATATGACTGTTCCATTACTATCATTTGTTTGCATAGTACATCACACACACTCGATTTTTTTTTTTAATTTTGGAGCAGAATTATTGTAATGTGTGGTTTAATGCGGGCCTTAAATGTCTTCTATAGCATTGTGAATACTCCTAACCACTTCTGAATTTTCATTTCATTGTTGTAAGTGTCTGCTTACAACCATTCCTAAGCTTTTCCAGAAACTTAGACGTCTGGTGAAAAGAACTATGTGTTCTTCTTTTATATCTGTTCATAAAAAATGCTCTGGTTAGATAGCTGTAAAAAGTGTAATCGTTAACCATGTATTTTATAGTTTAAAATTAATAAATCATTCTTGCTGGAAGTCTATTTCTATGCTGCTTTGCTCAGTGAAAGGCCCAAACATTTCTTATAGCAAGAATAGCACTGTTTTGTTTTTTTTTACAAATACAGGTCAGCTAATTTATAACCGTTCCAAACAAAGAGATGAATTTCTTCTTTGACTATAGCACTCTCAAACTGAGGCTAACTTTTGATCTAATATTCCTTTTTTTGTACTATATTTTTTTAAAGTGGCCAGGGATGGTACATTTGTGCCAGAAAGTAAGGTTGCAGACAGTAGGCTTTGTCAGGCCCAGGGATTACAATGAATCAATGAAGTTTTGAACACATCTACATGCAACCCACATAAACATGTATGTGAGCACCTGCATGTCAAACGCACTGCATTTCTTTATGGAAAGAACAAAAGAGATTTTAAATGACTTTCAGCAGCTTAGGAATTAGTTCTTTATGTTAGTCTTTACACACTGAAATATTTATACATTTAAAAACAAATTTTAAAATGATCCTTTCATAAAATCATGCTGATTTGAGCCGTCAGTTCCTTAAGAGCTGGTGCAAATCAACCACTCTCTTTGGAATTCACAAACCAAATGTCATTTTTACCTGCTAAACAATAAGGGTAAGCCAACTTTTGGGAAGAAGGGCCCTGAACTGTGCTCTGTGTGCCATGTTTTAGAATCCTAATTCATTGAAACACAAGATTTAGCAGAACAGATATTATCATAATTAGTTCCCACAACCATACCTAAGGGAACAGAGACTACTGTTCTGATCTGCAAATAATTGCAGATGTTGCTTTATAATCAGCTTGAGAGAAAGGAGAAACTGGTAAAATGTAAAAATGTTCATTTTCAGATTAAAGATAAGGAATATATATTGTTTGCAATCACACAGAAAATATTTTCTAATTGTTTTCTTATACCCAAGACTGTTTTAGCTACACTCAAAACATATCTATTTAAATAGAATGATCTGGTCAGTAGTAAAATCAGCAAAACAATGCCTTCAAAAGAAGTTTAATGGTAGGATGTCTTCATGATTCTTATGCATGCTGTCCTCTTCACCTTCCTAAATTATTCAGAGTCTGGCTTCAATAGCCTGTATTGCTGAATGCTCAGAGTTTCCCTTCTAAGAGCTGACATGGATCACATATTTACATTGTCTAATTGTTGTCTGAGATATTTCATCTCTGAGATTGGATAATAAATTATGATAAATAATAATAATAATAATGAATGTATAAGTTGCTGGAGCTCACCTCTGTTTTCCACCATATCATTGAATTGGGCACTTTCACTGATTTTCATCTGCTGGTCCCGGTCCATTTGGAAAGGTGTCTCAGATCCTCTCTGGGGACACTGGTCTGGATGTAAAGGGGGAGTCTGCCCGTTCCTGGAGGGCTGCACAATGGTGGGATCAGGGGCAATGGAGAAATTTGGATCTGATGAATCCATCCTGATGAGATGAAGCCGCAAGAATGTTTCACCAATGCGAGAAGTCCAAACAGCATCCAGCAAAGCAATACAAGGAGAAAAGAAAATGAACAAAAAAACCCCCAGATGGGGTGGGGGGAAATACCACAGCTCAACGCAAGCTCAAGAGCATCAAGGCTTTGTCAGCAGCACCAAGCCACTAACCAGTAACAGAAGAAGCAGCAGGCAGGCTCTAATTAAACTCCTTGCTTTCTCTCCAGACCTCTATCCTTTCCGATCGTTGGCTGTTAACAGGGATAGCAGCAGCAGCAGCAGCAGTCACACTCATGTAGTAGGTGACACAAGGTACTGGAGTTTCCTCACCTTCTTCACTTGCTTACAAATCTAAGGAAGTATAAGCGTAGCGCAGTATGAGAGCTCCCTGCCCAGTCAGAGGTGCTCTGCTGGTACATCCAGTCTTATAGTACATCCATACTCATATGCCGGGAGCATCCATCAGCTCAACGCAAGCACTGCACAAGTCTGCAAGCGCATCCTGCCAAAACACTGGGCTTCTCATCCACTTTCTCAGCTGGCTGTGGCAGGACATAGCTCGTAAACAATAAAAGAAAATATGGAACAGTGTGTTTTCAGCACCTCTTGGTATTCATCGCTGCACTCTGCTGATTAACCAACATTGTTTATAGTTTGACAGACAGCATGGCAAAAAACATGACGTGTTAACACAGCTTAGGCTGCCTTTGGTACAAAAGAATGACCTGCCTCTCAAGCAAAAATGTCAAAGATGTCACTTGGTAGATAAAGTCTCCAGATTTGAAATGAATTTGCTTGTTACATTTAGACACATTTATACAATGCTGAAACCTTTATACAGTACTGAATCTGGCAAATGGGGGTAATTCAGGTTGAGTTTGCTGCTTCTGGAAAGGAGCACATCTCTCCTACTTCTAGCAACTGCTGTCCTGAGAAAAATGTAAATTAGAGTCACAGACAGTGGTCTGATGTCTATCAGATCTGTTTTCCAGAGTAGTCAAATCAACTTGCTCAGTTCACTTTGGTTCTCAAGCCTAGATTCAGGGATAGACAATGTAATAGATGCCAGAGAACTGTTGTTGCTGCTATGCTTCAGATTGGGTGGGGGGCCCCTGCCTTCTTCAGTGGCAACACCAAATCTGCTTGTAAAATTCAGCATGGTGCCTGTGAACCTTACTCTCTGACAGGCTTGGTGGAATTCTACTCTTTTTTCTCGCACATGTAGGAGGAGGGACTGCGGCACTGTGGGGCCTGTCAAAGGGTAAGGGCATGCAGGCACTGCACTGAACATCTGAAGTGGATTTGCTGCTGCTTGGGGACTGCGTCAAAGAAAATGGAAGGATAAGTAAGAGGGGATGCTAGAAGTTGGGAGAATCTGGGGAGAGCGATGCATCTCTTCAAACCCCGCCCTCCCCCCCCCCTCCAATTGCCTATGGGCACTCATAATGGAAATCTAGCCCAGGTTGTTCTATACAGAAGTTTTTGTGTAACAATAAAGATATGCAGTCTAACTTGTTGAAATATTATTATGCAAATGGAGAGGGAGAAAAAAACCAAGTCCTCTTGAAGTATGCAGAAAACGAATTGAGCAATGTTTAAACCTCACGGTCAGTGTTATTTTTTTATGCTGGCCAGAGTTTTTAAATAACACCTGGATATCAGCACCAGTATCCAGATAGTGACTGACGATTGTGGCACTGCAGACCAGCTGCAGGCAGAAGAAAAGGTTTTAAACCCAGAAAAAAGAGGTAAACACCGGCTGCAGCATCACGAGGAGCCATATAGGGGGAGCCAGAGAGACCTCTGGAGGACTGAGGAACCACGCCCTAGAGCCAATGATGCAATACCAGCCAACACCCAATGTAGAAAGGGAAGAATTCCTTTTAAAAGCTCAGATGACTGGAGGAAGTCAGACCGGTACGCAGAGTGGTCAAGAGAGTGGCAAAGAGAAGGGCAAACAGACCGGTACGCAGAGTGGCCAAGAGAAGGGCAAACAGACCGGGACGCAGAGTGGCAAAGAGAGTGCCAAAGAGAGTCGCAAGGAGATTCGCAAGCAGATTGGCAAGGAGACTGCCAAGGAGACTGGCAAAGAGTGGTGCAAGGAGTTCCAGTTCCAGCTTTGCATGGATATTCGGAGGATCCAGGAATAGGAGTCCTGACCGAGGAGAATGGCCTAGCAGACTCAGCAGAGCCAGGTGAAGAAACTTGCTGTAAATGTTTTAAAAGAGGAAAAGATACACTTTCCAGGAGGGAAAGATACCATAAGGAAGCTGACCTTGAAAGGAGGAGGACTATACCAGAAAGTCCAAGGCCTGAGAGTAACAAGGGCCAGCCACTGTTGAAAGGTGCAACAAGGAAGAGCAAACAAGGAGGTGAAAAGAGAATTGTGAAGGGTAACTTTCAAAGCCCTGGGAGAAAGGAGCTGTGGCACAAACAAGGCCTAACTCCAGCAGCAGGCAGACCTGAGAACCAGAGGCCTACCTGGACAGCTGAGAAACCAAGACCCAGCAGGAGCAGGCCTCAGCCCTCACCTCAATCTGAGAACCTTAGAAGAAAAGGTAATTGCCATTTTAATAACTATGATTTTAGGAATGATGTGATACAGAAGGAGCAGGGTACTAGAGAAGGCTGTCCTTCTAAAGGCATTCATGAGACAAGATACAAACCTGCATTAAACAGGAAACTTGCTAGAGAAGAAACAGTGTGCAGGAGAGACTGTTCCTGTTATAAAAGTATACAATGCAAGGACTTACCTTTTAATGCTGATCATTGGCGCATCTTACAAGCGTTACACAGAAGGCCTGAAAGAGAGTCCTCAGACATTCCGGACTGCGAGCCCATGCAGGTGGAATTCCCGGAGGATCCCTCGGATATTCCGATGGAATGTAGCTATTGCCTGACCAAGAGGATTGAGCCCTAGCAGAGGAATAGCTGTGGCCTATATGTAAAGTTTGATGCTGTATTCCGTTTTTGACATTTACTGTGAAGCTAACAGATTTTTCAGTTCATGTTTTTCCTTTAACCTGGAGCAAGGACATTTCTTTTGTGTGTGCTGTTGTATTCTGAGCTTAGGAACCTATTTGCAACGTGGGAAATAAAAGCCTTATAATTTCCCTACCCTCGGACTGTTATTTTCTTGGGAGCTCTTGTGGTAGGCGAAGGCCTATGATCTATGCTAATTGAACTAAACAGACAGGCCTAAGCAGCTTGACTTGTAAATGAAGCCTGTAGTTAGGCCCAGAGGAATGAAAACCCCCCTGAATGATGACACCATAGAATTGAAACTTAACTCAGCTTAACTGAACATAGCTAAGCAGAAACGAAACTTAGAAAAGACAGAAAACAGCTCTAATTGGTATTGATAAGGATGTGAGAAGCTTCTATGGAATTAATTAACTGTGCTGAAAGAAAAGTTACAGTGCCCTGCTTCCCATATGTTTTAACTAGCTGAGCGACCTTGGAGGAGAGATGTAACAAGTTAGAGACACTGACCATTGTAATTGGGACTAGAAGGGGGGGTGAGCAGGTGCTGGGCCCAGACCAGAGTCCCAATTGGATAGCCATATCAGTACCGGGACCAATAGAAGGTGTACGAGGGGTTACTGGGACCAATGAAAAGTTTGCCTATGTCTAGAATGGAGAAGAACGGTATAAAAGTTGTTGTTTTGCTAGAAACCATTGCTCAGCCATTTTGAAATTGATTATTGCTTGAGCCTGTGCACATTAAACTGGCTTGGATCCTTGAAAAGACTCCTGGTTTTATTTATTGCATGCTTATCTGCTGCTACATTTCTTGGTGCGTTCGGCCTGGAAGTGCGAGTGGTGGATGGTGTTCAAGTGGGACTGGTCTAGCAGGATTCAAGGAAAGTAAATTATCAAGTATGCCAAATTTATCCTTTGTGTGAAAAAACCTCCCAAATCTCAGATTTTTGCCAGCTTTCGTGCACGTTTTTCGCATGAAGTACTCCTTTGCAAAATTGCAGTGCATTGTAATATGTCAGCCTCTTTAACATTTAAGTAGGCATTTTATGTTGAAAAGCAATTTAACACCTTCAGCAATTTAAAATTTTATGAAGATTTCCATTTCTTCTCCATTCCAGTCCATATGCGTTTGGTTATGCTCATCCACCAGCAGGGGGAGACTGAGAACAGCAGGCTCGAGATGTTTCCCTTGAGTAGCCTGTGCTTCCCTGCAGAGTCAGTATTTCTTAATCTCCAGCAGGTGGATGAGCATAGGCCTGGGCTAGCTGGCTGTTTTTTCATTAGTTAAGAGCTGGGCTGTGATTTTGGGGTGCAGAACCTGGTGGCAACGGGTACCTCCCCCAGTCTCTCCTCTAGCCGCTCCTCTGTTCCCTCTGGGCAGTAGGAGACAATTGCTTACACCCCCCACCTCCTTCTCCTCTCCAACTCTTGGGAAGAGGTCGGGGGTAGAGGTCTCTGCTCCTGTTTGATCAGTGTAAAAAAAAAAAATCAGCAGGCAGCATTGGGAGAGACAGCACAGCAGGGGAACTCCAGGAGCCGGTGAGTCAGGGCAAGGGAAGTTCCCACACGGCGCACACATGACTGACCTGGAGAGGGGCCGTTGTGTAGCATGCGGCAGCCGCAAGAGCTTGCTTTCCATGGTAGGGCTCTGCCGCATCTGTGTTTAAAGACAGCATGGCTACTGCAGACAGCTTAGTCCACAGCATTGGAGACCACTGTAGGGGGTGCTTTCTGGCTGTAAACCCCTTTTGGGGGGGGAGGCTGGGACACATGCGGTTTTGGTGGGGATGGCCTCAGCGGGCAGAGAAGCTTTTTTTTTGCAGTGGGTCATCCCAAAGCCCCACTGGAGTTATTGGAGGGGGTCTGAATAGCGGAGGCGAATCCCTTTTTTCCCTGGAGTTTGTATTATTACTGCATCAGGCCTTTTTAATGCAGCAAGGCCTTGGGGAAGGGTCCCCCTTCTTGAAGGGGAAACTGTTAGTCCTGACAGTGGGGAAGCATCTGCACTGGGAGATTTCCCTAGACTTTGAGGATGAGGCCTCCATGGAGTCCTTTGGATCCTTAAGTGCTCTAGAGCAGAGGTTCCCAACTCCATTAGGGAAAACTGAATGGTGTTTGGCCCTCCAGGACTGGAGTTGGGAACCTCTGCTCTAGAGGGTCTGTCTGATTATTTGGGGATCCAGACCCTGAGGCATTAGAAGAGGGGGAGCTCCCTGCTGGGGAAGATTCCTCAGCCATTTGCATATTTCATAGAGATGAGCTCCCCCCCACCTTGTTATCCAGACCTTGATAGCTTTGTGGATTGCAGACAATCCACTACCGGACCCTATAGAGCAGGCAGATGATCTCTTGCTCTTTTCTTGTCCATCAGATAATAGAGGCCATGATTGATGAGGAGTAGAAAGTTCTTGATGCTGGCCTGCGGGTCGCTAGGAGCGCATGGGCAGCCTCTACCCCATCCCTGCGGAAAAGAGGAAGTACTTGTGCCTCCCCGGGTGGATGCACTGGTGGCGGCAGTCACCAGGAAGACCACCATTCTGGAGGAGGGAGGGGTGGCCTTGATGGAGGCGCAGCTTAAGCACGCTTTTGAGGTTTTGGCGCTGGCCTTACAGGGAGTCATCTGTGGTACGAGTCTGCATGTGTTGGTTGCAGAAGATTCTGGAGACAGCAGCCCCTTTGGGGTCTGGGACTGCCTTCCTGATTGATTTTCCTCTACGACTTGCTTAGGGCCTTGATCAAGTCTGTAGCAACTGTGGTGGCTGCTAGATGTTTCTTGTGGCTATGGAACTGGTCAGCAGATTTGGTCTCCAAGACAAGGTTGAGCAAGCTCCCCTTCTTGTGGAGGCTCCTGTTTGGGGAGTATTTGAAGAAGCTGATAAAGGATCTGGGAGTTACTAAGGTCACGAGATTCTTGGAGGACAAGCCCAAGGAGGCAGGCCAGGTGTCCTCTTTTAGAGGTTGGGAGTGTGAGGCATGGAAATTCCACCCAGTCCACAGGGTGAACCCCCATAGGTCACAGCTTTCTCGAAAGGCCCCCTTCTTTTGTGGAAGTGGTCGGTGTGACAGAGGATGGGCCGCAGGTGACTCTGATGTTGCCATGTCCTCCCAATGAAGGTTTGGGTGCCCCGGCAGAGGAGCAGTTGATAGGTGGAAGCTTAACTCAATTTTTACTTTGCCTGGGCCCAACTTATGATGGACGCTTGGGTCATGGAGGTCATATGCATCGGCTACGCTCTCAAGTTTTCAGATTGCTCATGGATGCCTTCATAGTGTTGCCTTGGTGGTCCAGGAGATGCTCGACTGCTGCCTTCATTTCTAAGCTGTGATACCCATGCCCCCAGAAGAGCGGGGGATGGGACGTTACTCCATTTACTTCATGGTACCCAAGAAGGAAGGTTCTGGTACCCCATTCTGGATCTGAAAGGGGTAAACAGGGCTCTGGGTTCTGTGTGTGTGCATGGAGACCCTGCGGTCCGTCATTGTGGCTGTCTGGAAAGAGAAGTTCTCAACACTTCTGAATCTTTCCGAGGCGTATTTGCATATCGCCATTCATCTGGAACATAGCGTGTTTTGCGATTCCACAGGGGTTATTTTCAGTTTCAGCCCCTCTCCTTTATTTATTTAACAATTCTTATATACCACGCTATTTGTTATCAGTGCGGTTTACATTCAACAGCAAGAGTTCAGAGCAGTCAAGACTGTTTGAGTTTTACATTATAACAGGAGTTAGAACTTGGACCACACAGGGTAACTATTTACATGTTGCAATAGCTTTAAATGATACAGATAAAGATTAACTATTTACACGATGAGTTTGGTCCGAATAGACAAGGAATAAATAGTAAGCATATGCAGGTTGACATGCCCCTCTGTATTCACCAAGGTGGTGGTGATGGCAGCTTTGTGAAAACAGGGCTTTCTGGTGCACCCCTATCCGGACAATCGGTTGATTTGAGCAAAATGATAGCCTGCCCGATTTATAGGCTTCAGGAACTCTGCTAGGTCTTGAATTTTGCTAAGGATCAGCTGTCCCCTGCGCAGTCCCTGGAATACCTATATGCTCACTTTGATATGCAGCAGGGGATGGTATGTCTGCTGGGAGGGCAGGATAGTGCAGCTGCAGGGGAAGGTACAGAGGTTGCAGGCGCTTCCCTGCCTGAGGTCTTGGGACTTACCAAGAGGTACCTGGCTCAGTTGGGGCGGGGGGGCCTCCCTGGAGTTAGTGCCCTGGGCTCGACTCCACATGCAAACTCTCCAGACACTGCTCTTGGCACAATAGTTCCCGCAGGTGCAGTCGATGGAGATTTGCCTTGCTCTACTGGGGCGAGCCCAGGAGAGCTTGGACTGGTGGCTCGACTCCACCCAACTTGCAGCCAGGATGCCCCTCAAGACGCTGGACTGGGTGGTGGTAACAACGGATGCCAGCCTCTTGGGTTGGTGGGCTCTTTGCCTGGGTCACTTGGCCCAGGGACAGTGGTCTTTGGAGGAGAGCCTCTGGTCTATCAATCGCCTGGAGACCAGGGCAGTTTGTTTGGCCCTGGAGTTTTTCCTTCCCATGGTTTGGGGGTGGGCTGTGAGGGTGCTGATCGACAATGCTGCAACCATGGTTTACATCAGCTGGCAGGGAGGCACTTGGAGCTCGCTAGTGGTGGTGGGGAGTGTGCTTAACCCAGTACAAGCATTGCGGAACCTGTGTCTTTTGGGGAAACTGCTAGGTACGTATGACCTAGATTGGCCACTGTTGGAAACAGGATACTGGGCTTGATGGACCTTGGTCTGACCCAGTATGGCATATCTTATGTTCTTATGTATGTTCTTAAGTGAATAAATCCACGTAATTCGCCTTGAGGTTTGGTCCAGTTGGAACCATGCCAATCCGACGCAGGGGAATTTCCCTGGGCCCACCGATCCTCTTGTATCGGAGGGGGTTCTGCCTGGCCTCGGCAGGCACTGGGTCCAGCTGGCCAACACCTCCGACCCGGGGGAGTCCAGGATCCAACTCAGAAGCTTGGGAACTTTGGGAACCAGATCTGGTAAGTATAGTTTTGAAAACCTGTCTAGACAGATGAGTTAGAACTGCAGTTTGAAACTTATGAAACTTTGGTAAGAATTTGGAACTTGGAATTTGTAATCTCGAGAAAATTGGAAATTGGTAAGAGAGCTTGATCACCTCTCAAGGACGGTCCTATTACCCTTGCATGAGTATGCGCAAGGCGAAGCCATCGTCCTTCTTGTTTGGTAAGACTTAAGTCAACCTCGTATGCGTATTCGCGAGGTCCCTACATGAGTATGCGTGGGGAAAATTTGTTTGAAAATCCTTGCATGAGTAGTCGCGAGGTACAGCTGTTATAGAGAATCATGATTTTGATAGCCTAGTCAGAAGAGACAGGACTGGGCTGTTTTTGGGATATGTTGCTAGCATGATTGTGAAGCGTTTGATGTGTATTGCCTGCCCTACTGTGTATCTGTTTTTTTTTTGTTCTCTGTTGAAACCACGAGTTTCCCTTCTGTTATAAATGTGAGATTATTCTGTTGAGTAATTTGTGACAGTTCACTGATTAAGAAATTGTATTAATCAAGCAGAACGAAGACCCAAAACACCTAGAGTCACTTTAGAAATCAAAAAGCTGGTCTCACCCAGTTCACTGCACAGTGAAAAACTGACAGGGGGCGTGTCTGAAGGAAAGAATGTACAGTGTCTTTCTAACCCTGTGCAGGCTTAAATCTCAATGCTGTTAGTTTGTGCTTATTTCAGGACAATTGTACCTGTTTTATTCACTGTGTTTTAATGGTGATGTTCCTTCTACTATGGTCAGGTATTATATACCATTCGATAGGAATATTTAGTCAGAATTTTAGTTTTGAAGGTCGAATTAACCTCATCGGAGCTCCGTAAACTGTTTTAGTTATATTCTCTGCTTTGTCTATATTTTTATTGTTACCTTTCAGAAATGATAAACTAAGCAAACTGTTTTTGGGTTTATTTCCTTTGACTTATAAACCTACAAAGTAATTATTAGATCACGACTTGACACTGATTTAAATGATTCTTGCTAGCATGTCTCTGTGTGTCTGTGAAACTGTGATCATTTCGTTTCCAGTGAGCGGAGGGGTGTGGCTCACACAGCTTACTAGGGAATGAGACAGCCGTTCCCGATTGAGCAGTCTCTTGCTTGTGTAAAATAAAGGAAGTATATCTGTTTCAAAAACTAACGGCAGATTGCAACCTGAGAATGAATGGTTTAAATTCTGAGTGAATAAGAAAATTGTGTTAGGATTTTATCTTTGAAATCTGTACTAGTGACTAATGACGACCTTTACAATTCAAGATAAATTCATTTGTTTTAAAATTCCAAGACGTTATTACCTGATTTACTGTGGCAAGCACCTGATAGAAGACATATTTATTGTTAAAAAAACAAAACAAAACAAAAAGAGGGTGTATATGCATTTTAGATATCCACCACAGCTATGGAAAAGTATCCGGAATGTCTTTTGAATATTTGCTTTCTGAACTAAAAAAATAATAATTTCTTTTGCAGAGACATGCAGATTACGGCTGGCAGTTAGTTTCCATGCTAAGTAATGTGATTGTCATGTTAAGAGCCATAGTAACTTTTTCTGTTGGATTTGTTGTTCAAAATAATCGTTTTAACTGTATCTAAATTGTTCCTGTTTGGAATAAGTTGCAATAAGCATAATGGATGTATGTGCTCAATCTAAGTGTTTCCTGCCTGCCCTATGTTTACAGAAATAATAAGTGTCTTTTCAAGTATGATCAAGAATTTCAGTAAGGGATTTACCGAAGACTATGAAATGTCTCTGTCCCAATCAGGAATGCTATGTGAAAGGGAGTGGCTTCTGCTAGTTGCCCATATTTCCTTAGTTCACCATATTTTGCCCCAGAATCTCTAGATATCCTGTCTCGTCACTCTCTCTCTCTCTGTAAGTAGCTCCGTTCAGAGTGCTTAAGGGGGGGATGGAGCCCAGTCCACCGATGATGTCACCCCCCGGTAGGCATGAACTAATGTGCCCACAGCAGAGAAGTAGAACATTTAAAAAAAAAAAAATCAACCTCCTGGATAGAGCGTTGCTAGGAGAAACAGAACCCAGGAGAGGGGGGGGACTCCTCCCTGCAGATTCCCTAGTTTGCCAGCCACCTCCGCAGCAGGGGGATGTGCACCCCCTCTGGACCAGAAGTGAAAGTCAGCTGACCAGACTTGTTTAGAACTGAAAAAAACTGCATTATACACTGAGAAGTTTTAGGACTTGATTGAACTAATGGACAGAAATTATAGAAAACTGGATGAATTTGCGGGCATAATAGTTAAATGAAAGTTGATCAGAAAAGTATGTGGATTGTTGAAGAGGGACAGAGAATGTAAAAATTGTAAGATGGAAAAAGAGAACAGATATTTTAGTTGAATGATGTGGAGGAGGTTTTCCTAATCAAAGGACCAGAGAACGTGTAAGAGGCCGCAGAAGTAGCAGGCCTCCACTGGGTGTGAGTGCGCCCATTACAGAGGAGAAAGACATTAGAGAAGTGAATGCCCGTATCTTGACTCCTCCCCAGGAGGGGAGGAGGGAGTACTTGATTGCAGAGTCATAAAACAATAAACCAAGCACAATGTTCTAGTAGGAGAAGGAAGTAGCTATAGAGTAAGTGGCAGCTAAAGAGGGCTACAGCATGGATAAAGACTAGGCCAGATGCATCACCATTATCGGAGCTACTGGGGCTAAGGCCACAAAGCCTTTCCTGCAGAACCGCATGTGTGAACTAGGGGGACAGAAAATAATGCACCAGTTCCTGTATATGCCTGAATGCCCTATTCCATTTTTGGAGCCGAGATCTGCTTGCAAAGCTTCAGACACAGATATCCTTTGCTGAAGAGAGAGAAATGCAAATGACTGTGAACCCAGAGCCTGCTGGATTGATGGTGCTGACTGTTCCCCGAGAAAAAGAGTAGCAGTTCTATAGTGCATCTCCAGTCAAGTCAACAAGTTCCTGTATACCTACCAACCTTATAGCCCCACCTGGATTATGGGCAGAAGATAATCCACCTGGCCTAGCAAAGAACATAGTCCCTGTCATTGTCACCCTCAAGCCAGTCAAGAAGCCTGGGACAGGTGACTACCGCCCAGTGCAGGATCTAAGAAGAATGAATGATGCAGCTGAAACTATACCTTCCTGCCCCTGCCCCAATACCTCTTAGAAGTGTGTTATATACCGGGTGATATCCATTCGCCCGGGCTTTACCTGAATACACTTACCGTATTAGTTGTGTCATGTGCTGGTCATTGGTCACTTTATAGTTTGCTTTCATTAAATGTTTTCGGGCAGACACAACAAAGTGTCAAGAATTTGGTGATTTTGGCAGGCTTTTCCAATTTTGTTCTAACTTGCCTATGCCTTGCCTTCGAATTGGTTCAAATCACTGTGACGTTTGCTTGCCTCTGCAATTTTATTTTGCCTAGCCTTTGCGTTGATTCTACACTGCAATTTTATTTCGCCTTGTCTTTGCATTAATTCTACACTGTGTGCAGAATTTATTAAATCGCATGTGGTTGTATTTGAACTTGTTTGGCAGTATTTGATTTTATCTGGTTTGCTGGACAGGTGTTTGAGTTTTTTTGATTGTTTGGTGGTATTTGATTATTGGTGCCAGTATGATGAATTCTTATTTTTACTTTTAGAACTGCATGTGTGGTTTTTGGCATCTCCAGTCCTTGTATTGCACATCATGCAGAGGTCTTCAGTTCCTGTTGATCTTTAATACTTTGGGACAGTAAGAGTTTTGGACCAGATTCAGCCAGTGTTTATACTAACTTAGCAGATTTGGCCTTCTTACATCCATCCACCCCAGTATAACGAAGATGAGTGTTCCAAAGAAGAGCAAAACCTACCACTTTCATGATGAATGGGAAATGGACTACTTCTTCATCATGGTGAAAGACAAGTGGTGTTGTCTAATTTGTAACGCCCCAGTATCCTTGCCCAAAAAGGGTAATCTAGAACGTCATTATAAGGCTCTGCATAGCAATACGTTTGAGGCTGATTTTCCACCCAAAAGTGAAATTCATAAACTGAAGCTCAAAGAAAAATCTAAATTGGCTACTCAGCAACAGTTGATGGCGAAGTCAAGGTCATATTTGGTCAATGCAACCATAGCATCCTTCAAGGTCAGCAACCTGATCACAAAGAAATGCAAACCTTTCACTGAAGGGGAATTTGTAAAAGATTGTTTTCTTGAAGCAGTTGACAATTTTTTTGAAGGATTTAAAAATAAGAAAGAGATCATAGCTGCTATTCAAGATGTACAATTGTCAAGAAACACTGTTGTGCGGCGAATAGAAAAGATGTGTGGAGACACAACTGAACAATTGTTGGAGGATGTTTCAAATTGTGTTGCTTTCTCACTCCAACTGGATGAATCTACAGACCTAAGGGACATAGCCCAATTAGTAGTCTTTATCCGGATGGTTTTTGAAGACTTCAGTGTTAAAGAAGAACTATTTGGAATGATTTCTTTAAAAGGGAGAACTACTGGTCAGGAAATATTCAGTTCTTTCCATTCTTTTGTGACAAAGTGTAATCTTCCATTGTATAGACTTGTTTCCATCACTACTGATGGAGCAAGAGCAATGACAGGTGAGGTTAACGGTTTCATAGCCCTCTGTAGACAGCATGACTCCCCAGATTTCCTTTCTTACCACTGCATCATTCACCAGCAAGTTTTGGCAAGCAAGAGACTCAATGCAAAGACTGTCATGGACATCACTTTCAAAATTGTAAATTCAGTTCGTGGAAGATCACTTCAAAGACGGCTTTTCAATCTTACTCTTGGTGAAGGCCAGCGGAAATCATTTTGCACACAGATGTAAGGTGGCTAAGTAGGCACTAATTTATGCAATTTTGTGATTTGCTGAATGAAATAAGAAGTTTTTTTGAAGGAGAGAGGAGATGACCAAGCAGAGTTGGAAGGAGTGGTTATATGATCTGGCATTTCTCGCTGACTTTACAGGCGAACTAAGTGATATGAACCTTGACCTACAAGGTAAAAACAAATGCATTGGCGAGATGATGAGTACAGTTTCATTCTACAAGAGCAAATTTGAGCTAATGATTGACCTTGCAAACAACACTTTTGATCATTTTCCTAATACGCAGGACCACCTGGGACAATATCCAAATTTTGTTTTCAGAACGAGAAGTATGTGACAGAAATCTGTTCTGTTATCCAGGAATTCGAAAATAGACTCTGTGACTTCCAAACAATTGGAACAGTTGTGGAGTACTTGTCATACCCATTCAAAGTAGATATGGACATTAAAGAAACTGCAGCTGCTATCAGTAAAAATTACTCATTCAACAAGCCATCTCTTGAAAACGAAATATTAACCCTTAAAAATGACATTTTTCTCAAGACCCATGCTGAGCAAGAATCGTTTTAGAAGCTAGTGCCTAGAGACAAATTTCCCAACTTGAGAAGATGCAGTGAAGCTGTATACTCCTGTTTCGGTTCAACTTATTTGTGTGAATCTGCGTTTTCCCATCTGAAAATGACAGAGAACACAACGTTCCAACATGACAGATGAACATCTCCAGAATTCCCTGAGACTGGCCCTCACGCAATATTCACCCAACTTCAAAAAGCTGGTGGATAAAATGCAGGCTCAGACGTCTCACTAATGAGCAAGAGCGAAATATTAAAGATTGTGCAAGATCAGCCTGGATCAATACTCAACCTAAATTTAACACAAATTACTCAATAAAAGTTAAAGAAAGTTAAGACAGTTAAAGAAAGTTATTACTCAATAAAACTTTAAGAAAAAATGTACTTTTCATTTTCCTTCGCAGTTCTTACTGGATCTTCGTCTCTCTGTTTTGTTTTTGCTTAATTTGCTTAACAGCTGATCACATCCAAGTAAATGACAGAAGATTCATTAAAACTGGGGGGGGGGGCAGAATCCTCCAACTTTATTGGGTTAAAATTTAATTTGAAACTAATTTGAAAATTAATTTTCATTGTGGTAGATCACCGGCACTTTTGGCTGGAAAAAGTAGATCACGACCTGTTCAAAGTTGGACATGCCTGGCGTAAACAATCGATCTACATTTACCCGTTCCACTCCTTTCATTCATTTATAGACCTCTGTCATATCTCCCCTCAGCAATCTCTTTTCCAGGTTAAAGAGCCCTAACCTTTTTAGCCTCTCTTCATAGGGATATCCCTCCATCCACTTTACCATTTTGGTGGCTCTTCTCTGTACTTTTTCTAATAATGCTATATCCATTTTAAGATATGGCAACCAGAACTGCACACAATATTCAAGGTGTGGTCGCACCATGGAACGATACAGAGGCATTATAATATCTTATGTTTTATTCTCCATTCCTTTCCTTATGATACCTAGCATTCTATTTGCTCTCGTGGCAGCTGCTGCACACTGGGCGGATGGTTTTATTTTTTATTTTTATTTATTTATTTTATTTTTATACTGTGCTCTTTAGAATCAGTGTGGTTTACAGGTATACTAACAGGTACTTTTTTTTTATTCCCTTGTCCCCGAAGGGCTCACAATCTAAGTGTACCTGAGACAATGGAGGGTTAAGTGGCTTGCCCAAGGCCACAAGGAGTGGCCATGGGACTAGAGACCCCAGTCCCTCCAGCCTGAGGTTGCTTGTCCCCATGCAGTTTTAACATGCGGTTTGTGATAAGGAAGCTTATCATAGCTCAGGTAGGAGCTATAGAAAGGATGATGTGACTCTGAACAAGCAACCTGTCAGTTCTGGTAGAAGCAAGAAAACAGAGTTTTCACATAAAAGACTACCAGTCCCAGAATGCACCAGGTTTCCAGCAGCCATGAGGGAGGCTGAAGTAAGAAAATGTGTGTGCAATCAAGAGAGCTATGAGGTAATCCCTAAGCACTCATCTCAAAGGGCAGGGCCTGATTCAAGACAGCTGCGCTGTGTTAGGGAGCAGCACACATTAGAACAGGATAAGAGTAGAGCTGATTCTTCAGATAACAGCTACAGAGGGAGGAAGAGATACAGAGACAGCAACGGCTACAAGCACCAGTATCACCTGGAGAAACAGAAGCCAAGCCAAGCAGATAGAGAGAGAAGGAAACTCTCTGGAAGGAAGAGAAGAAAGGCCATTGGAAGGTCTGGGAGATTCCAAGGCAGTACTCATACTGGGAGGTATTCCAAAAGCCAGCAGAGTCCATTGGACTGGATTCAGCCAGAGGAATGGAGTGGCAGAGATAGGAATCACCAGTGGCTACCTGGAAGAGAGAAGACTGCATGTGGAAGGGACTTTCAGACCAAGGCCAGAAGGTATGTGAGAGAAGATCCAGCGTCCAGGGATCAAGATTGGAAGGCTGGACATCAGAATTGGATTACATACTGGCCAAGCTATACAGAGAGGAATAATGATAGCAGGAGAGGCTCAGGTATGAACACTGATCCAGACCCTATCTATAATAGAGAATGGCAGCAAGGGAATAAGCATTCTCATGATAGTGCCTTAATGAAAGACTCATCTGTGCCAATGTATGATATTGACCCTATGATTGTTGATGCAGGGGGAAATACAGCAGATGAAACTATTTACATGGACTGTTCTTTATCTAGATGCTATTGCTAGTTTTCTATGAGCAAACACATCAGCCATCACAAAGAAACCTAACTTTGTTCTTTATTTCCACTGCAAACAGCTCTTAAAGCAGGATTTGGGCTCACACAGTAGCAGCCAGCCAGCTAAAGGCTTTCAGCTGGTCCATTGATAGTAATTAGGGCTGCACCTGATTGTGTGTGAGCAAGGGAGAATCACTGCTGAGATCGGCGTGGAAAATAAGCAGAAGTTAACCTAACCAGCAAAGTTTATTCTTTACTTTGTGCCTTTGTATTTGGTAATTACTTGCTAAGAAAACATTAGCTAATTGCCTGACAAGCTGAAGGTTGTTTTCTGGTTTACTTTGTGACTTTTTGTTATCCATTTTAAACACTGCAAGCAAGTAACCTTATTTATAGTGCTATCAAGCATACATGTGCTGGGTGAATTAAACCCCATCAATAAAAGAAGTATTTTATTGATCTCACCACTTGGTTTCACAACTCAAATTATTGTCATCAGCTGTGTTTGGGAGTGAATGAACTACAATACCCACAATACCTTGCAAGAATCATATGAATATATGCATCGTCAAGATTGTGTAAGTTCTCACCCTAGGCAGCCGTCTGACAGGTTTTAACATGTTATCCACGATGACGCCTAAATCTTTTTCCTGGGTGGTGGTTCCTAATGTGGAACCTTGTATCATATAACCATAGTCTGGGTTTTTTTTGCCTAGGTGCATAACTTTGCACTTGTCCACATTAAATTTCATCTGCCATTTGTATGCCCAGTCTTCCAGTTTATCAAGATCCTCTTGAAACCTCACTCGTTATTCCCATTTCCAGTTAAATTATGAATATGTTAAAAAGCAGCAGACCCAGCACAGATCCCTGGGGTACTCCACTAGTCACCTTTCTCCATTGGGAAAATTGGCCAATAGAGGAGTAGGAGATACCAATGAGGACAAAGAAGGTGCGGGATGAGAGAAAGGAGTGGAACCAGAGGAGAACAGAACTGGTGATATCAAAGTCATGAAGGCAGGAGAGAAGGGTGCAATGATCAACCAAATCAAAAGCAGAGGAGAGATCAAGAGAGACAGCCAATGCGATATTACCACAATCATAGGAAGTATGAATCTCGTTAAGGAGAGAGAGAATGATAGTTTCTGTACTTCCCACTACAGATGGTAAGGTGGATCAGGTGTAGAGAACAGGGCTATGGGTGGGAGCAGTAGAGCTTATAACCCTACTGGACACTGAGAACAACCAGTCCCTGGTATCTGGACCACTTGCTGAGAGGCTGGATATTGGGAGCTTAATAGGCATTTTTGGTGGCGTGGAGGCCTATCCCGTGTTGGACGTCCCAGCCTCTGTGCATCCAGTCAGGATCAGAATCCCGTCTCAGCCTGTACGTGCAGGCCTGGACCTGATTCCAGGAGGCCTGCACATACAGGCACCTGCCTGGCTAACTCAGTCAGGGCTCCTGAATTGAGCCGCATTGCCATGGCACTGTGGCTCCATTCAGGAGCTGCGATCCCTGGCCACTGCTGACTGGCTTCATTCCCCGCAGCCCGACCCCCGATCTGGCCTCCCAAGGCCAGGGTCGGGCTGTGGGAAATCTTCTGTGGCCCACCCACCCTTTGACGCACCCCAGGCCTGCCGTACCCTCCCATCTAGGGGAACTTATTCCACCTCGGAAGTAGAATAAGTTCCCCGTCTACTCTGCCTGCCCCGGATGTACAGGGCTGACATCAGAATTGGCCCTGTACATCCAGGGCCACAAACCACCCATTGCCTGCCCCATCTCCACTTCCATGCTGCTCCTTTCCTGCCCCATCTAACTTCCCCGTACAAACATCCTGTTCGCATGTGGAGGCTTGGTGGGGACAGGAAAGACAGACGAATAGTGGGGATGGACGTCCCAATGGATATCCATCCCCACTATAGACCCCATAGTGCAAGGGTGGGCAATTCCGGCCCTCATGCACCACAATCCAGCCTGGTTTTCATGACGTCCCTAATGAATATTCATGAGATCTATTTGCATCCACTGCCTTCCATTGTATGGAAATAGGTCCATGAATATTCATTAGGGACATCATGAAAACCAGGCTGGATTGTGGTGCACGAGGGCTGGAATTGCCCACCCCTGCCATAGTGAATGTGCCATGTGTGCATGGTAATATAGTGAAGCTGGGGTAACTTGGGAGGGAAGGACCCAACTCCTAAAGGTAGCAGTAGTCCAGTGACTGCTATATCCCCTGATATTGGGAGAGGCTGGGAGGGGATAGAGGCAGTGTTGGCTCCCAAGGAGGGGTGGGTGTCCACCAGGGTGAAAGATTATCTCACTGAGGAAGAAGAGATATTCCAACTAGGGAATATATTTCCCTTTTCAGATCAAGAGATAATTGCGGAACCAGGAAAGAGTAGGAAGGCCAAAAACACAAAGGCTAGAAAAATGGAAAGGGTTGGTTCCCCCTGGGCAGCTGGAAATGGTAGAAGAGGTTATGCAGAAGTTTCATCAGTTTGCAAAAGAGCAGAAAAACAACCCTGCCCTAAAAGCGTACTGGGAAAAATCTGAAGGCACCCAGGAGGGAAGGGAAAGGACCCAAGGCCCCGAGTATCAGAAGTTAAATAATATCTTATATCGGGTTACAGAGGAGGACCCTCAGAGAGAATATAAGCAAGTGATGATCCCGACATTTTCAGAAGGACTCTATTAACCCTGGGCTATATGCATCCCTTGGCAGTCTATTTGGGGGAAGCCGAGACTGCAGAAAGGCTTACTGTCTGATTCTTCTGCCTTGGCCTTTACCAGGATGTGTGGGCCTATTGCCAGTCAGGTCTGGAATGTCAAAAGGTGCCTCACAAGGTCCCCGAAAGATCTCCGCTCAGTCCATTGCCCATAATGTAGAAGCCATTAGATGAGGTAGCAGTAGATATTATTGGGCCCTTGAAGAAGAATGCCAGAGGTCACCAATATATCCTCGTGATGGTGGACTACGCCACTAGGTATCTCTGGGCCATTCCCCTGAGAAAGATGAATGCACTAGGAATAGCTTGGGAATTGCTGACAATTTTTTGTCAGGTAGAGTTTCCTCGGGAAATATTAACCAACAAGGGAACCAATTTTTAGTCTCATAATTTAGGAGAGGTATTCTAGCTCTTTGGGATTAAACATTTAAAGACAGCTGCTTACCATCCCCAGATGGATGGTCTGGTAGAGAGGTTCAATCAGACCTTGATCCACATGCTAAATAAATGCCTAAGAAGGACATCCGGGAATGGGATATGCTCATCCCCATGTCCTATTTGCTCATAGGGAAGTGTCCCAGGCCTCCTTAGGATTTTCTCCATTTGGGCTGATGTTCAGATGCCAGCCCCAAGGTCTTTTAGAGGTAATAAAGGAGACCTGGGTGGACAAGATGCAAGCACTCACCTCAGTTCCTGACTCCCTGTAGGAGCTAAGGAAGAAACTGGTGGGACTTTGGGAGACTGCGAGATAAAACCTAAGGTGGACCCAGGCCCACCAGAAGGTTATTATGACCAAGGTTCTAGAGAGAGAGAATTCCAACCCCTGGACCGGGTTCTAGTGTTGGTACCCACCATGGCCAACAAGTTGCTGGCCCAATGGATAGTTCTGTTTCTGGTGAGGAGGTAGCTAGGGCCGGTCACATATGAGGTGGACCAAGGCCACGGTAAATACCAGATCTACCATGTTAATCTGCTAAAGTCTTGGGAAGGCCGGGACAGGATAACCTGTGAGGTGGTTGCCAAAAAAGGAGAATATTTAGGCCCTGATGTGGGGACGGTATGGGACACCAAGCCCCTGAAAATATGTGAGTCCCTGACTCCCCAGCATTAAGTAGAGTTAAACCATGTGATAACTCAGTTTCAAGATGTGTTTTCTCCTCTTCCGGGATGCATCCACCTGGGCATTCATCGAATTGAAACCCTTCCCGGGAAAGTAAATTGGCAGTAGCCATATTGACTCTTGGAGGCAAAACAGATGGAGGTAGAGAGGGAAGTGGCAGAAATGCTGCAATTGAAAATAATTGAGAAATCCTCTAGTGAGTGGGCTAGTCCTATAGTCCTTGTCCCAAAACCAGATGGGTCCATAAGATTTTACCGAGAGTGGACGAGATAGTGGAACAGCTGGGAGAGGCCCAGTTCCTATCCACCCTCAACCTAAATAGAGGATATCGGCAAATCCTACAAGAGAAGAAGTCTCAAGAAAAGACCGCTTTTGTGACCCACCAGGGCCTATAGAAGTTTAGGATACACCCCTTTGGGCTTCATGGGCTCCCGCAACATTCCAGAGAATTATTAATCGAGCATTACGATCACATCTGAGTTATGCCTGAGCGCATTTGGATGATGTGGTCATCATTTCTTCTACTTGGGAGACTCACTTAAAACACCTAGTGGCAGTCTGTCAGGCTCTCTGTCAGGCGGGACTGACCGCAGACCCTAAAAAGTATGCCTTAGGACCAAAGGAGGTACAGTTCCTCGAGTATTGCATAAGAGGAGGTTGGGTGAGACCAATGCCTTCAAAGATCACATCGATCCAAGAGGTGAGACCCCCATAAACAAAGAAACACCTATAAGCTTTTCTAGGCCTGGTAGGGTATTACCGTAAATTTGTACCACACTTTGCAGACTTATTTGTGGACCTTACCTGGCTACTGAAAACTTCCTGACCCAATTTGCTAGTTTGGGATAAAGCAGTAGATTGTGCCTTTAGACAGCTTAAGGAGGCCCTGTGTAAAGAGCCTGTCCTAAAGAATACATAGACTTTCAACAAAAATTCCTTTTGCAAACAGGAGTTTCGGGTGTAGGACTCGGTGTGGTGCTGAGACAGGTAACAATGGGAGAGGAGCACCTCATAATGTATCTTAGCAGGAAGCTTACTGATCTGAAAATGAGGTATTCAACCATAGAAAAAAGTGTTAGGCAGTCAAGTGGGCCACTGATTCCTTAAGGTACTATCTGCTGAAAAGGACTTTTATCCTGATAACAGAGCATGCCTCTTTAAAATGGCTAGGGATCATAAAAAAACTCCAACCCTCAGCCGATGCAGTGATACCTTTCCCTTCAGACTTATACATTTCAGGTGGTCCCTGAATGTGGAGCTGCTGGTGGGAGATCAGCGAGACAGTGACGAGTGGATTCTGGATCAGGAGAATATTTTGCATACCATTTGTATAGACTGAGGAAGTTGTGAACTCTCCCTGGGGTCCCTCCCAGGCAGGGGGAAAAGACTTCCCTGAAAACCCCTTTGTAGGTCCCTTAGGATGGGAAGGAACAGGGGAGGGCTGAAAACAGACTGTCCAAGTGAACTCCTAGCCAGGGAGGCAGAGTTGTTTTGGGTAAGGAATACTGTCTTTCTGCTGGGTTACTGATTGTGGGACATTGAATACTGGATACTGCAGGACTCTGGATCTAGATGCCCAGACAGACCAATAGAAATGAATAGGCAGTGACAGCATTAATGTGAGTTAACTTTGCTTAATGCATATTAACCTTTAGTAAACATGCCCCTAAATTTCATAAAAACAGGTACTAATCTGCAAATATTTTCACAGGTTAATGCATGAGATCCAAAATTAAATTATGATCTAGTGAGCGTCCTAGCTTCTTGTGCATACTGACAGACCCAACTGCATGAATACCTGCATTTCTACTAGGACTTCTATTACAGAATACTACAGAACCTGTGGTAAAATTAGGTAGTGCAGCTGGGTTTAAAAATGTTTTGGACAAATTCCTGGAGGAAAAGTCCATAAACGGTTATTAAAGTAGTCCAAGAGAAAAACACTGCTTATCCCTGGGCATAAGTAGAATGAAACTGGCTACTTTTGGATTTGTCAGGTACTTTGGACCTGGATTGGCTACTGTTGGAAACAGGATACAGGGCTTGATGGACCTTTGCTCTGACCTAGTATGGCAGTTCTTATGTTCTGCCAGACAGACCCAGCTGTTGGTTGATTCTTCTATAATAACCTGTTGGACAACCTGGCTACGAGGATGACCATTATACTCCTGGGATTTCTACCTAACATTTCCTAGTAAATCTTTTGAGGATCTGAAATAAATAAATACGTATTTGTTTCATCAGACAAGAGCCTTTATTTGGTTATCATGCTTAGGCATGGAGAGACAGATTCCCAGGACTAGTCTAAGATGTCTCTCCCAAATGAGAGTAGATGTTCTATATTTATAGGGGTAGATCAAAGTAAGCTCCTTATCTAAGGAATGTAACAAGCTCACATACATTTGCCTGGTACTCATTACCCAAAGTCTCATTATTTAGGCTTGTTATGAGAGAATTTGGGAGGAGGGGCACTAGATGCTAGATTAGCATAAAATAGGAAAAATTAGGTCGAAGGACTGAGTTGAAGCCTCAGAACTAGGCCTTAAAAGTAATATTAAATGGACTAACAGAAACTTCCATTCATCTTTGCAAGTAAACTACAAAAGTCATGTGCCAGGAGGAAGCTCATGATAAGCTGCACTCTTCACATACATCTACTGACTCTGTACAAGAACAGCAGATACTGAGACCATGATAAGGTCAGGCTATTCTGTCTCTAACCATGGATGACGTGCCTACGAGCTTCTATACCAAAGCATGCCTGCTTCAATGACAGGCAGGATACATTACAGCTTATGAACACAAAACCGTATATAATAAGTTTCTTTGATACCAGGCAGTTAAAGAAGATGATCCACAGCTACCAGCAGGGAGACCAAAGGGATGTGCCAGCAAGGAGAAGACCCCGGGTAGTAGTAGTAGTAGTAGTAGTATACGATATTAGATTCTAGTGTGGGCTAAACTGAACTTTTTTGTTGTGACTATAAGAATGCAAGCTGTGGTGTGCTTTTAAATATATATAGAAAATAGTTAGATAAAATAAAGAAATTTTATTATTCCACGTTTATATGGCTATATCTGTGGTTGCCCACCTCTCTCTAGAATATCATTCACATGGAGTGTCCTCCTTATTACATAATTAAATTAACACTAACATAGTACCCGGGAGCAGCTCTATCTTGAAGCAGGGTAAGGCGGCCGCCTCAAGCGGCATATTTTTGGGAGCGGCAAAAAAATACCCCCAAATCATGCCAGCAGTGGCCATCTCACACTGCCAAAAAATAAAATCCCAAAAACCCAGTAGATCAGCGATTGGGCACAGCTCTGTCATGCCGCTGCTGCGTTTCCTGAGTGGAATGATGCAGGGACCCAACAAAAGCGCAGGTTCTTGCATTATTCCACTCCTATGAGCGGCTCAACCGATCCTGTCCCCTAACGTGACATCAGAAGGGGCGGGACCGGCCAGGCTGATGCACAGGCCTGCGCTCTTTTTTTCCAGAAGTCTCAGCTTCGGTGGCCTGCCTCTGCTGACCCTGACACAGGAAAAGCAGCAGTGGTGGCAGGCGGGTGGGCCTCTCTGCTAGATCAGCTCAGTTGATCCCAGTCCAAAGCACAGCAACCCATTAATTATCTTCAAGGACAACATTTGGAGGCAAGTAAGAGATGTAGTTGCTTAGCACAAAATGCATCATTTTGAGCAAATTGATCTGCCCATTTTCCCTCCATTGTGCCGATTTCTGTAGCTCTGACATCAAGTTTCAAACTAATTCAGTGTTGGTGCTAAGTGCACCAACTTGGAGTTGAATGGCCTGAGAGGGAAGCCTGCCAGACTGTATGGATTGGATCTGTTGTTGTTTTTCCTTCTCTCCTATTAGCAAAACTGTGTGTTCCTTTCCATGCTTCTAATTTTAGTTTTTTCAGTGCATTGCTGAAATTGCGGTATATCAAATAAAGACAGCCATAACTATAGCTGTGACCATATCCAGAATGCAGCCTCCCTTCTCCCCTCGCATATGAGACTAGCAAGACCCCACTGATTCCTCAGTCACCTGTCTCGCTCTCCTCGCATAGTGCTACTACTACTACTACTGAACATTTGTATAGTGCTACAAGGTGTACGCAGCGCTGCATAGACACATGTAAAAGAAGGTCCCTGCTCATTGGAGCGTATAATCTAATAAAGACAGACAACAGTATCTGTAGACATGGGATACAGCTAGGGGGAATAGTAAGGAAACACAAAGGAGCTCAGGTGAGTCAAGATTCGAAAGAGGCAGCGAAGAGGTGAGTTTTCAGCCTGGATTTGAAAAGGGTCAGAGAAGGCGTCTGATGTACAGACTCAGGTAGTTTGTTCCAGGCATAAGGAGCAGAAATGCGAAAGGAGCAAAGTCTGGAGTTAGCAATAGAAGAGAAGGACACGGATAGAAGTGATTTGCAAGAAGGGCGGAGTTCCCGAGGAGGTGTGTAGGGAGCAATAAGAGAGGAAAGGTAGTGAGGAGTTGAAGAGTGAATGCACTTATAGATAAGCAGGAGAAGTTTGAACTGGATGAGAAAATGGATAGGGAGCCAATGAAGTGACTTGAGAAGAGGGGTAATATGGGCATGACGAGGCTGGCAGAAGATTAGCCATGCAGCAGAGTGTTGAACATATGGAAGGGGAGAGAGATGATTCAGAGGGTGACAAGCAAGGAGTAGGTTACAATAGTCAAGACGGGAGGTGATTAAAGAGTAGATAAGTGTCTTAGTAGTATGTTCAGAAAGGATTGGGCAGATTTTGTTGATGTTATAGAGAAAGAAACAGCTGGTTTTATCGTTCAGTTTGATGTGTGTGGAGAAGGAGAAAGTTATCCACAGAGAGTGAGAAAGGAGGAAGGGGAGAGGAGGGTTTAGGGGGAAAAGTAAGAAGCTCAGTGAGCATCTAAGCAGTAATGTCAGAAAGGCAGGCAAAGATCCAGGCCTGGATTGCTGGAGAGGTTTCAGGTGCTGAGAGTCATCAGCGTAAAGATGGTACTGAAAGCCATGGGAAGAGATAAGTGCACCAAGGGACTGGGTATATAGAGAGAAAAGGAGTGGACCCAAGACAGATTCTTGAGGTACACCAACTGAGAGCAGGATAGCAGTAGAAGAGGATCCACCAGAACAATCACTGAAAGAGCGATGGGAGAGATAAGAGGAGAACCAGGATAGCACAGAGCCCTTAAAACCAAGCTAGGACAAGGTATCAAGGAGAAAGTTGTGGTAAACAATGTTAAAAGTAGCAGAAAGGTCAAGAAGGATGAGGATTGAGTAAAGGCCCTTGGATTTTGCCATGAACAGATCACTGCAGACTTTGGCAAGAGCCGTTTTAGCATTTCAAAAGTGTCTGACCACCATGGTCAAAAGTGAAACCAGATATTCAGCACCAGATTAGAGATATCGTCTAGTACTGAATATCTGGTTTCAGCCTTGACTTGCACAGTTATCCAAACAGTGGCAATATTCAGCCACTTTCCAAATAGCTGAAACTGCATAAAGTTAGAACAGTTATTGAGATGACCTGATTTTATACAGGTCAACTCAATAACTGAAAATCGCTGCTAAGAAGTTAAGTGCTGGGACTACCCTCACCCCACCCATGGATAGCCCTGGAACTCTCCAGACAGTGCCACAGTGTTTAGAGCAGATATTTAGCAGCACTGGCTGGTTAGTGCTGCTGAATATCCCTCTCAGCAGGATTTAACCAGTTAACAGGTCCTGCTAAATAGATAATCCCTTTGAATATTGTGCTGTATGGTTTTTTTAAATGATTTTTATTAAACTGTCAGATGTTCAACAAACCGCCTCTGGATATATCAACATCACACTTGGCAGGCAATATTGTCTGCTGTTTACAATTTTCTCCCCAACTGATTCCTCTCTTCCCTTACCTCTCCCTATTACCCCTCCACTAGGATTCCATGCTGTTAAACATTCATATCCTCACAGTTACATTTATTAGAATTAGGCTTTACCTGTGGTGTTCATATTCTATTCATAACATCACGTACTATGGACACCAGGTCCTCTTCCACAAATCATTGTCATAGTGTTTGTCCCCGGTTCCGATTCCCCTTTTCGCAGTTTTGCAATTATGCAATTTTTGCTTCCCAGTCAAACCGATATGTATTAGCCCATATTAAGAATCTCATTCCGAGCCCAATAGGTCAGAGTATCTAAATAACATCCCAAATAGAGTAAAAGGCTTCTTGCTTTTGGGTGTTTCCTTTCACGGTCATATGTTCCAGTAACATTAACTAGTTCAGATTATTACACCACTACCAAAACATTGGAGGATTCTCGTCCCTCCAGTGTTGGAGAATTGGCTGTTTCCCTACCACACAAACTTTCCAAACTAGCAATCGTGCCGAGTGTCCTTTGGGGTGAGTGGGGTGTAGTATGGAATTGTTTCTATCTGGAGTTCTATTGCCTGATCAAGTATCCCCTCCAAATAAGTCTGGATGCGCCTCCAATAAGATATACTCATGAGGCATCGCCACCATATGTGCACTAAGTTGGCCTGACTGTTCGCACCATGGACATGCCCTGAGAGTTCACTGCGATACGCTCATAATGGTGAAAATTGTGCCCGATTGAGGGTGAGATACTGAAGCTCCCGCCATCAGCTCAACTGAAAGAGATAGGGGAACGTTTTAATAGCTTGTAAAAGTGTTCCTGTGGGTACCGGGTTCCCCATGTCTTTGGCCCAAACGGACTCCAATGCAGTGTAATCTTGTGGTGCCACCGAGTTCCTCATTTTCTGAGTAAACTTTCTTTATGGAGTGAAGCTATATAGTGGTGAAATTGACAATAGGCAAATAGTGTTTAGGTTCTAGGTCATATTCCGAGGTTATTGCTGCAAACGATCGAATGTTCACTTGATCATCTAGTTACTTGCCGTACACAACGTAATCCCTGTTGTTCCCAGAAAGTAAACGTACTCATTGCCATGCCAGGAGGAAAGTTAGCATTACCCCGGAGGGGTAAAACTCCTGAGTTCTCTGGTGATATCTGCCATCTAGCACATAGAGTATGCCATGCGATTCTGAGCGGATGAATCAGGCTGCTTTTACTAAGTTGAGGGGGAAGCATATGACATTCCATCTGTAACACTCCCAGCTGACTATGGAGAAAAATAAACTCTTCTTCAAATTGTCATGGAGTATGAGTGCTGGTGAATCTTAACCAATCTTGAAAGTGCCGCATCTGGCATGCCAGAATATATTTTATGTTCGGCAATCCTATCCCCCCTTGTTTCCACCCTCCACGAAGGCTGAACAGTGCTACTTTAGCTCAATCTCCCCTCCACAGAAATTAAAGAATCCCTCTTTCGAGACATCTGAGGTCAGATTGGCGAAAGGAAATCGGGAGGGTCTGCAAATAATAAAGAATCTTGGGTAACAAGACCATGCAATAGGCCTCCACCCTACCAAACAACGACAGCAGTAACAGGGTCCAGTTGCGCGAGTTTGTTTGGACCTTTCTTAACAACACCTCATAGTTCAATTGATACAGCTTACAAGGATCCTGAGGTAACTGTATTCCTAAATATGTAAAGGCTTTTTCTGCCCATTTTAATGGGAAACTGGAACCCCAAGCAGTCTTCAGCTGACCTAGGACATTCAAAGCCTCCGATTTATCAACATTGAGTTTAAGCCCCGCCACCGCTCCATAACTTTCGGCTTTCGGGCCGAGTAATATGAACAAGTATATCATCAGCAAAGACTGAGATTTTAAATTCAGAGCGTCCAATCTTGATCCCTGGAATCTCTGGGTGAACTGCTAATTTCACTGGTCAACAAATGTTTACAAAAGTCATGTTACTGAAATAAAAACAGTCATTTCTTATCAATTTTTATATGCTGAACACGAATATGACAGTGAAATTGCAAAGTCGGCTCTAGTTTTTTTGTAATCTACAAGAATTAATGTTTACATCACAAAATGCATGTCAAGAGTAAATATAATAGGCCTTCAGTTAATACCTGTAAAAAACAAGTCATAGACTACTTCTTAGATTTTTTCGCCTGTCTCTTGTACAGCTGTTCGCGAGCTTCTCTGGGGAGTGTCCAGCAGTAGTCAGCCAGCATTGTAGTGGAACATTTTCCCTGGTATCTTTGCTCCATCGTTGCGATATCCTGGTGAAAACGTTCGCCCTGTTCATCACTAACCATACCACAGTTGTCAGGAAAGAAATCAAGATGGGAATCAAGGAAATGGATCTTTAGAGACATATTGCAGCCAAGTTTCTGATACTGCATCAGCATGTCTTCTACTAGTTCCTTGTAGTTTTCTGCCTTAACATCCCAGAGAAAGTTTGTTGACACTAGGCGAAAAGCATTCCATGCTTGTTTCGCATCACCCTGCAGCAAGTTGTTGAACCAGTCATCTTTGAAGAGCTCTCGAATCTGAGGACCCACAAAAACTCCCTCTTTAATCTTTGCTTTGCTGAGTCGAGGGAATTTTTCATGCAGGTATCGGAAAGCTGGCGAAGTGCGGTCCATGGCTTTCACGAAGTTTTTCATCAAACCTAGTTTGATGTGAAGGGGTGGTAGCAGGATTTTGTGAGCCTCAACCAGAGCTGGGTGCTGGATATTCTTCTCTCCAACTATTACATTTCGTCAGCGATTCCATTCCTTCCGCAAGTAGTGCCAATCCCTTGCTCGGCTATCCCACTCACATAAGAAACACATGTATTTTATATATCCCTGCTGCAGTCCCATTAAAAGGGCAACTACCTTCAAATCACCACAGAGGTGCCAGCTGTACTTGTTATAGTTAATGGAAATCAGTAGATGCTTTAAGTTATCGTATGTCTCTTTCATGTGGACGGCATGCGCTACTGGAATAGATGGAAGACGGTTTCCATTGTTCAAAAGCACAGCCTTCAGACTCAGTTTCGAAGAGTCTATAAATTGTCTGCAGTCTTGTGGGTCATGAATGATTTTTAAGGCATTCATGAGGCTTTCAATATCGGAACAGAATACCAGATTACTTTCCTTTATGAAGAAAGGCTCCAACTGCTGGTGGCGCTTTCGATATGAAGTAATGTTGACATCTTCTTCTAGAAAATTTCATTGTTGGAGTCTTGATCCTAGCAATTCTGCCTTGTTCTTGGATAAGTCCAAATCACGAACCAGGTCATTTAGTTCTTCCTGTGTTATTCTGTGTGGAGTTGATAAGCATACCAGTGAAAATATGGGTCACTGCATGCTGACGGACCAGGAGAAGAACAGGTCGGTTCACCCTTGTCCTCATCAGATGAATCAAAAGACTATTCTGATGGAGGTTCTCGAATAGGAAGTCCCTCACCATGTGGAACTGGTCTCAATGCAGACGGAATGTTTGGGTAGACTATGCTCGACTTCTTTTGCTTCGTTATTCTGCTGGAAAGAGGAGGAAGCAAGCAGAAGTAAGTCATTTATGTGGTTGCTTGGCTCTCTGCACACCATGGGGACTGCAAACAGCATTGATGGTCTTTTGCAATTCAACCACTGTGAAAGCTGTGTTGTACATGTAGCGCAGCATATATGTGGGGCCCAAGGCTTGTCTTGGTCAACAAACTTGCATCCGAAGTAAAGATGATATGCCTTCTTCAATTGAGAAGTGATACTTTTCTTCTGGTTGGCAAATGTCACTTCCCCACAAATGTAGCAGAAATTGTCAACAGTATTAACGCACTTTCGCGGCATACTGTTCTGTATTGTACCTAAATGGCTAAAATTATATGATTAATAAAAGTTACATGTAACAGTAGCTTAAACTGTCTCGCACACAGTCTGAAATATTTTAAATGCTCAACCTTTCCGACTGCGTATAGTACACTGCTGACGTCAGATAGCTTCAGCAGCCGTCTGGCAGTAGTATTGCATTGCATCAGAAAATGATGCAATCAACTCTGGATGATGTGTGCATGCTGGTATTATGCAATGTGATGCAATATTACATCATTCAAGGCTTATTTGGGATGTTGTTGATGTCCTACTGGATACATTTACACAGTGAAACGTCAAAAATGAACTACATGCAATATCTTCAAAACGAGAGCCAATAAAAAATTTTTAACGTTATATTTGTGTTCATCTCACCAAGAAACTACAGATTAGGGCCTTTTAAAGTGAGTAATGATTTCAATGTTGACCAGTGCGAGGAGGGGGTCCAAGGAGAGAACAAACAGCAAAGGTGATAATGGACATCTCTGCCTGGTCCCCCTCTCCAATTCAAAGGCCTCTGATATTGTTGAATTGACTATAACTGCCACCCTGGGTTGTGAATAAAGCAACCTAATCTAGTGGAGGAATGCTTCTCCCAACCCATATTGGTGGAGGACAGCGAACAAGTAGTCCCAGTCCACCCTATCAAATGCCTTTTCAGCACTGAAACTAATGATCAAAGAGGGGATGCCTGTTTCATGAACACATTCCAAGGAAGCCAAAATCTTATGCAGGTTGCTAGTTACTGATCAATCTTGCACAAAGCCCACCTGGGAGTCATGGAGGGTTGCTACTAAAATGATTAATGGGCTTCATTATAAAGCATACGAGGACAGACTTAAGGATCTTAATATGTACACCTTAGAGGAAAGGCGGGATAGAGGTGATATGATTGAGATGTTTAAATACCTCCGTGGCATAAATGTTCAGGGAGAGAGCTTCTTTCAATTGAAAGCAAGTTCTGCTACGAGGGGACATGGGATGAGGGTGAAGGGAGATAGATTCAGGAGTGATATGCGG
Source organism: Ichthyophis bannanicus (assembly GCA_033557465.1). Taxonomy (NCBI): domain Eukaryota; kingdom Metazoa; phylum Chordata; class Amphibia; order Gymnophiona; family Ichthyophiidae; genus Ichthyophis; species Ichthyophis bannanicus. The sequence goes on along the minus strand of CM066036.1, from coordinate 749,765,632 downwards.
AAATATTTCTTTACGGAAAGAGTAGTGGATCCGTGGAATAGTCTCCCAGTGGAGGTGGTAGAGATGAGGACAGTAACTGAATTCAAAAAAGCATGGGACCAACACAGAGGATCTCTAAAGGTAAAAAGTGGACTGTTGTAGTTGTTGTTATGGAAGGACAGACTAGATAGGCCATGTGGTCTTTTTCTGTCGTCATGTTTCTATGTTTCTATGTAGGAATTCTGGGAACATCTTAGCCAATTGATCAGCTAGGATTTTCGCAAACAGTTTGAGATCATAATTAATCAGGGAGATGAGTCGATATGCTGCCACATATTGCGGATCCTTCCCAGGTTTGGGATGAGTGTAATATGGGCCTGGTTCTCGCCCCATCCAAAATTGCCCTTATCTGAACGCTCCTGAAACATTTCAGCTAGCAGGGGGGTCAGTTGCCCTTGAAGAATTTTATAAAACTCTGCACTGAATCCATCTGGACCTGGAGTCCTACAACATGATGCCCTTTGGATTCCCTTTTGGATCTCTTCAGTAGAAAGCGGTGCCCCTAGAGTCTCTGCCTGTTGTTCTGATACCTTAGGTAAATTAAGATTACCTAAATATTCCGCAAGTGTGGCCGATGACACTGGTTCTTTGGTATACAGATTTTTGTAAAACGTTTGGGACAATTGTGCAATGTGAACACTGTCATGACAAAGAGCACCCCATGTATCTCTTAACACTGTTATGATGTGGGTGCCCTTGGCCCCCTCAGGCATCTTACCAGCAAACGACCTGCCCAATCCCATGTCTATATAACTGGAATTTATAGTGAAGCAAAGATTTTTTTCTCCATTGATTTAACAGTTCATTCAGAGACACTTGAGTCTCTAGTAGTGCCGACTTTGTTTATGAGGTTGGATTTCATGCATGTTTTTGGTGAGCCCTGACCACTTGCCTCTCCAGGCATAATATTTGGCCATTGATCAATTGCCTCTTTCGTATTGAATATGCGAGTATATCCCCACGCATTATTACCTTGGCAGTTTCCCATTGGAGCTCGGGAGTATCCATATGTTGTATGTTATTGTTCCCAAAATCTTTCCACCGCTCCCATAGAAAAGTATGAAAGCTGGTATCTTTTTATATAGGTCGAGTGGGAACTGCCAGATACACATTCTGGACTCTGTTGTCCCCCAGCCTAAGTCCACCCATAAAGGGGCATGATCAGAAATTTACCCGGATCCTATAACTGCCTCTGCTGCCCTTTCAAAAACAAAGTCCGACAGCAGGATCATGTTCAAATGGGCACTTGTCCTACGTACAAGAGAGATGCATATAATCGCACTCTAAGGAGTGTAGAACTTGCTAGGGGTCCACCACTCTCAGCCGCCATCTAAACCTGCCCAATGCCTTTGCCAGGCATCAATGGGAGTCCATCTCACCTCGAGAGGTGTCCATTAGGGGGTCCATAACTGCATTGAAGTCACTGCCAACTATTATTCCTGTCTCTGGCAAGCTTTCTATCTCTGAGGCCACTTTTGCAAAGAAGGGGTTTTATTTGTATGAGGGCCATATATATTGCATAATAGCACTGGAGAACCTTCTAAGGTCCCGTAAATAATAAGGTACCTCCCTACGGGGTCAGCAATGATCTTCTGGCTCTCATATCTAAAGGCTTTATGGAATAAGATCACCATCCCTCCCCTTCCGGCCCTGTGCAGGAGCCCCAAATAATTGTCCCACCCAGTCTCTTTAATTTTAAGTGCTCTGTTGCAGATTGATGAGTCTTTTGCAAGAGAGCAACATCACATTTGTGACGTCTCAGTGCCTGAGGGATCTTAAAACATTTGACCAGGGAGGCCAATCCATACACATTCGAGGATAAAATCTTCAGCCTATTCCACCTTTATCTAGACCAAGCAAATGATACAATATGAAAATAGGGAGGTCCCCCCATCCTAGGACCACCCTTATGACAATAATTAGACTGTGACTGTAGAATTGCATAGCCCTTACTTGGGGAATCCCAGCTGCATCTCCCATTGGTCCTCTATCTCCCACCCCACCCACCCCCACCCCTCCCCCTCTGACCTCTCTTCATACTCCTTATTCCTATGGAGTTCACTTTGATGTTTTGGGACCTTTCCTCCCCCCTTGGTTTCTCTTACCTTCAATTCCTCCATCCCTTCTTGTCCCAGAGGACTGTCCTTCTCCACCCCTGTATCTCCTGGTCAATCTTGGTCTCCCCCTCCCCCCTCCTACAACAAATGCCTTCCAGTTACTCTATGATCAGTTCTACCTCCCCTTCAGCATCCCACCTTCCCCCATCCTCTCATCCCCCTCTAGCCCCAACCACTTCATCATTCAACTCCATGCATGCCATTCCTATCTTTCCATTTACTTGTAACTTGTAACTAAGGCATACATTACAGTGACGCTCCATAGTTAACAACCAAGTCCTTTGCAATAGGCACAGGTAGCCTCATCTTCTTCGGGTCCCATTGCAAAGATTAACTGAGTGAGTGGCATCTACTTCAGCTGGTGGCTCCACCCATGCCCCCTCCCATCCTGGACCAGGTTTTATTTCTATCTGCCTGTTCGAGGTTACGCTGGTTGTCAACGACGAAGTCCTTGATTGCCTCTCAGCCTCCACTATTATCTATATCCAGGGGCGGCCCAAGGGGGGTGCGGGGCCATGTGCGGAGACTCGGTGCGGTGCCTCATTTGCATAAGTGGCCTTATTTGCATAAATATTTGCATAATGTTACCATACACTAACTTTTAGTAAACGTGTCTCTTAATGAGTGTATGGATAAAGAAAGACTAAAAGATTTCTACATTACTATAATCCAGTGCCAACCGCCAGGCACATTAGGAACTACTACAAACCCTGCCCATTTAGAACCCATAGCAAACCCGCCATATCCTGACAGCATTACCAGGACTCACAAAGCACCATACCCTACCTATCAAAAGGCAACACTACAAATATTAAACCAATACATTTCAGAGAATACTGGGGAAAGAGACCAAGTGGCAATGTCAAATAAGGAATTACATAAACAGAATACCTCAGCTCAGTTACACATGCAGAACATAGACCATCACCAAACAAGGAATCACAATTTAGAAACAGGAAGGCAATAATTAAACTGGGAACCCCAAAAGCCAAACTTGGAATGTACAATAACACTGTAGAAATAAAACTATAAATTAATTTCCTCTTGTACCAAACAAAGCATAGACGTTAATGATGCACATTTCCCAGAGCTTTCATATTCCAGTTAATAAATTCGAAATAAAGAGATATCTTTCTACCTTTTGTGCATTTTTTTTCAGTTGCAATTGCTCCAGCCACTTTCTTCTGGTTTCTTCATGTTTTCTGCTAACTCTCCATCGTCTGCTGTCCATTTGTCCTTTCTTCTCTCTTCTAGTTTTTTTTCCATTCTCTCTCTCTACATCTGCTTTAACATACTAATCTTTCTCCTTTTGCTCTTTCCTCATTCCTGTTTCATCCACACAAATTTTACCCCTCCATCCTCAATCCCCACTTACTCTCCCAATACCCGGCCAATTGTAGATTTTTCATCCCTCCCACACAAAATATTTTTTCCCTCTCCATTTTACTCTCCCAGCCCCATCCCATTCTAATCCTCCCCCAACATCAGCTCCCTTCTAGTTCCAGTCTCACCCAGCATCCATTCCCTTCTAGTCCCTGCATCAGCCCATTTCCAGTCCTAGCCCCCCATCAGCCCATTTCCAGTCCTAGCTCCCCCATCCATTTCCAATCCGAGTCCCTTCATCAGCTCATTTCCAATCCTAACCCCCCATCAACCCATTTATAGTCATTTCCTAGCCCCACCATCAGCACATGTCAAATCCTAGCTCCCCTCCACTCAGCCCAATTCCAGTCCAAGCCCCCCCATGAGCCTACTTCCAGTTCTAGCCCCTCCATGAGTCCATTTCAATTCAAGCCCCCACCACAGCCCATTTCCAATCTTAGCTCCCCTCAACAGCCCATTTCCAGTCCTATCCTAGCTGTTCCATCAGCCCCTTTTCAGTCCTAGCTCCCTTCCCTCACAGCCCATTTCATTCCAAGCCCTCTCCCCATCAGCTATTTGCAGTTCAAGCCTCCCCTTCCACTCAGCCCATTTCCAGTCCTAGCAACCCCCGAACCCATTACCAGTCCTAGCCCCCATCAACCCACTTCCAGTCCTAACCCCCATCACCCCATTTTCAGTTTAAGCCCCCCTATAACCCATTACCAGTCCTAACCCCCATCAGCCCACTTCCAGTCCTAACCCCCCATCAGCCCATTTCCAGTCAGCACCCCATAGCCCATTGCCAGTCCTAACCCCCCCCCCATCAGCCCACAGCCCATTACCAGTCCTAACCACATCAGCCCACCTCAAGTCCTAACCCCTCCCCATCAGCCCATTTCCTGTCCTAGCCCCCTCCATAGCCCATTATCAGTCCTAACCCCCCCATAGCCCATTACCAGTCCTAACCCCCCATCACCCCATTTCCAGTATTAACACCCCATCACCAGACAGACCCCATCAGCCCACATCCCCTTACCAGTCTTAACCCCCCATAGCACATTACCAGTCCTATCCCCCCCCCAACAGCCCACAGCCCACCTCAAGTCAAGTCCTAACCCCCTCCATAGCCCATTACCAGTCCTAACCCCCCCCCCCCATCGGCCCTCGGAAAATTTAAAAAAAAATAAAGGTGGCTGCTGCCGCTGCCACCATGGCAGCAGCAGAATGGAGTGTCCCGCGGGGCCCCCTCTGCCCGGCTGAGCCCCTGTGCGCCGCCAGCTTTCAGATACGCGAAGGGAGAGTGTCTCCCTCACGTCTCTGTTAAGCCTGCAGGGGCAGATGGGAAATTTCCCATCAGCCCCTGCTTCCCATCAGCCCCTGCGGGCTTAACAGAGACGCGAGGGAGACACTCTCCCTTCACGTATCTGAAAGCCGGCGCACAGGGGCTCAGCCGGGCAGAGGGGGCCGCGCGGGACACTCCATTCTGCTGCTGCTGCGGCGGCAGCAGCAGCAGCCAGCTTTATTATTTTTTTTATTTAATTCTTTAAAAAGCAGAATGTTCTTTGCGCGGGGCCCCCTGAAACGCGGGGCCCTGTGCAAAAAACGTTCTTGCTCAATGGACGGGCCGGCCCTGTCTATATCCAAGTAATATGTCAAGTGCCGAAAGTTCCGGTTTAAATCTCTTTAGCTGCTATCATTGCAAGAGCCCTATCCTGCCAATTCTGTTCCTCTGTTTTTATTAGTAATCTCGTTAATGTCACATCTGGGAGGGCCCGCAGCTGCCCAGGCTGCTTATTTCACCGCTTTGGGAGGGAGGGGGCGGGGCAAAGCCTAGTTATGTCCATGTCCTTGCTAGGCCTCATTATTCTTAGGGAGTCGAAGGTTTCTTAGATTGCGTGGTGGTTAGGGACCCCATTGATTACTTCTGTAGTCTTTCAACATATGCTATTGCCAACTGCGTGGTTTCAAAGGTCTGAGGGACACCATTGTGGAGTAGCCACAGTCTTGCCACGTAATGGACTGAGAATTCAATGTCCAAGTCTGTCAGCTATTGGCAAACTACAGCATATGCTTTGCATTTTTGGTTTAATGCTGCCGAATAATCCTGAAACGCCTTTATCTTTAGCCCTTCATGCTGAATCGGGCCATTGGCATGAACTACATGCAGGATTTTGTCTTTTTGGACATAATTAAGAAATCGGACTAGGACCACTTGCAGTCTTTGCTCTGTGCCCCGTGTTGGCCCAACCCTGTGGGCACGCTCTATCTGTATACATGTAGCTCCACATACATGTAGCTCCACAGTCTTCCCCAAGAGCCAGAGACAAAGGTAGGATAGTCTTCAGATATCCCTTTAGCTGCTGGTCTTTGATGGACTCAGGTATGCCCAGAAATCTTAAATTATTTCTTCTATCTTGATTCTCAAGGTCCTCGAGTTTCTCTGTGTGTTTAGCAATCGCACTTTGCAGTGGCTGCAGCTCTCTCCCTGCTGTTCCTATGGCATCCTCCACTTGGGTTATGCGTTCCTTGGCCTCTGATAATCTGGCCCCAAAAGATGCAAATGTCTGCTGCATAGTATCCAGTTTGCCAATAACCTGATCAAATTTAGCTGTTAGTACCCCCACCACTACAGTCATTACCTCTTCCACCAGGACCACTTGTTCTGTTGCACCGGGGGAGGCGGGAGACTCCGCTATTTAGCTGCGGCCAGGTAAGCTTTCTCTCTTTCTTTCCTTAATGATTTCATCATTATAATTCTCTGCCTACCCGCTGCAGGTGCTTGGGTTTTCCACTCCACTTTCCCGTATTCGGACTTATGTTTATTGCAGTTTCAGTTCTTTAAGGATTCGGGAAGGAGAGAGATCCCAGAGCGAGAGCAAAGACGTCTGCTCTCCTCAACACATCACGTAATCTCACATTTCATTTTTTATATGCTGCACAGTACAGGGACATCTGCAGCTCTTACTGGGTCTCTGATGTATTGCATGCAGAGTCTGGGTTTTTGGGATTTCAATTTTATTTTTCTCTACATAATTTTATTTTTAGCTTGTGTTAATTTATTTTATGCTTAATGAGGATCTAGCTATATTCTCAGTGTGTGACCAAAGCCAGATATTCTGTTAGCATGGATTTTCAATGTAAGGAATGATAGTAATCTGACTTGTTTGGTTTTCTGACTAGGTGTATGGATATTCTAGGGCCCACTGCAATAAAAATATTTAGGAGGATTGTTTACTAAGCTGGTTTAACTGTTAATGCGGCAGATATCACTTGCTATCTGGGTGTGTTAACAGATAATACACCGATTTTCTGCGCTATTTACAGAAACCGTGTTATCTGTAAGAGTGGGCAGGATATGGGCGGAGAGTGGGTGTGTGTGCAACGTGAGGTTACTGCGGGCATCAACAGCGTGCGGTAACCATCAAAGTTGCACCTTTTTGGGTGGCGTTATGTGCATCCATGGTGCTGCCAGGGAACGCTCTCTGCAATTTTGGTGCATTATCTGCTATGCATGCTCCCAAAAGATAACTAACAGCTTTTGCAGCTAAAGCCATGCTACGTATCTGCACTTTTTTGCCACATTAGCTGCAAAAGCCTAATGTATTTAATAAACAGACCCCCTTAGAGTGCTGCTCTTTTCCAAGTAGGCTCCTTCTGTGAGTTTTGGAAGTTGATACTGTTATGGTATGGTAGATTTTCTCTATAGGTCCTGAGTAATTTTTGCAAGTTTTTATATTACAACACAATATGTCCATGACTGGTGAAGGTTTAAATTGCTGATACTGAGTTGAAACCAGAATCAGAAATTATTTTGTGTATGTTGACATTGTTCTCCCCAGGACCTTTTGAATGGGTGTGCTGATTTTACTGACCATCCAGCTAATACAGAAATTAGTTCTTACCTGCTAATTATCTTTCCTTGAGCTCTCTCCGGGCCCGTCCAGGAACAAGTGGGTTGTCAATCTTCTCCAGCAACTGAGGACTGAAATCTCAAACTTTGAAGAGCTGGCATCTGGCATCTGGCTCCCTCTGCTGGCCACCTCCAGTCTAACCTTAACAAAGCAGATGAAGAGTAGTGCCCAATAATCAAAAGAAACTAGACAAAATAGGAAATAACAAAAAAACAGTAGCTTTCCGTGAGGCTGAGAGGCGGAACGAACCCAGAGCAGCTCCGCTGCAACATGACTGAACAGGCACAAAATGCCAAGTTCGCTCTATGTTTTTGTTTTGTTTTTTTTTTGTTTGTTTTTTTTTGTTTTTTTGGTTTTTTTTAGCATAGAATCCCGAACAAGTGAAAAGGCAACTCCTGAACGAGACCAGAAACAACACACTAGAAACTGTGGCGCTGACTCTGCCGCCATCAACAGAGAATCCATAGACTCCCGCGCCACACTGAAATTTAATAAACAACCTGGGTGGGTCCTGGACGGGCCCGGAGAGAGCTCAAGGAAAGATAATTAGCAGGTAAGAACTAATTTCTGTTTCCTTATCGTCTCTCCGGGCCCGTCCAGGAACAAGTGGGAAGTACCAGAGCAGTAACTAACCACGGGAGGGACCGAACAGGCCGGCTATGACAGCCGACTCCTCCAGACAGGCATACCCGTTGGCTAAGACATCCCGCCTGCAAAGTTCCGGAAACGGGAGACGCGGCGACCACGTAGCCGCCCGGGAAAATCACCGGCCTGCCTCAAAGAGACGCCGCCCAAAACGTCGCTGGTCCGCGCAGAGAACAAGTACGAAAAACCTTCCCCGGAGGGACCTTCTCTGCGTCCTGAAAGGACACCACAAAATGCATGTGTCACCGAACTAGTCAGGTAGGACGGAGATGTGACTGCGCCCGTCCGAGGCTCGGCAAAGAAATAACCAGTCCGACTCCCGGAAGACGCAGTCGACCGTAGTCATTTCCGGAGCAAGCGAAGAACGCGACCGAGGAAGAATCGGCCACGATCCAAAAGGAGGGGAGAGAGAGACTGAGCGACATCGAACGCAGAGAAGAGCTTCAGAAGCACGGAGGGAACCGACTGCCACAGCCCCTCATCGTCCGACAAATGCAGAAAGGCAGACCTACCCAATAGGGCTAGGAACACAAGAACCCCCAGAAGGGCATTGTCCAAGAAGTTCCCTGAGTGCGATAGCGCTATGTGGACGAAAAAAACTAGGACGCGCAACGCTTTAAGCCGCAAACCAAAGGGCGGCGAAACCACACCGCGAAGAGAGGAACGAAAGCACGGAACTGTTCGAAGAGTTCACGTTAGAATTAGTAATGGCTTAAGTTTGGCTATAGGCGGTTTTAATTTTATGCCTGGAAAAAGGCAGCTCAGCGGAGAGGAGTTACGAAAGCGAACTTTGACCCGTGCAGCTAGCTATGCCCCCTTCCCATTTATCAGCAGATCTCCATTACTGAAAGGCTATGCTAGAGTCCAGCGAAAGCTTGAAAGGGAGGCTAGAAGCACGTAGCCCGGCAAGATCCGTAGCCGCAATAGCAGCGGCGCAGACGCTAGCAGGCAGAATACATAAGCTGGGCTTGCAAGACGGGTCGCACGCTGATTGGCATCAGCCAAGGAGACGGTCAGCATAAACTGTGAACCGGAAATCAGCCTTAATGGGGGCCCATGCTTTCCATCCACCTGTGGCATACGTAGAAGTTCCGTATTCCCTCGAGGCACAGGATACAAGCGAGTCAAAGCCCTAGCTCCACTGAAGGAAGCCTCAGGGCAGTCCCACTCAGACTCAACATCTGTGTGATTACCCGATGCAAAGGAAAACCCCTTTGCCCCATTTTGAAACCCTGCAGCAAGGGGTTTTCCAAAGGTTCTTGTTGAACCACCTGCGGAATGAGACTAAGCGCTGAAAGGGACTGTGCAATCAAAGCTGGTAACTCCTCCTTTCTAATCACCCTAAACATATTTGGATCCTCACCCGGACCCAACTCTCCTTCTCTAAGCCCGCGGGCCAAAAACTAAACCCTGCGCAGACATAAGTTCCCCTTGTTCAGGCTCTAAAGTCTCAGCCTCTTAAGAAACTGAATCCAACTTAGGCTCCCTTACATCTGATAAAGGAGGAACTTCTTCACAAGATGCAGACTGAGTAGAAACCCCATCTGTGCAGAGTGATTAGAAACCCCCATCTGTGCCAATTGTGGATGGCCCAATAAAACCGGAAGAGAAGCCTGCGATTTTTTTTTATTTTTTTTTTGACACAGAAGCTCTATAAAATCAGCTGAAAGCAAATGATCCGGTGCCTCTGAAATCACATGCAACCCAGGCCGAGCAGGGTTTTTCGTCACATGACGAGATTGCGCTTTTCCTTACTTGCTGTGGGCAGAGGAGCCCAAGGAAGGGAAGACGCTGCAAAGATGGCCGCCGCTCCCGCGGTCTCGGCCAACGGCTGCAGTGAAGAAGAATGGAGCTGCGAATCTCCTGTACTGTCCGGCATAACGCAGAACAAGCGTACAGGCAGCGAAGGCACCCTGAAGAATCGAACAGGCCCAGGAAAACGACAAAAAAACGTACCTGAGAAACCAAGTGTCAGAAAGAGGTGAGCAAACATCCGCAGCACAGCTCTAAATAGAAAATAACTGACACCAATGCCGGGAGACAGACAGGCTCCCTAGCTGCTTTAGAAACCGCTGCCAGCGATCCTGCCAATGAAGAGCCTACCAGGTAAGAAACAGAAGCTGGGGCCCCCAGATCCGTTCTTCCAATTACCTTTAGCAGAGTAGAGGAGACAGGCTCTGTCCCATAGTCTGAATTGTTTAAACCTTTAGCAGAGTAGAGGAGACAGACTCTGTCCCCTACTCGGAATTGTTTAAATAGCTACTGATACTGAAGACACAGTATAAAAACCAATATAAAAAACAATATAAATCAGAGCCAAGTGCTTAAACACCCCTCTAGGGCCCAGCACTAGTTCGTCGATGAGAACTCTTCCAGAAAATAAGAAAAATAAAGAATAAGAACAGAGAACAGGTGGGGAGACAAATCTTCACACATCCATCTCATCTGTTGAGGACAAAAAAGACTGCAACAAGGTGTTGATTACCTAACTGAATAACCTGTTCGGCAATGGACACAAAGGACCCATAATCCGTGTCCCACGCAAGGAAGCCTCCGGGAACACTGACTCCGACCCGACCAACGGCCGCTTTAGCCTGCACCCAGGAGCACCTGTGGTCCGACCGGAAGCCTTGCAGAAGCTAACCCTCGAAAGACCCCTTTGGCGACACCAGAAAGGCTAGGAAACGAGATAAACCAGTCCAGCAGTTTTCGCCAAAACATTACAATTAAGCAATAAGGTCGCGCACAAGCTAAATGCTTGGCAGTTAAGACCGCACACTGCGATATTAGGAAAAAAAGATCTTTCACTGACGGCCGCTTCGGTGCGGGGACCATTGGCCCAACAAAAACAAATCCTTGAGAAACACGCCCTGCGTTGTGAGTGCAGCTATTAGTATCTATGCAAGGGCTATTGGGCTCGGAGAACCCGCAGGTCCCTGGGGTCCAGAATCGATACATGTATCTTGTAAACATCCTGAATAGTCACCCCCAGCAGGGAATAACGAAATGGACCCCACCTCTAGAGAACTGGACCATAAAAAGGTCCATATTAACAGTAAACCAAACATGTAAATACGCCAAAAAGGAATGAAGGCCATAACCAGCTAGACCAAGCAATAATGGAAGGAAGCCAAGGTCAAAAAGAGCATAGGTCAGACCCTTAAACAGGTACATAACAATAGTTACTCATCCTGAACAGAAGCCCATAGAATAGGTATGTGTATATACTCTTGAAGAACACACCAGTAAAAATTCCAACGAAAAAAATGCACCATCCTGTGCCTGGAAGCTAGCTGAAAGAAAAGACCCCGGTGTTATTCAGGAAAAACTGAGAATGCCTAACTGAGACAGTAAACGTGGTAAAGGGAATGGCTACTAAATTCCAAATAAAATACCACAAAGGAAGTGTGAAACTGCCTATAAAAACTAACAACCATGCAATGTAGCCGTTGATTCTGCAGAAACCCTGAAAACGCCAGGAGTAACTGAAAGAATGTCATGCCCAAGCAAGAGCCATGTAGAGAGTCAGCTTAAAGATGCAGTTCACAGCCCAGAGAAATATAATAGGAAAACAAGCCATAGGCAGAAACAAAAAACGGCAAATGCAGAGACAGTGGCTGAAACCATAAAAACATGCTGATAAGAAATCATGTAGCTGAATAAAAAAACAGAGCGGATGGGATAGATGGACCTGAATTAATAATAGAAGACCCCTGGGACTCCCGGGGATGAGCGCTCTTCTCCTGAGAGTAAGTCTCCTGTGAGGCAGGGTCAGCCTGTAGAAACCAAAAATGAAGGAAATGGCTACAGCGCCAGAGAGAAACAGCACTAACGCTGCCCTGTAATCGCTAACGGTAGCCACATGACAAAAGGACTCAGATCCCTGTTTACCTTTATATAGGTACTTATATAGTCAGCCAACTGCCCTGCTAGGACAGATGAACGAGCTCCAGAGGCAAAGAATGCCTCACTTTACTTAGGAACATGAGAGCCTTCGCCCCTATCCGCAGGTTATCGGTTACCTAACCTCAAGAGACCAGGCTATTGGCGCTGTAGCAGCCCCGGCTGCCGTTCCCGCCAAAAAGGAACCGCTGTAAAAGCCCGCTGTGAAGGTCGGCAATAAGCCCAAGAGGCCCTGAAGCCAAGCGGAGCACCACCAACAAAATGTTCCTAAAAACCAATTGTCATACTCAGCACAATCCATCGTGAAACCGGCCCCACAGAATCGCCGCGGGAAAAAAAACGAAACCACCGAGAAGAAAGAAGAAAGAAAATGGCCGCCGGCCCACAGAAACTACTCCCAAGCTGACAAAATAAATAAAATGACCAACCTTAAGAAGAAAAGAAAAGAATCTGCACCTTCAGCTCTTGGCACCCACTGCTAGCGGGGAAGGAAGCTGAGCATCGGAGACAGTAAGCAGGTAACTGGGGCTCCCAGCACCGCTCTGCACTCTGCTGTACTATCCGGAGCTGAAATATGAGACAGGCCCTGCCTCTTCAGCTCCGTGCCTCTGAGCTCCGCTAAAAAGCGGGTCGGCAGCAAACGCTACTGTAAGGAACCCTGCTAGGATCCCTGGTATTGCAAACAGCAAAAAGAAACCAAAAGAAATAAAATTTTATATGTCTTCCACATCTGAAGGGGGGAGCCAGCCAGGAACACGTCCTTCAGCTGCTGAGGACTGAAAAGACTGGAGGTGGCCAGCAGAGGGAGCCAGATGCCAGCTCTTCAAAGTTTGAGATTTCAGTCCTCAGTTGCTGGAGAAGATTGACAACCAACTTGTTCCTGGACGGGCCCGGAGAGACGATAAGGAAATAATCATTGTGAAATAAAGAGAAGGAATGGAAAAAGTCAGCCAGCCTATAATGTGACCCACCCTGCTATATCTTCATGCCACCTGGCTGGCAAAAATGTCTAGGGAGAATAATGGTTGAGTTCTACGGAGAAATGTCCTCTGCACTTATTATTGGGAGAAGAGTTTCTTTGGATGTAGAATATATGTTCAAACATAAAAAGCGAGAAGCACAGCACAGTTTATAACACCAAAATAAAATTAGCTATGGTTCTTGCTTTTTCGTTTTGCACTTGGTTTGTGATCATTTGGCATCTCCTTTGTTTTTGCAGACTGTATAGTTACATTTAATAGCACGCCAATCCAGTGTGCAATGGCAGGGGTCAATACATTTTACATTAGTTATATAGCCTGGGAATCTAATCTGGTACATTTTTTGTTGCATAAAAGCGGCATGATAAAGTAAAAAAAAAACAAAAAAACATTATATAGCCTGGGGGTATATTGCACTCTTTATTTGTGAGGAAACCACCTGACTGGCGTTGAGTAAGGGGGGTCCTGACTAGGACTCTGGAGAATCACCTCCATTTTGGCTGAAGGGGAGGGGGGCTCCAGTGTATCCCTTGCCTCAGGCAGCAAATTGTCTTGAGCTGCCTCTGACAGGACCCCATGAAAGTTTTTTCCATTACAATTGGTAGACATTAATTAACAGGTAAAAAGAGAATTGGTGCAGGTTGGACTCTGAGGTAGGGATTTATTTCCTTTTGCATTTTAACTTTCTTACTGAGATAGGCATGGGCTACAATAAAGCAAGATCATTAATGGTGTGACCATCAGGGCAACAGCAATCATGACGGACCTCCCATAAATTTACCCCAGGGAGTTCACCCCATTGTCAACACTTTGGTTGTGCCATAAACATTAAAACCATGCTCAATTACAACTTGGTAGCAGCAGATGCTTAACAAATTTAACTACCAATAACCACCTAACTAAATTTCTCCCACTATACAATTGTTAAAAATAGAGAAATGTGTAACCCAAGTCCAAAACTGACGTGTGTAGCTCTGTGTAAATGTCGGAAATATAGCCGTGAGACAGCGTGCTATCTCTTGTAGCTAATGTTCCATTTTACTCAGAAAATTGAGCTCACGAAGGAGCTTGCGATAAATAAGGTTTAACACCACATTTAAGTGTCACCAATAATATTTTGTTGTAAAACCACTGTGAAATTCTTTTGTTAAAAATGCAGGCTAAAGCAGGTCATTAGTAACCGGGTACTTAACTGAAGTCTGTCCTCCACACGGTCTCAGTCCCGTTGTATGAAACTCTGCGGCTAGCCCAGAAGAAATTCTTCAGAAGCAATAAATCAGCACATTTAAGCAGCCAAATAGCAAAAGTAGCCAAATAGCAGACACAGTACTGCGTTTCGGGCGATTCAATACTTTCTGCCCTGTTTCAACGCTCACCAACTACATCCCCTTTTTTCATTGTTGCTGATTTCAAAGGGAAAACGCCAGCGCATGCTCAATAGCAGTCAGAAGCAGGAAGCAGGAACTCGGTTTAAATAGCCGAAAAATCGGAACTGTCCAAACACTTTTTAACTTAACATACCTACTCAGATTAAAGATGACCATTCTAATTCTTTATTTAAACCCAAAGGTTGTGGGGGGCGGAGCCTGATGTCCAGCGGGTTAGACGCTGCGCGCTGAAGCTCCCGAGGGGCCTACTCAGAATCCTGACTTAATATCTGCATAAACTTAATATTTTACTCCGAACTTACCGGGGTGCCTTGGGGGGAATGGCGGCCCACAAACCAGTGCACTTGGACTTCGGGTCTCCCTCTTCTTCACATGGAAAACGCTCCAAAACAGAGTTGTCTTCCCCACCAAAGATGGTTCCACTTCGGGTAAGCCCCGAGATGCAACAGGAGATCTTGGAGGAAATACGTGGTGTGAAGGAACTGGTACAGTCCAACGGAGAAGCGCTCCGAGCCATGCGAGAAGATTTCGGTATGCTTCAGGACCGGCTTGAAGGTCTTTCACTACGGCTGGACAACATGGCGGGGGTCCTTGATTCGCACGCGGTGCGCTTGGTGAATCTGGACAAGGCTGAGCGTCTGATACAGAATCTTCAAAAAGAGTTAGAGGATAGCGATAATCGAGCCCGTCGCAACAATGTAAGGCTCATAGGAGTACCAGAGGGGGCGGAAGCAGGAGATATCAGAGAATTTCTGGTCAAAACTCTCCCCTCCTTGCTGAAGATTACCTTTTGCAGAGATCTGGAAATTGACCGAGCATATCGTGCTCCTACTAACATCGCACTCAATCCGACGACCCCCCGGCCCATTATCTTTAGTTTACTGAGGTATCAGCAAGTTGAGCAAATTTTCAAAGCTGCCCGGGTGATACCACATCTGCAGTTTAAAGATCATAAAGTTTCTTTTTTCCCCGACTTGGCAAAGCCTACAGTTGATCGGCGGAAGGGACTCCTTGCTTTTCGACCTAGATTACAACAGTTACAGGCTCGCTTTGGCCTTTTGTATCCAGCGAAGCTCAGAGTGACTCTCCATAACCAAACTAGAACCTTCGAAGATCCTGCTCTGCTAGCAACATTTTTGGACTCCAAAGAGGCTGACCAGATGCGCTAAGTCAACAACTCGGATGGACTCCGCTGGCACTGCCCGCCATTTTGAATGGCCCGATGCGGTGATCACTGCCTGGAATAGAGACTGCCTGGACTTTTCTTTCTTTTATATCTACCTCTCTTGGTCTCCTTCTCCTCCATGAGGTGCACCGCGGTTGGATTCGGAGCACGCACAGCTACACCGGTTCTATGTTTCAATTTAGGCCTTCTCTGGGGTTTCACCCCGCAGACATCAGGTCGCCAGTAATTTCTGGGGTTTTGCTTCTTCTCTAAGGCACTTCGGTGCTTCTACTGTTATATAGGGCGCTTCATGATTTATCATTGGCTTATTATCTGTCACATCGTGTATACAGTCATTTATAGTTGATATGAGGGACATTGCGCAACTCGGTGCGCCATCATGTTTCTTTCTCAGAATGTTTGACTTTGTTGTATGGCCTTATGTAAGCTCTTGTCACTGAACGTAAGAGGCATTAATAGTCCAAGCAAAAGAATGACCATCCTTAGTTATTCTAATCATTACCATATTGATTTAGTGTTTCTTTAGGAAACCCATTTCACCTCCGTTGAATCACTGAAACTTACTGCTAAACCTTATATGGTGGCTGCCTACTCTCCCGCCGTTCCCAAGCGATGTGGGGTAGCCATCTTGGTTGAGAAATCTTTGCCAACTATTGTAATGGATACTAGCTCTGATGGGGAGGGTAGCTGGGCCTGTGTATATTTTAAGGTTGGAGATAGTGAATTTACGTGTATTTGTATATATGCTCCGACTGTGGATGACTCTGTTACTGTTACTTGGCGGTGACTTCCATCCAGTGTTTGATCCTTTGGTAGCTAGACTGTCGCCTAGAATGAGTGGTCCGCCCAAGAGTCTTTATACTCTGCCAGCTCTGATGACAGATTTTGTGTGAGTAGATATATGAAGCTGTCTCACCCCTCTGACTTAGAGCTCACCTTTTCTCAGCCCCCCTATCACTCACAATCTTGATCAGATTTTTCCTTATCTCCTCAGTACTGCTATCCCAAGTGGACATATAATCCTGATAGGTTAGTCAATTGGAATGCCATCCAGAGCACTTGATGCTGGACATGCCATGTGGCCTTTGGTTCACTAAACTCCTGTTAAGTTTGATTGTCCCGCATTACAGTATTACTGGAGTCGGGTCTGGGGTCGTCTTCATTCTATTTTATATTATCCGGAATCCCTCTCTTGGAAGATTGTGGGGCTCCGCTTGGTTGCGGGGCTCCCCTCTCTTCCTAAATTGGCTTACTTCCTTTTAGCCTTTATACTGGGCATTGCTATTTTTTTATTTCCTTAATCACGAAATATTGGGAAAGTAGCTCTTCTTTGAGCTTTAATGACTGGTGATTCATATCTGTCTTTATTGTAAATATGCGCAAATACTTTGTATGTCAGCCTCTTCCGTTCAAACTATTCACTATTGGTCTGGCTAGAAGATGCTCAATGATTATGTTCAAACTATTCAATGCTCTCAGTTGACTGTTTGAATCTGTATTAATCTCTGTCCCACACTTATCCGGTATCATAGATTCTACTTCTGTTTGCTTGATGTACAATAATTGTTGTATGTAAGCGCTTATATGATGATTCTTATCAGCTTAGAGAAGAAGCATTGGGGTGGGGGGTAATTGGGGTTGCTTTCTTTATTGTATGTGTGTATTTGTTTCTTTTGGTGTGTTGTTACTTTTGTTTGTTGTAAAATGAAAATAAAAGTTTAAAAAAAAAAAAACAAAACCAAAGGTTGTACAGTTGACCAGCGGAAAATCCATTGTTGTTTCAGTAATTGGAGCTGCTGCTCCCGATCACCCCCCCGAGGATGTGCTGGAACATGGTCCAATATTCTCCATGAAAGTTGTTCAAACGTATGATGGTGGTCCAAGCAATGTTGTACCAAAGGAGCTGAAAGGACCAAATGTTTCACTCTGGAGGCATGTTCATTCAAGCGAGTCCGAACTGGTCGAATAGTACGGCCAATATATAACAGGTGGCATGGGCAGATTAACACACATACTGCAAATGTAGTAGAACAATTGGTATACCATTGTGAGATGTGAATGAAGGGGGTGCCCGGAACTTCCCATTGAATACCCTGGATAGTCCGCAAACAATGTAAACATGAATTACATGCAAAATGACCAATATCAACAGGTTTTTTGATTTGTCTGTCCAAAGGAGAAGAAGTTGCTCCAACCAAATCTTTCAAGTTAGAACCACGTGAGTGCGCTATTTGTAAAGGTTTTCGAAAACATGAATGCAACTGCAACATGTGCCAATGTTTAAACAAAATTTGCTTAACACCCTGTATGTGAGACATATAAGGTAAAACTGTTACAAATTTTTGAGAATCATCTATGGCTGAAGTATTAGTAGACAATAGCCACTCGCGATGGGTGTATCTGGCCCTTAAGAAAGCCTGGCGGATAACATTGTTAGGATAACCTCTCTGAAGCAGACGGTGTGATAATTCCTTTGCATGAGCTAAAAATTCTGTCAAGGTAGAGCAGATGCGGCGAAGGCGAAGGAATTGGCCATATGGAAGCCCCCTGCGCATACTCACAGGATGAAAACTCGAGTAAGAAAGTAATGTATTCCTCTGAACAGGTTTGCGATACAATGTAGTCTGGAAAGTATCAGAATCCTTACTCACTGTGACATCCAAAAACTCAATGCGGTGCAGTTGCATTCATGTTTTCGAAAACCTTTACAAATAGCGCACTCACGTGGTTCTAACTTGAAAGATTTGGTTGGAGCAACTTCTTCTCCTTTGGACAGACAAATCAAAAAACCTGTTGATATTGGTCATTTTGCATGTAATTCATGTTTACATTGTTTGCAGACTATCCAGGGTATTCAATGGGAAGTTCCGGGCACCCCCTTCATTCACAACTCACAATGGTATACCAATTGTTCTACTACATTTGCAGTATATGTGTTAATCTGCCCATGCCACCTGTTATATATTGGCCGTACTATTCGACCAGTTCGGACTCGCTTGAATGAACATGCCTCCAGAGTGAAACATTTGGTCCTTTCAGCTCCTTTGGTACAACATTGCTTGGACCACCATCATACGTTTGAACAACTTTCATGGAGAATATTGGACCATGTTCCAGCACATCCTCGGGGGGGGGGGGGGTGATCGGGAGCAGCAGCTCCAATTACTGGAACAACAATGGATTTTCCGCTGGTCAACTGTACAACCTTTGGGTTTAAATAAAGAATTAGAATGGTCATCTTTAATCTGAGTAGGTATGTTAAGTTAAAAAGTGTTTGGACAGTTCCGATTTTTCGGCTATTTAAACCGAGTTCCTGCTTCCTGCTTCTGACTGCTATTGAGCATGCGCTGGCGTTTTCCCTTTGAAATCAGCAACAATGAAAAAAGGGGATGTAGTTGGTGAGCGTTGAAACAGGGCAGAAAGTATTGAATCGCCCGAAACGCAGTACTGTGTCTGCTATTTGGCTACTTTTGCTATTTGGCTGCTTAAATGTGCTGATTTATTGCTTCTGAAGAATTTCTTCTGGGCTAGCCGCAGAGTTTCATACAACGGGACTGAGACCGTGTGGAGGACAGACTTCAGTTAAGTACCCGGTTACTAATGACCTGCTTTAGCCTGCATTTTTAACAAAAGAATTTCACAGTGGTTTTACAACAAAATATTATTGGTGACACTTAAATGTGGTGTTAACCCTTATTTATCGCAAGCTCCTACGTGAGCTCAATTTTCTGAGTAAAATGGAACATTAGCTACAAGAGATAGCACGCTGTCTCACGGCTATATTTCTGACATTTACACAGAGCTACACACGTCAGTTTTGGACTTGGGTTACACATTTCTCTATTTTTAACAAATTTAATTGCCATTGATGGGAAAATTTGATAAGGCTGGAGTTTTGCATAAGGGAGTTTGATAGTCTGCCATGTGTATACATGGGAAGGGCGGAGGTGACTTGTTGAACCATGGTATTTGTTGGTGCTGTTCTAGTAATAAGCAGTGGAAGGTATGTTCTCCCATTGCTTATGGACAGCAAGATATTAGTTAGCTTGGCTATCACTTCCTTAAGGAAGCCATAGGTGGTATCTCTTACTGCTTGAGTTTCTCAGGTATCATAGAACTGGTGGGGGGTTTTCCCTTCTAACAAAGTCAAAATGCCTTTTTTCAAGTGGGGTAAGAAAGAGGAAACAGCAAGAGTTTGTGCAGAGGAGAAATTTATTGCAGGAAATAGTTACTGTGCAAGGGCCTTTTCCTTTTGTCCCAGAGGTTTGTGATAATTGTCATTCTCTACTTGATGTAGAGAATAAATTTGAAAATTATGTCACTTTGGATAAAGTCTCTCTAAAATATAAAAACAAAAGTCAGCTATGTGGTTTTTATTGAATTAAGAGAGGAGTATGGCTAAGCAAATTTGAGAATTGCAGAAGCAGACAGAATTGTTGGCTTCTGAGCTGAGGACAGCGACAGAGGAAACCCAGACCTTAAAATGCCTTAATTAATGTTTATGAGGGCAAAATGAAAGTTTAATTCAGCAGCTGGAGCAGAATGACAATGCATTGACAGAGCCTGTGGACAGACTTGTACAGTTAGAAGAAGGAGGAAGGAAAATTCCAGGACTTATGTTTGCAAGAGCTGAGTTAGATAATAAAGAAAGGAAAATTGCAGCAGAAGTAATACCACCTACCAGTCCTGACCAGCTTTTAATGACAGTTCATAGCCCATTCTCTTTAAGCCTATGTAATACAATGAATAATTCCTCTGTCAGAGCTGATGCTGATATAATTAACCACACTGATGCTTACAGAGATTCTTTAGCACCACTGTATCAGCCTTCACATTCAAGCCCTGAAGGTTCACTCGCGATTACTGTTCCCTTAACGGTCACCAAATACAGAAGTAATGATAGCACTCTCTGGAAGGGAAAGGGACATGTGGCCGTGGTAAATTTTGACAGGAATAATGGGCCACAGTTTGTCCATTTTATTTCTTATCTTTCTAACATAATTCTTCTGTGCAGAACAGCATGAACCAAGTGCTGTCAGAAAAGGGACCACACTATGAAACATGGCGAATCGTCAAATGCGTAGGAGAAGAT
The DNA here is from genome assembly GCA_033557465.1 of Ichthyophis bannanicus. Lineage (NCBI taxonomy): Eukaryota > Metazoa > Chordata > Amphibia > Gymnophiona > Ichthyophiidae > Ichthyophis > Ichthyophis bannanicus. The sequence continues at coordinate 749,745,009 of CM066036.1, read as the reverse complement.
ATGTCATTTTGGGACCAGAAACCTACTTATCTGCTAGTGTCTAGAGCTTTGAAAATTGCAAAAAGAATGGTACAAAAGCTTGAAGGGATGGCACATCAGTGCAGTATTGGGAAAGTGATAGGAGTCATGTGATTGTATTAGAACATAAAATATGTCATACTGAGTCAGACCATGGGTCCATCAAGCCCTGTATCCTGTTCCTAAAAATGGCCAGTCCAGGTCACAAGTAACTGTCAAGTTCCCAAAAGATATCCAGATTCCATGCTGCTTGTCCAGTGGGTAAGCAGTAGATTTTCCCAATCCCTTTTAATAGTGTTTTATGGACTTTTCCTCCAGGAACCTGTCCAAACCTCTTTTAAAGCCAGCTACACTAACAAAGTATGTGTTGAGTGAAAACATATTTTCTCTGATTAGTTTTAAATGTGCTACATTGTAGCTTCATTGCATGTCCCCTAGCCTTTCTACTTTTTGAAGGAGTAAACAACCAATCTACATTTACCCGTTCTTCTGCATTCATTATTTTATAGACCTCTATCATATCTCCCCTCGGCCATCTCTTTTCCAAGCTGAAGAGCCCTAACCTTTTAAGCCTTTCTTTGTAGAGATATCCTTCCATGTCCTTTATGATTTTAGTTGCTCTTCTCTGTACTTTTTCTAATTCTGCTATATCCTTTTTAAGATATGTTGACCAGAAATGCACACAATATTCAAGGTGTGGTCACACCATGGAGTGATACAGAAGCATTATAATTTTCTTTGTTTTATTCTCCATTCCTTTCTTTATGATTCCCAGCATTCTATTTGCTTTCTTGGCCGCCGCTGCACACTGGGCAGAGGGTTTCAACATATTAGTCACATTGACACCTAAATTCATTTTCTGGATGATGGTTCCTAATGTGAAGCCTTTAGAAGTATGCCTGCAAAATGTGAGTATAGCAAGAAATAGTATATTATGGAGGTAATTGTTGAAGTCATGTTTGTGCTATGGACATTTGAAAATGGGTATACAGGTGTCCACAGCATGGAGATGTCCCCGGAGCCATTTTAGAAAGTGCTTTTAAAGACATTTCTGGCTTGAGGATGTCCAAATGAGAGCAGGTGTATGGCATAAGTGTGTCCAGGACATTCCTAAGAATGTGGACGTCTTCGCCCGATTTCAGAAATGTCCTGCATGTCCCAAGCCACGTCCAAGTTTATACCTGCTCCACACATGAATAGGCATGGAAAAGTGCTCATTTAGCCAACCAAACATCCAGAAGATATGGAGAAGGAGGCATACTCATATCCCCCATATTTTCCATGTTGACAATGAAGACTATGGGGGAATCTAGTTTTCATTTTGCCATGCTTATGGACATCCCTGCATGCAAACTAACATGTGATAGATGTCCTCACCCCACTTTTATTTTAGCAGTGACATCTATGTGGACACTAGCGTGGGCATCAGTATTAGGGCATCTATGCCTCTAAAATCAGTCTGAAACATAGATGTCCCGGCATTTTTCTGCATGGTTTGCCCTGGATGTCCCAAATTGCACTTGAATGCCCTTTCTAAAATATCACTTCATGTGTGTAAATGTACAGTATATACATTTTCATATTCCTTTATAGTTAATTTGTAGAGTTGGTACCTAGTTTAGTGTTGATTAGGAGTTAAATAGTTAATGCCTGTCAGATTATTTATGGTAAGAAAAGAAGGTAATAAGAATTTAATATGTAAGTAATTAATTATTTGATCATTTCCCGGTTAAATATAGGCATTTGATTTGAATATGTAGAATTTAAAATTTTAGATAACCCAGACAGTAATTAAGTGAATTGAGAAATTTAGAATTATTCTGACTCTAAATTAAGATATGAATTATTTGGGCATGATTGAAACCTGCCCCCCCCTTCACCATCACTCTCCAGTGTTATCAGTAAGAAACAGGTTTCCTTCTTCTCTATGAGAGGAAAGTGTAGGCAGTTTATTTTGTACATATTTGTTGAAAGCAATGTATCTAATGGAATTTATTAGTTTTATCTTTTAGAAAGGTGATATAGCGTAGTTACCCCCCTGTAACAGGTGATCAGGAACAGCAGGAATCGGTCTTCATATATATGTGACTTCGGCACCAACGGAGCCTGCATGGGAACACTCCTCAGTGTCCAATAGGAATGTTTTTGGGAGCCCTCTACTGCACCTGCGTGCCTGCCTTCCTGCCTTCCCAATCTCTCTCCTCAGTTAAGTTTGTAGCTGAGAAGAAGAGGAAAAAGTAATGAACCCTACAACTCCTTGGGTAGGAGGACAGGTTGTGAAAACCAATTCCTGCTGTTCCTGGAGATCACCCGATACAGGTGAGTAATTACACTATCTCCAGGAACAAGCAGGAATGTAGTCTTCACATATATGACTCACTAGCTCCCAGAACCAGACAGGTATGGGGTGGAACAGTACAATCATGAAGCCAAAAGATTGCTGCCGACGAGTATGGAGTAGTTGTGAGTCTTGGACTCTATTCCAGCAGGTAAGAAGCCCCTCTAAAGGTAGTCTGGTTGCTTGTTGAAGTCTGGGATGGAGGGTAGGAGTTGAGATTATGTCCCAAAGAGGTGCTAGAATACAGCTTGGCCAAAGCATCCAAATGGGAGTGTCTGTCCAGACAATAGTGAGCAGCAAACGTGTGAATGGATAGATCTTCTCAATGGATACCGAATGGAGATTGGCTACGGAGACTGCCATAGCCTGTACATTATGAGAAGTAACGTGACCCTCTAGGGAGAATCCTGCCTGCACAAAAGCAAAAGAAATGTAATAGCCAACACCATTGGCCAATAGCAAACATGAGAAAAGATCTACAGAAATTAGAATGATCAAATGCTGCAGGGCCAGCTCAAGGGGTTGTGGTTCCCTGAGCCAAATATAGGTAAATTTTCAGCCAATGCTGTCAATCTGCTGCCATTTAACTTAATCGTATTTTCAGAGTTACTATCCATATAGGTAGCTGTGCTGACTCTAAGGATAGCATAGCGGCTGTTGTCACTCACTGTTTAGTTTATGCCTATTATTCAGCAGCACCAAAATATCAATAAATCCCGAATTGCTGAAAAACTCCCCTAGAATCTCAAAGCACACATTGCATTTTTTCTACATCTGGTTATTATTCAGCAGGCCTAAACTAAATGTATAACTTAACCGAATAGTGGCTAAATATCACCGCTATCTGGATAACTTTCTGGCCTGACCTTGCTCTTCCCCTACCATGGTCCAGAAATATATGGATGACTGTTTAGCTATTTTAAATGGCCTGATATTATCCATAAATATTTTGAAAATGCACAGATATTCAAAGGTAATTATGCATTTGTCTTTTAGTCCAATAGAACAGGGAGTGGAGGAGTAGCCTAGTGGTTAGAACACTGGCTGGGTAACCAAACAACCAGGGTTCAATTCCCACTAGCACTCCTTGTGGCCTTGGGTAAGTCACTTAACCCTCCATTGCCTCAGAAGAAAGGCCTGGCAATCTACTTCCAGTGGCACTGCCAAGAAAACCCAGGAGCTTCTGGGTCACCAGGAGTCAGGACTGACTCAAAAGCACACATTGCATTTTGCCAATAGAATGTAATTATTCATTCATGTAGATCATTCCCAGGCTAAAGTGTTTCATTTTACAACTCAGTATAGATTCCACTCAAATTCTGGTGTCACATCAGTGACAACACAAACTCCCTCCACTGCAAGACATTGTGTGTAGCAACCCAAAACCCTGCAAATGAACACTCAATGGCTGAGTATACCACACCAGCACCAAATCCCAAAATTCTAACTGCACTAACCCTATCTATGAAAAGTCAGTAGTTCAAATACTGTATTCTATAGTACATCAGCACACCTCCAGTGGGGAAAGGAGACTACTACAGATTCCTAACTAGAACCAACATGTTAACAGAATCCTTCATTTCAGCTGCACATGGAAAAGAGACCATCATCTTGCAAAGAATAACAAACTACAAATTAGAAATGAATATGCAGACAAAAATGAAATGAAAAACCCAGAAAACAGACTCTGAGCAGTGGAACACTGAAGAAAGAGAAATGCATTTCCTCCTGTAGTAAGCTATAAGAAATGCACATTTTCAAAGCTGACATATTTCATTCTTTAAAAACTGACATTCTTTAGAACCTTTGTAGTCTATTTTATTTTTCCATCTTGGTTGGCTCGCATCTCTCTTTACCACTTCTTCCAGGATTTCATTTTGTAAGAGGAAGTTATTCAATAGCAAATAAATATATATAAATACTCAATATGTCCAGGGGCATTTGCTACTTTTCCCAAGGTTCTATAGGTCTATCTGGCAAATAAACCATATGATATAAAAGAACTGGCTCTGTGTTTGTAAATAAGTAGACTTTATTGCTGATAGAAAATGGTGCAGATTTAGAATAAATTTGTTTTCTGAGGTAGCAGATTATGGAGTCCTATGAATACAATTTACTAAGGTTACAAATCACTGTTCTAGCAACCAAAGTCATTGATTCACTCTTATCTCCAGGGAAACCCCAAATCATAATCAAAGAAGTAAGAATAGAAACAGAATAGAACCACCAAAAGACTTTGCTAAAGCCAAAAAATTCACGAATAACAAAGCATTTTCTCACATCGCTCCGACTCTCTGGAACAACCTACTGGACGATATTAGATAGATAAATGACATCAAACTATTTCGCAAAAGGATTAAAACACAACTCTTCAGTACGCACTTTGGCCCTTTAACAACCACTGACACACAAGAAGACAACAACCTACTGCACACTCATAACAACTCAATCCAAAGTACAATTTGGAACAAATGATACTGCCAGGTATACCTCAGAACGTATCAAAAGTGACATCATGACTCTGGGACAGAGGGTGAAGTAGTTAGGTGCACAGGTGGTGTTCTCTTCAATCCTCCCTGTTGAGGGTAAAGGCCAAGGCAGAGAGGCTCGCATCCTGGAGATGAATGCATGGCTGCGTGGATGGTGTCATTGAGAGCATTTTGGTTTCCTAGACCATGCGATGCTGTTCCAAGGGTTGCAGAGCAGAGATGGTATCCATCTGTCCAAGAAAGGTCGACGTGTCTTCGGTAGTAGACTGGCTAATCTACTGAAGAGGGCTTTAAACTAGATTCGTTGGGATGGGTGAAGAAAGCCCCCAGGTAGGTGAAAGCCCCCAGGTAGGTGATACATTAAATACCTTTATGGAAATGGGTAACAGGGGTAACATATGGAAAGCAGTGTGTATAAATGCCCGTAGCATGGGAAATAAGATCCCTGATGTTGAAGCTTTGGTGGGAGTGGCTGACTTGGATTTAGTGGCAGTTACAGAAACATGGTTCACAGAAAACCATGATTGGGATGTAACTATACCTGGCTATACTTTATTCAGAAAGGACAGGGTAGGAAGAAGGGGAGGAGGAGTGGCACTATATGTAAAAACTACTATTAAAGCTTTGGAATTACAGAGCTTAAAAGGGAGAGAGAAGGCATTGTGGGTTAAACTAGAAAGAGGGAAAGAGAAATCTATTTGCATTGGTTTGATATACAGACCTCCCTCACAAGAGGTGGACAGAGAGTTAATTGAAGACATACGCAGCATTACTAGGAAAGGGGAAGTGTTACTGATAGGAGATTTCAATATGCCAGATGTTGATTGGCACATTCCTGATGCAGTATCATCTAGAAGTAAGGAGATCCTGGATTCTCTAGATGGAGAACTATTCAGGCAATTGGTAACAGACCCCACACGTGAAAGGGCCATACTGGACTTGGTGCTTACCAATGGTGAAAGTGTTTCTGATGTTCTAGTGGGAGATCATTTTGCATCCAGTGATCACCAGATCGTGTGGTTCAGTATTAGGACTAGGGCTATTAGAACCCATTCAAAAGTGAGGATCTTAGACTTTAGGAAGACTAACTTTGCCAAGATGGGCCAATACCTCAGGAAGTCATTAGTGGGATGGGAACAGCTGGGGGATGTAGAAAACCAGTGGGCAAAACTGAAAGGGGATATTTTAAGGGCAACCAACCTTTTTGTTAAAATGGTAAATAAAGGCAAAAGGAAAAGGAGACCGCTATGGTTTTTGAAAGAACTAGCTGAAAAAGTGAAGAAAAAGAGGGAGGCCTTCATGAAATACAAGAGATCACAGACAGAGGAAGACAATTCTGGTCGCCGTATCTTAAAAAGGATACAGCTTTATTAGAAAAGGTTCAGAGAAGAGCCACCAAAATGGTAAAGGGGATGGAAGGATACTCCTATGAAGAAAGGCTAAAAAGGTTAGGGATCTTTAACCTGGAAAAGAGACGGCTGAGGGGAGATATGATAGAAGTCTATAAATTAATAAATGGAGTAGAACGGGTAAACGTAGATCGATTGTTTACGTTATCAGAACATAGAAAGACTAGGGGACATGCAATGAAGCTACAGGGTAAACTATTTAAGACTAATAAAAGAAAATATTTTTTCACTCAACGTGTAATCAAACTCTGGAATTTGTTACCGGAGGATGTAGTAAAGGCTGTTAGTGTAGCTGGATTTAAGAAAGGTTTGGACAAGTTCCTGGAGGAAAGGTCCATAAACCATTATTAAGAAGGGACCCAGGATATCAATGCTTGACCTAGTACAAGCATTGCGGAACCTGTGTCTTTTGGGCAAACTGCTAGGTACGTATGACCTAGATTGGCCACTGTTGGAAACAGGATACTGGGCTTGATGGACCTTGGTCTGACCCAGTATGGCATATCTTATGTTCTTATGTTCTTACAGGCAGCTGTATCTGGAAAAACGTAGAGAAGCTAGCAAAGTAGTCAGGAAGGCAAAGATTCAAAAGGAGGAAGAAATAGCCAATGCAATAAAATGGGGGGATAAGACATTTTTCAGATATATTAGTGAGAAGAGGAAGGGCAAAAGTGGTATTGTCAGACTCAAGGGTGCAGGGGAGGAATATGTAGAAGCTGATAAGGAAAAAGTGGAATTGCTTAACAAATATTTCTGTTCTGTGTTCACAGATGAAGAACCAGAAGCAGGACCTCAGAAAACACCCACAAACAGGAACAGAAGCGAGGGACATCTTGAACAATTTTCAGAAGACTGTGTTCTTGAGACACTAGCTCAACTTAAAGTAGACAAAGCGATGGGACCGGATGGGATACACCCTAGAATACTGAGGGAACTTGGGGACGTTCTAGCAGCTCCACTGACTGACCTTTTCAGTGCCTCGTTGGAGTCGGGAGTGGTGCCAAATGACTGGAGAGAGGCTCATGTGGTGCCTTTACACAAAAGCGGAAGTAAGGATGTGGTTGAAAACTACAGACCGGTTAGTTTAACTTCGATGGTGAGTAAATTATTGGAAACGCTGCTGAAAGAGAAAATAGTGAGGTTTCTGGAGTCCAGCAGATTACAGGATCTAAGGCAGCATGGATTCACCAGAGGCAGGTCTTGTCAGACAAATCTAATTGATTTCTTTGACTGGGTGACCAGGGAGTTGGACTGAGGGAGAGCCCTAGATGTGGTGTATTTAGATTTCAGTAAAGCCTTCGACACTGTTCCTCACAGGCGACTTATAAACAAACTGAGCACCCTAGGGATGGACCCTAAAGTTACTGCTTGGGTTAGAAATTGGTTGGGTGGGAGGCAACAAAGAGTACAAGTAAATGGAGCTCACTCTGAGGAGAAGGATGTTACCAGTGGTGTGCCCCAGGGATCTGTCCTTGGTCTGATTCTTTTTAACATCTTTGTTAGTGATATAGCGGAAGGGCTGTCGGGTAAGGTTTGCCTCTTTGCGGATGATACCAAAATTTGCAATAAAGTAGACACCCAGGAAGGTGTAGATAACATGAGGAGGGATCTAGCTAAGCTTGAAGAATGGTCTAGAATCTGGCAGATGGGATTTAATGTTAAAAAATGTAAGGTCATGCATTTGGGCTGCAGCAATCCAAGGGAGCAATATAGTATAAGGGGTAAAGTACTTTTGTCCACTAAAGAAGAGTGGGACCCAGGCGTGGTTGTGTCTGATGTTCTTAAAGTAGCTAAACAGGTAGAAAAGGCGACGGCAAAAGCTAGAAGGATGCTTGAGTGCATACGGAGAGGAATGGCTAGCAGAAAAAAGGAGGTTATAATGCCTCTGTATGTTTTTGGTGCGACCTCATTTGGAGTATAGTGTGCAATTCTGGAGACCGCACCTTCAAAAGGATGTGAACAGGATGGAGTCGGTGCAGAGGGTGGCTACTAAAATGATTAGTGGTCTTCATTATAAAGCATATGAGGACAGACTGAAGGATCTTAATATGTACACCTTAGAGGAAAGGAGGGATAGAGGTGATATGATTGAGATGTTTAAATACCTCCGTGGCATAAATGTTCAGGGAGAGAGCCTCTTTCAATTGAAAGCAAGTTCTGCTACGAGGGGACATGGGATGAGGGTGAAGGGAGATAGATTCAGAAGTGATATGCGGAAATATATCTTTATGGAAAGAGTAGTGGATCCGTGGAATAGTCTCCCAATGGAGGTGGTAGAGATGAGGACAGTAACTGAATTCAAAAAAGCATGGGGCAAACACAGAGGATCTCTAAAGGTAAAAAGGGGACTGTTTTAGTTGTTGATATGGAAGGACAGACTAGATAGGCCATGTGGTCTTTTTCTGTCGTCATATTTCTATGTTTCTATGTTTCTAACCCAGTTTAGCTTAGACAAGAAAAGTTAACTAGCAAAACCTCACATGTGTATATAGCAATACACTGTCAGAGCGATGGACCCATTCACATCTTTACCTAATAGTTAGACGCTGTATATAATTGCACATGGTTAGTGTGAGGGACATGTTCCCATTTTATGTATATAGTTAACTCTGTTCTCTGTAAATAGTTACAAATTTTCTATGTAATACGAATAGGTATCCCCATTGTTATGCCATTCGTAAAATTGTTATATGTAAACCGCGTATGAACCTATGGGAAAGTGCAGTATATAAGCAATCTATACATAAATAAATAAATAAATAGATTCACTCTGCACTCAGACATACAGTACATTATCTGTATGTCTAAGTTAGACCTAACCTCGGGGGGAAATTAAGTACTAGTACCTTAGCTCTTGCCAGAATGCTTGTGGCTGGGTCCAAGAGGTCATCTTAGGAACAACAAAGTCCAAAGTATGGCAGAGGTCTAACATCAGCTACAGGCAGTAGAGCCAAGCCACGTGACAATACCAAGCTGCAGTTCTGTAAAAGAGATTCACTTCTTTCCAAGGTTAGTCTTTGTCCTTGAGGCAGGCAGTAGGGCTAAGGACTGCAGAAAAATAACTACCAGAGTCAGGGCTAAGTTAAAGTTCCCAAGCAATATTCAAAAGTTCTGTAAGTCTAGAAATACCCAGAGATGTGTATCTGAGTCCAGCTCCAGCTAGCAGACATCCAGTAGTCCTTTCCCATCCCTCCAGTGGTTCTCCTAGCTCAGTCTGCTCTCAAAGAAGAGCCCAGGAACCCCTCTTTATAACTTTCCCCTAGCAGGGAGGTCTATCTTGGGGGTTCCCCAGTAAGTCCACTTTTCTTAATATCCCCTTGAGGCTAGGGTTTTCCCCCGTCTTTCTGTGCAACTGCCCCCCCCCCCCCCCGGTCCAAAGTAGCCCTCACCAGGGTCTTTTGTAACAGCACAAAAGTGAATGATATGTAAATGATAAGGAATATGCAAATAACAACTTCCCAATGTCCTTCAGTTCAGACACACATATATAATGAACAGTACAATAAATTCCCCCTCCTATAAGTCTTGGATTCAGCTGTGGTGCGTCCCAGGTTTGGAATTACTTGGATGCCTTGCCACCTCCCACGTAGCTGCCTGTTGTTACTACCACCCCAAGTCTGGCAGGTTATCCACCGGCTGAATGTCCATGGGGGTTTCTTCAGGGACTAGCTATAGCTTGTTTCCTAAATCTATTTCCTCTTTCTATCAAGGATCTATCTCCATGGGGGCCTGGGCCTGGGCCAAGTCCCTCCCCTCCCCTCCCGTTCTATCTCCCTCTCATCCCAGATGTTGTCAGGGAGCTGGGTCCTATGTCTTCTGGCTGGAAGGGAAGTAGGGGCTCAGGCCCTTCCTTGGCCCCTGGGTGTCCTCATCTGCTGCTCTAGAGGTCCCCTCTTAGATAGGTCCACACCCCCAGAGCAGGAACTTCAGTGGTGATGGGACATACACCCTGTCACACCAGCACATAATTCTTTGTCCTGACCCCCTTGTCACAGCACGGTGATTGGCTGGTCTCAGATACTGTATGTCATCTTCAGCAAATCCTATAACAGTGGTCAGGTGGTCCTTCTCCGAACAAAAGTCCATGGTGCAGGAAAGATACTGGTATGCAGGTGCATACATTGTTGTAAATCCTAGGCCCAGTGGCACAGTCTCTGGATGAGAGCGAGTTCTCTAGCACATAGGCATGAACAATGACTCTGCTGAATTGCTTGATCAGCAGGATTTAATGCTGGCACAGCAGAAAAGGGTTCCATCTTGTTTTGGTTCAGAACAATTCAGAACAGGCCCCATCTTGTAAAAGGAAGCCATGCTATTTGGTTCAGACATTAGTTTCTGTACAGGCACCAGCCCTACAATTTCCGTTTTCTTTTTGTTTGCTCTTCCTGTCTTCTTCCCTTCCTTTCATATATTTCTTTCTGATGATCCTTCTGGCTTATTTTTTCTCTCATCTGCCTTTTTACTTAACCTATTGCTAGATTTCATTCCTCCTTGTCTCTGCTCTTTTGTCTCCCTCTTTTCACTTTTCACTATTTACCAGATTTCCATTTCCTACTCTTGCTTCCCCAGTCATCCCATTACCCACCTCTGTCTCATTCTTTCCTCAGCCTCCTATTCTCCCATCTTTCACCCACTTTCTAGTCCTCCATTTCCTCCCTTTGTACTTATCTCCTTTCCAGCCTCATCTACTTTCTTCTGTTTCTCATCCCCTAATCACCCCTGGCTCCTTCCCTATCACTTATCCCCTCTCCTCCTCCAATCCCTTTCATTCATCTTACCCCCTGTCTAGGCTTCCATTTCTCCCTTCACCTCCTCCATTTCTATAGTTGTGGTCAATATTATTGGCACCCTTGCATTTTAGGTATGTTGTGTACAGTATCGTGAGATATAATTGGAAGTATTCAATTGTATATTATCATAATATTTTAATAGTGTGTTGAAAGATACACAACAAAAAAAGACTTGGATAGGATTAATGGCACCCTTCACTAATATTTTGTTGCACAACTTTAGCAATGATAGCAGCCTCCAAACATTTCTTGTAGCCATCTTTAAGTTTTGTACATCTATTTGCTGGTAGTTTCTTCCACTCTTCAATTGTGATTTATTCCATCTCATGAATGTTTCCAGGATTGCATTTGCTAATCAGCATTTTCTAAAGATTTCCGATTGGATTAAGATCAGGACTCATTGCTGGTCAGTTTAAACAGTCCATTTTTTTCCTTTTTAATCATTCTTTTGTACTTTTGGATGTATGTTTTGGGTCATTGTCCTGCTGGAGAACCCATGACCTTCGATCCAGATCTAGCTTTCTGACACTAGGTAGCATATTTCACTCCAAAATACCTTGGTAGTCCTCTGACTTCATGATTCTTTAATACGTTGCAGGCCTCCAGTTCCTAAGGAAGCAAAGGAGCTCCACAACATTATGGAACCTCCACCATATTTAACTGTAGGAAGGGTGCTTTTTTTTTCCTTATAAGCTTCATTTCTTCACCTATAAATGTATCACTAGCATGCATTGCCAAAGAACTCAAGTTTGGTTTCATCTGTCCACAGAACATTTTCCCAGAAGGACTGTGATTTCTCAAAGTGGGTTTGGGGAAAGATCAGGCATGCCTCTTTATGTCTGTCTTTCAGCAGTGGGGTCTTCCTTGGCCTTCGCCCATAAAGCTCTTCTCTGTTTAGTATGCAGCGTATGGTGTGGGTTGAAACCACACTCTAGATTGCTCCAGGTCAGACTTAAGCTCTTTGGATGTTATATGTGGTGTTTTTCCAACAGTTCACACTAACCTTTGAAGACTTCTTGGACTAATTTTCCTCATCCCACCATGTCTTAATAACATTTCCAACTGTAGACACAGGAATCCCAAGGTCTTTGGAGATGGTTTTGTACTCCTTTGAAGTTTGACGTTTGGTGATAATGGCTTTTCTGCCAGTTTAAGGCAGCTCTCTTGTATTCACATTGTGAAAATGGATCAGGGAGTGAATGTGGCCATTTTAAACATTAGAGCCATCATTGACTGCTTGATTCAAGTTATGCAAGTACTGACAGTTGATCACAGGTGTGTCTAATTTTACTGTAGTGGAAATGTGGACCTTCTGTTCAAACTGATTTGAATTGTTTATAAGGGTGCCAGTAATCATGTCCTAGCAATGTCCCAGTTTTTATACTATTTCCTTTTTTAACTGATCTTGTTTTATTTTATTATTTTATGTGTCAAATATGTTTGCATATATAGTCCAAAGTCATTTCACTGGCCACTTTTATTTTTAGGAGATATTGGACATTAAGGGGTTGAACTGCAAGGGTGTCAATAACGTTGACCACAATTGTATCTTACAGGTTTTTCAATGTCCCTTATCTCAATTAGTTGTTACATATTAATTGTTGGGAATAGTCTCCCAGTGGAGGTGGTAGAGATGAGGACAGTAACTGAATTCAAAAAAGCATGGGACCAACACAGAGGATCTCTAAAGGTAAAAAGTGGACTGTTGTAGTTGTTGATACGGAAGGACAGACTAGATAGGCCATGTGGTCTTTTTCTGTCATCATGTTTCTATGTTTCTAAAAATGACCATATTCATTGAATCCATACTTAAGAATACAACCTTTCCTCTTTCTGAGTTTGCTAAATAGCAGCATATACAGCCCGTCTCACAGACATTTTACTATACTGCTGTTTTAACTATGATTTACAACAGAAAGTGGTTTTGATATATTTCTGGATTAGCCCTGCAATGGCAGCTAATGTGGTTTAGTCAACATGCCCCTAAATGTTACCTTACATATTGTAGGAAACTTACAGCACACTATAGTGTTTCATATTGAGAAAGTTGTTGAATCAAATCAGCATGCGAGTTGCAATAGCTGCAAAAGGTCTGTGGTTAAAGGTCAAACCTCCAAGGTATGTGCAGGGGGGGCGTTCCCAGCTTCCCCCTGCAGATACCGCAGGGATTTTCATTTACCCTAGAGACCTGCGATACCTGCATCAGCAGGTAGCATGGGAAGTACCGCAATGTCTGCCGATGCAGGTATCACCAGGCCTCCACAGAAAAGCAATGAGGAGGAAAGGTAGCAATTCCCTCCCAAAAGCACCGTTTGGGCTTCCTTTTGTTGATGCCGTGATGCCTGCAACCATGCATCGCAGACGGATAACACCACTTCTTGGGGTGGCATTATCTGCAGCCATGATGAGGGATAATTCGGCACACAACAAAGTTTCATGTGATGGCTGCTGACGATCGGCACACCTACTCCCTGCCCCACTCACACACACCCATGCCTACCTCACAAAATGCAGGTATTGCAGAAAAGTGCTGTGATATCCACATTTCCACTGCGTTAGCTAATACTACCCAGCAACATTTCTGCATTAACCCTGCAGTAGCAGTTTAGTAAACATGCCTCTAAATCAGTGGTTCTTAACCCAGTCCTCTGGGACCCCCCCTGGCCAGTCAGGTTTTCAGGGTATCCACAATGAATATGCATGAGATAGATCTGGGACTGGGTTGAGAATCACTACTCTAAATGCTGCCTTACATATTGTAGTGCTTCATATTCAGAAGGCTGCAAAATCAAATCAGCATTTACAGCTGTCTTTACTTAATGCAGTAATTACAAGATACACATTTGGGGACATACATCCAATCCAATGTGTGCCTAGACATACATACATGCATATATATAAGCTATTATACATTTTTTTCAAAGGGAAGAGGAAATAGTGGATTAATATCTCACACTGCTGAAAATTCTTTCACTTATTTTTCCCTGAAACTGAGATCAGGAAATCCTTCTTTCTGAGAAATATCAAAATCCAGAATTTTAATAAAAAGTGACAAAAGAAATTACTTTAAGACGCAATAATGAAACAAACAAAGCCAGATAATTAATTTGGTGTCAAACATGCTGGGCATTTAACTTCTATGGTGCAGTCACATGGTTCATCATTCACAAAGATAGAATCCAAAGCCCTTGAAATGAAACAGGTAGCAAATATTATTCTGATTCAGCATTCAACCCAACAAGAAAAGCAGATTAATTTCTAAGCAAACTACATTTCTATAAACCATGTCTTTCTACTTAAGTTTTTGCTCCATTCTTAGATAAACACCACTTAATTCTTATCTTTCTTTCGTTAAACTGCCAAAACATAATGGAATTTGTAGCATTTCTAGATAACGCGTTTTTTTCTTAGAAGATTCTTATATATGCACAGTGCCTATATCTCTAACTACACTACTTAGAGAAACTTTAGCTCACACACACACACACACACACACACACACACAGACACACATTATATTATTAAGCTTAAGACAGTTGAAATCTAAGAAATACTTTAGTAAAATTTCCTCTTGAAATTAAATTCCATACTACTTTATGTTGTTAAAGGCAAATTTTATGAAGGACATCCAAGTGCAATCTGTGACATCCAAACCAGAAATTCTGGAAAAAAACCCAGGCATGTGCAAGTTCAGGCATGATTTCAGAAATGTGGACATGCCTGATATGGACGTCTATGGAGAAGTCCACATTGAGGGCCCCAGAGCAGCATTTCAAACTAGAGGTGTCTAATAACCTAATGGTTAGGGTAGTGTGTTGGTAGCCAGGGTTCAAATCCCAGTGCTGCTCTTTGTGATCTTAGGCTACTAACTTAATTTTCCATCTTCTCTACACTCTTTGGATGCTTTGAGGCCAAAACAAGCACTTTCCTGTTACCTGGAGAAGACCTAGATGTGGTCGCTCTGACCCTGACATTTCTGAAATCGAACTGGGACATCTAAGTTCATTGCATCTACTCCTACTATTAATCATTTATAGCACCTCCACAGAAACATCTCTACCACACCCCCTGCCTACTTGGATGTCCCTTGCAAGTCATTTGTAAAATGTCTCTGGAGAGGTCTCCTTGATTTTGACGTCCACATGCACGTCTTCGACATCTGATTGATTTCTTTGACTGGGTGACCAGGGAGTTGGACTGAGGGAGAACCCTAGATGTGGTGTATTTAGATTTCAGTAAAGCCTTTGACACTGTTCTGCACAGGCAACTTATAAACAAACTGAGTACCTTTGGGATGGATCCTAAAGTTACTGCTTGGGTTAGAAAATGGTTGAATGGGAGATGGCAAACGGTACAGGTAAACTGAGCTCACTCTGAGGAATAGGAGGTTATCAGTGGTGTGCCCCAGGGATCTGTTCCTGGTCTGATTCTTTTTTGTTAGTGATATTGTGGAAGGGCTATCGGGTAAGGTTTTCCTCTTTGCGGATGATACCAAAATCTGCAATAGAGTAGGCAACAAGGAAGATGTAGATAACAAGAGGAAGGATCTAGCTAAGCTTGAAGAATAGACTAGAATTTGGCAGCTGGGATTTAATATTAAAAAATGCAAGGTCATGCATTTGGGCTGCAGCAATCCAAGGGAGCAATATAGTATAGTGGGTGAAGTACTTCTGTTCACAAAAGAGCGGGACCTAGTTGTGATTGAGTCTGATGATCTTAAAGTAGCTAAACAGGTAGAAAAGGCAATGGTGAAAACTAGAAGGATACTTAGGTGCATAGGGAGAGGAATGGCCAGCAGAAGAAAGGAGGTAATAGTGCCTCTATATAAGTCTTTGGTGCGGCCTCATTTGGAGTATTGTGTGCAATTCTGGAGACTGCACCTTCAAAAGGATATAAACATGTTGGAGTCAGTGCAGAGGGTTGCTACTAAAATGAAGACAGACTTAAGGAGCTTAATATGTATACTTTAGAGGAAAGGCGGGATAGATGTGATATGATTGAGATGTTTAAATACCTTCCTGGCATAAATGCACAGGAGGAGGGCCTCTTTCGATTGAAAGCAAGCTCTGCTATGAGGGGACAGAGGATGAAAGGGTGAAAGGGGATAGACTCAGGAGTAATATGCGGAAATATTTCTTTATGGAAAGAGTGGTAGATGTGTGGAATAGTCTCCCAGTGGAGTTGGTAGAGATGAGAACAGTATCTGAATTCAAAACATCATGGGGCAAACACAGAGGATCTCTTAAGGAAAAAAGGGGACTGTTGTAGTGGTTGATATGGAAGGGCAGACTAGGTCATATGTTTTTTTTCTGCTATCATGTTTCTATGTTTCTATCCAAATCACCACTAAGACTTTTAAAATGCCCCCCTTAGTGAATAAGACAATGTACCATCCTCCTATTTTGCCCGTATGGCTCATACAATGAGCCAGTATGGCAAAATAAGGCATTAATAGCCTGAAAAAAATCAGTATATGAAAAGCTTGCAATAAAGAAATAATTACCAAACTAAGAGACACACTGTTTAAATCTTCAAAATGGGGAAATGCTATTCTTTAAAAGGCATAGGGCATGTTTACTAAAGTGCAGCAGGAAGCACAGGGTTAACGTGTGGAATTCATGCATTACTACCACGCCGGAGTCCAGCAGCCATATTAAACGGAAGGGGCGTGGTCATGGTACACTCCACCACTGTACTAGCCGTGGCAAGCACAATAGTAGCAAACACAGAGTCCAGTACACTTGCACAGGGCACACGCCAGCGCATATGAGACAGTGTGCATTGTCTCCTCGCGCATTGGAAAATAGGCTTCTAAAAGTACGATATTGTGACATTGGTGGGCCTTGGACTCACTGTGGTCAGTAAAAGCTGTGCTCCCTAGAACCCATACAGGAAGGTAGCAACTGGTCAATCTAGAACAGACTGATGACCGGAAGTGGGCTGAATAGCCAGCACAACTCCGAGCACAGCGCCTAAGTACAAGAGAGGAGCACAGAAAGCAAGCACATGCAGAGAGTATGCGCTATGTCTCAAACAGTAGGTGATGGAGTGCAAATGTGGCATCTGGAGATGCAGAAGGCCATGTATGGGATCAGGCAGGATGTCCACAATGTCCATTATGGGGGACAGGGATATGGACTCCCTCACTCTGAGGCAACAAGGGTGGCTGTTCACCTAGGCTGCAGGGAACACAGTAAAAGGCCTTGGGGAGGGGGGGATGACTACATAGATATCCCCACAGCAATATTCCAGACAGGATATGTGTCCCAGATACCCATTCTACAAGCAGCAGAGAAACAACTACAACACAGGTATCCCCAATTCCTATGAAAGGCATTAATGCTGTGGACAGTACTGGGAATATAAGAGTACGTTCTCCTCTACATCTTCCAGGGAATATACCAGTAAAATGAGTACTTTACAGATGCCTAGTTGTACCCTAGAGCATGTACAGACTTGGACTTGGGCCTAAACGTGCTGGCTGTTTCTAACATCAAAGGGATGCCCCAGGCATGCATGCGCCACACTCCCATCCTAGATGGATGTCCCCGCGCTTGGGACATCTCCATAACCGTTTTGTGAAAAGGCTCTGGGGATGTCACCATGACTTGGGCATCTGCGGACCTGTTTTCAAACATCCAACGTATGATAAGAGCTTCTAAAATGACTCCCATAAGCAGCTAAAGCATGGGCGAGTGAAACGGGGATTAATTTGCCTTTTCCGGGGTACCCATAGTTTTACTTCTTACTTTTACTGGAGGGTGCAGATTAAATAAATCTTACGTACCGCCATCCAAAGAGAGATATTATTCTCCTCATACAAGGAACAATGTCCCTAGTCTCCGACTCGACGGCACTTAACAACAAAACAACTTATTGTTAGGGAGTGCCAGCAGCAGCCTCCCCCTTAATGCCTTTCCACCTGCCCTTACAAAGCTATGACAAGCAAATAAATGTGTCTTAATAAATGATAACACTTTTTATAAAGAATATTCATTTAGAGGCCTTAATTGAAAACAAAATAAATCTGCCATTATAGTATTCTACTGTACTAACCAAATGCTCAACCAAAAATAACCCTTTCACAGTGCAACTTAATATCGCTTACCAAATGCAAAACTTTACCAGAACATATACAACATATAGGGCCTGATATTCAAAGGAATTAACACGGTTAGCAGACCCTCCAACTATGTTAATCCCCCTAGCCAGGATATTCAGCGGCACTAAATGGTTAGTGCCACTGAAAATCTGTGGGTGCCATCGCTGCACAGTCCGATGCTAACCATTTAGCATTGGGGCATTCCGGGGCAGCCTGGGGGCTGCCCCAGTCATAACCAGGCAGTGGCGATATTGAGCCACGGTCTGGTTATCGCTAAGCGGTGAAAGTCAGGCACAGCAAAGGTTGGCCTAACTTTCGTTGCTGAAACTAACCAGGCAACGGCTGAATATCGGCAATCCAGGCAACCTGGATATTGAACATTGAGGCCCAGATATGGCCCCAGCATTGAATATTCAGGTCTGTGCAAATATGAGATTGCAGACATGCTATTAGTAATCTATGAACTAACATTAAAAATCATCTCTAATACCTGAAGATTGGAGGATCGCAAATGTAACACCAATTTTTAAAAAGGGTTCGAGGGGTGATCCGGGAAACTACAGACCGGTGAGCCTCACGTCAGTACCGGGAAAAATGGTAGAAACCATCATAAAGAATAAAATTATTCAGCATGTAGATAGTCATGGCCTAATGGGAGACAGCCAACATGGCTTTAGACAAGGAAGATCTTGTCTTACTAATCTGTTATGTTTTTTTGAAAGTGTGAATAAACAGGTGGACAAAGGTGTGTCGGTTGATATAGTGTATCTGGACTTTCAGAAAGCCTTTGACAAGGTCCCTCATGAGAGACTTTTGGCAAAACTAAAGAGTCATGGGATAGGAGGCATTGTACTACTGTGGATCAGGAACTGGTTAAAAGATAGAAAGCAGAGGGTTGGGCTAAATGGCCAATTTTCCCAATGGAGAAAGGTGAATAGTGGTGTACCCCAGGGATTTGTGCTGGGTCCGCTGCTTTTTGACATATTCATAAATGACCTGGAAAGTGGAATAACGAGTGAGGTTATCAAATTTGCAGATGACACAAAACTATTTAAAGTTGTTAAAACCCAAGAGGATTGTGGAAAATTGCAAGAGGATCTTGATAAATTGGAAGACTGGGCATCAAAATGGCAGATGAAATTTAATGTGGACAAGTGCAAAGTTATGCACCTAGGGAAGAACAACCCAAACTATGGTTACATGATGCAAGGTTCCACATTAGGAACCACCACCCAGGAAAAAGATTTAGGCGTCATTGTGGATAATATGTTAAAACCCTCGGCCCAGTGTGCAGCGGCAGCCAAGAGAGCAAATAGAATGCTAGGTATCATAAGGAAAGGAATGGAAAATAAAACAAAAGATATTATAATGCCTCTATACCGTTCCATGGTGAGACCGCATCTTGAATATTGTGTGCAATTCTGGTCGCCGTATCTTAAAAAGGATATAGCGTTATTAGAAAAGGTTCAGAGAAGAGCCACCAAAATGGTAAAGGGGATGGAAGGATACTCCTATGAAGAAAGGCTAAAAAGGTTAGGGCTCTTTAACCTGGAAAAGAGACGGCTGAGGGGAGATATGATAGAAGTCTATAAATTAATGAACGGAGTGGAACGGGTAAACGTAGATCAATTGTTTACGTTATCAGAATATAGAAAGACTAGGGGACATGCAATGAAGCTACAGGGTAAACTATTTAAGACTAATAAAAGAAAATATTTTTTCACTCAACGTGTAATTAAACTCTGGAATTTGTTACCGGAGGATGTAGTAAAGGCTGTTAGTGTAGCTGGGTTTAAAAAAGGTTTGGACAAGTTCCTGGAGGAAAGGTCCATAAACCATTATTAAGAAGGGACCCAGGATATCAATGCTTGACCCAGTACAAGCATTGTGGAACCTGTGTCTTTTTGGGAAACTGCTAGGTACGTATGACCTAGATTGGCCACTGTTGGAAACAGGATACTGGGCTTGATGGACCTTGGTCTGACCCAGTATGGCATATCTTATGTTCTTATAGGTCTACAGTTCAGTGGCAGTGGCTAGCCACTACTACTGAATATCAGACCCATAATTTATATTAGATAGAAAAAGGGAGCAACCAGATAAAAACAGAGACTCATAAGACAAGACGCACAGACGCACAGCAATAAACACTGGAATAAAGATTCAAGCTAAGGTTTTACTTTAAATTAAGCTTTGCTTAAATTTGATTTAGGTCCGTTTACTGTAGCCAGCCAGCAAAGACCTAAACCTGCCACCCTGAGGGACCATCTAAGCATTTACTGGGAATTTGCAAATACTGGTTTCCCTCAACTTCAGTCTAGGGCACCTTTGCAAAGACCTCCGATCAGTTTGGCAATTGGTAGCGATTAGGATCTGGGTTCCGCTTCCAAATTAAGGATCTGAAATAAACATGTCTTTGTTTCATCAGAGAAGAGCCTTCATTTGGTTACCATTAATTTGTTTTACATTTACTTGTTCACTGCCTGGATTGCAATTGCATATGGTGGTATAGAAATGGTTTAAAATAAATAAATAAATAATAAATCATGCCTAGACATGGAGAGACAGGTTCCCAGGACTAGTCTAAGATGTCTCTCCCTATTGAGGGTACAAGCTCTATGTTTATAGGGGTACATCAAAGCAAGCTCCTGATCTAAGGAATATAACATGCTCATATACATTTGCCAGGTTCTCATTACCCAAAGTCTTAAGAAAGGAATTTCCTGCACTACATAAATTTGTTACAACATGTCTATCCTTTATCTACTCTACTGGTCTGGATGAGAAAGTTCATCCGGCCTTAAACAGTTTTGTATCAGTAATTACAAACTGCTAGCATCGAACTATTATGAAACATAGAAACATGATGGCAGAAAAAGACCATATTGCCTATCTAGTCTGCCCTTCCATATCAACTACTATAGTCCCCTTTTTTCCTTAAGAGATCGTCTGTGTTTGTCCCATGCATTCTTGACTTCATATGCTGTCCTCATCTCTACTACCTCTGCTGGGAGACTATTCCATGAAGCTACCACTCTATCTGTAAAGAAATATTTCCGCATATTACTCCTGAATCTATTCCCTTTCACCTTCATCCTATGCCCCCTCATTGGAAAGCTTACTTTCAATCAAAAGAGGCCCTCCTCTTGTGCATTTATGCCATGGAGGTATTACACGTCTCTATCATATCTCCTCTATCTCACCTTTCCTCAAATGCAGTGGTTCTTAACCCAGTCCTCGGGTACCCCAGGCCAGTCAGGTTTACAGGATATCCACAATGAATATGCATAAGATAGATCTGCATACAATGGAAGCAGTGCATGGAGATCTATCTCATGCGTATTCATTGTGGATATCCTGAAAACCTGATTGGCCTGGGGGTACTCGAGGACTGGTTTGGGAACCACTGCTCTAACGTATACATATTGAGATCTTTAAGACTGTCCCCATATGGTTTATAAGGAAGACCACAGACCATCTTGGTAGCCACCCTCTGCACCGACTGTTTACATCCTTTTGAAGGTGTGGTCAAACACCTGACCGTTAGTGGCACACAGATTTCCTTCCTTCAAGCATAATGCAATTTCTATATTTATTAGTACTAGTGCAGATGAACTGTGCTTCCACACCTTTGCGATGCATTCTGACAGCCACATCTCCCATTTTTGAATCAGTTGAATAGGGCACTATGAATACTCAAATACGTATTAGGTTATGATCTTGTCTCTCCACGATTAAAAACTAAGGGGGGAATTTTAAGTGGTGACGGCCAGCGCTATCAAAGTGGCTGGCTTCTGACACTTTAAATTATACCCAGATATCAGCCTGTACAAGATCCTGAATCAGATTAAGCCATTCATGCGGATGATTTACTGCAGCCAGTGTCAGAAATTCAAATCATGGGCCCCAAACAATTTTTAAGGGGCCCCAGAGAAGGAGGAAATCTACTTCAGAAGATTCGGGAGCAACTACAAATGGGGCCTCCTTCTACCTTGGGGGCCCCCTTGCATCGCAGGGGCTGCTTGTGCAGAATTTACACCACCAACTCTAGCCTGCAGTTTATGTCATAACTCTTTTTAACAGAGTCAATCAATGGGCAATATTCTTCCAACAACAAATCATAAGCTGATCTTCACCCTGAGCTTATCTCCAACATTGCTCGGCTCAGCAAGTTAGTGCTTTTACTGACACGCTTCATCATCGCATCAAAGAGCCACATGTGCCCTTCAACAGACCTCAGTTGATGTAACAGGATTCACAATTTTTGTTATGGCCATTTTCCATAAGTGGACATTATTCTAGGGTCCATTAGATTTACTTTTTTCAAAGGTCTCCTGAAAGCTCTGCACCAGAGACTCTTTATCAAATTTCCCAAAATCCCATGTATGACATAGATTTTTCTTTACCAATGAAGAGGCATTACCCCTAGTTACCATACATGATAATATATGCTGATCACTCCAAGGAAAAGGAATAACAACTACAGAGTGACTAGCATCCTGCATAGTTGAATTCATAGAAAGAAAAATTAAATCCAGTCTGCCCTTAATGAGTTGGCACATCCACAGTCTGACAAAAGTTCAATACCTCAAAAGGCATTCGTTGCAACATTAACCACTGAATCCACAGTATGCAAATTAAAATCCCCAAGCATCACCAGCTTATTTATATCCACACTTCCATTAATTAGGCCACTTATGATACAAACAATTCTCCTTGCAGATAGGAGTTGATATACCAAATAAAAATAAATATCCCCATTGCCCACCAATAGAGCTTCCAAAACTTTCCCCATCTCTGAGTTCCTCTGAGTAATAGACAGGGAACGCTTTGTAAAGCATAACAGCCCCCACCTCTTCGGGCCTTCAAATGCGGGAGATGAAAATAGTCATAATCAGGCAAACATTACTGACAGAAATCACAATATCAGGATCAAGTAACCAAGATTCTGTAATCCTAAAACACATTAGGGTTTGATCACCAAAATATGATGTATAAGAGGAATTCTCTTGCGTACAGCATGTCCATTAAGCAAAAGAATGTTAAAATTATCTTCACTTAACCCACTATTACTCCTAATCCCATGTATACGTGATCTAGCCAAATGGGCTGCAAGACCCCCAGGCTTATACTTAAAGATAGAGTTAAATGGGCTATAATGTCCATTTATATAAACAGCAGGTATTATAGATAAAACCTCAACTAAAACACCCAGCTATAGCCAATAAAATTCATGTTCACAAAATAAAAAATACGAAATAAAACCCAAACCATTAATGCTCAGTTCTCCCACTTATTCCATGCCAAAGAGCTACACAAAAAGCCCATCGGGCATGGGTGTGGCTCTTCAGCAGGGCCCACCTAAGAGCCTGCCCTCTTGTAGGCCTGGAAACCCTCTTCGGCACTCAGCAGCACAGGCAATGGTTGAAATCAGTAGAGGAACAGACAAGAACTCACAGCAGCAGCCGTTAGGAGATACAGAGTCCTCTGTCATGCTGTGTGTGTCTTTCCCGCAGAACTTTCAGCATCTCTTCCGAAGAGCCTACCCTCTTGTAGAGGGTGGTGTTGGCCCTCAGTGGTAACATCCCCCGGCAAGGGGGCAGGGCCTGGAAATCTTCTCCGGCACTGAGCAAATGCAGTGGTAGGAATCAGCTGAAGAGCAGACAAGCAATCGCAGCAGCAGTTCTGAGATAGAGTCCTCTTTCATTCTGCATGTATCTCCCACAGAACTCTTGGCATCACCTTAAACCCCTAGATAAGGTTACCAGAGGACCCCAATTTTCAGAGATCGTCCCCGATTTTAGCGCCGTGTACCCAACTCCCACTGTTTGGCAGCCTCCTCTTCCCAATTCCAGCAATGGGGACAGGAGTAGAAAAATAATTTATTTTCAATCTAGTGATTTGAGTATGTCGGTTTTTAGACTTTCCATCTATTATCTTTATATTTTGCACAGTAGAGGGGAAATGCATGACTGTTTCCTTTTCTCTATCTATTTGTCTGCTTGGAAATGATATTGTTGTCATGACTCATGGGATGGATTTGGGGGGGGGGCAAGGTAATGACTCCTCCATGCCTTGTGGTTCAAACCTAAAATTAAGGTGTCTCTTCCCTTCCCCTCCCCCCCCCCTCCCCATGTACACTTTGGATAAGTGTCTCAGATTCACCTACAAAAAGTCTGGTAACCCTACCCCAGCTAAACAAAATGTAGGGCTTCATTTACTCTCATAGGCCATTTTACTCTATTACAGGCCAAGAGATGAAAATATGGACAAACGTCTGCTGTCTAAAATGTTACTATTTATTTGCACATTCTTATGGCCGATGCTGCTTTTAAAGATACAGTGCAGCTTTTTCCACAGCACGCATTCCAATATCAGTCTATAAGGATCAGCAGAAGAAAGAGGATAGTTCCTGCAGGGGTGGCATTACTGATGCTTGATCTGTTCTGTTCTGTTACCATGGCCTTTCAGCAGTCAGGCAGTGCCAAAAGGTTGGCACAGCAGAATTATTTAAAATAGTAATATTAGTTAGAAAGCAGGCATGAAAAGTGTTAAAAAGAAATAATTTACTGCAATACCCTACCTTAAGCCAGGGGTTCTCAACCCAATCCTCAGGACACACCTAGCCAATCAGGTTTTCAGAGTAACCACAACATATATGGCATGGCAGAGATTTACATGCATTGCCTACACTGTATACAAATCTATCTCATGCATATTCATTGTGGTTATCCTGAAAACCTGACTAGCTAGGTGTGTCCCAAGGACTGGGTTAAGAACCCTTGGTTTAAGGGGTTACTAAGATGCACTACCATTAACATACATATTTCACCACTCACTATTTTCCCTCAGGTCCTATTTTATTCAATGAGACCTAGTTACTAATAACATGCGTTAATAGTAACACAGGAAAAGGCATAGAGCCTGATCCCAGAAGTGGCACATCCGGGCCATCTGGACAGCTCCGAACAGGACAGGGCCGTTAGCACCCAATTCTTCACCGCAGGAGCAAGACATTCCCGTGAGTGCAGGATTGGGCACTAAGAGACGGCCCAGTGTGCCTCTGCATCGCTGCAGGAACATCCTCCACGTGGCACATCCAGCCCTTCGCAGTGTGGACCCCAGTTTCCCTGCCGCCCGACCCCAGTGGGGGCAACCAGGGCTCGGATTGGGCGACAGGGACTTACCTGGCTTGCTGCTGTTGATGCTGGGGGGCTGGCCGGCCAATCCGGAGGGATGTCCAGCTCTTAGTCCACCTCCGAGGAATAAACTGGCCGTCCTCTTGGTGCTCCCCGGACATACAAAGCTGTGACCTGAATCAGTCCTGTACATCTAGGGGCTGATCCTGCCCACTCCCCATCCCCTACAGAATGCACAGCGGCTCTGTGCGTGGCAGGGGAGCCAGAAGGTGGTATTCGGTGCAGATGGCTAGTGAGTCTGGACGTCACACCGAGAGGTACAGCCCCACTATCTGCCTTGCAGAATCGGGCCCATAGTGAATCGGGTCCATAGTAAACTGTCTTTTAATATCTTTCTATATCAATTTATTGAAACCTCTAAATCAGAGGTTCCAAACTCCAGTCCTGGAGGGCCAAACACCATTCAGGTTTTCAGTCTGTCCCTAATAAATATGCATGAGATGCATTTGCAAGCACTGCCCCAATTTTATTCAAATGTATCTCATGCATATTCATTAGGGACAGCCTGAAAACCTGAATGGTGTTTGGCCCTCCAGGACTGGAGTTGGGAACCTCTGCAAAATGCACTAGCATTTATCATAAAATATAGCAGCAGCAGCAAAAAACAAAAGGCTGAAAGACTGACTCAATAATCCAAAAGCAGCTGCTATACAAGAAACCCAGGCTGGATTCCCAGATGTAGCTTCTGCTAGGCAGCGCTCACAGCCCCCAGAATGAAGGGGCTCGAACAACAAAGACATGTTTTGGCAAGATTCAGAGTACATGCATACTGCTGTAGGTTCTGAGGGATTCCACAATTTGTGGTCCCTGCCCAAAGGACTGTTGTGTAACATCAAGGGTATGGGGTAAAAATATGAAAAGAGAAGGCCTGAAATTAAAGGATCCTTAATTAATTAATAAATAAATAAGCTATAAAATAGTAATTTGATATCTGATTATGTATATGAATGTGTGCCATATTAAATTTGAGATGTTTGGCCATTCTAAAATGAGTTATAGAAGTGAACAAAAATATATGGTGATGAAATTGTGATATAGAATTAAACATTGGAATCATTTATCTTAGTAAGCAATGTTCCACAAAACTATAATGTACCTATTATTAAACTGTGTTAAATATTCTACAAAAGTGTGAAAGTGTAGTTTCAAATATTTAAATGTTTATCATGATTAGGGTTGCTATCTACCTTTGGTCCAAAATCAGGACATTTTTTCAAAAAATGTTGTTG
Organism: Ichthyophis bannanicus; assembly: GCA_033557465.1. Lineage (NCBI taxonomy): Eukaryota > Metazoa > Chordata > Amphibia > Gymnophiona > Ichthyophiidae > Ichthyophis > Ichthyophis bannanicus. The sequence goes on along the minus strand of CM066036.1, from coordinate 749,718,435 downwards.
TTAAGTGCCGTCAAGCCGGTGTCGATTCATGGCGACCCTCATAGTTATCCTAAATTGTGTTCGGTCTTCAGTCAGGCGGCTCATTGTTGACAGACTGACACCCGTAGCTGCTGTTATTGTATCGATCCATCTCATGGCTGGCGTTTCTCTTTGGCGTTGACCTTCTACCTTGCCAAGCATGATGACTTTCTCTAATGATCTCTCTCTTCGCATGATGTGTCCAAAGCATGAAAGTCAAAGTTTTGTCATCTGAACTTCTAAAGAAGGCTTAGGTTTGATCTCCTCTAGTTCTTCGGGCAGTCCATGGTATGCACAGTATTCGTTGCTAGCACCATAATTCAAAGGCATCAATTATCTTCCTGTCCATCTTTTTCACTGTCTAACTTTCACATTCATATGATGTTATTGAAAATGCCATGGCTTGAACAAGTCGAATCTTTGTATGGAGAGAGACATCTCTGCTCTTGAGAATCTTGTCTAGGTCCTTCATAGCCATTCTGCCAAGAGCAATGCATTGTTGGATTTCTTGACTGCTTGTTGCTTCTTTATTGATAGTTGATCCAAGTAGGTTAAAGTTGTCAACTATTTCAATTTATTCTCCATCAATGATGAACTTATTAATTTTGCCAGTTGTCAGGATCTTTGTCTTCTTAACATTAAGGTGCAGACCCATTTTAAGGCTATATTCCTTGATCTTAAGAAACAAATGTTTCAAATCGTCTTCACTTTCAGCCAGTAATGTGATATCATCAACATAGCAAAGGTTATTGATGAGTCTTCCACCAATCTTCACACCTCTGTTGTCTTCATACAGTCCTGCTTCTCTGATGATTTGTTCTGCATATAAATTAAAGAGGTAGGGGGAAATTATGCAGCCTTGTCGTACACTTTTGCTAATTTTAAACCATTCTGTTTCTCCTAGTTCTATTTGAACTGTTGCTTCTTGATCAGTGTAAAGGTTGTGCAAGAGAACGATCAGGTGTTCTGGTATACCCATGCTTCTTAATGTGGCCCAGAGTTTCTCATGGTTTACACAGTCAAAAGTCTTGCTGTTTTTATTTATTTTCTCTTATATACCGTGCTATTCTGCATCAGTGCAGTTTACATTGAACAAACTGAAATTACATTGAACAGGGCATTATAACTTGGGAGATAACTATTTACAGGGAACATGGGCTATGGAGGGTTAAGTGGCTTGCCCAAGACCACAAGGAGAACCTGTGGGACTAGAAACCCCAGTCCTTCTGGCCCAAGGTTGCAGTCCTCTAGTGGGATATGAACCCCTGACCTTCCAGCCTGAAGTACCTTGCCCCAACCACTAGGCCACTCCTCCACTCTGCTGTAGTTAATAAAACACATATAGATATCCAATTTTGGTATTCTTTTGTCTTTTCAAGGATCCACCTCAAATCCGCCATGATGTCTCTCGTTCCTCTCCCTTTCCTGAACCTTGCTTGCACTTCAGGTAGTTCTCATTGCAGGTATGGTTGTAGTCTCTGCTGAATGATCTTGAGTAGAATCTTGCTGGCATGTGGGATCAGAGGAACTGTCCTTGCTGGCATGTGGGATCAGAGGGACTGTGAGGTAATTTCCACAATCAGTCGGGTCACCAGTATTGGTACGAACACAGATCTTTTCCAGTCAGTTGGCCATGAATATGCCAGGACCCTTGGACCACCCCATTTGGCACATTGCCTTTCCACAGCAGTAGCAGGACTATGTGCTGCCACTGTCATTGTGGGATCATGATGAACATCACAGATGGTTCTGTGGATGGCGGAATACCCCTTTGTGGAGAGGCTAAAAAGGTTGGGGCTCATCAGCCTGGGGAAGAGACGGTTGAGGGGAGATATAATAGAGGTCTACAGATTATTGACTGGAGTGGAACAAGTAAACCTAGGTCACTTTTTATGCCATCAGACTGTGGACAGACTAGGGAACCTGCAATGCAGCTACAGTGTAACCCATTTGAGTCTTCTAGGTGAAAATATTTTTTCCGTCAATGCATAATCAAACCCTGCAATCCATTACCGGAGAATATGATAAAAGCTGTCAATGTAGCTGGGTTTCAAAAGGTTTGGACGGGTTCCTGGGTAACGGTCCATAAACCATTGCTAAACAGGATCTGAGCTATGCACTGCTTGCCCCATTATAGTTACTGGGATCCTGTGTGTCTTTTGGGGAAACTGCTAGGTACTTGGCATGATGGACCTTGGTCTGACACAGTTTGACATATTTTGTAGTCTTATGTTCCTATGTGCCAACTAGGCAGCTGCCTGGTCCCTCCTGTGCACTAGCAGCCCCCACTGTATGACTTAAGTGCCACCTCCTTTGCCCCCATTTCTACCATCAACATAGTGCCCCTTCATACTTGGGCACTATGCTGTTGCTGCTAATGGAGCACTACTATCACTCTTTTGGGCTCCCTTCTCTGTGCATCACATTGCAGACGTAAAATAGGCTATCTCTCTACTCAAAAAAACACCCTTTCCGCCAGGTTTTGAATTGTGTTAGAGTTCCTGCCATTAAGGTGCCTGCGTTAAGGGAGCAACCCTTGTTGCTGTCCACTCCCTGCCCATTGACCCCACTCTCCGCCCCATGCACGCCCCATGCATGCCTTCTCTCCACCCACCGGCACTTTCCACTGCTGGTGCCGTTAGCATGAGCTAAAGTGCCTTTTTGCATGTGCTAAGTGAAAAAGAAAAATGTATAATTAATGTTTAATTTCTCCATTTTATGTACAATAAGCGAATAAAAATAACTTCACTTGTATTATAATGTTCATCTTAATCATCTGACAAAAGTTTATAGAAATTCAGGACAAGTCATTTCAAAACACCAAAATTCAGGACAAAATTAGGATAAGCTTCCAAAAATCAGTACAATCCTGATAAAATCAAGATGTCTGACAATCCTAATCATGACTTCTTCAGAACTTGGTAGCAAGGTTATAACTGATATTTTAAGTACTCTGTATTAATAGCCCCTTCATTAGGCTCCAAGGAGAAGGTAATTTAAACTTTTAATTCCATGTTTTGAACTTTTAAAGAATATAACTTGCTAAATGAAAAATTTGATAAGAAGAAACATGGCTAAAAAATATTTCAGGCCTGATATTGCAAAGCATTTACATAGTTTACAGAGCTGTAAACCGTGTAAATGCCCCTAAGCAGGATAGTCAGTGGAACTAAAAATGTCGCTACTGTATATGCCCTGATGCTAACTGCCTTAGAGGCGCATAGCCGTTGCAACTCAGTATCGGGCCCATCAAGTCCAATTCAATTTACCTTCCCTACAGAGAACGATTCCCAACAGAAATAGACGACTTAATCAATCCAATGGACTGATTTGTCACCTTTTCTGGTACATATTTCCAACTCTAGGAAGGAGATATAGGTGGGTTGTGACAGTCTAAATTGAACCCTGTGTAGCTAAAGTAAATACCTGGTTACAGAGGTCTCTAACTCAGACTGGGGAAAATATTGACTGTTCAACAGTTTAAAGATTACTGCACACACATGGCCTACATAGGAGAATGGCATGAAAGGAAGTCACTCAGGGACTAGCTTGGCCCACTGTGCAAACTATGTACTCACAAGATGCAACAGCTTTTTTTGCACAGCAAGCCAGCCTGCGGCCTGAGGAATGGCAGAGTCCATCTTCTTCTCTCTCCTGCCTCTCTTCCCTCCCCCTATTGCTGAGCAGAATGGGGAAACACAGTGCTGAGCAGATTTAAGTCTTCAGATCTCTCCCTTCTTCAACTACAGAAGTAGGTGTCACTTAACAGAATAGACCTTCAACTTCATATTTGTGGCATCAGTGTCACGCAACTCATATCCTACAAACAGAATGTTGAAGATCTGTTGGGTTAAATGCCACCCGCTTCTCTAGCCGGAGGAAGGAAGGAGTGGAAGACATGATGATAAGTTTGGTCTGTGCTGTGGTTGTTCACTTTGTTGGGGGATGGGAAGAGGAAGGAGAGCAGGATAAAAGAGTAAAAGTCTGGTTCTATGCTGTCTGCTCTTCCTACTGAGTGGGAAGAATTGCAAGGTCAAGCTGTATAAGGGTAAAGGGACACACAGGATAGAGAGATATGTGGAGCAGGTAATGTCATCAGTTGGTATCAGCTTTCATGGGGATGGGGAGAATGTGGCAGAGCTTTTATGGAAAGGAGGGAAAAATTGTGGGGAGCGCTATGCAATGGATGAAATGGAAGGGGGTATGCCCGGAGCGCTTAACATTTCAAGGGTGGGGGGAGATGTAACCAGGGAGGGTCTTTTGGGGCTGGAGGTGATGCAGGAAGAGCTTTCTGGGGCTTGAGTGGGTGGATGTGGAAGAATTTTCTAAGGGATGGGGATGGGGGCACTGTTCCCTCTAAGCTGTGCGCGTGTGCGCGCGCACACACCTCACCGAGCGAGCGCACATACTTTACAACAGAGCGCACAAAAAATACGGTTCTGATTTTGATAGAAAACAACACAGATGTCTTAAAATTTAAAAGTTGTGATTGTAATTACTAGAAATTTTCCGCTTCATTTAGTAATCGTCTATTTTCATATAATTTGATTAAAATCAATGTGGTGTACATACTGTATTCTGACGTGTGGTCAAATTTTAAAGTATATAACTCCGAGTGTCGTTATGTGGTGCACAAAAATTTAACCTTCCTTCAAAAGCTGCACAGCTGATATTTTATGCGCACACAGCCTACAGAAAATTAGAGGGAACATTGGATGGGGGACAAAGTTTTCTGGGGCTCAGAGAGAGTAGATGTGGGGAAATCCTTCTAGGAATTGGGGAAGGAATGTGTAAAACGTTTTTTTGAGGGTTGTAGGGAGTTAATATAGGAGGAACATTCTAGGCCTTGGGAAAGAGATATGGAGAGACCTTTCCGCAGACTGAGAAGAGAGAAGATTGAAAATGGAATGGAGGCTAGAAAGAAAAGGGACAGAGAATGAAGAAGAGGGATAGAGACCCCAGAATGGAGGAGAAGGGCTGCAGGGAGAAGGAAATAGGATTAAGGACAGAGAGAGAGAGAAGACTAGAGATGAGGGGCAGGGGAAAAGGGAAAGACAATACACTGGATAAAGGAGGGTTAAGAGACAAGGAATGAGGATATAGGAAGAAGGGTGGGGACTGATTATAATGTAATGGGAGAGGAACAAAGAAACCATTATGGAAGAAGGGGGGAAAGACTGAGGAAGGGCATGTAAGAGATGACCTGGATTTGGTAGGGGCAAGGAAATTCAGAATGATAGTTGTAGGAATGGATAGATAGAGGAATATCAAAATCTCCAGGATATAATTCAGCATATAATTGAAGAGGAACAAGAAATGGAGAAGAGAACAGCGGAGAAAGAGGACAGAAAAAAAAAAGGAATGGGGAATGGGGAAAAGGCAGGAAGAAGAAGAATCAAAAGAAGAGACAAAGAGGAAGAGAAGAAAAAAAAGAGAAGCAGGAGAGGAGAGCAGAAAGAAAGGATAGAGGAAGGAAAGGACACTACCAAAGTATCCACTTTGAAAGAAAAATACAGTGAACTAGCTAAAATAAGAAGACAACAGCAAGAAAAAGAAGACAAAAATGGAACAGAGGAAAGACAAGAGAATGAGAAAATACACAGCAGAAAATCAAGTCTGAGGTAACAAAGGTTGGAACCTATTTTATCACCTGATAAACAATATCTTGGGACTCAATTCAAATCTCTCATCTGGACATATTTCCCACAAAAATGTACATGCTGGAAATAGTTGTGTTTCGTTGGCGTATTTGAATTTTTCTGGTGTATAATTCATTCTCTTGTATGCATGGTATACACAACATCCTTGAAGCTTTTGTATTTGGCTTGAAATATTTTGTGTTAACAAAATTATAGGATGTCCTTTTAGGTGTAATTTGATTGGATTACTATAATTTCCAATGGGCAATCCACTGGACAACAACCTCCACCCACACCACCTCAAAATTAAGAACATAAGATATGCCATACTGGATCAACCCAAGGTCCATCAAGCCCAGTATCTTGTTTCCGACAGTGGTCAATCTACAGTAGGTCATAAGTAACTAGCAGTTTCCCCAAAAGACACAGGTTCCACAATGTTTGTATTCGGTCAAGCAGTGATATCCCACGTCCCTTTTAATAATGTTTTATGGAACTTTCCCCAAGGAACTTGTCCAAACCCTTTTTAAATCCAGCTACATAACAGCTTTTACTACATCCTCCGGTAACAAATTCCAGAGTTTGATTGTACGTTGAGTGAAAAAATATTTTCTCTTATTAGTCTTAAAAAGGTTACCTTGAGGTCCTCAGAAATAATCACACCAAGGTCCTTCTCCTGGTCCGTGCACACCAACCTCTCGCCCCCTATTGCGTACATTTCCCTTGGATTTCTGCTTCCCAAGTGCATGACACTTCACTTCTTCGCATTAAATCTTAACTGCCAAGCATTAGACCATTCTTCCATCTTTTGTAGATCTTTCCTCATGTTACCACTCCCTCAAGGGAGTCCACTCTGTTGCAAATTTTTGTGTAATCTGCAAAAAGACAGACTTTTCCATTCAATCCTTCAGCAATATCACTCACAAATGCATTGAACAGTGCTGGGCCCAGGACCGAACCCTGGGGCACCCCGCTAATCACCCTCCTTTCATCCGAGTGAGCTCCATTTATCATCACCTTCTGTCGTCTGTCAGTCAACCAATTTCTGATCCAGTTCACCACTTTGGGACCCATCCCCAAACTACTGAGTTTATTGATAAGCCTCCTATGAGGAACAGTATCAAAGGCTTTGCTGAAATCCAGATAGATGACATCCATCACATGCCCCTGATCTAGTTCTCTGGTCACCCAGTCAAAGAACTCAATTAGATTTGTACCGAAGGACGATCTTGCCAAACAAATCTGATTGAGTTCTTTGACTAGAAGGCAAATAAAAGGTTAGAAATCATAAGGAAAAGAATGGAAAATAAAACAATGGATATTATAATGCCTCTGTATCGTTCCATGGTGCGATTGCACCTTGAAGATTGTGTGCAATTCTGGTCGCCATATCTCAAAAAGGATATAGCAGAATTAGAAAAGGTACAGAGAAGAGCCATCAAAATGGTAAAGGGGATGGAAGGATACCCCTATGAGGAGAGACTTAAAAGGTTAGGGCTTTTCAACCTGAAAAAGAGACGGCTGAGGGGACATAAATCGATTTATACGCCATCAAAAAGTAGAAAGACTAGGGGACATGCAATGAAGCTACAATGTAACTCGTTTAAGACTAATAAGAGAAATTATTTTTTCACTCAACACATAATCAAACTCTTGAATACATTACCGGAGGATGTAGTAAAGGTTGTTGGTGTAGCTGGGTTTAAAAAAGGTTTGGACAAGTTCCTGGAGGTAAGGTCCATAAACCATTACAAGCATTATAGAACCTGTGTGGTTTTTTTGGGAAACTGCTAGATACTTGTGACCTGGATTGGCCACTGTTGGAAATAGGATACTGAGCTTGATGGACGTTAGTCTGACCCAGTATGGCATTTCTTATGTTCTTAATGGCACCCTTCACTAATATTTGTTTGCACAACCCTTTCAATGATGACAGCCTCCAAATGTGTCTTGTAGCCATCTATAAGTTTTGAACATCTGTCTGCTGGTAGTGTCACCCACTCTTCCACTGCGATTTGTTCCATCTTATGAATGTTTCCAGGATTGCTTTTACCAAAGGCAGTTTTCAGCTCTTTCCAAAGGATCTTGATTGGTTTGTGATCAGCACTCATTGCTGGCCAGATTAAAATAGTCCGTTTTTAACTTTTTGACCATTCGTTTGTACTTTTGGATGTACGTTTTGGGTCTGGGTTAGAGGACTCATGACCTTCAACCCAGACCTAGCTTTCTGACACTAGGTAGCACATTTCTCTTGGTATTCCTCTGACTTCATGATTTCTTTAATATGATCCAGGCCTCCATTTCCTGTTGTAGCAAAACAGGCTCACAAATATCATTGATCCTCCACCATATTTAACTGTAGGAAGGGTGTTTTTTCCTTATAAGTTTCCTTTCTTCACCTATAAATGTATCACTGGTCTGCAATGCCAAAGAGCTCACAGAACATTTTCCCAGAAGGATTGTGGATTTTCAAGGTGGGTTTGGGCAAAGATTAGGCATGCCTTTTTATGTCTGTCTTTGAGCAGTGGGATCCTCCTTGGCCTTCATCCATGAAATCCTTCACTGTTTAGTGTGTGGTGTATGGTGCAGGTTGAAACCACCACTCCAGATTGCTCTAGGTCACCCTTAAGCTCTTTGGATGTTGTTTGTGGTGGTTTTCCAACAGTTCGTACTAATCTTCAAAGACTTCTTGTATTAATTTCCTCTTCCCACCATGTCCTGGAAGGTTCTTGACAGTTCCATGAACAGAAAACTTAATAATAACATTGCAAACTCTAGCTATAGGAATCCCAAGGGCTTTGAAGTTTGATGTTTGGTGATAATGGCTTTTCTGATGGTCTCAGGCAGCTCTCTTGTCTTCACCATTGTGAAAATGGAACAGGGAGTAAATGTGGCCATTTTAAACATTAGAGCCATCATTCATTGGTTGATTCAAGTCATGTGAGTATTGACAATTGATCACTGGTGTGTTTAATTTTACTTCAGGGAGGAGCTAGTTATCTGCATTGGAAGGGCAGCACGGAAAATCTTTCGCCAGCCTCGTCATACTTATATTACCCCTCTTCTCAAGTCACTTCATTGGCTCCATATCCATTTCCACATCCAGTTCAAACTTCTCCTGCTGACCTATAAGTGCATTCGCTCTGCAGCTCCTTACTACCTTTCCTCTCTTATCTCTCCCTACACCCCTCATCTGGAACTCCACTCTTCTGGCAAATCACTTCTATCTGTGTTCTTCTCTTCTAATGCTAACTCCAGACTTTGATCCTTTCACCTTGCTGCTCCATTTGCCTGGAACAAACTGTCTGAGTCTGTACATCAGGCACCTCCTCTGACCCTTTTCAAATCCAGGCTGAAAACTCACCTCTTCGCTGCCGCTTTTGGATCTTGACCCACATAATCTCCTTTGTGTTTCCTTACCATTCCCCCTAGATGTATCATAAGAACATAAGAACATACAATATGACATACTGGGTCAGACCAATGTCCATCAAGCCCAATATCCTGTTTCCAACAGTGGCCAATCTAGGTCATACGTACCTAGCAGTATCCCCAAGAGACACAGGTTCCACAATGCTTGTATTGGGTCAAGCATTGATATCCTGGGTCCCTTTTTAATAATGGTTTATGGACCTTTCCTCCAGGAACTTGTCCAAACCTTTTTTAAACCCAGCTACACTAACAGCTCTTACTACATCCTCCGGTAACAAATTCCAGAGTTTGATTACATGTTGAGTGAAAAAAATATTTTCTCTTATTTGTCTTAAATAGTTTATCCTGTAGCTTCATTACATGTCCCCTAGTCTTTCTATATTCTGATAGCATAAACAATCGATCTACGTTTACCCGTTCCACTCCATTCATTAATTTATAGACCTCTATCATATCTCCCCTCAGCCGTCTCTTTTCCAGGTTGAAGAGCACTAACCTTTGAAGCCTCTCTTCATAGGAGTAGCCTTCCATCCCCTTTACCATTTTGGTGGCTCTTCTCTGTACCTTTTCTAATAACGCTATATCCTTTTTAAGATACGGCGACCACAACTGTACACAATATTCAAGGTGCAGTCATACCATGGAACGATACAGAGGCATTATAATATCCTTTGTTTTATTTTCCATTCCTTTCCTTATGATACCTAGCATTCTATTTGCTTTCTTGGCCGCCGCTGCACACTGGGCCAAGGGTTTTAACATGTTATCCACTATGACTCCTAAATCTTTTTCCTGGGTGGTGGTTCCCAATGTGGGATCCAATATCTACAGCTACTTTATTGTCTGTCTTGACTAGATTGTAAGTTCTAATGAGCATGTACTGTATTTTATATGTGTCTGTGCAGCACTGTGTTTGTCTTGTAGCATTATACAAATGTTCAGTAGTAGTAGTAGCAGGAAGAGTGTGGGGAAGTTTCCTGGGTTCCATTTCTTGCCTGTGGAAGTACCTCAGAGATGCCAGAAGCTGGCTGGTGACATCATTTCCAGTCCCGGGGCAATATTTTGAATCTGATAGCCCCAGTTCCCGTCCCATGGTTGTGTGACTGAAAGCGCATGATCAAAGGGATGCACCAGGCTCCTTTGGAACCCTTTCAAAGCCAACGGAGGAGCCAAGAGGAGCAAGAAGTAGTTGGTCATCTTGTATTCCAGGTACTGTTCTCGGCTATCGTCGGTATGGGGAACAGGAGAGCAAAGCTGAATGATGGTTCCAGTGGTGTACAGGTCTCAGACTAGGGGCTGATGGACTCCTTTGTCCTAGTTCAGGGCAAGAGTTTATTGGATTCGGGGTTATCTTTTAAAGTGAGTCAGATTAGTCCAGAGGCTTCCTCTTTAAGCCCAGACTCCTGCTTGCCATCCATCTATCCAGCAGTGAGCCACGGTGCTTCCAGTCTGGCTTCCACCCTGGTTGGAGGTAGTGGTAGGCAAATTGGAGTTAATGGCATCCCTGGGCAGAGCTGCGACACTATAGTATCTGAGGAAGCAGCAGGAGGTTTGTCCCCAGTCTTGCTCTCCACCGAGTTAGGAACAGGAGTGGATAACTCTGGTTTATTAGTCACACCGCTAAAGCCTGTGGTTTTCCCTGGGGCCTTGGGGAGTGACTCTAATATACCTATGACTCACCTGAAGGAAGACACCAACTTAGAGATTTCGTATGTTATGGCCAAGATGGATGCCACCTTATCTGGCTGTCTCTTGCAATTATGTAGGTTTTCTGATGGAACGTGAATAAGTTGGCTTCTCTTGAGGGGGATTTGAGGTCCCAGGAGGGGTTAATTAATGATGCTGGGGCAAAATTCAGGCATTGGAAGGAGCGAACTGTCAGAGGATTGATTTTCTTGAAAATCAATCTAGGAAGAACAACTTAACATTTTTTAAACTTCCCTGAGTGTCCACTGATTGCCCCTGTGTACATGGTCAGGAAGTATTTGAGGGAGGTGTTGAACCTTCCATCTGATAACCTCCCACCCCTGGTTAAAGCATATTACATCTCCCTTCCAGGGAGTGAGAAGCCTTCTCCTTTCGGAGAATGAGATAGTAGCCAGGTAAATCTGACTTCCTTCCTTGAATCCTCCTGGAAGTAGTCACTGAAACAACCATCCTTCTGACTACCTTTGTGTTTGAATTGGACAGAGACTCTTTTAAAATTATATTTCTGAAATATACATGCCAGCTTTCTAGGATCTGTTATACGTCTATTTCCTGATTTTTCATGGTCTACCCAAGCCCATAGGAGGATTTCTTGGCCTTGCAGCTGAGGATGGAGGCTCTTGGGTTTGCTTTAAAATTTCCTTGTAAATGTGTGGTATCTGTGAAGGTTAAAATCTTTGTATTCTTTGACACTAATCAACTGAGTGATTTTGTTACTGCTAGAGGGCCTTGTAGTGGCACCACAGTAATGTGTGTTCAGTTGTTTCTGCTGTATTCAAGCACCTCTAGTATATAGGAGGCTTTATTTCTCTGTTTCCTGTTTTTTTTTTACTAGCAATTTCCTCCCTTATGGTGGTAGGAAGAAGGGGAAGAGGAGTGGCACTGTATGTAAAAAATACTATTAGAGCTTTGGAATTACAGAGCTTAAAAGGGAGAGAGGAGGCATTGTGGGTTAAACTAGAAAGAGGGAAAAAGAAATGCATTTGCATTGGCGTGATATACAGACCTCCCTCACAAGAGGAAGAGGTGGACAGAGAGTTAATTGAAGACATACGCAGCATTGCTAGGAAAGGGGAAGTGCTACTGATAGGGGATTTCAATATGCCAGATGTTGATTGGCACATTCCTGCTGCAGTATCAACTAGAAGTAAAGAGATCCTGGATTCTCTACAGGGAGAACTATTCAGGCAAATAGTAACGGACCCCACACGTGAAGGGGCCATACTGGACTTGGTACTTACCAATGGTGAAAGTGTTTCTGATGTAATAGTGGGAGATCATTTTGCATCCAGTGATCACCAGATGGTGTGGTTCAGTATTATGACTAGCGCTGTTAGAATCCATTCAAAGGTGAGGGTCTTAGACTTTAGGAAGACTAACTTTGCCAAGATGGACCAATACCTCAGGGAGTCGTCAGCAGGATGGGAACAGCTGGGGGATGTAGAAAAACAGTGGGCAAAACTGAAAGGAGATATTTTAAGGTCAACCAACCTTTTTGTTAAAATGGTAAATAAAGGTAAAAGGAAAAGGAGACCGCTATGGCTTTTGAAAAAAGTAGCTGAAAAGGTGAAGAAAAAGAGGGAGGCCTTCATGAAATACAAGAGATCACAGAGAGAGGAACACAGGCATCTATATTTGGAAAAACTTAGAGAAGCTAGCAAAGTAGTCAGGAAAGCAAAGATTCAAAAAGAGGAGGAAACAGCCAATGCAATAAAATGGGGGGATAAGACATTTTTCAGATATGTTAGTCAGAAGAGGAAGGGCAAAAGTGGTATTGTCAGACTCAAGGGTGAATATGTAGAAGCTGATGGGGAGGAATATGTAGAAGCTGATGAGGATAAAGCAGAATTGCTTAACAAATATTTCTGTTCTGTGTTCACAGATGAAGAACCAGGAACAGGACCTCAGAAAACACCCACAAACAGGAACAGAAGCGAGGGACATCTTGAACAATTTTCAGAAGACTGTGTTCGTGAGAAACTAGCTCATCCTAAAGTAGACAAAGCGATGGGACCGAATGGGATACACCCTAGAATACTGAGGGTACTTGGGGACGTTCTAGCAGCTCCACTGACTGACCTTTTCAATGCCTCGCTGGAGTTGGGAGTGGTGCCAAAGGACTGGAGAGAGGCTCATGTGGTGCCTATACACAAAAGCGGAAGTAAGGATGTGGTTGAAAACTATAGGCCGGTTAGTTTAACTTCGGTGGTGAGTAAATTATTGGAAACGCTGCTGAAAGAGAAAATGGTGAGATTTCTGGAGTCCAGCGGATTACAGGATCCGAGGCAGCATGGATTCACCAGAGGCAGGTCTTGTCAGACAAATCTGATTGATTTCTTTGACTGGATGACCAGGGAGTTGGACCGAGGGAGAGCCCTAGATGTAGTATATTTAGATTTCAGTAAAGCCTTTGACACTGTTCCTGACAGGCAACTTTTAAACAAACTGAGCACCCTAGGGATGGACCCTAAAGTTACTGCTTGGGCTAGAAATTGATTGGGTGGGAGGCGACAAAGAGTACAGGTAAATGGAGCTCACTTTGAGGAGAAGAATGTTACCAGTGGTGTGCCCCAGGGATCTGTCCTTGGTCCGATTCTTTTTAACATCTTTGTTAGTGATATGGCGGAAGGGCTGTCGAGTAAGGTTTGCCTCTTTGCAGATGATACCAAAATCTGCAATAGAGTAGACACCCAGGAAGGTATAGATAACATGAGCAGGGATCTAGCTAAGTTTGAAGAATGGTCTAGAATATGGCAGCTGGGATTTAATGTTAAAAAATGTAAGGTCATGCATTTGGGCTGCAGCAATCCAAGGGAGCAATATAGTATAGGGGGTGAAGTATTTTTGTCCACTAAAGAAGAGCGGGACCTAGGCATGGTTGTGTCTGATGATCTTAAAGTAGCTAAACAGGTAGAAAAGGCGACAGCAAAAACTAGAAGGATGCTTGGGTGCATACGGAGAGGAATGGCTAGCAGAAAAAAGGAGGTGATCGTGCCTCTGTATAAGTCTTTGGTGTGACCTCATTTGGAGTATAGTGTGCAATTCTGGAGACCATACCTTCAAAAGGATATAAACAGGATGGAGTCAGTACAGAGGGTGGCTACTAAAATGGTTAGTGGTCTTCATTAAAAAGCATATAAGGACAGACTTATGAATCTTAATATGTACACCTTAAAGGAAAGGCGGGATAGAGGTGATATGATTGAGATGTTTAAATACCTCTGTGGTATAATGTTCGGGGGAAGAGCCTCTTTCAATTGAAATCAAGTTCTGCTATGACGGGACATGGGATGAGGGTGAAGGGGGATAGATTCAGGAGTGATATGCGGAAATATTTCTTTACGGAAAGAGTGGTGGATCCGTGGAATAGTCTCCCAGTGGAGGTGGTCGAGATGAGGACAGTATCTGAATTCAAAAAAGAATGGGACAAACACAGAGGATCTCTAAAAGAAAAAAGGGGACTGTTGTAGTTGTTGATATGGAAGGATAGACTAGTTAGGCCATGTGGTCTTTTTCTGTCGTCATATTTCTATGTTTCTATGTTTCTATTATATCATGTAAGGTTCTTTTTTGTGGTTGTAATTTCTTTGAACTTTGCTGTTTCCTGTTATGTATCCATGTGATATCTATCTTGAAATTGGGATAAATAAATTTTTTTTAAATAATAATAACCCTGGTAGCTCAGCAGCTCTGAACCCCCCACCCACTCAACCAAAAATAATCCTTGGTGGCCCAGCGGCCCCAAACCCCCCAGCCACCCAACCATCCAAAAATAACCCTGGTGGCCCAATGAACCAGCAATCCTGAACCCCCTCCCCCTTCCCAGTACATTTTTATATATATATATTTAACATTTCTTATTTACCGCCTTTCATGATATCAAGGTGGTTTACATTGAACAAACTGAAATTACATTTAACAGGGCATTATAACTTGGAGATAACTATTTTACAGGGAATATGGGCTATGGAGGGTTAAGTGGCTTACCCAAGACCACAAGGACCACATTTACAAATGAGCAGGAGTGCTTCCCATGTGCTCCCGCTCCTGTGCTGCCATCTTGAAAAATGGCAGCTCCTAGCCCCATACGGTGCATCCTAGGATGCACCAGGTAGAGTCAGACTTCCATTTAAGGTATTTTCTACTTCATATGGCAGTCTGATCCCACCCGGTGCATCTCAGGATGCACCGCATGGAACCACATGCTGCCATTTTTCAAGATGGCAGCATAGGAGCAGGAGCACTTGGGCAGTACGCCTGCTCTTTTGTAAAGGTACCAGGAGGGGGGTAGGGGGTTCAGGGCTGCTAGGTCACCAGGGATTATTTTATTTGGGTGGGTGAGGGCATCGGGACCGCTGGGCCACCAGGAATTTGCTTTCTGTTGGGGGCACTGGCTCCCCGACAGTACTTTGATGACCTCGGAGGCTTTCCCTGATGCTTAGATCATCTGAGGGGAAGTTTGACATTTCCCCTCAAATGATCCAGGCATTGGGGAAAGCACCTAATGCCATCAAAATATTGTTGGAGGCACACACTAGATGTTTAAGCCATCTCAAGACCAGGCATAGAGATATTGGCTAAGGCAGGTTGTGAAATCCTCTACGCGTTTCTCTGCATTGGGCGCAGACAATATTAGCATACCATTTTATTATGGTCAGCTTATTTGCCTATAATTTAAATATTCTTGGTGCTATTTTTTTCTTTGCTGTTTACGCACATGACCGCCTCTGTTCTGCATTTGGCTGTGGCAGTAATTATGCTTAAAAGTGGTGTTATCTGTGCTTAAAGGCCATGCCACTTTTCCACATTTGCCCGTATAGTAGTTCAGTTTGTTCTCTTTTTCAACTGGGGGTTACTGGTGTTCCAGAATATTTGCAGTGCTGATTTTCCATAGGTAGGGTTGGTACATTTTGAGTTCTTGATATTGGTGCTGAGTGTCCATTTACAGGGTTTTGTGTTAAAATGCACAATGTCTAGCTGTGGAGAAGTTAGTGGTGGTGTCACTGATGGGAGACTAGAATTTGAAAAGAATGTTGTTCTATGTTGAGATACATCTGATGTTGGGAGCATTTTATTGGTGAGTCTGAGAGTGTTCCTTTTGAATTAATAATTATGCCCTGTCTCACTTGGTTTGTAGTTTGTTGTGCTGTGAGGGCTTGTGTACATCAGTGATGCTGAGAGCTAAGCTATTAGCAGCTTAATAACTGGCAGGGTCTCCCAAAATGGACAGGACTCAGCTGAGCTGCCAGTCCAAGATAAACCACCCATCTGGGCAGCAGCAGAATGACATGGTGTTGGCGGCGGAGGATCACATTTCTATGACAAAGGCAACAACGCGGAAGAAAGGCCTGGCAATCTACCTCTGTATCTTGCCCCAAAAACTCAATGGATAGTCACAACAAAACAAATTGCACTATAGTGCTGGAAGATGAGACCCCCAGGTTGGAAGGCACTCAACGTGCTACTGGGAAGGAGCTGAAGACTTTTCAGAGTAAAGCCAGTATTTATGATATGGTTGGATCAAAGCCCTTGGGACGTCTGAAAGCTGATGTAGCTGCACATGAAATGAGAGTCAGAAGCTGCAAAGAAGTCTTACATATTGGGACATGGAACATACAAAACATGAACCAAAGGAAGTTGGAGGTTGTCAAGAATGAAGTGGAACATGTACAATTCGATCTGTTGGGTGTAAGCAAACTGAAATGGACTGGCATCGGGCACTTTGCATCTGATAATGACATGATCTATTATGCTGGAAATTAAAGACAAAGCAGAAATGGTGTTGCGTTTATAATCAAAAAGAAACTTGCAAGAACTGTAATGAAATACAATGCAATCAGTGAATGCTTAATTTCCATTTGCTAAGAGGAATGCCCATCAACACAATTATAATTCATCCATCAACAGCTGCAAAAAAGGATGAAGTTGATAAGTTCTATGAACAAGTACAAGCTGAAATTGACAGAACATGTAAACAGGATATCCTGATAGTCATGGGTGACTGAAATGCAAAAGTAGGCAACAAAGAAGATGGCAAAGTGGTTGGACTTGGCAACTGAAATGAAGCTGGAGAAAGATTGATAGAATTCTGCAAGACCAATGATCTATTCATCTCAAACACCTTTTTCCAGCAAAACATGTGGCGACTGTACACATGGACTTCACCCAATGGATTGTACAAGAATCAAATTGACTACATCTTTAGAAGTCAATGATGGAAAAGCTCTATAATATCAACACAGACAAAATCTGGAGCTGACTGTGGTGCAGATCGCCAACTGCTAGCATGCGAACTCAAGCTAAAGTTGAAAAAGAGCAAACCATTCATGAAAGTAACAAAATATGACCTTGAGAATATGCCACTGGAATTTAAAGACTGCCTGCAAAATCAATTTGCTGCTTTAGATACAAATGACAGAGCTCCAGAAGAATTATGGAATGACATCAAAAAAGTTGTGTTGGAAGAAAGTGAGAAGTCTCAACAAAAGGTGAAAAAGCAAAAATGGCCAAAATGGATGATCGAAGAAACTGTGAAAATTGCCCAGAAATGCAGATAAGCTAAAGCCAGAGGAAAAAGAGAGGCAATTGCAGAACTCAGAGATTTTCAAAGTACAGCAAGACAAGACAGGGAGAAGAACTACAATGACGCAAGCAAGGAAATAGAGTCAGAAACTATTTGACGAAGAACAAGATCAGCTTTCCTAAAGCTAAAAGAGTTCAAGAAAAAATTTCAGCCTCAAATTGGAATGCTACAAAATTCTCAAGGATCCATGTTGAATGATGCTGTGAAGATCAAGAAAAGGTGGAAAGAGTCATTATATGATAAAGATCAAATGGACCAAGAGTCGTTTCAACCTGTACCTTATGATCAGGAACCATTGGTGATGAAAAAAGAAGTCAAAGCAGCATTGAAAGCCTTATCAAAGAACAAAGCACCAGGCACTGATGGCATTCCCACTGAAGTATTACAGCAATTGGATGCAGCTGTTACCATACTTACAAGGCTCTGCCAGGAAATTTGGAAGGCAAATTCATGGCCAACTGAATGAAAGAGGTCTGTTTTACCAACACTAACGAAAGGTGATCCAACTGATGGTGGAAATTATCACACTGATCCTACATGCCAGCAAGATTTGATTCAAGATTATTCAGCAGAGAATGCAACCATACCTGTAACAAGAAATGCCTGAAGTGCAAGCACAGTTCAGGAAAGGGCAAGAAACGAGAAACATCTTTGTGGATGTGAGATGGATCCTTGAAAAGACAAAAGAACACCAAAAATATATCTATTTGTGTTTTATCAGCTACAGCAAGGCTGTTGACTGTGTAAACCATGAGAAACTCTGGGCCACATTAAGAAGCCTGGGTGTACCAGAATACCTGATTGCTCTCTTGTACAACCTTTACATGATCAAGAAGTAACAGTTCAAACAGAACAAGGAGAAACAGAATAGTTTAACATCAGCATAGGTGTACAACAAGGCTGCATACCTTCCTCCTACCTATTTAATTATTATATGCATAACAATTCATCAGAGAAGCAGGACTGTATGAAGACAACCGAGGTGTGAAGATTGGTGGAAGACTCATCAACAACCTTCGCTATGCTGATGATACCACATTACTGGCTGAAAGTGAAGACGTTCTGAAACATTTGCTTCTCAAGATCAAAGAACATAGTCTTAAAATGGGCCTGCACCTTAATGTAAAGAAGACAAAGATCCTGGCAACTGGCAAAATCAGTAGGTTCATCATTGATGGAGAAGAAATTGAAATAGTTGACAACTTTAACCTACTTGGATCAACTGTCAATAAAGAAACGACAAGCAGTCAAGAAATCTGACAACGCTCTTGGCAGAATAGCTATGAAGGACCTAGACAAGATTCTCAAGAGCAGAGATGTCTCTCTCTATACAAATATTCAACTTGTTTAAGCCATGGTATTTTCAGTAACGCCATATGGATGTGAAAGTTGAATAGTGAAAAAGATAGACAGAAAGAAAATCGATGCCTTTGAATTATGGTGCTGGTGATGAATACTGTGTTTACTGTGGACTGTCTGAAGAACAAACCAGCCAGTACTAGCTTTCTTTAGAAGCTCAGATGACACAACTTTGACTTTCATACTTTGGACACATCATGCGAAGAGAGAGATCGTTAGAGAAAGACATCATGCCTGGGAAGGTAGAAGGTCAATGCAAGAGCGGAAGGCCAGCAATGAGATGGATCAATACAATAACAGCAGTTATGGGTGGCAGCCTGTCAACAATAAGCTGCCTGACTGAAGACCGAACACAGTTTAGGACAACCTTCCAGGGGGTCGCCATGAGTCGACACTGACTCAACGGCACTTAACAACAACATCAGACTGATATTCAAAGGCAATTAGGCGTTTGCTGGAAAATGCATAATTTCCTGTATTTTCAAAAATATACACATAATATCAGGCTTTTAAATTGCAGAATGGCTAGATATTATGGGAGTCCTTCAGTGGCACAAATATTCATGCCACTATTCATCCAAATGCAGTTGTTGGCAAAAGGCTGTCTGTACATACAGCTGAATCATACAGGGAGCCTTAGATGGGGCCGGGGGAGGGCGGATTAAGGGCAGGTCATCTCCCCGGGTGTACAGGGCCTATTCTGAGGTCGGTCCTGAGTGTCTGAGGTCGGCCAAGTAGACGTGGAACTTATTCCACCTCAGAGGTGGAATAAGTCCCCCTGGACGCAGTGTATCGTGGCATCTGGTGGGGACAAAGGTAGGTAGGGGCGCAGGAAGTTCCCCGCAGCCGGACCCTGGCCATGGGAAGCTGGATCGGAGGTCCGGCTGCGGGGAAAGGAACTTGGCTGTTGGGGATCGCGGCTCCTCAATGGAGCTGCGGTGCCATGGCAACAAGATGCCATGGCACGATGGCTCCATTAAGGAGCTTGATTGAGTTAGCTGGGTAGGTGGCTGGATGTCAGGGGTGCCTGAATAGGGGCATGTTCCAGACATTCAGCCACTGTGCTGCAATTGCAGAATGGCTAGATATTATGGGGGTCATTCAGTGGCATGAATAACAGGGATGTATGTCCTGCCTGGACATACATTCCCACTATTCATGCAAATGCAGTTGCCAGCAAAAGGCTCTCTGTACATACAGTCGAGTCATACAGGGAACTGTAGATGGGGGTGGGAGAGGGCGGAGCGAAAGCAGGTCATCTCCCTGAGTGTACAGGGCCTATTCTGAGGTCAACCCTGTACGTCTGTGGTTGGCCAGGTATACAGGGAACTTATTCCACTGGAAGCAGTGTTTCGGTGGTGGCTGGTGGCAATGAAGGTAGGTAGGGGCGCAGGAAATTCCCCACAGCCGGACCATGATCATGGGAGGCCGGATCTGGGGTCCAGCTGCGGATAAGGGAACTTTTCAGTAGCAGCTGAGGATCGAAACTCCTCAATGGAGCTGCGATGCCATGGCAACATGATGCCATAGCACCATGGCTCCATTAAGGACCCTGACTGAGTTAGCTGGGTAAGTGGCTGGATGTCCGAGGTGCCTGAATAGGGGAATGTTCCAGACGTTCGGCCACTGTGCTGCAATTTTGCTCCACAGGGATATCTAGTCTTCACAGGAGCTGAATTGGCTGTGTCTCCCAGCCATCCAGATGTTTGTACATCCAGATGGCCCAGAGACGTACAGAACAGAATGTGTGTCCACCTGTATACTTGTGGGGCATGTTAGGAGAGGACCAAGGGTAAACCAGAAAATTATCCAGATAGTGGCAATATTCAGCCACTATTTAAGTAAGCTGCACATTTAATTTAGGTCTGCAGAATATCAGGCCTAGCCAAAATAGGCAATACAATGATCATGCCATTACTGTCTGTATATGCAGCATGCTATCTGTATGGATAGTGACACACAATACACAGATTAAGTTACATGGGAAGGAGGCATTTAACAAGCCAGTGAGCTGAAAATTTACCCCTGTTTGTGCAGCTTGCACTGAAAGATTGGACCCGGGGGGAGGCGGGGGGGGGGGGAGCCTTGCAAAAGCTAAAATTTGCTCAGGGTGCAACAACTCCTTAAAAAGGATATAGCTTTATTAGAAAAGGTACAGAGAAGGGCCACCAAAATGGTAAAGGGGATGGAAGGATACTCCTATGAAGAAAGGCTAAAAAGGGTAGGGCTCTTTAACCTGGAAAAGAGATGGCTGAGGGGAGATATGATAGAAGTCTATAAATTAATGAACGGAGTGGAACGGGTAAAGTAGATCGATTGTTTACGTCATCAGAATATAGAAAGACTAGGGGTCATGCAATGAAGCTACAGGGTAACCTATTTAAGACTAATAAGAGAAAACATTTTTCACTCAACGTGTAATCAAACTCTGGAATTTGTTAGTGGAGGATGTAGTAAAAGCTGTTAGTGTAGCTGGATTTAAAAAAGGTTTTGACAAGTTCCTGGAGGAAAGGTCCATAAGCCATTATTAAAAGGGACCCAGGATATCACTGCTTGACCCAATACAAGCATTGTGTAACCTGTGTCCTCTGAGGAAACTGCTAGGTACTTATGACCTAGATTGGCCACTGTTGGAAACAGGATACTGGGCTTGATGGACCTTGGTCTGACAGTATGGCATATCTTATGTTCCTATGTTCTTATGTTCTTGAGCCAGCCCTGGATTCACTTCTCCTTTTCCACTTTTACTTTTTGATTTCTTGATATGTCTATGATTATTAGTTGACTGAAATGATCGTGTCTAAGTATTTTCCCTGTTTTGCTGACAAATATTAAAACTCACTACAAATTGGTTTCAAAGAGGAGGAGTCACAACAGACAGATCAGGGACAAGCTCTTCCAAAAGAACCTGGGTTGGTCTTCTTCATACAAAGCATAGTTGACATTTAGAAGGAACTACATAAAGACGAGCTACTGTATATGGCAAGACAAATTTCTACTGGCAAATGAGATCAGAGACTATAAAAAATGCTACATTGCCACTTCACATTTTAAAGAAAGATGCTGCCAAAGAAGCTATGGCAACATTTTCAAATAATTCTCCTGTGTTTAATTAGGCAGTTCTACTATGAAAAAAAGTGAGATTCTGATACATTCTAATTAATTTTAAGGTAAATTCAAAGTGTGTTTGACCCTTTTTTAATTTAGAGCAACTTCTTCACATGACTCCATGACACTTAGAAATGAAAATGAGGAATGAAAGATGATCTCAGGGGTTTTTTTTTTCACATTAAAGTTCTTTGAAGAACTTATTTTTAGAAACTGTGAACACAGTATGCTGTAAACAGGATTTGCAGGTTAAAACAAACAACACTATAATATGAGAGTAGACAAAGCTTTTAGTAGCATTCTTGTCAGCAGTACCCAAGTACACTATGCTAACAGAATTGTCTTAAGCTGAAAGAGCTTCAAATATCATGCAGGAAAGCATCTTTATGCTAAACCTCTATCATCTGACTAACAATACATTAATGTCTAAACAGTAGTGTCCCCTGTGCACATGGGGAGTAATTTTATATCATGATGCCAGGCTGGGAAGGTGCATATGTGGTGCCTATTTCACAAAGGCAGCAATGAAGAATGTCATTTCAAAAGTGGTGGTATGAAGAAGCAGCTGTGGACAACTTGAGAGGAATAATCCTTAATGCAGAAAGTGTGCTTTCAAAACATGATATCATGTAGGGCACAGTGATTAAAAAGTATGGATGCTGTAAATTTAAGCTGAGAAGGCTATATGAAATTTAGTAGAGCTGAGTGACTGAATGAATAATACTGTACCAAATAAAGATTCTTCTAAAAAAAAGGCCATCTGTATGGGAGTACACACTTATTAAAATGTTAAATGTGCATTCATATTATCGGACTTATTTAAAAATCTTTCATGTAAAAATCCCACAAAGAGTAGTTACTCACCTGTAACAGGTATTCTCCAGAAGCAGCAGGAATCAGTCCTCACATATGGGTGACATCGACGTCAATGGAGCTCCCGTGTGGAGCATTTCCCCAGCTTTCTAAGAAAGCCTTTAGGAATACGGCACACATGCACGGTCCCCTTCCCGCCTAAAGGTGTCATCTTGTTCAGTCAGATGACATAGCTAAAAGACAGCACAAAAAGTGTAAAAATGAACTATGTACAACTGCAACTCCCAGGGGAGGAGGGAGGGTTGTGAGGACTGATTCCTGCTGCTCCTGGAGAACACCTGTTACAGGTGAGTAACTACTCTTTCTCCAGGACCAAGCAGGAAGTCAGTCCTCACATATGGGACTCCCCAGCTTCAGGCTACCGGGGACCCAGAGCTGAAAAATGAGCTCCCTCTAGCCGCAGCATCAGAGAGAGGATTTCACTAAAAACATACCCCCCTCCGGTAGCCCAACCAGAGGGCTGGAGGGTAGGAGTTGCCTAAACCTCGAAGAGATTCTGGAGCAATGCCTGACCGAAAGCACTGTCTCTACGGGACTCCCTCTCCAGGCAGTATTGGGCTGCAAAAGTCTGGCTTGAGGACCAAGTTGCAGCCCTACAGATGTCTGCCAATGGTACAGAGCGGAGATGAGCTACTGAGGCAGCCATTGCCCTGACACGGTGGGCCGTGACCCGACCCTGCAAGAGAAGGTCAGCTGCCCTGTAAGCCCAGGTGATAGTCAGCCACCCAGATGGACAAGGTACGCTTGGAGACAGGTAACCCCAAGTTATTAGGGTCAAAAGATACGAAGAGCTGAGTAGCCCTCCTATGCCCCTGCGTACGTTCAAGGTAGAAGGATAAGGCCCTTCTACAGTCCAGGGTATGCAGGACTGTCTCAGCCTGGCTGGCATGGGGCCTAGGGACGAACGTTGGAAGAACCACCTCCTGGTTGAGATGGAAAGAGGAGACAACCTTTGGGAGGAACTTAGGATGAGTCCTAAGGACTACCCTGTTGCTATAGAAGCAAGTGTATGGCCTGTCACAGACCAGGGCTTGAAGCTCACTCACTCGCCTGGCCGAGGTCAGGGCCACTAGGAATAGAGTCTTCCAAGAAAGGAAGCGGAGAAGACATGTAGCCATCGGCTCAAAAGGTGGGCGAGTCAGTTGCTGCAAGACCACATTCAACTCCCACTCAGGGGCCGGTGGATGGAGAGGAGGCTTGAGCAAGAGCAAGCCTCTGAGAAACCTGGACACCAAGGGGTGAACCGACAAAGAGTGTCCCTCCACCAGTGAGTGGTGAGCTGCCAGAGCAGAGAGGTGGACCCGAACAGAATTGGACTTAAGGCCCTGATTGGACAAGTGCAGCAGGTACTGAAGCACTACTGGCACAATGCAGGAGAAAGGATCTTCCTTATGTTGCTGACACCACAAGGAGAACCTTCTCTACTTCAGGGCATAGATTTTCTGGGTGGATTGCTTTCTAGAGGCCAAGACCACCTCTTCCACTTCCTGAAGCAGGCCCCAGGGAGCCAACACTTCTCTTGCAGCCTCCATGCCATCAAATTGAGAGATTTGAGATTGGGGTGCAGAAGGGAACCCTGATCCTGAGAGAGAAGATCAGGTTGCAACCCCAGAGGTAGTGGTGTTTTCACTGCTAGTTGAAGCAGAAGTGGGAACCAGGGCTGCCTCGGCCACCTCGGGACTACCAGAAGTACCAAGGCCTTGTCCCTTAGAATCTTGAACAAGGTTCGGGCCACCAGAGGCATGGGAGGAAACGCATACAGGAGGCCCTGGGATCAAGAAATCAGGAAGGCATCCGCTGCTAACCTCAGGGGATGCGGCTGCCTGGAACAGAACCTGGGTAGCTGCCGGTTCAGGGGACTGGCAAAGAGATCTATGGATGGAAGTCCCCATTTCAGGAAAATTTCTTGAGTCACTAAGGGGTGCAGTTGCCACTCGTGGGGCTGCAGAATCCTGCTCAACCTGTCTGCCAGGAAGTTCTCCTGGCCAGGGAGATAAACAGCCTTGAGAAACATGTTGTGCCTGAGCGCAAAAGAGCAAAGGGTCTGTGCCTCCTGACAAAGGAGCCTGGACCCAGTGCCTCCCTGTTTGTTCACATAGAACATGGCCACTTGATTGTCCGTCTGTACCAGAACAGACTGGTGAGCCAAGGTGTGAGAGAAGGTTTTGAGGGCTAAGCGAATAGCCCGGAGTTCCAGTAGGTTGATCTGTTGTGTGGCCTCCCATGGAGACCACAGGACCTGGGTGCACTTGCCCAAACAATGTGCACCCCAGCCCTGCAAGGAGGCATCGGTCGTCAACACCACTGTGGAGACAGGCACCTGAAAAGGCACCCCCTGTAGTAAGTTGGGGGGTGTAGCCACCACTGTAGGGAGTTCAGGAATGGTTTGGACACCTGTACTTTGTCTGTGAGGCTTCCTGTGGCTTGCTTCCACTGAGTCCTGAGCCACCACTGTGCAGGTCGCAAGTGGAGGCGGGCGTTTGTGGTCACATGCACTGTCGATGCCATGTGGCCTAGGAGCCTCAGACAGAGTCTGGCGGAAACCCTTGGCAGACTTAGAAACTGGTTTGCCAAGTCTATGAGCCTTTGTGCCCTGTCTTCTAGCAAGTAAGCCTTTGCTTGCAGGGAGTCCAGCCGCGCCCCTATGAACTCCAGGTTCTGGGAGGGGAGCAAAGTGGACTTTGCGAAGTTTATGACAAAGCCCAGGTGCTGAAGGAGGGAAACAGTGCGGAGGGTGGCTTGCCTAGCCTCCTGGTAAGTCTGACCCCTGATGAGCCAGTCGTCCAGGTAGGGGAAGACAAAAACACCTTGATTCCTCAAGTAGGCCGCCACCACTGCCAGGCACTTTGTAAAGACCCTTGGGGCAGAGCTTAGGCCAAAGGGCAGTACTCTGTACTGGTAATGGTTTCCTCCCACAATGAACCTGAGGTACTGTCTGTGGTCTGGATGAATGAGGATGTGAGTGTGCGAATCCTTTAGATCTAAGGAGCATAGCCAATCTCCCTGCTGGAGGTAGGGCAGAAGTGTTCCAAGAGTAAGCATCTTGAACTTTTCTTTCACCAAGAACTTGTTTAGAATCCTGAGGTCGAGAATAGGCCTGAGGCCACCGGTTCTCTTTGGTACGAGGAAGTACCTGGAGTAGAAACTGTAACCCTGCAGGCGGGAAGGTACAGGCTCCACCGCCTTGTTCAGGAGCAGACCTTGAAGTTCTTGAAGGAGGAGGTCTATGTGCAGAGGAGGTCGTGGAGGCTCCCCTGGGAAGTAGGGAGGAGGCAACTGCTGGAAATGGAGCATATAGCCCTTGTGGACTATGCTCAATACCCAAGCATCTCCTGTAATGGGTGGCCACCTGTGGGCAAACAGGGCTAGATGACCTCCTGTGCAGGGATGGGGCAGCAGAGATGGAAAGGCTATGCTGTGGGAGTCAAAAAAACCCTCCCTGCTGAGTGGGAGCAGGAGCCGGAGGCTTGGGGGTCTTCTGCCTACAGGGCCCATGTCCCTGCCCCTTGGCCTGCTGACCCTGCTGGGGAGCTGGGGAGGCCTGATACTGAGGGAAAGGTTTGCAGGCAGCTGTCTTCCTCGGGTAAAAGGACTTCTTACCCGAGCCCTTCTTTTTATGAGAAGGGGCAGAGGTTTTTCTGGACAACCTCGTCCTAGTCAGGTGCTCGGTTTCGAGCTCAGCAGCCTTCTCGGCCATGGGCTTGCCAAAAAGGTTTTCACCTCGGCAAGGGACATCGACCAACTTGTCCTGCACCCAGGGCTCGAGGTCCGATAACTGCAGCCATGCCTGGCGTCGGGCCCTGATGCCGGCTGCCGCTACACGGGCCGAAGCCTCGAAGCCATCGTAGGCCGCTCGGGACATGAACATTGAGCATTCCCAGATTCCCGAGGACAAGGTCTTGAACCTCTGCAAAGGTTCCCCGGAGAGGCCAGCAGAGAACCCAGCAATTTCCTTCGCCAGGTCTCGTAAGTACATGCCCATGTACAGCTGGTAGGACTGGACACGGCAAGCAAGCATCGAGCCCTGGAAGCACGTTCTGCTGAGCGCATCCAGGTTCCGGGCCTCCCTGCCGGGAGGCACCGCAAGGTGCATCTTCTGGCTCTTCAGACGATGCATGGCCGATTCCACCACCATGGAATGGTGTGGCAGCTGCACCTTCTGGAAGCCAGGGCTCTTACGGAGTTGACAGATGGAATCGACCCGCTTGCTCAAAAGTGGTGCTGAGGCCGGTGCCTCCCACATCCGGAAGAGGAGCCGTTCCAGCATCGGAGGAACTGGCACAGTAAAGGCCTCCTTCAGAGGAGAGTCATACTGGAGGTCCTCGAGCTCTTCGGCTCGAGGCTCCTCCACGGGGTCCGCGGGAATCGCCAAAGCCTTGGCCATATCTCAGACGAACTCCGAGAACCGGGTGTCCTCTGGGGGGGACCTACTCCGGGGCTCGGACTGCGTTGAGTCCGAAGGGACGCACCGAGTCCAAAAGGTGTCGGGGGACTCCTCGTCCTCCATCTCCCACGTGGACTCATCCGAAGAGGAGTCAGGGGGCTCCGACCGCGCGGGCCTTGGTGGCACCCGCCCCGACGCCAAAGGCACCAGCGTTGACGCCCTCGGTCCCGAGCAGGAGGTCGAGGGTGACCGTGACCGAGGACGACTTCGAGCCTTCATGGTCTCGAGTATCGGCTCGGTCTCCCAGGTCGACTTAGACGTTGATATCCCGGTGGTCGGGGCAGATGCACCAGCGAGGCTGGCTATCAGTACCCGCTGCTGATCCATGAAGGCAGACAGACAATCTGCACTCCAAGACTGTCAGCCTGAGTCCAAGCTCAGGAGACTCAGCAGTTACCGACTCAGGCCCCGGTGGCGACGGGCCCGACGTCAGCTCCCTAGGAGGAGAGTCCTCAAGGACAACAGGACTTACGTGCCTGACGGACTCCGGCTCCATGCAAGGCATCTTGGACGGCTTCTCCTGCTCCAAGGGCCTGGGGCGGCGGTCGGGGGTCTGAGACCTGGCCCCCGAGGAATCAGGGACCTCCTCCAACGCTGCCCTCACGAGCCTTTTTCTTCCTCTTATGCTCCCGATCAGGGGACCCCCTGTCCGAGGAACCCCGGCAGTGCTCGGGGTCAGACTCCCGAGATGTCGAGGCCTCAGACGAGGTCCGGGCCCAGCCAGAGGCAGAGGCAGAAAAAATCCGTTCTTTCTGAAGCTGGTGGCTTCGAAGTGCCTTGATGGACATTTTGCCACATGGGACACAGACCTTAGGATCATGATCCGGTCCCAGGCATCGAAGGCAACAGTCGTGTGTGTCGGTGAGAGACATCAATTTCTTACACCGATCACACTTTTTGAAACCACTGGAAGCCATCGGGGAAAAAAGAACCCCCGTGAGGTCAAAGGACCGGCCTTCCAGGGAAAAGAAAAAAAGGGCGCGAACGCCAGCCACGAAGGGCAAAAACCGGAAAATAGAAGACGGGCTCGATACCGGTGTACCGAACCCGGGAGGAATGGGAACCGGCGTCGAACCGGAGAAGAAGGACGAAGAAATCTCAAGAAAAAAGCCAACTTTTCCGGGTGACACGGAGAGACGTCCGTTGGGCTCCACGGAAAAAGAAAGACTGAACAAGATGGCACCTTTAGGCGGGAAGGGGACCGCGCATGCGTGCAGTATTCCCAAAGGCTTTCTTAGAAAGCTGGGGAAATGCTCCGCACGGGGGCTCCATCGATGTCGATGTCACCCATATGCGAGGACTGACTTCCTGCTTGGTCCTGGAGAAGTTCCAATCTGCAAAATTGTATTTTGGAGACTGGAACTTGTGGGATTTTTACATTAAAGATTTTTTAATGGTTTAAATAAGTCCGATAATATGAATGCACATTTAACATTTTAATAAGTGTGTACTCCCATACAGATGGCCTTTTTTTAGAAGAATCTTTATTTGGTACAGTATTTTTTCTCCTGTACAATGCAGTCAGCGAACGCTTAATCTCTATTCGTCTACGAGGAATGCCTATCAACACAACTATAATTCAAGTATATGCCCTAACAACAGCTGCAGAAGAGAATGAAACTGAAGAGTTCTATGAACAAGTACAAGCTGAAATTGACAGAACATGCAAACAGGATATCCTGATAGTCTTGGGTGATTGGAACGCAAAGATTGGCAACAAAGAAGAAGACAAAGTAGTTGGAAAATATGGACTTGGCAACAGAAATAAAGCTGGAGAAAGACTGATAGAATTCTGCAAGACCAACGATCTATTCATCTCAAACACCTTCTTCCAGCAACACAAGCGGCGACTGTACACATGGACTTCACTCAATGGATTGTATAAAAATCAAATTGACTACATCTGTGCAAGTCAACGATGGAAAAGCTCTATAACATCAACAAAGACAAAACCTGGAGCTGACTGTGGTACAGATCATCAACTACTAGTATGCAAACTCAAGCTAAAGCTGAAAAAGAGCAAACCACTCATGAATGCAGCAAAATATGACCTTGAGAATATACCACTGGAATTTAAAGACTGCCTGCAAAATCGATTTGCTGCTTTAGATACAAATGATAGAGTTCCAGAAGAGTTATGGAATGACATCAAGAAGGTTGTGTTGGAAGAAAGCGAGAAGTCTCTACAAAAGGTAAAAAAGAAAAAACGGCCAAAATGGATGATGGAAGAAACTCTGAAAATTGCCCAGAAATGCAGAGAAGCTAAAGCCAGAGGAGAAAGAAGGACAATCACAGAACTCAACAGAGATTTCCAACGTGCAGCAAGACAGGACAAGGAAAAGTACTACAATGACGCATGCAAGGAAATAGAAGCAGAAGCTATTAGAGGAAGAACAAGATCAGCTTTCCTAAAGCTATGAGAGTTAAAGAAAAAGTTCCAGCCTCGAATTGGAATGTTACAAGATGCTCAAGGTTCAATGTTGAATGATGCCGTCAAGAAAAGATGGAAGGAATATACAGAGTTTTTATATGATAAAGATCAAGTGGACCAACAGCCGTTTCAACCTGTACCTTATGATCTGGAACCATTGGTGATGAAAGAAGAAGTTGAAGCAGCATTGAAAGCCTTATCAAAGAACAAAGCACCAGGCATTGATTGCATTCCCATAGAAATATTACAGCAATCTGATGCAGCTGTTACCGTACTTACAAGGCTCTGCCAAGAAATATGGAAGACAGCATCATGGCCAACTGACTGGAAAAGATCTGTGTTTATACCAATACTAAAGAAAGGTGATCCAACTGACTGTGGAAATTATCGCACAATCGCTCTGATCCCACATGCCAGCAAGATTCTACTGAAGATTATTCAAAAGAGACTACAATCATACCTGGAACAAGAACTACCTGAAGTGCAAGCAGGGTTCAGAAAAGGGGAGGAACGAGAGACATCATGGCGGATGTGAGATGGATCCTTGAAAAGACTAAAGAATACCAAAAGGATATCTATTTGTGCTTTATCGACTATAGCAAAGCTTTTGACTGTGTAAACCATGAGAAACTCTGGGCCACATTAAGAAGCATGGGTATACCAGAACACCTGACCGTTCTCTTGCACAATCTGTACTTTGATCAAGAAGCAACAGTTCGAACGGCACAAGGAGAAACAGAATGGTTTAAAATAAGCAAAGGTGTAAGACAAGGCTGCATACTTTCCCCCTACCTGTTTAATTTATATGCAGAACAAATCATCAGAGAAGCAGGATTGTATGAAGACAACAGAGGTGTGAAGATTGGTGGAAGACTCAAACAACCTTCGCTATGCTGATGATACCACATTACTGGCAGAAAGTGAAGATGATCTGAAACATTTGCTTCTCACAATCAAAGAACATAGTCTCAAAATGGGCCTGCACCTTAATGTAAAGAAGACAAAGATCATGACAACTGGCATAATCAACAGGTTCATCGTCGAAGGAGAAGAAATTGAAATCGTGAATAACTTTAACCTACTTGGATCAACTATCAACAAGCAGTCAAGAAATCAGACGACGCATTGCTCTTGGCAGAATGGCTATGAAAGACCTAGATAAGATTTTCAAGAGCAGAGATGTCTCTCTCCATACAAAGATTTGACTTGTTCAAGCCATGGTATTTTCAATAACATCATATGGATGTGAAAGCTGGACAGTGAAAAAGATAGACAGGAAGAAAATTGATGCCTTTGAATTATGGTGCTGGCGGCGAATACTGTGTATACCATGGACTGCCCGAAGAACAAACCAGTCTGTACTAGAGGAGATCAAACCTAAGCTTTCTTTAGAAGCTCAGATGACAAGACTTCGACTTTCATACTTTGGACACATCATGCGGAGAGAGAGATCATTAGAGAAAGACATCATGCTTGGCAAGATAGAAGGTCAACGCAAAAGAGGAAGGCCAGCAATGAGATGGATCGATACAATAACAGCAGCTACAGGTACCAGTCTGTCAACAATGAGCCGCCTGACTGAAGACTGAACACAATTTAGGATAGCTATCCAGAGGGTCGCCATGAGTCGACTCCGACTCGATGGCACTTAACAACAACAACAACATTTAGATCATGTATGATATATGTATTTTGCAAAGGTAATATATGCACCTGTGTGCCTTTATTAAGCTCCCAAGCGAATTTTTATTTATTTATTTTATTTTATTTATTTATTTATACAGTTCTTCTATACAGCCCCTTCCAGAGATCTGGGGTGGTTTACAATTAACAATTAAACAACGTTTACATGGAACAGTGGTATTAACTATTTACAGAAAACATATCATACAAAACAATAGTATGTGTAAATGTACTATTTACATATGTACAGGAGTCAGCTATTTCTTCTGAAATGAGTAAACTTATGGGGAAGTTACTTCTTTTTAGATGAGCAGAAGGGAAAGGCTTTGGGGTTATTTTGGGGTTGTTTATGTGTGGAGGGGTTAGTGGGTTGTTTATGTGTTTGTTCGTGAGGGGGGGGGGGGTTCAGTTAGGTTTCCAAAATGTTCTGTGAATAGGAACGTTTTGAGTCCTTTTCTAAATAGTTGTAGGTCTTTTGTCATGCGGATAGCTAGTGGTAACTCATTCCAGAGGATGGGAGCAGTAAATGAGAAGATGGACCTTTGTGCATATATGAGGATGTGGAAATTAACATATACATATTTATTTTATGACATACATAGATAGGTACCAGTCCCAACCCTACTCTATCCATTCTCTGCCTTTGGTATGCCCACACATATATAACATAAAAGAAGGCACTATATTTTAGGAACAATTACTTTTGTGTATGTATACACTGGGGCAATCTTATAAGCTATTTTACATGCTCAAGAGCAAGTATAATATTTGCATATAATATTCACAAGTATGCATATAACATAGCATGATTTTGGGGCTATTAGTACATTAGGTGCAACACCTTAGTGCCCTTTAGTAAAAGATCCCCCAAATCAGTTTTCCTATTAAAATGACTATGTAGATTTAGGGGTCTATATATAAAAGTTAGCTTAATATAGAGCACAAATGCACGTTGTATTGATGTTAATGTCCAGCACTTGTTACTTAGTTGTTGTGAAGCAAATATACATAATAAGGCAGATGAAAAGAAAATTTGAGAAGATTGCAATGAAGCAAAATCCAGTAACAAAATCTTTTTTTTTTTAAGAACTTGCAACTAGTGTCTGATGGTGGGTGCAAATCTCATCTCTGGTTATGGGATTCTTTTGAATGTAATCAAGTAGCTGGTGTAGTGGACTGAACTTAAGGTTATTTTTCTTCCAAAAGAAGTAGTGATGCCAATTTATTTCTTTTCACAAAAGAAAACAGAACATGAACGTACTTCACAACACAGGCTCCACAATAAAAAAGCATCAAGCAGAAGACTTTACAGTACTAAAGCAAAGTAGCTCTTTCCTCTGGCTATCCTGTAAAGTTTATTCATTTAAAACAGCAGTTACTCAATTCTGAGGATTGGGTTATTAATTACTTGCTCCCATATTCCTCCAAGTGGCTCTTACATTTGACTGGTAATTGGGGCTAGGAATACCAGAATTTTACTTTCTGTCCCCCATAAGACTAATTAGAAACCTCCTCAACAGGTAGTGCAGACCTCTTAGATGAATTCATCACCAACATCCCTTCATTAACTTTTTGGGATTCTCAGGGTCAAGTTTACTAGACTATGTTAGCCTTTTGCAGATATCGCAGTGTGATAGCTGCAAAATGCCCACAGGTCAGGCCAAAACCTCCATGGTATTTGCATGGGGCACTCCCAGCTCTTTCCCTGCAGATACCACAGAGGTTTTGAATTTACAGCGGAGACCCGTGATACCTGCATACCGATAAAGGTATAGCCGGCCCCCACGGTAAATCAATGGGGAGGACAGGTAGTGATCGGGTGCACAGAGATCTCACAAGCTTTGTGCCTTGATCATACCGTGGTCCCTCCATGCCTCAATTATCCCACCCCTTAAACAATGTTGTCTCTGCCACAGATTTAAAGATCCACTGCACCAACAATATCTAAAGAAGTGCCCGCCCCCCCCCCCCTCCAGCAATGATTCCCCATCAGGAGCTGTCCGGGGGCATTGGTAAACCCCCTGCCAACTCCACTATCTCAGCTAGCTAGTCAGGGTCAGAAAGGGTCCTCCCCTTCCCTACCCCTTAAAAAATCTCAGTTACCCAGTTTGGGTTCCTCCACTCCTCCCTCCCTTCTGTACAATGAAACACAGCTAGCCAGTTGGCTTGGGGGGACCTGACCTCCGCCAGTCCCTTCAATCCCTGGTGGTTCGGTGATGACTGGGGGCAGGAGCAATCCTCCCCGCTCCTACCCCTGTTGTCAGGCCTTGCAAAATGTCCACAATCATGTGGTGCTGCCCTCTAACCTCACACTAGGGGGCAGATTTGCAAGATCACAGCCATATTTGTGAGTACCATTGAGGGGGGCACAAGTGGTCCTTTGCTCCTGCCCTACTCAATGGTACTCACAAATATGACTGAGATCTCATGGTGCAGCTCCCAAGCGTGAGGCTAGAGGACAGCACCACATGATCACGGCCATTTTGTAAGGACCAATTACAAGGGCAGAAGTGGAGTGGCTGCTCCTGCCCCTTGTCACTACTGGACCACTAGTGATTGAAAGTAGGGATCAGGGGGTTGGGTGGGGATGCCTGGGAAGGCCTGGGGGCCCCCAAGCCAAATGTTTTGGAAGGAAGGGAGGGAGGGGGGAGGAAGCCTGACTAGCTGGCCATGGTTTTTTAAGGGGTTGGGAAAAGGGCACCTTTTCTGACCTTGACTGGCTAGCCGGGATAATGGAATTGGTAGGGGGTGCACCGATCCCCCACCAGACAACTCACAATAAGGATTGGGAGCTGTTCAAGAGGATCAGTGCTAAAGGGGGGGGGGGGGAGGCAGCAATTCTTTAGATATTGTTGGTGCCACAGATTATTAGCTCCATGGCACAGACAATATTGTTTAATGGGGAGGATGATGGGGGCAAGGGGGGCTGCTTGGCTGCATGGCAGACAGCCACTGCCAAATGTCAATGGCTGTGATGCTTGCCACCATGGTTCACCAGCAGATAATGCCATCTCTTAGGGTTATGTTTACTAAACGGCACTAACGGCGCAGCTGTGACGTTATCGCGCGATACGTGATGTTATCGCGCGATAATGGTGCATTACCATACGATAACATCATGTATCGCGCTAAAATGTCTCCTGCGGCAGTAAGGTGCGCTGAGGGTGGAGTAAGGCTCCCCAGAGGGTGGAGTAAGGCTCCCCAGGGGTGGAGAGAAGGGGTCAATGGGCGGAGAGTGGGCGGGGAGAGGCTCCAGGCACACTATCGCTGTGAAATGAAGGTCTGAAAAATAGCGCGAGTGAAAACCTGGCATTAGAGGCAAAAGTGAAGGAGAGAGAAACCATTTCAGTCAGCAATGTACAGCAAAGGCAGGGAAACCCAGAAAAGTGATAGTATTGATACATGTGCAGGAACCAAAAAGGCAAATAAACATATAAAATGACCAAAACCACATTTGAAATCCCAATAACCAAGCTGGCCAATAGTAATATTAATGATAAACATAAAGCAACACTACTGATAAAGCGTAAAAAGGAAGATATCATGTTTGAAAGGGTCTATGCTCTGTCCCCCTACAAAGTGAATGATCCCACATTGAAATAGCGGTGATCAGGGTTTTTGCCGTTTATATTGGGCAGGTTTGTTAGGGCGTGCACATGTGCAGCAACAGCAGAGTGGGCATGTAGAAAAGGGCAACTGTACTGATGCTGTAAATGGGATACAGGGGGCTGCAGGCGGCACATGCTGTGGTCCAGCTGGGTCTCAGTGCGGACTAGGCAGACTGACTAGGTGGCACATAGGAATGCTGAAACTGTAAAGCAGCAAGACAGCAACTGACGAGGGACCAACATGGGCATGAGTGTGTGTCCCACAGTGTCACAGGGGATATTACCCAGCAGGTACCCCCAGGGTACATAACATTGGCAGGGGGTGCCGGGGGGAAGCGCGCATGTCCATGTAGGCACCCCTACCTGAGAACCCACACCCTAGGCATCTGCCTACTGGCACACTGGATGGCCTGGGACTGTGCACCACCGGCATAAGGGCATGTCAGCATGGTGGCGGAGGGGTGCTGGAGGCAGAGGGGTGCTGGTAGCGGAGGGGGCAGTGGCATCTGCTCACAGCAGACCACAGCCAAGCCCCATTTAGGTGGGTGCCATGCACTGCAACAGGGAATGATCTGCCCCTGTGGCAATAGTTTGGTGCAGTACACACAGCCAGTGTGTTCAGGGGCAGAAAGTCACAAGTTCAAGTCCCAGCTGTGGCTCCTGCCAACCTTGTCCCCATATTCTACCCAGTACTAAACCATGGTAATAAAGACAGAACCTTTATTGCAGATAAATTAAACATGCCTGAAACGCCTATATTTTACCCTACAGAGCACAGACACCATAAACATGTGCAATCCCTAGAGCAGAGTTTCCCAACTGCAGTCCTGGAGGGCCAAACACCATTCAGGTTTCATGCTGTCCCTAATAAATATGCCTGTGCTGTATTTGTATGCGCCACCCCCACTGTATGCAAATGTATCTCATTCACATTCATTAGGGACAGCATGAAAACCTGAACAGTGTTTGGCCCACCATGACCGGAGTTGGGAAACTCAGCCCTAGAGCAGAGGCCGACAGCGGTACAAACACCCACACCCACAGGCTCCACTATCCAACGCCTCGTGGAGAGTCAGGCTGTCGGGTCCTGCACGGAGCAGCATCTCCAAATACTGGCACCTGCATACCTTAGCAATGCCGTCCTAAACTTGGGATCACGTTCCACATATATCAAAAGGTTGCTATGATGCAATGGCTGGGACATTGTAGTGCCCGACCACCACCTGCACGGACAGGGCCACCACAGCATGTCATGCTGGGGGGGGGGGGGTTGTCACTCTCACCCTAACTGAGCAGTGACCCTGGCATGGCTAGGTTCCCCCATAGTGCTATATAGCATTTTTTTTTTAGTGATATCTATGAGTTTCTTTTTCTGGGGCCCAGTCACTGACTTACTTGCTTGGTGTGTGTGCTTACATCCCATTTTTGGGTGCACGCAGTTTTTCCAGGAACATGCACTATGTACTAGCTAGCAGACTGTCTGCCATTAGCATGTGTATGGCTGGAACACCTTGCAGGGTGGAGACTGACTGTGCCCTCTGCTGGTGAATGTCAGATATTGGTGGGGGGCAGCTGTGCTTTTCCAGGGCTACTGCTGTCTGCCAGTGCCTTATGTGATGTGTACAGATCTGCATTGACTGCCCTATAGGGGTGCCTATTCCCTAGCAATACTGGGGTTGTTGGTCCCTTCTACTGGCACCATTGCAGAAATGTAGAATATGGATCTGTTGGTGGGAGATCCTGTCCCCCACCCTGACCCACAGAGGGCGGGTTGGGTGGTGCTACATAATCCGCTTTTGAGTCCAAACACCACCCTTCTCTTATAACATGTGACCATGGCAACCGCACAGGATATGCACTATTCTGGGTGCATCATAGTCCACAAGGGCTAGATGTGACTGGGAAATACAGATGGACACAGGTGTATTCTAGGTGCGTCTGCAAAGACTACCAATCACACACTGGCACTGATAGGGTCCTGCAGCATAGCCTGTCTCAGCCAAACCAGGTGCTGCGTACCTGGTGCTGAGCACCCCACCTCACCCTCAGGGTGAGCACAGGAACTGCACAATGTCACGGTCTGTAGCTACTCTGTGCCATCAACACACACAGTCAGTTCCCCCTACCAGGCTGGGGTGCTATAAAGGCACATACCCCATCTGGTGATCAGATGTAGGCTGCTGATCTGCATGTGCAGTGCATCATCGGTATGGATGGGTTTACCCTATCCTGGTAACCACAGTAAACAGTTTGTGTGGTGACCTGCAGTCTTTCTGTAGCCAGCCAGCAGTGTGCTAGATGCTATAGAGATGTAGCCCACTGGTTACTTCAATGACTGTGAAGGCAGAGGTCATGGGTTTGATCCCACAGTGGTGTTATTTGATGAGGCTGTCTGAGGCTTTTCCTTTTAATTTAGATCAGTGCTGCCAGAAAAAACACCCTCATAGTGCCTTAACCTAAGGTGCCTCATAAGGCGCCCTATAAAGCGCCCTATAGGGCACATTATAAGGTGCCTTGGTGGACAGGGCACTTTATAATGTGCCCTATGGAGTACCTTATAGGGCGCCTTATGCGGCACCTTAGGTTACGGCACTGTGAGAGTGTTTTTGCTGGCAGCACTGATTTAAATTAAAAGGAAATGCCTCAGACAGTCTTCTTATATAACACCACTGCAGGACTGAACCCATGATCTCTGCCTCCACTGTCATTGCACTAACCAGTGGGCTATGTCTTTATAGCTTCTGACACTGCGCTGGCATGAACTTAGGGTTAACGCGCGTTAACGTGCCATGGCGCCCACTATCGCGCGATACAGATTCTTGCTACCTTGCCACCGGAACGCCCACTACGTTCTATGGCATTCATCACATTAACGCTGCAACTAGCGCCGGTAACATTAAGATGGTTTAGTAAACATACCCCTAAGTTTCAGTGCAGGTTTTTACATTGGGAAGAATTACATATTTAACCGTTTGCATGTGATTTGCATGCCTACTGTGCTATGCAGTGGTTTTTCTCAGAATTTTCCTACACAAGAAGACTTTCTAAATTGGAAGTAAGACCAGCCTTGGAAAATCTCAAGTAAATCTCTGCACAAAAGCATAGTGCAGTTTACTGCATCATCTGTGAGACAGAAGCAGGACTGACAAAATAAAGTTGTGGTCAACATTACTGGCACCCTTGCAGTTCAACACTTTAATATCCAACATCTCCTAAAAAAAAGTAGCCAGTGAAATGGCTTTGGACTATATATCCATTGATATTTGATACATAAAAGAATCAAATAAAACAAGACCAATTAAAAAAGGAAACATTAAGAAATAGTATAAAAATTGAATATTTCCAGGATTTAATTATTGGGTAGTGGGTAATTGTTGCACTCACCTTGGTTTGATCTCTGCTGTAGATGAGTACTGAGGCAGCTGAGTGAAAGACCACTAGCAAAACTCAAGCTGACATTTTTTATTTCACGTCCAGTGTCCTATGGGTTGGCATGTAGAGGCTTCATGACAATTATCAGCTAAGTGGTTTTTGCTTTTAAATGCATTTCAAAATTTTAAAAACGCTTAGTTTGGGCCAATGAACAATATGTGTGGGGGCTTGTGAACCCGTGCTTATAATGACACCACTATAATATTAAGTGGGAGTCAGGTGCCCTCATCTGAAGCCTTTCTATATCCCTCACATGCTAAACCGTAGTTGTATGGTGTTCCCAGCCTGTTTTGGGAACACCATTTAACAACTGTTACAATACAGAGATTTGTGGGTACATTTAAAAATGTTTGAATTCTCATAGCGATCCCATTGGTTTTGGTTATTTAAGACATTATTATTGGCATCCTTATAAACAATTTAAATCATTTTGAACAGGAGAAACACATTCCCATTGCAGTAAAATTAGACGCATCTGTGATCAATTGTCAGTACTCACATGACTTGAATCAACTAATGAATGATGGATAGCTCTAATGTTTAAAATAGTCACATTCACTCCCTATTCCATTTTCACAATGATGAAGACAAGAGAGCTGCCTGAGACCCTCAGAAAAGTCATTATTATTAAACATCAAACTTCAAAAGGGTACAAGGCCATCTCCAAAGACCTTGGGATTCCTGTGTCTACAGTTCATAATGTTATTAAGAAGTTTTCTTCTCATGAAACTGTCAAGAACCTCTCAGGGCATAGTGGGAAGAGGAAAATTAATCCAAGAAGTCTTCAAAAGTTAGTGTGAACTGTTGGGAAAACACCATGTACAACATCCAAAGAGCTTAAGGCTGACCTGGAGCAATCTGGGGTGGTGATGTACCATATGCCACGCACTAAAAAAAGAAAGACTTTCAAGGGTGAAAGCAAAGGAGGACCCCATTGCTCAAAGACAGAAATGAAAAGGTGTGCCTGATCTTTGCCAAAACCCACCTTGAGAAATCACAATCCTTCTGGAAAAATGTTCTGTGGACAGATGAAACCAAACTTGAGCTCTTTAGAAATGCAGACCAGCGATACATTTACAGGTGAAGAAATGAAGCTTATAAGGAAAAAAACACCTTTCCTACAGTTAAATAAGGTGGAGGTTCCATAATGTGGGGCTGGAGGCCTGGAACATATTAGCGGAATCATGAAGTCAGAGGACTACCAAGGTATTTTGGAGAGAAATGTGCTATTTAGTGTCAGAAAGTGAAGTCTGGGTCGAAGGTCATGGGTCCTCCAGCAGTACAATAACACAAAACATACATCCAAAAGTACAAAAGAATGGTTAAAAAGGAAAAAATGCACTGTTTTAAAATGGCCAGCAATGAGACCTGATCTCAGTTCAATCGAGAACCTTTGGAAAGAGATGAAATCTGCCATTGGTAAAAGGAATCCTCGAAACATTCATGAGCTGGAACAAATCTCAGTTGAAGCATGGGAGAAACTACCAGCAGACAGATGTATGAAACTTATAGATGGCTACAAGAAACATCACTGCCAAGAGTTGTGCAAATATTAGCAAAAGGTGCCATTAATCCTGTCCAAGTCATATTTTGTTTTTTTCTCAGAAATTACTATTTCTTTTAGTTTGTTGTATTCCTTTGAACATACTATTAAAATAGCATGATGACATACAGTTGGAATACTTCCAATTATTTCTCAAGATACCACTACTACTACTATTGATCATTTATATAGTATTACAAGGCATACGCAGCGCTGTACAGATACATGTAAAAAGACGGTCCCTACTTGTCAGAGCTTACAATCTAGTCAAGACAGACAACACAACAGCTATGGACAAGGATACAACTAGGGAAGGGTAAGGAAACACATGGGAGATTAAACAGATCAGGATCCAAAAGCACTATCAAAGAGGTTTTAGCGTGAATTTGAACAGGGGCAGAGATGAGCCTGATGCACAGACTCAGGTAGTTTGTTCCAGGCATAAGGAGCAGCAAGGTGAAAGGATCGAAGTCTGGAGTGGGCAGTGGAAGAAAAGGGCATAGAGAGAAGCGATCCACCAGAAGAGCGGAGTTCACAAAGAGGGGTATAGGGAGAGATGAGAGGGGAAAGGTAGTGAGGAGCAGCAGAATGAGTGCATTTAGAGGTCAGAAGGAGAAGTTTGATCTCGATATGGAAACAGACAGGGAGCCAATGAAGTGACTTGAGAAAAGGGGTTATATGTGCATATCGGGGCTGGCAGAAGATTAACTGCATAGCTGAGTTTTGAATAGATTGAAGAT
Organism: Ichthyophis bannanicus; assembly: GCA_033557465.1. NCBI lineage: Eukaryota > Metazoa > Chordata > Amphibia > Gymnophiona > Ichthyophiidae > Ichthyophis > Ichthyophis bannanicus. The sequence goes on along the minus strand of CM066036.1, from coordinate 749,677,835 downwards.
ATTGTACACAACATACCTAAAATACAAGGGTTTCAATAATGTTGACCACAACTGTAGAAACCACAAAAATTCTTTCATAAACTTTTATTCCAGAAAATAAATATGAGGCAGTAGTGTTTAGTTTTAAGTGATTTGTTTGATTGTCCACTAAAGACTATAGAAGGGGAACAATAAAAGGAAATCTAAGAGGACATATGATATTACAATTAGTGATCAAATTATAACAGAACAACTCTTCTCTCTATAATTCTCTTTTCCAACCTCATCATTCACCTCATAGCAGCTTGAGAGACGCTTTTATATTTCTCATAAATGGGTTTAGAGGACCCTAGTGCACACATGTACATATTTAAAAAGCGTGCAATTTGCACATGCAAATTAACAAAAGAAAATTAATGTGCCTGGGTTGAGGCAACAGTAGGGGTGTACACAGAAAATGTTTCATTTTATTTTATTATTTGACATTTCTGTTATTTCATTTGTTTCATTTTCCATGTTAGTTCATTTATTTATTTCTGTCATTAACTTTGTTTTCCATTAAGGTTAATGGATGAAGCAAGTCTTTCTATTTTTAACACTAAAATTGAGATCGTCCATCTAATATTTATAAAACTAGTAGGCAGCAGCAACAGCAGCAGTAGAGGTAACAGCACCCCACAACACCACGAGCGGCACAAATTGGCTGAATATTGGCAGAGATATCTCATAGTACAGTGAGAAGGACCAAGTGGCCAAACAGTGCCAAGGCTGCCCCATGGCACAGTAGGAAGGGTTAAATGTTGAATCCTGGTATGACTACCCCAAAGCACTGAAAGAGGAGCAAAAGAGCATCAAATTGGTATTAACACCCCAGTACATCAAAGCAGCCCCAAAAGTGGCATAAGCAGCCCCAAGGCACAATGAGAGGGCAAAAGCAGCTCCAAAAATGACACCAACACCACAGGTACCCTTAAAGTAAAAAAACTGTCTCAACAGTAGCAAGAACATCCTAGGTACCATGAGTGGGACAAATCAACACTAATGATGGCACTTAGATTCCACAGCACCATGACAGGTTCAAAAGAGTTCCAACAGTAGCTGAAATGAAGGGTAGAGCAACACAAATAATAGCATAAAAATCCAAAGGTACCAAAAGAGAAGCAAAGTGGCACAAACAGATGTATTAACAGCCCAAGGTAGCACAAGAGGGGCAAGGCATCAGGAGCAGTGGTATTTACTGGAACACTGCTATATTGGTCCTTTAAAAAGGTATCACTACCTCCTAAGACTAATTTTATATACCAAGAAAGTAAGTAAGCACAACTTGAATTCCCTCCCATCTAGTGGGTGCAGGAAATATGGCATACAGAAGACTGCCTCTTCAGTGCTACAGAGGTCAGGGTCCCAAGTCCTTTAACTGATATTCATATCTTGGGTGCTGTTATACCTATCTATGACTCAACAGGACCAAGCCTTCTCAAACCCTAGTAGGATTGTTTGCGAATGCAGATTAAAATGGATTAAAAGGCTAGATGTCAATAAGATTAATAGTAAGTCTAAAGTAGTGGAGTTATAGAAAGTAATGAGAGGCAGGGGGCAAAAAAACAGAAGCACAATCATTAACATCCCAAACAGTCCCAAATGGGGCAAGGAAAACCAACAGCTGTGGCTGGTCTTCCATAGCAATCATTTTCCTGTGTACCATGGAGGTCCATAGCAGACTTGGAGCCCAATATTGAGGTGGGAAGGCTATGCGCCACGGTGGCACATAGCCTACCTGCTGACCCCCCTAACTTGGATATTCACTTCTGTGCTGGCAAAAGTGAATATCTGGGTTAGCCCAGACGCCTTGGCAGCCAGAGGCTACACAGGTAGCAGCGATTTTCGTTGCTACCCGCATAGCCTCTGCATCTTAAATATAGGCGAGGTTTTTTCTCGCCTATCTTTAAGGCACAGAGGGCTAAGCAGGTAGCAATGAAAATCGCTGCTACCCATGTAGCCCCTTCCTCTGCCCCCGCTCCACCCCGGAACACCCCTAACATGCCCCGATGCTATGCGGATAGCATCAGGGAGCGTTAGGGACTTAGCCGGGGTATTTTAGGGGCACTACCCATGTAGGTGCCCTTCGAATATCCCGGATAAGGCCCTTACACAGGTAACTAAGGAAGTTACCTGTGTAAGAGCCTTTGAATATCGGGCCCTTGATATATAAATCAATTGCTGGAGATGGTTATAGGCCTAATACATCTAGTAAGTATGAGATAATAGAATAAACTATGCCTTTTTTTAAATAAAATTTGCAAATTATACATTTCCACTTTCAAAAGGAAAAACATCATACAATCCACATAAGAAAATGATCACATTAAATCAGATCAAGAGAAAAGATGTTCAAGCCCACATCTCGGGGAATTTACACCATCAAAAAATAACCCACATAAATAAAAGACAATTAGGAACAATAATGTACCATATTTAGGAGGATTTCTATACTTCCAACCAACACAGCCCAACCCTACTTCTGCCTATCAGTCAAAAACCTTTCTAAATGGGAAACATCAAGGAAAACATAGGACTGTCCCTGTAAGGTAATAAGACATTTACAAGGAAATCATAAACAAAACGTCGCACCCAGGGAAAGAACTCTCTGCCTCAAAGCAAGAAACTGTTTCCGACATGCTTGAGTTGATCTAGTCACATTAGGAAATACATTTATTTTTTGACCACAAAAGGGAACATCCTTATACTTAAAATATAACTTCAAGATTTTTACCTTCACTGCCACAGTGGCAAAGGTAACCAATAAGGTGTTCTCTTTCTGATCATATCAGAAGAATCTTATAGTCGGACGAAGGGAATCAAACTTCCCTTTATCCAATGAAGCCATCCGAGCTTTAGAGGGTACATAATATAATTGAACAATATCCAGAGATTGAGGCAACTTCAAGATCTCAGTAATATATTTAGTAAGAAGAATTTCTGGTGCTAATAAATGCATAACTGGAACGTTTAAAAAACGCAAATTGCAGACTCGAGAGGCATTTTCCAATGCCTCAATACGAGCATGAACCAATAGCGAATCCTTAATCGAAGCTACCTGCACAGTGGAAACCGACTGCACCTGAGCTTCCACTTGGACCACCGAATTTTGCACCCTAGACAACCTAGCAACCATTTCAGAAATTTTTTCCACAGCACCCTGAGTAAAAGTATATATTGAAACTACAGTAGAAGAAAGTTTAATATCAATAGCACTAATCGCACCCCACAAATCTTTAAGTGTGACTTCCCCATCCAAGGGGGCCATCACAACCACAAGAAACTCTATAAAATTTACATTCTTTGAAATTAAAACCCGAGTGTCTCCAGCTACCTCCCCAGGGGAACCAATTCCCAATAACATTGATGACAACAAAGGCAGGGGGTGAGGTGGCAGCGTCGGAGTCCCGGAGCTTAAAGAAGCTCCATTGGGGGAGGGCTGACCACTCTGCAAATGAACTAAATGTTTATCTAGTAGACTAACAATTTTTCCTGCCAAAGATGTCCCAAGGTCCATTTTCACCACTCCACTTTTGTTTTTCCATTTCCCCATCTCATGGGCAGTCACTAACATTCATCAACTCAAACATGCTGTCGGTATGCCAAAGGGACACCAAAGGGGGCGTGCCCAGCCCCTTTGGCCACGCCCCTTCAGTATGCAACACACGGCTGAAGGCCTCAGGAAATATATAGAGCGGGGGGAGGGTCCTCAGTCACAGCTGCACACTGACTGCCTGCACAGGGAACCAGGAACAGCAGCAAGTAGGAGAAACACAGAGCAGTTCACAAGCCCCTCTCATCCTCCATGATGTAACAGTTCAATTCCCACTCACCAGTCAGTCCTCAGGGAATTTAAAGAGTGAGGGGGAGAGTCCTCCTAAGTCACAGCTGCACACTGACTGTCTTCACAAGGAACCAGGAACAGCAGCAAGTAGAAGAAACATAGAGCAGTTCACAAGTCCCTCTCTTCCTCCACAATGTAACAGTTCAATTCCCAAACAACACCTTTTTAAAGCACGCCAGAGGAAACTCTGGATGAGCTCTGCAGTGGTCCTGTTTTTATTTTGGATTTTAGATTCTATTACTTGCACATGGAATCAATGGCAGAATGGCCTGGAGGCAGGTCAAAATTGGGCATATAGAAGTCCATTTAGCTGATACAAGATCCAAGTTATTTTACTTAAGTCTGAAACAATGAATGGTGCTAAGCTGCTAATGGTCGCCATATCTTAAAAAGGATATAGCAGAATTAGGAAAGGTACAGAGAAAAGCTACCAAAATGGTAAAGGGGATGGAAGTATATCCCTATGAGGAAAGGTTTAAAAGGTTAAGGCTCTTCAACTTGGAAAAGAGATGGCTGAGGGCAGATACGATAGAGGTCTATAAATTATAGAATGGAGTAGAACGGGTAAACAAAAAGCAGAAAGACTAGGGGACACGTGGAGCCCAATTCAAAAGAGACACATCTGGGCTGTCCAGACAGCCCTGAGCAGGGCAGGCCCGTTAGCACCCAATTCTATATCGCGGGGAATAAAATGTTCCCACGGCATACAAAATCAGGCCCAAGGACAGCCTGGTGTGCCCCTGCATGCCTGCAGGGACATCCTCCCTGCAGACTCCCCAGGCTCCTGCAACACAGACGCCCCTCTTCCCCACCGCCCAACCCATGGCTAGCCAGCCGGGGCCTGGATTGGACAGCAGGGACCCCCTTGCACCCGGCCCCAGCCACAGGGGGGATCTCCTGCCCCGATCACCAGGTCCATGCTCATTATTCCACCTTTGAGGAGGGATAATCAGAATGTCCCCGCTGACCTCACAGGACGTACAGGGCCATAACGTGAATTGGTCCTGTATGTCCTACCACCTAACAGCAACAGCAATAAGTTGTATGTATAAAAAACATGCAAATCTTATATTCACAACCCATATGCAAAATCATATGTTGATATATGTATCATACTGAGACATATAAAAGCATAAATATATGAAACATAAATATATTAAAACAAAGCTCCCTCTGGGGGAATAAACGAAATGTGTATAAAAATGATGAAAAGCAATGACAACATGCAGATACCAACAAAGATCAATGTGTTTAAATAAAAACAATAAATAAATAAATAACATGTCATAAACAGCAATACCATAACAGGAATAAAATGAAAAGTGCAAAATAATCGATTCTATTAAACATGGAGAAAAACAAGAGAGACTGAGGATCAGAATTAATATATTTTTTTATATTGAATTTACAGTTAAGGAAGCATATTTGACTTCCAGTGATATATTTATTTCGTTGGTGTATCTTTGTTACGGTCCTAAGGTAACAGTACCTCTTTACTCCTGCTCCTAGATAATTTCTTTTGTTTTTTAAGCTTTTGCTTTAATTCTGATCATATGGGTTATGAATATAAGATTTGCATGTTTTTTATACATACAACTTATTTATTATCGTGTTTTTACAGTTTTTCTATTTATGTAATATGTTTTTTTATATTTGTATTTTAATTATTTATAATGTGTTTTAGTGTAAGGTGAGCCTACCCCTGAAGAAGAATTTTTCGAAACACGGCCTGTGTCGGGTCTGGCCTCCCTTATTATGTATGGATCAATAAAGAATTGGTGAGAGTTTCATACCTGCCTACATTTCTGTACTGTTGCTGTTTGCCTGCGTGGCAGTGTGCTGTTTTTGCCTTGGTGTCCTACCACCTAAGCCCGTCCCCACTCTGCCCAGACCCTGCCGCCACCCACCAGCTCTCCCCATCCTGCTGCTGTAGCTGTGCAGGGAGAGCAGGAGGGGGAATAGGGGTAGGACGGCAAGCCATGACTCAGAATCAGGCCCATAATGAAGCTACAATGTAAGCTATTTAAGAGTAATAAGAGACAATATTTTTTCACTCAATGTGTAATCAAACTCTGGAATTCATTAATGTAGCTGGTTTTAAAATAGGTTTGGACAAGTTCCTGGAGGAAAGGTCCAAAACCATTATTAAACGGGACCCAGGAAATCCACTGCTTATGCTGTGACAAGCATTATGGAACCTATTTACCTTTTTGGGAACCTGTCAGGTTCTTGTGGTCTGGATTGGCCACTGTTGGAAACAGGATACTGGGCTTGATGGATCTTGGTTTGACCCAGTATGGCATTTTTTATGTTCTTATGACACACCAGCATACAGTCTTGTTCTATATGGATTTTTCCTAAAATAGTTCTTAAAATCCATTGAAGGTAAATACCAGATGAGATCAATAATCAGAAAGTACCACAAGGGAATTTGGAAAGAACATTGATGACAGGTCAAGAGAACATGAAATTATACAATTAGAAGTATGTAGGTGCGGTCCATGCAGTATGTCTAGAGGATCATTGGTGAGTTTGACCATCTTGCTATTCCCAGACATTGTGAATGTCAACTCCCCCTCCCTCTCAGCTGAGAGGAGGATCTACCTTTCAAATTGTGAGCTACCATAGGTTTTGAAGGACCCCATCAATACTCTGTTAGCTGGCTGGCTGATCTTAAATAAGGATGGGGCTGCTCATGAATATCACTTCCAGTGAGGAGTGCAGACTTACAATGGAGGCATCCCTGCCCCTAAATAGTTGTCCACAGTCCCTACTGTGGAATCCATCCCTGTAGAGGATTCAACCTAAAGCTATAGTCAGTGGAATTGTGATGGTGTTTCTGTTTAGATATCAAAAGAAGGGCAAAGCAACGCCAACAGTGACATGAGCAATATCTAGCAACAGGAGCTGTCCAGATCATGGCGCTGAACTGCTCACGTTAATAAAACCATAGATTTATTGGGCATTCTTGCTGCAAATCAGTTAAACATTACTGTGTCTTAGACACCCAGTTCTAATGTACAAAGCAAATCATAGTAAAATGCTAGCATTATAATCTGTGTCATATACAAATAAATGTTTTAAAATAAATTATTGCTTGTTAATTCCTTTCTGCCCCTTTTTCCATACTGCTGCTTACTCTGGAAACAAATCTATTCCTGTATTAATGATACCCACATGAACAGAAGTGATGATAACACTGAAAGTGTGAGTTCCTCAAGCATCACTTCCTCACTGCATTTAATCTGTCAAGGACACTTAATTCTTATGTAGCTGAAGGAAACAATTTCATGACAAGTGTATCTGTGATAATGTCTTTAATTAATAAACCTTAAGAAGTCTAAAACTGAAGCTGATATGATATACACATTTGAGTATCCAGTGGCAAATTAATAAAATGAAGGTCATTTTAGCTGTTTGGTATACATTTTATGCTAACATAACTTCTAAACAATAAAAATTGCTGATTTGGGGTTAAACCTGTAGCTCAGTGGAAATGCAGTGAACTAGCCTGCAGTTTAATTTCCAAACTGGGTCTTCTGCACGCCAGGTTGGCTGAGCATGAAGAGACAAGGAGAGGAAGTCATGGTCACCTGGTAGCTGGATTTGGAGCCCATGAAGCCACATTCCAAAAGTAACCCTTGCCTCAGGACCACTGCTGAAATGATCACACTAGGAAAAGTGGGACGGTGAGTCTATTAAAATACAAGAAAATTTTGAAGGTAGCTGTAAATTGCATTGTTTCTCACCTCTAACAGGTTTTTCCATAGACAGCAAGATTGAATCAGGCGGATGACTACGTCCAATGTGCCAGGATAGAACAGCTCTCCCAGAGCTCACTATTCCTTTAGTTCATTCCATAGCTCAATAATGTAAGTCACCTTGAAGTACTACTGAAAAAGAATGAGATAAATCTAAAAGTAAAATAAATTGTGTGCCTGATGAAGCATGCTATCTGTGGAGAATGCCTACACAGATGAGAATAATGCTTTTCTGTTAACAAGCAGGATTGAGTCAGACACATAAGTGGGTGACTCCCAAACTCAGGTAGCTTGGTTTAAATATTTATAATTTGTCTATTGTCTAGGAGCAGTCTGGTCACTGCACAATTTCACCAAATGCATTGTCTCTTGATTCCGAACTGGCCCAAGCAGGATTGTGAAGTAAAAGTATAAATCAAAGAGCAAGTAGCTGCTTTGAATATGCTGTCAAATGAAGCAGATTTTATGAGATCTATGATAGCAGCAGTGGCTCTGATTTGGCAAGATCTGACTTTATTGGTTCAAGAACCAGGCTATTTATAACAGAATTGGATACAGAATGCAAGCCAATTTGCTAAGTTTTGTTTGGTTAGTGGAATACTGGTTCAGTTAGAGTCAAAGGAGACAAATAGCTGCTTAGATTTTCTGATCAATTCAGTTCTTCTAAGATATTGAATGAGAACTTTTAACAGTCCAGAGCGTGAAGGGACTTTGTAAGTGGATTCCTACATAAAACATAGAAGGAAATATTTCTTCATTGATGAGAAAAGATGTGGTGACCTTCAGTAAGAACTTAGGATAAGTAAGTACTACCAGTTTGTTATGATGAACTTGATTATGCAGTTCATAGGTGACAAGGCTTGAAGTTCATTTCTTCTTCAAGTCAACGTAATTGCTACTAGTTAAAGCCCTTTCCAGAAGAAATGCTTTGAGCGTAGCAAATTCCATTAGCACAAAAGGTGGCTTCAAGACAGATGCAAGGACAATATTAAGGTCCCATAGCACAGATGGCTTCTGATTTGGTGGCTTGACATAAAGAAGCCTTTTCATGAATCAAGAAACGATTAAACATTATAAATCTAGAAGTCTGTTAGTGGAAACATGATAGACTGATAGGACGCTGTGCAGGGCCCAGCCAACCACAGTGCAAACTAGGCAGATGCCTAGGGCAATAATTCTGAGGGGCAGCAAAGAGCAGGGCATTCAAAGCTGAACAATAGTAACGCAAAATTTCCATTGTGTATGCATATACTGAGATATGATACCTCTACAGAGTGTGACAGAGTTGAATAAGTTCTGGAGTTCTGGTAGTAGCTGTCGCTGAATTAGAATTTTGGTTTTGGGATAAGAAGTTAAGCCAGTTTCCGGCAACCTTTAGTGGGAGTGTACCAAATTAGGAGCACAGTGGTGAGTTTTGTAAATACAAATGGTCATTGATGTTCTGAGATGCCATAAAGAAAGACGGTAGTCTGAATGGTGGATAAAGTTCTGAGACCAGTTTTCTCGCCAGCTGTGTGTTTGACTATTGACATTTGTGTTTAAATTTAAAATTCTCTAAAAAGATTTTTTCTACCATTGTTTGAGTTGGACGCATCTTTTTAATTTTGCATCAGCACGCGTTCAGAAAGTGACCGAACTCAGGAACAATAGATTTTGACAGCCTGAAGGGGTGTAAAACTTAAGGTTTGCCTCAGATGCCAACACCTTGAATTAACTCTGGGGTTGATCCTGATGCTGAGATTGACTCCTATGTAGAACACTGCATCTCTAGAAGATAGAGATGGTGCAAATAGTAACCTATGCTTTTGGAGAACACTGAATGGGCTTATGACTATTTGTAAAGCTCTGGATGAACAGTCTCTCCCATTCAAAGATATAGGTACAACTGGAAGGAGTTTATCTTGTTGTGACCAAGATATTTTGAATGGATGTTGGTATCCCAGAATGGAATCTAACTGCAGCTCACGTTCCATGCTCTCAGAGCTAGTGATCTGAGATTTGGATGTAGAAAGGATCCCATGTTCTGAGTTATCAGTGATGGATATATTTTAAAGCCTGCACAAATTAAGAACTGCAAGTTTTTTTTGAGAAAAAAAAACATTTCTCATAAGGCCAGTAAAGTGCTCTGAGAAGTAGTATGCTGGGCCTCTTTGAAACCTTTTCAGGGTTCTTGCTATGAAAGGGATGGTTCTTGCTGAGAAGATAAATGTAGAGGAGTGGGCAAGTCTAGATCACGGCCAATGCATCCCAAGCTAGCAATCGGCAGATGAGTGCACGGAACAATAAAAGGGCAGTTTGTGTTTTTACTGCTGGCAAACAGGCTTATTTGAAGAGTTCCCCAGACCCAAAAAAATGTTTTGTAGGGTTTGATGGCCCAGAGATCACTTATGGGGCTGAAGATCCCTGATAAGCCTGCTGACTATGTAGCTCTGAATGCCCAGAATGTAAGTGAACTGAATTCTACATGACTGGAAATCACACATCCATACTGTTCCAAAGCATAAACAAAAGGAGCCCATTCCTGTTTCTTTGCTCACATTAAACATGGCAACTAGATTACCCAAATGAATTAAATGAGTCATCCTGAAGAAGATGTAGAAACACTCAAAGGGAGCAGACTATCACTTGGATCTCCAGGTGATTGATATGGGGCAGTCATTCTGCTTGTGACCAAGTCCCCTGAGTAACCTCAAAGATAAGGTGGGCTCACAAACCTGTGAAGCAGAAAACCCCCAGAATGGCATTGATAATAGAGGTGTCAGTTCCAAGTGATTATTCTGTGAATCACATAGAGAGGAAGGAGATCCTAAGTACCAAGAAATGCAGTCAGAGACCAAGAAAATGTGACAGAAAGATACAAAAATATTTCCCATTGTACTGAGAGCCACAGACTTAATAAAGAAGAATTTCTAAGCACATCTTGACAAATTACCCATACTTGTTACATCTTATGAACTCCAGAAGGAAGCTCTATTTGGCACCATGCAAATACTATGCTGAGTAGCAGTAAATTTGAGAGACTGAGATCACATTCCACATACCCTGGCATGAAGTTTATATCTGTCATAGTATTCGCAAAACTAACCCATTTAAAGAAACTTCCCCAGAAGAAGCAATAGAGGTGTCAGTTCCAAGTGCTTATTCTGTGAATCACGTGGAGAGGCAAAAGATCCTGAAGTACCAAGAAATGCAGTCAGAGACCATTAACTATGTAGAGAACTTAATATTCTATTGGTAGAAAAAGAGACACTCCTGGTCAGGTTAAATTCTGACATCTACCACTGAAGCATGTCTTGAAGTGAAGCTGAGAGCTATTCCTAGACAGGCTGTATTGCAAGCAAGGTAATATAGCAGGGCTCTTGAATACAAAACCTCTACTTGAGAGCTCTTAAAGGGAGCTTTCTTGTCATTTTTAATAGCTAAACATTTTTCTGCTGTATTGCAAAAGGGGAATTTTTTTGTGTTGTTGGGCAAAGTTTTTGTTCTGCAGCTATAGCTTTTTACTCTCCTCGTCTTCAGTTGAAAGAGAAAGGCAAGCTCTTTGAAGTCATTGACCTCTTCAGGTGTTAGTGGTCTTAAATAGATTGCTTAAGAGCTAGGCAGCTGAGTGCTGTATAAAGGTCTACATTGCCTTGCAGGTTCTGCCGTTCCTAGACAGTCTGAATTGCAAGCAAAGTTATATTGTGGGGCTCTTGAATGCAAACTCTCTGCCTGAGAGCTCTTAAAGGGGAGCTTTTTTTGTCATTTTTAATAGCTAAACTTTTTCTGCTGTATTACAAAAGGGGAATTTCTTTGTGTTGTTGGGCAAAGCTTTTTTCTGCAGCTAGAGTTTTTTCTTCTTCTCTAGCCTTCAAGTTCAAAGGGGTAAGCAAGTTCTTTGAAGTCATTGACTTCCTCAGGTGTTAGATCATTTCCTTCCCACTTCAACTCCCACCCACCCCATGTGAGAATTCTTGCTATATAAGGCAACACCCCAATTAGCTTGTCAACTTAGAGAACAGATTGTTATTGGTTGGTAGGGAAAATTTAATAAGCAAATAGTTCCACATTGGAATATCTACTAAAAGTAAACAATTTGCAGTTCTTCAAGGAGGTTTGATTAGGTAATTTTTACAAAGGGAACATATTAATCTACACTTGTGGTCAACATTCTTGCAATCCTTGCAGTTCAATCCCTTAATGTCCGATATCTCCTAAAAAAAAAGTGGCTAGTGAAATGGCTTTGGACTACATATGTACATACATTTGACACATAAAAGAATCAAACAAAACAAGATCAATTAGAAAAGGAAATAGTATAAAAACTGGGACATTGCCAGGACATGAATTATTATCAAAACTTGATCCCATCCAATATCATACTGTCAGAAACATTACATTCAAACATCATCATCAGGGGAGAAAAAGGATCTCAGCACTTTTGGGTCAATTGATCCTGGCTACTAAATCTTGGCCATGGATCGACACCATAACATCAATGATCCAAAAAACTCCCACTGATACGAATATCACATCTATATAATATTCATTTTAATCCACATATTTCTGTGAATCTAGTATTTTTTCAATTTACTAAAACATTTACTATCCCAACTTATATCAATACCACAGCTTATAACATACAACATTTACTTTTAACAGAGCATTGATCCTGTCATCTTTTATTAAACACATGACATGTCTTAAGCACATATCTTATCTATGTGCTGAACCCTCTTGAGTACATTGCTTAACTGAATGCTGAGTCCCAAGCATAGAACGTATCTACATGCTAAGCCCTCTAGAACACATAGCTTATCTGAATGTTGAGCCTGACACCACCAAAGACACCCAATGCGTTTCACATAAGCTTTCTCAGGGGACCAACAAACATACAATCTCAGCATGCTCATTCAGCAGCTCTCAAGGTACTCATATTCACCGATCAGGCTCACCTGCATGATATAACAAAAACAGCACTAAACATCACAGCAAACCAAAACCCTATACAATCTCCCCCACAAAAAACCTGAATGAGCATTTGACAGGAGGAGGAGTGTGGCTTTTCTATGCAAGCATTTGGATATGTGTTTGAGGTATCTGAGACCAAGTCAGGGGTCAATTCGATGGCAAGGTGGTAACTCATTTTTATAATATGGAGAACCCAGGAATTGCTTGTGATTTTTTTCTCCCACTGCTGAAGGAAAAATTGCACCCAACCCCTACAGGTAGGGCAGGATCTATATTCTAGGAGGACATTGGTTTTGCTTTGTTTGCCCTTGTTCTCACTGGTGAGATTTAGTGAATGTCTAATGCTGGGTCTGCTATGGCTGCCCAGTGGAAGAAACTGAACTTCTTTGATGGTAGAACCGTCTGTGATAATGAGTTGTGTTCATAAGTCTAGAGGATGATGTAGATGATACAGTAAGTGCACAGCTGAGAGGTGCTGTAAGGTAGAACAGTGGTCTTTGATGATATCCACAGTCCCCTTAACTTTATTGCCAAAAAGGGAGTCTCCAGTACAAGAAATGCCTGCTAATCTTCTTTAAAGGTCCTCACAGAGGCCAGCCACACACAACCATAAAAGACATCTGGTAAAATGGCAGAAGTTGAGATTCTGAAGGATGTAGCAAATAAGTCATACACTTTCAGACTATGACTATGGAGATAGGCTATACAAGAATCTTGGCACCTTCTGGAAAATGATATCCATATATTGAACCACCCACTGCATTATTACGTTCTCTTCTTCTCCTGGGAGAGCAGGAACCTCTTCTCCACCTCATAGTGACTGCAAACAGCTGTTTTCTTTCTTTGTCATAAAAAGGATTTATTTGAATTATTTTCAGACTATGCCACTGACCGGTTATCCCCAGGTACTGCCTCCGGAATGCCTCGATACTAATCGGTAAACATCAGGGCATATAGTGGAAGTACCTGTGGATATTCAATGACACGAACATCCTGCTTTGGGGCATTTACATGGTTTACAGGTCTTTAAACCATATAAATGCCTTTGAATATCGGGCCCATAAAATATTGTTTGGCCTTGTTCCTCAATTATAGATCTCATGAGAAACATAACTAGGATATCAATATGATTCAATCCATAAATTAAAATCAACAAGAAATTAATTGGGAAGCTAAGGAAATATGGGGAAATGGTCAGATTTTACCCGATTCTGTATTTCTGCAGCTCCCAGTATTGTGGAACAAATTTCCAATCAACAATACTATGGGGTATGTTTACTAAACCGTCTTAACGTCACAGCGGTGGTATTATCGGGTGTTAAGTGACGTTATCGCGTGATAATGTAACATTATCGCACGATAACGTCACTTATCATGCGATAATGTAGCCGCGGCGTTAAGGCACACTAACGCTGTGAAATCTGGGTCTGAAGGGTGGAGTAAGGCTTCCCAGAGGGCGGAGAGAAGGGGTCAATGGACGGAGAGTGGGAGGGGAGAGGGTCCATGCACACTAATGCTGTGAAATCTGGGTCTGAACACTAACGCCAGTAAAACCCTCACGTTAAGGCACATTCGAAAGATAGAGAAAACATTTCAGTCAGCAATGTGCAGCAAAGGCAGAGAAACTCTGAAAAGTGATAGTTGTGATACATGTGCAGGGAACAAAAAGGCAAATAAACATCTAAAAGGACAAGAACCACATCTAAAATACCAATAACCAAGCTGGCCAATAGTGATATTAATGATAAACATAAAGCAACAAAACTGACAAAGCGTATAAATTAAGATATCATGTTTGGAAGGGTCTATGCTCTGTCCCACTACAAAGTGAATGATCCCACATTGACATAGCGCTGATCAGGGTTTCTGTCGTTTAGATTGGGCAGGTTTGTTATGGCGTGTACATGTGCAGCAACAGCAGAGTGGGCACGTAGGAAACGGCAACTGTACTGATGCTGTAAATGGGATACACGGGGCTGCAGGCAGCACATGCTGTGGTCCAGCTGGGGCACAGTGCGGGCTAGACAGATGCCTAGGTGGCACATAGGAATGCCAAAACTGTAAAGCAGCAAGACAGCAACTGACGAGTGTCCAACATGGGTACGAGTGTGTGTCCCACAGTGTCACAGGGGATATTACCCAGCAGGCACCCTCAAGGGCACATAACATTGGCAGGCGGTGCGGGGGGGGGGGAAGTGCGCATGTCCATGTAGGCACCCATTCCCAAGAACCTACACCATAGGCAGATGCCTACTGGCATACTGGATGGCCTGGGACTGCGCCCCACCAGCACCACCAGCATAATGGCATGGCAGTATGGTGACGGAGGGGTGCTGGTGGCAGAGGGGGCAGTGGCATCTGCCCACACCAGACCATGGCCTAGCCCTGTTTAGGTGGGTGCCGTGCACTGCAACAGACAGGGTCTGTCTGATGAACAGTCATGGTATCCCCAGGGAATGAACTGTCCCTGTGGCAACAGTGTGGTGCAGTACACACAGCCAGTGTGTTTGGGAGCAGAAGGTCACAAGTTCAAGTTCAAGTCCCAGCTTGTAGCTCCTGCCAACCCTGTCCCCATATTTTACCCAGTACTAAACCGTGGTAATAAAGATGAAACCTTTATTGTAGATAAAATAAAAATGCCTGAAACGCCTTTATTTTACCCTACAGAGCACAGACACCATAAACATGTGCAATCCCTGGAGCAGAGTTTCCCAACTGCAGTCCTGGAGGGCCAAACACCATTCAGGTTTCATGCTGTCCCTAATAAATAAGCCTGTGCTGCATTTGTATGTGCAGCCCCCCATTGTATGCAAATTTATCTCATGCATATTCATTAGGGACAGCATGAAAACCTGAACAGTGTTTGGCCCACCAGGACCGGAGTTGGGAACCTCTGCCCTAGAGCAGCGGCCAACAGGGGCAGAAACACCCACACCCACAGGCTCCACTATCCAAAGCCTCATGGAGAGTCAGGCTGTTGGGCCCTGCACGCAGCAGCATCTCTCAATACTAGCACTTGCATACCTTAGCAATGCCGCCCTAAACTTTGGAATATGTTCCACATATATCAAAAGGTTGCTATGATTAATGGCAGATAACAATTCCTAAGTTAATCACAATTTGCGGATAGAGCTGCATCATAGCAACCTTTCTGATATCTGTGGAGTGTGTTTCAGTTTTGGTTTCTGACAGTGTTTACCACCCCAGGGAGTGACCCCAACAGTATTGCGTACCATATTGCGCACTGTGCCCAGGACTGGTGTGGTGGCCAGGGCTGCCAAAAGCCTGGCATAGGTGTGGGAGTGTGTGTCTGTCTATCCAGTGTGTTGTGGCTGCCTACACCTTACTCAGTCCACACTTCTTGCACTGTTTCCAGTGTTAGCCTGCCAATGTGCATAATGAGGAGCAAGGTACTGTGGGTATGGCCTGGACAAGGTGGCCTGGGCAGGATGCATCTGCACAGGGCATAGGGCAATGGCTGGGACATTGTAGTGCCCGGCCATCACGGCCACAGCATGTCCTGCTGGGAGGTCACTCACCCTGACTGAGCAGTGACCACGGCATGGCTAGGTTCCTCCATAGTGCTATATCGTATTTCTCTCAAGTGATATTTATGGGTTTTCTTTTCTGGGGCCAAATCACTGACTTACCTGCTTGGTGTGTGTGCTCACATCCCCTCCAGGAACATGCACTATGGACTAGCTAGCAGATTGTCTGCAGTAAGTATGTGCATGGCTGGAACATCTTGCAGGGTGCAGCAGCTGGAGACTCACTGTGCTCACTGCTGGAGAATGTCAGATAGTGGTGGGGGGCAGCTGAGCATTTCCAGGCCTACTGTCTGTCTGCCATTACCTTATGGATGTATACAGATCTTCATTGACTGCCCTGTAGGGTGTCTGTTCCCCAGCAGAACTGGGGTTGATGGTCCCCTCTACTGCCACCATTGCAGGGATGTAGATTGTGGATCTGTTGGTGGGAGATCCTGTCCCCCACCCTGAGCCCCAGAGGGCAGGTTTGGTGGTGCTACATAATCTGCCTAAGGGTCCAAACACCCCCTTCACTTAAATCATGTGACCATGGCACCCACACAGGATATGCACTATTCTGAATGCATCATAGTCCACAAGGGCTAGACGTGACTGGGAAAAACAGATGGACACAGGTGTATCCTAGGTGCATCTGCAAGGACTACCTATCACACAGTGGCATTGATGGCAACTTGCAACATAACCTATCTCAGCCAAGCCAGGTGCTGCGGACATGGTGCTGGGCGCCCCACCTCACCCTCAGGGTGAGCACAGGACCCGCACAATGTGACGGTCTGTACCTACTCTGTGCCAGTAACACACACGGTCAGTTCCCCCTACCAGGCCGAGGTGCTGTGGGGGTGCATACCCCATCTTGTGATCATCTGTATACTGCTGATCTGCATGTGCAGGCGGTTCCGGAGGGAAGCATGGATGTCCATGCAGGCACCCCTACCCCAGATTACACACCATAGGCAGCTGCCTACCAGCACACTGGATGGCCTGGGACTGCACACCACCAGCATAAGGGCATGTCAGCATGGTAGCAGAGGGGTGTTGGTGTTGGGGGGGGCAGTGGCATCTGCCCACAGCAGACCAAGGCCAAGCCCTGTCTAGGTGGGTGCCGTGCACTGCAAAAAGCGTCTGACCGTCTGACGAACAGTAATGGTATACCCAGGGAATGACCTGCCTCTGTGGAACAGTTTGGTGCACTACACCCAACCAGTGCATCCAGGGGCAGAAGGTAGCAGGTTCAAGTCCCAGCTGTGGCTCCTGCAGAACATGTCCCATATATTACCCAGTACTAAACCGTGGTAATAAAGAAGGAACTTTTTGTGCAGATAAAATAAACACGCCATAAACGCCTATAGTCGACCCTACAGAGCACATTCACCATAGACATGTGCAGTCCCTAGAGCAGAGGCTCCCAACTGCAGTCCCAGAGGGCCAAACACCATTCAGGTGTAATGCTGTCCATAAGACATATGCTTGAGATGCATTTGTATGTACCATCCCCATTGTATGCAAATGTATCCCCTGCATATACATTCGGGACAGCATGAAAACCTGGATCGTGTTGCGCCCAGCACTACCAGAGTTGGGAACCTCTGCCCCAGAGCATTGGCCAGCTCCAGTATCCAAAGCCTCATGGAGGGTCAGGCTGTTGGGCCCTGTGCGGAGAAGCATCTACCAATACTAGAACCCGCATACCTTATCAATGCTGTCATAAACCTTGAAGCACGTTCCACATATATCAAGCGGTTGCTATGATTAATGTCAGATAACAAGCCCAAAATGAGACACGATGTGTTAACAGAGATCCATCAGAGCAACCCGTCTGATATCTGTGCAGTGTGTCTCGGTTTATGTCTCTGACAGTGTTTACCACCCGGGAGAGTGACCCCAAAAGTATTGAGAACCATAGCAATGCCTGAGCTGTGCCCAGGACTGGTGTGGCGGCCAGGGCTGCCAACCACCTTTATATTTGCACAATGCTGAAGTAGGTATGGGAGTGTGTGTATGTCTATGAAGTGTTCTGTGGCTGGCCACACCTTGAGGAGCCCACAATGCTTGTACTGTTTCCAGTGTTAGCCTGCCTATGTGCATAATGAGGAGCAAGGTACTGTGGGCATGAGCCGGATAGGGCAGCGTGGGCAGGATGCATCTGCACAGGGCATATGAGAATGGCTGGGACATTGTATTGGCCGACCACCACCTGCAGGGACATGGTGAGCACAGCATGTCATAATGAGGGGTCACTCGCACCCCGACTGAGCTGTGACCATGGCATGGCTAGGTTCCCCCATAGTGCTATGCAGCATTTCTCTCAAGTGATGTTTATGGGTTCTCTTTTCTGGGGCCCAATCACTGACATACCTGTTTGGTGTGTGTGCTCAAATCCCATGTTTGGGTGCACATAGTTCCTCCATGCACTATGTACTAGCTAGCAGACTGCCTGCAGTTAGCATGTGCATGGCTGGAACACCTTGCAGGGTGCAGTGGATGGAGACTGACTGTGTCCTCTGCTGGTGAATGTCAGATAGTGGTGGGGGGCAGCTGAGTTTCTCCAGTGTTCTGCCTGTCTGCCATTGCTGTATGTGATGTCTACAGATCTGCATCAACTGAACATAAGATATGCCATACTGGGTCAGACCAAGGTCCATCAAGCCCAGTATCCTGTTTCCAACGGTGGCCAATCTAGGTCATACGTACCTAGCAGTTTCCCCAAAAGACACAGGTTCCGCAGTGCTTGTACTGGGTCAAGCATTGATATCCTGGGTCCCTTCTTAATAATGGTTTATGGACCTTTCCTCCAGGAACTTGTCCAAACCTTTTTTAAACCCAGCTACACTAACAGCCTTTACTACATCCTCCGGTAACAAATTCCAGAGTTTGATTACACGTTGAGTGAAAAAAATATTTTCTTTTATTAGTCTTAAATAGTTTACCCTGTAGCTTCATTGCATGTCCCCTAGTCTTTCTATATTCTGATAACGTAAACAATCAATCTACGTTTACCCATTCCATTCCATTCATTAATTTATAGACTTCAGCCGTCTCTTTTCCAGGTTAAAGAGCCCTAACCTTTTTAGGCTTTCTTCATAGGAGTATCCTTCCATCCCCTTTACCATTTTGGTGGCTCTTCTCTGAACCTTTTCACCTTAAAGCCATGTTGGTTGTCTCCCATTAGGCCATGACTATCTACATGCTGAGTAATTTTATTCTTTATGATGGTTTCTACCATTTTTCCTGGTACTGACGTGAGGCTCACTGGTCTGTAGTTTCCCGGATCACCCCTGGAACCCTTTTTAAAAATTGGTGTTACATTGGCGATCCTCCAATCTTCAGGTATTAGAGATGATTTTAATAATAGTTCACAGATTACTAATAGCATGTCTGCAATCTCATATTTCAGTTCTTTCAACACCCTTGGATGTATGCCATCCGGCCCAGGTGATTTGCTACTCTTCAGTTTATCTAATAGTTGTAATACATCTTCCCGATGTATCGATATTTCCTTCAATTCTTCCGTACCTTTAAATACCACTTCAGTCATTTTTTATTTTTTATTTATTTATGCTTTTCTTTCATACCGCTTTTTCCAGAGATCAAAGGCGGTTTACACTTAACATATAATGAACATGGTTTTACATGGAACAGCGTTTTTCATAACTATGTACAATTAACTTTTCATGATGTGAAATGGGTAACATCCCTACATCTTCCTCAGTAAAGACCGAAGCAAAGAATTAATTCAGTCTCTCCGCTATCGCCTTGTCGCCTCTTAGTGCCCCTTTAACTCTTCTATCATCTAATGGACCAACTGACTCTCTCACAAGTTTTTTGCTACGAATGTACTTGAAAAAATCTTTATTTCGCGTTTTTGCTTCCGCAGCAAGCTTCTTCTCAAATTCTCCCTTTGCCTGCTTTATCAATGCCTTGCATTTGACTTGCCAGTGATTGTGCTGTTTCCAGGTTTCGTCGTTTGGCTCTATTTTCCATTTCCTGAAAGATGCTTTTTTGGCAACAACAGCCTCTCTGACCTCACCTTTAAACCATGCTGGCAGTTTTTTGGACTTCCTTCCACTTTTCTTAAAGCGTGGAATACAGCTGGTCTGGGCTTCCAAGATAGTATTTTTCAACAACACCCAAGCTTGATGTAAGTCTTTAACCTTTGCAACTGCTCCTTTTAGTTTTTTCTTAACTATTTTCCTCATTTTATCATAGTCTCCCTTTCGAAAGTTAAAAGGTAGTACTGTGGATTTCCTTACTATCCCTCCTCCACTAATTAAATCAAAGGCAATCATGCTATGATCACTATTGCCAAGTGGCCCCAACACCCTTATCTCTTGCACTAGATCTGGTGTTCCACTAAGGACTAGGTCTAATATGGCTTCCCCGCTGGTCGATTCATGAACCAACTGCTCCAAGAAGCAGTCATTTATGTCATCTAGGAACTTTATCTCCCTAGCATGTCCTGCTGTGACACTGACCCAGTCGATACCGGGGTATTTGAAATCACCCATTATTATTACTGCGCTGTAACTTCTGTTAGCTTCCTTGTTTTCATTGAGAATTTCATCATCCATTTGTTCATTCTGGACAGGCGGTCAATAGTACACCCCCACTGCCATCGCCTTCCCCTTTTTACATGGAATTTCAATCCATAGAGATTCTACAGCAAATTTTGTTTCCTGCAAAACTTTAATCCTTTCTGACTCAATGCCCTCTCTAACATAGAGCGCAACCCCTCCACCAATTTGATCAGCTCTATCATTACGATATAGTTTGTACCCAGGTATCATAGTGTCCCACTGGTTGTCCTCCTTCCACCATGTCTCTGATATTCCAATCATATCTAACCTCTCATTTAGTGCTATCTATTCTAACTTTCCCATCTTATTTTTTAGACTTCTAGCATTTGCATACAAGCATTTTAGAGACTGTATTTTATTCATATTAATTTGGCTATTGGTAGACATGGGTAATTTGGGATCTTTAAGCTCTGTCTGCTCCATACCCAAGGGCATTTGGGCTACTTTACTCTTTTTTGGAACCTCTCTGCTTTTGGTAGTATCCTTCAAGGATACATTCTTCCGAACCATCCGCTCTAAGGCGACCGTCGGCTTTCCCCTATTATCTAGTTTAAAAGCTGCTCTATCCCCTTTTTAAAGGTTAATGCCAGCAGCCTGGTTCCATCCCGGTTAACGTGAAGCCCCTCCCTTCGGAAAAGCCCCTCCTTTCCCCAGAATGTTCCCCAGTTCCTAAAAATCCAAAACCCTCATCTCTGCACCACTGTCTTATCCACGCATTGAGACTCCAGAGCTCTGCCTGCCTTTTGGGTCCTGCACGTGGAACGGGAAGCATTTCGGAGAACGCTACCTGGAAGTTCTGGATTTCAATGTCCTACCTAAAAGCCTAAATTTAGCCTCCAGAACCTCCCTACCACATTTTCCTATGTCATTGGTACCGACATGTACCAAGATAGCAGGCTCCTCCCTAGCACTATCTAAGACCTTATCTAGGTTGCGCGTGAGGTCCACTACCTTCGCACCAGGCAGGCATATTACCAGGCGATCCTCACGTCCACCAGCCACCCAGCTATCTACATGCCTAATGATCAAATCACCAACTATAACGGCTGTCCTAACCCTTCCCTCATGGGCACATGGCCCTGGAGAAACCTCCTCTGTGTGAGAGGGTTTTACATCACCTGGAGGACAGGTCCTAGTTACAGGATCACTTCCTGCCACACCAGGGTGATGCTCTCCTGTCACGTAACCTCTCTCCTCCATGGCAACAGGGATGCTGCCAGACTGGAGGTGGGACTTCAGGAATATATCCCTGTAGGTCTCGTCTATGTACCTCTCTGTCTTTCTTATGTTTCCCAAGTCTGTTACTCTAGCCTCTAGAGAACGGACTCATTCCCTGAGAGCAAAGACCTCCTTGCACCCAGTGCACACGTAAGACCTCTCACCAACTGGGAGAAAATCATACATGTGACATTCAATGCAAAAGACTGGAAAGCTCCCATCTCGCTGCTGGACTGCTGTCTGCATCTTAGTTTTAAGTTTTTGTTTAGATCTTTAAGTTCTTTACTTACTAAGGGTTGCTAAGGATATTTATACCAATAAAACTGTACCTAATATGTTTAATATACCTTGTTCACCTGAAGCTTAATTAATCTCAGGTCCTTAGTGTATGACTGATTTGGGTAACGAGCTTCACCTGAGAGCACCCCCTGTCTTTTAAGATCTTTAAGTACCTATAAAGCTACGATTATCGCAGGGGTGGGTGGGTGTGAAGAGGGAGGGAGGGAAATAACACTTATTAAAAGAGGGCTGCTGCACAGTACCCTGTCCTGTGCTGCTGAGGTAAGCTATATTCTTTTTTGATTTAAATTATAGCTCTTTGCTGCTGCTACGCTCTAACTTATTATGAAATTTAAACTACAAGCTCTCTGCTGGGTTCTAAATTTAACCAGAAAACTCTCTTCTGTGTTTTAAATTTAAACTAAAAGTACTTTGCTGATGCTAGGCCTTGAGTGACTATTAAATTAAAACTACAAGCTCTCTGCTGGGTATGAAATGTAACCAGAAAGTTCTCTTCTGTGTTAAATTTAAACTTAAACTGCTGCTACTAGGCCCTGACTGATTTAAGAAAAAATAGTGGGTTCACAGATTAATTAGCTTTAGTAGAAAGAATTCCTTTTAAAAAATTCCCAGAAGTATATACTCACAATTGCAGATCTCTCTCCAGAAGTAACAGTCCCCTTTTGTAGTCCTTCAAGACTGCCTTGTAGGGTGCCTGTTCCCCAGCAGGATTAGGGTTGATGGTCCTCTTAACCACCATTGCAGAGATGTACAATGTGGCTCTGTTGGTGGGAGGTCCTGTCCCCCCACCCAGAGCCACAGAGGGTGGGTTGGATGGTGCTACATAATCTGCTTTTGGGTCCAAACATCCCCCTTCACCTATAACATGTGACCATGGCACCCACACAGGATATGCACTATTCTGCGTGCATCATAGTCCACAAGGGCTAGACGTGACTGGGAAATACAGATGGACACAGGTGTATCCTAGGTGTGTCTGCAAGGACTACCTATATTACACTGACACTGATTGGGACCTGCAGCATAGCCTATCTCAGCCAAGCCAGGTGCTGCGGACCTGGTGCTGGGTGCCCCACCTCACCCGCAGGATGAGCACAGGAACCGCACAATGTCACGGTCTGTAGCTACTCTGTGCCAGTAACACACACGGTCAGTTCCCCCTACCAGGCCAGGGTGCTATAGAGGTGCATACCCCATTATGTGATCAGCTGTAGACTGCTGATCTGCATGTGCAGTGCATCATTGGTACGAGTGGGTTTACCCTATCCTGGTAACCACAGCAGACAGTTTGTGTGGTGACCTGCAGTCTTTCTGTAGCCAGCCAGCAGTGTGGTAGTAACTATAGAGATGTAGCCTACTGGTTACGTCAGTGATTGTGGAGGCTGAGGTCATGGGTTTGATCCTGCAGTGGTGTAATCTAAAAAGGCTGTCTAAGGCATTTTCTTTTAATTTAAATCAGTGCTTCCAGCAGAAACACCCTCACAGTGCTGTAGCCTGAGGTGCCTCATAAGGCGCCCTATAAAGCGCCCTATAGGGCACATTATAAGGTGCCTTGGTGGACAGGGCACTTTATAATGTGCCTTATAGGGTGCCTTATGCGGCACCTTATGTTACGGCACTGTGAGGGTGTTTTTGCTGGCAGCACTGATTTAAATTAAAGGAAAATGCCTCAGACAGCCTTTTTAGATTACACCACTGCAGGATCAAACCCCTGACCTCTGCCTTCACAGTCATTGCAGTAACCAGTGAGCTACATCGTTACAGCTTCTAACACTGCACTGGCATGTACTTAGGGTTAACGCGTGTTAACGTGCCATGGCGCCCACTATCGCGCGATACATATTCTTGCTACCTTAGGACTGGAACGCCCACTCCTTATATGGCATTCTTCACATTATCGCTGCAACTAGTGCCGGTAACATTAAGACGGTTTAGTAAACATACCCCATAGGGTGAAAAGATTTTCAAAGAATCATAGATAAAGAAGCAGGATCTGTTTAAATATCATGGTCTTTTGTAAATTAGACTTTCTCAGTAGCAGATATTTATCTCCTTTCTCTGTAATAGTTTTGCAAGTTATCTCCAAGTTCCATCACCCAACCACAATAAAGACAGATAGCAGATTTGAGGAAATTTCCTACCTTGTAAAACCTTTTTGAAGAGGGTCAAGCTTAGTGTCAAAGTCCCTGGACTCACAGGAAAGAATCCTGAGGGTCAAGAAGGCCAAAGCATAGAAGAGGAAGAGAAATCTGTGTGTTGAAAAGAGAGAGAGATTATTGTGCTTTTGAAGATTATTCCGCATAGAGAGAGAGAGGGAGAGGGAGAGAGAGTGAGAGAGATTGCTCTGCAAAGAGAAGGAGAGGAGAACTCATCAGAACATTTTTACTAAACGTTAATGCATAGTAAGTAAAGTTAACGTGCATTAAGTGCCACCACTGCCCATTAATTTCTATGGGCCATTGCAGCTCTTAACACGTTTTAACTTTACTTAACTTGCGTTAACCTTTAGAAAACATGCCTCATAGAGTAGAGCACAGGGAAATACAGAAATGAAACAGAATAAGAGAAGACAAGTTGGATCCTTTGTGCCAGCGGTTCAAGATGCCTGAATGACAAAAAGTCTGCAATTTCTGTTTCAGATGTGATTTCTATTTCTTTTCTAGTCTACCAAAGAGAACTGTGTGTTCAGTAGTTACTGTAAATATTCTATTTTTGCTTTTGCCTCAGAAACATACCTATTTTTGTTCAGGCAATGCTGACTGGATATTGGAGTCCTTTGGAAGTGACTGAGAGGACCTGCTTTCAGAACAGAGTGATTGAGGACTGTGTGCCCACAAAGAGGGAGGAGTGGCTCAGTGGTTGGGACAGGTTACCTCAGGCTGGAGGGCCAGGGGTTCGATTCCCACATGGGGACAAGCAACCTCAGACCAGGAGGACTGGGGTATCTAGTCCCATGGCCACTCCTTGTGGCCTTGGGCAAGCCACTTAACCCTCCATTGCCTCAGGTACACTTAGACTGTGAGCCCTTCAGGGACAAAGGAACAAAACGTACCCATTAGTACACATACAAACTGCTCTGATGCACAAGTAAAAAGGGCAGTATATCAAGTGCCCAAACCATAAAGCATCTATTGAATATACAATCATGGAGTTGGATGGCTGCATGTTAACTTGGATCTACCAGTTACTCTCCCAGCATCTTTCACAATATGACTCAAAGGAAGGTTTTATCTCCTAATTTGTCTAGAGGGTCCCTTCAACTATCAATTTTTCCCTTCTTAATAAAGAAGGGTGATAAGTCTGGGTCTATATCCAAAATTTGAAAGGTCCTCAGCAATTCAGCTCAGACCCATCAGCATGTACCGGGCACCAGTTCTTAACCATTGCAAGCTACTAAAATCCCCAGGGAATCATTGCCAGCTAACCAATTAACCAGGACTAAAGCTTACTTTGGCAAAGATTTTCTCTCTGGGAATGCTTGGTGGATGAATCGGAATTCCATGATAAAAAATTGACAATGTACTTGGAGGTCTTTGAATCTGAGATTGAGTCCCCAGACTCAATGGCTGAATCACTGCATGGTTTGAGTGAATCAGACATGATGCAACATCATGAGTTACTGGTGATTCATGCTAAAATGGAGGACGTGCAGTACAGGAGAAGAAACCTAGCTTTTTGCATGTTTGTAATGGCTCAGTGCATCCGGTTTTCACTCAATTTGGTAATGAACATAAGAACATAAGATATGCCATACTGGGTCAGACCAAGGTCCATCAAGCCCAGTATCCTGTTTCCAACAGTGGCCAATCTAGGTCATACGTACCTAGCAGTATCCCCAAAAGACACAGGTTCCGCAATGCTTGTATTGGGTCAAGCATTGATATCCTGGGTCCCTTCTTAATAATGGTTTATGGACCTTTCCTCCAGGAATTTGTCCAAACCTTTTTTAAACCCAGCTACACTAACAGCTCTTACTACATCCTACGGTAACAAATTCCAGAGTTTGATTACACGTTGAGTGAAAAAATATTTTCTCTTATTTGTCTTAAATAGTTTACCCTATAGCTTCATTACATGTCCCCTAGTCTTTCTATATTCTGATAGCGTAAACAATCAATCTATGTTTACCCATTCCACTCCATTCATTAATTTATAGACCTCTATCATATCTCCCCTTAGCCGTCTCTTTTACAGGTTGAAGAGCCCTAACCTTTGTAGCCTCCCTTCATAGGAGTAGCCTTCCATCCCCTTTACCATTTTGGTGGCTCTTCTCTGTACCTTTTCTAATAACGCTATATCCTTTTTAAGATACGGCGACCAGAATTGCACACAATCTTCAAGGTGCAGTCGTACCATGGAACGATAGAGAGGCATTATAATATCCTTTGTTTTATTTTCCATTCCTTTCCTTATGATACCTAGCATTCTATTTGCTTTCTTGGCCGCCACTGCACACTGGGCGGAGGGTTTTAACATGTTATCCACGATGACGCCTAAATCTTTTTCCTGGGTGGTGGTTCCCAATGTGGAACCTTGCATTGTGTAACCATAGTGTGGGTTGTTCTTTCCTAGGTGCATATCTTTGCACTTGTCCACATTAAATTTCATCTGCCATTTGGATGCCCAGTCTTCCAATTTATCCAGATCCTCCTGCAGTTTTCCACAGTCCTCTTGGGTTTTAACATCTTTATACAGTTTTGTGTCGTCTGCAAATTTGATAACCTCACTAGTTATTCCCTTTTCCAGGTCATTTATGAATATGTCAAAACGTAGCGGC
Source organism: Ichthyophis bannanicus (assembly GCA_033557465.1). Taxonomy (NCBI): domain Eukaryota; kingdom Metazoa; phylum Chordata; class Amphibia; order Gymnophiona; family Ichthyophiidae; genus Ichthyophis; species Ichthyophis bannanicus. The sequence goes on along the minus strand of CM066036.1, from coordinate 749,650,845 downwards.
ACTATAGCATCCAGTCCAGGTGATTTGCTACTATTCAGTTTATCAAATAGTTGTAATACATCTTCCCGGGTTTAGCGATATTTCTCTCAATTCCTCTGCAGTATCACCTTTAAATACCACTTCAGTCTTGGGTAACATCCCTACATCTTCCTCAGTAAAGACCGAAGCAAAGAATTCATTCAGTCTCTCCGCTATAGCCTTGTCTCCTCTTACTGCCCCTTTTACTCCTCTATCATCTAATGGTCCAATTGACTCTCTCACAGGCTTTTTGCTACGAATGTACTTGAAAAAGTCTTTATTTCATGTTTTTGCTTCCGTAGCAAGTTCCTTCTCAAATTCTCGCTTTGCCTGCCTTATCAATGCTTTGCATTTAACTTGGAATGGAACAGAGGCAGTGTTGAGATGAATGTGCATATTTTATAAAATACATTAGTATTTGTGTGCTTTTGGGGCTGTTTCTGGATTATCGAATAATGGAAGCTGCAGTAAATAACCTGTGTTAATGCATATTAGGACGATTAATGCAGATGGTGTGCTTTAGAACTCCTTTTACTAAAACCATTAAAGATTTGCAATTAATGTGCCAAACAAATGCACATCAATTACAAAGCCGCTGCGTTAGCTGTGAGGGGCGTGACCAGTATGTTCCCAGCAGCTAACGTGTGATTGGTCATTCTAATGTGTGCTCCACCAAAGCAGGTTCACGCAATGAGTCCCATAAAGAAGTCATTAGGTGAAGCCGCATTAAGAGCCGTGTTGCCACCGAGCACACGGCAATAGCTCTGGCACTAGCGGTAATGTGCTATCCATGCCCACACTCCATTCATCCCCAATTCCATCCCACAATCGCTGATTAACATGTATTTTAGTGTGTGGTGGCATATATGTTCACAAGTTAGTGTTCCCGACTGCCAGTTGCCGCATGTTAAAATGCCAGTTAACCGGCTAACGGTCTTTGGTAAAAGGTCCCTTTGGAAATCTAGTTTCTTAGCTCCTAAGTTATGGAACAGCATGCCAACTGAACTCCGTAAAGAATCTTCCTTTAAAAAGTTCAAGATCGGCCTGAAGACCTGGTTCTTTACCCAATCCTTCAATGACATCTAGTCGTATTTCCTTCTTGATCTTTCCTACCAAAGCACCCTCCCTCTCCCTCTACTCCACATGTTTTCCCTCCATGCTGTGAGAACTCAAGATTCTCCTTGTTTTAATTGGTATTTCATTGTTGTGCAACCATAGCCTTCTCCCTTGATGTTCATCCCTCTCTGTCTTGTGTTTATCCGGTCTTGTCACTTTTAATTTGTACTTTTTTTTATGTCTCCAAAATAATTGATCTCCACTGTAAACCGCCTTGAAGCACCTTGCAAGTGGGCGGTATAACGAATCCTCACAAATAAAGCACAGTTATTTACCTGTAACAGCAGGAATTAGTCTTCACATATGGGTACGTCGGTACCGACGGAGCCTGCACGGGAACGCTGCCCAGCTTCCAATCAGAAAGCTTTTGGCAGCATCCCTCGCGCCTGCGCGCTGACTTCCCGCCTTCTCCAGAGCCTCTCTTCAGTTGAGTTTCAAAGCTGAGACAAAGGCGAGGAGAGGAAAGGAAGAAGAAGATAAGAGATGCAACTCCTAGGGGAGGTGGGAGGGTTGTGAAGACTAATTCCTGCTGTTCCCAGAGATCACCTGTTACAGGTAAGTAACTGTGCTATCTCCAGGAACAAGCAGGAATGAGTCTTCACATATGGGGACTCCCGAGCTGGGGATGCCAGGGGGAGATCCCATAAAAATGCAGGAGCCTGGACCAGGGGTGCATTTTGTCTCCAGGAATCCCCGGCATCCAAAGTGGGATGGAGGGTAGGAGTTGACAATAAAGGAGCTGTGAGGAAAGAAACAGCATAGCCAAGGACTACAGGGCTCTACAGACTACAGGAGTCCTTGGTATATATGATGAGTAGCATTAAAAGACCTTTAATGTACACTTAAAATATGCAGCTTACCTACTGTATTGTAGGAAGTAGAGAGCATGATGGAGTCTACTGGATAAGCAGTGGCGGAATCTTCAAGGTGACCTCCCAGCAGTGAGGATGAAGGTCCAGACCTGGAGGTAGCAGACGATCCAGGTGTCAACTGGGTAGGATTAGACGTCAGGTCTTCAATGGAAGCTTTATGGGAAAAAGCTGAAAACTCCTTTAGGCATAAAGTCATTAACATTGAGGACTAAAGGAAGAAGACTGACAGAGTTGGAGAACTAGCCCAGTCCTGGCGGGAAGAGGGGATTGGAAAAACCCCTATTCCCAAGGAGAACAGCTGTGTACTCAAAGATAAAGATGTACACTATTTTTCCTAGCTGGCGAGACGTAGGAAAAATAGTGAAGCTTGATGCTTCAAGGACTTAAAGAAAAAATGGAAGATGTTAGCACCACAGTAGTTATAGGTGCATGACAGTTTCTGCATCGTAGTATGATATGCGAAGTAGGGCGATAGACTGTCTAAAACCTTTAGAAGGTAAAACATTTAGTATAGACAGTAAGGGTGATAGTGTGTAAGACATATCAACCCCTAAGAAGCCCCCCAACAGACACATATATAGACAGATATATATATATGTGGATGGAATATATATATATATATATATATATATACACACATATGTCCATATGTATATATTAGGATATGGGTGGAGAAATGTATCAAAATATATATATATATATATAGATAGATAGATATATAGATATATATAGATATATATAGATATGATATATCGAAATATATATACATTTGTGGGGCATGGTTTTGCACCACCAGAGTAATGATATAGGTATGTAGGCATATATGGAGATGCTACATACAAGATAACAAGTTGAAGATACATGTCTACCACCCAGCCCCATAATTGTACATGGGGAATATAAAAGAAAAAGATTCTTCGCTCTACAAGAGGGTGAACCCACTTGGGATATGCATAGAGAATCTATTTCTGTGGATTGAGGGATGCAAGAAGGCAATCCAACAAGATAACCGTGATGTTTGCGTGAGAACAGATGATCATATGAATCTGTAAGGAACAAGGCGGGAGTTCCACAGAACACTGACATGGCAGATGTGTAGAAACGCAGAAGAAGATACCAGAGGGACCTACTGGAGGGACCCAGAGGTAGCATGCGTAAACATCAGCGTTGGATTTTCACGCAGAAGAACTTATATTTCATGTTAACACCCCAGGCTTGAGGTTGTGGAGAACCCTCACAGGCATGGGAAAGGATTATAAGCTTTTCTCTACTAATAGAGAAGCTTTAGAGACAAGGTCAATGCTCTATAGCAAGGCCCTCATAGTAGAAAGCTTCTCTGAAGACTGCAGAGAGCATTGTGCAGGAGAGATATGAGATAAACTGACTGAAGTCAGGTGTGTTGCCATATCCTAGGAGAGGAGATGGATAGAATAATGTGAGAAAGCCTAAAAGAGTAGGAGGATCCAAGATAGCTGACGAGTAGCTTGGAATCACTACTGAGGCTAGACAAAATTTTGAACAAGGGACTGGAACTTATAAAAAGTACCAGTAATACAATCATTGTAACTCCTGCAGGCACAGCAGCTGTTGGAAACAGCAGAGAGATTGTCCTGTGCCCAATAAAGAAAAACAGACAAGAAAGGAGAGGAGATATACCTTCTCCCTGTCTGAGGAACAAGCTTGCTAGAGAAGCCTTTCAGTATGGTACCCCTCAGTTAGGGAAAAAGCCCGGCTGAGAGGGTAGAGCAAGTAATTGGAGGGTGACGCACCCATAGGGTAAGTCAACTGAAGGAAAAAATGTTCATTTGGGACAGAACTATCAGGGGATAGTTGCAACTGCTCTTCTAGAGAGTAAGAAGAGGAGAAGTCTGTAGTCCCTGAACAAAAATTTTCCGACAGCTTAGTACACTGAAAAAGAAAAGTACAGTGAATAAACTTCTAATGGGTAGAAGACTGTAGAGTAGAATTCCCAGCCCCTATGGTTGCTGGGAATGCTGAGACTGGCCAGAGCTAGAGGACTTCAGACTAGGCTGAGGTGTCCCTTGCTTAGGTACAGCCGAATGATGGGCAGAAGATGAATGAAACTTTCTTTTCCTAGGGAAAGAAGGTTTGGTAGGACATTTCCTACCTTTCGAAGAAGGAGGTGGCTTAGAATGGTCCTTAGTGGAAGAAGAGTCAGCGGAGCATTGAGCAACCTGACGTAAAGCCTCCTTATTGAAGAGACCTTCTCCTGTACAAGGAGAATGAGCCAATATAGTTTGTGCTCATCTGCTCAAGTCTGAAGCTTCGAGCCAGGCTCTGCGACGTGCTGCAATGGCAATAGCAGAAGATCTGCTAAACAGACTCAAAAGAGTCTATAGAAGCACGAGAAAGGAACCAAGATATATTCCGGCTATGATTGAGTAGCAAGGAATAATTAGTAGCCTTGGGCTCTGGCATAAAAGGGGTCAAAAGAGATCTGGAGGCCAGCATAGATGTTTGGAAGGCTTGACGACCAAACGCATCGAGTGTTCTTGAAGAACGACCTGGCGGAAAAGAAGAATGCTTCTTTTTGCTCTTAACCTTCCTCAGTGCTGATTCCACTACAAGGGAACGATGAGGAAGTTGAGGCTTCTGAAATCCTGGGGAGGGAGGTACCCGGTACCGAACCTCAGTGACTGTAGAAGGTAGAGGAAGCCATAAGGGTGATTTCCAGACCCTCAGAAGGAGATCCTGCAGAGCAGGATGCAAAGGAAGCATCATATTTTCCATTTGTGCCGGTGAGCCAGGAATAGCATCACAACCAGGGATAGAGATATTAAGAAAGGTTGCCATATCCAGGAGAAAAGCCTGAAAAGACTGATCTCCTATGGGAACCTTCCCTGGTAAGGCTAAAGAAAGAGGCTGAGCACCAGAGGACGTACCGTGGTGTGAGGAGAGAAACCTAGTAGATGGACAAGGATACTGGTATGGTAACTTAGAGGCAGTGAGTACTGCATCAGCAACCCCAGGTATCGGTTCCAAACTAGGCATTGGTGCAAGAACAGGCATCGACATCGATACTGACACAGGGCCAGCAGTTGAAATTGTCATCGGGAACTGCTGCAATGGTACCGAGATCATGCGAGAGTTATGGCTAGGATCCTCGGAACTGCTTATCTGGAAACGACGGGAGTCGGTACCCAGTCCTCGAGACTAGATATCGATTCAAGACTCGGCATCGAAGGAAGCGAGTCTATCGATGCATGTCTCGAGGGTACCGACGTCGGTGGTAGTATCGGCGATGCCGATAATGGTAAAGCAGTCTGGGTTACATCGATCGGTCCCGAAGGTACCGAGGATGCCCGATGACAACCTCTCGCCGGGAGAACGTTATCCCACACTGGTGCCAATGCCGGGGTATCGGAACCGATCGAAGCCGGTACCGTCCCGGAGCATGGCTGAGATATGGAAATGTCCATCGGTATCGTATCGCCCGGCCCCGAAAGTGCCGAGGATGCTAAAGGACGATTCCTGGTGAAGAGTGAAACACTAGACACTGAAGCCGATGCCGGGGAATCGGTACCGCCGGAAGCGGATACCCGTACCGTGCACGGCTGGGATCGAGGGAAGTCAATTCGGGGCGTATCGATCGGTCCCGAAGGTACCGAGGATGCCCGATGACGATCCCTGGTGAAGAGTGGAGTACTCGACACCGGTGCCGATGCCGGGGGATCGGTACCGCTGGAAGCGGATACCACCCCCGGACATGGCTCAGGTATGTTCTGTGAGGGGTGAGCCCCAGGAACAACCTGAAACCCCTTTAATGCTTTGGAGCCCGCAGACTCCCGCAGGGGTAATGCCAATGGATTCTTGAGGGTAAGGCTGGAGCCGTCACCATGCTGGGCATGGGACATACCACTCAAGCATTGACTAGTCTTAACAGACTGTTTGTGGGTTACCTGATCCTGTGAAGAGGAGAAACCGGGTTCCCTCACTGCCGAATAAAAAACGGTATCGAGGGAAACTCTAAAAACTGAAGGTTTCCTCACAAAAGTATCCCCTGACAAGTCAGGGGAAAAAGGGTCAGGACCCACACAATTGAGACACCAACGATTGGAGTCTAAAAGGAAACAGGTGTTTCCACATCGAATGCACTTCTTAGGGAAAGAAGGCTCCATGAGGAAGAGGCCTGGTAGGCCCAACAAGTTAAGGCAAAAAACTGAAGAAAAGGTTTCTCAGAAGTTAGGCAAAAATCCACCGGCGGTACCGGTGGCGGCGGGAAATACAGCCGCGACCACAAGAAAACAAAAAGTAAAGTAATTAAAGTAAGTAAAAAGAAAAGTTTCTGCGGTGACAGGAGGACGTCCTGCCTGCTCCGCGGAAAAACGAAAACTGAAGAGAGGCTCTGGAGAAGGCGGGAAGTCAGCGCACAGGGGCGAGGGATGCTGCCAAAAGCTTTCTGATTGGAAGCTGGGCAGCGTTCCCGTGCAGGCTCCGTCAGTACCGACATACCCATATGTGAAGGCTCATTCCTGCTTGTTTCTGGAGATATAAATTACTTATGAATATGCTAAAAATGAAATAAATGATGTTTCACTGGAAACTGACAACTCGTGTGAATATACCCTGTGTTTGAAATTAGAATGACTCTTTTTTTCTCCCCTACTTATCCTTGGCTATGTTTCTGAAGTTCAGTGGTTATAGGGATAAAAGTTAGAAATAGGCATTATTAATGTTATCATTATTTGACAATGGGACCACTCTCTGAATCCCTATATTTGGATTGTTTACTCGTTAGCACTCATTTGAGTGCTTTAAAATTTTTAATGCAGACAAAATTGATTGTTTATCTGCATATAGTTGATTTTCATAAATTAAAAAGTTATAATGTGTACAAAAATAGCTATTAAAATAAGTGTGTTAAACAAACCAACTCCCCCCCCCCCCCCCTGAAAAATGGGAAAAATTCAGAAAGAAATCCAAAAATCAAACTAAACATTTTTGGCCATAGATATCCTTACCCTATATGGCATATGCAACCTATAAATACTATAAATAGAAAGAAAAACAGAATCATTATTCACAACTGATACCCATCTTTACATTCGCAATAACACCACAATATTCTATTTTAAAGCTTTCAGTGAGCATAGTGCAATAAAGAAAGAATGAGTACAAAAGCTTTGAAATTGTGAGAGATTATTTTGCAATGAAAGTTATTCCTCAGAGATGAGTTGCATATTGCCTTTATACTCTGAAAGGTTTGGAAATATAATATAATTGATATTATGAGAAACACTTCACCAAACTAGGAGAGACAGGCTGAAGGTTTTTTTCGATACTAGTGATTATTGCATTTAGTATCTCTCAGGTGAGGTACAAAACTCTATTTAATGACTTTTTTGGATACTCGTGCATTTTATGTGGGTTTCATGTGAAACTTCTTGAACTCAATAAATGGATTCATGTTTTTATACTTTTTTGTTTTCTCTGGTGAGTTTGGATTTAGGGCAAGGAGACAATCAAAGGCAGACATAAATTACTACACCATTCTTTTTTTTTAAGTTTCCTTTTGTGAAAGCAAAATAAAATAGAATAACTTCTTATTTTTTAGATTTAACCATCTTTTCTAAAACACTTGGGGGTACGTTTACTAAACCGTCTTAATGTCAAAGCGATGGTATTATCACGCAATAAGTGACGTTATCGCGTGATAACGTCACTTATGGCGCAATAACGCAGCGGCGGTGTTAAGGCACACTAACGCTGTGAAATCCGGGTCTTGTGACTCCTCTCCCGGTCCCTATAAGGCAGGGGTGTCAAACTCAAATACACAGTGGGCCAAAATGTAAAACTTGAACAAAGTCGCGGGCCAGCATTGAACAAATGAACCTTTTAATATGGACCCAAACAAGATTTGCTTTAACATTGAATATGAAACAACACTTATTACTATACAATTTATAACTTAATAGTTCAGATATGCAAAAACCAATTTCAAATAAAAAAAACATCAATGACATTCATTTATTAATAAGATTAAATAATAATAAATAATAATTTTTAAAATAAATAACAATAATAAAATTAATCAATATTCAAGCCCATGTCTTGGAGTAGCAAGAAAAAGTGCATAAAGAAAACGTTAATTATTGCTCAGTTTGCTGCACACTGATCTAATCTGATGTGCCCAAGCCAGATACCTGGCATCTCTTCTTGGATGATAGTTCATCAATGTCTGGGCTCAGGCTTTGAGCTGAGGAAATCCTCAGTATCGAGCGAAGGTGTTCATCAGTCAGACGTCTCCTGTGAGATGTTTTGGTCATCTTCATCGAGGAGAAAAGTTGCTCACATAGATAAGTGCTGCCGAACATGGAGAGCATCTGAGCAGCTTGGGTGCGGAGTGAGGCATTGTGTCAGGGATGAACTGTGGAAACTGGCGGCGCCCACAGCATCATACTTTGACTTCAGCGTGTCATTACACTGGAGTTCAATTAGCTCCATTTGGAGGTTGGTTGGTGCGTTTTCCACATTAACTGCAAAGGGATTACTGAGCAGTTCAAACCTACATTTCTGGACATCAAAGTCGGCAATCGCCGGCTAAACTCAGCGCCGAGTACACTGAGTTTTTCAGCAAACTGTGCGCATGGGAACAAGTTGGTAAAGAACTGCGTTTTCATGGTTTGGCAGCAGAGAAATGGCCAAGGGTTCCTTGCAGCATCTGATTCTCCCACAGGCACAGTTTAGTTTTAAAAGCCCTCACTGCAGCGTACATGTCTGTGATGATGCGGCCCTCGCCCCTGAAGCTGCAAGTTCAGCGCATCGAGATGGCTCGAGATGTCACACAGAAAAGGCCAGCCACACAGAAAACCTTTTCTCCCGAAGCTCTGCTGTGTCCTTCCCTTTGCTTTCCAGAAACTGACATATTTCCTCATGCAGCTCAAAACATCTATTCAGTACTTTTCCTCGGCTTAACCATCTCACCTCTGTGTGATACGGCACGTCTGCGTATTCCGAACCACACTCCTCCAGAAAAAGACTTAAATGGCGGTGATTCAGACCTTTGGCTCTTATAAAGTTAACTACTTGTGTTACTGTGGTCATAACATGTTCCATCTTTAGGGCTTTGCCACACAATGATTCCTGATGTATGATGCAGTGATAAACAGTTTAGTTCACCTGCACAGTTCTCTTCCTGCATCTTCTCCCGGACCCTGCCCACCAGTCCACTGTTTTACCGCACATCGCTGGCGCACCATCTGTCGTTAATCCCACGAGTTTATCCCACGGCAGCTTTATTTCAGTTACGCATTTGGAAACCTCCTCAAAAATTTCCTTTCCTGTGGTTGTGCCATGCATTGATTTGAATCCCAATAGCTCCTCCGTAACACACATATTTGAGTCCACTCCACGGATGAAGACTGACAGCTGAGCAGTATCAGATGCGTCGCTGCTCTCATCCACAGCAAGGGAGAATGCAACGAAATCTTTTCCCTTTTCCAAAAGCTGGTCATACAGATTGGTGGCAAGATCACATGTGCGATCAGCTACTGTGTTTCTGCTCAGGCTCACGTTTGAAAAGGCTTGCAAAAAACTCTGGGCACACGATGTCACAAACTTTCAACATGCACTTTTTCACAAACTCTCCCTCATTAAAGGGCCGGGCTGAGTTTGCGATCTCTGCTGCCACAATATAACTAGCCTTTACAGCAGCCTCACTTTGTGATGTGGCTTTGTTGAACATATTCTGTTGTGAAACCAAACTTCTTTTCATCTCCTCCACTTTCTGGCTCCGGTGAGTCATGTCCAGGTCCTTGTACTTGTCATGGGGTTTTGTTTCATAGTGTCGTCGAATGTTATACTCCTTAGTTATAGCCACGGTGTCTCCACAAATCAGTCAAACAGGTCTGTCTGTTACATATGTAATCAAATATTCTGTCTCCCACTGTCCAGAAAGTTCCTGTTGTCTGCCTTCTTTTTGCCATTTTTGGGAAGGGGTTCCACAGTGACAGTTGTAGCTTGAGATTGCTATGACTTCTGTCACACAGGAGAGGGCGTTTTCTGGGACCTGTCCTGATTGACGCGCCAAAACAGCAAGGCATTATGGGATTTGTAGTATTAGCGATGAATGAATGCGCTGTATAATACCGGCGGGCTAGCTCTAGTAGTCATTTGGTATAGCCTCGCGGGCCAAATATAATTACACTACAGGCCAAATTTGGCCCGCGGGCCAGAGTTTGACACCTATGCTATAAGGCATCTGCCTAGGGTCCTGAGGATCCAGTTGCCTTCTAGCACAATAACAGTCTGCAGTCGAGTAATTAAGGCAAAATAAGAATTGGGCTTTATTTCCCCTTCCCTACGGATTTCCTTTTATATAACAAAACCAGGAACAAAAACAGCTTCTGCAAAGAAAAATATGTTCTTTTCCTTTGGTACTTTTTTACAGAGCTTCTGCTCACTTGTTCAGCACAATGATTCAATATCATCAGAGAAACATAACGTACAGTCCATTGGTGTGGGTTCAAGGCTACAGCTATTATTTTCCCACTGCATTAGTTCACAATCCTCTGGGGTTGCAGGTGGGTAAAAATCCTCATAGCTGTTTACATTGTAAAACCCTCTCTGTGAGGCACTGGTTAGCTTATCAGGAAACTGTTCTATGCAAGCAGGGTTTTGAATATCTGGTACTGTGACAGTTTCACTCTGGCTTTCCTTTTCTCTCCAGTAATGAGAAATTACATCATAACTCCCAGCATTTACTTTACTTCTTATGCCATGCCCTGGCCCTCCAGACAAAACAGAGTTCTTAGCTTTTTCTCTCTTAAAGCTAGGTTCCCACCTTCTCTCTGTTGTCCTGGCTCCTCTCTCTGGGCTACAGACAGCTCCTTCCCGGGACCTCCAGCTACCAGTAGTCTGAGCAGTGCTATGGCCATGTTCCTGAGAAGTTTTTCCCCAGCTGCTTCCTGCTACCGTGCCACACCTACTGCTTCCTTGATTCAGCAGGCTTCCTTCTGTGTAACGTCTGCTCTCAGGCTGGTTGCTCACTCCTCCCAGGTCGCTGCCCCCACTGGCCTCTCCTGGATTTACCCAGCAGCTTTTATCCTCATGTCCTTTACACGCTGCCTGTGCTTTCATGGACAGGTGATCCTGATTAGCTTTTAACCTTCCTGCTACGTCAGGACTAGTGTGTGGTAAACTTATTCTATTGCTCTTTTGCCTCCTGTGAGCTGAGTGTGTTTGCTGCCTATCAGACTCCAAGGTAAATTCTTCTTTTTCACCTATTATCATGGGCTCTACACCAGCTACTGTATCACATATCCCCCCCCCTTAAGATATTACGGGCTGGGGAACAGCCGTTCTCACAGCCCGTAATTACTGAGCGGCTCCTGACATTCACTTTAGACCGGCTTGCTGCAGCTGTTCTCTCCTGCCAAAGTTTAAGGACATTAATATGGTATACCTGACAATGTTCCCTTTCATTTTCCACTGCATATGACACAGGTCCTTTACGCTCCACTACCGTATAGGGACCTTTCTACTGAGCCTCGAACTTCGGCCCAGGGTCTGCCATCATTACCACGACCCTCTCGCCTATGGCCAGTTGACGTGGTTTCTTCCCTCGGTCATAGTACCGCTTCTGGTGCATCTGATTATCTTGCACGTGCCGTTCGGAGGCTTGAGAAGCCCTCTGTAAATGAGTCCTTAGCTCACGAAGGAACTGAGGTACCCCCATTTCTTCCCCTTCAGGTTCCACCCATTGTTCCCTTAAAATATTGAGGACTCCCCTTGGGGCATGGCCAAACATCAGTTCGTAAGGGGAAGCTCCTAATGAGGCTTGTGTACGCTCCCTACTGGCGTACAAAACAAATGGGAGCATAATGTCCCAGTCAGCCATCTTTCCATCCAGCCCTCGTCTTAACATCTGTTTGAGGGTCTGGTTAAACCGTTCCACAAGTCCATTGGATTGTGGATGATATGCGGCGGTCTTTATGTGATGGATTCCGAAGGCGTCCCAGACCTGGGCTAGGTATTTCGACATGAAATTGCTTCCCCTGTCGGTCAGCATTTCTTTCGGAAATCCGACCTCGCAAAATAGCTTAACTAATTCTACTGCTATGGTTCTGGCTGAGATGTTTCTTAAAGGTATTGCCCAGGGGAACCTGGTGGCCTGATCCATTATCACTAGGATGTATTAGAATCCCCTTGGGGTCTTTACTAATGACCCTACGATATCCATCGCCATTCGGCGTACTGGTTCTGATATCGTAGGGGTAGGTATCATGGGTACCCCCATGGGTTTTGCAGTGGTAACCCGCTGACAAGAGGGACAGGCCTCGCAAAAACGTTTGGTTTCCTTAAATACCCCTGGCCAATAAAACCGGGCCAGAATTTGGTCCAGGGTACCCTGAACTCCCTTATGCCCACCAACGGGGTGATCGTGGGCTAGTCTCATGACCACTGCCTTAAAGGTAGTGGGAACAACTAGTTGTTTTCTGACAGCACCCGTTTGGGGATCGTTACTTTCCCTATACAATATTTCAAATATTTTGCCCTCTATTAGGAATCTGGGAAGTACGTCCCTATCTGTCTGGGCATACTGAAAGGCGTGCTTTAACGCTGGATCCGCCTTTTGCTCCTTCGGAAAGGATGGGAACTTCCTAACGAGATCGGCAGGCACCCAGGGCAAACCTAGTTCATCCTCTACTCCTGCCCTCAGCTCGGCCCTATGGTATCTCTCCTGGCGTTTCTCCCCCTTGCCTTTCTTATTGCTTTTAGAAGGTACATTGACTAAATCTTCATGGTGGGGAAGCTCTCCCAGGGTTTCATCTACGGGTCCACCCTCCTCCTCCGGGGGTTCTTCCTCCTCCTCTAGAGGGTCAGAATCCTCCTCTGGGGGTTCAGCTCGTACCTCTGAGCTTTGGACCTGCGACCTAGTAGAAACCATGCCCCCCTTTACATGTATATCTTCCCTTACTCCTCTATAGAATGATGGCCAGTCCCTTCCTAATACAATATCATAAGGTAACTTGGGTATTACAGCCACTAGGATCTCCCTCCGGGTTCCCAATTCTTTTACTATCACTCTATAGAGAGGGTAATAAGTGGATGAACCGTGTATACATCGTATCTTGGTCCTACCCTCTGGTTGGCTCGGTGTGGACCCATTGCTGGCTTGTAGGGTTCGCCAGAACTTTCTCGAGACCATACTTTGGTCCGCGCCCGAGTCAAGCAATGCTTGAGCTACCACACCTTGCACTTCAACATTTATACGGAATCCTTCTTGCATGCATTTTCTGTCACCGATTTGCTGATCGCCAGACACAATCCTTTTTTCTATGACCCCGTTTACCGCACTTAAAACATTTTACCAGTGCGTCTTTAACATCTTTCTTAGGCAAACACTCAGTTACATTTGGAACATACAGCCTAGGCTCCTTAATTACTTTACCAAAATTTGCCACACCAAACATGCTCCCAGCGCCTCCCTGTGGTTTACTGGCCAACTCAGCCTCCATAAACCGTTCCGTGAGGTGAGCTGCTTCGGTTGAGGTTTGGCAGTTTTTCAAAGTTAAGAAGGACCTCACTTCGGCAGGAACTGCCTCTGAAAATTGTTCCAACACAATCGTATCAATAATACTCTCAAGGGTCTTCCCTTCTGGAGCGAGCCATTTCCATACCAGGCTACGCACCCTCTGGCACAGTGCCTTAGGTGTTTCACCTGGTTGGAGCTTGGTGGCCCTCAGCATACGTCTGTAAACCATAGGCGTCAAGCCTAGCCTATCCCGTATGGCTTTTTTAACTTCTTCATAGTTGGTTGCCAGAGCAGCGGGCATGGCCTTGTAAGCCGCCAAGGCTTCTCTCGTTAGGGAGGTGGCCAGCCTAACTGCCCATTGCTCGCTCGGCCAACCTCCATTGTGGGCTACCCTTTCAAAAGCCTCCACAAAGTCATCTATGTTATCGGCTTCAGATAACTGTCCAAAAGACAATATCCCACAGTTCTGTGGGCCTACCCCACAGTAATGTTCTTTTGGTGTTTTCTCCATTGTCCGGTCTGCCAACAAAGCTTGTAACAACTCTGTCAGGGGCTTCTCCTAGGCCTGTAAGGCTGCCGTGGCTTGCTCTTGGCTCAGTTGCGCCAGCTCCCTCTGTTTCTCGAATTGTAGGCTCATCCACCGAAGCACTTCTTGAGGATCCATCTCCATGCTTGCACACTACAACAAACAAACAGACAACAAACATCAAGTGTGGCACTACTACTATTTTTCGTGCCTAGTCTCTCTTCCTTTTTACCACTCCTTCTCACTGGAATCCCCCAACGCCTGTGCCCAAATACTCATTACCTGAGCCAGGTGGAGATTCGCGCTCTGAGAAGGTATTTTTCTTTTCCACCAGTTCTGGAACCTTCTGGGCGTGTCCAGCCATTCTTCAGCAATGTCAGTCTGCTGTGTTCCTGCTGTAAAATCCCCAGGAATAATCCGAAAAAATACACCATTTGTGACTCCTCTCCCGGTCCCTATTAGGTATCCGCCTAGGGCCCTGAGGATCCAGTTGCCTTCTAGCACAATAACAGTCTGCAGTCGAGTAATTAAGGCAAAATAAGAATTGGGCTTTATTTCCCCTTTCCTGCGGATTTCCTTTTATATAACAAAACCAGGAACAAAAACAGCTTATTCAAAGAAAAATATGTTCTTTTCCTTTGGTACTTTTTTACAGAGCTTCTGCCCACTTGTTCAGCACAATGATTCAATATCATCAGAGAAACATAACGTACAGTCCATTGGTGTGGGTTCAAGGCTACAGCTATTATTTTCCCACTGCAATAGTTCACAATCCTCTGGGGTTGCAGGTGGGTAAAAATCCTCATAGCTATTTACATTGTAAAACCCTCTCTGTGAGGCACTGGTTAGCTTATTAGGAAACTGTTCTATGCAAGCAGGGTTTTGAATACCTGGTACTGTGACAGTTTCACTCTGGCTTTCCTTTTCTCTCCAGTAATGAGAAATTACATCATAACTCCCAGCATTTACTTTACTTCTTATGCCATGCCCTGGCCCTCCAGACAAAACAGAGTTCTTAGCTTTTTCTCTCTTAAAGCTAGGTTCCCACCTTCTCTCTGTTGTCCTGGCTCCTCTCTCTGGGCTACAGACAGCTCCTTCCCGGGACCTCCAGCTACCAGCAGTCTGAGCAGTGCTATGGCCATGTTCCTGAGAAGTTTTTCCCCGGCTGCTTCCTGCTACCGTGCCACACCTACTGCTTCCTTGATTCAGCAGGCTTCCTTCTGTGTAACGTCTGCTCTCAGGCTGGTTGCTCACTCCTCCCAGGAGGCTGCCCCCACTGGCCTCTCCTGGATTTACCCAGCAGCTTTTATCCTCATGTCCTTTGCACGCTGCCTGTGCTTTCATGGACAGGTGATCCTGATTAGCTTTTAACCTTCCTGCTACGTCAGGACTAGTGTGTGGTAAACTTATTCTATTGCTCTATTGCCTCCTGTGAGCTGAGTGTGTTTGCTGCCTATCAGACTCCAAGGTAAATTCTTCTTTTTCACTTATTATCATGGGCTCTACACCGGCTACTGTATCACAGTCTGAAGGGTGGAGTAAGGCTTCACAGAGGGTGGAGAGAAGGGGACAATGGGCGGAGAGTGGGAGGGGAGAGGCTCCAGGCACACTAACACTGTGAAATCCGGGTCTGAACACTAACGCCAGTGAAACCCTCGAGTTATGGCACAGTGGCAGGAAAGAGAAACCATTTCAGTCAGAAATGTGCAGCAAAGGCAGAAAAACCCAAAAAAGTGATAGTTGTGATACATGTGCAGGGAACAAAAAGGCAAATAAACATCTAAAAGGACCAGAACCACATCTAAAATCCCAATAACCAAGCTGGCCAATAGTGATATTAATGATAAACATAAAGCAACACTACTGACAAAGCGTATAAATTAAGATATCATGTTTGGAAGGGTCTATGCTCTGTCCCCCTACAAAGTGAATGATCCCACATTGAAATAGTGCTGAACAGGGTTTCTGTCGTTTAGATTGGGCAGGTTAGTTATGGCGTGCACATGTGCAGCAACAGCAGAGTAGGCACGTAGGCCATGGCAACTGTACTGATGCTCTAAATGGGATACAGGGGGCAGCAGGCGGCACATGCTGTGGTCCAGCTGGGGTACAGTGTGGGCTAGGCAGATGCCTAGGTGGCACATAGGAATGCCGAAACTGTAAAGCAGCCAGACAGCAACTGACGAGGGTCCAACATGGGCACGAGTGTGTGTCCCACAGTGTCACAGGGGAGATTACCCAGCAGGTACCCTCAAGAGCACATAACATTGGCAGGCGGTGCGGGGGGGAAGCACGCATGTCCATGTAGGCACCCCTACTCGAGAACCCACACCATAGGCAGCTGCCTACCGGCATACTGGATGGCCTGGGACTGCGCACCACCAGCGCCACTGGCATAATGGCATGGCAGCATGGTGGCGGAGGGGTGCTGGTGGCGGAGGGGGCAGTGGCATCTGCCCACAGCAGACCATGGCCTAGCCCCGTTTAGGTGGGTGCCGTGCAATGCAACAGACAGGGTCTGTCTGACAAATAGTCATGGTATCCCCAGTGAATGAACTGTCCCTGTGGCAACAGTTTGGTGCAGTACACACAGCCAGTCACAAGTTCAAGTCCCAGCTGTGGCTCCTGCCAACCCTTTCCCCATATTTTACCCAGTACTAAACCATGGTAATAAAGATGGAACCTTTATTGCAGATATAATAAACATGCCTGAAACCCCTATATTTTACCCTACAGAGCACAGACACCATAAACATGTGCAATCCCTAGAGCAGAGTTTCCCAATTGCAGTCCTGGAGGGCCAAACACCATACAGGTTTCATGCTGTCCCTAATAAATATGCCTGTGCTGCATTAATATGCGCCGCCCCCATTGTATGCAAATGTATCTCATGCATATTCATTAGGGACAGCATGAAAACCTGTACAGTGTTTGGCCCACCTGGACCGGAGTTAGAAACCTCTGCCCTAGAGCAGCGGCCAACAGGGGCATAAACACCCACACCCACAGACTCCACTATCCAAAGCCTCATGGAGAGTCAGGCTGTTGGGCCCTGCGCACAGTAGCATTTCCCAATACTAGCACTTGCATACCTTAGCAATGCCGCCCTAAACTTGGGAATACGTTACACATGTATCAAAAGGTTGCTATGATTAATGGCAGATAGCAATTCCTAAGTTAATCACAATTTGCTGATAGAGCTGCATCATACCAACCTTTCTGATATCTGTGGAGTGTGTTTCAGTTTTGGTTTCTGAGAGTGTTTACCACCCCGGAGAGTGACCCCAACAGTATTGCGTACTATAGCCATGCCTGCACTGTGCCCAGGACTGGTGTGGTGGCCAGGGCTGCCAAAAGCCTCTATATTTGCACAATGCTGGCATAGGTGTGGGAGTGTGTGT
Organism: Ichthyophis bannanicus; assembly: GCA_033557465.1. Taxonomy (NCBI): domain Eukaryota; kingdom Metazoa; phylum Chordata; class Amphibia; order Gymnophiona; family Ichthyophiidae; genus Ichthyophis; species Ichthyophis bannanicus. Next base: position 749,633,415 of record CM066036.1, on the reverse strand, counting down.
CTGTCTATCCAGTGTGTTGTGGCTGCCTACACCTTACTGAGTCCAACACTGCTTGCACTGTTTCCAGTGTTAGCCTGCCAATGTGCACAATGAGGAGCAAGGTACTTTGGGTATGGTCTGGACAGGATGGCCTGGGCAGGATGCATCTGCAAAGGGCATAGGGCAATGGCTGGGACATTGTAGTGCCCGGCCACCACCTGCACGGACAGGGTGGCTACAGCATTTTCTGCTGGGAGGTCACTCTCACCCTCACTGAGCAGATATATAGCATTCCTCTCAAGTGATATTTATGGGTTCTCTTTTCTGGGGCCCAATCACTGACTTATCTGCTTGGTGTGTGCTCCCATTCCAGTTTTGTGTGCACGCATCTCCTCCAGGAACATGCACTATGGACTAGCTAGCAGACTGTCTGCAGTTAGTATGTATATGGCTGGAGACTCACTGTGCTTGCTGCTGGGGAATGTCAGATAGTGGTGGGGGGCAGCTAAGCATTTCCAGGCCTACTGTCTGTCTGCCATTGCCTTATGGATGCGTACAGATCTGCATTGACTGCCCTGTAGGGGTGCCTGTTCCCCAGCAGGACTGGGGTTGATATTCCCCTCTACTGCCACCATTGCAGGGATGTAGAATGTGGATCTTTTGGTGGGAGATCCTGTTCCCCACCCTGAGCCCCAGAGGGCGGGTTGGGTGGTGCTACATAATCTGCCTATGGGTCTAAACACCCCCCTTCACTTAAATCATGTGACCATGGCACCCATACAGAATATGCACTATTCTGGGTGCATCATAGTCCACAAGGGCTAGACGTGACTGGGAAATATGGATGGACACAGGTGCATCCTCAGTGTGTCTGCAAGGACTACCTATCACACACTGGCACTGATGGCAACCTGCAGCATAGCCTATCTCATCTAAGCCAGGTGCTGCGGACCTGGTGCTGGGTGCCCCACCTCGCCCTCAGGGTGAGCACAGTACCCACACAATGTGACGGTCTGTAGCTACTCTGTACCAGTAACACACACGGTCAGTTCCTCCTACCAGGCCGATGTGCTGTGGGGGTGCATACCCCATCTTGTGATCATCTGTAGACTGCTGATCTGCATGTGCAGTACATCATGGGTATGGGTGGGTTAACACTATCCTGGTAACCACAGCAGTTTATATGGTGACCTGCAGTCCTTCTGTAGCCAGCAAGGGGTTTGTTAGTGGCTATAGAGATGTAGCCCACTGGTTACTTCACTGACTGTGGAGGCAGAGGTCATGGGTTTGATCCCACAGTGGTGTTATTTGATAGGCCTGTCTGAGGCATTTCCTTTTTTAATTTAAATTAGTGCTGCCAGCAAAAACACCCTCACAGTGCTGTAACCTTAAGGTGCCTCATAAGGTGCCCTATAAGGCGCCTTATAAGGCGCCCTATAGGGAACATTATAAGGTGCCATGGCGTACAGTGCACTTTATAATGTGCCCTCTGGAGTGCCTTATAGGGCACCTTATGCGGCACCTTAGGTTACGGCACTGTGAGGGTGTGTTTGCTGGCAGCACTAATTTAAATTAAAAAAGAAAATGCCTGAAACAGCACTGGTTTAAAGTAAAGGGTAATGCCTCAGACAGCCTTACTCATTAAGCACACTGGGGCTCAAACTCATGACCCCTGTTTTGTCAATGTATTAACCATTGCACTACACCTCTGTTGCTGTGTTGCCAGGTCAGCACCAATGTTCCCTCTAATTTTCTGTAGGCTGTGTGTGCATAAAATATCAGCTGTGCATCTTTTGAAGGAAGGTTAAATTTTTGTGCGCCACATAACGACACTCGGAGTTATATACTTTAAAATTTGACTACACGTCAGAATACAGTATGTACACCACATTAATTTTAATCTAATTAAATGAAAATAGACGATTACTAAATGAAGCGGAAAATTTCTAGTAATTACAATCACAACTTTTACATTTTAAGATGTCTGTGTTGTTTTCTATCAGAATCAGAACTGTAATTTTTGTGCGCTCTGTTGTGAAGTATGTGCGCTCGCTCGACGAGGTGTGTGCGCGCGCACACGCGCACAGCTTAGAGGGAACAGTGGTCAGCACACCTAATTAAGGCTAACACGCGTTAAAGTGCCGTGGCTCCCTCTATCGCATGATAACGGACTTTATCGCGCGATAACCAGAAATGCTACCTTAAGACCGGAACACCCACTACCTTATATGGCATTCGTCACAGTAAGACTGCAACTAACGCCGGTAACATTAAGACGGTTTAGTAAACATACCCCTTGGTGAAAATAGAAAAACCAAAACAGTATTCGTGTTTTGGTTATAAGGGGCATAGAGTGGTCTTGCTTTATAGAAAAGAAGAATGGAAGCCAACAGATTTGTTTGTTATAAAGAGTGCCCTCAGTCTAGACCAAGGACCCTATAACATGGCTGAGCCCCTTCTGAGGGGTAGTGGACGATATGGGGGAAAGAGTGGGGAGGATGAGTGGCCACTTGAATAGTGATCAGAAGATATGGGAAGGGGTAAATATTGAAACGGGGCAGGGTAAAGAATTGGTGGGCTAGGAGGCAGTTATAAGCACAGTAGGCTGGCAAGAAAGAGGCAGCATGGTTGCACTTGTGGCTTCATGCCTATCTTGGTTGATTGCAGCTGTAGACTCCTCCTAGGGGGCCTGCGAGAGTCAGCTGATGCAGTGGTTGGTGGAGACTGCAAGTTTGGCTCAGGTGGAGTTGCTGTCTCCCAAAGGAAGGGTAAATGCTGTGCCATGGTGTGGGCATGCCCTAATTAGGATCCCGTCAATAAGAAACCCTTAGCCCAAGGCAAGAATCAATCCAAATCCAAAGAAAAAGCCCCGGCATTAACCTCCACGTGAAAAAAGCTTAAATACAGTATAAACTTATTCTTATCTCTCTTTTTTGTTGGAGTAACCATACAAAAGGGGAAGGAACTCCAACCCGCCCCTCACCGTGGTCACTCCGTTTTAGTCATTTAAATGCTTGAAATAATTCAAAAACTTAACTTAACTGAGTCCAGCCAGCATAGATTTCATAAAGCACAACGTGCCACATTTTGGGCCGTCCAAAACTCCATGGCCCTGCATCAGGTGGAAGAAATGAATCCCAAACAGTTGGCTTTAGTGTGAAAAAGACCAAACGGCCAGGTTTAAAAAGCAGCATGTGACGTCAAATGCAAAGACGGAGAGCAACAGCCAATCAGCGATCAAAAACGTTGCAAGCATTTTTAATTGGGAAAACCCACAGACAAGGGAACCCCCAACATCCTCGAGCACACCTAATAAGGAAGTCCAACATCACAGCAAAGTATGCCACTCAACAGAGGCATTCAAGCCCCGAGGGGAAACAGTCTTTAATCGAAATATCCAGCGCTGCTCTAAGCGCTGCAGTTTAGCAACCCGATCGCCCCCACGGGGATCCAAAGGGACAAAATCCATGACCCGCCACTGTAGTTGATGAAACAGAAGTTCTTCTCAAAGGCAATGTTCTACCATGGGCGCCTTCATGGTTTTGGTCCGCAATCGGGACGCATGCTCCCCAAGTCGGACCTTAACACTACGAGTAGTGCGACCGATGTAAAGTAGCCTACAAGGACATTGTACCAGGTATACAACAAACAAAGATTCACAGGTGGTATGCCAATGAGATATGTAAGCGGTGGAAGTGGAAACAACCACCCATTCCAACCCGGTCAACGCCGTATCACAAAAGTTACATGAGCCACGGGTGTAATGGCCCGGGTCAGCGTGAGAAGTAGGGGGGCGGTCAGAGGGCAGAGAAGATTTTACAACTCTATCCCGTAAGTTTGATCCCCTAGAATATGCAACCCGTAACCGTTTGCCAGAAAAGACAGTGTGCACTGACAGTACCAGCCAGGAACGGCGTATAATGTTAATTACTTTTGGGACCCCTGCCAGATATGGAAAAATGCCAGTAAAGTCCTCCACATCAGAGTCGGTCATCTCAGCGGGTTGGGATCGTGGAAGCAGCAGCCATTCACGATGTAAAAAACGAGCTCGCTTAAAAGCCTTCTTTAACAATGAAATGGGGTAACCCCTTTGTAATAACTGCAGCGCTGGATATTTCGATTCAAGACTGTTTCCCCTCGGGGCTTGAATGCCTCTGTTGAGTGGCATACTTTGCTGTGATGTTGGATTTCCTTATTAGGTGTGCTCGAGGATGTTGGGGTTCCCTTGTCTGTGGGTTTTCCCAATTAAAAATGCTTGCAATGTTTTTGATCGCTGATTGGCTGTTGCTCTCCGTCTTTGCATTTGACGTCACACGCTGCTTTTTAAACCTGGCCATTTGGTCTTTTTCACACTAAAGCCAACTGTTTGGGATTCATTTCTTCCACCTGATGCAGGCCCATGGAGTTTTGGACGGCCCGAAACGTGGCACGTTGTGCTTTATGAATTCTATGCTGGCTGGACTCAGTTAAGTTAAGTTTTTGAATTATTTCAAGCATTTAAATGATTAAAACGGAGTGACCATGGTGAGGGGCGGGTTGGAGTTCCCTCCCCTTTTGTATGGTTACTCCAACAAAAAAGAGAGATAAGGATAAGTTTATTCTGTATTTAAGCTTTTTTCACGCGGAGGTTAATGCCGGGGCTTTTTCTTTGGATTCTAATTAGGATCCCAGCAGTGGGAATTTGGAGTGCACTACATCCCTTATCAGGCCTTCAGAGGCAGGGCCATGTGACCATGCAGCTGGCCCAGGTCTTGAAATGGGGACCTTAAGCAGAACCATTCCAGGGATGATTTACAGTAGCCTGTGAGGCTTGGATTCATACATGGACTGATTCAAAGGGATGCAGAATTGGTAAGCACCACCGTTTAATTGGGACTCAAAACAGTTTCCAATTGCTCTAGGGTCAGAGATTTACTGTTTTTGTTTGCCAGGTGTTTTACATGAGCAGTCTTGGGTCTCAGGGTTGATGCCAAAGCTTCCCCTTCCGGCACTATTTCCGGTCTTGGTTGTGCTGGTGGGAGACAATCACTGGATGCATCGTAGGATGATCAGGTGGTCAGATGACTTAGCTGTGAAGTGGGGCTACTAGTTGGGGCTACACTTGCTGATTGAATGACTTTGGAGGATGTGGTCATGCTATGTACGTCTGAACAGGACATTGGCAGACACTTAGCCTGGGTGTCTCTCATGAAATTGCCAGTTCTCTCTCCAGTAATTGTGTATCTGGGAATGGCTCCTGAGGTAGCCGTCAACCTTGCTGAGATGCCCAAGAGGGCTTATACAGTATACCAGATATTCAGGAGCTTATTGAAGAATGCTTGAGTGGCAAATACATGGAAAGTTGAGAAGGCGGGCTGGCAGAGATTTGGGTGATTTGTTGGCACAGCAGGGTGACCTCCTTGCTGGGAGTAGTGGAGAAGATGCTTCAGTGCAAATGCCAAGCTACTGGGTATGTCAAGGGGTGCAGTGGTAATTTGTAAAATGCCCACATTGGTGGTTCTATAGAGGGCCTGGATATCTCATGAATGGCTAATAGCTGGCTGTAATGCAGATGGAGTTTAAATTTCAGACTTGGATCACCTGAGCTATATTATAGGATTCACTGGTTACACTGCTGCTCAAAAACCTTAACTATCTCCCCTTCCAATTATTGGTTCCAGCTCCCTTCTCTCTTTTGCATATCTGAAGGTAACAGGAGCCACTGCAGTAGAAAGCGATAGATTGAGGATATGTCAGATGAAAGAGATAACAATGAGTTATATAGAGCTTAGTAGATGGATGGGGATGGGATCAGAGGAGCAGGTAGCAAGTTAGGAGAAAGAGAGAAAATATGCAGTTTCCTCCTCAGTGACTTTAGAAAAGGAAGAAAGGGTGGCAGGGATTGAAGGGAGGATTTGAGAATGAAGCGGGGGAAGGGGAGAGGGCATTGACCTGATGGAGAACTCAGAACTAATCTTGTGAACCTTGTCATGGAAATAACCAAAGTCTGGGCAGAAAGTAAAGGATGGGTTGGAGATGGAGACACTTTAAGGAGAGAGTTGAGCATGGCAAAGAGACGGCAAGGATCAGCAGCAAGTTTGTCAGATGGACTGAAAGGAGGTTATTAAAAATTTGAAATATATGAAGTCAGTATGGGCACAAGATTTTAACCAAAGGCATTCAGTAGAGCAGGCACAGGAATGTAGGTAGCAGATTTTAGAGATCAGCCAACGTTGAGGTAGAGTACGCCTCACAGGACATAAAATGAGAAGAGTGAAAGCATCCAAAATAGAGGAAAGTATAGGGGTATGTTTACTAAACTGCAGTAAAGGTACAGATGCCCATATAAAGGCATGGGCGGTGCATCGTTACAGCAAGCCGTATCAGTTAAAGCACGTTACAAGGCGCCTTAGACTAATGCGCGTTACAAGGCATCTTACAAGGTGCCTTGTAAGGTGCCTTATAAGGTGCCCTGTAAGGTGCCCCATAAGGCGCCCTATAGGGCTCCTTAGGCTAAGCGCCGTATTAGGCACCCCTGGACAAGGCACTGTAGAAGGCACCCTGGGCTATGGAACCATAGATTAAGGTGGCCTAACAAGGTTACGATGCCCTAGGTTAGTGTTCCCTAAGGGCAGCAAGGTGTCTCAGGATGACATGCATGACTTGTGAGGAACAGAGACAGATGTAGCCCTAACACTAGATAGAGCACTCAGGGAAGGCAATGAACAGGTGAGTGAAGGAGGGAGAGCTGGGAGCCGCTGGACCTGCCATATCTGCGGGCATCCCATGTGGCTGCCAGTACCGATGACAAACATGGTGGGGGCAACTGTACCACAGCACAGGGTGTTGGCAATGTAAAGTACTGGAAAGACAGTTGGTGGCAGATGATGGGAATACGTGTCCCCCAGTGGAGGCGGAGGTGGCAGGATAGTTACAATGATGGGTGGACAGAGGAGTGGTGGTGCCATGCAGATCAGGCACAGGCGAGGCAAGCATGAAGAGGCGCAATGCAGGAAAGGGTAGCAGTGCAGGACATGGGGTGACAGCATGGGGTGACAGGCGCAGATAGATGGACCGAGGGAATGTTGGCAATTGTGGCGAGGGTATTATGGGCTGGCAACACAAAGCTGCAAAAATATGACTGTTACAGGCATGCACACTATTTGAGTAGGACAGGCACGAGAGGAGAGAACAATGAGGAACTGAACCCATGAACACTACCGAGAATGGCATCGTATTAACCAGTAGGTTATACCTCCATGGTGTATGTCACAGCAATGGCTGGGTACAGAAGGACTGCAGGTCACCACACAAACTGTCTGCTCTGAGTGCCAGGATAGGGTAACCCCACCAGTACCCATGATGCAATGCACATGCTGAATAGTTGTCTACAGTTGATCACCAAATGGGGTCTGCACCTCTCCGGTACCTCAGCTTGGAAATACGAACTGACAGTGCGTGATACTGGTAGAGTAGCTACAGACCATGCCATTGTGCAGGTTCTGTGTTCTCCCTGAGGGATAGGATGGGTGCCCAGCACTAGGTCCGCAGTACATGTGGTGATAGATAGGCCCTGCTGTACATCCCCATCACTACCAGTGTGTGACAGGTGTTCCTTGCAGTGCAGCTGAAGGTAATTCAGTGTCCATCGGTATTCTGCAGTCACATGTGGCCCTCTGGCACCAGACACCACCCAGATTAGTGTATACCCCATGTTAGGATCTGGCTGACATGCGCACCTGTTATCAGGGCAGAGGGGTTTCCAGACTTGCATGAGGTTTGTGTAGCAGTGCCTTTATAGGTCAAAGTGGTATACACTACATACCCCAAAGGGCTCACATCACCCTTTTTGTAGGTAAGGAACAGGTACCCCAGCCCCCGTGAAGCAACCTCCATTCTGCTGATATAAGACAGCCCTCCAGGGTTGGTGGGCCAGAGTCATACCTGTGGCTGGGGCAGACCAGCAGCAATGCTGGGGTTAGGTCTGGAAAACCCCAACTGCCTCACACCACTGTCTGCCAGTCACCAGCAGACAACACAGTCAGACTGCACTTTATAGGTGTTCCAAACATGCACAGTCTAACTGCAGACAATCCACTAGCCAGTCCATAGTGCATGCTCACAGAGGAACTATGTGCACCAAGCAGGCATCTCAGTGATTGGGGGCCCAGCACTAGGATCACAAAGGTATCACTGGAGGCATATAGTGTGGATAGCTATGTGGGATCCTAGACATGCCATGGTCACTGCTCGTTTAGAGTGAGTGCCCTCCCAGCATGACATGCTGTGGCCACCCTGTCCATGCAGGCAGTGGTTGGGCACTACAGTGTCCCAGCCATTGCCCCACACCCTGTGAAGATGCATCCTGGCCAGTCCACCCTGTCCAGGCCATACCCACGACACCTCATTTTGCACATATTCAGGCTAATGCTGGTAACAGTGGGACATTTTGGGCCCAGAGAGGGGTGGGCAGCCACAGAACAATGGATAGACATACACACACACACACTCCTATTGCAGCATTGTGCAAAGATAGGGGTGGTTGGCAACCCTGCCCGCCACACTGGTCCTGATCACAGTGCTGACATTGCTAAACTGTGCAGGAGGTAGTAGTAGTGCTCTGGTGATAACTGCAGCTCAATGCTGGGGCCAACAGCCTGACTCTCCATGCATCTTTGGATTGTGGAGCCTGTGTGAGTGGGTGTTTGTACCCCTGTTTGCCGCTGCTTTGGTCTTTGCACATGTTGCTGTTGTATCTGCATTGTAGGGTAAAATATAGGGATATGCTCTGCAGGATCCACAGCTGGGACTTGAACCTGTGACCCTCTGCTTCTGGACACACTGGCTGGGTGTACTGCACCACACTGTTGCCATAGATGCCTGGTAGTCCCTGGGGCTACCTGTACTTTTCCTCAGCCAGACCTTTTATGTTGCACTTCACACCACGTACTGGTACAGGGCATGGCCTAGGTCCACTGCAGGCAAGTGCCACTGCCCCCTCCAGCATGATCACACACCCCCCTGCCATGCTGACATGACCATATGCTGTTGGTGCTGGTAGTGCACAGTCCCAGGCTATCCACTGTGTGGTTAGGTGGTCGACGAGGGAGCGGGGTCTGGGGCAGGGGGCATACATGAGCATCCTCACATCCCCCCATCACTGCCTACCAATAGTATGTCCCTTCTGCTTGGGGGAGGGTTGGCTGGGGGGATGTTAGGTCAGTGCCCTGGCAACTGTTAGCTCGGGTGGACCAGGTAGATGTAGGTGGATTGTGTTTGGCCTTTGTCAGCTGCTGTCATGCTGATTTCCACTTTCTATGTTCCTATGTGCCACGTAGGCGCCCGCCTAGTCAACCCTGTGCCCCAGTTGCCCCACTACATGTCCCGCCTGCAGTCCCCTATGCCCCATTTGCACCATCGCCATAGTGGCCTTTCATACTTGGACACTATGCTGTTGCTGAAAATGGAGCATTACTATCACGTTTCTTGGGCTCCCTGCCTATGCTGTATATTGCTGACACTGAAATGGTTTCTCTCTCCTGCAAATGTGCGTCTAACGGCAGGTTTTCATTCGTGGTAGGATTCAGCCCTTCAGTTCAGCGCGTTAGTGTGCAGGGAGCCTCTCCCCACCCACTCCCCGCCCATTGACCCTTTCTCTCCACCGTCTTTCCACCCTCTGCGGTGTTTACCGTGGCTGGGAACGTTAACGATCGTTAGGTAACATTAACACGCGTTAACGTTACATAACGCGTGTTAACGTTACCTAATGATTGTTAATGTTACCTAATGCGTAGTCGGTAACGTTACCGCAGTTTAGTAAACATACCCCATAGTGTTATAGGAAGACACTGCCTCATCAATAGACTCAGATGACATAGTAGATGAGAGAGGAGATGAGATAGCAATGGTGAAAGCTGAAGGAATTCCTAAAGGTGTTGATGGAGATTGGATGAGACTGTGGTGGGGCGTGGATAAGAATGAAAGTTAACAGATGCTTATGTGTATGTTTATTAGGTCTTGATAAACTGTTCTTCAAGACAACAGCAGAGCAGTGTACAATATCTAAAAACAAGTTTTTTAAAATTGCAGGGGAGATAGACCATAACAGTATTGAGTATATTAGCACTGCCTGCACTGTGGCCAGGACTGGTGTGGTGGCCAGGGCTGCCAACCACCTCTATCATTGCACAATGCTGAAATAGGTGTGGGAGTGTGTGTATGTCTATCCATTGTTTTGTGGTTGACTATACCTTATACCAGGGGTACTCAAATCCAGTCCTGGAGGGCCACAAACCAGTCAGGTTTTCAGGATATCCCTAATAAATATGCATGAGATAGAGTCAAAACAATGGAGGCAGTGCATGCAAATATATCTCATGCATATTCATTAGAGATATCCCAAAAACCTGACTGGTTCGTGGCCCTCCAGGACTGGATTTGAGTACCCCTGCCTTACAAAGCTCACAATGCTTGCACAATTGCCCCTGTTAGCCTGTCAATTTGCATAATGTGGAACAAAGTAATGTGGGTATGGGCCGGACAGGGCAGTCTGGGCATGAATGCATCTGCATAGGGCATAAGGCAATGGCTGGGATACTGTAGTGGGCGACCACAATCTGCATGGACAGGGTGGCCACAGCATGTCATGCTGGAAGGTCAGTCTCACTCTGACTGAGCAGTGACCATGGCATGTCAAGGTTCCTACATAGTGTTTTACAGTGTCTCTCTCAAGTGATATCTGTAAGTTCCCATTCCTGGAGCCCATTCACTAACACAGCTGCTTGGTGTTTGTTCTTACATCCCACCTCTGGGGGTACATAGTTCCCCTAGGAACATGCACTATGTACTGGCTAGCAGACTGTCTGCAGTTTGCATCTGTATGGCTGGAACACCTTGCAGGGTGCAGCAGGTGCAGACTGACTGCGTCCTCTGCTGGTGAATTTCAGATCATGGTGGAGGGGGGGGCGGCAGCTGATCTGACCAGGCCTACAACCAGTCTGCCATTGGCCCTGTCACAAGTAGTGATCTGCATCAACTGCCCATTTGCCAGCAGGACGGGGGTTGCTGGTCCCACAGGCTATCATCATGTACCTCTAGTGTCCCCACTGCAACTGTGGAGAGTGCGGGTGTGTTGGTGGCAGATCATGCCCCCTACCCTGACAGGGTGGATTGCTATGTACATCATCATTATGTGAATCCAGGCACACCCCTGCCACAAAACCCACTGACCATGGCAAGCACACGTCAGATGCACTATTTTGAGTACAGCATGGTCCACAAGGGCCAGACATGACTGGCAAATACAAATGGACACAAAAAGTTCATAGGCGCGTCTGCAAAGAATAGCTATCACACACTGGCAGCGATTGAGACCTGCAGCAAAGCTTACCTCAACCATCCTGGGTACTGTGGACCTGGTGCTGGCCACCCCACCTCACCCTCAGGGTGAGCACAGAACACGCAAAATGGCGTGGGCTGTAGGTTCTCTGTGCCAGTAACATGCACGGTCAGTACCCCCTACCTGCCCTCTTGCCCCGCCTGGTCCCTCCTCTCTACCTTTAATCTGTCTCTCTCTGTCCTATCAACTTTTGGCGTTCCCTTTCTGACTTTATTTCTAGCAGCCTTATTTTTGTATTGTACACCGCCCTGATGCTTCGGCCTGGGCGGTCTATCACATCGTGTAAATAAAGATAAAGATAAAGACGTGCTGTAGAGGTGCATACCCCATCTGGTGAGCAGATGTAGACTGCTGTTCTGCAAGTGATTTGCATGATGGGTAGGGTTGGTTATATCCTATCCTGGTAACCACAGCAGACAGTTTGTTCGGTGACCTGCACGCTTTCTGTACCCAGCCACTAGTCTGTTTCAACCCATATTAATGTAGCACACTGGTTAATACAATGACCTCAGTGCCAGAGATCATGGGTGCAATCCCACAGTGGGTTTCCTTCAGTAAGACTGGCCAGGGCAACTCCCTTTTATGCCTGTAACAGTCAGACATATTTATGAAATCAGTCTTCCCAGGCAAAAACACCCTCACCTCAGTTGGCTAACCTAAGGTGCCCTGTAAAGTGCCTTTGCTGTGGTTTTACCCTATCCCGGAAAGCACAGCAGAATGTTTGTGCTGTGACCTGCAGTTGTAGTGTAGCCAGGCATTACTCTGATTAGAGCCATAGAGGCATAGCACACTGGTTAATACATTGACCTCCCAGCCAGCATCATGGGTTCAATTCCCCAGTGCTACAACATCACAGAGAGTGTCTGAGGCTGTTTTTTTTCCTTGGCTGTAACAGTCAGACACATCTCTGTAGTCTGTGGTCCAAGCGAAATATGCCCTCACCCTAGTCCTGTACCCTAAGGTGGCTCAGAACATGGCCTGGCAGAAGGCGTGTCACACTGTGCCGTAAGCTAAGGTGCCCTATGCTGAGGCCCAAACGCCAGAAAGCCTGCGACGCCATAACATAAAGAGCCAGGCACCAATTCATTGAAATAAATGGTTCCGCGGCTCCGATATCAGGCGGATGGTGAATGTAAACATGCCGTAAACATGCCGCATACCGTCTCCGGCCTGTATCACTGCGCTGGTATGGATAGGTCTCCGTGTACCGGGCGTGGGAATGCCACGTGTGCTGCGTGCCATAGTAGCGCGATCTAGCACGCATTAGTGCGTGCCATGGCGCATGCGTCACGTGCGACATCAAGCCATGCATATAAAAAATGGACAGGCGTTCCAGGAAGCCAGCGTTTACCAGCAGGGAGCTGAAGATGCTTTCCAAACTTATTTGCACAAGGCAAAGGCACCTCTTCCCTGGCTCCTCCAAACGTCAGGACCTTGCCAGGGTGAGGATGGCATGGGGTACCACACCAGGTGCTATAATACAGCTGCAGACTACCCACATGAGGTAAGTGTATGGGGACAGCTCACACAATGGCAGTTGTGCAACACAATATCCAGCAATCATCACACATCATACATGCAGGACATGGTAGAAATACAAGTCTGTGGGCCAACCTGTGACCAATGTAGGTGCGTATGCTGATGTGTGCAAGTCTGCCCTATCCCCAGGAGCCCTCAGACCTGATTACAGAGGTCTACTATCCATCCTGGTGTTATGGTAGGTGCTGCTGTTGATTTATTTATGTCCACCCCATCCCCAGGAGGCCTTAGACCTGATTACAGTGGTCCAGTATTCATCCTGTTGTTATGGTATTTTCCCCTGTTGATGTGTCTAAGTCCACCCTATCCCCAGGAGGCCTTAGTCCTCATTCCAGAGGTCTATTATTCATCCTGGTGTTATGGAAGGTGCTACTGTTGATCTGTTTAAGTGCACCCTATCCCCAGGAGGTCCTAGTCCTGACCGCAGAGGTCTGTTATGCATCCTGGCGTGCTGGTACCTGCATCTGCTGATGTGTTGATGTCCACCCAATTCCTGGGAGCCCCAAGACCTGATTACACAGGTATATCATATATATTCTGGTGTTATGCTAGGTGTTCTTGCTGATGTTTGTAGGTGTGGGAATCACCAAGGTGTGGACCGGACCACACAGAGATCTCGGAATCATGTGGACCCTGGTGTGGGTCAGAGAGAAGGGCAGACATGTAGATAGCCCAAAGGGGAGGATATGCTCTGTGAGAGTGTGGACAAACCTCACAACATATATGATCCACCAGACGTATACTCCAAGTAGACGGGGTCCTGAGGGTAGCCCCACCCGCATATGTAGAACTGTGCATACATGACACTGTGCAGGGCACACAGGACATGGCAGAACCCATGTGTGGTGAATGGTGTTAGTGCACACCTCCCCCCCTGTGAATTGGTAATGCACATGTTTCCAGGGTGGCCACATGGGGGACAGGGTACCCATGGAATGGCAGGGACAAACAGTGGACACGGACACAGAGGTAACAACCAGGTAAGATGTTTTTATTTATGTACATCCATGTCCCTGTTCCCATCACTCATAACCTGCGTCGGCATCCACTTCATCGGCTACCACACCCCCACCCACCCTTTTGTGCCGGTGCTGCTGCAGGGTCTGCATCTGGCTGCTGGGAACATGCAGCCATGGTCTCATTTGCAGCAGCCACACTTAGTATCACCACCGTCATTGCGTCCGCTGCAACAGGTGTTAGTTCCCTCCCTACACACCCCGACTCCTACCCACCCCTGGTGAGCAGTCTTGCTTTATAGGGCAGCTCCCCATTTAACAAAGCACAGAGACTTGGACCAGCACATTTTGAATATAACTAAAGAGATTTAACTGCTTTTTCTCTGAAAGGACAGCTGGGAAACCAGCTGGTACTTGGTAGATCTCTCTCTTTTGCTTTAACAGATACCTAAGCTCCACGAACAGAACAATAGCTGGGAAAAATCGTATCGCTAAAGCTGTTGCCCCCATTACAGCTTCTGCCTCAGTCCAGACAGATGTCCTAATGCCAGTTGAAGGACCGGTTCCATATGCAGGGTGTCTGCATGCTGAAGCTCTGAGGAAACAAGTGGAGAAACTCATAGAGGAGGTGGCGAGGCTGAGGAGCATTCAAGACAGTGAGAAGTACATTGATGAGATGCTTCTTGCAGCAACCAATCTCTCCAGCAGAGGAGAATATGGGTGCCAACAGAATGTCAATGGTTGGACACAAGTCACCAGGGCCTGCAAAATCACCAATCCAACTTCTCCAGCCCTTGAATTGAAGAACCATTATGCAGCCCTGGAAGTGGAGTAGCTGAAAGCATCCCTAAAAAGGGATGAACCAGAGCTCAAGTACCCCAAATTTGCAGAATCAGTGACCACAAGGAAACGAAGGGTAGTGGTTGTTGGAGGGGTCCTGAGGCATCCATCTGCCGACCAGACTTTATGTCCAGAGAGGTATGCTGTCTGCCTGGTGCCAAAATCCAAGATGTTACGGAGAGTTTGCCGACACTCATCAAGCCCACTGACTATTACTCAATGTTGCTAATCCATGTTGGAACAAATGATACTGCCAGGTATACCTCGGAACGTATCAAAAGTGACTTCATGGCTCTGGGACAGAGGGTGAAGCAGTTAGGTGCACAAATGGTGTTCTCTTCAATCCTCCCTGTTAAGGGTAAAGGCCAAGGCAGAGAGGCTTGCATCCTGGAGATGAATGCATGGCTGCATGGATAGTGTCATGGGATGCTGTTCCAAGGGTTGCAGAACAGAGATGGCATCCATCTGTCCAAGAAAGGTTGACGCATCTTCGATAGTAGACTGGCTAATCTACTGAAGAGGGCTTTAAACTAGATTCATTGGGGATGGGTGAAGAAAGCCCCCAGGTAGGTGAAAGTCCCCATGTAGGTGATACATTAAATACCTTTATGGAAATGGGTAACAGGGGTAACATATGGAAAGCAGTGTGTATAAATGCCTGTAGCATGGGAAATAAGATCCCTGATGTTGAAGCTTTGGTGGGAGTGGCTGACTTGGATTTAGTGGCAGTTACAGAAGCATGGTTCACAGAAAACCATGATTGGGATGTAACTATACCTGGCTATACTTTAATCAGAAAGGACAGGGTAGGAAGAAGGGGAGGAGGAGTGGCACTATATGTGAAAACTACTATTAAAGCTTTGAAATTACAGAGCTTAAAAGGGAGAGAGGAGGCATTGTGGGTTAAACTAGAAAGAGGGAAAGATAAATCTATTTACATTGGTGTGATATACAGACCTCCCTCACAAGAGGAAGAGGTGGACAGAGAGTTAATTGAAGACATAGAAAATTTAGAGAAGCTAGCAAAGTAGTCAGGAAGGCAAAGATTCAAAAGGAGGAGGAAATCAATGCAATAAAATGGGGGGATAAGACATTTTTCAGATATATTAATGAGAAGAGGAAGGGCAATAGTGGTATTGTCAGACTCAAGGGTGCAAGGGAGGAATATGTAGAAGCTGATAAGGATAAAGCGGAATTGCTTAACAAATATTTCTGTTCTGTGTTCACAGATGAAGAACCAGGAGCAGGACCTCAGAAAACACCCACAAACAGGAACAGAAGCGAGTGACATCTTGAACAATTTTCAGAAGACTGTGTTTGTGAGACACTAGCTCAACTTAAAGTAGACAAAGCGATGGGACCGGATGGAATACACCCTAGAATACTGAGGCAGCTCCACTGACTGACCTTTTCAATGCCTCATTGGAGTCGGGAGTGGTGCCAAAGGACTGGAGAGAGGCTCATGTGGTGCCTTTACACAAAAGCGGAAGTAAGGATGTGGTTGAAAACTACAGGCCAGTTAGTTTAACTTCAGTGGTGAGTAAATTATTGGAAACACTGCTGAAAGAGAAAATAGTGAGGTTTCTGGAGTCCAGCGGATTACAGGATCCAAGGCAGCATGGATTTACCAGAGACAGGTCTTGTCAGACAAATCTGATTGATTTCTTTGACTGGGTGACCAGGGAGTTGGTCCGAGGGAGAGCCCTAGATGTGGTGTATTTAGAATTCAGTAAAGCCTTTGACACTGTTCTTCACAGGCGACTTATAAACAAACTGAGCACCCTAGCGATGGACCCTTTAGTTACTCTTTGGGTTAGAAATTGGTTGGGTGGGAGGCAACAAAGAGTACAAGTAAATGGAGCTCACTCTGAGGAGAAAGAGGTTACCAGTGGTGTACCCCAGGGATCTGTCCTTGGTCCAATTCTTTTTAACATCTTTGTTAGTGATATAGCGGAAGGGCTGTCGGGTAAGGTTTGCCTCTTTGCGGATGATACCAAAATCTACAATAGAGTAGACACCCAGGAAGGTGTAGATAACATGGGAAGGGATCTAGCTAAGCTTGAAGAATGGTCTAGTATCTGGCAGCTGGGATTTAATGTTAAAAAATGTAAGGTCATGCTTTTGGGCTGCAGCAATCCAAGGGAGCAATATAGTATAGGGGGTGAAGTACTTTTGTCCACTAAAGAAGAGCGGGACCTAGGCATGGTTGTGTCTGATGATCTTAAAGTAGCTAAACAGGTAGAAAAGGCAACGCCAAAAGCTAGAAGGATGCTTGTGTGCATACAGAGAGGAATGGCTAGCAGAAAAAAGGAGGTGATAATGCCTCTGTATAAGTCTTTGGTGTGACCTCATTTGGAATATAGTGTGCAATTCTGGAGATCGCACCTTCAAAAGGATGTGAACAGGATGGAGTCAGTGCAGAGGGTGGCTACTAAAATGATTAGTGGTCTTCATTATAAAGCATATGAGGACAGACTGAAGGATCTTAATATGTACACCTTAGAGCAGGGGTCTCAAACACGCGGCCCGCGGGCCGCATGCGGCCCACGAGAGACCCTTGTGCGGCCCGCGATGCATAGGGGGGAAAAAAACCGGCTTCTGCTGCTGCTGCCGCCGCTGCCGTGGCCGGCAATAGCAGCAATATCGCAAGTCCCGCGGGCTCCCCCCCACCCGGCAGATCCCTTCCTGCTTGCCTGCCAATGCTGCCAGTTCTCCGCTTCGGCTTTCAGAGCCGCTAAGGGAGAACTTCTCCCTCGCGACTCTGTACCGCTCGCGGGGGCAGCTGGTAAATTCCCCATCTGCCCCAGCGGGATAAACAGAGACCCGCGGGAGACGCTCTCCCTACGCGGCTCTGAAAGCCGAAGCGGAGAACTGGCAGGCAAGCAGGAAGGGATCTGCCGGGTGGGGGGGGGGGGAGCCCGCGGGACTTGCGATATTGCTGCGATTGCCGGCCATGGCAGCGGCGGCAGCAGCAGCGGAAGCCGGTTTTTTTTTAAAGTTTAATTTTCCCGGGGGGGGGAGCAGGACTTGATGGGGGGGGAGCAGACTTGATGGGGGGGGGGAGCAGGACTTGATGTGTGGCTGGGGGGGAGCAGGACTTGATGGGGGGGGGAGCAGGACTTGGTGGGGGGGGAGCAGGACTTGATGGGGGGAGCAGGACTTGATGTAGGGGGGGAGCAGGACTTGATGGGGGCTGGGGGGGGGGGTAGTACTGAAAATGGGGTGATGGGGGTTAGGACTGGTAATGGACAGATGGGGGTTAGGACTGGAGGTGGTCTGACTGGGGGCCTAAGACTGAAAATGGGGTTATGGGGGGGCTAAGAATGAAGATGGGGCGATGGAAGGGTTAGGCCTGGAAGTGGGCTGTTGGGGGGCTTAGGACCGATAATGGGCTAGGGGGGGGGGCTAGAACTGGTAATGGACTGGGGGGGGTGCTATGACTGGAAATGGGCCGAGTAGAAGGGGGAGCTTGAACTGCAAATAGCTGATGGGGACAGGGTCTTGGAATGGTAATGGGCTGAGTGGAAGGGGGCTTGGAATGGAAATGGGCTGATGGGGAGGGGGGCTTGGAAAGGAAATGGGCTGTGAGGGGAGGGAGCTAGGACTCGAAATGGGCTGATGATGCGGGGACTAGAAGGGAGCGGGATGCTGGGTTGGGCAGGAGCTAGAAGGGAGTTGATGTTGGGGGACGATTAGAATGGGATGGGGCTGGGAGAGTGAAATGGAGAGGGGAAATATATTTTGTGTGGGAGGGAAGAAAAATCTACAATTGGCCGGGTATTGGGAGAGTAAGTGGGGATTGAGGATGGAGGGGTAAAATTTGAGTGGATGAAATAGGAATGAGGAAAGAGCAAAAGGAGAATGATTAGTATGTTAAAGCAGATGTAGAGAGAATGGAAAAAAACTAGGAAAGAAGAAAGGAGAAATGGACAGCAGACGATGGAGAGTTAGCAGAAGACACAAAGAAACCAGAAGAAAGTGACTGGAACAATTGCAACTGAAAAAAAAATGCACAAAAAGGTAGAAAAATATCTCTTTATTTTGAATTTATTAACTGAAATATGTCAGCTCTTGGAAATGTGCATCTTTAACGTCTGCACTTTATTTAATACAAGAGGAAATCAATGTATAGTTTTATTTCTACAGTGTTGTACATTCTAAGTTTGGCTTTTGGGGTTCCCAGTTTAATTGTCTTCCTGTTTCTAAATTGTGATTCCTTGTTTGGTGATGGTGTATGTTCTGCATGTGTAACTGAGCTGAGGTATTCTGTTTATGTAATTCCTATTTGACATTGCCACTTGTTCTCTTTCCCGAGTAGGTCATGTATTGTTATTCTCTGAAATGTGTTGATTTAATATTTGCAGTGTTGCCTTTTGATAGTTAGGGTATGGTGCTTTGTGAGTCCTGGTAGTGCTGTTAGGACACGGCAGGTTTGCTATGGGTTCTAAATGGGCAGTGTTTCTAGTAGTTCCTAATGTGCCTGGCGGTTGGCACTGGTTTTATAGTAATGTAGAAATCTTTTAGTCTTTCTTTATCCATACACTCATTAAGAGGCATGTTTACTAAAAGTTAGTGTATGGTAACATTATGCAAATATTTATGCAAATGATGCCCTTATGCAAATGAGGCCTGCGTCTTGTGCGGCCCCCGGGTTACTCTACAAGTCCTCATTTGGCCCTCAAAGCAATTTGAGTTTGAGACCCCTGCCTTAGAGGAAAGGCGGGATAGAGGTGATATGATTGAGATTTTTAAATACCTCTGTGGCATAAATGTTCAGGGAGAGCACCTCTTTCAATTGAAAGCAAGTTCTGCTACGAGGGGACATGGGATGAGGGTGAAGGGACATAGATTCAGACGTGATATGCGGAAATATTTCTTTACGGAAAGAGTAGTGGATCCATGGAATAGTCTCCCAGTGGAGGTGGTAGAGATGAGGACAGTAACTGAATTCAAAAACGCATGGGACAAACACAGAGGATCTCTAAAGGTAAAAAGGGGACTGTTTTAGTTGTTGATGTGGAAGGAGACACTAGCTAGGCCATGTGGTCTTTTTCTGTCGTCATATTTCTATGTTTCTATGTAACATGTAGCTGCCTCAGTGCCCATGTGTTGGACCGTTGCTCCGTCCTCAGGCCCCTGACCTCGTCCCTAATGGACAGCAGCGCCTCATGTGTGCCTGTGGATGAGACATAGTGTGACCTGTCAGATATGTTATGTACCTCACACCGTGACACATGCAGCAGTTGTGGGCCGACGCACGCTGGGGGCCTGATACATAGGGGTGTGTACCCTCATATCCTGTTAGCACATTGTGTTGGAACATTCTGGAGCATAAATGTTACATGCACAGGGCCACTTGTGTCAGTGGGATGTTACAAACTGATGGAGGAACAGATCTGACAGGGAGTTGGATCGAGGGAGAGCCCTAGATGTGGTGTATTTAGATTTTAGTAATGCCTTTGACACTGTTCCTCACAGGCAACTTATAAACAAACTGAGCACACTAGGGATGGACCCTAAAGTTACTGCTTGGGTTAGAAATTGGTTGGGTGGAAGGTGACAAAGAGTACAGGTAAATGGAGCTCACTCTAAGGAGAAGGATGTTACCAGTGGTGTGCCCAAGGGATCTGTCCTTGGGCCAATTCTTTTTAACAGCCTTGTTAGTGATATAGCAGAAGGGCTGTCGGGTAAGGTTTGCCTCTTTGCGGATGATACCAAAATCTACAATAGAGTAGACACCCAGGAAGGTGTAGATAACATGAGGAGGGATCTAGCTAAGCTTGAAGAATGGTCTAGAATTTGGAAGATGGGATTTAATGTTAAAAAATGTAAGGAAATGCATTTCGGCTGCAGCAATCCAAGGGAGCAATATAGTATAGGGGGTGAAGTACTTTTGTCCACTAAAGAAGAGTGGGACCTAAGCGTGGTTGTGTCTGATGATCTTAAAGTAGCTAAACAGGTAGAAAAGGCGACGGCAAAATCTAGAAGGATGCTTGAGTGCATACAAGAGGAATGGCTAGCAGAAAATAGGAGGTGATAATGCCTCTGTATAAGTCTTTGATGTGACCTCATTTGGAGTATAGTGTGCAATTCTGGAGACCACATCTTCAAAAGGATGTGAAAAGGATGGAGTCGGTGCAGAGGGTGGCTACTAAAATGATTAGTGGTTTTCATTATAAAGCATATGAGGACAGACTTAAGGTTCTTAATATGTATACCTTAGAGGAATGGCGGGATAGAGGTGATATGATTGAGATGTTTAAATACCTCCATGGCATAAATGTTCAGGGAGAGAGCCTCTTTCAATTGAAAGCAAGTTCTGCTATGAGGGGACATGGGATGAGGGTGAAGGGAGATAGAATCAGGAGTGATATAAGGAAATATTTCTTTTCAGAAAGAGTAGTGGATCCGTGAAATAGTCTCCCAGTGGAGGTGGTAGAGATGAGGACAGTAACTGAATTCAAAAACGCATGGGACAAACACAGAGGATCTCTAAAGGTAAAAAGGGGACTGTTGTAGTTGTTGATATGGAAGGACAGACTAGATAGGCCATGTGGTCTTTTTCTGTTGTCATATTTCTATGTTTCTATGTTTCTAGGACAGTGAGGACTAACAGATCTGGAGAGGTAGAAGGAACGTCAGCATGTACGTTGACATTCCCTACAATCAAATGATTGTGACCGAGGTGATGACACTGAGATAGTGGGCTCGAGAGTGTCCCATAACGATCCCGGCATGTTGATCGTTATGTTGAAAGTGGGGTGGGGGGGGGGGGAACCTAGGCGTAGAAGCAGGGACCTGGGTAAGGGATGAAGCAGAGGATCTGATACGGGCAGGTGGCCTCTGTAAGACACGACAGGACATGGTTTGATGGGGGTCTAGGATGATGCATGTGCAAGGTGCAGAAGGACGTGTCCCACCCCCCATCACCAGGTCTTAGCAGCGTAGTGCCCCCTAGCACAACCTGTCCCACTCCCAGCGTCTAACCATGCGTGCTGACCCGTGACCCTGCTAGACATCTGTGCACATCTGCCACACCCTCCTCTACGTGACTGACATGCTGCCTCCCCTATGTGACAGACCACAGATCCCAGACATGGCCATGGGGGCACATATATGTGAAGCGGCCCACTTTCAGTGTGCGGCAGTGTGCCCCCACTGCAGTGTCTGCGGGATGGTTTGCCACACCGCCACATGCAATCACCCTGCAGGGTACCTACCTTCAGCATCCCGCTGAGATGAGGTGGTATTTGTCCGCAGCTCTGCCAATATGACACCCATGCCGGTGGGTGGTGCGCGCGATGGGCCTGGTGTTCCTGGGCGATGCCTGCTGTCCTGGCTCTCTGTGCCCTCCACAGCGACTGGGCTGCTGTGTGTGCTCCCCACTGCTGTGGTGCCATCCACTGCCCCGTCCTCCACCCTGTGCAAAACGTCTTCCCCTGTGGTTGCAGCAATGGTGGTGGCGCCAAACGCTGCCTGTGGAACCACTGTTGGGCCTGCAGCCTCTGGCTCGCCAACATCCTCCTCCTCCTCCACCTCCATGGCCTGGATGTCACCTATGGGGTGGTAGAGGATGCACAGTAGTCATGGGTTTGACCAGACAACATAGGTATAGCTCCATTATATGTGTTCCTGTTCTCATTTCATTGACATCTCATCTACTGTTCATACTGGTGGTACCAGAGTGGCTTACACTGGGAATACATTGCAGACTGCTGACGGGAAATGGCCGCCACAAACTATACTGGACAGGGGAGAGGCAATGGAACACAGGGTAGAGGCTGGGGATACAGGCATGGTGTCATGAGGGGTGGGGAGCAAACGGGGTCATGGAGGGGGGAGGAGCAAGGGGACAGGTGAGGTGGCATACAGACCATAATGGTATGTCTACAGGGTGGTTTGTGTGCTGTTGTAGGGGGGCTCCATGTGGAAGGCAGCGGGAGGCGGGTACCAGAGCAGGGGCCTAGGTGAGGGGATAGCAGGGGACTGGGTGGGGCCATTATGTGGCTGGGACGAGGTGGGAAGGGACATGCGGATGGGGTGTGTCTGGGTGGGGGTGGACAGCTATCCAGTACTGTGTGGTTTGTGGTGGGATGTTGTGGGGGATGGGGGGCGTTGGTGTGCATGGGGGCATGAGAATGTGTCTGTGGCACTGCGGTGCCTGTATACGAGCTGCCCCAGGTGGTGCGGGGGCTTGGCTAACTGCATTCAGTATGGCCTTGGTAATGTCCACCCCAATGTCTGGGGAGGGTGGAGTGGGGATTCCTACTGTATGTTGTCAAATGACAGAGTACTATGTGTCTGCTGTCGGTGTGATGTCGGTGTCATTTGTTTGCGTCTACCTCATGATCTCATGATGATAGGCCATTCAGTGTCACTGTTCTGGGACATGTCTCTGGACAGGTACTAGCAAACACACATCATAGCTGTTATAGGTGGGGGTGTGGGACCTCCCCAGGTCACTGTGTGTTGGGTTAGTGGCGTGGCCCTCCTGTATGTTTCCTCATGTCATATTGTGATGCATAAAAAAAAAGCAAACTAACTATCACTCTACACTATATACCCCAAACCAAAAACAGAGTAGTGTTTTCAAATTTATGAGCTAGCGTGTTTGCAGTAATGTCGGAAGAGCAGCCATGAGGTTTAATCCGCCTCTCGAAGCTAAACTTCCATTTTGCTCAAATTTTTAATGAGCTCACTACGGAGCTGTATAAATACAGGTGAAGCACCACACATAAGTGCCCCCTAAATAAAACCAAACTAAATCTATGGTGATTTAAATATACTGTGTAGAAGTCCTGTTTGGACTGTATAAATACAGGTGAAGCACCACACATAAGTGCCCCCTACATAAAACCAAACTAAATCTATGGTGATTTAAATATACTGTTTGGACTTCTACACAGTATATTTAAATCACCATAGATTTAGTTTGGTTTATGCATGTATGTACGGTATCCTTTCCTCTCGTGCACAGTGGGGCAGGGTGGCAATCAGCCTGGCTGATGGACTGCCCCCTCCCCCCTCCCTGGTTCCGTACACCTGTTTGGTGCTATACTATGTCCAGCACTGTGACTGTTGGGCACAGAGCCCCAGGAACCTGTCACAAACTCCCTGTATGGACCTTGCAAGGTTTTGCTGGTTGTGTAGCCCCCAGTTGCCTGTGGTAGGCCACACGTGTTCTAAGGACATAGGCCCACAACACCCCTTCCAGGGCCAGCGTATGATGGGCCAATAGCTGTACGTGTGCTGTATATCTCAGACCTACCTGCCTGTGGATGGGCCATGTCCAGCACTGCAGGCAGTCCGTGCAGGTAGATGGGGCCCAGCCTTTCCGCTAGCTCCTGCTCAAGGTGGGGTCAGGCTGGGGACAAAGCAGGCACCCCCACCGGTGCCCAGCGCATGTCACCTCTCCGCCACCATGTGCGCACGGACACCGCGCTTGATGCCATTAAAATGCTTCCTCAAGCTGTCGAGGTCCCTGTGTGGTCCCCCCGGCCTGGGCAACGGCCTCCTGGACCTCCTCCTACATGTGTGTGTGTCTGAGCACAGTGGTTTGGCTGCTCAGACGGCCATAGAGAACATCATAGTGCTCGAGAACACTGGCCAGCAGGATGTGGTTCTCCTGCTGGCTGAACCTGACTGCCCTCTTCCTCTCCTCAGGTGATACAGGCATGCGCCTACATTTGGCACTGGGCGGATTCTCAGGCTGCTCTTGGGTGGGCTGGGACACATCCAATGGCCCTGCAACCCCCACCTCAGGCACACCCCTCCCTGCTGCCTCTGGGGACCTCTGTCCAGGTGTTTCCCCCTCACCCCCTCCTGTCACATCATGCTGCTGCATGTCCCTGCTCCCTGTGTCCTCTCCCTCCCTGTCAGACATCTCCGCCTCTGCTGCTCCCCACCTACTATGCCCTCGTCTGCTCCTCGACTCACCTTCCCACACCGCACTTCACCTCGCCTCCCCTCACCAAACTGAAATTTGAGATTGCCACCTAGGGAAGAACAACCCAAACTATGGTTACACGATGCAAGGTTCCACATTAGGAACCACCACCCAAGAAAAGATTTAGGCGTCCTTGTGGGATACCATGTTAAAACCCTCGGCCCAGTGTGCAGCGGCGGCCACCTCTATATCGTTCCATGGTGAGACCGCACCTTGAAAAGGTTTGGACAAGTTCCTACCTCCCCAACCCTCACCTCCCCACACCTCACCTCCCCTCACCAAGCCTCTCCTCACCTCACCTCCCCTCACCAAGCCTCCCCTCCCCTCATCTCACCTTCCCTTCCCCTCACCTCACCTCACCAAGCCTCATGACACCTCACCTTCCCCACCTCACCTCCCCTCACCAATCCTCACCTCCCCTCACCTCACCACGCCTCACCTCCCCTCAGCTCACCTCCCCACCTCACCTCCCCTCACCAAGCCTCACCAAACCTCACCTCACCTCCCCTCACACCTCACCTCCCCAAACCTCACCTGCTGTACACCTTACCAAATCCTGCATTCTCCTGCTCCTCACCTCGCTCCTCACCTCGCCTACACAAAACCCTCAGCGTGTACCACGTGTGCATGCCTATTTATGCTATTTTGGCCTGTGGCACAGAGTTACATGCATTGCACATGCACATGGGTGCATGCATGCCAGCTACGCAGGTGCATCAGCACATGCGCTGTGCACATTGCGCATTTGCTGTATGAGCATGCCCCGTGCGCATGTGATACGCGGTGTTCCATGCATACCAACAGCGGGGATGCACACCGCACCACACGGCTCACAGACACGTCGCCTGCACATGCACACATTCCCTTTGATGGAACATATTTGCATGGTGCTTTTAGTGGTTGTTTGGGTTAGTGGTTAGAGATGTGTGTTGGCGTACCATAGGTTGCAGATTTGATTCCCACATGGTTTTCTTTTTTCCTTGTGTTGTGCTAACCTGACCATAAACTAGCTGCAGCTTCATCACCTCTCCACACACCCTTCCATCTCTTCACTGTACACCAGTGTACCCTCTATGCAGCCTATCTGCCGCATATTAGCTGTTACATCTGCCTCTTTCTTTCTACTGTCTATGTGGCCAGTGGGCTTGGGGGATTGGTATTGCTGTTGTTGAGCTGGTCTGTGCCAGCCTCGCTTTGCAGGTTCAATTCTCACATGCTCCTTTTCCGTTCTGTTACCCATTTTGCCGTGCTCCACAGAGCATCCCCTGCCACCCTTTGGGTTGATTTTCTTTGCTCTTTTGCATGCTGTCTCCACTGCATAACATTTCATTGTGTGTGTGCATGTGTTTATATGTGTCTCTCGTTACACTTACAGACTGTGATATGAGATGTACACAGCTCTTCTGCATGTGCATTGCATCATGGTTACTGTTGTGGTTGCCTTACCCTGGCACACAAGAGGCTTTTTGTGTGCTGTCCTGCAGTGTTGTATGCAGCCTTTGTGTATGACTCAAATTGGTGGTGTTGGCCTACTGGTTTGTGCATTGACTTTTGTGCGGGTGGTCGTGGGTTCGATTCCTCTCTGTTTTCCTTTTTTTATGCCTATCCTTCACAACTACATTTCCTTACTGTAACAGTCATATCTGTGCAGATCTGTGTGCAGAAACATTCTACCCTCCTCACAGTTGCCAAGCATCCTTCTGTCCGTCTATCTGTGTCTGGCAGCTGTGTGGCGTCCTGCCCTAATGTGCAGGCTACTACCCCATGTCCTGCACCGGTACCCTTTTCTGCATTGCGACTCTTCATGCTTGCCTCTCCTGTGTCTGCTCTGCATGGCACTGCTACTCCTCTGTCCTCCTGTCATTGCACTTATCCTGCCACCTCTACCTGCTCTGGTGGACACGTATTCCCATCCTCTGGCACATGCTGTCATTGTTGCAATTTACATTACCATCACCCTGTGCATCGGTACAGCTGCCTCCGATATGTTTGTCCACTTTACAGACTGCCACATGGGCTGCACACAAATTTGGCAGGTCCATCAGCTACGCCATCTGCTTCCTTCCATCACTTGTTCATTGCCTTTCCTTGGTGCTCTATGCAGTGTCAGGGTTACATCTGTGTTTGGCCCATACATTTCATGCTTGTCAACTTGGGGCACCTTACTGCCCTTGGCCACCATTTCATGAGTCACCTTAATATCCTTTAGGCATCTTTGGTGGCACCTTAGCTTCCGGCAGCTTATGGGATGTCTTATATGGTGCCTTGGAACGTGCCAACCTAAGGTGCCTCATAGGGCGCCTTAAGGTGCACGCCCTAAAAGGCACATTAGGTTACTGCACTGGCGCGGGGGTGGTTTGGTTGGCAGCGCAGATTGTTGAGATGTGTCTGTTACATGCATGAAAAGGATTTGCCTCGGACAGCCTTATAAGATGAGCCCACTGAGGGATCAAACTTATGACTGCTGTTTCAGCAGTCATTGTATTAACCAGTGTGCTGCACCTCTTTACCTATTTTTGCGGCGTTGCTACGTAATTAAGGTTGTCGCATGCTAACGCGCCACGGCGCACACACTATCGCACGATGACGGCAAGGTGCTCTCTATCGCGCGATAACCATCTATTGTTGCCTTGACGCCGGAACGCCCACTTCCTTATATGACATTCTCCTAGTAATGCTGCAACTAGCACCGGTAACATTAAGACGGTTTAGTAAACATACCCCTAAATCTTGGGGAAAAGGGAATTCTTTGCATTAATGCTGATAAATCAGTGTATTTTAGAATTCAGTGTTTTTGTTAAGTCAGTCAGGATTAGTACCACCAAAGAGCTTTTCATTTAAATCAGATCAGACCCTCTCAGTACCCTGGTCCAACCACAGCCTCATAAGCTTTCACTTTCCCATCAGTGCATCTCAAAAATCAACCCCACCTCCTAACCAATTCATTCACACGTCAAGCAATTCAACAGGGAATCCTTTCTTTCCCACATCTCCCCAATGCTCAACACCAAAATACTGGATCTGGATACTACCTTGAACTCCTGGAACCAAACCATCATTGAATCAGCCTCAACCTTAACCCACCCATGACCTCCAGTGCATAAACGGACCACATAGTATATCCCATAGTAACATACTCTGAAAATTCAAATCTCAACACTGAAGGCAAGAACATAAATGGAGGAAATCTTAGACCAATCCTATTACGTACATGGCCTTATTAAGGGAATTCAACCATGCTATGAATTGCTCCAAGCAAAGCTACCACACCAAACTAATTGAAAGGTCACTCAACCAACCAAGAGAGCTATTCACCCTCATAAAAGAGCTCACGAGAACCTTCCACAATGATACCTCCAACATTTCCATCACCCCACAACAGCTGGCTAACTACTAGTCCACCCGTCATCCCCAACCCATAACCCAAACAAACCTACCACCTCAACCTACTCTCCGAAACCACTCATGGACCACATCACAAGTGAAAACTTAGAAAGCACCATCTTATCCATGAACACTACAATATCCCCCCTGGACCCCTGCCTGGTGAGCTGGATCAAAGCCACTAAATCCAAACTATCCCCATTCCTTGCCAAACTCATGCAAAACTCCCTACAGCATGGAGAAATTCCAACCTGCCTAAAAACCTCTTCAATCCGCCCCTTACTAAACAGAACTCCACCTAGACCCCACTGACCTCTCCTCCTACAGACCTATAGCTAGCCTACCTTTCATAGCCAAAGTAATCGAGAAAATGGTCCACTGTCAACTATAAGTATACCTCAACACTCATGCTTTGCTCAACCCACAAAACATGGATTCCGAATACACCACTGAGTGGTCTCTTAAGATCCCTCATGAACAACTTCATAAAACAAATTCAAAACACCAACCAAGGCTTTATACTAATATTCCTTCATATTTCCACAGCCTTCGACACCATTATCCACAACATCCTTTTACAATGCCTTCAATCAATAGGAATCCAAGATGCCTACTAAGATGGTTCCAAACCTACCTACACAACAGACTCCAATAGATAAGGATGGGATCACTGTCATCATCCCCCTATACCCAGGCTCAAGGTGTCCCCCAGCACTTCCCTTTAACATCTACATGCAACCACTCTGCTCAATCATCTAATCACACAACATCAACTATCATATCTACGCCAATGACATCATGCTATACGTACCATTCAACCTAAACAAACCCTCATACAATGAGCTACAGCAATGCTTCACAGATGCCTCTCAATGGCTGATCACGAACCACATATCCATAAACCTCAAGAAAACTGAATCCTTATTCATCTCCAAGAATGAATCATTTACCCTACCTACATCCATCACCTTCAACCACATAGAAATCCAAATTCAACCTGAAGTAAAATACCAGGCATCTCCTTTTCCAGCTGCAACTGTTAAAAGAACAGTGTGAAGAAGAAAGAAAGATAGTCATGCCTACAGTGAGAAGGTCAGCTTGGTGTGGTTACAGTGAGTCTGTTCTACAAGCTATGTTGTGCAGTGAAGAGGAACAGGAGAAAGGAGATACCTTGGAGAAGATATTGAAGATCAGCGGTGAAAGAGATGAGAAGACTCAGCTTGGAGACAGCAGTGTGAGACCCAAAAAAACACCATCCATCAACACTGAGGCAACTGCACTCACCCGATTACTTGACTGGAGCTCTGGAGTCTCTGAGCCTCCTCTTACCTGTACCATGACAATGGCAGAGATCAAGGCATTTCTGAACAAGTCCATGGTGGTTCCAGATAGCCATCATACACCCAGTCCATAGAAAGGTGTGTAAAAATGACAACTGAGGCTGCTGGTCATGTGTACAATCAGGAAAGGAGGGAACATTATATTAGGGATCAGATAGTCAGCAGGGAGCTCATGAGCCGAAACAGAAGCAAACAAGATATGGCTTCTTTGCTGGATTTTGTTAAATAACATTAAATTAACTGCATAAATGACATTTTAAAGACAATTATGTGACTACATATGTTGTTCAGACTATTTGTACATTCAAATAAATATTACTTAATTGCCACATATTTCAAC
Organism: Ichthyophis bannanicus; assembly: GCA_033557465.1. Lineage (NCBI taxonomy): Eukaryota > Metazoa > Chordata > Amphibia > Gymnophiona > Ichthyophiidae > Ichthyophis > Ichthyophis bannanicus. The sequence goes on along the minus strand of CM066036.1, from coordinate 749,603,714 downwards.
TGTAATTTGATGTAGGTAAGACTCATTTTAAGTAGTGTCTAAAGATAGCTTTAGATTCAGCATGCAAAACTACATAATTTGGTCACTAAAAGTTTCTAAAGTTTGGAAAAATAATAGTCTATCCCTAAAATTGACACGCCCTACTGAGGCATCCATATGCCGGCCAGACTTCATGTCCAGAGAGGTGTGCTGTCTGCCAGGTGCCAAAATCTGCAATGTTACGGAGACTCATCAAGCTAACAGACTATTATCCGATGTTGCTCGTCCATGTCGGCACAAATGATACTACTAGGTATCCCTCTGAGCGTATCAAAAGTGACTTCATGGCTCTGGGACAGAGGGTGAAGCAGATAGGTGCGCAGGTAGTGTTCTCTTCAGTCCTCCCTGTTGAGAGTAAAGACCAAGGAAGAGAAGCTCGGCATCCTGGAAATGAATGCTTGGATGCATGGATGGTGTCATCGAGAGTGTTTTGGTTTCCTGGATCATGGAATGAAGTTCCAAGGACTGCAGAGCAGAGATAGTGTCCATCTGTCCAAAAAGGGTTGAAATGTCTTAAGCAGCAGACTGGCTAACCTACTGAAGAGACCTTTAAATTAGGTTCATCAGGGATGGGGGAAGAAAGCCCCCAGGTAAGTGAAAGCTCCCAGGTAAGTGAAACATTAAATACCTCTGTAGAAATGGGTAAAAGGGGCAACATCTGGAAAGCAGTACGCATAAATGCCCTTAGCATGGGAAATAAGATCCCAGATGTTGAGGCTTTAATAGAAGAGGCTGACTTGTATTTAGCGGTGGTTACGGAGACATGGTACACGGACAACCATGACAGGGATGTAATTATACTGGGCTATATTTTATTCAAGAAGGACAGGGAAGGAAGAAGGGGAGGAGGAGTGGCACTATATCTAAAAATAATATTATAGCTATAGAATTACGGGGCTTAAAAGGGACAGAGGAGGCATTGTGGGTTCAACAAGAAAGAGAGAATGGGAAATCAATTTGCATTGAAATGGTATACAGATCCCCCTCACAGGGAGAAGAAGTGAATGGAGATTATAATAGAAGACGTACACAGCATTGCCATGAAAGAAGTGTTACTGATAGGTGATTTTAATAGCCGGATATTGATTGGCACATCCCTGCTGCGGTGTCATCTAGAACTAAAAAGATCCTGGATTCACTACAGGAAGAACGATTCAGGCAACTAGTAATAGAACTCACATGTGAAGGGGTCATACTGGACTTGGTACTTTACCAGTGGGGAAAGTGTTTCTGATGTTATAGTGGGAGATCATCTCACATCCAGTGATCACTAGATGGTATGGCTCAATATTAGTACTAGGGCTGATAAAATCCATTCAAAAGCAACGGTCTTAGACTTTAGGAAAATTAACTTTGCCAACATGAGACAATACCTCAAGGAGTTGTTAGCAGGATGGGAACAGCTGGGAGATATAGGAAAACAGTGGGCAAAACTGAAAAGGGATATTTTAAGGGCAATAGACCTTTTTGTTAGACAGGAAAAATAAATGTAAAAGGAAAGGGAGGTTGCTATGGTTCTCAAAAGTAGCTGAAAAGTTGAAGATAAAGAGGGAGGCCTTTAGGAAATACAAGAGATCACAGAGAGAGGAAGACAGGCATCTATATTTGGAAAAACGTAAAGCTAGCAAAGAAGTCAGGAAAGCAAAGATACAGAAATAAGAAGAAATAGCCAATGCAATAAATGGGGGACTAAGACGTTTTGCAGATATGTTAGTGAGAGGAGGAAGGGCAAAAGTGGTATTGTCAGACTCAAGGGTGAAAGGGAGGAATATGTAGAAGATGATGAGGATAAAACAGAATTGCTTGACAAATATTTTTGTTCTGTGTGCACTGATGAAGGGCCAGGAACAAGACCTCAGAAAACACCCACAAATAGGAACAGAAAACTGTGTTTGTGGGGAACTAGCTAAACCAAAAGTAGATAAAGCGATGGGACCAGATGAGATACATCCGAGAATACTGAAGCAACCTCAGGATATTCTAGCGACTCCACTGACTGACCTTTTCAATGCCTCTTTGGAGTCGAGAGTGGTCCCAGAGGACTGGAGAAAGGCACATGTGGCCCCTTTACACAAAAGCAGAAGTAAGGATGAGGTTGAAGACTACAGGCCGGTTAGTCTGACCTCTGTGGTAAGTAAATTATTGGAAATGTTACTAAAAGAGAGAATAGTGAGATTTCTAGAGTCCAATGGATTGCAGGATCCGAGGCAGCATGGGTTTACCAGAGGCAGGCCTTGTCAGACAAATCTGATTGATTTCTTTGACTGGGTGACCAGGGAGTTGGACTGAGGGAGAGCCTTAGATGTCGTGTACTTAGATTTCAATAAATCCTTTGACACTGTCCCGCACAGGCGACTTATAAACAAACTGAGCACCCTAGCGTTGGACCCTAAAGTTATTGATTGGGTTAGAAATTGGTTGAGTGGGAGGTGGCAAAGGGTACAGGTAAATGGAGTTCACTCTGAGGAGAAGGAAGTTACCAATGGTGTGCCCCACGGATCTGTTCTTGGTCTGATTCTTTTTAACATTTTACTCAGGAGTAATATACATTAATATTTCTTTACAAAAAGAGTGGTAGATGCATGGAATAATCACCTAGTAGAGGTAATAGAGTCAAGGACAATATCTGAATTTAAAAAAGCATGGGACAAACACAGAGGATCTCTAAAGGTAAAAAGGGGACTATTGTAGTTGATATCCAAGGGCAGACTAGATAGGCCATATGGTCGTTTTCTGCCATTATGTTTCCTTATTCCTATGTTTCTATTAGGTTTAGTTTTATTAGTACAAGTATCCCTAGCAACTTTAAGTAAGTAAACAACATAAATAGCGAAACAAACCCTTAAAACTAAGATGCAGACAGCAGTCCAGCAGCGGGATGGGGGCTATCCAGTCTTTTGCACTGAGTATCACATCTACGGTTTTCTTCCATTTGGTGAGGGGTCTTACATATGCACTAGATGCAAGGAGCTCTTTGCTCTCATGGAATGAGTCCAATTTCTAGAGGCTAGAGTAGCAGACTTGGAGAACCTAAGGAAAACAAAGAGGTATATAGACGAAGCCTACAAGAACATAGAAAAGAATTCCCATCTCCAGTCTGGCAGCCTCTCTATTGCCATGGAGGAGAGAGGTCATGTGAAAGGACAGCATCACCTTGGTGTGGCAGGAAATGATTCTGTAGCTAGGACCTGTCCTCCAGGTGATGTGAAACCCTCTTGCACTGAGGAGGTTTCTCCAGGGAAATGCGCCCATGAGGGAAGGGTTAAGACGGACGTTATAGTTGGCAACTCCATTAGGTATATAGATAGCTGGGTGGCAGGTGGACATGAGGATCACCTAGTGACATTCCTGCCGGGTGCAAGAGTAGTGGACCTCATGCGCCACCCAGACAGGTTTTAGATCATTCTGGGGAGGAGGCTGCTGTCTTGGTACATGTTGGTATCAATGAGTACTATTAATACTACTGATCATTTGTATAGTGCTGCAAGGCATACACAGCACTGTACAGACACTGTAAAAGACTGTTCCTGCTCATCAGAGCTTACAATCTAGTCAAGACAGACAACACAACAGCTGAGGAAAAGGGACATCTAGGGGAATGGTATAAAAACACATAGGAGACTAAGTGGCTCAGGATCCAAAAGTGGCTTTGAAGAGATGAATTTTCAGCCTGAATGATATAGGAAAGTGTGGGAGGGAGGTTCTGGAGGACAAATTTAGGATTTTAGGTAGGAAATTGAAATCCAGAACTTCCAGGGTAGCATTATCTGAACTGCTTCCTGTTCCACGCGCGGGTCCCAAAAGACAGGCAGAGCTCTGGAATCTCAATGCATGGATGAGACGATGGTGCAAGGAAGAGGGTTTTGAATTTGTTAGAAATTGAACAACATTCTGGGGAAGGGAGGGGCTTTTCCAAAAGGATGGGGTCCACCTTAACCGGGATGTAACAAAGCAGCTGGTATTACCCTTTAAAAAGAATAGAGCAGCTTCTAAACTAGATAATAGGAGAAAACCAACAGTTGTCCATGGTTCAGAAGAATGTATCCGTGAAGGATACTTGCAAAAGAGGGAAGTTAGGGCATCTCAACAGAGAGGTTCTAATAACGATAAAAGTTACTCAGATGTCCTTTAGTACAGAGCAGACAGAGATAAAAGATTCCAAATTACCCCTGTCAACTGATAACCAGACTAATATGATTAAAATACAACCTTTAAATGCATGAATGCAAATGCTAGGAGTCTAAAAAATAAGATGGGAGAGTTAGAATATATACTGTAGCACCAAATGAAAGGTTAGATATAAATGGCATCTCAGAGACCTGGTTGACACTGTGATACCTGGGTACAAACTATTTCATAATGGTAGGGTAGATCAAATTGGTGGAGGGGGTTGCGCTCTATGTTAGAGAGGACATTGAATCACACAGGATGAAAATTTTGCAGGAAACAAAATACACTGTAGAATCTCTAAGGATAGAAATTCCATGTAAAAAGCGGAAGGCAATGGCAGTGGGGGTGTACTACCGACTGCCTGGCCAGAATGAACAGATGGATGATGAAATGCTAAAAGAAATCAGAGAAGCTAACAAAAGTTACAATACAGTAATAATGGGTGATTTCAATTACCCTGCTATTGAGTGGGTCAGTATCACAGCAGGACATGCTAGGGAGATAATGTTTCTAGATGAAATAAACGAGTGTAGATGGTTCATGAACAAACAAGAGGAGAAACCATTTTGGACCTAGTCCTTACTGGAACACAAGATCTAGTACAAGAAATAAGGGTGTTGGAAGGAAGGATGGCAATGAGGTAGCAACATTATAACAATCTGAAATAGACACCTTACAGTTTGCCTTGTTTATCGTGCACCAAGCACCAAGCACCAAAGATGAAGACCTCTCATTCCTGTAGAAGTGTGTTCACACTCAACACCACAAAAACCCCTCATAATTCTGTCTGTCTTGCTATGGCCTTGTCTCCTCTTTATTGTTTATTTATTGTTTATTGTTACATTTGATATACCGCTCAGGCCAAAGCATCAGAGCGGTTCACAATACAATATTAATGTTACAGAAAATATGAAAAGAACGCCATTTATAAGATAGGACAGAATAAGAGACATAGTGATAGACAAAGGAATAGAAGAGGCAAGAGGAAGGAAACGACAGATTACAACTCACAGCTGTTAGATCATTCGCCATGGACTCACGCCTAAGGGCCACGCCAAAGGACCCTCTGGCGAGGCCCTCAGGTGCGGGTGCCCCTCCGGAGCGGAGGTTTTAAAGCCATTGTGCAGGGAACATGATTGGCAGGCAGTTGTGAAGAGTAGAAGCTCCCGTCCACACTCCCCAATCATGGCTTCTACTGAGAGTCTCCGAAGCGGCGGTTTTAAAGCCGTTGTGCAGGGAACATGATTGGCGACTATTTTCCTTATTTTATCAGTTTCCCTTTTGAAAGTTAGTATTACCTTTTAACTTTCAAAAGGGAAACTATGATAAAATGAGGAAAATAGTTAAGAAAAAACTAAAAGGAGTAGCTGCAAAGGTTACTGATTTACATCAAGCATGGGCATTGTTTAAAAATGCTATCTTGGAAGCCCAGACCAGATTATTCCACACTTTAAGAAAAGTGGAAGAAAGCCCAAAAAACTGCCATCATGGTTTAAAGGTGAGGTCCGAGAGGCTGTTGTAGCCAAAAAAGAATCTTTCAGGAAATGGAAAAAAGAGACAAATGACGAAAACTGGAAAACATAAGCACTGGCAAGTCAGATGCAAAGCATTGAAAAAAAGCTTGCAGTGGAAGCAGAAACATATAATAAAGACTTTTTCAAGTACATTCGTAGCAGAAAACCTGTGAGAGTCAGCTGGACCATTAGATGATAGAGGGATAAAGGGCCAATAAAGAGGACACAAGGCCATAGCAGAGAGACAGAATTATGAGGGGTTTTCGTGGTGCTGTGAACACACTTCTTCAGGAATGAGAGGTCTTCATCATTGATGCTTGGTGCTCGATAAGCAAGGCAAACTGTAAGGTGTCTATTTCAGATTGTTATAATGTTGCTACCTCCAGTATTATGAGAGGAGGTTGTATTAAGTTTTAGGTGTTTTTTGTAATGATCAGTACTCCACGCCCTCCCCCCCCCCCTCTTAGGGGTATGTTTACTAAACCGTCTTAATGTTACCGGCGCTAGTTGCAGTGATAATGTGAAGAATGCCATATAAGGAGTGGGCGTTCCGGTCCTAAGGTAGCAAGAATCTGTATCACGCGATAACCTAAGGTGCCTCATAAGGTGCCCTATAAGGCGCTCCATAGGTCACATTATAAAGTGCCCTGTCCGCCAAGGCACCCTATAATGTGCCCTATGGCTACAGCACTGTGAAGGTGTTTCTGCTGGCAGCACTGATTGAAATGAAAAGGAAAAGCCTCAGACAGCATTCTTAAATAACACCACTGTGGGATCAAACCCATGACCTCTGCCTCTACAGTCATTGAAGTAACCAGTGGGCTACATCTCTATAATGTCTTAACACACTGCTCGCTGGCTACAGAAAGACTGCAGGTCACCACACAAACTGTTTGCTGTACCCACCCGCACCCATGATGCACTGCACATGCAGATCAGCAACCTACATCTGATCACAAGATGGAGTATGCACCTCTATAGCACCCCGGCCTGGTAGGGTGAATTGACCGTGTGTGTTATTGGCACAGAGTAGCTACAGACCGTGACATCGTGCGGTTCCTGTGCTCACCCTGAGGGTAAGTGGGGGGCCCAGCACCAGGTTCGCAGCACATGGCATGGCTGAGATAGGCTATGCTGCAGGTCCCCATCAGTGCCAGTGCCAGTGGGTAGTCCCTGCAGACACACCTGTATCCATCTGTATTTCCCAGTCATGTCTAGGCCTTGTGGACTATGATGCACCCAAAATAGTGCATATCCTGTATGTGTGCCATGGTCACATGTTATAAGTGAAGGGTGGTGTTTGGACCCCAAAGTGGATTATGTAGCACCACCCAACCCGCCCCTGTGGGTCAGGTTGGGGGACAGGATCTCCCACCAACAGATCCACATTCTACATCTCTGCAATGGTGGCAGTAGAGGGGAATGGGCACCCTACAGGGAGGTCAATGCAGATCTGTACGCATCACATAGGCCAGTAGGCCTGGAAAAGCTCAGCTGCCCCCCACCCCTATCTAACATTCACAAGCCAAGGGTACAGCCAGTCTCCACCCACTGCATCTTGCAAAGTGTTCTAGCCATACACATTCTAACTGCAGACAGTCCACTAGCTAGTACATAGTGCATGCTCCTGGAGGAACCATGTGCACGCAAAAATGGGATGTGAGCGCACACACCCCAAGCAGGTATGTCAGTGACTGGGCCCCAGAAAAGGGAACCCAGAAATACCACATGAGAGAAATACTATATAGCATGATGGGGTAACCTAGCCATGCCATGGTCACTGCTTAGTCAGGGTGAGAGTGACCTCCCAGCATGGCATGCTGTGGCCACCCTGTCCGTGCAGGTGGTGGTCAGGCACTACAATGTCCCAGCCATTGCCCTATGCCCTGTGCAGATGCTACCTACCCAGGCCGCCCTGTCCGGGCCATACCCACAGTACCTTGCTCCTCATTATGCACATTGGCAGGCTAACACTGGAAACAGTGCAAGCATTGTGGGCTCAGTAAGGTGTAGGCAGCCACATAACACTGGATAGACATACGCATACTACCACACCTATTTCAGCATTGTGCAAACATGCAGGTGGTTGGCAGCCCTGGCTGCCACACCAGTCCTGGGCACAGTGCAGGCATTGCTATGGTACTCAATACTGTTAGGGTCACTCCCCGGGGGAGTTAAACACTGTCAGAAACAAAACCTGAAACACACTCCACAGATATCAGAAAGGTTGATATGGTGAATCCCTCTCAAAAAATTGTGTTCAATTTAGGATTTGTTATCTGACATTATTCATTGCAACCTTTTGATATATGTAGAACGTGTTTCCACATTTAAGACGGCATTGCTAAGGTATGCAGGTGCTAGTATTGGTAGATGCTGCTGCATGCATGGCCCAACAGCCTGACCCTCCATGAGCCGCTGCATAGTGGGGCCTGTGGGTGTGGGTGTTTGTGCCCCTGTCGGCCACTGCTCTAGGGCAGAGGTTCCCAACTCCGGTCCTGGTGGGCCAAACACGGTTCAGGTTTTCATGCTGTCCCTAATGATTATGCATGAGATACATTTGCATACAATGGTGGCGGTGCATGTAAATGCATCTCATGCATATTTATTAGGGACATCCTGACAACCTGAATGGTGTTTGGCCTTCCAGGACTGGAGTTGGGAAACTGCTCTAGGGATTGCACATGTTTATGGTGTATGTGCTCTGTAGGGTACAATATAGGCGTTTATGGCGTGTTAATTTTATCTGCAATAAAGATTCCGTCTTTATTACCATGGTTTAGTAAGGGTAAAATGAGGGGACATGGGCTGCAGAAGCCACAGCTGGGACTTGAACCTGTGACCTTCTGCCCCTCAATATACTGGCTGTGTGTACTACACCAAACTGTTGCCACAGAGGCAGGCTATTCCCTGGGGATAGCATTACTGTTCATCAGACAGCCCTTGTCTGTTGCACTGCACGCCACCCACCTGAACAGGGCTTGGCCTTGGTGTGCTGGGGGCAGATGCCACTGCCCACTACACAACCAGTACCCCTCCACCACCATGTTGACATGCCCTTATGCCAGTTGGGCTGGTGGTGCGCAGTCCCAGGCCATCCAGTGTGCCAGTAGGCGGCTGCCTATGGTGTGGGGTCTGGAGTAGGGGTGCCTACATTGACATCTGCGCTTCCCCCCGGCACCGCCTGTCAATGTTATGTGTCCTTTGGGGTATCTGCTGGGTGATGTCTGCTGGGACACTGTGAGTCACACACTCGTGGGCATGTTTGCCCTTGGTCAGTTGCTGGCTTGCTGTTTTTCTGTTTCTGTGTTCCTATGTGCCACCTACGCATCTGTCTGGTCCACCCTGTACCCCAGTTGCCCCACTGCATGTCCCGCCTTCAGCCCCCTGTGCCTCATTTGCAGCCTCACCGTCGTGCCCTCTCGTACTTGGCCACTATGCTGCTGCTGCTGCACATGTATCACTACTATCACTTTTCTTGGTTTCCCTGCCTTTGCTTTACATTGCTGACTGAAATGGTTTCTCTCTCCTGCAAATGTGCCTCTAGCACGAGGTTTTCACTGGCGCTAATTTTCAGACCTTCATTTCATGGCATTAGTGTGAATGGATCCTCTCCCCGCCCCCCTCTCCGCCCACTGACCCCTTCTCTCCGCCACAGGAGAACCTTACTCCGCCCTCTGGGGAGCCTTACTCCTCACTCTGCGCACCTTAACGCCCAGGGGTGGCTCAAGGCAGTCTGCTACCTGAGGCGAAGAATGAGATGGCGCCCCCCCCCACCACCTTAGAGGGGGCGGGGCTTTTCAGAAATCCAATCAGAGACTGAACCAAATCAAAAGCCGATTAGATTATATGGAGGAAATGCAAGATGTTTGCACAAAGGGCCATATCGAACTGCAATCGTGCCTTGTGCGACTTGCAGCTCGGGCGCACGCCCCCCTCTCCCCCCAAACCTCAATCCAGCGCTGCCTGCTCTTTCCCTGCTGCTGCTTCCCTCTGTTTTTTTCACGGCGGCGCCGGCAGCAGGGAAAGACCAGGTAGCGCTGGACAGAGGTATGGGGAGGAGGAGGGGGGGCATGTCCCCATCTGAAAGGCGCCGGCACTCTAAGCAGATCTGTCCCTCCCTGCTCTGACATCGTGTTGGAGGAAGGAGGGACCATACCTGCTTAAAGTGCTGCGAAAAGGCTTTGGGCACATTTTAACTGCCTGCTATTGTCCTATCAGCGTGAACACCTAAATACTTCGAGATTGGGTCAAAACACACTCAAAAATCCATAAAAAACCCAGCTAAATGTCAAACCACAATTAACTTTTTTTGTTGGATTGGCCAGCACAGTAAACAGGATCAATGCCTGTTACCACAGTGGCCCGTCCTTTTTAATCAATTTGTAGAGTAAATTTAAAACAGCTCCCATTCAATGATGGCTGGTACTTAGCTTTATAAACAGACGAACAGGCTGTGTAGACGTTATAAGCAGCGAAAATTCGATGCCAGTTCAGTAGGTCATGTCGCTACGACGTGCCACGTTTCGGGGGTACACACTTCCACCCCCTGCTTCAGGTCAGACCTCTGAATTAAGAAAGGAACGTCAGCTGCATTATGGTTCTCCCTTTTTCTTTTTCAACATATATTTTGCATCCACAGTAGGTGCAGAGCAGAACCAGAACATTCACCCACAGAACTCAATATTTAAAACAAAATCTGATTCTGATCATCTCACTGACAACAACAACAACCACTATTCTCCAGTACCAGACATATTGTGAACTAATAAAAAACCCTACAACAAAAAGCAAACCTACCATACCATACCATACCATATCAGCACAAACTTCCAAAAGTCACAAAAGGAGCCCATCCAAAAAAAGCATCACTGTAAATACTACAGTGGGCCCTGGAACATCCATACACCTATTTGTAAAGCTGAACAAGTCAAATTACTACAGTATAGTAAATACAATGTAGATAGTTTCCCCAGTTGTTTCCATGTTGATTTCCCTGTTTATTGTAAAGTTTACAACTCAGAATGCCTGTGTTGTATAGTTGACGTTGAATGTAAACCGCACTGATCTGAAAAGCGCGGTATAGAAGAACTGTTAAATAAATAAAATAAATAAATAAAGATCTTTATATACAAACTGCATGTTAACAGAACACCTGACCTCAGTCACACACGCATAACATCGACCCTCACCAAGTACAGAATGTTGTTGTTGTTAAGTGCCGTCGAGTCGGAGTCAACTCATGGTGACCCTCTGGATAGCTATCCTAAATTGTGTTCGGTCTTCAGTCAGGCGGCTCATTGTTGACAGACTGGTACCCATAGCTGCTGTTATTGTATCGATCCATCTCATTGCTGGCCTTCCTCTTTTGCGTTGACCTTCTATCTTGCCAAGCATGATGTCTTTCTCTAATGATCTCTCTCTTCGCATGATGTGTCCAAAGTATGAAAGTCGAAGTCTTGTCATCTGAGCTTCTAAAGAAAGCTTAGGTTTGATCTCCTCTAGTACCAACTGGTTTGTTCTTCGGGCAGTCCATGGTATACACAGTATTCGCCACCAGCACCATAATTCAAAGGCATCAATTTTCTTCCTGTCTATCTTTTTCACTGCCCAGCTTTCACATCCATATGATGTTATTGAAAATACCATGGCTTGAACAAGTCAAATCTTTGTATGGAGAGAGACATCTCTACTCTTGAGAATCTTATTTAGGTCTTTCATAGCCATTCTGCCAAGAGCAATGCATCGTCTGATTTCTTGACTGCTTGTTGCTTCTTTATTGATAGTTGAACCAAGTAGGTTAAAGTTGTTCACGATTTCAATTTCTTCTCCTTCAACGATGAACCTGTTGATTATGCCAGTTGTCATGATCTTTGTCTTCTTTACATTAAGGTGCAGGCCCATTTTGAGACTATGTTCTTTGATTGTGAGAAGCAAATGTTTTAGATCATCTTCACTTTCAGCCAGTAATGTGGTATCATCAGCATAGCAAAGGTTGTTGATGAGTCTTCCACCAATCTTCACACCTCTGTTGTCGTCATACAATCCTGCTTCTCTGATTATTTGTTCTGCATATAAATTAAACAGGTAGGGGGAAAGTATGCAGCCTTGTCTTACACCTTTGCTTATTTTAAACCATTCTGTTTCTCCTTGATCCGTTCGAACTGTTGCTTCTTGATCAATGTACAGATTGTGCAAGAGAACGATCAGGTGTTCTGGTATACCCATGCTTCTTAATGTGGCCTAGAGTTTCTCATGGTTTACACAGTCAAAAGCCTTGCTATAGTCAATAAAGCACAAATAGATATCCTTTTGCTATTCTTTAGTCTTTTCAAGGATCCGTCTCACATCCGCAATGATGTCTCTCGTTCCTCGCCCTTTCCTGAACCTTGCTTGCACTTCAGGTAGTTCTTGTTCCAGGTATGGTTGTAGTCTCTTTTGAATAATCTTCAGTAGAATCTTGCTGGCATGTGGGATCAGAGCGATTGTGCGATAATTTCCACAGTCAGTTGGATCACCTTTCTTTAGTATTGGTATAAACACAGATCTTTTCCAGTCAGTTGGCCATGATATTGTCTTCCATATTTCTTGGCAGAGCCTTGTAAGTATGGTAACAGCTGCATCAGATTGCTGTAATACTTCTATGGGAATGCTATCAATGCCTGGTGCTTTGTTCTTTGATAAGGCTTTCAATGCTGCTTCAACTTCTTCTTTCATCACCAATGGTTCCCGATCATAAGGTACAGGTTGAAATGGCTGTTGGTCCACTTGATCTTTATCATATAAAAACTCTGTATATTCCTTCCACCTTTTCTTGATCTTCTCAGCATCATTCAACATAGAACCTTGAGCATCTTGTAACATTCCAATTCGAGGCTGGAACTTTTTCTTTAACTCTCGTAGCTTTAGGAAAGCCGATCTTGTTCTTCCTCTAATAGTTTCTGCTTCTATTTCCTTGCCTGCATCATTGTAGTACTTTTCCTTGTCCTGTCTTGCTGCACGTTGGAAATTTCTGTTGAGTTCTGTTATTGTCTTTCTTTCTCCTCTGGCTTTAGCTTCTCTGCGTTTCTGGGCAATTTTCAGAGTTTCTTCCGTCATCCATTTTGGCCGTTTTTGCTTTTTCACCTTTTGTAGAGACTTCTTGCTTTCTTCCAACATAACCTTCTTGATGTCATTCCATAACTCTTCTGGAGCTCTCTCATTTGTATCTAAAGCAGCAAATCAATTTTGCAGGCAGTCTTTAAATTCCAGTGGTATATTCTCAAGGTCATATTTTGCTACAGTCATGAGTGACTTGCTCTTTTTCAACATTAGCTGAGTTTGCATACTAGTAGTTGGTGATCTGTACCACAGTCAGCTCCAGTCAAGTACAGAATAAGTAACCACAATCTAAAGTAAAAATAAAAATATGTAGACAAATTTTAAACTTAAACCCCAAGAAGCCAGAGTCCACATGCAGTGCAACATCAGATAAATAAGAGATGCAGTTCCCCAATACTGTGTAAAATATAAAAATAGTACAAAGTCCAATCACCAAAATTAAATAAAATAATTTTTTCTACCTTTGTTGTCTGACCATTTTATTCTCTGATCATGCTGATCCCGATCTGAGGCTTCTGCTTTCCTGTCTTCTCTTAGCTCTCTTTCTGTGGTCTATGGACCATGGTCCATCTGCCATTTCTTATCTCTTCTTTTGTTTTCTTCACTTCCTTCCATCAGCCCATTTCCAGTTTCAGTAACCTTCCCCAGTATCAGTCCCCTTTCCAGTCCTCCCCTCCCAGTACCTTCCAATGTCAACCACCTTGCATTCCCATGACTGCCACTTGTGTCCATTCCCTTCCAGTCCCCCTCCTTTCCCACTGTCCAGCCCCTTCTAGTCCAAATACCAACCCAGGTATCAGCTCAGGTTCACTTTCAGTGCCACCCCCCAGTCAGCTCCCTTCCAGCCACCCTACTCTCTGTCCATCTCTCTTCCAGTGCCATTCACATGTCAGCTCCCTTCCAGCCTCCTCCCTATTACCCAGCTACCTACCATGCCCATCCCCAAGTGTCAGCTCCCTTCCAGTCCCTCTTCGGTACATTCCAGATGTCAGCTCCTTTCCAGCCCCCTCCTTCCCTTCCTGCCCCATCCTTCCCCTGGCAGACCCTCTCAGTGTCCGCTCCCTTCCAGTCCTATTCTACCATCCCCCTGATGGGTGCTGATGGGAAACAGGATTATGTTTTATGTTTATGTTTTATTTCACTTGATAAAAACCGCCTTTCATGGGCAAGCAAAGCGGTGTACAATAAAACCAATAAAAACTTTGTTTTTTAAAAAGGCCGAGGCCAGTGAAAAGGAAAAGAAATACACTTTATGGACAGAAAAGCAGTAGAAGCAGAAGAGACAAAGCTAAACCATAATAAAGACAAGTCACAAGGAGAGCAGAGGATAATACAAATGGGGAATCACACAAAAGGAGAGGGGATATCAAACGCAAGGGAAAAAGGTGGGTTTTGAGGTTTTGTTTAAATGTGGGGTGGTGAGGGTCCAGTCGGAGTGAGGAGGGGAGGGAGTTCCAGAGGGCGGGGCCAGCAAAAAAGAAGGCAGAGGGAACGGGTAGACTGTAAATGGGCACGGGAAGGGGAGGGAAGAGTGAGGCGGTTAAGGTGAAAGGAGCGAGGGGTGTACCTAGGGGAGTGGAAGGAAAGGAGGTCCGTTAGATATTGGGGGGCACCTGTGTGGAGAGCTTTATGAACCAAAATGAGCAACTTGAAGTGAACGCGGTGGGGGAAGGGCAACCAGTGAAGACGGAACAGTAAGGGTGTGATGTGATCACGAGGGGAGGAATGGGTGACCAAACGAGCGGCAGTATTCTGAATACGTTGTAACCGGGACTGTTGTTTCTTGGAAAGGCCGACAAAAAGTGAATTTTGCAAAATCCACCCGAGACATGACCAGGGAAAGTAACAGAGTAGTAAGAGCAGAAGGGGATAGAAAAGGACGAACTGCACGGATTTGTCGGAGAAAGAAGAAGAAGGACAACTTGGTGACATGAGAAACATGAGCATGAAAGGAAAGATCAGACTCGAAGTGAACCCCTAGATAACGAAAGGAAGAAACCAGGGGAACCAAGGAACCAGAGAAAGAGGGGGCCAATGTGGGGGGTGGGTTGTTGTGAGAGAACCAGATAGCGACAGTCTTGGTGAGATTAAGGTGAAGGCCAATTACGAGTCAAACCAAGCAGCCACAGTGGAAAGACACGAATTAAGCGGAGAGAGATCGGGACAGGATGGAGAGGTGTGGTGAAGTAATAGAATGTCGTCAGCGTAAAGAAAAGCAGATATACCAGACTGTTGGATTAAGAGGGCTAAGGGAGCTAAGAAAAGATTGAAGAGGAGGGGAGCCAACACAGAACCCTGAGGAACCCCACAGGAAAGAGGGAAGGAATCTGAGGGGGGGGGCAGAGGAAGAGGGGGGTGACAAAACCGCGCAAGAACGGGAGGAAAGAAAAGAGTGAAACCAACGATGAACAGTACTGCAAAGACCCGCTTCCCGGAGACGAAGAAGAAGAAGAGAGTGATCAACTAAGTCAAAAGCGGCGGAAAGATCAAGTGCAACCGCCACCGAAATATCACCACGGTCATGAGCTACATGCAGTGCGTTAGTAAAGGCGAGAAGGATAGTTTCAACACTGTGACCCTGACGGAAACCTGATTGACGAGGGTGGAGGAAGTTAGTAGAATCAAGGTGATGTGATAATTGAGCAAAGACGAATTTCTCTAAAAGCTTTGAAAGGAAAGGAAGGTTGGAGACGGGACGGTAGTGGGTGGGAACTAAGGGATCAAGTGAGGGGTTTTTAAGAAGGGGACGAATTAAAGCATGTTTCCAGGAGTGAGGGAAGGACCCTGAAGAAAGACTGGAGTTGAATATAGTGAGGATGTAAGGAAGGAGACCCAGGGAAGATTCGAGGAGCCAAGAAGAGGGGATAGGATCAAGCGGGCAAGACGTCTTTTTGGAGGAGGAGATAAGACGGTGCAGTTCGGGAGGGGAGATCAGTGAGAAAGACGCCCAGCAATGGGAAGTTTGAGAAATGGGTGGGGGTGAGGCAGTAGGGGGAGGAGAGAGAATTGGAGCAGGACAAAAAGGTAAAGAGGCTCGCAGGGAAGAGATCTTATTACTGAAGCAAGTAGCTAGCATGGAAGGCGGTGGGGAAGGAAGGACCGGGGGAGCTGAGGCTGAGGAGTGAAGAGAGGTGAGAGACCGAAGAGTGGAATAGAGGTGCCGGGTCTGGTTTGGGGCATTGAGAATAGCATTAGAGAAGAAGGTGCGTTTGGCAAGATAGACAGATGAGCGGTAGTGGGAGTAGGTAGATTTAAAGGATGCAAGTGAGGTGGGAGAAGGATTTTTACGCCACAGGCGCTCCGCCCTGCGGAGCTGCGTGCGCAAAAGCCGTAGGCCGCCATGATACCACGGATGCACGGGTCGGCTGTGGCGGGGTGGATGAGGACGTAGTGGGGCGATACGATCAAGTGTTGTTGAGAGAGCCGATGACCAGAGGGCAGCTTGAGAGTTGGGAGAGAGAAGGGAGAAGTCAGGAGGGAAAAGTTCAGCTGCTGTGGGGAATTGGTGGATGGTTAAAGATGAAAGGGCTCGGGAAAGTCGCGGAGGAGGGGGGGTAGAGGGAGGAGGGGGGTAGAGAGAAGTGCGGCAGTGGAGGAGGAGGGAGAAGAGAAAGAGGGGGACCCCTGCGAGTAGGAGCAGGAGACAGAGAGACAGACATGGTCTGTCCAAGGCAGAATCATTGAAGAGAGATTGAAAAGAGTAAGAGAGGAAGAAGAGGACGTCAGAAAAAGATCAAGAGTGTGTCCGGCCTGATGTGTGGGAAAAGTTACGTGCTGCACGAGAGATAAATCCTGTAAGAAAGAAATAAAGGAAAGATCTCTAGGTGAAGAAGGGGAGTCCAGATGCAAATTAAAATCCCCGGCAATGAGTAGATGAGGGAAAGCAAGAGAAAGATCAGTAATTGTCAAAAGAAGGGAATCCCAAAGTTCAGAACGAAGGGTAGGGGGGGAATAAACAAGAAGGATGTGCATGGGGGGGAGAGTGTGTAAGTGGAGCAGGAGGGCTTCCGGGTAATGGAGCGAAGGAGGAGAAAGCTGAGTGAAGGAAAGAGTGGACCGAAGCAAAGCAGCCACACCGCCACCAGGTCTACCTCTGCGTGAGACGGAAACTGCAGAGAAACCGGGGGGGAGGCAGCGGGCGAGGAGAGCGTCCTCCCCGTCCCTAAGCCATGTCTCGGTTAAGGGAAACACTGTCCCTTCGCCGCGGCTCTGCAAAGCGGAGCCGGCGAAACCAGGGGAAACCAGCAGGCTCTCTGGGGGGGCAGGCAGGCAGTCGCGGGGCTCCTCATTCTGCCGCTGCCGCCACTGGAGTAGCAGTGGCAGCTGCTTCTTACGCCGAAGTGTTTTTTTTTTAATTTGAAGGCCGAGTGAGGCGGTGATGGCGGTCTTTTTGGGGGCAATTTTGCCGGCCCCAAAAAACCCAAAAAGCTGCCACCTGAGGCCACCACCTCACTTGGCCTCATTATATAGCCGATTATGTTAATGCCGCCGGCCACATTATCACGCGATACGTGACGTTCTCGCATGGTAATGCGCCATTATCGCATGATAACGTCACTTATTATGCGATAACGTCGCAGCTGTGACGTTAGCACTGTTTAGTAAACCGTCTTAATGTTACCGGTGTTAGTTGCAGTCTTACTGTGACGAATGCCATATAAGGTAGTGGGAATTCCGGTCTTAAGGTAGCATTTCGGGTTATCGCGCGATAAAGTCCGTTTTCGCGCAATAGAGGGAGCCGTGCACGTTAACGCGCGTTAGTGTTAATTAGGTGCACTGACCTGCAAACATAACAACAGAGGTGTAGCACAATGGTTAATACATTGACTGATGAAACAGGGGTCATGAGTTTGATCCCCCAGTGGGCTTAATGAGTAAGGCTGTCTGAGGCATTACCCTTTACTTTAAATCAGTGCTATCTGAGGCATTTTCCTTTTGTAATGTAAATTAGTGCTGCCAGCAAACACACCCTCACAGTGCCGTAACCTAAGGTGCCGCATAAGGCGCCCTTTAAGGCACTCAGGAGGGCACATTATAAAGTGCACTGTCCGCCAAGGCACATTATAATGTTCCCTATAGGGCGCCTTAGAGGGCGCTTTATAGGGCACCTTATGAGGCACCTTAAGGTTATAGCACTGTGAGGGTGTTTTTGCTGGCAGCACTAATTTAAATCAACAAAGGAAACACTTCAGACAGCCCTATCAAATAACACCACTGTGGGATAAAACCCATGATCTCTACTGTCATAGTCAGTGAAGTAACCAGTGGGCTACATCTCCATAGCTACTAACAAGCCCCTGGCTGGATACAGAAGGACTGCAGGTCACCACACAAACTGTCTGCTGTGGTTAGCAGGATAGGGTTAACCTACCCGTACCCATGATGCACTGCACATGCAGATCAGCAGTCTACAAATGATCACAAGATGGGGTATGCACCCCCACAGCACTTCGGCCTGGTAGGGGGAACTGACCGTGTGTGTTACTGGCACAGAGTAGCTACAGACGGTCACATTGCGCGGGTACTGGCCTCACCCTGAGGGTGAGGTGGGGCACCCAGCATCAGGTCCGCAGCACCTGGCTTAGCTGAGATAGGCTATGCTGCTGGTCACCATCAGTGCCAGTGTGTGATAGGTAGTCCTTGCAGCCACACCTGGGATACACCTGTGTCCATCCATATTTCCCAGTCACGTCTAGCCCTTGTGGACTATGATGCACCCAGAATAGTCACATGATTTAAGTGAAGGGGGGGTGTTTGGACCCATAGGTGGATTATGTAGCACCACCCAACCCATCCTCTGGGGCTGAGGGTGTGGGACAGGATCTCCCACAAACAGATCCACATTCTACATCCCTGCAATGGTGGCAGTGGAGGGGACCATCAACCCCAGTCCTGCTGGGGAAGAGGAACCCTACAGGGCAGTCACTGCAGATCTGTACACATCCATAAGGCAATGGCAGACAGATGGCCTGGAAATGCTCAGCTGTCCCCCACCACTTCTGACATTCTCCAGCAGCGAGCACAGTGAGTCTCCAGCCGCTGCACCCTACAAGGTGTTTCAGCCATATACATACTAACTGCAGACAGTCTGCTAGTTAGTCCATAGTGCATGTTCCTGAAGGAGATGCGTGCACCCAAAACTGGGATGTGAGCAAACACACCAAGCAGATAAGTCAGTGATTGGGCCCCAGAAAAGAGAACCCATAAATATCAATTGAGAAAAATGCTATATAGCACTATGGGGGAACCTAGCCATGACATGGTCACTGCTCAGTCAGGGTGAGAGTGACCTCCCAGCAGGAAATACTGTGGCCACCCTGTCCGTGCAGGTAGTGGCCGGGCACTACAATGTCCCAGCCATTGCCCTATGCCCTGTGCAGATGCATCCTGCCCAGGCCACCCTGTCCGGCCCATACCCACAGTACCTTGCTCCTCATTATGCACATTGGCAGGCTAACACTGGAAACAGTGCAAGCAGTGTGGACTCAGTAAGGTGTAGGCTGCCACAACACACTGGATGGACAGACACACACTCCCACACCTATGCCAGCATTGTGCAGATATAGAGGCTTTTGGCAGCCCTGGCCACCACACCAGTCCTGGGCACAGTGCAGGCATGGCTATGGTACGCAATACTGTTGGGGTCACTCCCTGGGGTAGTAAACACTGTCAGAAACCAAAACTGAAACACACTCCACAGATATCAGAAAGGTTACTATGATACAGCTCTATCAGCAAATTGTGCTTAACTTAGGAATTGATATCTGCCATTAATCATAGCAACCTTTTGATATATGTGTAACGTATTCCCAAGTTTAGGGCGGCATTGCTAAGTTATGCAAGTGTTAGTATTGGGAGATGCTGCTGCACGCAGGGCCCAACATCCTGACTCTCCATGAGGCTTTGGATAGTGGAGCCTGTGGGTATGGGTGTTTATGCCCCTGTTGGCCGCTGCTCTAGGGCAGAGGTTCCCAACTCCGGTCCTGGTGGGGCAAACACTGTTCAGGTTTTCATGCTGTCTCTAATGAATATGCATGAGATACATTTGCATACAATGGAGGCAGCGCATACTAATGCAGCACAGGCATATTTATTAGGGACAGCATGAAACCTGAATAGTGTTTGGACCTCCAGGACTGCAATTGGGAAACTCTGCTCTAGGGATTGCACATGTTTATGGTGTCTGTGCTCTGTAGGGTAAAATATGGGCGTTCAGGCATGTTTATTTTATCTGCAATAAAGGTTCTGTCTTTATTACCATGGTTTAGTACTGGGTAAAAAATGGGGAAAGGGTTGGCAGGAGCCACAGCTGGGACTTGAACTTGTGACCTTCTGCTCTTGAACACACTGGCTGTGTGTACTGCACCACACTGTTGCCAAGGGGACAGTTCATTCCCTGGGGATGCCATGACTGTTCGTCAGACAGACCCTGTCTGTTGCATTGCACGGCACCCACCTAAACGGGGCTAGGCCATGGTCTGCTGTGGGCAAATGCCACTGCCCCCTCCACCACCAGCACCCCTCCGCCACCATGCTGCCATGCCATTATGCCAGTGGTGCTGGTGGTGTGCAGTCCCAGGCCTTCCAGTATGACGGTAGGCAGCTGCCTATGGTGTGGGTTCTCGGGTAGGGGTGCCTACATGGACATGTGCGCTTCCCCCCCCCCCCCCCGCACCACCTGCCAATGTTATGTGCCCTTGGGGGTACCTGCTGGGTAATCTCCCCTGTGACATTGTGGGACACACACTCGTGCCCATGTTGGACCCTCGTCAGTTGATGTCTTGCTGCTTTACAGTTTCGGCATTCCTATGTGCCACCTAGGCATCTGCCTAGCCCGCACTGTGCCCCAGCTGGACCACTGCATGTGCCGCCTGCAGCCCCCTGTATCCCATTTACAGCATCAGTACAGTTGCCCTTGCCTACGTGCCCACTCTGCTCTTGCTTCACATGTGCACGCCATAACAAACCTGCCCAATCTAAATGACAGAAACCCTGATCAGCACTATTTCAATGTGGGATCATTCACTTTGTAGGGGGACAAAGCATAGACCCTTCCAAACATGATATCTTAATTTATACGCTTTGTCAGTAGTGTTGCTTAATGTTTATCATTAATATCACTATTGGCCAGCTTGGTTATTGGGATTTTAGATGTTGTTGTGGTCCTTTTATATGTTTGTTTGCCTCTTTGTTCCCTGTACATGTATCACAACTATCACTTTCTGGGTTTCCTTGCCTTTGCTGCACATTGCTGACTGAAATGGTTTATCTTTCCTGCAAATGTGCCTTAATGCGAGGGTTTCACTGGCGTTAGTGTTCAGACCCGGATTTCACAGCATTAGTGTGCATGGAACCTCTCCCCTCCCACCTTCCGCCCATTGACCCCTTCTATCCACCCTCTGGGAAGCCTTACTCCACCCTTCAGACCCGGATTTCAAAGCGTTAGTGTGCCTTAACGCCGCCGCTGCGTGATAATGTCACTTATCACGCGATAATACCACCACTGCGACATTAAGACGGTTTAGTAAACATACCCCTTGACCTTTGGTGTTAGGAGTTGGATGCTGAAATCATTAACAGTCAAGGAACTACAGACTGACAGAGCAAAGACTCTTCTGTGTGGAAGAAATAGATCTAGTGGAGACCTTTAAGTGGTTGATAAATAGTAGAAGATTAAGTAGGAAGCACTGGAGCAACAATAGGAGTAACAACCACCCATCCTTCAAGTTTAGGAGGCACAGATGAAGGAACTGCAGTGCTTGGCCGATGATATGCACCCAATAGAGGCTCAGGAGGACTCAAAGGTGAGTCACACCCAACAGGCTATAGACTCAACCCTGGCAGAGTGGATTAGGAGACTGACTGGGTCAGGGGAATGGAAAATAAAACAAAAGATATTATAATGCCTCTATATCGTTCCATGGTGAGACCGCACCTTGAATATTGTGTGCAATTCTGGTCGCCGTATCTTAAAAAGGATATAGCGATTTTAGAAAAGGTACAGAGAAGAGCCACCAAAATGGTAAAGGGGATGGAAGGATACTCCTATGAAGAAAGGCTAAAAAGGTTAGGGCTCT
Organism: Ichthyophis bannanicus; assembly: GCA_033557465.1. Lineage (NCBI taxonomy): Eukaryota > Metazoa > Chordata > Amphibia > Gymnophiona > Ichthyophiidae > Ichthyophis > Ichthyophis bannanicus. The sequence continues at coordinate 749,581,813 of CM066036.1, read as the reverse complement.
TTAACCTGGAAAAGAGACAGCTGAGGGGAGATATGATAGAAGTCTATAAATTAATGAACGGAGTAGAACGGGTAAACGTAGATCGATTGTTTACCTTATCAGAATATAGAAAGACTAGGGGACATGCAATGAAGCTACAGGGTAAACTATTTAAGACTAATAAAAGAAAATATTTTTTCACTCAACGTGTAATCAAACTCTGGAATTTGTTACCGGAGGATGTAGTAAAGGCTGTTAGTGTAGCTGGGTTTAAAAAAGGTTCGGACAAGTTCCTGGAGGAAAGGTCCATAAACCATTATTAAGAAGTGACCGAAGATATCAATGCTTGACCCAGTACAAGCATTGTGGAACTTGTGTCTCTTGGGGAAACTGCTAGGTACATATGACCTAGATTGGCCACTGTTGGAAACAGAATACTGGGCTTGATGGACCTTGGTCTGATCCAGTATGGCATATGTTATGTTCTTATGTTCTTATGACTCTTACAAAGTTGGGACTCGGGGACGACACCGAGTCCTTCCTAACAACTTTTGAGCAGATAGCCACCATAGCTAAATGGCCTTTGGACCAGTGCGCTATTCGTTTGGCCCCTTATTTAAATGGTAAAGCCGAGGCTGCCTATTGGGAGTTGAATGCCATTAAGGCCCTGGACTATGTAAAGGTAAAGATGGCAATCCAGAACAGGCTAGGGTTATCCCCAGAACAATATCAGAGGAAATTCCAAACCAGGTATTTAAAAAAAGGGCAGAGCACCCTAGGGCCATGTTGCAGGCCCTGTTCGACTGTGCTATACATTTGCTGGAACCAGACCAGTGAACTTCAGGAAAGATAGTACAACTGATCTCCCTGGAACAATTTTTGTCCATTTTACCGCCCCCACTCCCCCCCCCCCCCCCATTAGAGCCTGGGTGACTCAGCACGGCCCACAGACATAGAAACAGATGCTTTCTTGGCTGAGCAATATTTGGAGGTTGAGGAAAGTTTGCAGGCGAAGCCTGACCAAAATCCATCCAGAAAGCCTGTATCTTCAGGGGACCAAACAGGCATGCCAAAAATATCCCGTGGAGAGCAGGGGATCCCTGGTGGGCGGGAGGGGAGCAAGGAAGAACGAGGCCATGGGATATGGGGAAAGTTTGCTGGAACCCTGTGGTTAGTGCACTCCGCCCGAATAGCAGGACCCCCTCTGAGGTGTTTTTCCTGTGGGGACATGGGACATTTTGAAAAGGACTGCCCACACATGGACTGTTCATTTTCAGGGATGGGGATAGGCCTCCCCGGCACAGAGGGAAGGTTGAAGCAAGCTTTGAAAAGAGGGGTGTGGGTGGCAGGAGTAGACCTGGTAGCCAAGCTGGACACTGGGAGCAGCCAATCCCTAATGTCTGGACCCCTTGCTAAGAGGTTAGGCATTGGGAACTCGGAAGGGGGTTTTAAGGGGTAGTCAACGTCTGCTATGTGCATGGGAATATAGCAAGAGAGCCCACCTATTAAGTTGAGGTGACTTGGGAGGGAAGGACCCTACTCCTAACAGTGGCTGTAGTCCAGAGGCTGCCTTACCCCTTGATACTGGGGAGAGATTGGGAGGGGATAAAGGAGGTGTTGGCCCCCAAAGAAGGGTGGGTGTCCACCAGGGTAAAATATTACCCTGTGGAGAACAGAGGAAGGTGATATATTTCCCTTTTCGGATCAGGTAATCGGTGAACCAGGAAAAAGTAGGAAGGCCAGGAATATAAAAAGGTTACAGACATGGAAGAGGTTGGTCCTCTCTGAACAGGTTGAAGCAGTAGGGAAAGAGGTGATGCAGAAGTTCCACCATTTTCCTCAAGAGCAGAAAGATGATCCCTCTCTCAAGGCATACTGGAAAAAAAATCTGAGGGCACCTGAATGATGGGGAGGGGGGGTGGGAGAGAGGATCGCAATACCTTTGTACAAGAAGCTAAATTACATCTTGTATTGGGTTACCAAAAGCAACCTTCAGGGGGAGCGCAAACAAGTTATGATCTGTGAAATTTTTAGAAGAACCTTACTAGTCCTGGCCCATGTACATCCCTTGGCAGGCTTTTTGGGGGAGGCAGGGACTAAGGCTTACTGCCCGATTCTTCTGGCCAGGCCTTTATCAAGATGTCCGAGACTATTGCCAGTCATGCCCGCAGTGTCAAAAAGTGCCTCAGAAGATCCAGGAGAAATCTCTGCTCATCCCACTGCAAGTAATGGAGCAGCCGTTAGAGAGAGTGGCGGTAGATATCATTGGACCATTGGACAAGAGCACCGGGGCTACCAATATATCTTAATTCCCTGTTCAATGTAATTTCAGTTTATTTAATGTAAACCGCCTTGATATCATGAAAGGCGATATATAAGAAATGTTTAATTAATTAATTAATGATGGTGGACTACACCACTAGATACCTCTGGGCTATTCCCATTTGTTCTCCTCATGGTATAACCCAAGAGTTCTGCTCGAGGTATAACCCAAGAGTTCTGCTCGAGGTATAACCCAGGAGTTGCTGATGATTTTTTGTCAGGTCGGGTTCCCATGGGAGGTCCTTACCGACAGGGGAACTAATTTCCTATCCCGTAATTTAGGTAAGGTATTTAAGCTATTTGGGATTAAACATTTAAAGATGGCTGCTTACTATCCCCAGATGGATGGTCTGGTGGAGAGGTTTAATCAGACCTTGATCCATATGATAAAAACATTCTTAGGGAAGGACATTCGGGACTGGGAGATGGTTATTCCCTATGTTCTGTTTGCTTATTGGGAGGTGGCTCAAGCTTCCTTAGGATTCTCCCCATTCAAACTGATGTTCGGTCGCCTATTAGAGATGATAGATGAAACGTAGGTGTACAAGGAAAGAGCGGTCACTTCAGTTCCTGAATACCTGCAAGAGCTAAGGAGGAAGCTGAGAGGACTTTGGGAGGCTGCACAAGACAACCTAAGGGTAGCTCAGGATCACCAGAAGGTTTATTATGATAAAAATGCTAGACAAAGAGAATTCCAGCCCCAGGACTGGGTACTGGTGTTAGTACCCATCTCTGCCAACAAGTTGTTGGCACAATTGAGGGGTCCGTTTACGGTAAGGAAACAGCTGGGGCCAGTAACATATGAATTTGACCAAGGCCACGGTAAATACCAGGTCTTCCATATGTTGAAGCCTTGGGTAGGCTGGGAGGGACTAACCACTGAGGTGGTTGCAGACAAGGGAGAAGATTTGGGCCCTGATTTAAAGGCTGTAAGCAATAACCAGCCCATTAAAATAGGCGAGTCCCTGACTTCCCAACAGAAAATGCAGTTAACCCACATAATAACCCAGTTCCAAGATGTGTTTTCCCTCTCCTTAGACACATTCACTTAGGCATCCACCAAATTGAAACAATCCCAGGGAAAGTGGTTAGGCAGAAACCCTACCAACTTCTGGAGCAAAGCAAAAGGAGGTGGAGCAGAAAGTGGCAGAAATGTTACGACTAGGGATAATTGAGGAATTTTGTAGTGAGTGGACCAGCCCCATAGTCCTTGTCCCAAAGCCAGATGGGTCCATGAGATTTTGTGTGGATTTCCGGCAGGTGAATACCAACTCCTGGTTTGATGCCAATTCTATGCTGAAATTGGACGAATTAGTAGAACAGCTGGGTGGAGCCCAGTTCCTATCCACTCTCGATCTAACTAAGGGATACTGACAAATCCCGTTAGAGGAAAAGTCAAAAGAGAAGATAGCTTTTGTAACACACCAGGACCTATATCACTTTAGGGTGCTATCCTTTAGGTTTCATAGAACCCCTACAACATTCTAGTGGATTATTAACTAGGTATCATAACCACATCTAGGTTATGCCCAAATGTATTGGCTGGGAAAAACAAGACACACCAATACAAGGCCGACAAGGTAGTGCTTATCTCTACAAGCCTATGATTTTGAAGCAGAACACCAAGCAATCAAGTATCACCTAAAGGCTAATTTACTATCTCAGGAGAGTGAGAACAGTATATAACACCATCATGAGAAACCCATCAGAATCCCTATTATAGGGTCACCTCCTGGGTGTAGGGTTTACCCTTTCCCTAGTTTGCTCAGGGAGAACCATTCCGTAACTGCTAGTGGGTGGTTGTAGTCAAACAGGGCCAACTAGGTGGGTTGTCACAGGTAGGGTCAGACCATAGCCTGGTTTGACCCATCTGAGTAATTATAATGATAAATCCCAAAACGTTTGAGAACAGGAGATCAGAAGGGCTGGGAGGGTTTGATCCTGGGTCGTGACATATTTGCATGTGATTTAAAAAGAGTGAAGGATCTTTGAACTTTCTTAGGGTTTCCATCCAGAGAGAGGGCGAGATCCCCCAAGAACCCCCTTGGGAGGGGGATTAGTAGGGGTCAGAACCTTGTTGGACTAGAAAAGGGACTATCTCTGGGATATCACAAACTCATTCTAAATATACAAGGAATCCAGAATAAGGACTTCCTAGCCAGGGACCACAATTGTAAGAGAGGGTCTATAGTTAGTGTTTGTGGTAGTGCTTTGCTAGTTACTGCATTTTCTGAGGATTTAACTGAGTAAGAGGTGGACTAGAAGGTTATAGACCTTAGGTGTGTGATAGAGAAGCTCTATTCTTGATATTTATTTACATGTTTCAATATATTTTATGTGCTACCTTTTTCTGTACATGTCAATGTAGTGTATACTTAGAGCTCCTTTTGATAAAACTTGATAAGGATTTGCAAATAATGTGCTAAATATACATGCGTTGTTTGCAAAGCCTCTGCATTAGCTGTGGCCAGTATGTTCCTGGAAGCGAATGCACAAAGCTCAAATAAAGTGTGTATTCTGCTATAGTGGGTTCACTTAGTGACTCCCATAGATGAGTTATTATGTGCACCCACATTAAGAGCTGCGTTGCCACGGAGCATGTGACAATAACCTGGGCTCTTGCAGTAATACATTTTCCACACCACCCATTCCCTGCCCCATCTTGCAATCACTGATTAACGAGCATTTTAGCATGTGGCTGTGGACCTGCTCACATGTTAGTATTCCGAAAGCCCTGTTGCCATGCGTTAAAACACTCGTTAACCAGTTAGCGAACTTTAGTAAAAGGGGCTTTTAAAGTAATATCTGATATCTTTTTCCATACAATGAATGTAAGAAAATAAGATTTGCCATACCAGATCGGACCAATGGTCCATCAAGTTCAATATCTAGTTTCCAAGTGGCCAATCCAGGTCACAAGTACCTGGCAGGATCCCAGAAAAAAACAGATTCCATTGCTGCTTATCCCAAACATAAAAAATCAAGAGCAAAAAATAAATTTGCAAATGCTAAATGAAAACATACATATGCTCTCATTAAAGCTTGTTTTTCATAAAAGTTTCACATGACTGTTGGTTACAAGACATGACTATTTTCTGTTTTGTTAATTCAGATAGATATTGGGTCCCAGGATAAATCAAGTCCCATGGTGCAATGCATTGAGGGTTCTCTTGCCCTGCAATGCTGAAAACAAGTACCTATGGACTTAGACAAGCCAGTGACCTATGAGCCACCCTAAAAACAAAAACTCCTTCTATCAGCATACATGCAACACAATTCCTCTTCTATTTCTGCAGGCATGGATTATGCCTCTCTGTGAGCATATGCTTTAGCTTGGCCTGTTATCTAACTTTATATAAAAGAACATTTTTATTAGCCTGTTATTTAAGGGAGCACTAACTATTCATCTACAGCAGCATACCACAAAGTTACCATTAATAACTTCTTTCTTTATCTGCCAGCAAAGAATACAATTAACGTGATTCTTCTCACCTCTTCCTGATTCCCTGAACTCCTCTCAGAATTCTCAATATCAGGATTCTGAATGACAGGTTTCAGGCAAAATAAATGCATGCTGACAGTTGTCTCCTTAATTTGTGTCAGGACAGGCCCTCCTGTTTCCTTGACGTCGGCCATACGTGAGCACTTCCCCTGCTTGTCCACAGAGAAAGGAAACATCAATGTTTGCATTTTCATAGCAAATCTGGCACTTGTAGGGCTTGCTTATTGAACCAAGGCATGTGAGCATTCTCTAAGGGGTATTTGATTAATAGCCTCATTTTCATCAATGACGTCTTCACTGTTGGTATCATTCATTAGTGGACTGAAATCGAAATTCTATCTGGCACTTCATGAAAGGATTCTCTTTCAATGGGAATTCAAGTATGAAGTTACTTTTGTTACCATTCTTTGTCAATCTAATTTGAATTTACTCATTTATTTGATTTTATATTGCTTATCTAAAAATCTCCAGGCAGTGTACAACATTATAATCAAATGCAGTAATGCAAGTTTCATGGGTTTCAACTTTAATTCATATAACTTTAATTTGGCAAAAATACCATGTAGGCTAACCAGGTGAAGATCAAATTCTGATGAAAATATGAAGATGCAACCTAAGGATAGCAACAGTATGCTGAAAATATATTTGTTAAGAACAAGCTCCTTTAGGCAAGAAAAAATTAACGGGAGACAAATGATATTCTTATCTATTCAAAGAATGCAAAGGGTGAGTAGCAACTTTTCAGGTTGATGCAGCAAACTAGCACAGCCTTTATGTGCATATAAAGCAACGTTTTGGCACAAATTACCTCCACACCAAATGCAGAAAAGAGATGGATATGAAACGTGGGTTGATATTGTGTATCTGGACTTTCAGAAAGCCTTTGACAAGGTCCCTCATCAGAGACTTTTGGCAAAACTAAAGAGTCATGGGATAGGAGGCAGTGTACTATTGTGGATCAGGAACTGGTTAAAAGATAGAAAGCAGAGGGTAGGGCTAAATGGCCAATTTTCCCAATGGAGAAAGGTGAATAGTGGTGTACCCCAGGGATCTGTGCTGGGTCCGCTGCTTTTTGACATATTCATAAATGACCTGGAAAGTGGAATAACGAGTGAGGTTATCAAATTTGCAGATGACACAAAACTATTTAAAGTTGTTAAAACCCAAGAGGATTGTGAAAAATTGCAAGAGGATCTTGATAAATTGGAAGACTGGGCATCAAAATGGCAGATGAAATTTAATGTGGACAAGTGCAAGGTTATGCACCTAGGGAAGAACAACCCAAACTATGGTTACACGATTCAAGGTTCCACATTAGGAACCACCACCCAGGAAAAAGATTTAGGCGTCATTGTGGATACCATGTTAAAACCTTCGGCCCAGTGTGCAGCGGCGGCCAAGAGAGCAAATAGAATGCTAGGTATGATAAGGAAAGGAATGGAAAATAAAACAAAAGATATTATAATGCCTCTATATCGTTCCATGGTGAGACCGCACCTTGAATATTGTGTGCAATTCTGGCCGCCGTATCTTAAAAAGGATATAGCGATTTTAGAAAAGGTACAGAGAAGAGCCACCAAAATGGTAAAGGGGATGGAAGGATACTCCTATGAAGAAAGGCTAAAAAGGTTAGGGCTCTTTAACCTGGAAAAGAGACGGCTGAGGGGAGATATGATAGAAGTCTATAAATTAATGAACGGAGTGGAACGGGTAAACGTAGATCGATTGTTTACCTTATCAGAATATAGAAAGACTAGGGGACATGCAATGAAACTACAGGGTAAACTATTTAAGACTAATAAAAGAAAATATTTTTCACTCAACGTGTAATCAAACTCTGGAATTTGTTACCGGAGGATGTAGTAAAGGCTGTTAGTGTAGCTGGGTTTAAAAAAGGTTTGGACAAGTTCCTGGAGGAAAGGTCCATAAACCATTATTAAGAAGTGACCGAAGATATCAATGCTTGACCCAGTACAAGCATTGTGGAACTTGTGTCTCTTGGGGAAACTGCTAGGTACATATGACCTAGATTGGCCACTGTTGGAAACAGAATACTGGGCTTGATGGACCTTGGTCTGACCCAGTATGGCATATCTTATGTTCTTATGTGTAAAAGGCAAAGGAAAAGCAAGCACACACATAACACATAGTATTTAAATTATAGGCAAATGAGCTGCCCATAATAAAATAGCATGCTAATGTCATCTGCACCCGATGCAGAAGAACGCATCAAGGATTTCATAACCAGTCTTAGAGCCAATATCTCTACGCCTGGGACTGAGGTGGCTAAATGTTTTGTGTGTGCCCCCGACAGTATTTTGATAGCATTGGGGGCTTTCCAGGATGCCTGAATCATCTGAGGGGAAATGTCAAACATCCCCTTAGATAATCTAGGCATCAGGGAAAGCCCCCGATGCAATCAAAATACGATTGGGGGTCCGGTGCCCCCAACAGAAAGAAAATCCCTGGTGGCCCAGTGGCCCCAATCCCCCCACTCGCCCCCCAAAAAAACCCTGGTGGCCCAGTGTCCCTGATCCCCCCCACCTGCCCAATAATGAAAAAACCTTGGTGGCCCAGCGGCCCCAAACTCCCTCTCCCTCCCGGTACCTTTATAAAGAAGCAGGAGTATTGCCCACGTGCTCCCACTCCTGCGTCGCTTCTTGAAAAATGGCAGCACCTGGCCCTATGCAGTGCATCCTGGGATGCAATAGGTGGGGGTCAGACTGCCATATAAGGTAAAAAATGGCTTATATGGCAGTCTGACCCCCACCTGGTGCATGTCAAGGTACACCATGTGTGGCCAGGCACAGCCATTTTTCAAGATGATGGCACAGGAGTGGGAGCATGTGGGCAAGCCTCCACTCTTTTGTAAGGGTACCAAGAGGGGGATGGAGGGTTTGAGGCCGCTGGACTCTCAGGTTTTTTTTAAATTGGGTGGGTGGGGGATCGGGGCCACTCAACCACTAGGGTTATTTTTAGTTGGGCGGGTGGGGGGATTGGGGTTGCTGGGCCACCAGCGATTTGCTTTCTGTAGTGGGCACTGTCTCCCTGACAGTAATTTGATAGTCTGGGTTTTCCCCAATTTCTGGATCTTCTGAGGGGAAGTTTGACACTTCACCTCAGATGATCCAGGCATCGGGGAAAGCCTCTGGTGCCATCAAAATAGTATCAGGACACATATACAAATTCGGCAGCGGTGCCGCTGCTTCTCTAGGAGAGCATGCCAAACTTGCACCGATTTCTGTGTGCATGTGATTTGCTTGCTCTCCCAGTTTATTGCTGCCATTTGTGCCACAGTTTAATGCGTGGCTAATTTGCAAACAGTATGTGCCCTTTTCTGCATGCTGGTGCTGAAGTCGTGAGCTATCAGTGCACTGCATAGAGGCATGCAGAGTTGATAGTGCACGACCTCAGAACCGGCTTTCTGCACCGGCCTGCGTATGCACCTTCCAGATCCATTTGCCTCAAAATATGTCTACAGCAGCTTAGATCAGGAGTAATATATGGTCCTTCCTTTTTGCTGTATAGCTCACAGGAGCTAACTACTATACTCAAAATACTTTGCTCAAACAACCCCCTAAGAAAAACACCTACTAATATTAGGTGACTTCAGCCTTGATACAGCTCTCTCAGGGCATACACAATCATTTCTTGGAGCAATTTATGCACTTGATTACCAACAACTAGTCAATAAACCCATGCACAGTAAAGAAAAAGTACTGAACCTCATATTCATTCCCAAGGGCACGTTCAACTACCCCAACCTCACTACCCTTCAAATTCAACCTGTTCCCTGGACTGACAACTTCACAGGTTATTTCTCCATATCTTTCCAGCTAACCACAACCACTTCGGTGCTTCCGGCAATTTGACAAACAAGCATTCCTAGACGAAATTATACCTCACCTTAACACAGAAACTCCTGACCTCAATGTCCTCATAAGCAATTGGAATGAAATCATAAAGCAAGCAGCATCAGCCCCACAAACAAGACATACCACTAAGAAACAAAAACAAAGTGCAACCTGGTACCCACAAAAGTTAAGGGACATAAAAAACATCTAAGAAAACTAGAATGCAAATGGAGACAGACAAAACTATTAGACAACTAGAACAAATTTATGCCAAGCTACGTGAAAACCATGACAGTATCAACAAAAATAATAAAGAGTATCACACAAAACTTATAATGAGCTCATTAAATAAGCCTAGAGAACTGTATGAGACTGTCAAATCCCTAGTCAGAATTCCCAACCTCAATGTAATGTTCACTACCCCTAGTCCACAAACCCCCAACTGTTACATGTGTAAAGTAATGAACCACACTCCAATAGTCCCTGAGCCAATACACATCAACAGCACTTCCACTACTCTATTGAGATCATTCTCATTAATATCCTTGGATCAACTACAAAATATCATTAACAGCCTAAATACAACCAGTCCATTAAGCTGGGTCAAAATAGCGTGAGTTGAAATGTCACCCAAAATCCTCAAACTAGTACATCTATTATTATCTAAGCTTACATGTCCAAGGATCTGAAAACTATCTCTACATGACCAATCCTAAAGAATTCTTCACTCGACGGATCAAACCCTGGCTCATACAGACCAATTTCCAGCCTATCGTTCTTAACAAAAATAATAGAAAAAGCAGTACAATAACAGCTTCAGGAGCATATAGAAAAATATGCCCCATTGGATCCTCATCGGCATGGTTTTAGACCAGCACACGGGGTAGAAACACTTCTCACTGCCCTCATGGATAGGATCACAAAGGGAATTGACAAACCAAAACTAGGCTTTATCCTAATATTCCTAGACACTGCATCTGCCTTTGATTCAATCTGTCATAACCTGCTACTATTGACTCCAAGAGATCAGAATCAAGAGCACTGCATTACACTGGTTCAAATCATACTTAACCGACTATAAACAGGTGAAAATAAGACCCGGCATATCTAAGCCATATAGCCAACATCAGGGAGACTTGCCTTATCATTCAACCTTTATATCCAACCAATCTGTAGCATAATCCAGATGCACAGTTTTTTACCACATTTAAGCAGATGATATTATTATATCTACCACATGGCACCACAAAACCAAATCATACCCAAATAGTAACTTGCTTCAATAAGATTGCTCTTTGGCTATCCACGCACAAGTTAAAAATTAACTATAATAAAACAGAGTTACTATATATCACTAAGGATAAGACCTTCACCCCTCCAACTACACTAAGGAGCATGTTTACTAAACGGCAGTAAGGGACCAGTCTTTTTCATGCGTTAACGGCAGCAATAAGGGATTACCATGTGGTAAGTGTGCTGGGTGTGTTAGATGCGGTCCAGTGTTAAGGGGTGGTAGTGGACACTTACTGTGCGGTAATAGCACATGCTCCTGGAAGGTGTCTGGCATGCACCTTAATGCAGATAAGCCACTGAAACACTGAAAGGGGGGCAGGGAAGCCATTGAAGAAGATATGGATGCAAGCACAATTGGTAGCTGATGGGGCTGACTCACCTGATGCCTGGCAATGTGGCTGTATGTGTGATGAAATGTTTGACCATACAGCAGGCCTATGCTGTTGACTATTGACCCCCAAATTTACACAAACTTCCAACTCAGCAGTCACAGCAACCTCCCCCAACACCAGGATCCCACAGCACCCAACCCAATAACTTATGCACATAAGACAATTTGGGACAATTTTACTGTTCCCTCTCTAGCGCAGATCGAACATATCATGGACACACTTAACACAACAACCTCTTCAACTGACCCCTGTCCTGCGGCATGGATCAAAGCCTCAAAGGATCAGTTTGGCAAGCACCTCCAAAAAATGGTAGAACTTTCCCTACAAAAGGGCTACATGCCATCCGTCCTCAAGCAAGCTGCCATATGGCCGGTTCTCAAGAAAAATTCCCTTGATCCGGTGGACCCGAAATCCTACAGGCCAATCTCTAGCCTGCCATTCATCACAAAAGTCATAAAAGAATCTGTACAGATACAACTACACCTTGACCAAAACACACCAATGGACTCACATCAGCACAGGTTTAGGCCACATCACAACATTGAGACTCTACTGAATGCCCTATTCGACAACCTCATAAGGGGCATTGATAATGTCAAAAAGGGATTCATCCTAATCTTCATGGATATCTCTGTGGCCTTTGACACAATATCCCACCCCATACTGATAACAACGACTACAAGAAATTGGCCTATGTAGCAACACCATAAAATGGTTCTGCTCCTACCTCAACAACCGTATACAGCAGGTCATGTGTGGCAAAAACAAATCAACAAAGTTCAACATACCGCATGGCATCCCTCAAGATTCTGCACTATCATCCATTCTATTCAACATATACATACAGCCCATTTGCAATATAATCAGACACCACAAGATGCATTACCACCTATATGTGGATGGCATCATGGTCTATACCCCCATCAACATAATTGATCCAGACCTGACCCCTATATCAGGTGCACAGAGGACATGATTAAATGGCTCATAACAACTCACTCTCGGTGAACTGTGACAAGATTGAAGCGATGTTCATCACTAGAAGCACTGCTTTCTTGCCACCTCAAACAATTGCTATCCACAACAAGCCCATATTAGTAAAGGAAGAAGTGAAGTACTTCTGGACAAAAACCTGACTCTGCAGACCCACATCAATAAAACTGCCTCCAAAGCACACCAAAGGCTGAAACTCATCCGAAGACTCAAACCCATCCTAAGCAATGACCACTTCTGATCAGTTTGCCAAGTAATAATCACCCCTATTCTGGACTATGCGAATTCAATCTACCAAGAACTTCCAAACAATCCCTTTACTCTCTCCACCTGGTCCAGAATACGGCAGCCAGGATCATCACAAATACTTCCAGAAAGGAACACATCACCCCAATCCTTCAACAGCTTCACTGGCTCCCCATTCTTTCACACGCACAATACAAAGCAACCCTAAACATCTTTGGAATCTTTCACGACATCTCAGCTACTGTCCTTCAAAGCCTGGTAATCAAGGACCATAGCACAAGACTCAGGCATAGTAACATGATGAATAAGCTCACTACACTTGCTGAATACCAACGCTCAAATCAGTCCACCGTCAGAAGAGCTGCATCATTTGCTGCACCCATGCTATGGAACTCGCTACCTGAACATATGAGATCCATGAAGGACATAAAGGACTTCCACAAAATGTTAAAAACACTTCTGTTCTCTGAACACTATAGATTTTCCCAGTGCCTATAGCCAACTACTGTTAACCAGCTCCCCTTTTATTCCCCTCTTCCCCCGCCTAAATTATATTTAACCTATCAATGTAAACCACTTTGATTGAAGGAAAAGGTGGTATATAAAACTGGTTAAAAAAATAAATAGGTGGCTGCCTAGTGATGATAGTCAGTGTGGGTGTTGGTTGTGTCATGGGTGGGTGGTAGCAGCAGTGGAGTCAGCGGAAGGGATGCAGCAACGGGGGGCACTGTGACAGGCATGCAGTCCTAGCCCGTGCCATAAGCTACATTATAGTATCTGTGAGGTGTGGACATGTATCCAGATGTACTGTCAGTATGCCATAAACAAGGACAGTGTCTGGGTGGAGGCAGTATGTTCCTGATGTGGGAAATAAAGGGAGGATTGTCCGTGAGTGTGCATGTGGAGCAGTCACAAGATAGGTGTGTATGATATGGCTAACTGCTGCAAATAACCCCTGATGGCCATGGTGGTGTAGCTTACTGCCATGAATCTTCCTGACGGTCAGATGGTGGGTGCAGGGCTGTGCCATGGATTTTCCAAGCAGAGAGTTTGCATTATGTGTGGTGGGTGGATGTATGGGATCATACAGGCCAAAAGCATTTGGTGTGGGTGAACCAAAGTAGCAGTGCCATGGGGTACATGAAACACCATTTGTGTGGGTGGGACTGGTGCCTCAGCCTGTGCAACTGCAGTACAATATACCTGACAGAGTGGCATGATAGAAAGGGACAAACTGAGCCCATTTGTCTCATGTGGGGCAAGTAATGATGGCAGAACAGTGCAGGGGATGGCTATGTAATGAGTGTTAGATGCCTGAATGTATGAGATATATTCTCTTTATGTAAAGCTGGGAGGTCACAATGATGGCAAAACTGAAAACGCATCCATACCATTTGACCCAGACATCTGCTGCATATACATCACTGACCTGCTGCTATGCGCCGCGACAGAGCCACTAAAGCCATGCTCACAGATGTCCATGATGGGGAATGCCATGTTGGGCTACCCAACATGTGGCCATAATGCATAGAAATGTAGAAGTATGATCATCTGCAGGTCACAGCAGAGCCAGGACTGTGCAAGCACACCCAGGCACAAAATGAACAAGTGGGACTCAAACTCTGGACCTTTGACCAGGGAGACATTGCACCAACTAGTAGGCTACACCTCCACATGGTTCTGTACAGATGTATAGAGCTTGCAGATCTCTGATCAAACTGTTTGCTGTCTGTGCAGGCATAGGTTGGGCCCTCCACTACCAATGAGGCACTGCACATGCAAAACAGAGATCTGCAGCTGAAGAACCAATGGAGAAGGCACTGATCCAGCATATCAGCTCAGTAAGACGCACTGGCTGCATATGCTACATGCACATAACAACAGCAAGCCATGCTGCAGAGCAGTTTCAGCTGACACTCTGAGAGCGAGGAGGGGTGCCTAGCACCTGGTCTGCTGAACCTGCACTATTAGAAATTATCTCTGCTGGCTGGACTGTAGGTATTGGCTGCAGTGTGTTATGCTTTTCTCCTTGTTTCCTGCATGTTGAGAGTGACAGTGACAGTGACAGCTTGGCCCTGTGTTCTGCCCATGTTGGACACTAACTCTCTGATAACAGTGCAGGTTAGGGGCCAATATCCCCCCACCAGCTCTCCATGCAGGGGCCCCATCACCGCCTGCTACTAATACGTTTCGGGGGGAGGATGGAAGCCACTGCTGTGATATTTCCCCGAGCATCTGCATTTTCCAGCTACCTGGAGGGCTATAGCATCTGGCACTATCAGCTTCTTACCCCACAGCTGGGTTCTGCAGCGCAGGGGTGGGGGAAAGACAGCCTGGATCTCTGCCTGGGGTGCCAGGACCCTTAGACCGCTCCATGTGGCACATTGCCTTTCTGCAGCAGTAGCAGAACTGTGTGCTGCCACTGTCACTGTGGGATTTTGACGAACATCACAGATGGTTCTGTGGATGGCAGAATATCCCTTTGTGGAGAGGCTAAAAAGGTTGGGACTCATCAATCTGGGGAAGAGATAGCTGAGGGGGGATATAGTAGAGGTCTATAGATTATTGACCAGAGTCTAACAGGTAAATGTAGGTCACTTTTTTATGCCATCAGACTGTGGACGGATAAGGGGACCTGCAATGCAGCTACAGTGTAACCCATTTGGGGCTTCTAAGTGAAAATATTTTTTAAGTCAACACGCAATCAAACCCTGCAATCCATCAGAGAATGTGGTAAAAACTGTCAGTGTAGCTAGAATTTAAAAAGTTTGGATGGTTTCCTGGGTAACTGTCCATAAACCATTGCTAAAGAGGACCCGGGCTATGCACTGCTTGCCCATTACAGACATCACAGATGATACTGTGGATGGAAGGATACCCCTATGAGGAGAGGCCAAAAAAGGTTAGGGCTCTTCAACCTGGAGAAGAGATGGCTGAGGGGAGATATGATAGAGGTCTATAAAGTAATGAATGGAGTGGAATGGGTACACCTGGATCAATTGTTTACGCCATCAACATGTAGACAGACCAGGGGACATGCAGTGATGCTACAGTGTAATCCATTTAAGACTACTCAGAGCAAATATTTTGTCAGTCAATGCGTAATCGAACTCTGGAATTCATTACCGGAGGATGTAGTAAAAGCTGTTCATGTAGCTGGGTTTCAAAAGATTTGGATAGGTTCCTGGAGGAAATGTCCATAACCCATAATTCAAGGGGACCTGGGAAGTCCACTGCTTGTCACAGTACAGGCATTGTGGAACCTGTGTGTCTTTTGGGGAAACTGCTCGGTACTTGTGACTTAGATTGGCCACTGTTGACACAGGATACTGGGCATGATGGACTTGCTCTGACTCAGTCTGGCATATCATATGATCTTTATCTTTATCTTTATTTAATACTTGGCATACTGCTTTACGAAAAGACACCAAAGCAGTTCACAGTAAACTAAAATAACTGCCAGAAAATGAAAAGAACGCCATAGGAAACAGGAAAGAGGAGATAGGAAAGAGAGGAGCAGAAGGAAGAGGGACTAAGGGGAGAAAGAAGGGGGAAAGAACCTCAGCTAGGAGCAACAGGAACAGGGATGTTGAAGGTGGAGCAAAAGAGGTGTGTCTTGAGAAGAGATTTAAACCTGTTGGAGAGTTCCAGCCGGAGATCTGGGGGGAGAGAATTCCAGAGTTTAAGGCCTAGGTAGACTCCAGGTGTGCAACAGAGGGTGGAGGAAGGAACATGAGGTTGACATGGATGTGACGAAGTGTACGGTGGGGAGTATGGAGATGGACCAAATTGGCAAGGTACTGGGAGGAACTGGAGTGAATAGCCTTGTGGACAAGAATGAGGACCTTATATTGAATACAGTAAGTAATGGGGAGCCAGTGAAGGTGGATGAGAAGGGGGGGGGGGTGATGTGGTCAGTGTGGGACGCATGAGTGACAAGATGGGCGGCAGTTTTGCAATAATCAAGTCTGCTCACAACTAGGGAGAAGGCTAACCAGGGAGGGAATGGTGAGTAAGGGACAGACAACATGGATCTGGCGGAGGGAATAGAATGAATGACGAATCACAGAGGACAGGTGATCGTGGAATGACAAAGCGGAGTCCAGAGTGACACCAAGGTAATGCAAAGTGGGGACCAGAGGGATGGGAGTGGAGGAGAATGAAGGTGAGAGGGTAGGGGCAGGGCTGCCGAATGTAAACCAGATAGCTAGGGGTTTTGGTCAGGTTAAGATGGAGAAAGTTGGAGGCCAACCAACTGAAGAGAGGCAATCATTAAGGAGAGTGATGTCAGGAGCGTAGGGGTCAGTATGGTGCAGGAGTATGATGTCATCAGCGTAGTAGTACGCCGAGATGCAGTGCTGTTGAATAAGGGTAGTGAGGGGGGCCAGAAAGACATTAAAGAGGAGAGGGGCAAGAGCGGAGCCCTGGGGGACACCGCAGGGAAGGGGAATGCTAGGTGAGAAAGTAATTGGAAAAAACTGAAAAAGACGTGGTAGACAAAAAAGAACGAAACCGATTGAGTACTGTCCCCCCAAGCCGGCATCAGAAAGATGAGTGAGGAGTGTGTGGTGGTCTACAAGATCAAAGGTGGAGGACAGATTAAGGGAAACCACAATAGAAATCTATTTGCATTGGCGTGATATACAGACCTCCCTCACAAGAGGAAGAGGTGGACAGAGAGTTAATTGAAGACATATGCAGCATTGCTAGGAAAGGGGAAGTGCTACTGATAGGGGATTTCAATATGCCAGATGTTGATTGGCATATTTTTGCTGAAGTATCATCTAGAAGTAAGGAGATCCTGGATTCTCTACAGGGAGAACTATTCAGGCAATTGGTAACAGACCCCACATATGAAGGGGCCATACTGGACTTGGTGCTTACCAATGGTGAAAGTGTTTCTGATGTTACAATGGGAGATCATTTTGCATCCAGTGATCACTAGATGGTGTGGTTCAGTATTAGGATTAGGGCTGTTAGAATCCATTCAAAAGTGAGGGTCTTAGACTTTAGGAAAACTAACTTTGCCAAGATGGGCCAATACCTCAGGGAGTCATTAGCGGGATGGGAACAGCTAGGGGATGTAGAAAAACCGTGGGCAAAACTGAAAAGGGATATTTTAAGAGCAACCAACCTTTTTGTTAAAATGGTAAATAAAGGTAAAAGGAAAAGGAGACCGCTATGGCTTTCGAAAGAAGTAGCTGAAAAGGTGAAAATCGAGGGAGACCTTCATGAAATACAAGAGATCACAGAGAGAGGAAGACAAGCATCTATATTTGGAAAAACTTAGCGAAGCTAGCAAAGTAGACAGGAAAGCAAAGATTCAAAAAGAGGAGGAAATAGCCAATGCAATAAAATGGGGGGAGGGGAGGAACATTTTTCAGATATGTTTGTGAGAAGAGGAAGGGCAAAAGTGGTATTGTCAGACTCAAGTGTGAATGGGAGGAAAATGTAGAAGGTGATGAGGATAAAGTGGAATTGCTTAACAAATATTTCTGTTCTATGTTCACAGATGAAGAACCAGGAGCAGGACCTCAGAAAACACCCACAAACAGGAACAGAAACGAGCGGCATCTTGAACAATTTTCAGAAGACTGTGTTTGTGAGAAAATAGCTAAACTTAAAGTAGACAAAGCTATGGGACCGGATGGGATACACAGGGAACTTGGAGACGTTCTAGCAGCTCTACTGACTGACCATTTCAATGCCTCATTGGAGTCAGGAGTGGTGCTAAAGGACTGGAGAGGGGCTCATGTGGTGCCTTTACACAAAAGCGGAAGTAAGGATGTGGTTGAAAACTACAGGCCGGTTAATTTAACTTCGGTGGTGAGTAAATTATTGTAAACGCTGCTGAAAGATAAAATAGTGAGGTTTCTGGAGTCCAGCGGATTACAGGATCCGAGGCAGCATGGATTCACCAGAGGCAGGTCTTGTCAGACAAATCTGATTGATTTCTTTGACTGGGTGACCAGGGAGTTGGACCGAGAGAGAGCCCTAGATGTGGTGTATTTAGATTTCAGTAAAGCCTTTGACACTATTCTTCACAGGCGACTTATAAACAAACTGAGCACCCTAGGGATGGACACTAAAGTTACTGCTTGGGTTAGAAATTGCTTGAATGGGAGGCAACAAAGTGTACAGGCAAATGGAGCTCACTCTGAGGAGAAGGAAGTTACCAGTGGTGTGCCCCAGGGATCTGTCCTTGGTCTGATTCTTTTTAACATCTTTGTTAGTGATAAAGCGGAAGGGCTATTGGGTAAGGTTTGCCTCTTTTTGGATGATGCCAAAATCTGCAATAGAGTAGACACCCAGGACAGTGTAAATAACATGAGGAGGGACCTAGCTAAGTTTGAAGAATGGTCTAGAATTTGGCAGCTGGGATTTAATGTTAAAAAATGCAAGGTCATGCATTTCGGCTGCAGCAATCCAAGGGAGCAATATAGTATAGGGGGTTAAATACTTTTGTCCACTAAAGAAGAGTGGGACCTAGGTGTGGTTGTGTCTGATGATCTTAAAGAAGCTAAACAGGTAGAAAAGGCGACAGTAAAAGCTAGAAGGATGCTTGGGTGCATAGGGAGAGGAATGGCTAGCTGAAAAAAGGAGGTGATAGTGCCTCTGTATAAGTCTTTGGTGCAACCTCACTTGGAGTATTTTGTGAAATTTTGGAGACCACACCTTCAAAAGGCTATAAATAGGATGGAGTTAGTACAGAGGGTGGCCACTAAAATGGTTAGTGGTCTACATTATAAAGCATATGAGGACAGACCTAAGGATCTTAATATGTACACCTTAGAGGAAAGGCGGGATAGAGGTGATATGATTGAGATGTTTAAATACCTCCATGGCATAAATGCACAGGAGGAGAGCCTCTTTCGATTGAAAGCAAGCTCTGCTATGAGGGGACATAGGATGAGGGTGAAAGGGGATAGATTCAGGAGTGATATGCGGAAATATTTCTTTATGGAAAGAGTGGTGGATCCTTGGAATAGACTCCCAGTGAAGGTGGTAGAGATGAGGACAGTCTGAATTCAAAAAAGCATGGGACAAACACAGAGGATCTGTAAAGGAAAAAAGAGGACTGTTGTAGCTGTTGATATGGAGGGACAGACTAGATAGGTCATGTGGTCTTTTTTTCTGTCGTCATTTTTCTATGTTTCTAAGTTTCTTAAACCCTGGTCATGGGAAGAGTGGAGTTCATTGAGGAGGGAAGTGAGGATAGTTTCAGTGCTGTGTTCCATATGCAAACCAGACTGATGGGGGTGAAGGATTAGTGCAGAGTCCAAGTGAGAGGAGAGTTGGGCGAAGACAAGCTTTTCCAAAAGCTTGCAAGCTTTTCCAAAAGCTTGCCACCTGGGAAGCTGCCTGGTCCACCCTGCAACCCCCACTGCATGACTCACGTGCTACCTCCTTTGCCCCATTTGCGCCATCAACATAGTGCCCTTTCATACTTGGGCATCATGCTGATACTGTTAATGGAGCACTACTATCATTGTCTGGGGCTCCCCTGTCCATGCATCACATAGCAGACATTGAAATTGGCTCTACATACACCCTTTCTGTGAGGTTTTACTTGGTGTTAAGGTTCCCAGCATTAAAGGGCTTTTAGGAATGTTGCACAACAGGCGTTAAGGGAGCACATGCTGTTACCGCCCACTCTCTACCCCAGTACTACCCACCCTCCACCTACCACACCCTTAATGCTGCTGGAGCCTTTACTTCCCGTTAAAGCGGCTTTTCAGCTATGTTAAGGGTGCCGATAACTGGTTTTAACAGCACACTGGCTCCCTTTCCGCCATTTCGTAAGCATACCCTTAAGTCCTTAAAAGGGCCATAATTGCCTCACCATACTCATTTTAAAATATGCCCTTTTTTGCAGCCATCCCCAACTGAGGTTCCACTGATAAAGCTAAATCTAAAAGGACCCCCTAACTTTATCCTTCAGTTAAAAGTAGTATACTGACAATACCCTCCCCTCCATTTATAACAGATAACAACTAAGTAGGCACTGGATCACAGTTGACCAAGAAAACCTCTGCCTTCCTAATATTTAAAAACAGGCTATTCCTAAATAGCCAACCTTTAATCCAAATCACAATGATCCAAATCTTAGATGGGTTGTGTGTGATTAGGGCTTTTATTCTTAGGTGGTTATAGATTATAAAATTAGGAGTTTATTTTTCAGCTAATTAGGTTCTTCTGAGGGTACAAAAATTCAGTGTTTATCTATTTATTTATTTATTCTTCTATATCACTTTATCCAAAATCAAAATGGTTTACAAGGAATGGAAGAAAAGTATGGGAGGAGTGGTCTAGTGGTTGGGCAAGTTGCCCCAGCCCAGAGGTTCAAATCCCACTGGAGGAAAGCAGTCTCAGGATAGAGGGACTGTGGTTTCTAGTTCCACAGGTGCTCCTTGTGGTCTTGGGTAAGCCACTAACCCTTCATTGCTTCAGGTACAAAACAGAGATTTTGAGCCCTTCAGGGACAAGGGAAATGTGTTCCATATCTGAATGTACACCACCTTGACCCAGTGAAAAGTAGTATATAAGCATTGCTAAATAAGTAACAGTGAACTGTGCAGTAGCTTGAGATTATACAGAGAACATTTTAACACTGAGTATACATATACATATAAGCAAAATTACATAAAGATTATAACAAGAGTTTGTAACAGGGTTGAAGGAGCCAGTGAAGCTGCTTTAGGATAGGAGTGATGTGTTCAGATTTTGGAGCTTAGATCAGTCGGGCAGCTGTATGTTGCGCCATTTGCAATTGGTGTAAGGCTTGCTTTGGAAGCCCTTTGAAGGTGCTGTTGCAGAAGTTGTGGTGTAGGAAAAACATTGCTTGTAGGGCTGTGCGGAAGTCATTCAAAGATAGAAGTAGTCGCAAGTGCTGTAGGGCTTTTATTTTGGTATAGATTGCTCTGGTTGTGCTGTTGATGTGGGAGGTCAGTTTAGTTGCTGGTCTAAAGTTAGTCCCAGATATTGTACTTTATTCTTAACTTCCAGTGTTGCTTCATTGGCTTTTAGGGGTATGTTTACTAAACCGTAGTAAAGGAGCAAGCGTGACATTAGCGCATGCTAACTGCGCATCTGCACCCTTAGCGTGTGCAGAAAGTCACTTTAGCACACGCTAACGGTACCAGCCATTTTAGCACATGCTAACAGTACCTGTGGGTGGAGAGAAGGCATGCACGGGGCGGAGAGTGTAGGTCAATGGGCGGGGAGTCGGCGGAAACAAGGCTTGCTCCCTTAATGCAGGCACCTTAAAGGTAGGAATCCTAACGCAATTCAAAACCTTGCAAAAAGGGTGTTTTTTTGAGGAGAGAGAGAGCCTATTTACGTCTGCAATGTGATGCATAGACAGGGGAGCCCAAGTGAATGATAGTAGTGCTCCATGTTCGATGGGCTGGGACTGCGCACCATCACCACTGACAGCATGTGAGCATGTCAGCATAGTGTGAGGGTGTTGGTGGAGTGGGCAGTGGCACCCGCCTGCAGCAGACCAAAGCCATGTCCTGGTCCTGTGTGCTGTGCCTATTGCAACATGTGTCAGGGTCTGTCTGATGGGAAGCAGGTTGCCCCCTGTGGCATCACTGTGCTTCAACACACACAGGCAGTGTGTATATGAGCAGAGTGTCCAAGGTTCAAGTCTAAGCTGCAGCTCATGCATAGTGTAGTTACTCACCTGTAACAGGTGTCCTCCAGGGACAGCAGGAATCAGTCCTCACATATGGGTGACGTTGACCGAGCCCCCGTGCGGAGAAAATTCCCAGCTTTTGAAGAAAACCTTTGGGACTGCATCACGCATGCGCGGTCCCCTTCCCGCCCAAGGGTGCCATCTTGCTCAGTCAAATGATATAGCTAAAAAGACGGCAAAAAGATAAAAATTAATCAAGGACTGCAACTCCAGGGGAGGAGGGAGGGTCGTGAGGACTGATTCCTGCTGACCCTGGAGAACACCTGTTACAGGTAAGTAACTACGCTTTCTCCAGGAACAAGCAGGAAGTCAGTCCTCACATATGGGACTCCCTAGCTATAGGCTACCGAGAACCCATAACTGAAAATAGACTCCCTCTAGAAGAGCCGCAGCAGCCATGATAGGAGTTCATCCGAGAACGTAACACTCTGGTAGCCTGACACCAAAGGGTCGGAAGGTAGGAGTTGCCTAAACCTCAAACAGATTACGGAGTACAGCCTGGCTGAAAGCACTGTCCCATTGGGACTCCCTATCCAGGCAGTAGTGGGCTAGTGAAGACCAGGTTGCGGCCCGGCAGATGTCTGCCAGCAGCACAGAGCAGAAGTGAGCCACTGATACGGCCTTAGCCCTGACCCGGTGGGCCGTGACTTGACCCTGCAACGGGAGATCGGCTGCTCTATATGCCCAGGCGATGCAATCCGCCACCCAGGTGGACAACGTACGCTTGGAGACAGGCACTCCCAGCTTACTGGGGTCATAAGAGATGAAGAGCTGAAGAGCTCTTGGATGTCCCCACGTACGCTCCAAAGCCAGCGACCTCTTACAGTCCAGGGTATACAGAACTGCTTCTGCCCAACTGGCATGGGGCCTGGGAAAGAAGTTCGGAAGCACCACCTCCTGGTTGAGGTGGAACGAGGAAACCACTTTCGGCAAGAACTTAGGGTGCGTGCGAAATACCACCCTGTTCCTATAGAACCGTGTGAACGGTCTATCAGACACCAGAGCTTGCAGCTCACTCACTCATCTAGTCGATGTGAGTGCCATCAAGAAAAGCATCTTCCAAGAAAGGAAGCGCAGATGGCAAGTAGCCATCGGTTCAAAAGGTGGGCGAGTAAGCTGCTGCAAGACCACGTCTAGATCCCATTCGGTCGCCGGGGGGGGGGGGCGAACCAGGGGTTTCAGCAGAAGCAGACCTCCCAGGAACCTGGACAACAAAGGGGAACTCAGACTGAGTTTGACTTGAGGCCTAAATCGGAAAGGTGAAGCAGGTTCTGCAGCACCACCGTGACCTGGCAGGAGAATGGGTTCTCACTCTGCTGAGCACATCATACCTCAAACCTCCGCCACTTAAATGCGTAGGTTTTCCTAGTCAATTGCCTTCTAGAGGCTAGCAGCACATCCTCTATCTCTTTTGGGAGGAGAAGTGGTGCAAGGACTACCCTTTCAGCAGCCATGCCATAAGGTTGAGGGACCTGAGGTTGGGATGCAGGAGTGAACCCCCGTCCTGCAACATGAGGTTGGGTGAAAATCCCAGAGGAATTGGAGTCTCCTCCGCCAGCTGCAGGAGGAGTGGAAACCAAGGCTGTCTCGGCCACCTGGGAGTTACTAGGATGACCGAGGCCTTGTCCTGAAGGATCTTGAATAAGGTCCAAGCTACCAGTGACGTGGGAGGAAACGCATATAGGAGGCCCACAGACCACGATATTAGGAAAGCATCCACAGCCACCCTGTGTGGGTGCGGCTGCCTGGAACAGAAGCGGGGCAACTGGTGATTTTGAGGGCTCGCAAACAAATCTATGGATGGTTGCCCCCAACACTGGAAGAGTTGCTGGGCTACTTTGGGATTCAGTTGCCACTCGTGCGGCTGGAGAATTCTGCTTAGCTTGTCTGCTAGGAAGTTCTCCTAACTTGGTAAGTAAACCGCCTTGAGGAACATGCCCTGGCTGACTGCGAAGGAGCATAGGTCCAGGGTTTCCTGACACAGGATACGAGAGCCTGTGCCCCACTGTTTGTTCACATAGAACATCACTACCTGGTTGTCTGTCTGAATCAAGACAGATTGATAAGCCAGGGTTTGGCAGAAGGTCTGAAGAGCTAGGTGGATCACTCGAAGCTCTAGGAGATTGATCTGTTGTGTACTGTCCCATGGAGACCACACACCCTGAGTGCAGACCTGCTGGCAATGGGCACCCCATCCCAGCAGGGATGCATCCGTAGTCAGCACCCTTGAGTGTGTGGGAGGCTGAAAAGGCACTCCCTCCAGGAGATTGTGTGGTTGAAGCCACCATTTCAAAGACTGTATCAGGCGATGGGGCACCTTGATGTTGTCTCTGAGTCTGCCTGTGGCTTTTGTCCACTGGTCCCTGAGGCACCACTGAGCTGTTCTCATGTGGAGTCGAGCAATGGGTGTCACATGCACTGTGGAGGCCATGTGACCAAGAAGGCGCAGAAAGTGTCTTGCTGCACTAGGGCTACCAGTCTTTGAGCCCTTTCCTCTGGTAGATAAGCCCTTGCTTGAAGGGTGTCTAACCTTGCCCCTATGAACTCTAGTCCCTGAGAGGGAACCAGAGTGGACTTTGTGTAATTGATCACAAAGCCCAGGTGCTGAAGCAACTGGATAGTGCGGGTTGTGGCCTGTTGGGCTTCTAGAGCTGACTGGGCTCTGATGAGCCAGTCGTCTAAGTAGGAGAAGACGAAGACCCCTTGAGCCCTTAGAAAGGCCGCCACCACCACAAGGTACTTTGTGAATACCCTGGGTGCCGAGGCTAGGCCAAAGGGCAGCACTTTGTACTGAAAATGGTTTCCTCCCGCTACAAATCTTAGATATTATCTGTGGTCTGGATGAATCAAGATGTGTGTATATGCATCTTTGAGGTCTAAGGAGCATAGCCAGTCTCCCTGGCGGAGGTAAGGCAGCAATATTCCAAGTGAAAGCATCTTGAACTTTTCCTTCACCAGGAACTTGTTCAGGTTTCGCAGATCGAGGATAGGTCTTAGGCCTCCAGTTCTCTTTGGTATTAGAAAGTATCTGGAGTAGAAGCCTGTGCCCTGTAGGTGGTGAGGCACCGGTTCTACCGCCTGATCCTCGAGAAGACCTGTTAACTCCTGCAAGAGGAGGTCCCTGTGAAGAGGGGGTCTGAGAGACTCCCCAGGAAAGTAAGAGGGTGGCATCTGGGTGAGATGTAACCAATAGCCCATTTGGACTATCTGGAGAACCCAGGGGCTGGCCACCTGTGGGCATACAGGGTCAGCCTTCCTCCTGTGCAGGGCCTTGCATCCTTCAGGAGAGAGACTATGCACTGGGAGTCAAAAAAACCCTCCAGGTTGGGCTGGAGCTGGTGCCTGGGGCTTGGGGGCCTTTTGCTTATGCGGGCCCTGCCCCCGTCCCTTGGCCTGCTGCCCCTGCTGGGGAGCTGGGGAGGCCTGAAATGTGGGGTAGTTTTGGTAAGCTGATCCTTTCCTCAGGAAAAAGGGCTTCTTACCCAAGCCCTTCTTCTTAGAAGGGGCAGAAGTCTTCTTCTTGAGTCTTGTCCGGGTCAGGTACTCGGACTCAATCTCGGCAGCCTTCTCAGTCATGGGCTTGCCAAAGAGGTTTTCACCTCGGCAAGGGACATCGACCAACTTGTCCTGAACCCATGGCTCCAGGTCTGATGACTGTAGCCATGCCTGGCATCGTGCACCGATGCTGGCTCCCGCTACCCAGGACGAAGCCATCATAGGCTGCTCGAGTCATAAACTTCAAGCACTCTCAGACCCCAGTGGACAAAACCTGGAAGCGTTAGAACCCAGGGCTCTTGCGAACTCGATAGATGGAATCGATTCGCCTGCTGAGGACCGCCATCGAGGCCAGCATCTCCCACATTCGGAGCATCAGCCGTTCCAGAATGGGGGGCACTGCTACAGTAAGGGCTTCCTTTGGAATGTCATACTGGAGGACCTCGAGCTCCTCAGCTCGAGGTTCCTCCTCGAGATCCGCCAGGAATGACAAAGCCTTTGCCATGTCCCGGACGAAGTCCAAGAATCGGGTGTCCTCCGGGGGTGACCGTCTCCGAGGTTCAGATCCCGGGGAGTCTGACGGGACGTACTTGGTACAGTGGGTGCCCGGGGACTCCTCATCCTCCATCTCCCAACCGGACTCCGAGGAGGAGTCGATCGGCTCCAGCCTCGAGGGCTTTGGTCTCGACCGCCCTGACGCCGAGGGAATCGGCGTCGACGACCTCAGTCTCGAACGGGAGGTCGAGGGGGACCTCGGCCGAGGATCGACTCGAGACTTTATCGACTCGAGGATCGGCTTGGCCTCCGGGGTCGACTTGGACGTCGAAGTCCCGGTGGTCAGGGAGGACAGATGTGCAAGACCGGCCATCAGCGCCCGCTGCTGGTCCATGAAGGCAGACACACTGGGCTCCAAGGCCGCCAACCTGAGACCGAGCTCAGGAGGCTCCATAGCCCCAGGCTCAGGTCCCGACGCCGGCTCTCCCGGGGGACAGTCAGCAATGAGGACAGTGCTTACCTTCCTCAGTGTCTCCGGGTGCTTTCGAGGGAGTTTGGCAGTCCTCTCTGACTCCGAGGATCCGGGGCGGTGAGCCAGGCTCCGCGACCGAGCCCGCGAGGGACCAGGCCATTCAGAGCTCTCAGACGACACCATCCTCACAGATTTTTTTCCTCCTCCGGTGTTCCCACGAGGGAGACCCCCTTTCAGAGGACACCCGACGCTGCTCGGGATCAGACAGTTTGAGAGGTCGAGACCTCTGACAAGGTCCGGGCCCGGGCATTTGAGGACTCGGGGAAAATCCTGTCATGTTGCTGCTGCCTACTCCTCAAGGACTTGGAAGACATCCTTTTGCACGGGCCGCAGACCACGGGGTCATGGTCGGGCCCAAGGCATTTGAGGCAGCAGTCGTGTGTGTTGGTGAGAGACATTAGCTTCGTGCACCGATCACACTTTTTAAACCCGCTGGCAGCCATCGGGGGAAAAAGGGCCCCTGCAAGGTCAAAGCACAGGGCTGCCAGCTAAAAAGAAAAAAGCATGCGAATGCTAGTCACTAAGGACAAAAACGAAAAATAGGCCGGAATCGATACCGGTGTACCGAGCTGTAGGCAGGAAGGGGAACCGGCATCGAACCAGCTAGCAGAAAATAGAGTTTTCTAACTTTTATCAACTTTTTCTGGGGGAAACTAGGACGACGTCTGTTGGGCTCCACGGAAAAAAGGAGACTGAGCAAGATGGCACCCTTGGGCGGGAAGGGGACCGCACATGCGTGATGCAGTCCCAAAGGTTTTCTTCGAAAGCTGGAGATTTGCTCCGCATGGGGGCTCCGTCGACGTCGATGTCACCCATATGTGAGGACTGACTTCCTGCTTGTTCCTGGAGAATGCATATCTTTGTGGCTAAACTTTATTATTATTATTATTAAAGACTTATAAAGTGCCGCAACATACGAAGCGCTGTACAAACATAGAAGAGAGACAGTCCCTGCTCATCAGAGCTCACAATCTAATAAGACAGAAAACTAAATAAGTTACATAATACAAATAATAGTGCAGTTACAGCACCAGCATGTGCAACCCTCAATTAACCGGCCAGCAAGGGTACAAACACCCATCAGCCACACAGACAGGTTCCACCATCCACATCTGGATAGAAAGGCAGGCTGATAGCACAGGCACACTGAAGGCGCGTTAATGTCAGAGCACTACTAGTGCCTGAACATGTTAACAATGCTTGAGCTGATATGGAGACGAAAGTGGCAGGCAGGAATGCCAACCATCCCCACTTTTGCACAGCATGGCGATGTGAGTTGTGAGTGTGTGTGTGTGTCTGTCTCTCCATTGCTCTGTGGCTTTCTGCCCTTCAGTGTGCCTCACATTGCCTAAGTTTTTCCCAGCGTTAGTCTGCAAATGTGCATGATGAGGAGCAGAGAATTGTGGGTATGGCCTGAAACAAAGCAGGATGTGTCTGCCTCGACGGTGGGATCAATGGCTAAGACATCATAGTGCCCGACTGACACGTACATTGCCTGGGTGGCCACAGCATGTCATGCTGAGAGGGCACTCTCACTCTGACTGAGCAGTGACCATGGCACGGCTACGTATCCATATAAGGCTATGTGATATCTGATGCCGGCGATGTGGATGCAATCTCTGTCTGGGGTGCCCGCTCACTGAGTTAATCCTGGGTATCTATATGGTTCATCCCAAGCCAGGGAGCATATGGTTGCTCTGTGTGTATGCATTGTTGGGATATGCATGGTTGGGATATGCATGGCTGAAACAGCCCAGTGGTGGGCTGCAGGAACAGTCTGACTGAGCTTACTGTGGTGGATTATTAGTCTTAGATAGTTGGGATAGCAGTAGTTCCTGGCCTACTCACTGTAATTGTAGCAGGAAGGTAGCAGTGTTTGAAGTAGACCTAGAAGCACCCACTGCATTTGTCATCCACGGCAACAGTTTTGTAACACTGGGCACTGTTCTAGGAGTGTCCCTGTCCAACAGAGGCAGGACACAGGGCCCAGTTATAACTGGCACCTATAGCATGCTGCAATTGTGCAGGAAACAAGGTGACTAGCATAACATACTGGCAGTTATGTGAATCTGTAGCACAGTCAGCAGAGAGCATTTTTAGCAGTGCAAGTTCTGGGGACCAGATGCTGTGCGCCAATTTTCACCCTCAGGGTGACTGCTAAATCTGCTCAGTAGCAAAGTCTGAAGCAGTTAGGTGATTAAAGCATACACTGTCAGTGCATCATACTGAGTTGATGTGATGGATCAGTCCATTCTCATTTTGGTGATTAGCTGCAGATGGAAAGGGGATAGACTCAGAAG
This sequence comes from Ichthyophis bannanicus, assembly GCA_033557465.1. Taxonomy (NCBI): domain Eukaryota; kingdom Metazoa; phylum Chordata; class Amphibia; order Gymnophiona; family Ichthyophiidae; genus Ichthyophis; species Ichthyophis bannanicus. The sequence continues at coordinate 749,552,713 of CM066036.1, read as the reverse complement.
TAATATGTGGAAATATTTCTTTACGGAAAGAGTGGTAGATGCGTGGAATAGTCTCCCAGTGGAGGTGGTAGAGTTGATGACAATATCTGAATTCAAAAAAGCATGGGACAAACACAGAGGATCTCTAAAGGGAAAAAGGGGACTGTTGTAGTAGTTGATATGGAAGGGCAGACTAGATAGGCCATGTGGTCTTTTTCTGCCATCATGTTTTTATGCTGTTCTGCGTGTGCAGAGTATCATGGGTACTAGAGGGGCTAACCTATACCGGCACACACAGTAGAGACCTGCAGGCTATTTGAATCCAGACATTGCAGTGTTGTGTGGTATGGAGATGTAGCATACTAGTTAGTACAATGTCCCCATAAACCAGGGTCAAGGGTTTGATTCCCATTTGTTCATTTTGCATCTGTGTGTTACTCAGGTCATATCCCTACCTGCAACAGTCCAGGCTCTGCTGTGATTTGCAGACACTCATCCTTCTACTTTGTTATGCGTTCTGGCCACACTTTGGGTCAGCAAACATGTTATTCCCCATCATGCTCCTCTGAAAGCATGGCCTTTTTGGCTTTGCTGCAGCCCACTGCAGGAGGTCAGATATGTTCACCCTGCAGATGTCAGGCCTTTGATTGGAGGCATGGTATGATGGTCATGCCTAATGGCTTGGTGGCCAAACTACCACTCCTTATGTGACATTTCAGAATGTGTTACTATTACATTTTATGTCTATCACAACCTTCATGGACAGGCAACACCTCCTTGTGACCTTGAGCAGATTGCTTAACCCACAAATGACTCAGCTGATTACAGGTCCATACAGTCCCTGTTCACATCAGATATTACCAATTGATGGTAACATGTATCCCAATGTGACTACACTGCCACAGCAATATATTAGCAGCCAGTTCAATGTACACAGCTGTAACCTACTTGGACAACCTGAGTCACGTCTGACATCATGTTTGTTACTGTACAGCTTTGGCTCCCTTACATCTCTGCAGTACATGCGGACACATCCCACCCCTCGGATATCAACATGCAGGTCTCAGCTCATGTTCATACATACCCCATGTGCCCAGTATGGCTATGTAGCTAGGACATGTGTGAGTCCAACATGTCTGGTATCAGGCCTTCCAGATGGCAATGCCACACATTTTCATGCACAGAACAGATATGTTGGGGATGGCACCTACAACACATCAGTGCTACTAGCCCATACCACCCTCTCCTTCGCCTCCATCTATCCCTCAACCCATTCACCTCTGTCAACTAGGTGCAGTCCTTTCTTCTTGTACAGGCTGCTTATACCAAGGCCTACACTGGTACGCTTTCCCAAAATTTGGGACCACACACATACCTCTCCTGTGCCTGATCTGCACATCACCACTCCTACTCTGTCCTCCTGTCAATGCACACATTCTGCCACTTCCGACTCCACTGGGAGGTATGTGTTCCACATCCTATGCCACACACTGACATTGCACCATATTACATTGACACCCCCTATGCATCCGTATACCAGTCTCCCACATGCTCATCCACTTTACTAGCTGCCACATAGGGTGCCCATTGGTCTGGCAGATCCATCATCTCTCACCTGTCCTTCCATCCATCACCTTCATATTGTCGTCCCTTGCTGCTGATGCTGTTTTATCCATCATTAGGGTAACAGCCATTTTCGGATGTTAAGGTGCCTGCTTGACACCTTACCACCCGATGTCTCATTACTGCATGTTAAATAGCCCATAGCGCCCTTAATGCCAGAACGCCCCCTACATGTCCAGAGCCTATTTCACACGGAAACCCTTTTTGCTGCCACTACTGCTCGGAAAAGCATGTTCCCTTACCGCTGTTTAGTAGACATACCCCTTAGGATCTGAAGAGGATTATGCAGTTGATTGTATTAAGCCATTTAAATCAGTGCTTCTCAACCCTCTTCTAGAGGCAAACCTGGTTAGTTAGGTTTTCAGGATTATCACAATGAATTTTGTCACTCCTATAGGTGGAAACCTAGGGAGCTTCAGTGGGGCCTCTTCTTAATGTAGCTGGGACTTTACAATGCCCCCCTGGGATCTGTAGTCCCACTAGCTAATCAAAAAGGTAGTTGTGAACGAGTAGCCAGGCTTTTCAAAAAGAGGTATTTTATTTCCCTTCCGGGTGAACTTTTGCACATAAGAATCAAAGGAAATAAACCATATTTTTCTGGTACAAATGAAACTGAACTACTGTTAACAAAAAGGTGCTTATCTTCAGCCAATCCAAAAAGGTAAAACAGTCCTTGAAATTTACACAAGCAAATTCTTCAAAATCCGTTTCCCTAAACGGATTTCTGCTTTTAAACAGCTCAGCAGAGAGAGTAAATGTTATCTGAGAACATTAATGCACAATCCATTTGGAACTCATCAGGACTTTCTCCACAAAAGTCACATTCCATGTCCTCATAGTTTTCCCCGTAGCTATCTTCAGAATGGTTGTAAATCATATCATTGTTGCACAAACCCTCCTCTCCTTTCCAAAGGCTTCTCTCCCCCTCTCTATCAGGGTGAATTGGAAGGTTACCGTATATAGTGGAGTTTTCCTCCAGAGGGCCACACACTCCTAGCTGTGTGTATGGGAAACTCTCCCTTTCAAAGTTCCCTCTATTACAAGGAATCAGCCTGTCCTTTGGCTCGGTTCCCCCGGAGCTTTCTGAGCACGGAAACTTAGCGTGGCTTTTTCCCCAGGCAAGCCTTCTACTCCCTTTTACAGTATGCTTCTCTTTGGGCAGGTAAGTATCCCTTTGATAATAGTTACTGCCCTCCCGGTACCTGTTCTCAGGGAGACTTCCTCTCACAGGTTCTTTCCATCTGCCTGTTTGAATACCTCCATGGCACCAACCACCTGGTTCTTGTTCAGTGCTGCCCAGCACCCTGTAACCAGCCTCTGGTATTCTCTCAGCTGTCTCTTGTGGAACACTGCTTGAACCTCCGTGGGAAGTTTTTCCTTTAGTTTCCAAAACAGCTCTGCCGTACTCCTGCTTAGCTCCTCTAAGCTCCTGGTTAGCTCTCTTCCTGGAATCCTGGTTAGCCCTCCTAGGATCCTGGTTAGCTCTACTACTGACAAACTCTGAGTGAGTTTTATCTGCGTCACTCCTAGTGTTCCGGTGAGCCTGCCCTGCCCTCAGCTGCCTCTCATCAGCTAATATGCTATGATGTAATCCCCTACTAGGGCGTGCTCCTACACCTGGTGCTTTTGTTTTTACTGGTTGCTCATAGCAACCCTGATCCATGTGCTCTGAGCTGTCACTTTTAGATCTGCTCAGCTCTGTTTTTCCTATTTCCATAGGCAGATTCTGACCTACCCCATGACAATATGCATGAGATAGATTTACATACAATGGGTCTCCAATATATGCAAATTTATCTCAGGCATATTCCTTGTGGCAATCTTGAAAACCTGACTGGGTGTGCCTCCAGAAGGTCATGAAGCACTGAGTTAGATTACTGTAATACAATCTATATTGGCTTCCCAAAGAAAACTATAGTAAGATGGCAAAGGGTGAAAACTTCAGCAGCAAAAGTGGCAAAATACATGACATGCTGGGATAGGGTGATTCTCCTCCTGATTATTTACATTGGCTTCTGTTAGCACTACATATTGCATTCAAGCTATACTCATATGCTTAGTATTTAAAACTTGATATAGCACCTTAATATTTAACAAGCTAAAAAATATGTCCCAAGGCATGTATTACAGTCATAATTTGGTTATCCAGGGTGCCGAGGAGTGAAAGTTAGAAAATCTAGGGTAATGATTATCCAAGATTTGTGGAATAACCTGCCAATGGATCTGATTATTTGCTTTTTGGAAGTTTGTTAAGACTAGATTTTTAATTGTATGTTGGTAGAAGGGGTTCAGTGGCATCTGATAATGAAACATGGCAGTTATGACACAGGATGAATTATGTTAGACTTTAGGTTTGTGTTAATCATTTTATGAACTGATTTTGACATTCTGGAGGTTGCAAAGAGAAGGGAAGGGATTTAGCTCACACCTTTTCTAGTGGCATTTCATGGTGAATTACATTCTGATAAAGTACTGTAAGTGTTTTCCTGTCCCTATAAAGGTTACAAACTAAGGGGGCCTTTTTCTAAACTGTAATAAGAGATTATAACGGCCTTAATGTGCATTAACCCCCCTTTGTATCTACTACTAGGGATGTGTCAGCCGATGACAGCTAGTGTGCTCCACAATGGTGTGCGCTAGCTGTCACAGCTGTCGATAATGTGGCTGCCCAAAGAGGTGGAGGTAAGTGCAGCCATGGCAACCGGCAGTGTATTAGTGTACCTGCAGCCAGTGCCCAGCTGCCAATCAGCCCCCCTACCAATGATCGGTCCCCACAATTCATCCTCCCCCACTGCATCCATCCCCAACATCACCCCAATGTGTCTCCCCACGTCCTTTCCCTGATTGAGACCTCTTTTCAGGACCACCATGGCCAGAAAATGATCTGGCGATGGGATCCTGCAAAGGGGCCCAACAACTGCCCAGAAGCAAGCCCCCCTCCCCCCCAAAACACACCTGCACCCTCCCTCCCCCACCCAGCAATTACCCACTGCCAAACTGGGCCTTCCCTGGTGGTTAGTTCCCCTCTCCTCCTGTCCCATCTCCAGCAGCCTTCAAAATGGTGCCAGGGTCACCTCATGCTAATCTCATGACCCCTAGTGGTGATGCTGCAAGACAAGCTTGAGGTGACCACAGCGCCATTTTGAAGGCTGTCAGAGCTGTGGCAGGAACAGAGGGAAATTGATCCTGCCCCGATCACCCACTAGATCAGACAAGACCCTGTTGAGCACCAGGTATGTGCCAGGTGGGGAAAGGAGGGTGTGGGTGTGTTTTGGGGAAAGGGGGGGCTTGCTTCCAGGAAATTGTTGGGCCCCTTTGCAGGGCCTCCATGGCCATATTGCTTTCCAGTCATGGTTGTCCTGAAAAGGGATCCCGATCAGGAGGGCTTGCTAGGGGCGGAAGCAGTAGAAGACAGTGGATCACGGGTGGCTGATCATGGTGGGGGTGGGGGCTGATCAGTCCAGGGGTCTGCATCCCTTGCCTTGCATGGATGACAGGTGATCCCACACTACCTGCCAGAGACTGCATGTGAGCCATCCCGCGCTCCCTGCTAGGGCACAGTTCATGGGTTCCTGCATTATTTGATAACCCTGTGCACTAAATGCAAGGCACGCCCCCTGCATTTACTGCACAGGCTTTGCACCTACCATTATGTTTTTCCTGCAGAATGCCCTACTGCCCTTTAGTAAAAGGGGCCCTAAGTTTGTGCCTAAGGAAATGGAGGGTTAAGTGATTTGCTTAGGATCACAAAAAGCATCCCTGGGACTTGAACCCTGGCTTCTCTGATACTTAGTGCACTGCACTATTAGGCTACTCCTCCACTCTAAGCCCAGCATTTAAATTTTTAAAATAAATTAAATGTTATGGCCAGTAATTGGTTTTCTTTGCAAACTCTCGTTTATTTTTTACACATGATGACGAATGTCATAATAAAAAAGTACTGATTTGTTTCAAAGCTCAAAATTTCTTAGCAGTCCATTTTATAAAATATGTTTAAAATGCCTAATATTGTTAGCACCACTTTTAAAATGGGCATTTATTAAGAGGACGATTTGCAAAGGTATTTGCTTGAGTAAACCGACTTTGCAGAAACTTGCTGTCCTTTGCCTGGTTGAAAACACAAATGACCTTTCACAGTGTTTGTACTTTTAGCTAAGTTTAAAAAAAGCTTTTCCTGGAAGTGTGTTTAGGTAGGGGCAGGGGTTCTCAATCCAATCCTCAGAACATGCCTAGCCAGCTAGGTTGTCAGGATAACCACAATAAACATGCAAGAGAGAGAGTTGCATACAGTGGGTCTGCAATATATGCAAATCTCTCTCATGCATATTCATTCTGATTATCCTGAAAATCTGACTTGCTAGGTGTGTCCCGAGAACTGGGTTGAGACCCCCTGGGTCAGAGGAGGTAAATGGCACGCATGCATTGACATTGTCAAATGTACATGTGCTGTTTTACTCCTAATTAGTAACCTGCAAAAAATAAAAAGCACATGCAAAATACGTGCACAATTTGTATGCAACAATTTGCAACAACTTTTAAGGCAAAACGATCATGGTAGTTTCTCATTGAAAATTAGCTGCACGTACATACATATAAGTGCACACATCTACCCTGCAACTAGCTGGGATTTTCAAAATTGCCCTCAAAATGGTTGAGAACAATCAATCATTGTGGTCTGTCAGACACATCATGCAAATGTATGTCAAAAACCTTTGGCACACAGTCAACACATTATAAGGCAAAACCCAGTGTGAAAACAGCTTAAGTAATACCTTGTGACATCAATGTGTTCTAACCTTTCTGAAAATGATAGGTCAGCAGATTGTTAAACAAACAAAAGTTTGTACATTATATTGATTTTTTTAAAGAGAACTATTTATAGCCATGATTTATTTGCACATCTGTAGTAGACATCTTGATGTGGACATAACTAGTGAACTTTCTTGTAATAAATTCACATAGATAAAACACAACATATTGCAAATCAGTTCAAGCATTGTGAAAGTGTGTTTGAAAAAAGAATATGCCTACTGGTTCTGCTGAACTAGTGATTATAATAAGCAATAAACTTATAACTGAATATAATTTTTTTTCTTGACCTGATTGTCAACCATGAAAACATCCTAGTCATTAGCTATTTCACTTGGTATCCTTGGGCCTATCCTTCAAAGGATCAGCATGTCACCACTGTGGCTAAAATCCTCTTGAAAAAATATTTTGGTATATTATGCATATTCTGAAATCATCCATTTGGACCAAGGAACAAACTTTGAAAGTTGCATGATTGCAGATTTGCTACAGTTAGGGGTATGTTTACTAAACCGTGATAGCAGACTCCATGCGATATCGGAGCCACGGTCCCATTGAAATCCATGGTTTAGTAAACATACCCCTTAGTGTGTGCAATGAAACTTCATTGGACATCTTCCCATCCACAAGGACATTTGTAACCTACAATTACTATTTTTTGTTCCTATAGCTCTGTGAGGTCTACACAGCATTGTATACATGTGCATGTATAAAAGTGAGACAGTACTTGTGCAATAGACCTTACAATCTACATGAGACACATAGATTAAGAAAAAATAATTTCTGGTAATCTGGTGGTTCTCAAGCCTCTGGGATCCCTAGTCCAGTTGGGCTTTTAGGGTATCCACAATGAATATGCATGAGATAGATCTGCATACAATGGAAGCAGTGCATGCAGATCTATCTCATGCATATTCCTTGTGGATATCCTGAAAACCTGACAGGCCTGGGGGTCCCAGAGGTAATCCCTTAAATACTACAGTGAAATAGGTCAAGATCAGGAAAAGAGCTTTTAGATTTAAAAGCAATCATAGAGAATATGACTAGAGAAAAGGAAAAATGTACCAGCTCAGGAAGGCTATTTCGGGCACATGATATTACAAGAAAAAAGGCGGGGTATGGCTTGCTTCAAGATGGCCATGTGAGGAGTTTCTCCTATGAATGCTATGCCAAAGAGAAAGGGGGAAGATAAAGGCTTACCCCACGGAGCCCTTGCCATCTGTGTCTGGTCCTATGGATCGTTTTGTCTCATTATCTGACACTGAAAGACGGGAGATTTGCTGGGGTGTTGCAGAGGAGATCCCAGAGGCTTCTGCTCTTCTACCTGACCTGGAAGTGACTCTGTCTCCCAATTCTCAGTCTCTGCCTCTGGTTTCTCTTACTCTTGCCCCCGCGCCACCAGCGGGCAGTCATGAGAGGTTGGATAGCGGCATCCAGATCTTGCCTGCAGGAGGAGTGTCGGCTGCAAGTGTTGGAGTGAATTCCTTGGCGATTATGGTTTCCTCAAAGAAAGATTCCTTGGAGGTGGCCCCCTCCCCATCCGGAGAAGGGAATGAAGTGCAGGGTTCACCAATGTTTTCTCCAGCAGCTGGAACTGAGTTAATCTCTTTGGTCCGTCCAAAGCACATCACTATGGAGAACATTTGGGAAGCCATTTCTGCTCTTTCAACTGCGGTTGCAAAACAGACTACAGGAATCTCAGATCAGGTTGGTGCCCTAAATATGAAACTGGACAGATATGTTTCTCTGAGTGATCCATTCAGCATAAAGTTGAAGAAAATGAAAGGAAACTGAATTCTGCAGTGGATACTAGTGTGGCGTTGGTTAAAGATGATGTGTTGTTGCGTGCTAAGGTTGAAGCTCTGGAAAACTCTACTCAGGTTACTAATGTGCATGTGTTGATTTTTCTTAGGATAACAGGATATGCCCCATATAAAGTTATTTAAACAATATTTGGGACAGAACTTAGCTGTTTCACCTGAATTAATGGCACATATTGTCAAAGCTTATTATTTACCGAATGGAAGAAGATCTGAGGAACTGACTGACGGGACTCTAAGAATGGATTTTTTGAATGTTTCAGATTTATTAGAGTCTCCTGGGTTATCTGATGTTAAGAACTCCACTTTGTTAGTTATGTTTGCTCTTGCATCTGATAGAGGTTGGCTTTTACGTTTGTTCTATACTAAGCGGTCCCAATTGTTCTATGGAAAAAAACTTTAAATTTTTCCAGATGTTGCTAAAGAAACCCAGAAACGGCAGAAACAACTTTTGCTGTTGGAGCCTGGTGTTCTGAGTTTGGGTGCTACTTTCTATCTCCGGTTCCCTTGTAAATGTCTAGTATCTTATAATTCTCAGAAATTTATTTTCTTTTCTCCATCTGATCTTTCTTCTTTTATCAGTGCTAGAGTACCTGTAACTTCATTTCCAGCTGGGGGGGGGGTTGATTAGGGGATTGTAACTGCGTTATCAATTGTATGTGTTGGCACCTCCACAGCCCTCTGTTTTTCTTATATCTATGTTTCCTATGGTGAATTGATGGGGGTCTCTGGTCCCTGTTAGTTATTTTTCTATATCTCACGCTCCCCCTAGGGACTATAGGCATTATTTTAGAAGTCGTGTTTCTTCTTTGTTGTGTTTTTCTGAATTATTTGCTATTATGTATGCCTTTTCTGTACAAGATATGTTTTCTTGGTATGTCATTTGTAAATTCATAAATAATAAATAAAAAGCATGCAGTCTTGAATTAGCAGTGGAAGAAAAGTGCACAGATAGAAGCATCTTGCCCAAAAACAGAGGTCATGAGAGACACCTTAGGAAAATAAAAATTCATGGGATATGAGGCAGTGTCTGATTGTGGATTAGAAACTGGTTATAAATAGGGATGCTCATGTTAGTGCACATTCAGAGCATCAGTGTACACAAAATTGATTTAACGTGCATCAACAGACATAAAGTGTCTATTAAAGTGTCTATTGAAGTGTTGGAGTGGAGGAGTAGCCTAGTGGTTGGGGCAAGGTACTTCAGGCTGGAGGGTTGGGGGTTCAAATCCCACTAGAGAACAGCAACCTTGGGCCAGAAGGACTGGGGTTTCTAGTCCCACAGGTGCTCCTTGTGGTGTTGGGCAAGCCACTTAACCCTCCACAGCCCATGTTCCCTGTAAAATAGTTATCTCCAAGTTATAATGCCCTGTTCAATGTAATTTCAGTTTGTTCAATGTAAACCACCTTGACATCATAAAAGGCAGTATATAAGAAATATTAAATATAAATAAAGCCTAATTTTAAATAGAACATAGAGAAGGAAATTAAAATACGTCTTTTACAAATGCTCTGAGACATTACGGAGAGTTTGCTGAGACTCCTCAAGCCTACTGATTATTATTTGATGCTACTCATCCATGTTGGCATAAATGATGAACATAAGAAAATAAAATATGCCATACTGGGTCAGACCAAGGTCCATCAAGCCCAGTATCCTGTTTCCAACAGTGGCCAATCTAGGTCATACGTACCTAGCAGTTTCCCCAAAAGACACAGGTTCCGCAATGCTTGTACTGGGTCAAGCATTGATATCCTGGGTCCCTTCTTAATAATGGTTTATGAACCTTTCCTCCACGAACTTGTCCAAACCTTTTTTAAACCCAGCTACACTAACAGCCTTTACTACATCCTCCGGTAACAAATTCCAGAGTTTGATTACACATTGAGTGAACAAATATTTTCTTTTATTAGTCTTAAATAGTTTACCCTGTAGCTTCATTGCATGTCCCCTAGTCTTTCTATATTCTGATAACGTAAAGAGTCGATCTACGTTTACCCGTTCCACTCCGCTCATTAATTTATAGACTTCTATCATATCTCCCCTCAGCCGTCTCTTTTCCAGGTTAAAGAGCCCTAACCTTTTTAGCCTTTCTTCATAGGAGTATCCTTCCATCCCCTTTACCATTTTGGTGGCTCTTCTCTGAACCTTTTCTAATAATGCTATATCCTTTTTAAGATACGGCGACCAGAATTGCACACAATATTCAAGGTGCGGTCTCACCATGGAACGGTATAGAGACATTATAATATCTTTTGTTTTATTTTCCATTCCTTTCCTTATGATACCTAGCATTCTATTTGCTCTCTTGGCTGCCGCTGCACACTGGGCCGAGGGTTTTAACATGTTATCCACAATGACGCCTAAATCTTTTTCCTGGGTGGTGGTTCAATGTGGAACCTTGCATCGTGTAACCATAGTTTGGATTGTTCTTCCCTAGGTGCATAACTTTGCACTTGTCCACATTAAATTTCATCTGCCATTTTGATGCCCAGTCTTCCAATTTATCAAGATCCTCTTGCAATTTTCCACAATCCTCTTGGGTTTTAACAACTTTAAATAGTTTTGTGTCATCTGCAAATTTGATAACCTCACTCATTATTCCACTTTCCAGGTCATTTATGAATATGTCAAAAAGCAGCGGACCCAGCACAGATCCCTGGGGTACACCACTATTCACCTTTCTCCATTGGGAAAAATGGCCATTTAGCCCAGCCCTCTGCTTTCTATCTTTTAACCAGTTCCTGATCCACAGTAGTATACTGCCTCGTATCCCATGACTCTTTAATTTTGCCAAAAGTCTCTGATGAGGGACCTTGTCAAAGGCTTTCTGAAAGTCCAGATACACTATATCAACCGACTTACCTTTGTCCACCTGTTTATTCACACTTTCAAAAAAACATAACAGATTAGTAAGACAAGATCTTCCTTTTCTAAAGCCATGTTGGCTGTCTCCCATTAGGCCATGACTATCTACATGCTGAGTAATTTTATTCTTTATGATGGTTTCTACCATTTTTCCCGGTACTGACGTGAGGCTCACCGGTCTGTAGTTTCCTGGATCACCCCTCGAACCCTTTTTAAAAATTGGTGTTACATTGGCGATCCGCCAATCTTCAGGTATTAGAGATGATTTTAATGATAGTTCACAGATTACTAATAGCAGGTCTGCAATCTCATATTTCAGTTCTTTCAACACCCTTGGATGTATACCATCTGGCCCAGATGCTACTAGGTTCAAACCCAAGTGTATCAAAAGTCACTTTGTGACTCTGGGAGTGAGGATGAGACAGATAAAAAGGTGCTACTCTTCTCAATCTTTCTTTTTGAGGGTCAAGACTAAGGTAAAGAGGCTTGCATTCTGGAGATGAATAAGTGGCTGTGTGGACTATGGCTATGTTTCGGCTTCAAGGGCACCTACTAAAGAAGGGGTAAGGTGTCTTCCGCAAAAGACTGGCTAACCTACTGAGAAGGGCTTTAAACTAAGATCATTGGGGATGGGTGAACAAAGTTCTCAAGTAAGTAAAATATTAAAGAACAGTATAGAAAATATAAAAAAGGGCAATATCTGGAGAACTGCATATAGTAATGCCCATAGTATGAGAAATAAAGTTCCAAATTTAGAAGCTGTAATAGAAGAAGCTAACTTGGATATAGGGACAGTCACAGAGACATGGTGCACAGAAAACAATGACTAGGATGTGGTAATATCAAGCTATAATCTATTCAGGAAAGACAAGGTAGAAAAAAAGAGGAGGGGTGACACTACTGTATATGCAAAAAATAATATTACAGACACAGAATTTCACGAATTAAGACAGGAGGAGGAGTAGTCTGCAAAGACGGAATGGAACATCAATTTACATTGATATGATATACAGACCTTCCTTGCAGACAGAAGAAAAAGATAAAGATTTTATTGAAGAAATTCACAATATTGCAATGAAAGGAGAATACTATTGATAGGAGATTTCAATTAGCCAGATGTTGATAGGAACATCCCAGCTACAGTGTCATCTAGAAGTAGGGAGATCCTGTCTCTACAGGGAGAATTGTTCCAGCAACTCGTAATGGAACACATACAGGAGGGGGAGATACTGGATTTAGTACTTACAAATGGGGATAGTGTTTTTGATGTTGTAATGGGTGATCATCTGGCATCTGTTGACCACTGGGATGGGATGCTTCAGTATTAGGACACAGGTGGAGATGATTCATTCAAGGGTGAAGGTCCTGAATATGAAAACTAACTTTGCAAAGACAGGGGAATACCTCAAGGACTTGTTAACTGGATGGAAACATCTGTGGCAAAAGTGAAAGGAGATATTTTAAGGGAATTGAGCCTTTTTGTTAAGAAAGTAAAGAGGCAAAGAAGGCCACTATGGTTTTTGAAAGAAGTAGTTGAAAAGGTAAAGAAAAAGAAGTCAGCCTTCATTGACCAAAAGAGATCACAGAAAGAAACAGAGAAACATGATAAGAACATAAGATATGCCATACTGGGTCAGACCAAGGTCCATCAAGCCCAGTATTCTGTTTCCAACAATGGCCAATCTAGGTCATATGTACCTAGCAGTTTCCCCAAGGGACACAGGTTCCACAATGCTTGTATTGGTTCAAGCATTGATATCCTGGGTCCCTTCTTAATAATGGTTTATGGACCTTTCCTCCAGGAACTTGTCCAAACCTTTTTTAAACCCAGCTACACTAACAGCCTTTACTACATCCTCCGGTAACAAATTCCAGAGTTTGATTACACGTTGAGTGAAAAAATATTTTCTTTTATTAGTCTTAAATAGTTTACCCTGTAGCTTCATTGCACGTCCCCTAGTCTTTCTATATTCTGATAAGGTAAACATTGATGGCAGAAAAAGACCATGTGGCCTATCTAGTCTGCCCTTCCATATAAATTACTATAGTCCCTTTTTTTCCTTTAGAGATCTGTGTTTGTCTCATTCTTTCTTGAATTCAGATACTGTCCTGATCTCTACTACCTCCACTGGAAGACTGTTCCACACATCTATCACTTTCCGTAAAGAAATATTTCTGCATATTACTCCTCAGACTATCCCCTTTCAACTTCATCCTCTGCACCTTCATTGCAGATCTTTTTTTCAATTGAAAGAAGCTTTCCTCCTATACATTTATGTCCTGGAGGCAGTGATGGGATTCAGCTGGTTTGGCCCAGTTCATGTGAACCAGTTCCTATCGCGGCCCGTGTTCGCCAAATCGGGCTGAACACGGCATTGCAGTGCCAGCTCTGCACTGGCAAGAATTCCCCCCGCCTGACAATGTTTGATGGCATCAGGGGATCGCGGCATTGACAGAAGCCCCCCAATGTCATCAGAACATTGTCAGGTGGAGGATCGGGCCGCTGGGCCACCAGGGAGTTGCATAGCCTTGGGGGAGGGCAGCAGCCCAAGCATACGGCCACTGCAATGACTCCATGTGAGGGGCAGGAACCCAACCGTGACACATGTTAGAGGGCTGGGTCCAAATCAGTTCCTTGGCAGTTCGGATCCCACCACTGCATGGAGATACTTAATCATTTCTATCATATCTCTTCTATCTCGCATTTCCTCTAAAGTATATATATTGAGATCTTTAAGTCTGTCCCCTTATGGTTTATAACAAAGACCACTGACCATTTTGGTAGCCACCCTCTGCACTGACTCCATCCTGTTTATATTCTTTTGAAGGTGCGACCTCTAGAATTGCACACTATTCTCCAAATGAGGTCTCACCAGAGACCTACACAGAGGCTCTATCATCTTCTTTTTACTGATGACTATTCCTCTCCCTATGCATCCAAGCATCCTTCTGACTTTTATCACTACATTTTCTACCTGCTTAGCCACTTTAAAATCATCTGAAACAATCATGTCCAGGTCCCACTCTTCTTTTCATGGACAGAAGTGCTTCACACCTTTTACTGTACTCCTCCCTTGGATTTTTGCAGCCCAGATGCATGACCCTGCATTTTTTAGCATTAAATCTCAGCTGCCAAATTCTAGACTACTCTTCAACCAAGGAGATCCCTCCTCATGTTATCTAATCCTTCCTGGGTGTCTACTCTGTTGCAGATTTTGGTATCATCTGCAAGGCGGTAAACCTTACCCGACAGTCATTCCGCAATATCACTAACAAAAATGTCAAAAAGAATTGGACCAAGGACAGATCCTTGTGGCTGACCATTGGTAACATCCTTCTCCTCAGAGTGAGCTCCATTTACCCATACCTTTTGTCGCTTCCAACTCAACCAATTTCTAACCCAATCAATCACTTTAGGGTCCATCCCTAGAGTGCTCAATTTATTTATGTCACCTGTGTGGAATAGTGTCAAAGGCTTTACTGAAATCTAAGTGCACCACATCTAGGGCTCTCCCTCTGTCCAACTCTCTGGTCACGCAGTTAAGGAAATCAATCACATTTGTCTGATAAGACCTCCCTCTAGTAAATCCATGCTGCCTTCTATTGGAATCCATTGGAATCCAGAAACCTCACTATCCTCTGTTTAGCAGTGTTTCCATTAATTTACTGTCAGAGGTCAGACTAACAGGCCTGTAGTTCTCAACCTCATCCTTACTTCTACTTTTGTGTAAAGGGACCAGATGAGCCTTTCTCCAGTTCTGTGGGACCACTCCTGATTCTAAAGAAGCATTTACAAGGTCAGACAGTAGAGCTACTAGAACCTCTTCAAGTTCCTTTAATACTCTCAGATATATCCCATCTGGTCCCATCATTTTGTCTACTTTTAGTTTGGCTAGTTCCTCATGAACACAGTCTTCTGAAAATCATTCAAGATCACCTTCACTGCTGTTCCTATTTGTGGGTGTTTTCTGAGGTCCTCCTCTGGGCCCTTCATTTGTGACCACAGAACAAAATATCTGTTAAGCAATTCCTCTTTATCCTCATTAGCTTCTACATAGTAACACAGTATATGACAGCAGATAAAGACCAGCATGGTCCATCCAGTTTGCCCAGCAAAGTGGAAAGAGCAGGTGCACTCGCTGTTCAGTGCAGGTCACCCCTCCTCATTCCTTTGTTTAGGGGTGCACCCACTGCTCTGTGCAGGTCACCCCTATTTGTTGAGATATAAGAGATGGTTAAGTTTATATATTCCTCCCCTTCACCCTTGAGTCTGACAATACCACTTTTGCATTTCCTCCTCTCGCTGACATATCTGAAAAATGTCTTGTCCCCCCCCCCCCCCTGTTCTATTGCATTGGCTATTTCTTCTTCTTTTTGTACAGTATCTTTGCTTTCCTGACTACTTTCTAAATTTCTCTTAGTTTTTCCAAATATTTATGCTTGTCTTCCTCTTTCTGTGATCACTTGTATTTTATGAAGGCCACCCACTTTTTCTTCACCTTTTCATCTACTTCATTTGAGAACCATAGTGACCTCATTTTCCTTTTACATTTAGTTACCTTTCTAACAAAAAGGCTTGTTGCCCTTAAAATATCCCTTCAGTTTTGCCCATTGCTTTTCCACACCACCCAACTGTTCCCATCCTACTAATTAGACTCCTTGAAGTATTGACCCATCTTGGCAAAGTTAGTTTGCCTAAAGTATAAGTCCCTTGCTTGTGAATTGACCTTATTAGCCCTAGTTCTAATACTGAACCACGCCATCCAGTGATTATACCACACCACAAAAATTAATATCTGGAGAAGCTAGGGAAAGCTGGTAAAGTACTTAGGAAAACAAAAATGCAAATGGAAGGAAAAATAGATATGGTATACGTATTTAGGTCTTCATGTCTTCTGACGCAGGCTCCAAATCATTTTGGTCACCCTCCTCTGAACTGTTTCAAGACGGTTTCATGAGGAGCTAGCTAAATTAAAAGTAACAATTCAATGGGGATGGATGCAATTGTTCCAAGAGTATTGAAGTAACTTAAGAAAGTACTGGTAGCTCTGCTGCCAGTCCTTTTCAGAGCTTTTTAGAGTCAGGAGTGAACCCAGAGAACTGGAAATGGGCAAATGTGCTTCCAGTGCAAAAAGCATAAGAACATAAGACATGCCATACTGGGTCAGACCGAGGTCCATCAAACCCAGTATCCTGTTTCCAACAGTGGCCAATCTAGGTCATACGTACTGTCACCAGCAGTGGCTGAACTGTGGCGTAAGCAGACAGTCACACTGCTGGGCCTGACCTATCTTTATGAAAAGTAGTAGTTGCGAGTCCGAGTAGTCAGGTTTTCAACAAGGATTTTATTCCCCTCCCGGGGTTGGATTTTCAAAAGTAGCACAAAACACAAGAACTTAAAATACAGCCATGCCTCTGGCAAACTGAAGAGAAAAACAAAATACAGCTTCTTGCTTTAACCAAAAATCATGAATTACATTAAACAGAATCAGCTGATATGCTGGCAGTCTCTTCTATGCTTTCCAGCTCTCTACAAGGCACTCTTGTCTTTAGCTAACGCAGAGAAGAACTGATATCAGCCATCAATAAAGAGCAATCCATTTCTTCAACACATAGAGTTAAACTACTTGGTTCTGTAATCATCGGTTCATCAAACACAGTATTTTCTCTAGGACAGAAAGTCTGAAACTTCCTCAATTCAGTCTCTCTCTGAGCTCTCAGGACAGCCCTCTTCACAATAAGGCAGCTACTTATCACACAGCTTGTAAAAGCAGGACGGAGAAATAGCTCTGTCTAAACAAGCTTTTTCCTTGTAACTTTTAAACCTCCTGCCTCTTATACCTGACGGCAGCTCATAGCACTGTCCTGTTCTGGTAATGGAAGACTTTTCTTTTGGAAGTTTCCTGCAGGGCTTTAGGAGCATACATTCATCCTCATCAAGCATACAGATATCCTCAACAGGATTACTTTCCCTCTCACAGGGTTGTAAGTATTTTAAGCAGCTCTGCTTCTCAAATACATATGGCTTGTTACCAACTGCCTCACGTTCCTTCCACTGAGCTCGGTGCCTGGGAAAATCACACTGCTTCAGAGGTGAGTGTTTCCTGAAACTAACCTCTCTTGGTGAAGGTAACTTTGTTTCCTTTTGATAATTCCTCTGTGGCTTTCTGCTCCAAGGTTCAGGCAGTTCAGAGTCAGTATAAGAGTATTCTGAGCCTCCGTCTGAGACCTGCAAGTTTCCTCCAACTTGCCAAGCTCCTGCAGCTTCCTGGTCTCCCTGCTCCTCGTCTCGGTCTCGGTCTTGGTCTAACTCTGTCTGCTTTGGACATTTTTTATACAGCTTTAGGGGCGTTTTCTTGCCCATGTTAAAACTGTTTTCCTGATCAACTGGGGAGTGTTTGCTAACTAGGCGTGATTGCAGACCTCGTGTCTCAGCTTGTTTTGGTTGCCTATGGTAACTAGGAAGCTTCTGATCTACCTGCCTGTCAGAATCTGAGCTATACACAGCAGATTTCTGTGTTTTTAAGGCACAGGGCAGATCTTCCGTGTCACACATCCCCCTCCTTAAGATATTACGAGCTGCAGACGTCCTCGTCGGACAGCGCGTAATTCTACTTAAAGCATCCGCATTGCCATGCAGCTTTCCTGCTCTATGCTGCACTTCAAAATTAAAGGCCTGTAAAGCCAAGTGCCATCGCGTCAGTCGGGCATTGTTATTGCGCATTTGGCTAAGCGATTTTAACGGCGCATGATCCGTTATCAACAGGAATTTACACCCTGTCAAATAAAATCGTAGTGCTTCTATCGCCCATTTGATGGCTAAGCATTCCCGTTCTACAGTTGAGTACTTCCGCTCTGCATTTGATAGCTTCCTACTTAAATAGGTAACTGGGTGTTCCAAACCGTCGAATCTCTGGGACATGACTGCCCCCAGTCCAGTCTCAGAGGCATCTGTCTGGACTATAAACGGAAGTCTGAAATCGACCCCCCTCAAGACAGGAGCTATGCATAATTTCTCCTTAAGGGAGATAAAAGCTTCTTCTGCCTCTGGAGTCCAACGCACCTTATTTGGGGCATTTTTCTTAATCATCTCCGTGAAAAGACTACTTTCCTCTGCGAACCTGGGGATAAATCTCCGATAGTAGCCTATCAGACCTAAGAAGCTACGGACATGCTTCTTCTCTATCGGTCTTGGGAAGTTTTTCACACTATCAATTTTATCCGCTAGTGGTTTCACTAGCCCATTCCCAACCACATGTCCCAGGTATTTGGCCTCCCTAGCCGCAAAAAGACATTTCTTCTGGTTTAGGGTGAGACCGGCTTTCCAGATGGCTTGTAGTACGGCCTCTATCCGGGATAAGTGTTCAAGCCATGTGCTGCTATGGATGATAACGTCATCCATGTAGGCTAACGCATATTCTTGGTGCGGCCTCAGGACTTGATCAATAAGTCGTTGGCATGTTGCCGCCGCGCCGTGTAGCCCAAACGGCATACGTCTGAACTGGTATAGGCCTATTGGGGTGGAAAAAGCTGTCTTCGGCTTAGAATCCCTTGTTAATGGGATCTGCCAGTATCCCTTGGTTAAGTCTAGGGTTGTTAGAAACCTAGCCTGTCCTAACCGATCTAGCAGATCATCAATTCTCGGCATAGGATATGCGTCGAACTGTGATATAGCATTAATTTGCCTAAAATCAATGCAAAAACGGAGCGTTCCGTCTGGTTTTGGGACTAGGACTATAGGACTAGACCATGGACTATGGGACTCCTCAATTACGCCCATTTCCACCATTTCCTTAACCTGGGCAATGACTTCATTCTTCTTTGCCTCAGGCAACCTATACGGGCGCTGTCTAATTATCTTCCCCGGGGTTGTGATGACCTCATGTGCCACCAGGTGCGTTTCACTGGGCACAGCTGTCAGGACATCGGAGAACTTCCGCAATACCCTGGCTAAATCTGCCTGTTGGTGCTCCGATAGGTCTGTTCCTGTACGTAGCTCAGGTTGTTCCCTCCAATCTGAGGGCTGGGGACCTAAGTCCTCCTCTTTCTTTTCTTCAGCAATGGCTGCTAAGCCCTTAACATCCCTCATCCCTGTGGAGCCAAACCCTCCAGACCCACGACTAGTGGACGTTAATAAGGGTGCCTCTTCTAACACGGGGAAACCCACCCGTTCACAGATTAACTGGGCTATTCTTTCACCCTTTTTCACTACAAAATCCTCTTCACCAAAATTGAAGAGTAGGGCCTTGACCACACCACGGTAATCAGGGTCTATCACCCCCGCCCCGATGTCAATAAAATGTTTGACCGCTAGGCCAGACCGCGGTGCTATGCGGCCATAGCACCCCTCAGGGATTTGAATTTTTACCCCTGTGGCAATGAGGGCCTTCCCTCCCTTGGGAACTACTGTATCCTCGTTACTAAACAGATCATAGCCCGCTGAGGCTTCGGTAGCTCTTTGTGGGCCTTTTGCATGTGGGGATGTTTTTGTGAATTTCAACACGAACTTCTTTTTAGCGGAGGACCCCCCCTCTACCCGTGGCTTCCCAAATAAAGCACTCGGGATCTTTTGGGCAATAGCCTCAGTCTTTGGGGTCTCAGGTTGTGCCTTTTCTCCTAGAAGTCCTATCTGGCTGGGGCCTAACTTTCCTTTAAGGCCTTTTCCCATTTCCTCCTCAAATGGGGGCCAGTCACGCCCTAGGACTACCTTAAAGGGAAGTCGGGGACAACTGCCATGTGTACCTTCTCCCTAGTATTCAACCCACTCACACACATCTCATATATCGGGTAAAAAGAGGAGGCTCCATGCACGCATCTTACTTTCACACGTCCATCCACACAATTCAACAAGGAAGGGTTATGGGCTTGGATGGTCTTCCACATTTCTTGGGAGACCATACTCTGATCCGCTCCAGAATCCAGGAGCGCTACAGCATCCACCCCTTCCACTTGGACGTCTATAACAAATTCTTCCCCAGTGCGTCTCTCTCCTCCCGATACAAGGGCGATGTGCTCTTCACATTCCCTGCGTGTGTGACCACTTTTCCCACATTGAAAGCATTTTCTAACATCATATTTCCTTACATTTTTCCTCTGTACCTCTTGAGTATAGGCTTTTCTTATACCCGGCATTCTTTCCATGCCTGTTACTTTTAAAATGCTATCCCTGGAAGCCCCAGCTAACTCGGCTTCAAAATAACATTCTGTCAGTTCAGCCGCTTCCTTAGTGGATTTGCACTTCTGTAACAACAGGAAAGCCTTAACCTCCGGCGGTACAGCCTCAAAATATTGCTCAAGGAGCACAGCGTCCATCAAAGACTCCACTGTTGCTTTCTCCGGAGCAATCCATTTTGTTGCTAGACCTTTAAGTCGCTGCATCAAAGCTTTCGGCATCTCTTTAGGCAAAAGTGTTGCCTCTCTAAAAAGACGTCGATAGTGGGTAGGTGTTAAACCTAGCCTATCTCTCACCGCTAATTTCACGTCTGGGTAATTGGACGCTAGGCCCGCGGGCATTGCCTTGTAGGCCGCCAATGCCTCTCTGGTCAAAGACATGGCGAACCTAACGGCCCACTGGTCTAGTGGCCATTTAGCCGCCTCCGCAATCCTTTCAAAGGCATTGGAATAATCATCAAAATTATCCATCTTTTGTAAAGATCCCAGTGCCAATGCACTACAATTTTGCAGTCCTACCACAGGTGATACTGGTACGCCGTCTTCATCTGTGGTGGGGGTCCTCTTTACCAGCGTAGTTAACAAGTCCAGAAGTGGCTTTTGCTGTGCAGCCAGCGCTGCCATAGTCCGATCCTGAGCCTGTCGCGCGAGCTCACTCTGGGCTTTCCATTGGTCCTCCATCCATCGGAGCATGTCCTGGGGATCCATCCCGGCGTTGAAGTGTACCTGTATGGGAGAGAAAAAAAAACAGGGCCCACCAAGTGCGGCACAATATATTTTTTCCTTTCTCCCCGCCTGCCCTTAGCAAGGTATAACTTCTTCCCCTTTCTCAGCAATCCTCACCACCCGTGCCCACCTACTTATACCTCAGCACGGTGTAGGATCTCGCGTTGAGAAAGGTTCTTTATCCACGCCTCCTTCAGGTCAGCCTGTGGAAATCCAGTTGCTGGAGAATTCTGTACCAGGATTTTCCTCTTTCAGGATTTTCCTTTGCTGCTGCTTTTTTTTTCCTTCAGCCAACTGTATCCTCTTTAGGAAAAGCCTTGGGTAGTACTTTTTTTTTTTTTTTTTAATCCAAATTACTACGCCATTTATGTCACCAGCAGTGGCTGAACTGTGGCGTAAGCAGCCAGTCACACTACTGGGCCTGACCTATCTTTATGAAAAGTAGTAGTTGCGAGTCCGAGTAGTCAGGTTTTCAACAAGGATTTTATTCCCCTCCCGGGGTTGGATTTTCAAAAGTAGCACAAAACACAAGAACTTTTAAAATACAGCCATGCCTCTGGCAAACTGAAGAGAAAAACAAAATACAGCTTTTTGCTTTAACCAAAAATCATGAATTACATTAAACAGAATCAGCTGATATGCTGGCAGTCTCTTCTATGCTTTCCAGCTCTCTACAAGGCACTCTTGTCTTTAGCTAACGCAGAGAAGAACTGATATCAGCCATCAATAAAGAGCAATCCATTTCTTCAACACATGGAGTTAAACTACTTGGTTCTGTAATCATCGGTTCATCAAACACAGTATTTTCTCTAGGACAGAAAGTCTGAAACTTCCTCAATTCAGTCTCTCTCTCTGAGCTCTCAGGACAGCCCTCTTCACAATAAGGCAGATACTTATCACACAGCTTGTAAAAGCAGGACGGAGAAACAGCTCTTTCTAAACAAGCTTTTTCCTTGTAACTTTTAAACCTCCTGCCTCTTATACTTGACGGCAGCTCATAGCACTGTCCTGTTCTGGTAATGGAATACTTTTCTTTTGGAAGTCTCCTGCAGGGTTTTAGGAGCATACATTCATCCTCATCAAGCATACAGATATCCTCAACAGGATTACTTTCCCTCTCACAGGGTTGTAAGTATTTTAAGCAGCTCTGCTTCTCAAATACATATGGCTTGTTACCAACTGCCTCACGTTCCTTCCACTGAGCTCGGTGCCTGGGAAAATCACACTGCTTCAGAGGTGAGTGTTTCCTGTAACTAACCTCTCTTTCTCTTGGTGAAGGTAACTTTGTTTCCTTTTGATAATTCCTCCGTGGCTTTCTGCTCCAAGGTTCAGGCAGTTCAGAGTCAGTATAAGAGTATTCTGAGCCTCCGTCTGAGACCTGCAAGTTTCCTCCAACTTGCCAAGCTCCTGCAGCTTCCTGGTCTCCCTGCTCCTCATCTCGGTCTCGGTCTTGGTCTAACTCTGTCTGCTTTGGACATTTTTTATACAGCTTTAGGGGCGTTTTCTTGCCCATGTGAAAACTGTTTTCCTGATCAACTGGGGAGTGTTTGCTAACTAGGCGTGATTGCAGACCTCGTGTCTCAGCTTGTTTTGGTTGCCTATGGTAACTAGGAAGCTTCTGATCTACCTGCCTGTCAGAATCTGAGCTATACACAGCAGATTTCTGTGTTTTTAAGGCACAGGGCAGATCTTCCGTGTCACAGTACCTAGCAATATCCCCAAAAGACACAGGTTCCACAATGCTTGAAGAAAAAAGTTATGAACAACAGGCCATTTAGTCTGACCTCTGTGATGAGTAAATTAATGAATGGATGGATGAATGTCAGCAGTTAGACTACTTTTCTTGATCTCAGACAATTGTTGTTAAGTGCCGTCGAGTTGGTGTCGACTCATGGCGACCCTCTGGATAGTTGTCCTAAACTACATTCAGTCTTCAGTTAGGTGGCTCATTGTTGACAGAATGGCACCATATCTGCTGTTATTGTATCGATCCATCTCATTGCTGGCCTTCCTGTTTTATGTTGACCTTCCAAGTATGATATCTTTCTCTAATGATCTCTCTTTTTGCATTATGTGTCCAAAGTATGAAAGTCTAAGTCTTGTCATCTGAGCTACTAAAGAAAACTTAGGTGTGATCTTCATTAGTACTGACTGGTTTCCTCTTCGGGCAATCCATGGTATACACAGTATTCGTTGCCAGTACTGTAATTCAAAGGCATCAATTTTCTTCCCGTCTATCTTTTTCACTGTCCAACGTTCGCATTCATATGAGATTATTATTGAAAATACTATGGCTTGAATAAGTCTAATCTTTGTATGGAGAGAGACATCTCTGCTCTTGAGAACCCAGGTCCTTCATAGCCATTCTGCCAAGAGCAATGTGTCATCTGATTTTGTGACTGCTTGTTGCTTCTTTACTGATAGTTGATCCAAGTAGGTTAAAGTAGTCCACTATTTCAATTTCTTCTCCATCTTCTTTACATTAAGGTGCAGACCCATTTTAAGACTATCTTCCTTGATCTTAAGAAGTAAATGTTTCAGATTGGCTCACTTTCAGCCAGTAATGTGGTATCATCAGCATAGTGAAGGTTGTTGATGAGTCTTCCACCGATCTTCACACATCGTTTATCTTCATATAGTCCTGCTTCTCTGATGATTTGTTCTGCATATAAATTAAAAAGGTAGGGGGAAAGTATACAACCTAGTTGTATTCATTTTCTGATTTTTAAACCATTCTGTTTCTCCTTGTTCCGTTCAAACTGTTGCTTCATGATCAATGTGAAGGTTGTGCAAGAAAACAATCAAGTGTTCTGGAATACCCATGCTTCTTAATGTGGCCCAAAGTTTCTCATGGTTTACACAGTCAAAAGCCTTGCTGTAGTCGATAAAACACAGATATCCTTTTGGTATTCTTTTGTCTTTTCAAGGATCCATCTTACATCCACGATGATGCATCTCATTTCTCGCCCTTTCCTGAAACCTGCTTGCACTTCAGGCAGTTCTCATTCCAGGTAGGGTTGTAGCCTCTGCTGAATAATGAGTAGGATCTTGCTGGCATGTGGGATCAGAGTGACTGCAATAATTTCCGCAGTCAGTTGGATCAACTTTCTTTAGTATTGGTATAAACACAGATCTTTTCCAGTCAGTTGGCCATGATGCTGTCTTCCAAATTTCCTGGCAGAGCCTCGTAAGTATGGTAACAGCGGCATCAGATTGCTGTAATATGTCTATGGGAATGCAATCAATTTCCGGTACTTTGTTCTTTGATAAGGCTTTCAATGCTGCTTCAATGTCTTCTTTCATCACCAATGGTTCCTGATCATGAGGTACATATTGAAATGGCTGTTGGTCTACTCGATCTTTATCGTATAAGACTCTGTATATTCTTTCCATCTTTTCTAGATCTTCTTAGCATCATTCAACATGGATCCTTGAGCATCTTGTAGCATTCCAAGTCAAGGCTGACATTTTTTCTTTAACTCTTGTAGCTTTAGGAAAGCCGATCTTGTTCTTACTCCAATAGTTTCTGCTTCTATTTCCTTGCATGCATCATTGTAGTACTTCTCCTTGCCTTGTCTTGCTGCAGGTTGGAAATCTCTGTTGAGATCTACAATTGCCTCTCTTTCTCTTCTGCCTTTAGCTTCTCTGCATTTCTGGGCAATTTTCAGAGTTTCTTTGTCATCCATTTTGGCCGTTTTTGCTTTTTCACCTTTTGTAGAGACTTCTCGCTTTCTTCCAACACAACCCAATGTTATCCCATAACTCTTCCAAAGCAGCAAGTCAATTTTGCAGGCAGTCTTTAAATTCCAGTGGTATATTCTCAAGGTCATATTTTGCTACATTCATGAGTGGTTTGCTGTTTTTCAACTTTAGCTTGAGCTTGCATACTAGCAATTGGTGATCTGTACCACAGTCAACTCCAGGTTTTGTCTGTGTTGATGTTATAGAGTTTTCCATTGTTGACTTCCACGGATGTAGTCAATTTAATTTTTATACAATACATTGGGTGAAGTCCATGTGTACAGTCTCCACTTGAGTTGCTGGAAGAAAGTGTTTGAGATGGATAGATCATTGGTCTTGCAGAATTCTATCAGTTTTTCTCCAACTTCATTTCTGTTGCCAAGTCCATATTCTCCAACCATTTTGCCTTCTTTTTTGTTGCCAATTTTTGCATTCCAGTCACCCATGACTATCAGGATATCCTGTTTGTATGTTCTGTCATTTTCAGCTTGTACTTGTTCATAGAACTCATCAACTTCATCCTCTTCTGCAGCTGCTGTTGGGGCATAAACCTGAATTCTAGTTGTGTTGATTCTAGCCAATAGTGAGCTCCAATTTCCCCATTTATATTTAAATTAATATTTATAATCAATTTCTAGCTGCATCTAATTTTTGATGAATTGATTTTTCGATCAAAAAATGTTTAAGTCTCTCTCATTTATATCAACAGGTATCAAAGCTCCAACAACTGAACAATGGCTGGGAAAAATCATATTGCCAAAGCTGTTGCCCCTGTTACAGCTTCTGTCTAGACAGACAGCCCAGTGCCATTCGAGAAACTGGTTCTATGTGCAAGATGCCTGTAATCTGAAGCCCCCATAAAACAATTAGAGGAGCTCAGAGAAGAGATGGCAAGGCTGAGAAGCATTCAAGACAGTGAGAAGTACATTGATGAGATGCTTCTTAATGCACCCAAGCTCTCCGACAGAGGTGAAAATGGGATGCTACAAAATGAAGAGAGTTAGACACAAGTCACCAGAGCCTGCAGAATCGACAACCCAACTCCTCCAGCCCTTGACTTGAAGAACCAATATGCAGCTTTGGAAGTGGAGGAGGTGAAAGCATCCTAGGAAAGGGATGAACCAGAGCTCAAGCACCCTAAAGTTGTGTAATTGGTGACCACAAGGAAATGAATGGTAGTGATGGTTGGTGACTCTCTTCTGAGGGGTACTGAGGCATCCATCTGCTGATCAGATTTGATTTCCAGAGAAGTGTGCTGTCTGCCAGGTGCCAAAATCCAAGATGCTATGGAGAGTTTGCCAAGACTTATCAAGCCTACTGACTATTATTATGTTGCTTATTTATGTCAACATAAAAGATACTACTAGGCATACCTCCGAGCATATCAAAAGTGACTTCATGGCTCTGGGACAGAGGGTGAAACAGATAGGTATGCTGGTGGTGTTCTCTTCAATCCTCTCTGTTGAAGATACAGGCCGAGGCAGAGTTGAATGCGTGGCTGCATGGATGGTGTCATCGAGAGTGTTTTTGTTTCCTGGATCATGGGATGATTTTCCAAGGACTGTAGAGCAGAGATGGTGTCCACCTATCCAAGAAGGGTAAAAGTGTCTTCTGCAGCAGACTGACTAACCTACTGAAGAGGGCTTTAAACTAGGTTTATTGGGGATGGGTGAAGAAAGCCCCCAGGTAAGAGAAAGCCCTCAGGTAAGTAAAACATTAAATACAACTGTTGAAATGGCTAAAAGGGCAGCATCTAGAAAGCAGTGTGCATAAATGACCATAGTAATGGAAATAAGATCCCAGATGTTGAGATTTTAATGGAAGAGGCTGACTTAGATTTAGTGGCAGTTACGGAGACATGGTTCACAGACAATCATGACTGGAATGTGTAATTTACCAGGCTATATTTTATTCAGGAAAGGCAGGGTAGGAAGAAGGGGAGGAGGAGTGATACTATATATAAAAAATAATATTAAAGATGTAGAATTACAGGGCTTAAAAGTGAGTGAGGAGGCACTGTCAGTTAAACTAGAAAGAGGGAATGGGAAATTCATTTTCTGCTACTACTACTACTACTATTATTATTAATCATTTATATAGCGCTACAAGGTGTGCACAGCACTGTACAAGAACATAAAGACAACGAGCACTGCTTGTTAGATCTTACAATCTAATCAAGACAGACAGTACAATATAAAAGAAACAAGGGGTTCAAATAGAGAAAGGAGACACAAGGAGACAAAGGGAATTAGGTTCCAAAAGCAGCCTCATAGAGGTGAGCTTTTAGCATGGATTTGAAAAGAGAAAGAGATGAGACCTGACGTTTATTCCAGGCATAAGGAGCAGCAAGGTGAAATGATCAAATTCTAGATTTGGCAGTGGAATAAAGGAGCATAGAGAGAAGAAAGCCAGAGGAAGGGCAGAGTTCAGGAGGAGGGTTGTAGAGAGAGAGGAAAGAGGAAAGGTAGTGAGGGGCAGTAGAATGAATGCATTTATAGGTCAGAAGGAGAAGTTTGAATTAGATACAGAAATGAAAGGGAGCCAATGAAGTGATTTGAGAATAGGGGTTATATGAGTGTATCGGGGCTGGTGGAAGATTAGCTGTGCAACAGAGTTCTGAACAGATTGAAGTGGAGAGAGATGACTCTGAGGGATACCAACAAGGAGGAAGTTGCAATAGTCGAGATGGGAGGTGACCAAAGAGTGGATAAGAGTTTTAGTAGTTTGTTCAGAGAAGAAGAGGCAAATTTTGTTAATATTATAGAGAAAGAAATTACAGGTTTTAGCTATCTGTTGGATATGCGTGAAGAAGGAGAGGGAGGAGTCAAAGATGACCCCGAGGTTGTGTGCTGAGGAAACAGGAAGCAGAAGATTGTTATCAACAGAGATACTGTAGAAAAAGGAGGCAGGGAGGAAGGTTTGGGGGGGGGGGGAATAAGAAGTTCAGTCTTGGCTATGTTTAGATGGCAGTGAGACATCCAGGCAGTGATGTCAGATAAGCAGGCAGAGATATAGGCTTGGAGTGTAAGAGAAATGTCAGGTGTAGATAGATATGAGAGTCGTCAGCATAAAAATGATACTGAAAGCCATGGGAAGAGATGAGGGCATCAAGGGACCCAGGATATCAATGCTTGACCCAATACAAGCATTGTGGAACCTGTGTCTTTTGGGGAAACTGCTAGGTACGTATGACCTAGATTGGCCACTGTTGGAAACAGGATACTGGGCTTGATGGACCTTGGTCTGACCCAGTATGGCATATCTTATGTTCTTATGAGTATAGAGAGTGAAAAGGAGAGGGCCCAGAACAGACCCTTGAGGTACATCAACTGAGAGAGGGATAGCAGTAGAGGAGGATCCATCAGAACAAATACTGAAAGAGTGATGGGAGAAAATGAGGACAAAGTGTCGAGGAGAAGAAGATGGTCAACAGTGTCAAAAGCAGCAGAAAGATCAAGAAAATTGAGAACTGAATAAAGCACATTGGACTTAGCCAGAAACATTTGCATTGGTATGATATACAGATCTCCTTCACAGGGAGTAGTGGATGGAGATTTAATAGAAGATATACACAGTATTGCTATGAAAGGAGAAGTGCTACTGATAGGTGATTTCAATATGCTGGATGTTGATTGGCATATCCCTGCTGTGGTGCCATCTAGAATTAAGGAGATCCTGCATTCTCTACAGAGAGAAATATGATGTTGGATTGTTTTCTGAGTATGATAGTTTGATTGCAGATATTTTGTCGCCGTTTCAGGGAACATCATTTTATTTTATTTATTTATTTAATGTCTTTTCTATACCGTGCTCTTTGGAATCAGTGCGGTTTACATTCAACCAAATTTGTACAGTGCAGGCGGACCTCCACTGGACTTACAATGAACAGGTATTACAACTTGGGACTAACGAGGGTAACTATGCACAGCGATCGGTTATAGGTGACTGGGTCAGCTGGCATGGCATCTGTGATACATTGGTATCATTCACAGTATTAGGTCGCTTTATACACATTCAACATACTGGGTGTATCGTTGAGCTGGAGGGTGGGGCTGCAAACATGTAGTGTGGGTGCGCTAGGGGTGATGTCCTGGTTGTAGAGTGTGGTTGGTTGTGGTATGTCATTTGTATAGGAGAAGTGCTGGAGGAAGAGATGGTGCTTCAGTGACCTCCTGAATTGGGCGAGGTCAGTGATGGTCCGGATGGCGGGTGGAAGGGCGTCCCAGCATGTAGGTGCATAGAATACGAAGGCTCTTTTTCTTGTTGCCTGCAAACATTTTGTTATTGCCTTTGGGATTATCAGAATGTTGGCAGCGAAGGATCTCCTGGATCTGTTGAGGGGGGGTGGGGTGGATGAGGTCTGTGAGGGAGGAGGAGGAGCACTTGTTGATGGCTTTGAAGGTCATCAATAGTATTTTGAATGAAAGTCTGCAGTGGACCGGCAGCCAATGAAGGTGTTTCAAGACTGGGGTTACGTGTTCCCTACTGGAGGCTCCGTGCAATATTCTGGCGGCTGCGTTCATTGCAAGCTGCAGTGGGTTCAGCATGTTCTTTGGGAGTCCTTGCAGAATGCTCCTTGTGGTCTTGGGCAAGCCACTTAACCCTCCATAGCCCATGTTCCCTGTAAAATAGTTATCTCAAAGTTATAATGCCCTGTTCAATGTAATTTCAGTTTGTTCAATGTAAACTGCACTGATGCAGAATAGCGCAGTATATAAGAGAATATAATAATAATAAATAAATAGCGTTGGCATAGTCAAAGTGAGGAATTACCAGGGCCTGATAGATTGTTTGGAAGTCGTCTGGCTCAAGTAGATGTCGTAGGTGTCGTGTTGTCCATATCTTGTGGTAAACTGCTTTGACCATGTTGCTTATATGGGCTTTCATGTCTAGTTGTTGGTCCAGTGTAACCCCTAGGTAGGGTACCGTAGGCTTGCTGAGGAGCTCAGCGTTTCGTACTTTCAGTGAGGTGGGCGGAGTGAATGTTTGGTTCCTGGTGACGAATAGCACCTCCGTTTTCTTAAAGTTTATTCTGAGCCTTTGTGTATGGAGCCATTAGGTGACCGCATCGAAGCAGGTTGTTAGTGGTGAGAGATCGAGTGGTCGGTTGAAAATGGCATATATCTAAAAAAAAAATAGAGCAGTACGTCATCGGCGTATACCAGGCAGTCAATGTTGAAGGAGCGGATGAGAGCACAGATGGGCTGCATGTATATATTGAACAGTAGGGCCAAGAGTGAGGATCCCTGTGACATGCCTTGCTCCTGTTGGAAAGATTTGGAGGTGGTGGGGCCGGTACAAATGTGTTGCCATCTGTCTGTTAAGTATGACTTGCACCAGCTTAGCGCTGTATTGTGGATGCCCTTCTCCTTGAGGCTTGTCAGGAGTATTTCGTTGCTGACGGAGTCGAAAGCTGTGGCAATATTGTTGACCATAACCTTCTTCTTATCACCCTATCCTCACTTGGATTCAAAGACTCTTTACTATCTTGGTTCTCCTCCTATCTCTCCCATCGCTCTTTCAGTGTGTGCTTCAATGGCTCCTCCTCCTCTTCAACACCACTACCTGTAGGAGTTCCTCAGGGTTCCGTCTTAGGTCCACTCCTCTTCTCTCTCTATACCCAATCCCTTGGCACCCTTATCTCTTTCCCATGGCTTTCACTATTATCTCTATGTTGACGACTCTCAAATCTATTTTTCTGCACCTGTTATCTCTCCTGATATCCAGTCTAAGATCTCACTCTGCCTCTCTGACATTGCTGCCTGGATGTCCCACTGCCGCTTAAAACTGAACATGGCCAAAACTGAGCTTCTTATCTTTCCCCTTTCTCTCTCTCTGTTGATAACTCTGTACTCCTCCCTGTTTCTTCAGCATGTAACCTTGGTGTTATCTTTGATTCCTCTCTTTCTTTCTCTTCACATATCCAGCTCATTGCTAAATCTTGTTTCTTTCTATGCAATATTTCCAAAATTCGCCCCTTCCTCTCTGTTGACACCACTAAATTGATTGTCCATTCCTTAATCACCTCCCATCTTGATTATTGTAACGTTCTCCTTGCCGGCCTCCCTGCAAGCCACCTCTTTCCTCTTCAGTCAATTCAACACTCCGCTGCTCGACTCATTTTCCGCCAGTCTCGTTTTTACCCACATCACTCCTCTCCTCATGTCGCTTCATTGGCTTCCCATCCGTCTCCGTATCCAATTTAAACTTCTCCTCCTGACCTATAAATGTATTCACTCTTCTGCCCCCCAGTACCTTTCATCGCTCATCTCTCCTTACACCCCCTCTCGGTTGCTTCGCTCTTCTAATAGTCTTTGTTTATCTGTGCCCTTTACTCATACTGCCAATTCCAGACTTCGCTCCTTCCAACTGGCAGCACCTTTTGCTTGGAATAGTCTTCCTATCTCTGTGCGCCAGGCATCCTCCCTGGCCATTTTCAAGTCCAGACTAAAATCCCACCTCTTCACTATTGCTTTCCGTTCCTGTCTTACCCTATCTTGATATCTCTATCAACATTTGCTTACTTTGTCCTGTAAATTTTTGTTATTTGTATTATGTAACTTATTTTGTTTTCTGTCTTATTAGATTGTGAGCTCTGATGAGCAGTGACTGTCTTTCTTCTATGTTTGTACAGCGCTTCGTATGTTGCGGCACTTTATAAGTCTTTAATAATAATAATAATAATAATTATAATATCCATGAAGATCAGGGCAAACCCTTGTCTGATGTTGTCCATTCCGATGGTTAAGGTGCTGAAGAGAGTGGTCAGGAGAGTCTCGACGCCATGTCATTCTCTGAATCCATGCTGACACGGGTCGAGAGGTGCGCTTGTCTCAATGTGGTGTTGAATTTGGCGTTGGACGACCTTCTCAATTATTTTGGCCAGAAGAGGGATGCTTGAGATTGGTCTGTAGGAGTCTACCTTCCTTGGGTCCAGCTTGTTGTTTTTTAGAAGTAGTCTGATGGATGTTTGCTTCAAGCTTCGTGGGAATGACCCAGTCGAGAAGGATAGATCTATGAGTTTGGCCAGGAACGGGCAGGATTCCAGATGGCAATGTGCTTGAATGCTTGCATTTGTACTTATATTGGGATTGGTAGTGACTCAGTACACAGGGATTGATTAGTTGGTTTCCATGAGGGTTGCTGGGGTGTGGTTGCTATTTCTGAGCCTTGTTGGTGATGTCTCAGCTCTTTGATCCACAGGAATTGATTGGTTGGTTTCCCTGAGGGTTGCTGGAGTGTGGTTGCTATACCTGGGCCTTGTTGGTGGTAACGCAGCTCTTTCGTCCACAGGGATAGATTGGTTGGTTTCCCTGAGGGTTGCCGGGGTGTAGTTGCTGTTCCTGGGCATTGATGATGGTGCCTCAGCTCTTTGGTCCACAGGGATTGGTAGATCATGTCTATGTCAATATGTCTGTTTATCGAATCGAGTTTGTGGTGGAAAACCAGGTTTCAGAAATTCTCTTTCTCTTTTTGTTTGTGTTCGTGCTATGATTTCAGTTGTGTTCCAGTTAAATTTGTGTCCTTCCGCATCTTCATGGATTGAGACAAGGGAGAGTGGGTCGTGTCTTTTTCTGGCTAGTCGGTGTTCATGTAGTCTGGTGGATAGTTTTCTTCCTGTTTCGCTGATGTAGTTATTGTCACAGTCAGTGCATTGAATTTTGTACACAACGTTTGTCCTTTAATCGTTCTCTGGTTGTCCTTTCAGTTTTGACAAGATTCTTCTCAGGGTCAAGGTTGGTTTGTGGGATATTGTAATGCTGTGGTCTCTTAGTAGTCTCATGGCCATTTTGGAGGTGTTCTGGATGTAATGGAGGGGACTCATCAGGGTGCATCGGGGTCTGGAGGTTCATGATTTTAGGTTGCAGGCATCTGTGTATGAAGTTCCATGGGTATCCATTCCTTATTAATGCCTTGTATAGGTGTTTCTCTTCTTCCATTTTAGCTTCTGTCCTGTTGTGGTGGAATTCTACTCTTCTGAACTGCATATTTATGCACTATGTTTGTGGCATTTTGGGTGGTTGTTGTGGACATTCAGGATTTTTTCCATGTGTGTTGCTTTCCTGTAGACTGATGTGTTAAA
This sequence comes from Ichthyophis bannanicus, assembly GCA_033557465.1. NCBI lineage: Eukaryota > Metazoa > Chordata > Amphibia > Gymnophiona > Ichthyophiidae > Ichthyophis > Ichthyophis bannanicus. The sequence continues at coordinate 749,519,892 of CM066036.1, read as the reverse complement.
TTCACCGGTTTTGGATCTCGTGACAAGAACATCCAAGAATGGGAGTTTGTTGTCCTTGGCCATTTACATTGTGAATTGGATTTCCTCGAAGATGCTGTTGAGTAGTTGAAATGTTTCATTGATTTGGCTGCGTTTTATTATGACGAAGGTGTCATTAATGTACTGTACCCACAGATTTGGGTTTACTGAGTGGAAGTACGATGCTTTCAAACTATTCCAGCAACTGGTAAAAGAACCCACATATCAAGGGGCCATACTGGATTTGGTGCTTAACAATGGGGAAAGTGTTTCTAATGTTATAGTGGGAGATCATCTTGCATCCAGTGATTACCAGATAGTGTGGTTCACCATCTCTCAGCAGACGTACTCCAAGGCGTTATAACAAGAGATATCAGCAGTCGACCAAGAAGAACCAATAACGACAACATGATCGGCACACCTGCAAGCTATCACAAAACCAAGCAAACAACTTCAAAAAGAGCTCCATCACTACTGGCATCCACACTATGGAACTCCCTCCCAACGAGCCTGAGGGCATTGGATGACATCACAGAATTCCGCAAAGACCTCAAAACACTGTTATTTATAGAATCATACGGACATTTAGACAACAGCCCATACCCAAACAGAAACACAACCACCTCCGCCAACTAAGCACAAACTCATCCTACCTGCACACACAAGATTATTATATGCGTTATTAAACACCCTCTTGTTAAATGTTACCCTCAATTGTACTCTCTAAATGGTGTTAAGTAATTGTTCTGTCTAAATGTTTACAAATACCCTGTTAAATGTAACCCTCCAATTGTGATGTGACGTGACCATCTTGATTGAAGGATAAGGTGGAATACAAATCTGTCTAAATAAATAAAATTAAATTAGGACTAGGGATGATAAAGTCCATTCAAAAGTGAGGGTCTTAGACTTTAGGAAAACTAACTTTGCCAAGATGGGAGACTACCTCAAGGAGTCATTAGCGAGATGGGAACAGCTGGGGGATGTAGAAAAGCAATGAGCAAAACTGAAAGGGGATATTTTAAGGGCAACAAACATTTTTGATAGAAAGGAAACTAAATGTAATAGGAAAAAGAGGCAACTATGGCTCTCAAAAGAAGTAGCTGAAAAGGTAAAGAAAATGAAAGTGGTCCTTCATAAAATACAAGAGATCACAGAGAAAAGAAGACATGCATCAATATTTAGAGAAACTATGAAAGTAGCCAGAAAAGCAAAAATACAAAAAGACGAAGAGATAGCCAATGCAATAAAATGGGGGGACAAGTCATTTTTTGAATATGTTAGCAAAAGGGGAGGAAGTGTCAGACTCAAGGGGGAAGGGGTGGAATATGTAGAAGCTGATGAGGATAAAGTGGAAGTGCTTAACAAATACTTTTGTTCTGTATTCACAGGGCCAGGAGCAGCACCTCAGAAGACACCCATAAAAAGGAACAGATGTGAAGAGGATCTTGAACAATTTTCAGAAGACTGTGTTTGTGAGGAACTAGCTAACTAAAAATAGACAAAGCAATGTAGCCGGATTGGATACATCCGAGACTACTGAAGGAACTTGGGGCTCCACTGACTGACCTGTTCAATGCTTTTTTAGAGTCGGGAGTGTTCCTAGAGGACTGGAGAAAGCCATATATGGTCCCTTTATGCAAAAGCAGAAGGATGAGTTTGAGAACTACAGGTAAGTTAGTCTGACCTCTGTGGTAATAAATTAATGGAAATAGAGGATAGAGAGGTTTCTGAAGCCCAATAATTTGCAGGATTCAAGGCAGCATGAGTTATCAGACAAATCTGATTGATTTCTTTGATTGGGTGTCCAGAGAGTTGGACCGAGGGAGAGCCCTAGATGTGGTCTATTTGGATTTCAGTAAAACCTTTGACACCGTTTTGCGCAGGCGACTTATAAATAAATTGAGCACTTCAGGGGTACATCCTAAAGTGACTAGGTTAAAAATTGGTGGAGTGGGAAGCGACAAAGGATATAGGTAAATGGAGTTCACTCTGAGAAGGGTGTTACCTGTAGTGTGCCATAGGGATCTGTTCTTGGTCCAATTCTTTTTAACATCTTTGTTCAGGATATTGCGGAACGACTATCGGGTAAGGCTTGCTTGTTTGTGGATGATACCAAAATCTGCAATAGAGTAGATACCCAAGAAGGAGTAGATAACATCAGGAGGGATCTAGCTAAGCTTGAATTTGGCAGCTGAGATTTAATGCTAAAAATGCAGGGTCATGCATTTGGACTGCAAAAATCCATGGGAGCAGTACAGTGTAGGGGGCAAAGAACTTCTGTCTACGAAAGAAGAGCAGGACCTGGGTGTGATTGTTTCTGATGATCTTAAAGTAGCTAAACAGGTAGAAAAGGCAACCACAAAAATCAGAGGGATGCTTAAGTGCATAGAAAGAGGAATGGCCAGCAGAAAAAAGGAGGCGATAATGCCTCTGTCTAAGTCTCTGATGTGACCTTGTTTGAAATATTGTGTGCCATTCTGGAGACCACACCTTCAAAGAGATATAAACAGGATGGAGTTGGTGCAAAGGGTAATTAGTAAAATGGTCAGTGGTCTTTGTTATAAAGCATATGGGGACAGACTTAAAGATCTTAATATATATACATTGGAGGACAGGGGGGATAGAGGAGATATGATAGAGATGTTTAAATACCTCCATGGCATAAATACATAAGAGGAGAGCCTCTTTCAATTGAAAGTAAGTTCTGCATCAAGGGGGCATAGGACTAGAGTGAAAAGGGATAGACTCAGGAGTAATATGCAGAAATATTTCTTTATGGAAAGAGTGGTAGATGTGTGGAATAATCTCCCAGTGGAGGTAGTAGAGACGAGGACAGTATCTCAATTCAAGAAAGCATGGGACAAACATGGAAAATCTCTAAAGGATAAAAAAGGACTATAGTATTTGATATGGAAGGGCAGACTAGATGAGTCATATGTTCTTTTTCTGCTGGCATGTTTCTATGTTAATTAGTGTTGAATACTATGGGCCCGATTCTGGAACTCGGGTTGCGGGGCTGCACGTCCCGGCAGGATGTGCAGCCCCACAAGCCATCTGGGCCCGATTCCCCCTCTGGCTCTCCCTGTACATCCTTAGCATCAGGATGTGGAGAGCCAGTGGGGGGCAGGATTGGGGTGGAGTGGGGGCGGGACAGCCCTGCAGGACATACAGGGCCGATTCAGGTCATGGCTCTGTACGTCCTGCTGGGCCCGTGGGGACACACAGATTATTCCACCTGAAAAGTGGAATAAGTAGTGAAAACCCGGCAATTGGGCCCACGGATCTCCCCCCTAGGGTCGGGGCCAGATGTGGGGGGGGGGGCCCTACCGTCCGATCCAGGCCATAGCACGCCAGTCTTGGGTCAGGCAGCAGGGAAAAGGGGGGCTGAGAATGCAGGAGTCAGAGGCACCTGCAGGGAGGATGTTCCTGCAGGCGGCAGGGGCATGCCAGACCGAACTACTACTACTACTACTATTTAGCATTTATATAGCACTACGCATGCAGTGCTGTACAGAATTATATTCAAAAGAGACAGTCCCTGCTCGTCAGAGCTTACAATCTAGCCAAGACAACACAACACAGAGCAATAGTCAGTTCGGGGAAAAAACAGCCTAGAGCAACAGACAGTTCAGGGGAAGACAATTAAAACAGCCTAGAGCAACAGACAGTTCAGGGAAAGACAATTATGGCGACATAGAGCAATAGTTAATTGGGGACAAAACAAGGTATGGCATTTACAATTCGGGCAAAACCAAGTATGGCATTTACAGTTTTAAGTCATGACAAAGGATGGGGAGTCAGTTCAGGACAGGGATAGAAGTCAGGATCTGAAAGCAACAGTAAAGAGGTGGGTTTTCAACCTTGACTTGAAGATGGCCAGGGAGGGTGCCTGGCATATAGACACAGGTAGGTTATTCCAGGCGTAAGGTGCAGCAAGGTGAAAGAAGCGAAGTCGGGAGTTAGCAGTGCGAGTGGAGGGCCTAGATAAAAGTAATTTGTTAGAAGAGCGAAGTTCCCGAGAGGGAGTGTAGAGAGAGATGAGAGAAGAAAGGTATTGAGGGGCTGCAGAGTGAATGCATTTATAAGTCAGGAGGAGAAGTTTGAATTGGATGCGGAATTGGATAGGGAGCCAGTGAAACGACTTGAGAAGAGGAGTAATGTGGGCATGGCGAGGCTGGTGGAAGATTAGTCGAGCAGCATAATTTTGAATAGATTGAAGGGGAAAGAGTTGGCTCACAGGGAGACCAGCAAGGAGTAGGTTGCAGTAGTCAAGGCGAGAGTAGATTAAGGAGTGGACAAGCTTTTTAGTAGTGTGTTCGGAAAGGAAGGGGCAGATTTTGCTAATGTTGTAGAGAAAAAAGCAGCTGGTCTTAGCTATGTGTTGGATATGTGTGGAGAAGGAGAGAGAGGAGTCAAAGATAACTCCCAGGTTGCGGGCGGAGAAAACGGGAAGGATCGTAGAGCCATCCACGGAGACTGAGAAGGGGGGGAGAGGAGGGGAGGAATTGGGGGGGAAGACCAGGTGTTCAGTCTTGGTCATGTTCAGCTTCAAGCGGCGGTGAGACATCCAGGCAGCGATGTCAGAAAGGCAGGCAGAGATCTTGGTCTGGATTGCTGGAGAGATATTAGGCGTAGAGAGGTAGATTTGGGAGTCGTCGGCATAGAGACGGTACTGAAAGCCATGGAAGGAGATAAGTACACCAAGGGATTGGGTATAGAGAGAAAAAAGGAGTGGACCCAGGACGGATCCCTGGGGTACACCGACGTGGAGAAAGGTGGGAGAGGAGGAGGAGACACCAGAGCATACACTAAAGGAGCGATGGGAGAGGTAGGAGGAGAACCAGGAAAGTACAGAGCCCTTGAAACCAAGCAAGGAGAGGGTGGCGAGGAGAAGATTGTGGTCAACAGTATCAAAGGCAGCAGAGAGGTCAAGAAGGATGAGGACGGAGTAGAGGCCCTTAGATTTAGCTAGGAACAAATCACTGGAGACTTTTGTAAGAGCCATTTCAATGGAGTGTAAGGGACGGAAGCCAGATTGTAGAGGGTCCAGGAGGGCCTGAGAGGTGAGGAAATTAAGGCAGTGGCGGTGGACTGCTCGTTCAAGTAATTTAGATATGAAGGGAAGGAGGGAGATGGGTTTATAGTTGGAAGGACAGGTGGGATCGAGTGAGGTTTTCTTGAGGAGAGGTGTGACCACGGTGTGCTTGAAGTCTGTGGGGACAGTTGCAGTGGAGAGTGAAAGGTTGAGAATAAGAGAGATGGAAGGGACGATGATGGGGGAGATGTGGTTTAGGAGATGGATGGGGATAGGATCAGAGGAACAGGTGGTGGGTTTGGAGGAAGAAAGAAGGAGCGTGGTTTCCTCTTCAGAGATCGTAGGGAAGGAGGAGAGGGTAGCAGAGGAAGTATGTATGGGGGGGGAGAAGTGGGGAGGAGGGGAGGAAGTGGGGAATTGGAGGGTAATCTTGTGGATTTTGTCATGGAAGTAGTCAGCCTGGGTTTGGGCAGACAGGGATGGCGGGACCAGGGGCACCTTGAGGAGAGAACTGAGGGTATTAAAGAGGCGGCGAGGATCGGAGGCAAGAGAGTTGGTCAGGTGGATTTAGTATTCTTGTTTGGCAAGTGCTATGGATGACTGGAATGAGCCAAGCATGAATTTGAAGTGTATAAGGTCTTCCGGTGAGCGGGATTTGATCCATGCATGTTCAGCAGAACGGACACAGGTGCGTATATAGCAGATTGTGGATGAAAGCCAGGGCTGGGGTGTGGAACATCTGACAGGACATGGGGTATGTGCTGCAAGGGTGTCCAGAGCCGAGGATAGTGCAGCATTATAGGAGGTTACTGCCTCGTCAACGGACTTGGAGGACATAATGGAGGGAAGAGATGGAGAAATGGTGGAGGAGAGAATCAAGGGATCAATATTATGAAGGTTTCTAAATAGGTCAGAGGAGACAGGACGAGGTTGAGACGGCGGATGCTGAAGATTAAAGCTTAAAAGGTGATGGTCAGATGAGGGAAGAATTGAGTTACGGAGGTTCAAGGGAGAGAAATTAGAGAAGAGTATCAGATCAAGGCAGTAGCCGTGCTGGTGGGTGGGGGCAGTGGAACAAAGTTGGAGGTTGAACGAGGAGATGAGGGCGAGGAGTTTTGAAGCATGGGGATCGGAGGGGTTATCGACATGAATGTTGAAATTGCCAGGAATAAGAGTGGGGGAAGAGGGATCCATAAAGAAGGAAAGCCAGGAGTCGAAGTCGGTGAGGAAGGTAGATATGGATTTGTTGGGTGGGTGATAGATAACAGCTACTCTGAGGGGAAGAGGTGTGAAGAGGCGAATGGAGTGGACTTCAAAAGAGCGAAAGGAGTGAGACTGAGGCAGTGGGAGGGGTTGGAATTGGCAAGAGGGGGAAAGCAGAAGCCCAACACCACCACCACGGCCAGTGGAACAAGGTGTATGGGAGAACTGGTAGCCCCCGTGACAGAGAGCAGCAGTTGATGCGGTATCATCTGGGAGGAGCCAGGCCTCAGTTAGGGCAAGAAGATGTAGAGCGTTAGAAATAAAGAGATCATGGGTAAAAGCAAGTTTATTAGAGACTGATTGTACGTTCCATAAGGCACATGAGAACGGGAGAGTTGAAGGAGAAAGGAGGGGAATATGGATGAGGTTGGACAAGTTGCGTGGGGATTTCTTTCCAGAGTAAGACAGAGATTTTGAGGGGCCAAGGTAAGGGTGGGTATCTCTGGATGAGTGTGCCTTCCGTGAGGCACGTGAGGGAAGGGAAGTGGAAGGGGAATGAAGGAGGATATCGATGATATTAGACAGGTTACATGGGGAACTCTTCTTGGAGTGAGACAAAATTCTAAAAGGGCCAGGGTTGGGGTTGGTATCTCTGAATGAGTGAGTGACGCATGAGTGAGGGAGAGTGGAAGGGGAAAGGAGAGGGATATGGATGAGATTAGAAAAGTTACGTGAGGAACTCTTCTTAGAGTGAGAGAGAAATCGGGAGGGGGGGCAGGGTTGGGGTTGATATTACCTGATGAGAGAAGAAGGAGTAGTAGAGAGCGGGGTATGGAGGAGGCAATATGGCGGAAACGAGGGTGAGGTTGCCTTAAAGAGAGAGGGGCTGGTTGAATGAGGGGGAGGGTTTGATGACGCTCAAGAGCAGATGCTACGTTAGAAGACAGGATGAAGGGAGAGGTGAGGAAGGAAGAGGGGGAATGGGGGGGGAGGAATGAGGGTGCAGGTAGGAGGGGAGGCAGTTGGGGAGTATGAGGAAGAGAAGGACAATGTGATGAGGGGCCATAGAAGAGGAGTAGTGGGGCTATGCAGTGTACGGTAACTTAGAAGCAATGAGGTGGCAAGGGATTTTACACACTAGGCAGTATATGTTGGAGTTACAAGCAGTGGGGTAACGGCAAGGATTCTAGACACTATGCAGTATATGTTGAGTTACAGGCAGTGGGGTAGCGGCAAGGATTCAAGACACTATGCAGTATATGTTGAGTTACAAGCAGTGAGGTAGTGGGGATTACACACTATGCAATACAAGCAAAGAGTAGCAATGGAATCTACAGGCTAAGCAGTAATCTGCAGGCTAAGCAGTAGATGATATCTTGCAAGCAATGGGTAGCAATGGAATCTACAAGCTAAGCAGTTTGTTATCCTATAGCAATGAGGCAATGGGGTAATACAGTGAATGTTATCTCGCATGCAATGTTAGCAATGAATTCAGCAGGTATGAAGCAGAAGCAGAAGTCCTCTTACAAGCAATGGTTTCAGCAGGCCATGCAGAGCAGAATGGCTAGTTTATTGTGTGCAGCTTACCGGATGGGTGGCTCAGACTGGAAGATTTTGACTGTGTAGACAGGGGTTGTAGTCGTCAGCATTGCCGTTAGTCGGGTGGGCTTAATGGTGTGGATGGCCTCATGGTTTGGCCTCTGCCTAAGGGCCATGCCAAAGGGCCCTCTGGCGAGGCCCTCAGGCGTGGGTGCGCCCAATGGCGCTGCCTTTTAAATTATGCCGGGCTGCCCCGATTGGGCAGAGCACGCTGCGAGACGTTGCTTCCGGTTCCGGTAACCTCTATCCCTCCTGGGAGAGCTGTGGCTGGGCTGGAGGGACGAGGGGCTGCAGTCAAAGCTGGCGCCCGATGGCGCTGCCTTTTAAATTATGCCGGACTGCCCCGATTGGGCAGAGCATGCTGCGGGACACTGCTTCCGGCTCCGGCAAGCTCTATCCCTCCTGGGAGAGCTGTGGCTGGGCCGGAGGGACGAGGGGCTGCAGTCAACGTCGGCACCCGATGGCGCTGCCTCTTAAATGATGCCGGGCTGCAACGATTGGGCAGAGCACGCTGCGGGACACTGCTTCCAGCTCCAGCAAGCTCTATCCCTCCTGGGAGAGCTGTGGCTGGGCCGGAGGGATGAGGGGCTGCAGTCGACATTGGCGCCCGATGGCACTGCCTTTTAAATTATGCCAGCATGCCCCGATTGGGCAGATCACGCTGTGGGACGCTGATTCCGGCTCCGACAAGCTCTATCCCTCCTGGGAGAGCTGTGGCTGGGCCAGAGGGACGAGGAGCTGCAGAACTCAGGCCCATTTCTGAATACCACGGGAATATTTTGTTTCCACAGTCCAGCATTGGGTCCAAATGGGTCCGTCTTACTTGGAGCCATCTGGGTGGCCCAAATGTACCCCTACCGGAATCGGGCTCCATACGTGAAAGAGGATGAGAATGTGATTGCATGCATCTTTACTGCAATTTTTGGATATATAGAATAAATTAATGCAAACATGGCAAAAGTAGAAGACAGGGTAGTTCTGAAATCCAAGAGATTACAGGCTCTGAAACAGCACGGCTTTACTAGGGCTAGATCTTGTCAGATGAAGCTTATTGATTTCTTTGACTGTGTGACCAGAGAATGGGTCAGTGGAGAATGCTAGATGTGGTTTTTAATTGATTTCAGCAAGACCTTTGACATCATTCTGCATAGGTAACTTATAAATAAACTGAGTGTCCTTGGGATCAACCCTAAAATGACAGATTGGATAAGAAACTGAGTGGGAAGCAACAAAAAGTAGTAGCAAATGGACTTCACTCTGAAGAAAAGTATTGGTATAAACACAGATCTTTTCCAGTCTATTGGCCATGAATTTGTCTTACAAATTTCCTGGCAGAGTCTTGTAAGTATGATAACAGCTGCAATAACTCAATGTGAATGCCATCAATGCCGGTGCTTTGTCCTTTGATAAGACTTTCAATGCTGCTTCGACTTCTTTCATTACCAATGGTTCCTGATCATAAGGTATAAGCTGAAACGGCTGTTGGTCCATTTGATCTTTATGATATAATGACTCTGTATATTCTTTCCACCTTTTCTTGATCTCAGCATCATTCAACATGGATCCTTGAGAATCTTGTAGTATTCCAATTCGAGTCTGGAAATTTTTCTTTGACTCTCATAGCTTTTTTTTTTTTTTATTGATTTCAAAAAAAGCATTTACATAATACAATCAAAAGACAATCTAAAATAAACAAACTAAATCAGATGTATGACATCAAACAGGAAACCACAAATTTGATATAGCCCACGTCAAGGAACTTAGCTGAGTATTAACATCAAGCCATACTCAAGAAAATAAGACACAAGGCCCACAAAAAGGAGGCGACAACTTATTCATGGGCACTCTGTACTTCACCAAGTGCTTTCCGCTTCTCAAGCAAAAAACTTTCCAATTGGGTGACGTCAGTGAAAATATATGAAACATCCCTCCAGGTAATTACACACTTACATGGGAAACGAAGAAAGAAAGAGGCTTCTCCCAAAGACAATACCTGGGGCTTTAGGGCCAGAAACAGCCTACGCCTAAGCTGGGTGCTACGTGATACATCAGGAAAACTCTCATAGCTTTAAAAAAGCCAATCTTGTTCTTCCTTTAATAGCTTCTTATTCTATTTCCTTGCATGCATCATTGTAGTACTACTCCTTGTCCTGTCTTGCTGTACGTTGGAAATCTCTGTTGATTTCTGCAATTGCCTCTCTTTCTCCTCTGGCTTTAGCTTCTCTACGTTTCTGGACAACTTTCAGTTTCTTCAGTCACCCATTTCGCCGTTTTTGCTTTTTCACCTTATGTAGAGACTTATTGCTTTCTTCCAATATAACCTTTTTGATGTCATCCCATAACTCTTCTTGAATTCTGTCATTTGTATCTAAAGCAGCAAATCGATTTCTCAGGCAGTATTTAAATTCCAGTAGTATAGTCTCAAGGTCATATTTTGCTACATTCACAAATGACTCCACTCCCCTTTTTGATTGGAATGGAGGAGTAGCTTAATGATTAAGAGCACTGGCTTGGGAACCCATAGACCAGGGTTCAACTCCCACTAGCACTCCTTGTGGCATTGGGCAAGTCACTTAACCCTCCATTACCTCAGAAAAATCCAAGTTATCAATACCCCTGTTTAATGTACATTACCAAGTTTAAGTTACAATGTAAACTGCTTTGACTGAAATGATAAAGCAGTATATAAAAGCTGATAAATAAATAAACTTTAGCTTGAGTTTGCATACTAGTAGTTGTTGATCTCTACCACAGTCAGCTCCAGGTTTTGTCTTTGTTGATGTTATTGAGCTTTTCCATCATTGTCTTCCACAGATGTAGCCAATTTGATTTCTGTACAGTCGGTGCTTGTGTTGCTTGAAGAAGGTGCTTGAGATGAATAGATTGGTCTTGCAGAATTCTATCAGTCTTTCTCCAGTTTCATTTATGTTGCCAAATCCATATTTTCCAAACACTTTGCCTTCTTCTTTGTTACCAACTTTTGCATTCCAGTCACCCATGAATATCAGGATGTCCTGTTTGCATGTTCTGTCAATTTCAGCTTGTACTTGTTCATAGAACTCATCAATGTCTTCCTCTTCTGCAGCTGTTATTGGGGCATATTCCTGAATTATAGTTGTGTTGATGGGCTTTCCTCGTAGATGAATAGAAATTAAGTGTTCACTGACTGCATTGTATTTCATTACAGTTCTTGCAAATTTCTTCTTAACTATAAATGCAACATCATTTCTTCTTTGTCTTTCATTTCCAGCATAGTAAACCATATGATCATCAGATGCAAAGTGCCCAATTCCAGTCCATTTCAGTTCACTGACACCCAACAGGTAGAGCTGTACACATTCCATTTCATTCTTGACCACCTCCAACTTCCTTTGGTTCATGCTTCATATGTTCCATGTCCCAATATATAAGATATCTTTGCAACCACTGACTCTCTTTTCATGCACAGCTACATCAGCAGATCCAACCACATCATAAATGCTTGCTTTATTCTGAGAAGTCTTCAGTTCATCCCCAGTAACCATTAGAGTGCCTTCCAACCTGGAGGTCTCATCTTCCAGCACTATAGTGCAATTTCTTTGTGACTATCCATTGGGTTTTCGAGGCAAGATACAGAAGTACATTTGCAAAGCCTTTCTTCTGCGCAGTTAATTCCAGTGTTGTTGCATTTGTCACAGAACTATGATCCTCCGCTTACAACACCGTCCTATTCTGCTGCTGCCCAGGTGGGTGGTTTGTCTTAGTCTGGCATCTCAGCTGAGACCTATCTATCTTGGGAGACCCTGCCAGTAGCTTAGCTCTCAGCATCACTGATGCACACAAGCCCTCACAGCATGACAAGCTGCAAACCAAGTGAGGTGTTAGTTGGGGATATTTATTGACACTAACCAGAGCATGGAGGAGTAACCTAATGGTTAGAGAACTGTCTTGGGAACCAACAGACCAGCATTCAATTCCCACTAGCACTCCTTGTGGCAAGTCATTTAACCCTCCATTGCCTCAGAAAAATCCAAGTTATTATTGTCCCTGTTTTAATGTACATTATCAAGTTGAAGTTACAATGTAAACCACATTGATTGAAATGATGAAGCTGTAAAAAAAACACCTTTTAAATAAATAAATATATTGTGACTACTGAGAAAGGCATGGCAATGCCAAAACATGGACATGTAGGGTCTGTTTTTTTATGTCATTAACAGTTTTTCAATAAAACAAGTTGTTGTTTCATTGCCGGTTTTGTGCTTCCTTTTAAAAGCCAGGTCATATGACTATTATTTTGGCTTAAAAAAATTATAAAATTCTCACTATTTAAAAGGACCTTTGAAGAAATGAGTTGTTCAACTTCTTAGAGTTAAGCCAGCTGAAACCAGATCGAAGCAGCTGATAACAGCTCCCTGATGGAATACAATTTTCAGAATTTATAGAGTCTATAGAGTATGCAGGCAAAAATATTTCATTTAGTTTTGTTTGAGAGTTTTTTTCATTTTATTTTGTTTCACTTTAATAAATTTTCATTTTGTTTTTATACATTTTCATTTTGAGATAATATTGTTAATTAAAGAGGCTGCTGATGAAATGAAAAACATAACTGAAAGGTTAATAGAGATTTTAGGCAAATAAAAAAACAACTGGCTTTCTTCCTCATAGTCAAAGGCTGATCTCAAACCAGTAACCTTTGGGTTAGAAGGTAGAAAAACTTGCTAAAGAGTCATCTCTACTCCATAGGAGTGGTATTTGGCTAGACTGCTGTTTTGCTGATGATCCTCATGCCTGTTTCCTGATTGGCCAAAGTTTGTCTGCTCTGGACCTGTGTAGAAAATGCTAACTGGATTTTTTGCCTTGTGAATTTATTGACTCTTGTAGTAGAGGTTAGAATCAGCCCCCACTGAAAGCTGATGGCTCTTCTGCAAGATGCCTGCCTCCCCCTCACCCCACAGTTACCAGTTTGAGGCAGGCCTATGATGAAATTTGGATTTTTCAGTGTTGTTTTCAGATTAAAAACAAATAAGAAAGTTCACTGATATTTCCCATGTCATTTCAAATGAATGCATTCCCTAGAATTTATTGTCTAATGAACCCAGGCATTTTGATGCTGTTAAGTACCGTTGAGTCAATGTCAGTTCTCGACGACCCTGTGGATAGTGTCCTAAACTGTGTTAAGTCTTCAGTCAGATGGCTAATTGTTGATAGAGTTGCATCCATAGTTGTTGTTATTCTATCAATCCATCGCATTGCTGGTCTTCCTCTTTTGCATTGCCAAAATGATGTCTTTCTCTAATCTTTCTCTTTGCATGATGTATTCAAATTATGAAAATTGAAATCCTGCCATTTGAGTTTCTAATGAAAGCTTAGGTTTGATCTCCTCTAGTACAGATTAATTTGTTCTTTATGCATCTAGGGAAGGTGAATTTAATATCCTGTTGAGCACAGATCCTTATCTTTAAGATTTAATTTTATTATGCTTTATTTTGCATTTTTTAAAATTTAGTGTCTAGTAGAATAAACACCTAATTTGGTACTTTTTGTTGTTATGCACTGACAGACTGAAAATCAAAATAAATGCAATTACAAATTCATCATAAAAACTATTATTACAATAATTTCAAGACATTCACAATGAAACAAGGAAATTCTTGAACTAAAATGACGTTATAGTAACATTGCAGGTCTAAGATAAACACATAGGGCCCGATTCTATCCTGGACGTCCCAGCCCTCTGTGCGCCCGGTCAGAACCGGACGCACAATTCAGACGGAATTCTGATCCCACAAGGCACATCTAGCCCTGCAGAATCAGAATCGCATCCAGGTTAATACGTGCAGGGCGGGACCCCAATCCCATTCGACCTGCATGTACAGGCCTAGCCCGACTAACTCAGTCAAGGCTCCTGAATGGAGTCATGGCACCATGGTGTCCAGTTACCATGGCACCACAGCTCCATTCTGGAGCCATGATCCCTGGCCACCGAACAGAATTGTTCATTTCCCACAGCTTGACCACCGTTCTGGCCTCCCAAGACCAGGGTCAGGCTACAGGGAATCTCCTCTACCCCCTCCTACCTCCTCTGCTGACCAGGCCTGCTGTCCCCCGCCGACTAGGGAACGTATTCCGCCTCAGAGGTGGAATAAGTTCCCCATTCAGTCTTCCGGCCCCAGACGTACAGGGCCGACATTGAAATCGGCCCTGTACATCAGGGGCCATGGATCACCCACAGCCTGCCCTAACTCCACCCTCACACTGCCCCTTAACCGCCCACATCTAACCTCCCTATAGAACTTACAGGAAAGTTAGTTGGGGTCAGCAGAGGGGCCAAATAGCAGGGATGGACAGCCCAACGGGTCGTCCATCCCCACTATTTGCAGCTCGGAATGACCCCAAAAGGGCCCAATTTTGCATTGGGCAGGGCTAAGTGCCGTAGCTGCGCAGCCCTGTCCCCTGACCTCTTAATCCCAGATATTCACTTCCACGGTGATGGAAGTGAATATCCGGGGTTTGCCACACAGCCTGGAAGCTGCCGAGCCTAACCAGGAACAGTGATTTTCCATGTTGCTCGGTTATCATTCTGCGCCGTAAAGATAGGCAAGGGTTTTCCTCACCTATCTTTTTGGTGCAGAGCACTAACCGGGCAACATAGAAAATCGCTGCTGCCTGGTTAGCACTTGCCTCTGTCCCCGCTTCACCCCGGAACACCCCCAACACACCCTGATGCTAACCGGATAGCATCAGGGTGCATAGGGGACTTTGGGGGATTTTCAAAGGCACTAACCAGGCAAGTGCCTTTGAAAATCCCTGTTTATGGCATTTACACAGTTTACTGGACTGTAAACCATGTAAATGCCTTTAGAAAATACTGCCCATAATTAGAATAGCAATATATATGTACCGCAGACAATTTCCCTTTCAGCATTCATACTTGTCTCAAGTCATGAATAACTATATGCAGAATTCTCGTTTGGATCTGCGGTTTAGAGGACAACAGAATAAAAAAAAGCAGAAGCTCTGATCACAACTAGGGATCCTAACTTCACCCTGCCACAAACAATTCATATACATAACACTCCCATCCCAATAAAACAAGAGGTAAGATACTTAGGTGTCATCCTAGACAAAACACTTAGCATGATTCCTCACCTAAAACATACATCCAGAACTGTATTTTATAAATTAAGGATCCTCCAACACATTAGACCACTCATCGACCACTCGGACTTCAGAACAGCCCTCTTCGATTACTGCAACAGCATACTAAATACCCTAAAAGAATTTAACTATTCTTCAAATAGCCCAAAACATCACAGCCAGAATCATAGTTAAAGCAAGACCATCAGACAACATCACACCCATTCTTTATGATCTCTATTGGCTTCCAATTGCTAGCAGGGTAAAATACAAAGTCATAATGACCACCTTCAAGATAATTATCAAAATAGCCCCTTCCTACCTCTCAACCCTAATTCATCCCCAATCAGACAATGGAATAAGGCAAAGTATCAACCAGAATACACTCACAGTTTCTCCCACAATCAGGAAGACAAAACAGAACATGAGCAATAGGGCCTTCACATATACAGCCCTCTCACTTTGGAACTCCCTCCTAGAGTCCATAAGAGCAATCAAGGACCTTCAGGCTTTTCGCAAAGAACTAAAAACACACCTCTTCATTGAATACTGCGACTCCCAACCCTTCGAAAACAACCCACCCACTACTACCACACACAACACATATCTCCCCCGATAATTAACTCCATATTTTCCCACTTAATATAAGCCATACTCAACACATACAACAACTAAACATATGATCCTAATGGGAATGTATACAGTTGATGTAAATAGTTAATCCTTGATAGTTTAATGGCTTAATATCATCAATGTTTCTACAGCCTAATTACAAGTTTCATGTAAATCTTTGAATGCTTACAATTCGTTCCTTGTAAAAGTTATGTTTCAAGGTAAACTGCCCCTGCTCTCTGGAAGGGGTGGTATAGAAAAATGTTTCAAATAAAATAAATAAACTTGAAGGGAAATCTATGCTTTCCTCTCTGATATTTACCCCACCTCCAATTGCAAAACATTTGACTTTTTGAGGATGTTTCATTAATCATTTCTCCATGCATGTGCAGATTTTCAAAATCCACCACTTGTACAGTAGAGTTCAACATTATTGGCACCCTTACAGTTTCAACCCCTTATTGTCTAATATCTCCTAAATGAAAGTGGCAGTGAAATGGCTTTTGACTATATATGCATACATCTTTCACACAAAAAGAATCAAATAAAACGAAACTATTTAAAAAAAGAAAATAGGAGGTTTGCTGTTGGATTTACCTGCTTGGATTCCTGTGCTGCTGCGTGAAGGAGGATCAGCTGATGTCAACATCCCCCCCGGGCCTGTATAAAGCTTTGGCCTGCCGCGGAACGTGGCCCATGGGCACATACCCGTGGGTGCATGCCCGAAGGGGCGTGACCAAAGGGGCACATCCTGCCCCTTTGGAGCTCCTTCGGAGCTTCAAGGAGCTTTCTGGGGGTACCTATTGGCAAAAGAAAGAAAAAGTTGCTTCTAGCCTTGGGTGCTAAGTCTGTGAAAACCCTTGGTCCTATGGATCGTCATTTGTTGAAGGTCCCATTTGACTTATCGTTGAAAGACTTATCAGTGGAGTCCGTGAGTATTACCCCAGACTCTTCCTTGCTTACGCTGGGTTCTACCCTACCCAGACAGGAAGTGATTAGTGGAACTGCTTCCCCCCACAGGGTTTCTCAACTGGTGGGGGAACTCTCTGATGGTATAGAGGAAGTTTCGCCTCTATTGAATTTTAATTTGGGCAAAGAAAAGACTACTCTGCCTTCATTATTGAATCTGTTTTCTCCTGTTGCAACGGTAGTTCCTCCTAATGATGTTTCCCTGCGAATGTCTGGGAGGTGGTAGCTCGCATCGAGATGTCTTTGTGGCCTCCCTGTCCCAGATATCTCAATTTTCTAAGGAAGTTGTACAGACATTTTCAGAGCATGATGATTCTATTGCTAAATGTAATTCTTCTTTAAATAAATTGAAGGGGCAGGTCTCTGTTGCTCAGGCTGCTATTTTTTCCTCAATTCAGGATTTTTTCATTCAACATGTAATCAAACTCTGGAATTTGTTACCAGGGGATGTAGTAAGAGCTGTTAGTGTAGCTGGGTTTAAAAAAGGTTTGGACAAGTTCCTGGAGGAAAGGTCCATAAACCATTATTAAAAAGGGACCCAGGATATCAATGCTTGACCCAATACAAGCATTGCGGAGCCTGTGTCTTTTGGGGATACTGCTAGGTACGTATGACCTAGATTGGCCACTATTGGAAACAGGATACTGGGCTTGATGGACCTTGGTCTGACCCAGTATGGCATATCTTATGTTCTTATGTTCTTAGTGTTACTATTCATCATCAATTGGAGTCGTTGGAAAATTCGATATGGGCAAAGAATTTGCGTTTTTTGAATTTTCCGCGGACTCATTACGTATCTCCTACTATTTTATTATATAAGTAGTTTAAAGAGATTTTGTTGATTGAGGATCCTGAAGCTATAAAATTTTCTTCAGTTTATTATGTTCCTTTGGTGCCTAACACAGAGACTTCCTCTCCAAATAATGAGAGACAGAATCCCCCTCCTGCGGAGTCTTTGGATGTTTCTGCATTTTTAGAGTCATCTTTAGATGTGATTCTGCAGCGGGCAACCTTAATAGCCTCCTTTTTTTCTTTGGTTGATTAAAACCTGATTATGCGATTGTATTTTTCCAAAAAGGATCAGGTTTTTTGTGGTAACCCGATTCAGATTTTTCCCGATGTATGTAGACTCACTCAGAAGTGCAGGAAGGCCTTTTTAGTCTTGAAACCTAAAATATTGGCTATTGGGGCTTCTTTCTTTCTTAAATATCCCTATAAATGTGTATTAATTTATCAGGGAGTCAAGTATGTTTTTTTCGAATCAGAGCAGTTGGAGGCTTTTCTGTTAGTTAAGGAAAATGGTTGAGTTTTGTCTCCTTCCTTTCCTAAGTATAAAGGGTTAAGTGTATATTTTCATGGGGATCTATAAACATGTTTTGCTTATAGGTGATTTGGTTTAAGATAAATGATTTTCTTTGTTTTGTTTTTTCTTTGCTCGTTGTGATCCTTTGCACTATATCTTAAGCTTTCCTCTTGATGTGGACTTGATTGTAATTCTTATTTATTGATAAATAAAGAACATTTGAAACCTTAAAAAAAGTATAAAAACAGGGACATTGCTAGGACATGATTATTAATAAATATATTTATTTATTTATTTATTTATTTATTTCAACTTCTTATATACCGCACTCTTTGACATCAGCGCGGTTTACAAATAACAGAAAGAAACCAGAACAACAGGCTGTTTGGTATTACATATAACAGGAGTATCAAACTTGGATAACATGGGGTAACTATTTACATGGAGTATATAATCTATTAGCTAGATAACATGCTCAAACTATTTACATAGAATTAGCAGGGGTGCTTGGGACAAGAGGGATATTGTGGAATGTGCTAGGGTGAGGTTGTTATGTTACGGTTCATGTGGGGTAGTATTTGATGAAAAGGTGCAGTTTAAGGGCTTTTCTGGAAAGCCGCCAATATATCTCCATCGGTGG
The DNA here is from genome assembly GCA_033557465.1 of Ichthyophis bannanicus. NCBI lineage: Eukaryota > Metazoa > Chordata > Amphibia > Gymnophiona > Ichthyophiidae > Ichthyophis > Ichthyophis bannanicus. The sequence goes on along the minus strand of CM066036.1, from coordinate 749,501,391 downwards.
CGGCCCTATATATGTCTCACTTTGAGGAGACTTATTTGTATGGTACCCTGCAGTTTCAGAGAGTGTCTTTTTTGGAAGCGCTTCCTCGATGATGTGTTTTTTATTTGGACTGGCTCTCTTCAGGAATTACAAGATTTTTTGGTGTGGTTGAACACGCTACATGTCCACATTCAATTTGAGGCTAAATATCATCATACCCAAATTGAGTTTCTTGATATGTTGCTATACAAAGGAAATCAACGACTTCAGTCTACTTTGTATCGGAAACCCGTTCAACGTAATACATTGTTACGATTTACCAGCTTTCATCCCCGGTCTCTTAGACAAGCGCTTCCAATGGGACAATTTTTAAGGATTCGACGCTTGTGTTCTACGGTGGCTGAATATAAACGGCATGCTAGTGATTTGAGTAACAGATTACAAGTTTGGGGTTATCCTACTAGATTGATAAATGCAGCATATAAGCGAGCACTAAATAATCATCCCGAGTGGTGGGATGCTTCTTCGTTGCAGCAAGATGCTATGATTCAAACTTTTACAGGAGTTCTTCCTTATATGCCTCATACAATGGAGATCTCGAAGATTTTGAGATCCCATTGGCATATTCTAACAACGAATTAGATTTTTCAGTTGCCTTTGAGGTTAGCATACCAAAGGAGCACCAACATAGCAGATCGTATAATTAACACCAGTGCTTGGACACGCTTACCCCCGGAAGGAGGGGGCCATCATGCTTGTGGGTTGTGTGATTTTTGTTCTAACACAATAGAAGGGGTTGAATGGTTGGATCCACACACTCATCAAAAATACTTTTTATGATACACCACAGATTGTACTTCTACCCATGTCGTATATTTAATTATATGCCCATGTACATTGATTTATGTGGGAATGACAACTAGAATGATCAGAAAACGTTTGCAGGAACACAGATCTCAGATAAACACTAGGGTGCTAGAGGCCCCGCTGGTTCAGCATTGTGTACAACACCTTCACACGTTTGATCAGTTACGGTGGTTGATTTTAGACATGGTCCCCCCGTTGCGACGCGGGGGAGATCGTCAAAGTCTGCTACGATATAAAGAACAACGGTGGATTTTTAAGCTTCAATCTACAGCTCCAAGTGGATTAAATGCCAAGACTGAATGGTGGTCTCTTGGTCAAGTTTAATAATAACAACAAAAATAAAAAATAAAAATTTTTCTATTTCATTAAATTAAAGGGTCAGACGTCTTTTCAGTATCACACTGTTGTCATTGAGCCTAGATGACGTCAGCACGTTTCATTGGAACAGGAACTTGGGTATACGTTGCTTGATAAAGGGCCGTTAAGTTCTTGGCTTGAAACACAGCATTTTGTGTTGCGGTTACCCGACTGAGATTGCGAGTCAAGGCGGGGGATCTCTTCAGCAGGGCGAGTTCGAGAATTCTGGGAAGTTTTTACCACGAATAGTGGGCGAAAAGGAGCTGTGTAACATAGCATATTCTTCATCATACCGGAAGAACTGTTCCCTGTTCAGATGAGTACTTTAGATCCCCTATATTTGACTTTGGAGTAGCTTTATTCAGAAAGCGATTATTTAAAGTTGAGTACATTCTAATTGTTTGCGGAGGCTGGTCTATAGGGCCTTATAGCCCCACGCAAATTCGGTCATTTAGACCTTTTTAAAATACATTGAATAAAATGGAGGGTCTGTTACTCGAGTATGTTTTACATCCTCATAACAGACGATCCGACAAAAAATAATTTGGGAATTTGTATTCTGTCTGTTAAAACTAGTAGATATAGGCAAGGTAATTTTTGGGATTGTTTTGGGTGAGCCTTTTTTTGAGGACATGATTATTGGCAGCTCTTATAAACAATTCAAATCATTTTGAACAGAAGAACTATATTCCCACTGTAGTAAAAGTAGATGCACCTGTGATCAATTGTCAATACTCACATGACTTGAATCAACCAATGAATGATGGCTCTAATGTTTAAAATAGCCACATTCACTCTCTGTTCCATTTTCACAATGGTGAAGACAAGAGAGCCATTATCACCAAACATCAAAATTCAAAGGGGTACAAGACCTCGGGATTCCTGTGTCTACTGTACAGTTCACAATATCACTATGAAGTTTTCTACTCATGGAACTGTCAAGAATCTCCTAGGATGTGGTGGGAAGAAGAAATTTAATCCAAGAAGTCTTCAAAGCTTAGTGCAAACTATTGGAAAACACCACGTACAACATTCAAAGAACTTAAGGCTGACCTGCAGTAATCAGAAGTGGTGGTTTCAACCTGCACCGTATGCCACGCACTAAACAAAGAAGGACTTCATGGATGAAGGCCAAGTAGGATCCCACAGCTCAAAGACAGACATAAAGAGGCACACCTCATCTTTGCCCAAACCCACCTTGAGAAACCACAGTCCTTCTGGGAAAATTTCTGTGGACAGATGAAACCAAACTTGAGCTCTTTGGCAATGCAACATTTACAGGCAAAGAAATGAAGCTTATAGGAAAATAACACCCTTCCTACAGTTAAATATGGTAGAGGTTCCATAATGTTGTGGGGCTATTTTGCTGCGACAGGAACTGGAGACCTGGACGTATTAAAGGAATCATGAAGTCTGAGGACTACAAAGATCTTTTGGAGCAAAATGTGCTACCTAGTAATGGAAAGCTAACTCTGTGTTGAAGGTCATGGGTCCACCAGCAGGACAATGATCCAAAACATACATCTAAACGTAAAAGAAAGATATAGTGCAAAGAAGTGGAAAGATTTAATGCGAAGAAGTGCAGTGCAGTGCACTTGGGAAGCAGAAATCCAAGGGAAATGTATGCGATAGGGGGCGAGAGGCTGATGTGCATGGACCAGGAGAAAGACCTTGGTGTGATTATTTCTGAGGATCCCAAGGTGGCGAAACAGTGTGACAAGGTGGTGGCAAAAGCATGAAGGATGCTGGGTTGCATACAAAGAGGAATTAGCAGCAGAAAGGAAGAGGTACGAATGCCAATGTACAAGTCACTGGTGAGGCCTCACTGGTAATACTGTGTTCAGTTTTGGAGATCATATCTCTCAAAGGACATAAAAAGACTGGAAACGGTTCAGAGGAAGGCACTAAAATGATTTGGAGCCTGTATCAGAAGACTTATGAGAAGAGACTTGAAGACCTAAATATGTACACTCTGGAGGAGAGGAGGGACAGGGGAGATATGATTCAGACCTTTAAATGCTTAAAGAGTATTAATGAACAAACAAACCTCTTCCAAAGACAGGGAAGCTGTAAAACTAGAGGGCATAACATGAAGCTGCAAGGGGGTAAATTGAAAGGCAATGTCAGGAAATACTTTTTCACTGAAAGAGTAGTTGATGCTTGGAATGCCCTCCTGATGAAAGTGGTGGGGGCAAATACAGTGACAGAATTCAAAATTGCATGGGACAGACACAGTGGATCCATTTATAGCAATAGGATAAAATCAAAATAAGCATACTCTTATATCTCAACAAACAGGGGTGCCCTACACGGAGCAGTGGGTATACCCCTAAATAAAGGCATGGGGAGGGGTGACCTGTACAGAATGACAGGTGCACCTACTCTTGCCGCCTTGCTGGGCAGACTAGATGGACAATATTGGTCTTTATCTGCCATCATATACTATGTTACTATGTAAAAAAGAATGGTTAAAAAGGAAAGAATGGACTGTTTTAAACTTGCCAGCAATGAGTCCTGATACCAATCCCAGTGGAGAACCTTTGGAAAGTGTTGAAATCTGCCATTCATAAAAGGAATCCTGGAAACATTCATGAGCTGGAACAAATCGTAGTTGAAGAATGGGAGAAACTACCAGCAGACGAACGTTTGAAACTTATAGATGGCTACAAGAAACGTCATCACTGCCAAGGGTTGCACAAGCAAATATTAGTGAAAGGTGCCATTAATCCTGTCAAAGTCATTTTTTGTTTTTTTTTCTCAGAAATAGCTACATCTAAGTTGCACAAACATCTTTTTTTTTGTTGCATACCTTTGAACATACTATTAGAAAATTATGATGACATACAGTTGGACTATATCCAATTATTTCTGAAGATATTGTACACAACATACCCAAAATGCATGGGTGCCAATAATGTTGACCACAACTGTATGTGATATGCAGTATGGGGGTCATTCTGCCCTGTGAATAGCGGAGATGAACATCCGGTTTGGATGTTGAGCCCCCCGCTATTCGAAGTGACCGTATGCCCTGCACATACAGCAGCTTTGTGCAGGGAGCTCTGAATGGGGACAGGAGGGGGAGGGCCAGAATTAGAGCGTGGGTGGAGCATGGGCAGAGTGCACAATCTGGACGTACAGGGCCGATTCAGGTCACGGCTCTGTACGTCTGGGGAGGCTAGGGTAAATGTGGGACTTATTCCACCGTCTCGTGGGCGAAGGCGATCGGGGCATGCAGGATATAGTAAGTGGTAGAGGTGCTGTAGTAAAGGCACCGCCACCTGTTCCTTGTCCTGGCTGCCCCTGCCGAAGGTCGGGCAGCAGAGAAAGGAGAGAGAGAGAGAGGGTGTCAGCCTGGCAGCGCTCCTGCATGGCGTCCCGGTGCCATGAGATGCCACAGCAGCGGGGCTCCAGCAGGAGCATGGGGAGGTCTAGCTGGGTAGGTAGTGGGATGTCCCACATGTCTGAATAAGGGCACATCCAGCTCGTCCAAGTGCCCCGAGTCTGCAACCATGGTTGCAGAATTGGGTGCAAATCCGGCCCATCCAGATTTTGGACATCCGGACAGGCCAGACGTCCCCCGATCAGAATCGGTCTCCACATAAGTAGCAAATTCAGCATTTATATATTTATGTAGCACTATTTACACATGCAAACTCCCTAATAATGCAGTCTTTTTCTGAACTTTCTTTTTGTAAAATAATTTTTACAGTTGTACCTGTCACCAAGTATATGTGTTTTTTTGGTGGCATTAGCAAAGTCTTTTCTAAAAGGTATTTTTGAAAGCATGAACCAAAATGTTTTCTGGTCATTGGACATTAGTGCACATTGGAAAGATTCATAGCTACAACCGAACCTGAGTACAATAACTTGAATCCAAATGCTAAAATTGAAAACATCAATTTCGAAATAGCTTAAAAACAATTTTTGCAAATCATTCATCCCAGAGAATTTGAAAATGGCAAAATTCCTTTATTTTACACTATATTTTACTGGCAGCATTTTCTTTCCAGTAAACTCTCAGGTACTAATCTCAGTTTACATTAACTTTTTCTTGTTATAAGGCATTGATGTCTGATGTTGGAGTGAAGTGAAAATTGTGCTGTACTTTGAACATGAGTGAAGATAAATCACAGTGTTTGCTGTTCAGTTCACTCTCAGATTGGTTAGTGTACAGTGGGTGTACCAGGGTGAAAGGGGTGGATCTGGACAGGTGATTGAAAGAACTAAAATCAAGCATAGTTGTTCAGACAATTGCATTTACAAAACGGTATGCTGCTTCAGCCTCAAGTTTGATGGGACATCTCATTACTGGAAAAGACATTGAAGTGTGATCTTTTCGAGATGAAAATCGATATTCATAGTCACATTTTGCCTAAGGATTGGCCCAACCTAAAAGAGGTAATGGAAGCTCAGATTTATAATGTGAACACACTGTACACATAAAGCATCAGTGCTAGAATCAAATGCTTGAATTCTCCATGTTTATCATTTAGAATTATTTTGTGGTTTTGTTCAATTATATCATTAATGGCAATTGGAAGATTTTTGGCATTCAGAAAGTTCTAAAAAAATAACTGCAAAGCTGTTCAAGTCTTGGTACCAAAAAAATCTATTTCATAAGAATTTCTTGAAACTTTTTTTTAACAATTGAATTTGCATAAAATAAGCAGTAATTCAGTATCTAAAAGTAAAAAGAGTAATACTCTTAAAGAATCATTTTGAGATTTGCAAACATAGAAATAAAGGTCAACATATCTAAGAGGACTAAAGTGGTTAATGAAACATTTTTTAAAAATCATTTCTTTTTTTTAACAGTACTTCAGTTTGGAACCTTTTCAAAATTGGAGGAAAAAATCAATAGATTACATATATAAACCACGACATCCCTGTTATGTTGTCATTTTGAATAAAGCCAAGCTTGAAACCCTAAAAGACTGGCTTGTATTAGCAGAGGCTCAAAATCAAAAACTCATACAATCAAAAATGTGGAGACTTCTTGCATATACCATTTACATCTGTGAATATACATTTCAGATGTAAAAGTATTACAGCCTCTTTTTTTTTTGTTTCACTTCCTTTCCATTCCCTTACAGTTTGCATAGTTACAGTGACAACAATTCTGTATAAAATACAATTGTTCCAGAGTAGTCTATTTCCTTGTAAAATATTATTCTGTAGATTTTTTTTCTTAAATGTTTCTCTCTTGCATCCCATCAATGGTACATTACAAGAAAATGGGAACGGTTCTTTAATTAGGTTAAGGGTATTAAAGAAATTATGGTAGAAACAATGAGTAGTTTATGTATAATCTGTCTTATGAGCTTGTCTCTGCTGTTTAAATATTAATAGAAAGAAAACGGTGACCTTCACCCTACTGCTGAGTCATGGAAGTTGAAGAGCTGGTTCAATATACAGTACCTTTCAGCTAACTACAGTAACTGAAATTTATCAGAACTCAATCAAATAGCTTATTGTTTGCCTTTGAGTTTTCACCAAACACATGGGCCTAGCTGAATCAGACCCATAATGAATAATCCCTGCTCTATAGAGCTTACAATCTAATCAAGACAGACAGCACAACAACTAGGGACTAGGGTAAATCTAGAAGAATGATAAAGATACACGCAGATGGTGAACACAAGCACTATTAGAAAACATACTTGTTATATCTGTTTTCCATCTGAAAACACAAAAAAGCCCCAAAATATCATTAATGTCGTTTTAGTATGTGCTAAAGCCTTTCAGCATGATCTAAGAAGTCTCAGTATGCAATGCATACAATTACATAAAGTATGCATGTGGTAAAAATATAATCTATGCTACTATGAAACCAATATAAATAGGATACCGAAATGATGAATGGCATAGCATGAACAAAATGTTTTTCTATGCACACCCTAGCAAACAGAGGTGGGATTTGCTGGGAGAAAGGACAGGGCATAGGGTTAACCAGGCATATAAAGCCCCTTCATATCTTGGCTGGTAGTAGAAGAGGCATGACTGCCCTTCAGTCTGTCTGCAGGGAAGATAGGGGTGATTGAAATGTGCCCTGCTAACTGGCAGACAGTGAAAGGGTTAGTGAGCACAGGGCATTTGTACATTCAGTTAGCATAAAAGCATGAGAGTCAATATTCAGCTGATGGCAGTCAGCATTTTTTTCAAATGCCAGCCACTGAGGGGGGAGGGAGGTATTCAAAGGCATTTACTGCCTCTCAATGGGATATTCAGCCACACTAACACGGCTAGCGCCACTGAACATCCGCGGGTTTCACCACTGCACATTCCGATACTTGCTGGTTAGCATCGGGGCATGTCAGAGGAACCCATTGATAACTGGGCAGCAGCGATATTGAGCCACTGCCCAGGTACTAACACGCAGCGAAAGTCAAGCTAACCGGGCAACAGCTGAATATCGCCACTGTCCAGTTAGCTTCCCAGCAATCCAGACAGTCCAGATATGACACCAGCATTGAATATCCAGCTTTAGATTTCAGCGCCAGGACGTACAGGGCCAATTCAGGTCACAGCTCTGTACATCTGGCAAATGGGGGAATGACGTGCTGCTTATTCCACCTTGGAGGTGGAAAAAGCAGCGGCAAAGGCAGCGATTAGGCACAGAAGGCACCCCCCCCCCGAGGCAGGGATCCGCTGAAGGGAGGTCCCCTCCACTCAATCCCAACCCGGACAGGATCCACTGGGGGTCGGGCAGTGGAGACAGGAGGTATGTTTCTGTGGTGGGCATTCGGGGCTCCTGTAGAGCATCCTGGTGCCATGACAATGGGACACCAAGGCACCGGCACACCAGCAGGAACATAGCATAGACACCCTGCTTCTCAGATGTGGGGCACCGCCGGGCTGTCTCAGTGCCTGATTCTACAGCTGCGGAAACATCCAGCTCCCATGGTGCAGAATCAGAAATGATCTGGGTCATAGCTTGAACTCAGTCTTGCGGTATATCAAATAAAGGCAAATATAAACATAAACTCTCCCACCGACGGCTAGAACTACTAAGGCGGATAGCCATTGTCACTTTAATGTATGCCCAGATTTCAGTGCCTGGGCCATATCTGGCCAGCAGTACTGAATATCTGGTTTGGCCAGATAGCATTTTAGCTATGTAGTCAGTGGCAATATGCAGCCCCTGGCTGGACAGCTAAAATGGCTAAAGTTAGGTTAGCCTTTTCTCTGTCTTAACTTTAGCAATTTTAGTTAGCCAGTCAGTGGCTCGATATTGCCATTAATTGACTAACTAATGTTACCACCCTTGCTCTGCCCCAGAACACCCTGATGCTAGCCAGTTAGAAGTGGGGCATTCAGATGGCCTAGGAGGGGATATTCAGTGGCATCAACTGGGTTGTGCCGCTGAATAGCCTATTCAGCAGGACTAACATGGTTTAAGGCCTGCAAACCGCATTAATCCTTTTGAATATGCTGCCCCACCCCCCACCTTACTTTTTTTGCTTGGACCTTTGAGCGTTAATACAGAGAAGGTTAACTTTCTGGGATCCATGGCTCCCCAAATTGTTTTACCTAGTATCACCCCTTTTGGCAGAGAAACTGATATTTTGTCTATTTGTCTATGCCACTGGTACTGTATTACATTGGTCTTTTATTTATTTATTTATTTATTTTATTTATTTAGTATACATTTGTATACCGCTACTTCCAGCGATCAGCAGCGGTTTGATTACAGATTGGAAATTGTCAAATCATGACAGGAAATTTTTTTTGAGGTATAAACACATTGATTAGACAGGAAAGCACAGCACACAGAGAACTATTTTACAGGGAACATGGGCTATGGAGGGTTAAGTGGCTTGCCCAAGACCACAAGGAGCACCTGTGGGACTAGAAACCCCAGTCCTTCTGGCCCAAGGTTGCTGTCCTCTAGTGGGATTTGAACCCCTGACCTTCCGGCCTGAAGTACCTTGCCCCAACCACTAGGCCACTCCTCCATTTTATTGTCTTGCTTGTAACCTTTAAAATGTAAACCACTCTAATGCAACTCTTGAATGGCAGTATATCAAATCCTGCAATGAACTAAACTAAACTAAAGAGGAGCAATTGTTTGGTCATAAAAGAATTGAATGCAGGATGCCAGTCAATTTATTAAAGTTCTTTTGGTGATTAGTATGTCAAAGCTACAAGGTGATCTATTTAAGACAAATAAGAGAAAATATTTTTTCACTCAACGTGTAATCAAACTCTGGAATTTGTTGCCGGAGGATGTGGTAAAGGCTGTTAGTGTAGCTGGGTTTAAAAAAGGTTTGGACAAGTTCCTGGAGGAAAGGTCCATAAACCATTATTAAAAAGGGACCCAGGATATCAATGCTTGACCCAATACAAGCATTGTGGGACCTGTGTCTCTTGGGGATACTGCTAGGTATGTATGACCTAGATTGGCCACTGTTGGAAACAGGATACTGGGCTTGATGGACCTTGGTCTGACCCAGTATGGCATATCTTATGTTCTTATGTTCTTAATCCTGATGGGGTCAACAAGGACCAAACGTTGTGTTGATTTCCTGATGGATTCAATTCTTTTGAGGTAGTGGGTAAGAGCCTGTTTACATTCCACAGTATAGAGAACGTTCTCATATAGATTCTTACGAGGTTTTGGAGAGAATATAGGAAGCACTATTTCCTTATTGCTATGAAAATATTTTACCATTTTAGGTAAAAACTTGGAATGAGTGTCAAGAACCACTATGTTATAGTGAACATGCATGTACTGTTCCTAGGTTGTGAGGGCTTAAAGTTTACATATTCTAGCTGAGGTTACAGCTATTAGGAAGAACACTTTCTAGATAAGAAGTCTGAGTGAAGCAGACTCTAGTAGTTCAAACAGCATGTTTATAAAAGACGTTAGGATAACATTAAGGTCCCATGGTATAAACTTCTGCACTGGTGGTCTGACCCGCAGACATCCTCGCATGAAGCCTGTTTTTTCTATACTGAGAATTCAGTCTGGATATTCTTCCAGGATGGAAGGAAGAAGTGAACCCAAACCCCCACAAGAAGGGCAGACTGTATTTTGAATAGAGCTACTGGATATGTTGGGTGATTTTAGTCCAAATGAAGACTAAATGCTGGACGCTGGACTGATCGAGGCAGCAGCAAGGAGCAAGGAGGTAAGCTCCTCCCTTCTCCCAGCCAAGGCACCCAATCAGCACGGCACTGAAGACTCTGCACCCAGACTGCTCTCCTCTTTAAAATCAGTGCTACACCCAGGCACACCCGCGCCTGACAGGCCTGCCCCTGCGGGCCGCACCAAAGGGCCCTTTGGCGTGGAACTTAGGCACCAACACAATAATGTAAGTGTACGCCACTCCCATAGTATTTCTAATACATACTAACAGATTACTCCCTCTCCTGATTCTGCTGGATAACCAACTCTCTCAGATACTTGATATACCCAATTTCAATAATTGTACTACTGTTTGCCTTATATTCATTCCCTAGTATAAATGTGCACCTCTAGGCTGAGCTATTACAGCGAATATTAACTTTCACTTTCAGTATCAAGGCAATTCACTGCTATAGGATATAGCTGTTTATTCCAATGCTGAGTTTTGCTGTTAATTTATCAGTATCTACTTCCATCTCAGTACACAGCTGCAATCATAACGGTACTTATTTATTTATTTAATTAAACATTTTTATATACCACCCCTTCCAGTGATCAGGGGCGGTTTACAAGGAACAGAACTCGTTTACAAAGAACATATCAAACTATATTACAAGGTACTATTTACAAATCAGCTGTTCGCATATACAGCAGACTAGCGGATGCTGAGGCAGAGCTATTTACAGTGTAGAGTGGGGAAGGGAACGGGATAAGGGAGAAATATACTAAATGGAGTTTCATAAAGAGAAAGGTTTGGGGGGAAGAAGAGTAATTGCTATGGAGTGGAGGAGTAGCCTAGTGTTTGGGGCAAGGTACTTCAGCCCGGAAGGTCAGGGGTTCAAATCCCACTAGAGGACAGCAACCTTGGGCCAGAAGGACTGGGGTTTCTAGTCCCACAGGTGCTCCTTGTGGTCTTGGGCAAGCCACTTAACCCTCCATAGCCCATGTTCCCTGTAAAATAGCTATCTCCAAGTTATAATGCCCTGTTCAATGTAATTTCAGTTTGTTCAATGTAAACCGCACTGATGCAGAATAGCACAGTATATAAGAGAATGTAAATAAATAAAATAAAAAATAATTATGTAATTAAGCTATATTTAGTGAGAAAGAGGTTCAGGAGGGTATGTATTTATTGTATTTGTATTTCTCCAGTATATAGTGGAGAGAAGTAGGGGGGATCATGATGTTCGAGAGGGAGTAAGAGATGTTGAGGTTAAAGTGTTGAATGAAGAGGAACGTTTTAAGCTCTTTTCTAAAAGTCTGTAGATCTTTTATTAGTCTTAGATTGTCTGGGAAAGTGTTCCAGAGAGTAGGGGCTACAAACAAGAACGCTCTTGAACTTGTAGTTTTGATTGTGTTACAAAAATTGGCTGGAATTGAGAGGGTATTTTGGGTGCATGTTCTTCTGGATCTAATGGGGTCACTAGGGGTAAAAAGAGAGGGAAGGCATGAGGGGGCAATCTTATTGTATAGTTTGAAAGTTATCAGTATTTGATACATTCTTCTATGGGTAGCCAGTGGAGGGTCTGGAATAGTGGCAAGATGTGGTCGTATCGGTGAGCATTGTGAATTATATGGGCAGCAAGATTCTGTGCCATTTGAAGTTGATGTGTGGTTTTTTTGGGGTAGGCCATGAAGTATGCTATTACAATAATCGAGGTAAGATGTAACAAGGGCCTGTAGAAATGAGCAGAAGTCGCTATTATCCAGAAAGTGTCTTAGTGGTTGAATTGTTTTTAGTTTAAAGTAAATTGTCTTGGTTACAGCTTTTATATATGAGGACATGGGTAGTGACTGGTCGAGAATGATACCTATGGCAACTTCATTTATGTAAATTTTAGCGGGTGGTGAAAAGCTCTGGTCCCAGGTTATGTATAGAATTTCTGTTTTATTGAAATTGATACGTAAGTTGTGTGCGGAGAGCCAATTGGTAATGTCCACAATGGAGAGAAGAAATCTCTATTTTTACATCCACACATTACTAATTATCTTACTTCTCATACCTCTAGCTCACTCCCTCCAATCTGCCATATCTCAATTCTATCCCATCCCAATCATACAATATCGTTCTAAATATAACATCCCTTATCCTCAACATACCTCATCTTACTATCACCATAAAAATCACTCATACAGATTAATATACATAGAGTCTCAAGTCGCTAATGCTTATCAAACTTACCCAAAAGCAGTATCTCCTATAAAATGTATTCTTTTGAATACAAGATCCATTAGAAATAAAATCCCAGTACTATTAGACCTTGTTAATGACCACACCCTGATTTACTCTGCCTCACTGAAAACTGGCTATCTGACTCAGATAAAGTACTAAGTAACCAACTTAATATCCCAGGATACAAGCTTTTCCAATGCCCCAGGACATCTAAACATGGAGGAGGAGTACTAATCTTAGCAAAACAAGAACTAAAGGCGACAATACACTTAAGCAAAAAACATTGATAACATGGATGTACTAATAATTGAAAATAAAAACATCTCAATCTGCCTAATTTATAAGCTACCTTCTCCTATACCAGAGAGCCTCACAGCCATCCTAGAAACTGCATGTACGGCTCCATTATCCAAATATCACATCATTCTAGGTGACTTTAACTTACCATCCCTTCATTGCACACACGCAACTCATTTTATCAATGCAATGACGGATTTAGGATACCAACAAGTAGTACAAATGGGAATACATTAGATCTTATATTTCTTCCTAATAAGCTATTACATGTTTATTACTTGCCTCACAATTTCCTTCCCCTTTCATGGACAGATCACTTTCTATTGGAATGCATGCTGCCTTTAACTCTCCCTTTCCTCTCTGCTAGCGAAGCGGTCCCTTTTAAAAGGAAATTCAAATCATTTGACAAAGAGACTTTTCTGAATGAAACACTCCCCCTCATAGATTCTACTATTGTAGACCTTGATGATATATTAATTAATTGGAACCCCACCATTTCCAAAGCATCTCTTGCTCCACCAGCTCACCTAAAAAAGAAGACATAAGCCATCTAAAAATTGGTATAAAAATGACTTGAGAAAAATAGAGCACAGATGGAGGTACACAAAATCAGAAAGCGATAAAAAACTTTATGTGAACACAATGATTGCTTACAAGGAAGCTACTAACACCAGAAAGAAAGAATATCACACTACCCTGCTCACAAAATCCCTCAGTAGACCAAGTTATTAAAACTCTAACTCGTACCCTGAATCCAGAAGAAAACATTGCAACCATTAATCCCCAGATTTTAGCCAACCATTATATGAAAAAACTTAAATCCCAGCATAGTTATGATGACACTCCCAACACAACTAACATTCCAACTATCAACTCCGGACCTCTTTTCACTAACAAATGAAATACATGTCACACAATTGACCAAAAATGCCTCAAAAACATAATCTCTAACATTAATACAACTACCTCACCCACTGATCCATGTCCGGTTAGTTGGTTAAAAGCATCTATCTGAGATTGCACCATGCATATTGCCTATTGTTAACCAATCATTATTACAAGGACATATGCCCAATGTTCTAAAACAGGCAATAATCTGCCCTGTTCTAAAACCAAATTCAAATGACAAGGACCATCCTAACTCTTACAGACCAATCTCTAGTCTTCTATTCATGGCCAAGGTAATTGAAAAAGTTGTACAGATCCAACTACAGGATTACATTGAATTAAATGCTCCCCTAGACGAACAGCAACATGGATTTCGATGCTTTCTTAGTGTAGAGACACTTATGTTAGCCTTCATTGAGAAACTGATATGGGGCCTGAACAACAACAAACAGGCATTTATATTAATTTTCCTTGACATTGCTACAGCCTTCAACAGATTGGCCTACATGGCACAGTAATCCAATAGTTTAAATCCTATTTAACTTATCGAACACAACAAGTTCAGATTGGCCAAACGTGTTCTTCAACCCAGGACCGTACCTAGCCCTCTGTGAGTGGTGCGGCCCCACCGGGCACAAAGGCTTAAGAGGCGCATTTCAGCTGTCTGTCGTTGCCTGCCACCGCCACTTTTTCTTCTCTCAACGGTGGCAGGCAATGGCAGACAGCTGAAATGCGCCCCTTAAGCCTTCTCGCAGCATGCTAAGCAGGTCTGGTCCCTCTCTCCTCTTTACATAACCCGAAACCAAAATTTTATTCCTCAGCCAAAATTTCACATTCAAGGGAATGACCTGGATGTCAAAAAAGAGGTTAAATACCTTGGTATTGCCCTAGATCAGTTACTAAATATGGTATCTCACATCAAATCAGTTACTAAAAAGCCATCTATTTTAAATTACGTATGCTATAACACCTCAGACCACTTCTAGAAAGCTACGACTTTAGATCTGTATTACAGGCATTACTCATACCTCACTTTGATTTTTGCAATAGTATCCTGCAAGGCCTCCCTAATAAAAACAACCCACCCATTTTGCACAGAACCTTGCTGCACAAATAATTTATAAAGGGCAACATTGGGATCATATCACCCCTCTTCTTCATAAGCTACATTGGCTGCCCATGGCAAGCAGAATAAAATATAAATACATGATAATAGTTTTCAAACTCATCAACATAGCCCCCCTCATACCTATCCTCCCTCCTCATTATGCCCTCAAATACAAGAGCCAGTTGAAGCTGTTCCCAAAATACGATTGACATCCCCAATCACGTAAGTAACACCAATTACACCACAAGTAATAGGACCTTCACCTATATTGCCCTAACAATTTGGAATACTCTTCCAGATAAATTAAGAACCATAAAATACCTTCAATTGTTTCGCAAAGAGCTGAAAACATTCCTTTTCCTAGAATATTATGGAAACCTAGCTGACACTCAAACACATCAGACATAGAAAGTTTCTAGCTCTCTGTCTCCTGGCACCCCACACTACACTGACTTACCTTCTAGATCATCAACCTTAGATGTACACGCTTGGAAAATGAAATAACCAGTATATTCCAAATATTCAGAATATAAGATGCTTTAATATGTCAGTTAACTCTTTTGCTAAACAGCTGTTAAGATGTTTAAGTTCTATGTTATAATCATCAGGCTCTGTGACAGAGACTCTCTCCAGCTCCTGTCACCTCTGGGGATCTGTGATTCCATCTGCATAGCTGAAGCAGCTAACAGCCATCAGACCTGCTGCCCAATCAGAGCTCCAGCTTGCTTTTTAAATAAGAAGCACCATCAGGCTCTGTGACAGAGACTCTCTCCAGCTCCTGTCCCCTCTGGGGATCTGTGATTCCATCTGCATAGCTGAAGTAGCTAACAGCCATCAGACCTGCTGCCCAATCAGAGCTCCAGCTTGCTTTTTAAATAGGAAGCGCCATCGGGCGCGCCCGCGCCTGAGGGCCTCGCCAGAGGGCCCTTTGGCGTGGCCCTTAGGCGGGGACCGGTAGCCAGAGCCGGCACTCAATCCTTGTGATCCTGAACCAGTGAACATCAACACAGCAAACATCGTGATCCTCCAAGCAGCAATGCTGATATTCTAATAACAAGAGCCTTCCTCTTCTCAAAACTGTAAGCTGTTTCAGTTAATTGTATTAATCTATATCAATTTCCTTAATTCTCCTCCACAACGTTCAATTTGTTCATAACTATGTACAACTGTGTATAACTGTATCTACTGAATAACTATATTTACTAATAAGGCACTTGCTTTATTGCTCATCCACAACTTTCAATTTGTTTAAAACTGTGTACAACTGTGTATAACTATATCCACTGTATAACTATATCTACTAATAAGCACTTTGCACCCTTACTCTTTTGTTTACTTAGAAACAACCCTTCAAACCACAAAATGACATCCTCATTATTTACTATTACCTTAATCTACACGCTAACCTGTACTTTTCATGTCTCTGCTACTTTTACAAATCACTACAACCCGATTCATCTAATCCACAATACAAGCAGGAAACATTCTACGAATCGAAACCACATACTCCCAAACACTTATCACAAGAGACAATCACATCTTCTTTATGTATCTCTTGATCTTACAAACTCCACCAAAGACAAAAACAAAAAAGCGAAACATCAACCAGACCTAAAATGTGCTCTTGTTAATGCAAGCTCTACACGCAATAAATGGCCTGTAATCACAGACCTTATATCCAAATACAATTTAGATATACTTTTGGTTACTGAAACTTGGCTCTCTAATACAGACAACGTAATATTAAACCACCTTACTCCACCCAACTTCACAATCTACACCTGCAACAGAGAACACAGAAGAGGCGGTGGTGTCCTAATACTTGCAAAAACAGTGCTACAATATCGCATAAATTTAATCAAAAGTACACAACACTTAAACACACTATTACCAACAAATCCAACTCCATTAACCTCATCTACAGAGCACCAAATGCTGTCTCTGATGAACTTTCAGACATCATTGACCTAGCCTGTAACCCAGAAGACCCCTCCAAACCAAACTGTTATTAGGCGACTTTAATCTGGCTTCTACTCAACCTACCCTAGCCAAGTCTTTCTTAGAAGCAATGTCTGACCTCAACTACAAACAAGTAGTGGCTAATCCCACCCATCAAAGTGGGAATTTCTTGGACCTAATCTTTATCCCTCAACATGACATGATTATGATGAACAAAATTGATCTCTCTATTACCCCTGTCCCATGGTCTGACCATAACCTAATAACTTTTCAGATACCAGCATATCAATCCACAGACTACTGTCTAAACTCAACTGGATGCAAAAGATCTACAAGATTCAAACAACTAGACAGTGATGACTTCAAAAACCATGCTCTCCCAAAGCTTGCCAAACTATCAGATAATCTCAATGATATTGTAAATAACTGGAACAATACCCTCTCCTCATACTCGCAACTCCCAGCCTTGATCAAAAAGTCAACATCTGACAACCGAGTTACTAAAAAACAATCTGCCCCATGGTTCTCACATGAACTACGTACCTCTCTCCTCCACCTCAGAAAGCTTGAGAGAAAATGGAGAAATACACGTAATTCCTCTGACCAAACCACCTACTTAGAACATCTTAAACAACATCGTGAATCAATTTGGGCTAAAAGAAAAGAATACCATGCTGATATCCTCAGCCGCTCTTTGAATAAACCAAGAGACTTATTTAATCTAGTAAAGTCCTTTATCAATCAACCATCTCCGCCACAACAAGAAGGGATTCAGCCCCAAGCCTATGCGAACTACATCCAATCCAAATCAATAAAAACAAATACTACATCATTACATTAACCTGTCCAAACTTCCCTTCCGCAGTTTTCAATCACCAACCTCTCACCACTCTCTGTAAAAACCATAAATGAAGTTATTACCTCCATCAACACGACAACTTCACCATCTGACCCATGCCCAGCACACTGGATAAGATCTATGCACACAGAACTCAGCCCTTGTATAGCTAACATAGCGAAGCTGTCATTTGAATCTGGTGTCTTCCCAGATGCTCTCAAACATACATACATCCGACCACTGCTGAAAAACAACCAGCTTGACCCAAAGAAGGAGGACTCATACCATCCAATCTCTAGTATCCCATTTCTAGCCAAAATTCTTGAGAAATTAACTCTCAGGCAGATACAACAGCATATAGACTCATTTTCCCCTTTAGATCCATGTCAACATGGATTCAGGGAAGCCCACGGTGTAGAAACTCTCCTAACAACATTAATCAATACACTTATCAACGGCATTGACAATCTGAAAAATGGCTTTGCTCTAATATTTCTTGATATAGCTGCTGCGTTCGATTCTGTGGATCACATACAACTACTAAAGCGACTTCATGAGAAGGGAATCAAGAACCGTGCTTGGGACTGGTGCAAATCCTACCTGGAAGGTAGATTACAACAAGTTTGTATTGGTAATGCTACTTCAAATCCCTTTCAGCAGAAACAAGGTGTACCACAAGGCTCCTCCTTGTCTGCGCTGCTGTTCAACATCTATATGCAGCCAATCTGTGACATCGCACGCTCTTTTGGTATATCCTGCCTTATGTATGCGGATGATGTGCTATTATTCTCACCGATATCTGTATCATACCCAAACTATACAGTGCTAATCAACTGTTTTAATTCAATAACTGATTGGCTTCTCTCTCAAAACCTCCGTATTAACTTTAAAAAAACAGAGGTTCTAATAATCACAAGGAATAAATCTTTCTCCCCTCCATCAATTCTAAAAGTCAGAGATGCTGATCTCCCAGTCAAATCAAATATTCGATATCTAGGAGTAATTCTGGATCAAAGGTTAGACTTCAAGGAACATATAAAACGCACTGTAAAGGCCGTTTACTTCAAGATAAAAACCCTTCGTCATCTGAGACCTATGATGAAGTCTGATGACTTCCGCACCATCTTTCAAGCTCTAGTCACGCCACACTTTGATTATGCTAACATAATACTCCATGGCTTACCAAATATAACTATTAATCCTCTACAATTAGCCATGAACGCAGCTGCTCGTGTCCTCTGCGGATCATCAAAGTGTGAGCATATTTCCCCCATTCTAGAGAAGCTTCATTGGTTACCAATAAACTGTAGAATCCAATATAAGTCCATCCTTACCACCTTTAGGGCCTTCAATAATATTTCTCCAGATTCCATCTCTGATCTCATCATACACACAACAAATAACAGGTCCAGGAGATCTCCTGCTGTTGACACACTACTTATACCAAAAGTTTCCTTAAAAGCTAATCAATCATCCATCAATAGGGCTTTTTCGAATTATGCTCCTAGATGTTGGAACAAACTCCCTCCCAATATCAGAGCAATTAAAGACATCAAACAATTCAAAAAAGCCCTTAAACACCACCTTTTCATCGCACACTTCAAACACCTAAACACCCCTTCCCCTCCCCCATCCTTTTAACCTCATACCTACCCTAACTAACTGTATAGATTTTATATATCTCCAACATGTATTTTCTAGAAATATAAATGATTTCCCTGTTTACTTCCATGTTAATTTTCCTGTTACTTGTAATAGGTCTGTTATATCTGACCAATTGTATTGTTTCAATGTAAACCGCACTGATGACAAATAGTGCGGTATATAAGAAAATTAAATAAATAAATAAATAATGTACTTGTGTTATGTTCAATGTAAACTGCCCTTGATCTCTGGAAGGCGAGGTATAGAAAAGCAAACAAATAAATATAAATAAATAAGACTACTAGTTTGGATGAGCAGGCATAGCCTGTTTTATTTGAGCTTTTTCTTGTCAGAATTTGACAGACAGAACACTGCATCTGACTTAGTCCTACTTGTTGGAGAAAAAATATTCTTTAGCATGAATTTTATTGCACTGTCCCCTTTATATACTCAAGAATTTCACAAGTGATTGCTAACACTCCCAAAAAAACAATTTGCTTCCACTTTTTCCCCTCTCACAGTGTCAGAGCATGCTTGACGAAACACAGCCTCATCTTCCTTAACTCTCTAGTGTGGCCCGGAACTGGTTAGCAAGAGAAGGGCACCATGGCCCAGCACCTCTAATACAGTTCGGTATTCATGTCTTCTGTTTCTTGTGTGGTTCACAAATTGGCTGTTTCAGCCACATGTGTAGTTTCAAAACTACTGATTGCTGCAGTCTGAATGACATAAAGGGGGGAGAGATGTGGTCCCTTGTGCTGCGTGGATGAAGGTCTGAGGTTTTGCATGTCACCACGATGAAGTACTTTACTAATGTAGTTCTGTATAGGGGTTCTATTGCAATTTGACTTGTTCTGCTTTTCCAATAACAATTGTATTGACATTCTAGAGCTCATTGCTATATTTATATAGCTGCCATTTCATGTATGGGTCTTGACATTCCAAAATTTTGCTTGATGTGGCATGAAGGTCAAGCAGATTCAAATCTGCTTCCTGAAATAAGAAAGGTTGTGAACCACTGAGGTAGAGCAGGATATGGATTCATGGAGTCCCCATGAAATTAATATGACTCTTTTATAAAGGACATATTGTTGTGAATGAAAGATTTGGTATGGTAAAAAAGATCTGTTTAGGAAGTTGTCAGGGTCTCCTTCAATTTAATGCACAGGAGGGTCTCTTTCAATTGAATGCAAGCTCTGCTACGAGAGGAAAGGGGATAAACTCAGGAGTAATATGCAGAAATATTTCTTTATGGAAAAAGTGGTAGATGCGTGGAATAGGCTCCCAGTGCAGGAGGTGGACACGAGGACGGTATCTGAATTCAAAAAAGCATGGGATAAACACAGAGGATCTCTAAAGGTAAAAAGGGGTCTATTGTAGTTGATATGGAAGGGCAGACTAAATAGGCCATGTGGTCTTTTTCTGCCATCATAAGAACATAAGATATGCCATACTGGGTCAGACCAAGGTCCATCAAGCCCAGTATCCTGTTTCCAACAGTGGCCAATCTAGGTCATACGTACCTAGCAGTTTCCCCAAAAGACACAGGTTCCACAATGCTTGTATTGGGTCAACCAGTGATATCCTGGGTCCCTTTTTAATAATGGTTTATGGACCTATCCTCCAGAAACTTGTCCAAACCTTTTTTAAACCCAGCTACACTAACAGCTTTTACTACATCCTCTGGTAACAAATTCCAGAGTTTGATTACACGTTGAGTGAAAAAATATTTTCTTTAATTTGTCTTGAATAGTTTACCCTGTAGCTTCATTGCATGTCCCCTAGTCTTTCTATATTCTGATGACATAAACAATCGACCTATGTATATCCGTTCCACTCCATTCATTAATTTATAGACTTTTATCATATCTCCCCTCAGCCATCTCTTTTCCAGGTTAAAGAGCCCTAATCTTTTTAGCCTTTCTTCATAGCGATATCCTTCCATCCCCTTTACCAATTTGGTGGCTCTTCTCTGAACCTTTTCTAATAATGCTATATCCTTTTTAAGATTCGGTGGCCATAATTGCACATAATATTCAAGGTGCGGTCGCACCATGGAACGATACAGAGGCATGATAATATCCTTTGTTTTATTTTCCATTCCTTTCCTTATGATACCTAGCATTCTATTTGCTCTCTTGGCTGCCGCTGCATACTGGGCGGAGGGTTTTAACATGTTACCACAATGACGGCTAAATCTTTTTCCTGGGTGGTGGTTCCTAATGTGGAACCTTGCATCATGTAACCATAGTTTGGGTTGTTCTTCCCTAGGTGCATAATTTTGCACTTGTCCACATTAAATTTCATCTGCCATGTTGATGCTCAGTCTTCCAATTTATCAAGATCCTCTTGCAATTTTCCACAATCCTCTTGGGTTTTAACAACTTTAAATAGTTTTGTGCCATCTGCAAATTTGATAACCTCACTCAATCCCTTTTCCAGGTCATTTATGAATATGTCAAAAAGCAGCAGACCCAGCACAGAACCCTGGGGTACACCACTATTCGCCTTTCTCCATTGGGAAAATTGGCCATTTAGCCCTACCCTCTGCTTTCTATCTTTTAACCAGTTCCTGATCCACAATAGTACATTGCCTCCTATCCCATGACTCTTGTCAATGGCTTTCTGAAAGTCCAAATACACTATATCAACCGACTCACCTTTTTCTACCGATTTATTCACACCTTCAAAAATATAACAGATTAGTAAGACAAGATCTTCCTTGTCTAAAGCCATGATGGCTGTCTCCCATTAAGCCATGACTATCTACATGTTCAGAAATTTTGTTCTTTATGATGGTTTCTACTATTTTTCCCAGTACTGATGTCAGGCTCACCGGTCTGTAGTTTCCCGGATCACCCCTGGAACCCTTTTTAAAAACTGGCGTTACGTTGGCCATTATCCAATCTTCAGGTATTACAGATGATTTTAATGAAAATTCACAGATTACTAATAGCAGGTATGCAATCTCATATTTCAGTTCTTTCAACACCCTTGGAGGTATACCATCCAGCCCAGATGATTTGCTACTCTTCAGTTTATCAAGTAGTTGTAATACATCTTCCCGATGTATCAATATTTTCTTCAATTTTTCCGCACCATTAAATACCACTTCAATCATGGGTAACACCCCTACATCTTCCTCAGTAAAGACCGAAGCAAAGAATTCATTCAGTCTCTCTGCTATCGCCTTGTCGCCTCTTAGTGCCCCTTTAACCCCTCTATCATCTAATGGACCAGCTGACTCTCTCACAGGTTTTTTGCTACGAATGTACTTGAAAAAGTCTTTATTACGTGTTTTTGCTTCCGCAGCAAGCTTCTTCTTGAATTCTCCCTTTGCCTGCCTTATCAATGCCTTGCATTTAACTTGCCAGTGCTGGTGCTGTTTCCAGCTTTCGTCACTTGGCTCTTTTTTGCATTTCCTGAAAGATGCTTTTTGGACAACAACAGCCTCTCTGACCTCACCTTTAAACCATGCTGGCAGTTTTTTGGACTTCCTTCCACTTTTCTTAAAGCGTGGAATACAGCTGGTCTGGGCTTCCAAGATAGTATTTTTAAACAACACCCAAGCTTTATGTAAGTCTTTAACCTTTGCAACTGCTCCTTTTAGTTTTTTTCTTAACTATTTTCCTCATTTTATCATAGTCTCCCTTTCGAAAGTTAAACGGTAGTACTGTGGATTTCCTTACATCCCTACTCAACTAATTAAATCAAAGGCGATCATGCTATGATCACTATTGCCAAGTGGCCCCAACACCCTTATCTCTTGCACCAGGTCTGGTGTTCCACTAAGGACTAGGTCCAATATGGCTTCCCCTCTGGTCGGTTCATGAACCAGCTGCTCCAAGAAGCAGTCATTTATTTCATCTAGGAACTTTATCTCCTTAGCATGTCCTGCCGTGACACTGACCCAGTCGATACCGGGGTAATTGAAATCATCCATTATTATTACTGTGCAGTAACTATTGTTAGCTTCCTTGATGTCTTTGAGCATTTCATCATCCATTTGTTCATTCTGGCCACGCGGTCGATAGTACACCCCCACTGATTTTGCCTTCCCCTTTTTACATGGAATTTCAATCCATAGAGATTCTACAGCAAATTTTGTTTCCTGCAAAACTTTAATCCTTTCTGACTCAATGCCCTCTCTAACATAGAGTGCAACCCCTCCACCAATCTGATCAGCTCTATCGTTACGATATAGTTTGTACCCGGGTATCACAGTGTCCTACTGGTTGTCCTCCTTCCACCATGTCTCTGAAAGTCCAATCATATCTAACCTCTCATTTAGTACTATATATTCTAACTCTCCCATCTTATTTTTTAGACTTCTAGCATTTGCATACAAGCATTTTATAGACTGTATTTTATTCATATTAATCTGGCTATTTGTAGGCATGGGTAATTTGGAATCTTTAAGCTCTGTCTGCTCCATACTCAAAGGCATTTGCGCTACTTTACTCTTTTTTGTAACCTCTCTGCTTTTGGTAGTATTCCTCAAGGATACATTGTTCTGAACCATGCACTCTTGGGCGACTGTCGGCTTTCCCCTATTATCTAGTTTAAAAGCTGCTCTATCTCCTTTTTAAAGGTTAATGCCAGCAGCATGGTTCCATCCCGGTTAAGGTGAGGTCCATCCCTTCAAAAGAGCCCCTCCTTTCCCCAAAATGTTCCCCAGTTCCTAACAAATCCAACCCCCTCGTCCTTGCACCATTGTCTCATCCACGCATTGAGACTCCAGAGCTCTGCCTGCCTTTTGTGTCCTGCGCATGGAGAAAGCTACCCTGGAAGTTCTGGATTTCAATTTCCTACCTAAAAGCCTAAATTTAGCCTCCAGAACCTCCCTACCACAATTTCCTATGTCATTGGTACCGACATATACCAAGACAGCAGACCTCCCCAGCACTATCTAAGACCTTATCTAGGTGTCGCGTGAGGTCCACTACCTTCGCACTAGGCAGGCATGTTACCAGGCGATTCTCACAACCACGAGCCACCCAGCTATCTACATGCCTAATTGAATCACCAACTATAACAGCTGTCCTAACCCTTCCCTCATGGGCACATGTCCCTGGAGAAACCTCCTCGGTGTGAGAGGGTTTTACATCACCTGGAGGACAGGTCCTAGTTACAGGATCACTTCCTGCCATACCAGGGTGATGCTCTCCTGTCACATGACCTCTCTCCTCCATGGCAACAGGGTTGCTGCCAGACTGGAGGTGGGACTTCAGGACTATATCCCTGTAGGTCTCGTCTATGTACCTCTCTTGTCTTTCTTATGTCTTCCAAGTCCGCTACTCTATCCTCTAGAGAATGGACTCGGTCCCTGAGAGCAAAGAGCTCCTTGCACCTAGTGCACATGTAAGACCTCTCACCAACAGGGAGAAAATCATACATGTGACACTCAATGCAAAAGACTGGAAAGCTCCCATCTGGCTGTTGGACTGCTGTCTGTATCTTAGTTTTAAGCTTGTGTTTAGATCTTTAAGTTTTTTACTTACTAAGGGTTGCTGTGGATACTTATACTAATAAAAGTGTACCTAATATGTTTAATATACCTTGCTCACCTGAAGCTTAATTAATCACAGGTCCTTAATGTATGACTGATTTGGATAAAGAGCTGCACCTGAGAGCAGCTCCTTTCCTTTAAGATGTTTAAGTACCTATAAAGTTACAAATATCCCAGGGGTGGGTGGGTGTTGGGGAGGGATGGAGGGAAATAAGACTTATTAAACGAGGCTTCTACACAGTACCCTGTCCTTTGTTTCTAAGGTAAGTTGTGACCAACTTCCTGGGTGATTAATAGTCCTTGCTTGGATAGAAGGAGTCTTTCAAAATGGCCTTTTGACCTCCCACCTGGCTTTAACACCTATTTAAAATGTTTCACAGGTCTTTTGCCCCCTAGGTAGAAGGCCTCTTAGTTAGGGTCTCTAGAAGAATTTATTTAATGCTCAAAGAATACTGACCCTATTCTGATTTGATTTAAATTAAAGCTCTTTGTTGCTGCTAGGTTCTGACTTAGTAGGAAATTTAAACTAGAAGCTGTCTGCTGGGTTCGAAATTTAACCAGAAAGCTCTCTTCTGTGTTTTAAATTTAAACTGCTGCTGCTAGGCCCTGACTGATTTAACAAATATACTGGGTTCACAGACTGATCAGCTGTAATCCAAAGAATTCCCTTCAGAAAAAGTCCCAGAAGTATATACTCACTATTGCAGATCTCTCTCCAGTTGTAGCAGTCCCCTTTTGTAGTCCTTCATGATTAAGGATCACAGAACTCTGGTTGAACTATTTATGCCTGTGCTTCTGAGGTAAGCTGTGACCAACTTCTTGGGTGATTAAAAGTCTTTGCTTGGATAGAAGGAGTCTTTCAAAATGGCCTTTTGACCTGCCACCTGGGTTTAACACCTATTTAAAAGGTTTCACAGGTCTCTTGCACGTTTCGGGTCTGTAGCCCTGTTTCAAGTGCTGAATTGAAGTATGGCAGCACTTGAAACAGGGCTACAGGCCCGAAACGTGCACGTCATGCCTGAGTAGTTTGAGTTTCGTTTCTTCTTATCCAGCTAAGTAGTGGAGTTTCATGGTTTTATAAAAAACTGATTAAAATGGATGTAACTGAGTGGTGGACATAGTATCATTACATGTTCCTTTCCTGTAACATCTGACAAAAATAATTGTTTGAAAATTTCCACAGGGGTTACTTTGGTGATTTTTTGGTATCAGCATCACTATGATCACATAACCCTTCTTTTCAAGTCATTTGATTGTCTCCTTTTCCATTTCCACATACAGTTCAGACTTCTCCTATTAAGTTCCTCATTACCTCTCCTCTCTTATCTCTCCCTACACCCCTCCTCTGCAACTCTACTCATCAAGAAAATTATTTTTCTCCATGCCAGCTCTAGACTCTGTTTGTTCCACCTTGCTGTGTCATATGCCTGGAATAAACTACTCAATTTTTTATGTCAGGCGCCATCTCTGTTCCAGTTTAAAGCCAGGCTAAAAATGTATCTCTTTGGGGCTTCTTTTGGATCCTGACCTCTACTGTCTATTGTTGTTGTTGCTATACTCATATTCGTTTTAGTTATTTCCCATTAGAATTATCCTAGTCCCCTGTTTGTTCTGTTTGTCTATCTTGAACAGACTGAAAGCTTTGTGTGGCAGGAATTTCTCTTATGTATGCCTACAGTTCTGCATATGCCTAGTAGTGCTATAGAAATGATAAGAAGTAATAGTAGCAGTAATACTAGTAGCTAGAATGGATTGCATTGTGAACAGTAGAGAGATCCATAGAGTTTTTTAGAAAATGGAATCAATTTGGGTACACGGCATAGCTACAACTTCAGGGTTCTTAAAATTTTTAGCTGTTCTGTTTTAAATAAACTTAATACACTTTTTTACACAAAATTATTAAACGTCTTTAATGTGAATTTCCTGCACCTAACAAGCTTTGAACCTAAATAAGATTTTTTTTTCTTCCACAGAGATATGGCTATGGGGAATGGGTCCAGCTGCATCACCACTGTAAGGTTTGCAGTTTCTGATTACCTACAGCATTTGCTACTTATCAGCCATCTGTCCTTTAAGAAGACTGATGATTAACTTTTGATGTTGTAGCGCCCCTAGTGCCCGTACCTTGACCTTGAGGGTTTAAGGTAGGGCTAGCCTGGAGGTCATCTTGTAGTTGTGGGTGACCGAGTGAACAGGCAAGGCACGAATAGAGAAAATTTATTTCTTTATTAGGGTTTATTTCTCCCGCTCCAAAGATAGGACTTTGTACAGGTTTTGAAGGTTAATATTTTATAGCCAAACAGAAAGTTGAAAAGAGACTGCTTCTTCAATAATGTCCAACTTAAACTTATATTCAAGACAGCCACATTCCTGGCATGTGGGTCTTATATTTTATCCAGCTACAAACAGGAAATTATAAAGTTCATGCAGTACAATTGAGTGAAAACAATCAGCTTATTTTCTTATCCTCATAAGCTCTTGGGTTCATGCACTCCAAACATGTACTATAGCACTTCTTATAGCAGATCACTACACAAGCTCTTGCTTCCCTTTAAACCTTGTCTATGAGGCAGGTCGAGCAGTCCATGGGCTGGTCTAATATAGGCAAAGGATTTAACAGCGTTGCTTGGGGGTCTGGGCTTGACACTGTCTGCTCAGGAACAAGATGCTTTTCTAAGAAAGCCTGAAGCCCTCTTAATAATACTTGAGCTTGCTGGCTGTGAGGAAC
The DNA here is from genome assembly GCA_033557465.1 of Ichthyophis bannanicus. NCBI lineage: Eukaryota > Metazoa > Chordata > Amphibia > Gymnophiona > Ichthyophiidae > Ichthyophis > Ichthyophis bannanicus. The sequence goes on along the minus strand of CM066036.1, from coordinate 749,473,914 downwards.
AGGTGAGGAAACTGCTTCTCCTTGTGGTATACAGAGACTGGGAGGCTTTGCTTCATTCAGAGCTATTCTACCGTTACACACACTCTCTTTAGGCACGGTGCTGTAATTACCCTTCCCCCACTTGTCTCTATCAGCAAGTGCTGGAAATCTTACATCATAGGCAGGCAGAGGGTTTTCCTTTGGCAATTCCCCTTTGGATGCTTCTAAAATCCTCTGGTAAATATCTCTGGTAAAGATATCTGCAGTATTTCTAAGGCTAGCTTCTTTACTGCTTTCTTCAGGAGTTTTAAAAGAGACACAAGGTTTAATTGCTGGAGGTTCTGGCTGTAGCCAACTGTCTGGATAGATCCTAGGCTTTCCCTGGGTTTCAGAACTACCAATAACACAGTTTGGCTTGTCATAAAAACTCTTATTGCAGTTAAAAGTACCTTGATGAGGAATGCAGGGAGATTCTTCAACCGGCTGCCAGTATTTCCACGGCTGAGCTTCTGGTTCCAAACCGTTAGGCTTCCCACCTGGGTCTCTCTGTGCCACACCCTCCTCTGAGTCCTGGAAGGTTTCCTGCTGCACGGAGCCTCTCTGGTATCTGTATCCTGGTTTGGTAAATGCTCCCCTCTGTGGTTCCTTTGGCTGGCTTCTCAACCAGTTCTGTTTCTCTAACCAGCTTGTCCTCTGGTTCTTTCTCTCCTTGGGATTTTCATTCCAACTCTTCTCCTCATACGTCTCTGTTGCTTTTCCAGCTGCCTTCTGGCTTTCTCTGTCTTTGCTGCTCTCTCGGTCTCTATTTCTCCTCCTTCCTTCTCTGCCTCTTTCTCTGCCTCTTTCTCTGCCTCTTTCTCTGCCTCTTTCTCTGCCTCTCTCTCTGCCTCTTTCTCTGCCTCTTCTTTCATTTTCCTTCTTCCTGTTATACAGGGTACGTCTGTCCTGGGAAGCCCACCTCCTAGCAGGGTGTGCCCAATCAGTGACCTCGCTCCTCCCTTCCCCCGGGTTAGGCTGATCTGACTGATTGTTCCCTTGTGATCTGTGCTGGGAAGGAATTTTACTGCCTCTTCCTGCAATACCAGGTCTTGCCACCGGGTCAGTATTTATTTCCATGGCTTCAGGTACTGCTGCAGCGTCACAGATCCCCCCCCTTAAGATATCACGGGCTGGTTTAGGAGAATCCGGCCAGCACGGGATTCTACCCCTAGGCCCTAGGCTAGGGGACTGTACTGCATATATCGACTTTGGAGAGACCAAGGTGGCTACCTGGGCTAATGCTACCCTGTCCTGCCATGGCTTTAGTAAATTGATATGGTAGACCTGCCTACGGCCTCTCTTGTTCTCCACAAGATAGGAGACAGGACCTACCGGACGTACCACTCGGCAGGGGCCTTTCCAGTGGCTCTCGAACTTTGGTTCCGTCCCCGCCACCATTATAATCACTTTGTCTCCGTTAGTCAGTTGCCGGTGCTTAGTGTTCCTATCATAATAGGTTTTCTGTTTTTGTTGACTACGTTCCCGGTTTTCGACCGCCACTTGTGAGGTACGGTGTAGCCTTGCCTTTAAATCCCGTAAGAACTCTGGCACTTCTACCTCCTGGTCGTCTGGTTCCACCCACCGTTCCTTCAAAATATCCAAGATTCCCCGGGGTGTTCTACCATACAACAGCTCGTATGGTGCCGTTCCCAATGATGCCTGTTTCCTCTCTCGGCAGGCGTAAAGAACGAATGGGAGCATCATATCCCAATGGTCCATCTTCCCTTCCAGACTTCTTCGCAGCATCCTCTTGAGTGTCTGATTTTGTCTCTCAACAAGTCCGTTAGTCTGGGGGTGGTAAGCCGTTGTTTTAATGTGCTGGATCCCGAAGGCATCCCAGACTTGCCCAAGGTATCTTGAAAGGAAGTTACTCCCTCTGTCCGTGAGGACTTCCTTTGGGAACCCAACCTCACAAAAAAGCTTGATAAGCTCATTAGCTATCACTTTTGCTGAGGTAGAGCGGAGTGGCATGGCCCACGGAAATCGGGTCGCGTGGTCCACTACCACCAAGATGTAGCGAAATCCTCTTGGCGTTTTGATCAGTGGCCCCACTATATCAATGCCTATCCTATGGAGTGGGTTTTTGATTACTGGAGATGGTATCATCGGGACTCCTTTTGGATGAGTGGCGGAGACCCGTTGGCAGGTATGACAGGCCTCGCAGAACCGGCTTGTTTCTCTAAAAACACCGGGCCAGTAAAACCTAGCTAAAATTTGGTCGAGGGTCCCTTGACTGCCTTTATGCCCCCCTACCGGGTGATCATGCGCTAACCGCAGCACAAGATTCTTAAAAGTAGTGGGTACTACCAACTGTGTCCTCGACTCTCCTGTAAAAGGATTCTTACTTTCTCGGTATAATATCCCTGACTTGAGGGAAAACCTGGGTAGCGTATCCTTGGGGTCTTGAGCCCACTTAAATGCATGAGTGAGAACAGGGTCCGCCTGCTGTTCCTTGGGGAACGTGGGGAACTTATTTATCAGCTCCTGAGGTATCCAAGGAAGCTCCTGCCCTGCTTGCACTTCCGCCTTACTTTTTGTACGGGCTGCCTGCTCCCTGCGCTTTTCTGCCTTCCCCTTCTTTTCTTTAGGGTCAGAAGGGACCACTAAGGCGTCATCCGAGGGAAGGATGTCACCGAGATCCTCGGATGTGGATGGTTGACATTCTAAAGCTGCGGTCTGGGCTCGTGTAGAGACCATTGCTCCTTTCTCCTGCAATTCTCTTTTAATTTCTCTATAGAAATGAGGCCAGTTCCTGCCTAGGATGACAGCGTGTGGGAGACGTGGGACTACTGCTAGCTGGATAGTTCTTAGGGTTCCTATGCCTGCTATAGATAGGTTGTATACCGGATAGGAGGACGTTCCTCCATGCACACACCTAATCTTTACTTCATCAGCAGGAGGAATTCTTTCCGGGGCCAGTTGGTCCTCTATAGTTCTCCAGAATTCCTCCGAGATCATACTTAGTTCTGCCCCAGAATCCAGCAATGCTTGTGTAGTGACCCCCTGTACTGACACAGGTAACAGAAATCCCGGTCTATTCTCTGAACAGCTATCTGCCACAAACGCAGTTTTCATACGACAAAACTTTTGTATATGACCTAGCTGTCCACATTTATAACATTTTACTCTACATGCTGTATCTTTCCTAAGAGGCATGCAAATACCGAGAGGATCGTCCTGTACCTTCCTTGTCCTTTCGGATCCTCCTTGACTCCAATCCTTTAAAGGGGTGCCCCCTCTCCGGGCAGTTAACTCAGCCTCTACAAATCTCTCCGAGAGAGACACGGCCTTTTGGGTTGTTCTACAATTTTGGAGGACCAAGAAGGTACGGATCTCTGAGGGTAGTGCCTCCATATACTGTTCTAGGATTAGCTCGTCCAGAAGGGAGTCCATGGATCTCCTTTCTGGATTCAGCCATTTATATAATAAACCCCTTATCCTATGATATAAGGACTTTGGCGTCTCACTCTGTCTGAGCCTCACACTCCTCAGACGAGAGCGGTATATCAGGGGAGTGAGACCTAGTCTCTCCCTAATTGCCCTTTTCACTTCTTCAAAATTCCCAGCCAAGTCAGCTGGCATGGCACGATAGGCCGCCATGGCTTCCCCAGTGAGACAAGCGGCTAGCCTTAAGGCCCATTGCTCTTTTGGCCATAAGCTTAGCCGTGCTACCCTTTCAAAACTTTCTAGGTAGTCATCAATGTCATCTTGGCTGGTAAGTTGTCCAAAGTTAAATAAGACTCCTGTGCTCACAGGCAGCTCATTTGTATTCAAAGGTAAACCTGTATTAGGAACTGGTACAGTAGCTTGTTTTCTTTCACGTAAATACTCCTCCAATAAAGTCAGAAGGGGCTGCTGCTGTTCCTTTAACTGGTCGGCGGCTCTCTGCTGGGCCTCCAGAGAAAGGTCAGCCTGGCGCTTCAACTGTGTCGCCATCCAGGTGAAAATTTCTTTCGGATTCAATTCCATTTTGAAAATTCCTGCAAGGAAAACAAAAACACAGGACCCAAGTGCGATATCTCAACACTTCTATGTGTTTTAAAAAAAAAAACAGGACTTTTCCCTTTTTTTTTTTTTTTTTTCACTTTCCCCTATTACCACTAGGGGACCTCTCCTTCTAGTATCCTCCACCACCCGGGGCGGATACCCTTTACCTGGTGATGGTGTATATGAAGCACTTCAGGATTGGCTCCTGTAGCCTTTCCGCAGTCGTTTTCTCCTCAGCTGGGCTTGTCAGCTCTTCGCCGGGGTCCAGAGGAAATAAGTTCTTCTGCAGTGGCACCTTTTCGCCTGTAGGAGAATCCTAAAAACTACGCCACTCTATGTAGCGCCCCTAGTGCCCGTACCTTGACCTGAGGGTTTAAGGTAGGGCTAGCCTGGAGGTCATCTTGTAGTTGTGGGTGACCGAGTGAACAGGCAAGGCACGAATAGAGAAAATTTATTTCTTTATTAGGTTTATTTCTCCCGCTCCAAAGATAGGACTTTGTACAGGTTTTGAAGGTTAATATTTTATAGCCAAACAGAAAGTTGAAAAGAGACTGCTTCTTCAATAATGTCCAACTTAAACTTATATTCAAGACAGCCACATTCCTGGCATGTGGGTCTTATATTTTATCCAGCTACAAACAGGAAATTATAAAGTTCATGCAGTACAATTGAGTGAAAACAATCAGCTTATTTTCTTATCCTCATAAGCTCTTGGGTTCATGCACTCCAAACATGTACTATAGCACTTCTTATAGCAGATCACTACACAAGCTCTTGCTTCCCTTTAAACCTTGTCTATGAGGCAGGTCGAGCAGTCCATGGGCTGGTCTAATATAGGCAAAGGATTTAACAGCGTTGCTTGGGGGTCTGGGCTTGACACTGTCCTGCTCAGGAACAAGATGCTTTTCTAAGAAAGCCTGAAGCCCTCTTAATAATACTTGAGCTTGCTGGCTGTGAGGAACAGGTGAGGAAACTGCTTCTCCTTGTGGTATACAGAGACTGGGAGGCTTTGCTTCATTCAGAGCTATTCTACCGTTACACACACTCTCTTTAGGCACGGTGCTGTAATTACCCTTCCCCCACTTGTCTCTATCAGCAAGTGCTGGAAATCTTACATCATAGGCAGGCAGAGGGTTTTCCTTTGGCAATTCCCCTTTGGATGCTTCTAAAATCCTCTGGTAAATATCTCTGGTAAAGATATCTGCAGTATTTCTAAGGCTAGCTTCTTTACTGCTTTCTTCAGGAGTTTTAAAAGAGACACAAGGTTTAATTGCTGGAGGTTCTGGCTGTAGCCAACTGTCTGGATAGATCCTAGGCTTTCCCTGGGTTTCAGAACTACCAATAACACAGTTTGGCTTGTCATAAAAACTCTTATTGCAGTTAAAAGTACCTTGATGAGGAATGCAGGGAGATTCTTCAACCGGCTGCCAGTATTTCCACGGCTGAGCTTCTGGTTCCAAACCGTTAGGCTTCCCACCTGGGTCTCTCTGTGCCACGCCCTCCTCTGAGTCCTGGAAGGTTTCCTGCTGCACGGAGCCTCTCTGGTATCTGTATCCTGGTTTGGTAAATGCTCCCCTCTGTGGTTCCTTTGGCTGGCTTCTCAACCAGTTCTGTTTCTCTAACCAGCTTGTCCTCTGGTTCTTTCTCTCCTTGGGATTTTCATTCCAACTCTTCTCCTCATACGTCTCTGTTGCTTTTCCAGCTGCCTTCTGGCTTTCTCTGTCTTTGCTGCTCTCTCGGTCTCTATTTCTCCTCCTTCCTTCTCTGCCTCTTTCTCTGCCTCTTTCTCTGCCTCTCTCTCTGCCTCTTTCTCTGCCTCTTCTTTCATTTTCCTTCTTCCTGTTATACAGGGTACGTCTGTCCTGGGAAGCCCACCTCCTAGCAGGGTGTGCCCAATCAGTGACCTCGCTCCTCCCTTCCCCCGGGTTAGGCTGATCTGACTGATTGTTCCCTTGTGATCTGTGCTGGGAAGGAATTTTACTGCCTCTTCCTGCAATACCAGGTCTTGCCACCGGGTCAGTATTTATTTCCATGGCTTCAGGTACTGCTGCAGCGTCACAATGTATACTCCATTAATAAACATCATAATACAAAATACAATACAAAATATTGATATTGTGCTTAAGCCTTCACTACCGAGCCTTCCAATTATATTACAGGATTATTATGCTAAGTAAACTAAAGGACTAGAATTGGTATATGATTTCTTCACTTTACTCAAATTCTTTACCTTAAACTTCATTACCGCATACTTTGGTCTAACGCTCAAAACATTTTTATACAGGCATAACACTAATTACTTTTAGAAAACAAATAGGTCAATCTATTAATAATCCCAGTGGATTCTGTCTTATCATATGTTTTATCTCTGGTTTCAAGATATACTATATATAAGAAACAATTTACAATTACACTATCTATTAAACAGCAACGGGGTTGATATTCAAAAGTATTCTTGTAGTTTGCAGGACCTGCAAACTGCATAAACCCTGCAATATTCAGTGGCACTAACCAATTTATGCCACTACATATTCCAACAGACCACCCTAGAAACATGCACTTGTTTTCAAGGTAGTCCGTGGGTGGAGCTGAGGTGGGTACAGCACCTATTCAATTAGCAGCAATATTCAGCCGCTAAAAGGAGGAGAAAGCTAGATTAGAAGCCCCTATACTGAAGGAGGAGATATAAACTGTGATCAAGCAGTTGAAGAACTTGAAGTCGCTGGGGCCTGAAGGCCTGCAGGCTGAATTTGATAAGGTGTTGGTGGACCAGATAGCAGATCTGATGCGGGTACTGCTTGGAGCAGCTATGGAGGGACAAGCCTTGAGGGTCCACAAACAGCACTCATACTCACAGAAGAGCAAACAATGAACGGGAGCGATGTGAAAAAAAGAATCATAATCCCTGGTGTTCAAGGTGAAGATACAGCCTTTATTAGAACAACCCCTACACAGGCTATGTTTCAGTGGAAAGGCTTCTTCAGGGGGTCAATTGTGCTGCAACCAAGTGCGTGGATAGGCTGTGTATAGTGTATATTGTTCTTCGGACCTGAGATAAACCAGTCCATTTCCATCTATTGTTTCTTCTTTTTTTTTAATTATACAATCTTCTTTATTTTAAGAAGTAAATAAAGGAAATACAAAGTAACAAAGTAAGACACCTTCTCAAATATGCATACATAAGATCAAACCATCTAGCCCACATCATGGAGAACATAATAGAAATGAAACCTTAGAAGCAATTAAACTATCCCCTTTTCCTTAACCTAAGAAATAAATAAACAATTATACAATACAATCATTCAACCCTTCCTGTGTAGAAACCCCTCCAATTGTAAAGAATCAAAAAATGCATACTTTTTGCCTTGTAATGATACAATACATTTACAGGGATACTTGAGGAGAAAGGAGGCTCCTAGGGCCAAGACACAAGGCCTGAGCTCAAGGAGAGCCTTCCGTCTCCTCTGAGTTACTCAAGAAACATCTGGAAAAATCTAAATAGGTTTTTTAGAGAAATACAACCAAAATATTGTCACCACCCCCCTGGTGGCCGGTGGCTACAGGGGCAGGTTGTGCATTTAAATCAATTGTAGAAGTAAAAGACTCTTTTGGGCCAGATGCACCTTGGTCCTTGTAGTCCTTTCTCCTTATAGAAATGAGTTGTGGATGCCAATTAGAGGGTAAACCAAAAGCTTTTATTTCCCTTTTAGCACTGAGGTTCGCTAAGTAACAAAAGTAAAGTTTTCCTTATTTTCAGGTTTGTGCCAAAGTGTTATTAAACAAGTTAAACTGTTACAAGCTTCACAGTTCCTTGTAGAATATAAAGGGTTTTCTAAACTTCAGAGTGAAACAACTAAACCAGCTATCCTTTAGCTCAATGTAAGCAAAATCATTGTTAGTGCATGTTCTGGTAAACTATAGCTCTGGGAGTGACTCAAGGCTTCCCGCAACACAAATAGAGCAGTCCATTAATTCCTCCTGTGACAATGCTTCTAAATCCTCAGGCTCCACTTGCATGGGTTCCAGCTCATCTGTGCTTTCTCCTGTATTTGAGCTCTCCCTGGCTGCTATAGTGTGCAAATGAGTATTTCCTTCACCTATCCTCCAGCTGGGCTGTTCAAGGTTTTTCAAGTAGGAAGCATGGCTTGTTCTTAGGCCTCTATGGCGTGGCTTCCAGAACTCCTGCCTTCTTTCATTCCTCTCAGAATGATTATCTGATTCAAAAGCCCTTCTAGGAGCTAAGTCTCTTTTTAGAATTAAAGTACCACTGTACTTTGGCTTCCTGAAGTCGGGGCTGCTGGTATTTTCCTTACCAGGTACCCTTCCTTGGATACGGTCTCCTTTACAGACTGTTTCTGTGAGTCTCTTGGGCACTGATTGTCATCCCTGAAGCTTGGGACGGCCAGGTAACGAATCCAGGTCTCTCTGCTTCTCAGTATGGGGGATTCCACTGTCAGGAACTTTCCTTCCAGTACCTTTAAGTTCCTTTCTCAACCCTTCTGGTGAGCTCAGGCCTCCCTCTAGGCATGGAGTCTCCCTCCCTTGGATCCTGGCTTCTCCTGGAGTCTCTCTCCCTTGGATCCTGGCTTCTTCCTTGGTCTGGCTGCAGCTCTCTGCTTATAAAGCCGTTCTCCTCTTCAGTTTCCTGGCCTGCCCTTCAGGTGCATCTGATTAGTCCCTGCATAATCAGTACTTGGGTGTGTTCGCTCAGCCTCTGCAGGTTCGTGCCTGCTCCCTCTAGCTGTGTTGCTATGCAATTGCAGCTCCTTCATGTCAGCTGCTTTGTGAAAGACAGCATTTTTTTTTCAAATCCAGAGCTTCACTAGCTTCAGCCCTATCACCAGGGCCGGCCCGTCCATTGAGCAAGAATGTTTTTTGCACAGGGCCCCGCGTTTCAGGGGGCCCCGCGCAAAAAACATTCTTCATTGGCACAGGTAGGAAAAAAATGAAACCGGCTGCTGCCGCCGTGGCAGCGGCAGAATCAAATGTCCTGCCGCGGGGCCCCGCCTGCCTCCCTTCACCATCAGCAGGCTTTCAGAGCCGCGAGAGCTTCTCTTACCTCTCGCGGCTCTGTTAATCCCGCCGGAGCTACTGACTATGGCGAGGGGGAGGGACCGGAAGTTCCGGTGTGGCGCGGAAGCCTCGCTGTGTGTGATTGCAGGTGGGAGCTTTTCGGGCCTGTCTCGGTTTCCGGGCCTTCTGCGGGTCCTCGCGGGTTGCGCTCTATCAGGAGACGACCTGGCACGTGGGGTCCCGAGGCAGGCGAAAAAACAGGAGAAAACTGACGGGAAAGGCCTAAAGAGAGTCGAAACTAGGGGAAGGCCTCAGATCCCGGAGAGAGGGAGGAGGAGGGGCTGGCTAGTGGAAGAGGGAGTCACCTGCAGGGAAGCGGGAAAGCATCTCAGAGTGTCCCCTCGGCAAGATAGTGGTAATCTGTCTCACCAGATAGAGATACCAAGGTGAGGGGAGGTATTCATATTCCCTATTGATTGTATCAAGGAGCTTTCATCCACAGGGACAGTGGTTAGGTTCGGGGTCTTTCACACAGAGCAGGAGGGTTGAAGAGCCTGTATGCACCAGAGTGCGATCTGGGTAAGGGGAATTATTCCTGTCATTTCGCAGATTTCACCAGTAGCGATCAAATGGAAATATGAATTGTCTATAAAGAGCAGTTGGAGTGAGGAGTCCCATAGATAAATTCCAGATGAAAGGGTTTTTTTTTTTCACTGTATGGGATAATATATTTTAGACCTTGAAAGGCAGTGCCCTCTTATCAAAGTCAAATTTGAGTTCTGAATGAGTGGGGTTAATACATGTAGAGTTCCATTTTTAAATGTGATAAAAAAAATATCCTGATCAGTCATCTTACCATTACCAGTGGATCTGTTTCACTCTGATCCCATTTCCCAAGTTTACATTGCCTGTCTAGATCCTCTACAGGAAGATGGAGACGGCACCATCAAAAGGATGTGAACAGGATGGAGTCGGTGCAGAGGGTGGCTACTAAAATGATTAGTGGGCTTCATTATAAAGCATATGAGGACAGACTTAAGTATCTTAATATGTACACCTTAGAGGAAAGGCGGGATAGAGGTGATATGATTGAGATGTTTAGATACCTCCGTGGCATAAATGTTCAGGGAGAGAGCCTCTTTCAATTGAAAGCAAGTTCTGCTACGAGGGGACATGGGATGAGGGTGAAGGGAGATAGATTCAGGAGTGATATGTGGAAATATTTCTTTACGGAAAGAGTAGTGGATCCATGGAATAGTCTCCCAGTGGAGGTGGTAGAGATGAGGACAGTAACTGAATTCAAAAAAGCATGGGACCAACACAGAGGATCTCTAAAGGTAAAAAGTGGACTGTTGTAGTTGTTGATATGGAAGGACAGACTAGATAGGCCATGTGGTCTTTTTCTGTCATCGTGTTTCTATGAAATGGACTCACGGAGGGGCTAGAACTGGAAGTAGGCTCATGGGGGGCTTGGATTGGAAATGGGCTGAGTGGAGGGGAGCTAGGATTTGACATGGGCTGATGGTGGGGCTAGGGAAGGACCAGAAATGGGCTGATGGGGGGGCTGGGATTGGAAATGAGCTGATGGAGGGACTCGGATGGGGGAGCTAGGACTGGAAATGGGCTGATGCAGGGACTAGAAGGGAGCGGATGCTGGGTGGGGTTGGAACTAGAAGGGAGCTGATGTTGGGAGAGGATTAGAATGGGATAGAGCTGGGAGAGTGAAATGGAGAGGGAAAAATATTTTGTGTGGGAGGGAAGACAAATCTACAATTGGCCAGATATTGGGAGAGTAAGTGGGGATTGAGGATGGCGGGGTAAAATTTGAGTGGATGAAATAGGAATGAGGAAGAGAGCAAAAGGAGAAAGATTAGTATGTTAAAGCAGATGTAGAGAGAGAATGGAAAAAAAACTAGAAGAGTGAAGAAAGGACAAATGGACAGCAGACGATGGAGAGTTAGCAGAAGACACGAAGAAACCAGAAGAAAGCGGCTGGAGCAATTGTAACTGAAAAAAATGCACAAATGGTAGAAAAATATCTCTTTATTGAATTTATTAACTGAAATATGCCAGCTCTGGGAAATGTGCATCATTAACGTCTGCGCTTTGTTTAGTACAAGAGGAAATTAATTTATAGTTTTATTTCTACAGTGTTGTTGGGCTTTTGGGGTTCCCAGCTTAATTATTGTCTTCCTGTATCTACATTGTGATTTCTTGTTTGATGACGGTCTATGTTCTGCACGTGTAACTGAGCTGAGGTATTCTGTTTATGTAATTCCTATATGACATTGCCACTTGTTCTCTTTCCCCAGTAGGTCATGTATTGTTCTCTGAAATGTATTGGTTTAATATTTGTAGTGTTGCCTTTTGATAGGTAGGGTCTTGTGCTTTGTGAGTCCTGGTAGTGCTGTTATGATACGGCGGGTTTGCTATGGGTTCTAAATGGGCAGTGTTTGTAGTAGTTCCTAATGTGCCTGACAGTTGTCACTGGATTATAGTAATGTAGAAATCTTTTAGTCTTTCTTTATCCATACACTCATTAAGAGGCATGTTTACTAAAAGTTAGTGTATGGTAACATTATGCAAATATTTATGCAAATGAGGCCCCTTATGCAAATGAGGCCCCGCACCGAGTCTCCGCACATGGCCCCGCACCCCCCTTGGGCCGCCCCTGCCTATCACAATATATAATCTTTGTCTTTCTCAAGCAAAAAAGTTACAAGAAGCGTAACCCGAGTCAGTATATCTTCCACAGATGTCTCTGAAAAGGCTGATAAGTCTAAACTCAGAACAGACAATTGATCATAGTCTTCCCCAACAGCTCCAATCTCTTCTCTCATTTCACCAATATCTTTCACTTCTCTAACTCCTCTAAGAAGATAATAAATCTTAGACAATCAAATAGAATCAGGGTCAGGAACATTCAACACATCTTTTAAATACTTTGCAAATAAAATAGGGGGAGAAAGATAGTAAGTATGGAGAAAATTCCAAAAACGAAGATTTTTACCATGGAGAGCATTTTCCAAATATTCATTTTGCCGACGTAATGCTAATGAATCCTGTACCGAGGAGGCAATAGCTGCCTGAAGGATCAGGAGTTAAGAAACTCCCTTAGAAATACGAGTCTCAAAATCAACCAATTTAGACTCATGCCCTGTCAGAGTGGCCACTGTCTCCTTGGCAAACTTAGAAAGTTTAAGCAAAGAAGACTGGAGCGAAAGTTCAGTTCTAGATACAATTTGCCAAATATCTTGCAGGGAGATGTTTTTGGGGGCAATGAAGATTCCTGAACAGAGGAGAAATCAAATGGCAAAGGCAAAACAGTTTGTTCAAAAGTAGTCAATTGGAGGAAAGCATCGGGAAGAGAGACCAAAATGAAGAGGACACCACCTATAGAAGTAGGGAAGGAGTCTGTCTCTGCCAAGCCAACTCCAAGGTTGGGAGGAGATAAAAACCCTTGCACTTCAGGGGACATAGAGGAAAAAACAGTACTCCCAGATGGTGAAGAAACCTCCAAATAATCCATCTTCGTGGCTCTCCCTACCGGACCCATGTACTTTAAAAGGTCGTGCATGAGACCCACAACCTTCGCCGCTTTGATATTTGAAAAAGATAAAGGTCTCTTATTCCATTTTCTCATTTACAATAGCAATACCACTCCTCTATGCGCCTACATGCTCTGAAGGGGCTCCAAAGGGGCACACCTGCCCCTTTGGACACGCCCCTTTGGAGCACACACCCACGGGCACGCACCTGCAGTATGCATCCCACAGTGGAGCTCACCAAATGCAGCTCTGAGTCTTCCAACAGGGACTTCAGGAACAGGAACCAACATGCTCTCAGTATCACCACGTGGGGCTCAGCTCTTATAGCCCATAGTATTCATGTGATGCTCCACGCTCACCAAACACTGGTCTGAGGCTTCCAATCAGGTAACAGGCACTTCAGGAATAGGAACCAACATGCTCTCAGTATCTCTGGAGGCTAGAATAGCAGATCTGGAGGGCATGAGGGAAACAAAGAGGTACATAGATGAGAACTACAGGGATGTAGTACTGAAGACCCATCTCCAGTCTGACAGCATCCCTGTTGACATGGAGGAGATAGGTCGCATGAGAGGATAGCATCACCCTGGTGTAGCAGGAAGTGATTCTGTAGTTAGTACCTGTCCTCCAGGTGATGTAAAACCCTCTCACACTGAGTAGGTTTCTCCAAGGCCATATGCCTACGAGGAAAGGGTTAGAACAGCCATTATAGTTGGTGATTTAATCATTAGGCATATAGATAGCTGGGTGGCTGATGGGCGTGAGGATTGCCTGGTAACATGCCTGCCTGGTGCTAAGGTAGCGGACCTCACACGCCAACTAAACAAGGTCTTAGATAGTGCTGGGGAGGAGTCTGCTGTCTTGGTACATGTTGGTACCAACAACATAGGAAAGTGTGGTAGGGAGGTTCTGGAGGCCAAATTAAAGCTATTAGGTAGGAAGTTAAAATCCAGAACTTCCAGGGTAGCATTCCATACGCAGGACCCAAAAGGCAAGCAGACCTCCAGAGTCTCAGTGCATAGATGAGACAATGGTACAAGGATGAGGGTTTTGGATTTGGGGAAAAGGAGGGGCTTTTCCAAAGAGAATAGGTTCCACTGGGATGGAACAGGCTCCTTTAAAAAGGAGAGAGAGCAGTTTTTAGACTAGATAATAGGGGAAAGCTGACAATCATGAGCGCATGGTTCAGAATAATATATCCTTGAAAGATACTAGCAAAAGATTGAAGTTAGGGTATATCAGCAGAGAGGTTCCAATAAAGACAAATATAACCCAAATAAGTACAGAGCAGACAGAACTAAAAGATTACAAACCACCCCTGCCTACCAGTAACCAACTTAATATGAACAAAATACAGCCTCTAAAATGCTTGTATGCAAATGCTAGAAGTGTAAAAAATAAGATGGGAGAGTTAGAATATATAGCGCTAAATGAGAAGTTAGATATGACTGGTATCTCAGAGACATGGTGGAAGGAGGACAACAAGTGGGACACTGATACCTGGGTACAAATTATATCACAATAATAGAGTAGATCAAATTGGTGGAGGGGTTGCGCTCTATGTTAGAGAGGGCATTGAGTCACACAGGATTAAAGTTTTGCAGGAAACAAAAGACTGTAGAATCTCTATGGACTGAAATTGTATGTAAAAAAGGGAAGAAGATGGCAGTGGGGATGAACTATCAACCACTGGACCAGAATGGATGATGAAATGCTCAAAGTAATCAGGGAAGCTAACAATATTTAGAGCTCACTAATAATAATGGGTGATTTTAATTACCTCGATATCGACTGGGTTAGTGTCACAGCAGGACATGCTAGGGAGATAAAGCTTCTAGATGAAATAAATAATTGCTTCTTGGAGCAGCTGGTTCATGAACCGACAAGAAGGGAAGCCATCTTGGACTTAGTCCTTCGTGGAACACAAGATCTGGTGCAAGTGATAAGGGTATTGGGGACAATTGGCAATAGTGATCATAGCATGATCACATTTGATTTAATAAATGGAGGAAGGAAGGCAAGGAACTCCACAGTACTACCTTTTAACTTTCAAAAGGGAGACTATGAGAAAATGAGAAAAACAGTTAAGAAAAAACGGAAAGAAACAGCTGCAAAGGTTAAAGATTTACATCAAGTATGGATGTTGTTTGATAATACTATCTTGGAAGCCCTGACCAGCTGTATTCCATGCTTTAAGAAAAGAGTAAGAAAGTCCAAAAAACTGCCACCATGGTTTAAAGGTGAGGTCAGAGAGGCTGTTGTAGATAAAAAAGCATCTTTCAGGAAATGGTAAAAGGAGCCAAATGACGAAAACTGGAAACAACATAAGCAGTGGTAAGTTAGAGGCAAATCATTGATAAGGCAGGTAAAGAGAAAATTTGAAAAAAAGCTGGCTGTGGAAGCAAAAACACATAATAAAAACTTTTTCAAGTATATTCATAGCAAAAAACATGTGAGAGAGTCAGTTGGACCATTGAATGATAGAGGGGTAAAAGGGGCACTAAGAGGGGACAAGGCCATAGTGGAGAGACTGAATGAATTCCTTGCTTCAGTCTTTACTGAAGAAGATGTAGGGAAATTACCCATGCCTGAAATGGTATTTAAAGCTGATGCAGCAGAAGAATTGAAAGAAATATCAATAAACGGGAAAGATGTACTAGAACTATTTGATAAACTGAAAAGTAGCAAATCACGTAGACAGGATGGTATACATCCAAGGGTGTTGAAAGAACTGAAATATGCAGATCTACTATTATTAATCTGTGAACTATTATTAAAATCATCAGTAATACCTGAAGATTGGAGGATAGCCGATGTAACGCCAATTTTTAAAAAGGATTCCAGGAGAGATCCAGGAAACTACAGACCAGTGAGTCTGACATCAATACCAGAAAAAATGGTAGAAACCATAATTAAAAACAAAATTTCTGAACATGTAAATAGTCATAGTTTAATGGGAGACAGTCAACATGACTTTAGCCAGGGAAGGTCTTGTCTCACTAATCTGTTATATTTTTTTGAAGGTGTAAATAAGCAGTTAGACAAAGGTGGGTCAGTCGATGTAACGTATATGGATTTTCAGAAAGCCTTTCACAAGATCCCTCATGACAGACTCTTGGTGAAATTAAAAAGTCATGATTTAGGAGGTAGTGTACTATTGTGGATCAGAGACTGGTTAAAAGATAGAAAGCAGAGGTTAGAGCTAAATAGACAATTTTCCCAATGGAGAAAGGTGCTTTTTAACGTATTCATAAATGACCTGGAAATGGGAATAATGAGCAAGGTAATCAAATTTGCAGATGACACAAAATTATTCAAAGTTGTAAAAACCCAAGAGGATTCTGAAAAATTGCAAGAAGACCTTAATAAATTGAAAGACTAGATATTCAAATGGCAGATGAAAATTTATGTGGACAAGTGCAAAGTTATGCACCTAGGAAAGAACAACCCAAACTATTGTTACATGATGCAAGATTCCACATTAGGAACCACCACCCAGGAAAAAGATATAGACATCATCATGGATAACACGTTGAAACTCTCTGCCCGATGTGCAGTGGCTGCCAAGAAAGCAAATAGAATGCTAGGAATCATAAGGAAAGGAATGGAGAATAAAACAAAGGATATTATAATGCCTCTGTATCGTTCCATGGTGCGACCATACCTCAAATATTGTGTGCAATTCTTGCCGCCATATATTAAAAAGGATATAGTAGAATTAGAAAAGGTACAGAGAAGAGCCACCAAAATGGTAAAGCGGGTAGAAGGATAACCCTATGAGGAGAGGCTAAAAAGGTTAGGGCTCTTCAACCTGGAAAAGAGACGGCTGAGGGGAAATATGATAGAGGTCTATAAATTAATGACTGGAGTGGAATGGGTAAACATAGTTCGATTGTTTACACCATCAAAATGTAGAAAGACTAGGGGACATGTAATGATACTACAGTGTAACCCATATAAGACTAATAAGAGAAAATACTTTTTCACTCAACACATAATCAAACTCTGGAATTTGTTAACAGAGGATGTAGTAAAAGCTGTTAGTGTAGCTAGGTTTAAAAAAGGTTTGAACAAGTTCCTGGAGAAAAGGTTGATAAATCATTATTAAAGATGACCCAGGAAATCCAATGCTTATCCCAATACAAGCATTGTGGAACCTGTGTCTTCTGGGGAAACTGCTAGGTACTTGTGACCTAGATTGGTCACTGTTGTAAACAGGATACTGGGCTTGATGGACCTTGATCTGACCCAGTATGGCATATCTTATGTTCTTACATTTTTTTTGATACTGTGGCTTGGCCTTATCTATGGGGTGTTCTGTGAGAGTTTGGATTTGGGAGTTTACTTTTGGCTGGGATACAGCATTATTTGATCACCCACAAGTGAACTTGAGGGTTAATGGAGGTTTGTCTGGGTCATGGGAGTTGGGTGGTGGTACGCGACAGGGATGCCCTTTATCCCTGGGCTTGTTTTTTTTGTGTATTGAGCCTCTGGCACAGAGATTGGCCCAGTCCCAAGAAGTGGTGGGGATATGGATTGGAGATACCTAGCTGCAGATGGCTTTGTTTGCGGATGATTTACTGATATTATTGGGGGAACTTCGGAGGTCTTTGCCTCAGGTTTTCGAGATCTTTGAGAAGTTTCAATCTCTGTACAGTTTTAAAGTTAATTGGGATAAGTCTTTAGCTTCTGATTTGACTGGGAAGGTGAAGGCCACATGGGAGGGTGTTTTTCCTCTCCAGTGGGCTCCTGGGTTGCTTTATAGTTTTAATTTTGGGGAGATAATATGATGGTCAGAGGAATTACTGGGGACTTGGATAATCTTCCTCTCTTCCTATGGACTCTTAAGATGATCATTTTGGTGAAATGGTTATATCTCTTGCAATGTTCATCCCTAGTGATTCAGAAGCGGGATCTGGTCTGGTGCTAAAGAATATTGTGCAAATTCCTGCGGAGATCTCGGAGACCACAAATTAATATGGCGATTTTGAAAAGGGGCCCATGGGATGGGGGTATGGGAATGAGATTGCATAATGTCTTTTGAGGGGAGTTGGGGGTGGGGTTGCTGCGAGAGACCATATCTGTGGATGTAGATTTGGAGGCTAAGCTGATACAACCTTACTCACTAAGCTATGTGCTGCTGCATTCCATGAAGCCTGTTGTGTATGGAAGTGGAGCTTCACGTATAGGGATTAGGGCTACAAGATGGGCTTGGCGATAGATAAGGAAGAAAATTGGGGTCACCTCTAATTTTTCTTTTTATTTAGCTTTAGTAGGGAATGGGAGTTTTTGCCTGGGATGGGAAGGGGAGTGTTTGAACAATGGTGGGCAAAAGGTTGAGGAGGAAGGTAGTAGGGTTTGGACTTATGCAGTTTTGCAAGAAACTTTCAAACTACCTGGACGGGATCATTATGCATATTTGCAGGCCCGCCACTTGTATTTACTCTCAGCTTTGCAGGGAACTGCTTTCTTTGCGGGAAGAGACGATGGAGCATATGGTACTGAAGAAATGACTCACGGTAGATGTGATTGTTTGGTTGTGTGATCAGTTGAGAAGTGAGTTGAAGGCAAGGGTTAGTTGGGTCTGTGATGAATAAGTGGGTGGATGACTTGGGAGTGGAGTTTCATGAGGATAACTTTTGTGCAAGTATGTATGGGAGTGGGCAGATAGCTGAAGGTGTTGTTTGGAGGGAGTTACATTATAAGTTTATGTTACAGGGGGTTGTGGCTCACCCATGGGCCTGTTGCATGGGGATTGTGGATTCAGATGCTTGTTTGAAGTGTGGGATTAGTCCGGAGATGTTTCTGCATATGGTATATTGGTGTTGTGTGAAATTTAATAAAAATAATTGAAACAAATATTAGCCTTATGGAAACTCATTGCCACAAACTGGGCCAAAGGGAGATGATAGACATGAATTATAAGCAACTACGATTCACATTTGGTATATACAGGATTTGAGGAGGGGAGGGAGGAAGACTAAACAATTTTTGCAGATGTGGGATAAGGGGAGGGAAGGGGCAAATGAGAGGCTGAGTGTACTGGATGTTCAAATGGCAGATGAAATTTAATGTGGACAAGTGCAGTTATGCACCTAGGAAAGAGCAACCCAAACTATGGTTACGCGATGAAAGGTTCCACATTAGGAACCACCACCCAAGAAAAAGATTTAGGCATCATAGTGGATAAAACATTGAAACCCTCCACCCAGTGTGCAGTGGTGGCCAAGAAGGCAAATAGAATGCTAGGAATCATAAGGAAAGGAATGGAGAATAAAACAAAGGATATTATAATGCTTATGTATCATTCCATGGTGTGACCGCACCTTGAATATTGTGTACAATTGTCCCGCCGCGCCGTAGGGCAGGGTCCCAAGGCCGGTATTAGTAACCGGGCCCCCGGGGCCCGGCGCTCCCTGGCGCGGGTGCACGAGGTCAGGGGGAAGGGGGGGCAGGGTCAGAGAGGGATTGGGCGTGCGGCCTTGGCTGCCCCTCGGTAGGGGTTACGATCCGGCGATTGGCTGCAGGGTGTGCTGTGGGCGGAGCCGGTGGTTTGAAGAGAGAGCGGAGGCGTGGGGTCTTCCTCTTTCTGCTGGATCGCCGTCGAAAAGGTGTGTGCCTTGGGTTCCCTGACGGTTCTCCTTCGGAACCTGTTTATTGTGCGTGGGTGGAGGTTTTCTTTTCTTTATTGTAAAATTGCTAGTTCGCATAGCGACTGCACGGCCGAGCGCGTCGTCCTAACCCCGAGGTTTCCTTTGTCGGTCTCCTCGGAGCGTGGTCGTCGGGTCCTGGCCACGTGGTGTGGGGGGGCGTCCATACTGGTCACTTCCCGCTGTTGTAGTGCGGGCCGTGTCCTGGGCCGTGCGGGACCGGGGGGGGGGGCATTTCGGGGTGCTGGCGTTGAGAGAGTGTGCTCCGTTGCCTGGCCGCCCTTATTACCACAAAAAAAAAAAAATAAATAAATAAGAACAGGAATCTGCAGCCTCGCGTCCCGCGGAGCAGGGCTTGGGGTTAATTTTCAAACACAATAAGAAGAAAAAGGTTTAGATTAGATAATCATACAAAAAAAAAAAAAAGAACACAAACGAAGGATAGCAACATACACTATCTTCTCTTTGTGGCCAGCCCTCCCCCACCCCCCCCCCCCGCTCCCTTTAATTTGCAGGGCTGTGGCGGCTTGGCCCGGACTTGTTCCTGCATTCAGCAGTGGATAGTGGCCCTCGGGGGATATGGTACATCGGCCTATTGGGAGAGGGGCTGGACGGCGGTCTGTCAGCGCGAGGGGGTCGGCGCACGGGCGCGGTATGCCGCCTGGTCGGTGCAATTTCCCATCCAGGGGTGGCGTGGCTGACAGGGGGGCGGCACCTGCACGGGTGCTGTGTAGCGCCAGGGGACAGTGTGGAAAAGGCAAATCCAGGGGCGTTACGGCAGGTGAGGCTTTGGGAGGGACACTTCCGCTCCGTTCTCGGAGGGGTGCAGCAGAGGGTTTGGGGCGTGGGGAGTCTGGTCACTTCTTGCGGGCAGGGGGTTGTGAGACGGCAGGTGGAGTGGTGGGGGTGGATGGTGCCGCAGCCTCCGCCAGGGTTGGGGCGGTGGAGTCATCGTCGGAGCGCGTCGCCGATCTACGTGCAGAGGCCTCGGTGGGGGGCCTTCAGGGGTGTCTTCTTCCGCGCCTGGGGGAACCGGCCACTTGGTGCACCCAGGCCTCGTTGGGCCCTTGGGACCTTGGATGTGCGGTGCGAGTCTGTGGGGGGGGTTGGGGCCGTGGGGGGGAGGCTGGGGGGACTGGTTTGGGGCTGGCTATGGGGGGGCCGGGGCTGGCTATGGGGGGAGTTGTCCTGAGCAGGGGCGCAGCCGCTTGGGACGCTGGCAGGCTGGGTTCCTTGTCTTGGGGTTGGGGGGCAGGTACGAGTGGGGGGTCCGGCGCTCCAGGGGCTGTTGCTGCTGGCTTTCCTGCTTCTTTCCCCCTACAGGTCCCGTTCCCCGCATCCTCCAGGATTGGGATGGCTGACTCGAGTGGCCTAGTGGCCAGTGGCCCTCGAGTTCCTCGGCAGCACAGCACGGTGCGGCGGCGCAGGTTCAGTCTGAGAGTGTTCCGGTGGAGCCCCCCAGTGGGACCGGTGAGTATGGGGCTGAGGGCGGGGGGGTGGAGGGTGTAGCGCGGACCCCGAGTGCTGACGTAGCCGCGGGATGTAAGGAACGATCTAAGCGCCGGCGGGGTCGCCGCTGTCGGTGGGCGTCTTCCTCATCCTCGTCCTCCTCATCGGCTACGGTTTCGTCGGGCGATTCAGTGCCGACGGCGGGGCAAAAAGGGGAAGGCGGGGCGGCTACCGTGGTTCGCTGCGCCGAGTTGTGGGAAGGCGTGCCACGCAAGCTGCGTCATCGTATCAAGCGCCGTCGGTACATTGACATCTTTCATCTGCTGGAGGGTAGGAAGCGCTCGGGGGAAAGCCGAAAGAAACGCAAGGAGGATGAGAAAGCGGGTAGGGTGCGGAAGGCCTCCCGCAATACCCTCAATTGGACTCGTGCCTTCTTGCGTTTAGCCAGTGTTTGGGGCCATTACTTCCCCGAGCAGTATGGTGCGCTGCTTGCTTACGCTGATACCATTCTTGCAGCGTCCCAGGCTCACGACGGCTGGGCCTGGTTGAATTATGACGAGGAATTTCGTGACATGATGGAGGAGAATGTACTGTTGCCGTGGGGGATGAAGGACATCAACCTGTGGTTGACACAGATGTCCGTGAAGAGTCGGGTGGGGGGAGCGGGCGGAGCAGGCGGCAAGGCGGGGCCGCCCGCAGTGGCGGTTGGCTTGCGTTCCTTTCGGGCGCCTGCCATTTCAGCGTCCCAACCTAAAGCTGGTTCCACGGGGGGCGACGTCTGTTGGCGTTTCAACAAGGCGTCGTGCCCATTCCCTGACTGTAAATTTAGGCACGCCTGCTCCCTGTGCAGAAGCGGCCACGCTGCCATCAAGTGTAGTCACAAGGGAGTGGCGGGAGCCCCTGCGGGGGGTAAGTGATGGGGTTTGCTGGGCATTGGCTCCCACACCCGTGCGGGTGGAGGCGATGCGCCCATGGTTGCAGCAGTATGGGCTGTGTCGACGGGGTAGGGCTTGGCAGTTGCTTTCAGCAGCTTTTTCCGAAGGTTTTCGGATTCCGTTGCAGGGTGCGCCGGTGGCGGGCGGGCCGCGTAATGCCAGTTCTGTGAGGGCCCAGGTCGAGGTGGTGTGCAAGAAGATTGCCGAGGAATGTGGCCTTGGCAGAGTGGCGGGGCCTTTTAGTGAGCCCCCTTTTTCTCCGTTCACAGTTTCTCCATTGGGAGTGGTTCCCAAGAAGGAGCCGGGCAAGTTTCGGTTGATTCATAACCTTTCTTGCCCTCCTGGAGATTCTGTGAATGATCACATTCCTCGAGAGCTTTGCTCGGTGTGCTATGCCTCCTTCGATGCGGCCATTGCCTTGGTGGATCAGTGTGAGCGGGGTGCTTTGCTGGCTAAGGTTGACATTGAATCGGCGTTCCGGTTGTTGCCCGTCCACCCTTCGGCTTTTCCGTTCTTGGGTTTCTGTTTCGAATCCAGTTTTTATTTTGTTAAGTGCATGCCTATGGGCTGTGCGATATCCTGTTCCTATTTTGAGGCTTTCAGTACATTCTTGCACTGGGTGTTGGAGCGGAAAACGGGGATCCGTATGATTGTACATTATCTGGATGATTTTCTTTTTGTGGGGCCCGGTCGTGGGGGTACCTGCGCTACCTTGCTTGAGACCTTCTTGGGCATGGCAGATAACTTCGGCATTCCCATTGCAGCTAGCAAGACCTTGGGCCCGGTTACGTGCCTCACTTTTTTGGGAATTGAGATAGACACTGTGGCCATGGTGGCGCGTCTGCCGGCGGAGAAAGTGGTGCGGCTTCGGGAGTTGGTGGCCTTAGTGGGGTCTTCCAACAAGGTCACTCTTCGGGTACTGCAATCTTTAGTGGGGCACCTTAATTTCGCTTGTAGGGCTTTGCCTATGGGGCGCCCCTTTGCGCGGTGCCTGTCGTTGGCCACGGCGGAGGTACGCCTTCCGCATCATCGGATCCGCGTCTCAGTGGGTATGCGTGAGGACTTGCGGGTTTGGGATGCCTTTTTAGCTGGTTTCAATGGTTGCTCTGTGCTGCAGCAGCCGGAGCTATCGAATCGGGATCTACACTTGTTTACGGATGCGGCGGGCGGCTCCGGTTTTGGAGCATATTGCCAGGGAGCGTGGTGTGCAGAACCTTGGCCGCAGGAATGGGTGCATTCTGGCTTGACCCGTAACATTGCCTTTCTTGAGCTTTTCCCTATTGTGGTGGCACTATGGGTCTGGCCTGAGCATTTGCATGATCGGAGGGTGGTGTTCTGGTGCGACAATGCGGCGGTGGTCGAGGTCATTATTCGCCAGGCGCCGCGGTGCCCTAGAGTGACGGCCTTGATGAGGGTGTTTGTGTTGGCTTGTCTGCAGTTGAATGTCACCGCCAGGGCGCATCACGTCCCGGGTTCCCGTAATTCCATTGCTGACGCTTTGTCCCGTTTCCATTGGGTGCAGTTTCGGCAGTTGGCCCCAGATGCGGAAGAGCGGGCCTCACGGATCCCAGAGCATCTTTGGAGAGTTGGGATGCTGACGTGATGTCCCTATTAGCTGCGTCCGTGGCTCGGGGCACTTGGATGACGTATCGGCGTGGATATGCTCAGGTGAGTACATTCCTGGGTGCGCGCGGTTGGTCTGGGGGGTGTGTGCCTGACGGGCTTGTGAGCCAATTTGTTTTGTGGGCAAATAAGGAGGGTTGGGCTCGGTTGGCGGTGGGGGCGGCTTTGGCTGGGTTTTCCTTCTTTTGCAAGGCGGCTGGTTGGGGTAATCCCCGGGTGTCCTTTTTGGTTAAGCGCCTTTTGGCTGGTTGGGCCAGGGGGCATCCGCGGGTGTGGGACTAGAGGCTCCCTGTTTCCCATGAGATTTTGCTAAAAATTTGCGAGGCGTTGCCTCGCTTTACAGGCGTTGCCTCGCTTTACGAGTCCGTTTTGTTTCACGCATTGTTTACTACGGCATTTTTTGGGGCATTCCGTGTATGCGAGCTGATGCCCCGGTCAGCACGTGTGGGTGCGTTTGGTGGGATCGACTATGCCCATGTACATTTGGAGGCATCCCAGGTGCGCCTTTACATCCCGCGATCCAAAACGGATCAGAAGGGAAAAGGTTGCTGGGTTGTCCTCTGTGCCATCTTTCCTTTGTTATTCTGCCCCGTTCATGCTCTTCGTGCCTTCAGGCAGTTGCGGGCGAGGGGGCCAGGAAAGTTTTTCATCCATGCTGACCGCAGGCCGGTGACTCAGTTCCAGTTTACCGCGGTGTTGCGTTTGGCATTGCGCTCCTTGGGTTATGATGACCGGAGTTTCGCTTCGCATTCTTTTCGGATTGGTGCAGCCACGAGTGCAGCGGCTGCTGGGCTTGACGCCCGGGTCATTCAGCAGATAGGCAGGTGGCGGTTTGGGGCTTTCGAAGGGTATGTTCGCCCTTATCAACTCAGTGGGGCAGGACGGTCAGGTGTGGCGGGGCGGACTGAGGCCTTGGGGGTGGTGGGTGCAGGGGGGGGCTATTAACGTCTTCCTTCGCCTTACAGAGTTGCTTCCTGGTGGCAGTCCAGTCTTCTCCTTACAGATGGCGGTTGTGCTGGAGATTGGTGGATCGTCGGCCATTCCTTCGTCTACTGGGCGGAGCGACGTGCGGCGGTGCGGCCGCTCAGCATCCACCTTGGCCTGGCTGCTTCCGGTATGCGGCTCTGCTGGATGGGGCAATGCGGCATGCGATGGTGGCAACTCCTGGCTTCTGTTCGGGCGAACCTCGGCCAGCGGCGGCAACCAGTCGGGTTGTTACTTCATCTGGGTGGCAATGACTTACAGGGTTGGTCCTGTCGGCAGCTCATCCGGGCTGTGCAGAGGGACATTGCTACTGTTTGGGAGCTGATTCCGGGTGTGGCCATCATCTGGTCTGACATTATTCCGCGCCTGGCATGCTGGGATCAGCGGCGCTGGTCGCGTGGCCTGGTCAAAATAAACAGGCAGATCGGTCATTGGGTGCAGGAGATGGGAGGGCTCCAGGTGCTGCACCCTTGGGCTGAGGTTCACTGCACGGGGCTCTATTGCTTGGATGGGGTGCACCTTGCCCCGGTGGGTCAAGATCTTTTGCTGAATGACTGGAAGGAAGCTCTAGAAGGTTGGTGCTGGTCGCAGCTTTCTGTGGGGGGGGCAGCGCAAGGTTAGGGGTCTACCTTGTGCCGGTGGCGGGGTAGCGAGCTGGCGCTCGCCGACCCGGCGGGGGCATCGAGGCGGGTGCCGCTTCATTGGGGAGCGGCAGTGCTCCTAGAGTGGGAGAGACTTCGGCTGGGGTCTCTGCCCGGTGGAAGGCAACGTAGCCTGCCTTTGCTAATAATATGGCGAGGCGGGCGGTAGGGGGAATGGGGGGTGGATGATGCTCCACTTTGCTAATGGCTGGTGGGGGGCATCATCCGGATTGGGGTGGGGGAGGGGGTAATTTGTTGCATTACAATTGTTGAGTTGGCCCAGGCTGGGCCGGTGTTTAATACTGTTAATAAAGCTGCGACCAAGCACTTGTTCACAGATTTATGTGTCTATGTGCTTTGTTTGGGTAATGGAAAGGAGGGGAGGGGGGGAAGGACATTTGGCACTGGTGGAGGCTTATAGTGGATTGGCAGGGTGGGCTGCAGGTTTTCAGAGTCGGCAGGGAAGGGCATCCGGGTGCCTCGGTTAGTCCCGCCGTGCCGTAGGGCAGGGTCCCGAGGCCGGTATTAGTAACCAGGCCCCCGGGGCCTGGCGCTCCCTGGCGCAGGTGCACGAGGTCAGGGGGAAGGGGGGGCAGGGTCGGAGAGGGAAAGGGCGTGCGGCCTTGGCTGCCCCTCGGTAGGGGTTACGATCCGGCGATTGGCTGCAGGGCGTGCTGTGGGCGGAGCCGGTGGTTTGAAGAGAGAGCGGAGGCGTGGGGTCTTCCTCTTTCTGCCGGATCGCCGTCGAAACGGTGTCCCGGCCCTCCCTCCCTCCTTATGTCTGGCATATTGGGGTTGGGTGTCGCAGCTGGGGGTAGGTCACTTGGCGCTGGTGTTAGGGCACGGGGTAGCGAGCTGGTGCTCGCCGACCCGGCAGGGGCATTGAGGCAGGTGCCGCTTCGTTGGGGAGTGGCAGTGCTCCTAGAGTGGGAGAGACTTCGGCTGGGGTCTCTGCCCGGTGGAAGGCAACGTAGCCGGCCTTTGCTAATAATATGGCGAGGCGGGCGGTAGGGGGAATGGGGGGTGGATGATGCTCCACTTTGCTATAAATGGCTGGTGGGGGCATCATCCGGATTGGGGTGGGGGAGGGGGTAATTTGTTGCATTACAATTGTTGAGTTGGCCCAGGCTGGGCCAGTGTTTAATACTGTTTAATACTGTTAATAAAGCTGCGACCAAGCACTTGTTCCCAGATTTATGTGTCTATGTGCTTTGTTTGGGTAATGGAAAGGGGGGGGGAAGGACATTTGGCACTGGTGGAGGCTTATAGTGGATTGGCAGGGTGGGCTGCAGGTTTTCAGAGTCAACAGGGAAGGGCATCCGGGTGCCTCGGTTACTAGTCCCCGTATCTTAAAAAGGATATTGCGGAATTAGAAAAGGTACAGAGAAGAGACACCAAAATGATAAAGGGGATGGAAGGATACCCAAATGAGGAAAGGCTTAAAAGGTTAGGGCTCTTCAACCTGGAAAAGAGATGGCTGAAGGGAAATATGATAGAGGTCTATAAATTAATGAATGGAATAGAATGCATAAACGTAGATTGATTGTTTATGCTATCAAAAAGTAGAAAGACTAGGGGACGTGCAATGAAGCTACAATGTAACCCGTTTAAGACTAATAAGAGAAAATATTTTTTCACTCAACACGTAATCAAATTCTGGAATTCATTACCAGAGGATGTAGTAAAAGCTGTTAGTGTAGCTACGTTTAAAAAAGGTTTGGACAAATTCCTGGAGGAAAGGTCCATAAACCATTATTAAGGAGGACCCGGGAAATCCACTGCTTGCCCCAATACAAACATTGTCAAACCTGTGTTTCATTTTGGGAACCTGCTAGGACTTGTGACCTGGATTGGCCATTGTTGGAAACAGGATACTGGGCTTGTTGGACCTTGGTCTGACCCAGTATGGCATATCTTATGTTCTTATGTTTTTAAGTAGTGTGATTGTGAATGAGTGGTGAGGAAAGGGTTATGGAACAAAAAATAAATAAATAAACACAGAAGGAACCACATCTGCTGGCTTGACCCCAGAACAGAAACTACCCAGGGCTCAGTGTGATGTTGAGGGTATTCTGTATAGGATGACTAACTCTGCTTTTAAGATGTGCTTCTGAGAGAATAGGATTATTGTGGGAATTAAGTTTTTCTGGACAGCTATTTGAAGGTGATGCATTGTTAATGTGATTCATTGTGTTTTAAATAAAATATTTAAAAAATCATGACTGCCAATACTCCACCCAAACTCTTCCCCAGTTTGCATAAAATGTCTACACATGGGTCGTATAAAAGTACTGTACATGCCTTCTTCTCACTGTATGTACTTTTACTCACATAACTCCTGAAGTAATTTTATAAATGTCTTTTTCCTTAAAAGAAAAATTTATAAAATTAACCTCATGATGTCTGTATGTTCATATTCTCATTTTTTAAACTTCTGTAATTTTTTATTCTTATTCACAATTCATTTATTATTAGCTGTCGTTTTCAGTAACTTGGAATCATTCCTATTTGTTTGTTCCTCATTTCAATCCACTTGAGCTGCTGTACTTTGGCCTTTTCACATCTCTTTATCAGAATACTTTTTCTAAACCATGTACCCCCCAAATGATATCTGCTTTTCCCCCCAGTATATGGCTTAAAAACTGTTCTACCTTCTTTTCCATTTTTATTACAGCAACTGGATTATAATCTGGTTAAGGTGGCTCCCATCCAACTAGTATAGGCATCCCTTTCTCTATAAAGTTCCTTAGTCCCAAATGAAACCAGAACTCTTCCCTTCACCATTCCTTCATTCATGCATTGAGAGTCCCAAGCTCAGCCTGTATCATACGTGTAGATCTGGGAGCATTTCTGAAGTTGCTAATTGGACCTTCTGGATTTTAGGCTCTTACCTAGAAGTTTAAATATACTCGCCAGAACTTCTTTCCTGTATCTTCCTACATCATTGATATCCACATGTATCAGGACAGCTGGTTCCTCCCAAAAACTCTATCCTATTTAGGTAATGTATGAGACTCTATACCTTTGCACCAGGCAGGCAAGCTACCAAGTAATCTTCACAGCCAAAACCAGTAATTCAATGTATTGACTACCATAGGCAAACCTTTTCACAATCAAAGAACATAGTCTCAAAATGGGCCTGCACCTTAATGTAAAGAAGACAAAGATCATGACAACTGGCATAATCAACAGGTTCATCGTTGAAGGAGAAGAAATTGAAATTGTGAACAACTTTAACCTACTTGGATCAACTATCAATAAAGAAGCAACAAGCAGTCAAGAAATCAAACGACGCATTGCTCTTGGCAGAATGGCTATGAAAGACTTAGATAAGATTCTCAAGAGCAGAGATGTCTCTCTCCATACAAAGATTCGACTTGTTCAAGCCATGGTATTTTCAATAACATCATATGGATGTGAAAGCTGGACAGTGAAAAAGACAGACAGGAAGAAAATTGATGCCTTTGAATTATGGTGCTGGCGGCAAATACTGTGTATACCATGGACTGCCCGAAGAACAAACCAGTCGGTACTAGAGGAGATCAAACCTAAGCTTTCTTTAGAAGCTCAAATGACAAGACTTCGACTTTCATACTTTCGACACATCATGCGAAGAGAGAGATCATTAGAGAAAGACATCATGCTTGGCAAGATAGAAGGTCAATGCAAAAGAGGAAGGCCAGCAATGAGATGGATCGATACAATAACAGCAGCTACGGGTACCAGTCTGTCAACAATGAGCCGCCTGACTGAAGACCGAACACAATTTAGGATAGCTATCCAGAGGGTCGCCATGAGTCGACTCCGACTCGACGGCACTTAACAACAACAACAGGCAAACCTTTAACCCCCTCCCAAAATTTTGGTAATTAAAGCTCAACTGTCATGATCATCTGTCTACCACTCTTCCAACAACAATCCTGTAAAACTGCATAATTGATATGATGGGCACAATATTCAGCACCAGTGGCAAATGTTCCTACAGCATCTAGCTGCCAGCGCTGAACTTTAAACTGGGATATTCAATGCCGGGACTGTATCTGAGCTCTGGCATTGAATATCTGGGGTGCCCAGATTGCCACAAAACTAACCGGGCAGCAGCAATATTGAGCTGCTGTCCGATTAGCTTCTGCAGCGAATGCCTGACTTTTGCCGCATGTCATTAACCAGACAGTGGCTCAGTATTGCCCTGGTTAGCATTGGGATGTGCAGCAGCGGCACCCACGGGTATTTAGTGGCACTAAGCATGTTAGTGCTGCTGAATATCCCGCTGAGCACCATTTACATGGTTTACGGGTCTGCAAACATGATAATGCCTTTGAATATCCCCCCAATACTCTTAAATATTAAACTTGCTTTGTATGCACAGTATGTGTGCCCACTCTCCCTGCAGGAAAAGGAAGGTGCTGATGGCTCTTTAAGTTTGTGTGGCTATTAGGATTTATTGTATGGCTTTGCATGCTGCTGCTCTTTTCTGGCTCCCCCCCCCCCCGGAAGCTGCTACCCTGGGTGACTACCTAGTCTTGCCTAAAGTTTGGGCTGGCCCTGTTGCTGGTAAATTTTTAGAAGTTATTTATTTCACAGTAACTGCATGCTGATTTAAATAAGTTAATGACTTTTCTATCACTTTCTTGTTAGTATATTTTTATTAGCACGAGTTCATTTGTACTTTCTTATAAATTATTAGAACAGAAATATCTGATTTGGCTGCAAGTAAGAAATTCTTAGTAAGCCAGAGCAGAAATAAATTCCCTGTGCTCTACTGAGCTGACATGCTATAATCAGCAGAGATTCAGAGCAGTATTCAGCAATTGTACTGTCTTGACCCATAAATGAAAATATCAATAACTTACTTATCACCCGTGTAATTTATTCTCATTGTGCAATATCAGAAAATCACAATTATCCTTAAATGGATGACCATGAAATTATTTCACATTTTTTGAAAGCTATATGTATCATAGCGATTTACAAGAGCCTGTAGTGAATTAACTGCTATTGCACACTGCATTTTTCTCACGCATTGCTAATACCCATCTATTTATATGCTCTATTGAGCTGCATGCAAATCAGATGACTCGTTTAACCCAGTGCCATATCCCCAGTCAAACAATTCACTTTAGTTTAGATAGAAGCAGAGTATGGCATTATTCATTTTTTTATCTGATTACTAGAACATTGCTTACTACAATCTTTTTCTCAGATTATATCATTTTAAAGGCTTCTAATTTCTCTTTTATAGACAGTCATTTCACTGGTTAAAATTAACATTTCCTATATTGTCATTGTATTGCCAATACTTTTGGGTCTAAAGGGTAATTTGGGGCATGATTATGAAGAAATGCACCAGTAGCATGAATTGGGGCCTGAAAGTTAACGTGGACACCCGCACCAACTTTTGGGGGCATGTTCATCCATCTCCCCAGGTGTTAGTACAATGTTAATGCAGTACACTGTGCTAACTAGTGCACAGGTGCACTTACCAACACCCCCTGAGGTGGCATTAAGTGTACATGTGCTAACAGCTTTCTTCACGGTTAGGGCATGCCCAAAATGTCCACACTAATAGCGAAGCATCGTTCACACTCACGTTCCACCAACAACACAGCCTTTCCCTGTTCAGTCATGTGCTAATGGGTTGGTGTGGGTCCCAGTGCTTATTACTAGTGTGAACACTTACCACACACTAAACCACAGGCTAAGGGTTAGCACAGGTTGGTAAACATGCCCCATTGATATCTTAAGGGCCTGATCCAGGTGGAGCTGGAAAAGAAACAATTTAGTCCGCTCTCTATCCCAAAGGTCTGTGCTAAAGAACAGAAGTTTGAGAGGATCATGGTGGAGACCTCAATTACACCCTATGGCTATCAGTTCCAGCTGCACGTGACATACTCTGACCACTAGAGGCCTAGAACTATCTTGCCTCCTCAGACCAGTTGAAAATCTCCTGCAGACAGTACTTTGCCCACCTCTACACAGAGCTGGCCCATCCACTAGGTGAGTTAGGCAGCCGCCTAGGGCAGCTAACCCGGGTGGGAGGCTTTGTGCCACTGCTTTGTTGTCTGTGGCAGGCCATGTGCTTCAGCACACATGACCTGCCACTTCTGATCCCCCTCCGATGCAACTTAATGTCGGAGGAGGTTCAGAAGCAGCAAGCCATGTATGCTGAAACACATGGCCTGCTGTGGGCAACAAGGCGGCAGCAGAAAGCCTCCACTTTTCAAATACTGCTGCTGCTTTCACCGTTGCCTGCCTGCCCCCCCCCCAAGAAGGAATCAGCAGCAACGTTGGGGGGGGGTGGTGTGGCTTGGGTTTCTGCCTGGGGAGGCAGAAACTCTTGGGCTAGCCCTGCCTCTACAAAAGGTAAAAACATTTCTTCTCTATGCTGTTCATACGTAAAAAGTTTCAGAAAACAGTGAAGTCTTCTACTCACAGATACACACATATTGATAATTCAATTTAACCCACGCAGTCTATTTTAATGTGACCAAATGTTCTGGTCCACAGAGATTTTGAGTATTCTTTCAGCCACTGCACAAGCAATGTAATGAGCTGTACTGGGATTTGCAATAAAAATGCATTTGTATCTTTGGGAAAGCCAGGTCACATAAGTCATTTGGAAAATCAGTTTTGGGAGACTTAAAGGATTTTGACAGAGAAATTGCACTGAGAGGTTATCATCCTAGCTGTCATATTCTCATATGCTATTGCTAAAATATCTTGGCAGTTAGCCATAATGGTATATTAAGGTTTTTAAAATCTGACTCATATACATCTACTTTTAGCAACAAATTCAGAGTTATACATAAACCTTTATAGGCTTGAAATACACAGCAAAATCTGCCTGCTCAAATTTATTATCAGTTTGGTTTAGAACTATCTATTTTTGTTGTTTGATTTTGTTTGGAAAAGATGGATTATTTTATTGTAACAGTGAGGTTTATCTTTGTTGTTTTATTCTGTCGCAATGTTTTATGTGCTTCTACGATTGGTACATTACTTTAGATTGGTTTTTTTTTTAATGCAAGGAAGCAGTCTATAGGGGTTATCTTAGAAACCCTATTCGTGCTTTGAATATCTGAAAATGGGAACACAGATGTCCAAATCACAGAGATGCCCCCAGAGCCATTTTAGAAGCCAGGTCTACAGATGTTCCCTACTCAAGGACGTCTAAGTCGCAAAGGGATGTTACGGATGCGTGACCAGGGCATTCTGGGCAAGATGGATTTGTGCACCTGATTTCAGAAATGCCTAACATGTCGTCACCCACTCGCAGAACTTTCCATGTCTATTCCTGCTCCAGGGCATGAATAGACAGAAAAGCTCTCATTCTGCCATCAAGACACCTAGAGGGCATAGAAAGGAAGGTATTCTGACACCTCTTATACATTTTATGATGATAAGAAAAACTGCAGGGAAACAAGGGCACTTGTTTTTGGTTTGGCGTGCTGATGCACGTCCTGCATGCATAACAGCATAGGAGTCCCTGATCCAGTCCAGACTGCAGTATGAAGGACCAAACCCCAGTGAAACCGAAATGAAGGAGACATCTCAGTAGCTTGCTGTTTTTGTCTCTGGGGATACAAAATATTTTCCTCTGGCGCCTTTCACCATTAGTATCTACTTTTGTATATTCATTTTTGGGATTTTCTAGTAGGAGGTCAATGGCATAGACACAAGAACTTATCCCAAATACTAGGAAGACTCTTTTGTAGATTGTATTTTATGAATGTATTACAGCTTTACTGGGGGGTTCTTGGTATCTAGTAGGAGTAGGAGCAATCTCTAGTCACTCCTGCTCTTTTGGTGCCATGTTCCAAATGATGCAGATAAAACCATTAGCAGTAATCTTGCCTCAGGCAGCAGATTTATTTATTTTATTTTATTTATTTACGTTTCTTATATACCGCACTATTAAGATCAGTGCGGTTTACAATGAACAGAACAATAGTACAATGTAACAAAAACACATTGTGCTTACAATGAACAATGAACAGGGTAATAACTTGTGTGAGAACTTGGGTGAGAACTATTTACAGCACATTTTACAAAGTTACAGAATATTCACCATTGAGTAGGATTGATGGCACAGGTTTCAGCCAAGGGAAGTGCTGATTATCCATTCTCTCGTTGGCTTAAAGTATTGGGGCAGATATGGAAGGGGGTCCGGGGCCTATTACATGTTTCTCAGGGTTGCCTTTTGGGTAGTGTTTTTGGAATAGGTGGTATTTTATCACTTTTCTGAATAGGGTAAGGCTCGTGATAGATCGAATTTCGGAGGGGAGGGCATTCCAGGCTGTGGGTGCATAAACCGAAAAGGCCCTATTGGCTGTTACTTTTAGGCATTTTGTCATTATCTTAGGGATTTCTAATGCATTCCGCATTGCAGATCTTCTCTTCCTGTTGTCAGGCATGATGTTGATTAATTTACTGATGGGTGAGGGGGGCTGGTTCGTCAGTGCTTTAAATGTCATGACAAGTGCCTTGTAGTGGATTCGAGCTTGTAGGGGTAGCCAGTGGAGCTCCTTCATCACAGGCGTAATGTGTTCTGACCTTGATACACCTACAAGTACTCTAGCGGCCGAATTCATGGCAAGTCGGAGTGTATTTAGAGTTGACTGTGGAAGCCCATGGAGGATGATGTTGGCGAAGTCCAAGTGTGGGATAACTAGTGCTTGGAATATAGTCCGGTAGTCAGTGAAGTCCAGGAGTGGTCGAAGAAGGCGTAATGTTCCAATCTTATGATATACACCTTTTGCGACATTTTCACATGTGTTATCATGTCAAGTCGCTGATCTAGTATGATGCCTAGATAGCGAATTGTGGTTTTAGTTTTGAGCTCGGCATTTTTGACTTGTAGTGCTGGAGGTGGGGTGAACTTCTGATTTCTCATGATGAAGAGAACATCAGTTTTACTGTGATTAATTAGTAGGTTTTGGGTGAGAAGCCAGTCTGCAACTACTTCAAAGCATCTTGTAATGGGTGAAAAGTCAGACCTGTCAGTCCTGAATGGGATGTATAGCAGGATGTCATCTGCATAGGCAAGGCAATGCACGTTTAAGGAACGGATCAGGGTGCAGATGGGCTGCATGTAAATGTTAAACAACAGTGCGGTTTACATTGAACAAACTGAAATTACATTGAACAGGGCATTATAACTTGGAGATAACTATTTTACAGGGAACATGGGCTATGCAGGGTTAAGTGGCTTGCCCAAGACCACAAGGAGCACCTGTGGGACTAGAAACCCCAGTCCTTCCGGCCCAAGGTTGCTGTCCTCTAGTGGGATTTGAACGTCTGACCTTCCGGCCTGAACTACCTTGCCCCAACCACTAGGCCACTCCTCCACTCCTAAGTTAGAATATATAGCACTGAATGAGAGGTTAGATATGATTGGAATATCAGAGACATGGTGGAAGGAGGACAACCAGTGGGACACTGTGATACCCGGGTACAAACTATATCGTAATGATAGAGCTGATCAAATTGGTGGAGGGGTTGCGCTCTATGTTAGAGAGGGCATTGAGTCAGAAAGGATTAAAGTTTTGCAGGAAGCAAAATTTGCTCTAGAATCTCTATGGATTGAAATTCCATGTAAAAAGGGGAAGGCAAAGGCAGTGGGGGTGTACTATCGACCGACTGGCCAGAATGAACAAATGGATGATGAAATGCTCAAAGAAATCAAGGAAACTAACAAAAGTTACAGCGCGGTAATAATAATGGGTGATTTCAATTATCCCGGTATCGACTGGGTCAGTGTCACGGCAGGACATGCTAGGGAGATAAAGTTCCTAGATGAAATAAATGACTGCTTCTTGGAGCAGCTGGTTCATGAACTGACCAGAGGGGAAGCCATATTGGACCTAGTCCTTAGTGGAACACCAGATCTAGTGCAAGAGATAAGGGTATTGGGTCCACTTGGCAATAGTGATCATAGCATGATCGTCTTTGATTTAATTAGTGGAGGAGGGATAGTAAGGAAATCCACAGTACTACCTTTTAACTTTCGAAAGGGAGACTATGATAAAATGAGGAAAATAGTTAAGAAA
Organism: Ichthyophis bannanicus; assembly: GCA_033557465.1. Taxonomy (NCBI): domain Eukaryota; kingdom Metazoa; phylum Chordata; class Amphibia; order Gymnophiona; family Ichthyophiidae; genus Ichthyophis; species Ichthyophis bannanicus. The sequence goes on along the minus strand of CM066036.1, from coordinate 749,439,017 downwards.
AAACTAAAAGGAGCAGTTGCAAAGGTTAAAGACTTACATCAAGCTTGGGTGTTGTTGAAAAATACTATCTTGGAAGCCCAGACCAGCTGTATTCCATGCTTTAAGAAAAGTGGAAGGAAGTCCAAAAAACTGCCAGCATGGTTTAAAGTTGAGGTCAGAGAGGCTGTTGTTGCTAAAAAAGCATCTTTCAGGAAAGGGAAAAAAGAGCCAAACGACGAAACCTTGAAACAGCACAAGCACTGGCAGGTCAAATGCAAGGCATTGATAAAGCAGGCAAAGGGAGAATTTGAGAAGAAGCTTGCTGCGGAAGCAAAAACGTGAAATACCTGTGAGACAGTCAGTTGGTCCTTTAGATGATAGAGGAGTTAAAGGGGCACTAAGAAGCGACAAGGCGATAGCAAAGAGACTGAATGAATTCTTTGCTTCGGTCTTTACTCAGGGAGATGTAGGGATGTTACCCATGACTGAAGAGGTATTTAAAGGTGCGGAAGAATTGAAGGAAATATCGATACATCGGGAAGATGTATTACAACTATTAGATAAACTGAAGAGTAGCAAATCACCTGGGCCGGATAGTATACATCCAAGGGTGTTGAAAGAACTGAAATATGAGATAGCAGACCTGCTATTAGTAATCTGTGAACTATTATTAAAATCATCTCTAATACCTGAAGATTGGAGGATCACCAATGTAACACCAATTTTTAAAAAGGGTTCCAGGGGTGATCCGGGAAACTACAGACGGTGAGCCTCACGTCAGTACCGGGAAAAATGGTAGAAACCATCATAAATAATAAAATTACTCAGCATGTAGATAGTCATGGCCTAATGGGAGACAGCCAACATGGCTTTAGACAAGGAAAATCTTAATCTGTTATGTTTTTTTGAAGGTGTGAATAAACAGGTGGACAAAGGTGAATCGGTTGATATAGTGTATCTAGACTTTCAGAAAGCCTTTGACAAGGTCCCTCATCAGAGACTTTTGGCAAAAATAAAGAGTCATGGGATAGGAGGCAGTGTACTACTGTGGATCAGGAACTGGTTAAAAGATAGAAAGCAGAGGGTAGGCCTAAATGGCCAGTTTTCCCAATGGAGAAAGGTGAATAGTGGTGTACCCCAGGGATCTGTGCTGGGTCCGCTGCTTTTTGACATATTCATAAATGACCTGTAAAATGGAATAACGAGTGAGGTTATCAAATTTGCAGATGACACAAAACTATTTAAAGATGTTAAAACCCAAGAGGATTGTGGAAAATTGCAAGAGGATCTTGATAAATTGGAAGACTGGGCATCAAAATGGCAGATGAAATTTAATGTGGACAAGTGCAAAGTTATGCACCTAGGGAAGAACAACCCAAACTATGGTTACACAATGCAAGGTTCCACATTAGGAACCACCACCCAGGAAAAAGATTTAGGTGTCATTGTGGATAATATGTTAAAACCCTCGGCCCAGTGTGCAGCGGCGGCCAAGAGAGCAAATAGAATGCTAGGTATGATAAGGAAAGGAATGGAAAATAAAACAAAAGATATTATAATGCCTCTATACCGTTCCATGGTGAGACCGCACCTTGAATATTGTGTGCAATTCTGGTCGCCGTATCTTAAAAAGGATATAGCGTTATTAGAAAAGGTTTAGAGAAGAGCCACCAAAATGGTAAAGGGGATGGAAGGATACTCCTATGAAGAAAGGCTAAAAAGGTTAGGGCTCTTTAACCTGGAAAAGAGACGGCTGAGGGAAGATATGATAGAAGTCTATAAATTAATGAACGGAGTGGAACGGGTAAATGTAGATCGATTGTTTACGTTATCAGAATATAGAAAGACTAGGGGACATACAATGAAGCTACAAGGTAAACTATTTAAGACTAATAAAAGAAAATATTTTTTCGCTCAACGTGTAATCAAACTCTGGAATTTGTTACCGGAGGATGTAGTAAAGGCTGTTAGTGTAGCTGGGTTTCAAAAAGGTTTGGACAAGTTCCTGGAGGAAAGGTCCATAAACCATTATTAAGAAGGGACCCAGGATATCAATGCTTGACCCAGTACAAGCATTGCGGAACCTGTGTCTTTTGGGGAAACTGCTAGGTACGTATGACCTAGATTGGCCACTGTTGGAAACAGGATACTGGGCTTGATGAACCTTGGTCTGACCCAGTATGGCATATCTTATGTTCTTATGTCATTGTCAGCATGCACATGGGCATGAGTTGGGGTATGCCTGTTGGCTTAGATTTCTGCAGGCTCTGTGCCATTCTTGTTTGACAAGGTATGTACAGCAGGCATAGAAAAGGGACATCTTGTTAGGTCTGTATGTTGCACTGCTCTGCTATGCTGTTGGTTCAAATCACATTCATGTCTTACATATGAGATCTGTCTGGTCAAAAGGATGGGTCATGATACATGAACACACACATTGCAGACAATGGGTGAACTAGCAGAATGCCAATATTCCCATTTCCTGGTGTGTGCTTGTGGGGCAGTCGTGGAATAATCTCATATCTGGCAGACCAACATAGTTTATTTGCATTCACATGTGGCTCAGATGATTGTAACTAACTGAGTACTTGCTTATGGCGGGGGGGGGGGGTCACAGGTTCACACACAGATTACTGTTGTCATTTTGCAGGTGAGGGAGCAGAGCAGGCATTTTTCCTCTGACATGGACTCTTATCATACTGCATACTCTTCCTGCCTCTGTGACATAATTCCCCCCCCCCCCCACATGGGGAGCATCCTGATCCCAGGGCCAGTCCATCTACTCAGGATGCTAGCTGGGTGCCAGGGTCCACCAGTCATGGAGGACAGCATGCCGGCTGTTCCCTCTCTCCCTGCTATCATGGCACAGCCGCAGCATCAGTGCTGTAGGCAGCCTTATTGAGGTTGCACACATGCAGCTAGGCACACCTTGCCGCACTTGCCTCCCTCCACCAGAGGATGTGGGCATGCATGCTGCTGCCTTAGACCTCAATAGGGAGGGATTGTCATGTGCTCCACTGTAACTGCCACTGACATGCTTGCCATCCAACCGACAATGGCAACTGCAATGTTTCAATGGACATATAGGGCCAGGACAAAGTTTTGCCTGCAGCAGGCCACAGCCTCTGCGACTGCCACCCCCACCATCACACACTGCTAACATGGCAGCATGGTGACAGCTGGGGTGGTGTGACTCCTTTTTGACTGCGGCAGCATGTATGTGTGCTGTCACTGTCACAATGGAGTCATAGCAGACATCATAGATATACACCCTATGCAGCGGCCTTGTCAGCCTAGTGGTCCAGCCAACCTTACTGCATCACCCACGTGACATCTCCATTGCCAAGTCTGTAACAACCCACTCAAAAATCCCCAATAAGATGATGAAATAAAGCTAATGTAAGTCTGTAATAACAGCATGGTGCCCTTTCTTAATAGGGCACCATGTTGTTGCTGCCAATGGAGCACTACTATCACATATTTTGGAACCTTGATGGGTGAAGCACATTGCATACATTTAAATAGGCTCTCTCCCCTCAGCAATAGCATTTTCCGCGCGGTGTCAGTTGGTGTTAGGGTTCCCAGCACTGGGGGCTCTAACGCACAGTACCACAAACCAGCATTAGAGAAGCACACACTATCCCTGCCTACTCTCCGCCCCATTAATGCCCAATAAAACTGAAATGACATCATCCTCAAGAGGAAACTTAACCTAACCCTGCTTCTATTCTAAGCAGCAGTGCTCATCGAGAAGAAGCATTTACTTTGCAAACAGGGCCGGCCCGTCCATTGAGCAAGAATGTTTTTTGCACAGGGCCCCGCGTTTCAGGGGGCCCCGCGCAAAGAACATTCTGCTTTTCTGAAAATTACATTAAAAAAAAAAGCTGGCTCTGTGGCTGCTGCCGCTGCCGCCGCGGCAGAGTGCAGTGTCCCGCGGGGCCCCCTCTGCGCCGGCTGAGCCCTCTGCCCGGCTTACAGATTCGCGAAGGGAAAGTGTCTCTCCCTCGCGTCTCTGTTAAGCCCGCAGGGGCTAATGGGAAATTTCCCATCAGCCCCTTTAGACGCGAGGGGTTGATGGGAAATTTCCCATTAGCCCCTGCGGGCTTAACAGAGACGCGAGGGAGAGACACTTTCCCTTCGCGAATCTGTAAGCCGGGCAGAGGGCTCAGCCGGCGCAGAGGGGGCCCCGCGGGACACTGCACTCTGTCGCGGCGGCAGCGGCGGCAGCGGCGGCAGCAGCCACAGAGCCAGCTTTTGTTTTTTGGACTGCTAATGGGATGGGGGGGGCTGTTTGGACTGCTAATGGGCGGGGGGGGGGCGGTTTGGACTGCTAATGGGCTGGGGGGGGCGGTTTGGACTGCTAATGGGCTTGGGGGGTTGTTAGGACTGCTAATGGGCTTGGGGGGTTGTTAGGACTGGTAATGGGCTGTGGACTGATGGGGGGCTGTCTGGAAATGGGGTGATGGGGGGGTTAGAACTGCTAATGGGCTATGGGGGGTGGTTAGGACTGATAATGGGCTATGGGGGGTGGTTAGGACTGATAAGGGGCTATGGGGGGGGGGCTAGGACAGGAAATGGGCTGATGGGGAGGGGTTAGGACTTGAGGTGGGCTGATGTGGTTAGGACTGGTAATGGGCTGTGGGCTGATGGGGGGGGTTAGGACTGGCAATGGGCTGATGGGGTTAAGACTGGCAGTGGGCTGATGGGGTTAAGACTGGAAGTGGGCTGATGGGGGGGGTTAGGACTGGTAATGGGTTATAGGGGGGGCTTAAACTGAAAATGGGGTGATGGGGGGTTAGGACTGGAAGTGGGTTGATGGGGGGCTAGGACTGGTAATGGGTTGGGGGGTTGCTATGACTGGAAATTGGCTGATTGGAAGGGGAGGCTTGAACTTCAAATAGCAGATGGGGGGGGCTAGGACAGGAAATGGGCTGATGGGGAGGGGTTAGGACTTGAGGTGGGCTGATGTGGTTAGGACTGGTAATGGGCTGTGGGCTGATGGGGGGGGTTAGGACTGGCAATGGGCTGATGGGGTTAAGACTGGCAGTGGGCTGATGGGGTTAAGACTGGAAGTGGGCTGATGGGGGGGTTAGGACTGGTAATGGGTTATAGGGGGGGTTTAAACTGAAAGTGGGGTGATGGGGGGTTAGGACTGGAAGTGGGTTGATGGGGGGCTAGGACTGGTAATGGGTTGGGGGGTTGCTATGACTGGAAATGGGCTGAGTGGAAGGGGAGGCTTGAACTGCAAATAGCTGATGGGGGAGCTTGGAATGGAAATGGGCTGTGAGGGAAGGGAGCTAGGACTGAAAATGGGCTGATGGAGCAGCTAGGATAGGACTGGAAATGGGCTGTTGGGGGGAGCTAAGATTGGAAATGGGCTGTGGTGGGGGCTTGAATTGAAATGGACTCATGGAGGGGCTAGAACTGAAAGTAGGCTCATGGGGGGGCTTGGACTGGAATTGGACTGAGTGGAGGGGAGCTATGATTTGACATGGGTTGATGATGGGGCTAGGAAATGACTAGAAGTGGGCTGATGGGGGGGCTAGGCTTGGAAATGAGCTGATGAAGGGACTCAGACTGAAAATGGATGGGGGAGCTAGGACTGGAAATGGGTTGATGGTGGGCTAGGACTGGAAATGGGCTGATGCAGGGACTAGAAGGGAATGGATGCTGGGTGAGACTGGAACTAGAAGGGAGCTGATGTTGGGGGAGGATTAGAATGGGATGGGGCTGGGAGAGTAAAATGGAGAGGGGAAAAATATTTTGTGTGGGAGGGATGAAAAATCTACAATTGGCCTGGTATTGGGAGAGTAAGTGGGGATTGAGGATGGAGGGGTAAAATTTGTGTGGATAAAATAGGAATGAGGAAAGAGCAAAAGGAGAAAGATTAGTATGTTAAAGCAGATGTAGAGAGAGAGAATGGAAAAAAAAACTAGAAGAGAGAAGAAAGAACAAATGGACAGCAGACGATGGACAGTTAGCAGAAAACATGAAGAAACCAGAAGAAAGTGGCTGGAGCAATTGCAACTGAAAAAAAAATGCACAAAAGGTAGAAATATCTCTTTTTTTTTTTAAATTTATTAACTGGAATATGAAACTTCTGGGAAATGTGCATCATTAACGTCTGTGCTTTGTTTGGTACAAGAGGAAATTAATTTATAGTTTTATTTCTACAGTGTTGTTGTACATTCCAAGTTTGGCTTTTGGGGTTCCCAGTTTAATTATTGCCTTCCTGTTTCTAAATTGTGATTCCTTGTTTGGTGATGGTCTATGTTCTGCATGTGTAACTGAGCTGAGGTATTCTGTTTATGTAATTCCTATTTGACATTGCCACTTGTTCTCTTTCCCCAGTATTCTCTGAAATGTATTGGTTTAATATTTGCAGTGTTGCCTTTTGATAGTTAGAGTATGGTGCTTTGTGAGTCCTGGTAATGCTGTCAGGATACGGCGGGTTTGCTATGGGTTCTAAATGGGCAGCGTTTGTAGTAGTTTCTAATGTGCCTGGCGGTTGGCACTGGATTATAGTAATGTAGAAATCTTTTAGTCTTTCTTTATCCATACACTCATTAAGAGACATGTTTACTAAAAGTTAGTGTATGGTAACATTATGCAAATATTTATGCAAATAAGGCCACTTATGCAAACGAGGCCCCGCACCGCGTCTCCGCACATGGCCCCGCACCCCCCTTGGGCCGCCCCTGTTTGCAAACAGCTGCATTCTGTAACTGGGAAGCTTTATTTTCCACTCTCTTTCCCAGGGGTGTACGGTGCAGAGCAACCTAGTCAAAGTGGGGTAATTAGGAAGGAGATGTCTATCATTTTAGGAACATTACACTTGTAAATAGTGGCATTTATACATGGCTACATGTGTAAATAGCCATTTTGGAAAGCTGTTATTTATATGTGTAGATCTCCCGTGACACAGAGATTACAAGGAGGCATGGCCTGGGTATGGTTAGGTCAGACCAAAAACATATACATGTATTTCCTGTTTTACAATGGGAATACATGTATATTTGCAACAATTTTAGTGTCAGCTTTTGCACTGTTTCATATCCCCTACAGATATGAAAAGTACTTGTTTTGGCCAATGCTTTAAAAGGGAGATTAAGATAGGAATTTGTTTATTTTATTTATTTATTTATACATCTTTTCTATACCGCCACTTCCAGAGATCAGTGGCGGTTTACAGGTAACATAAACTTTAATAGTAAAAATACTATTATTTTACATAGAACAGATTTAGAACAAAGAACATTCAACTATTAAATGTAACTCGAATACAATAAGATAACAGAAGAAGTAGGAACTGGGTAAGCATTAGTTAATGTTTCAAAACATAGTATGTCAACATTAAAGGGATTAATTACAATAGTTACAATTATTTACATTAATGACAAGCAATTGCATTCAAGAGTAAGATTAATCTAGGTGAGCAATGTGGATGTGAGGGGAAGATTTTATGCCATGTCTAGGTAGGGTCAGTGAGTGACTGATGTTCGGCGCTTTTCTCTGAGTTTGGATTATCTTCAATTTGGAGGTTATTGTAGTACAGGGTAAATAGATGGGTTTTTAGATTTTTTCTAAATAATTGAAGGTCTTTGATTTCTCTGATTTCAATTGGGAGGTTGATCCATAACGTAGGGGCGAAGAATGAGAAAGCTGTGTTACTTGTCTTCTGACTTGTCTTTCGAATAGAATCAGGGACTTGTATCGTGTGAAGGTTTATTCTTCTTCTTGATCTATTTTCATGTGGGATGTTGATGAGCGTAGATAAGAAAGATGGTGCTATATTATTAAAGATCTTAAACGTAGTAACTAAGGATTTGTAGATGATTCTGCATGAGACAGGTAGCTAATGGAAAGCATAGAGAATCGGAGATATATGATCTGAAAGTTTCGCTTTATAGATGATCCTTGCAGTGACATTTTGGGCTAATTGAAGTGTGTATATATTTTTCTTCGAGGTCCCTTGAAGAATACCATTACAATAGTCTAAATGTGGTGTTATAAGTGTTAGATAATACTGACTTCAGATCCGTGGATCAATCAATGGTCTAAGTTGTTGGATTGTCCTTAATTTGAAATATATTGCTTTTACAGTTTGTTTTATATGTTTGGTGAGGCTGAGGGTCCTTAATGCTTTATTTCTGTCTCTAATGTAAAAATGCCAAACTTTTGGCAGCCTGGATTATTAATTGCCACCAGTTTAACTTACAGTTTTCTGAAATCAGGCAACTATACTATAACTGCTGGCACTTATATGTAGAAGTCACAAAATACCCACTTCTGCATATAATCGGCAACAGTTATATGTGGAAGTTGGCAGGTGATGCTATCCTTTTTTCCTATGTGTAACTTTGTAAAACCACTGCTCCCACTGGATGTGTTGGCAATGTCCTTCTATTGAGACTTGTTGTGTAGCTATATAACAATACATCACATCACTATGCTATTAAGCATGCAGTGACCTAGTTATGTAACATAGTAACATAGTAAATGACGGCAGATAAAAACCAGTTTGGTCCATCTAGTCTGCCCAGTAAGATGGCAAGAGCAGGTGTACCTGCTGTTCTGTACAGGCCACCCCTCCCCATGTCTTTGTTTAGGAGTGAACCCACTGCTCCATGTAGGACACCCCTATTTGTTGGGAAATTAGATGGTTAAGTTTCTTTTGATTTTATCCTGTTGCTGTAAAGTGATCCACTGTGTCTGTCCCATGCCATCTTGAATTCTGTCACTGTATTTGCTCTCACCACTTCCATTGGGAGGGCATTCCAAGCATCCACCACCCTTTCAGTGAAAAAGTATCTCCTGACATTTCCTTTCAATTTACCCCCTTGCAGCTTCATGTTATGCCCTCTAGTTTTACACCTTTCCCATCTTTGGAAGAGGTTTGTTTGTTCATTATTTCTCTTTAAGTATTTAAATGTCTGAATCATATCTCCTATATCCCTCCTCTCCTCCAGAGTGTACATATTTAGGTCTTCAAGTCTCTTCTCATAAGACTTCTGACGCAGGCTCCAAATCATTTTGGTTGCCTTCCTCTGAACAGTTTCCAGTCTTTTTACATCCTTTGCAAGATATGGTCTCCAAAACTGAACACAATATTCCAAGTGAGGCCTCACTAGTGACATACAGTGGCATTAGTACTTCTTCTTTCTACTGGTAATTCCTCTTTGTATGCAGCCCAACATCCTCCTGGCTTTTGCCACCGCCTTGTTGCACTGTTTTGCCACCTTGAGATCCTCAGAAATAATCACAGCAAGATCCTTCTCCTGATCACCAACCTCTCCTGATCACCAACCTTCTCCTGATCACCAGCCTCTCGCCCCTTATTGCGTACATTTCCCTTGGATTTCTGCTTCCCAAGTGCATGACACTGCACTTCTTCGCATTAAATCTTAATTGCCAAGCATTAGACCATTCTTCCAGCTTTTGCAGATCTTTCCTCATGTTAACCACTCCCTCAGGGGAGTCCACTCTCTTGCAAATTTCTGTGTCATCTGCAAAAAGATAGACTTTTCCATTCAGTCCTTCAGCAATATCACTCACAAATACATTGAACAGTGCCGGGCCAAGGACCGAACCCTGGTGCACCCGCTAATCACCCTCCTTTCATCCGAGTGAGCTCCATTTACCATCACATTCTGTAGTCTGTCAGTCAACCAATTTCTGATCCAGTTCACCACCTTGGGACCCATCCCAAAACTACTGAGTTTATTGATAAGCCTCCTATGAGGAACAGTATCAAAGGCTTTGCTGAAATCCAGGTAGATGACATCCATCGCATGCCCCTGATCCAGTTTTCTGGTCACCCAGTCAAAGAACTCAATCAGGTAAAACCATGTTGCCTCGGATCATGTAGCCTGTTGGTTTTCAGAAAGTCCATAATTCGCTCTTTCAGGAGTGCCTCCATTACTTTTCCTGCCACCAAAGTAAGGCTCACCGTCCTGTAGTTTGTCACTTCTTCCCTGTCACCACTTTTGTGAAGAGGTACCACATCAGCCATTCTCCAGTCCTGAGGAACTTCTCCTATTTCCAAGGATCTGTTGAAAACATCCTTTAACGGCCCTGCAAGAACCTTGCTGAGCTCTTTCAGTATCCTGGGATGTATCCCATCTGGTCCCATGGCCTTGTCCACTTTCAGTTTTGCAAATTGTTCTAACACATCATCTTCTGTGAATGGTGTGGTATCTACTTCATTCCCATTTTTATATTTGGGAGTCACAGGTGGTCCTTCTCCAGGATTTTCTTTAGTAAAAACAGAGCAGAAGTATTTGTTTAGCAATTTCGCTTTTTCAATGTCACTTTCCACGAGTCCATTCCCAACACTTTTGAGTCCTGCAATTCCACCTCTGATTTTCCTCCTTTCCCAAATATACCTGAAGAAAGTTTTATTGCCACACTTCACATCTTTAGCCATCTTTTCCTCTGCCTTTGATTTTGCTTTCCTTATTTCTCTTTTTGTCTCTTTGAGTCTGATCCTGTATTCCTGTCTGTCTTCCTCTGTTTGCAAGCTTTTGAATTTTGTGAAAGCTGTGTTTTTTGCCTTTATTTGAGCAACCACTTCTTTGGAAAACCAAATAGGTTTCCTTCTCCTCTTGTTTTTATTTACTTTTCTTACATATTTATCTGTTGCCCCTTTTATTGCCACCTTTAGTTTAGCCCATTGCAATTCCACTTCCCTTATCCCCTCCCACCCTGCCAACTCCTCCTTCAGGTACTTGGCCATTTTACTGAAGTCAGTGTTTTTGAAGTTTAGGACTTTGAGCTTGCTATGATTGGACTGCACCTTGGCTTTTATCTCAAACCACACCGTGTGATGATCGCTGCTGCTCACAGGGGCACCCACCCAGACATTCGACATGCTCTCACCATTGGTGAGCACTAAATCCAGCACTGAGCTTTCCCTGGTTGGTTCAACATCAACAAAATTCGCCCATTACTTTCTGAACACACTAAGACACTTATCCACTCCTTACTCACCACCTGTCTAGACTATTGTAACTTACTACTTGCTGGTCTCCCTTTGAATCATCTCTCCCCCTTTCAAACTGTTCAATTCTCTGCAGTGCGGCTAATCTTCTACCAGCTTAGTCATGCTCATATTACCCCTCTTCTCAAGTCTCTTCATTGGCTTCCTATCCATTTCCACATCCACTTCAAACTTCTCCTGCTGACCTATAAGTGCACTCACTCTGCAGCTCCTCACTACTTTTCCTCCCTCCTTTGCTTTTCACGATTCATCCAGCTCTTGCTTGACATGTGCAGGCAGAGCGAGCAAGTGGAGTCATCGTGAACCGCACTGAGGCACTTAATGCAGCAACTGTGGCAGTCCGTAACGGACATGGTACAGGGGCATTGGCCACATTGCTTGAAACCACTGACCGAAGATATAGCAGGTTAGACGATCAAACTCAAACATCTCAGTCAAGGAAGGGGCGAGAAAAGACCTGTATACCAAAAAGAAAAAGAGCGCCCAAGAAAACATGACACCAAGGAAAGGGCAGACTCAGGCGGCGAGAAGGTGATTGAGAACCGCCTGATAGAAAAAAAGAGCGCAAAAATGCAGTAAAAAGGAAGAAAAAAATAGATACTACCAGATACGACAGACGGGACATCTGAAGGGCTCTGCGGAAAAATAAGACTGAGGTAAGATGGCACCCCTGTGCTCTGCATATGCAGAGTGGAGCATGACCTCCGCACACCTGTACTTTTTTTAATCACATGATGTTTGGCATCATGTAAAAGCAATTCGTCAGATTTACAATGAGTGAAAAAATTGAAAAGCGAATCTGGAGATTTGTGCAGACTTATGACAAGTTACAGCGAATGTATGGCGATGAATGCATGAGTTGTGCCCAAGTTTATGACTGGTACAAACATTGCCAAGAAGGCTCCCAAAGTGTTGAGAATGACGAACATTCTGAAAGGCCATCCACAAGCAGGAATGAAGACAAAGTTGAAGCAGTGCATGCCATAATACGCTGAAATTGTCGATTGACTATCAGGGAGCTTGCTGAGAACATGGACATCAGTTTCAGGTCAGTACAGTCTATTCTTACTGTCGATGTGGGGATGAGATGTGTGTTGTGGTACCGAAAGCATTCCTGAGCAGACAGAAAGGGAAAAGGGCGAGCACTGCACCTTTAAAAGCCAGAGCAAGCCAGGTTTCCATGACAGCAGGAAGCTTTCAGAGAGAATGCAGCTCAGTCAGATTCATGACGTAAGAGCTGGGAGCAGCCCTAATGAGGTGCACATGGATAGTCAGAAGGGCGTGCCTGAACTAGGAAGCCGTTTTAAACCAGCTTCAGGGCTAGGCTTTCAGAGCAGCACTGAGAATCAGGACAGACAAGAGGGCAGAGAGGAGCCTCTGCAATTCTCTATTCCACTTCAGCAAGGAAGGCAGCAACTGAGGGAGTCTTGGAACCCAGCCCCAGGCAAGAAGGATTCTGGTGGGTCCATTACTGGTTACCTTGAAGCAAAACCTAAGCCGCTGTGGGAGCTTCCTGAAGACAGGGCAAAACCATTTCCCTGTAGAGAGGAAGAGAGCTCCGAGCACAGACAAAGCAAGGTCAGCAGAAAAGGTACGCCGGGGTTACTGCCAAGCCAGAGTTTTGTGGAAGACGTTGTGAAACAGTTAAGAGCAAGTGCTAATAGGTGCCAGGGTAGCACGGCTGTGAAAGCACCTAGCCAGGACCGGATTTACCTATACGCCATGTACGCCATGGCGTAGGGCCCACAGCTTGCAAGGGCCCACAAGAGTCCCCATCCCTCGCTCTCTAGAGAGAGTTTAAAGTCCGGCGGAGAAGAGTAACTTTTTCCTGGTAGCGAAAACGCCGAGGTCGCAAGCTCGGCCGGAGACGCGCCTTCCCAGGCCTCCGTCTCCCGCCGCAGTGAACATGGGGCTCCCATTCCTACGCTGCCTCCGATGGCGGCGGCCATCTTACCCGGCTCCTCTTCACTTCCTGATCCTTCTGACGTCACTTCTGGCCAGCGTCAGCCTTCCCCTCGCTCCAAAGTGACAGCGCCGACCACCTCAGCCTCCACGATGCCGGCAGCCTGCTCAGCTACACCAGGTCCGGAAGCGGTAGGTGCGGTCCTTCTTCTTCCTCTTGTCTTTGCATCTCATTCTCTTCTCATTGATGGTTCCGTTCTTCGGGTCTTCGGCTTCGAGCGCGGGGGGGCACGGGCACAGTCGGGGGCTCACGCACAGTCGCAGCAGCGCTCAGCAGCTGACAGCTCAACAATACACTCTGACATCACGCGGAATGGCGCCCATCGCGAGGACAAGGCACGTGCAAACCACGCGAGCATTACCGGGGGTAGTCCTTGCCTGTCCGCTATTGGTTTGTTTCGTTGAGGCTTCCCAATTGCCCCTGGCTTCTCTGTACTGGTTGCTACTGCTTACTAAGTGCTTAGGCTTCAGGCTGCATATAGGTTACAGTGCATAGGTTACAGTGCATATAGGCTTCAGGCTGCATATAGGTTACCTGACCTAAAGATGGTCCATCCACTCATCTTTATGAGGTTCTAACTGCATGCATCAAAAGCTTTTTTTTTGCCTGTCCGCTATTGGTTTGTTTCCTTGAGGCTTCCCAATTGCCCCTGGCTTCTCTGTACTGGTTGCTACTGCTTACTAAGTGCTTAGGCTACAGGCTACAAGCGCAGGGGTTTTTCCTGGTAGAACTCAAGCGCTCTCAGTCTCTCTCAGTCCCCCCTTACAATAGTCATGAAAAAATATGAAAGTGGCGCATCTAAAAGAAAATGCTAGAAAACGAATCAACCACCAAAATTCCCAAGATTACCAGCTTTCTTCTTCCATCGACGAAAATTCAAGCTGTCTCAGAATCAGAATTTTTGAATGTGAATGACGCGGCTACTCCACAACTTCTGGATACTACTGACACTACTCCTCAACCTTCCGATACTGCTGATGTTACTCCACAACCCGATGTACCTGAGGAGAATATTTCTAGTTCTCCACCACCACCACCTCATGATGTGGGTCTCTGGAAAACATTCCTTCCAGCTTCTGACGTCGATTATTGGATTGTTAATGGTCCAGCTGCATGTCAACATCACGATGATAGTTTCATGTCATCAGAAAGAACTATGGGAAATAGAACACGCCATTTTGCGAAGGAATTTCTTTACGGACGAAAAGCAAATGATGAGAAGTATTACCGAGACTGGCTGCTGCTTTATTCGCCATCAAATGGGAACATTTATTGTTTTTTCTGTAAGTTGCTTTCAAGGTCCACGTCGCAGTTTGCCTCCTGTGGATTCAACGATTGGAGCAACTGCGGTAAAGTGATCAAGCTTCACGAAAGTAGTGCAGAACACCGAGCATCACTCAGTTCCTGGTTAGCACGTGTTTCAGCGAAAGGGTGCATCGACGAAAAGCTTCAGAAACAGATGAACGAAGAGAAGATATATTGGCAGTCAGTTCTTCGGCGTGTTGTTGAAGTGATAAAGTTCCTTGCTCAACGTGGCCTAGCATTTCGAGGAGATACCGAATTATTTGGTTCTGTGCAAAACGGAAACTATCTGGGAATTTTGGAACTTTTAGCCAAATTCGACCCCTTCCTTGCCGACCATATATCTCGTTTTGGAAATAAAGGAAGTGGAAAAATTAGCTATTTGTCTTCCACTGTATGTGATGAACTCATCGAGCAAATGGGACAAGACGTGTTGGCTGTCATTTTAAATGAAATTCACGACGCGAAGTACTATTCCATATGTATTGATTCCACTCCAGACGTTAGTCACATCGACCAACTAACTTTTATTGTGCGCTACGTTAACAAGTTTGGTGAAACAACTGAACGGTTTCTAAAATTCTTTCCAATTGAAAGTCACAAAGCCGACAGCCTTTACCAAGATGTGCTGAATATACTAAATGAAATGTCATTGTCTCTGGATAACTGCCGAGGACAAAGCTACGACAACGCAGCAAACATGGCTGGGAAATACGCCGGTCTCCAAGCAAAACTGAGGGAAATTAACCCAATGGCTGACTACATACCTTGTGCAGCACATTCATTAAATTTGGTTGGAGTTGCTAGTGTAAATTGCTGTCTGGACGCTGTTAACTTTTTTGGTCTCGTCCAAGAACTGTATGCCTTTTCGGTTGGTTCAACAAAGCGGTGGAGTTCATTGACATCAGGACTCACACCGAATGAAAATGGACGAATTCTGACTTTCAAAGCTTTATCATCTACCCGTTGGCATTGCCATTCAGAGTCCGTGAAAGCACTACATCTCAACTATGCCAACATCTATACTATGCTGAATAGTATCGCAGAAAATGAAGACGAGAAGGGTGATGCCCGACGCTTAGCAGCAGCCTTGGCGGGTAAAATGTGTCTGTTGGAAACCGCATTCATGTGTGTTCTGTGGCACAAGATCTTGCAGCGATTTCAAAAAATCAACACTGCCTTGCAAAGTGTGTCTATTGACATCAGTGTCGGCGTTTCTTTGTTTACTTCTTTGGAAACATTCGTTGCTGGAATGCGTGATGACTTCGACAACCTGGAGAAAGAAGCAAAAGAGCTCATGGAGGACATCCAACAAGACTACACCTCTCGTTTCATTCGGAATCGACCAAAAAGATGCCAGGTTTTTGAAGAAGCAGGTGAGCCGAATGCTACTTTACAAGGTGCACAAAAATTCCGTGTTGAGAGTGTATATGTCATACTTGACAAACTGCTTGCGTGTTTATCTCAACGCCGGAATGCTTACAAGCAGATTTCTGAAGACTTCGCTTTCATCAAATCACTGAAGGAGAATGATGTTGGCTCTCTCAGAGAAGATGTAATCCATTTGCAGCAAAAATACAATTGTGATCTGGAAAGCGGGTGTGAAGAGGAATTTGTGGCGTTTTCTGGAATGGCCGCGGATTTGAATTTGGATCATGAACCCCAAAACCTACTGAAATGGCTGAAAAAAAATCCTGTAGTGGATTCCACATTTCCGAATGCTTCCACTGCCCTCCGCTTGTTTTCAACGCTTCCCGTGACTATCTGCGAAGGGGAACGTTCTTTTTCAAAGCTTTCCCTGTTAAAAAATAGATTTCGTTCTACGATGACGCAGAAAAGACTGAATTCTCTGGCAGTCATGTCAATTGAAAATGACGTTACTTCTGCGTTGACTTTTGATACAATTATTGAAAAGTTTTCACAAACTAAATCGCGAAAGAAAACATTTTTGTAAGTGGTAACTGGGCTGATGGGGGGTTAGGACTGGTAATGGGTTATAGGGGGGGCTTAAACTGAAAATGGGGTGATGGGGGTTAGGACTGGAAGTGGGTTGATGGGGGGGCTAGGACTGGTATTGGGTTGGGGGGCTGCTAGGACTGGAAATGGGCTGATGGGTGGCTAGGACTGGAAATGGGCTGATGCAGGGACTAGAAGGGAATGGATGCTGGGTGAGACTGGTACTAGAAGGGAGCTGATGTTGGGGGAGGATTAGAATGGGATGTGGCTGGAAGAGTAAAATGGAGAAGGGAAAAATATTTTGTGTGGGAGGGATAAAAAATCTACAATTGGCCGGGTACTGGGAGAGTAAGTGGGGATTGAGGATGGAGGGGTAAAATTTGAGTGGATGAAATAGGAATGAGGAAAGAGCAAAAGGAGAAAGATTAGTATGTTAAAGCAGATGTAGAGAGAGAATGGAAAAAAACTAGAAGAGAGAAGAAAGGACAAATGGACAGCAGACGATGGAGAGTTAGCAGAAGACACGAAGAAACCAGAAGAAAGTGGCTGGAGCAATTGCAGCTGGAAAAAAATGCACAAAAGGTAGAAAAATATCTCTTTATTTTGAATTTATTAATTGGAATATGTCAGCTCTGGTAAATGTGCATCATTAACGTCTGCGCTTTGTTTAGTACAAGAGCAAATTAATGTATAGTTTTATTTCTACAGTGTTGTACATTCCAAGTTTGGCTTTTGGGATTCCCAGTTTAATTATTGTCTTCCTGTTTCTAAATTGTGATTACTTGTTTGGTGATGGTCTATGTTCTGCATGTGTAACTGAGCTGAGGTGTTCTGTTTATATAATTCCTATTTGACATTGCCACTTGTTCTCTTTCCCCAGTAGGTCATGTATTGTTGTTCTCTGAAATGTATTGGTTTAATATTTGCAGTGTTGCCTTTTGATTGGTAGAGTATGGTGCTTTGTGAGTCCTGGTAGTGCTGTTAGGATACGGCGGGTTTGCTATGGGTTCTAAATGGGCAGTGTTTGTAGTAGTTCCTAATGTGTCTGGCAGTTGGCACTGGATTATAGTAATGTAGAAATCTTTTAGTCTTTCTTTATCCATACACTCATTAAGAGGCACGTTTACTAAAAGTTAGTATATGGTAACATTATGCAAATATTTATGCAAATGAGGCCCCTTATGCAAATGAGGCCCCGCACCCCCCTTGGGCCGCCCCTACTGGGGGCCCACAATTTTTGTTGGCGTAGGGCCTCACTCAAGGTAAATCCGGCCCTGCACCTAGCAGATACTCTTTTGACAAATGGTTTAAAGCTAATGTGACAACCATAAGGAAGAGCTTACGTTCTAACCCATTTCCTGAACTAGAAGAAGTCACGGTCAGTGAGAGTGGAGTCTTCTTAGAACAGCTGCAAATAGTTATCCCAGGATTGCAGCCAAGAAGTTCTCCTATGCAGAGCCGTGAGAATGCAAGCAAGGAGTTGTTTAATGACGTAGCTGATATTCCTGACTCACCTGATTACTATAAGAGAGACTGTTCCATGTATAATGTAGAAAGACTGCTCCTAAGATAAACAAACTTTGGTAAGAAGAATTACAAAGTTGTTTGGAAGTTTTGTGCTGCTGTGAAGAAACAGTTTTTCCACTTTTATTTGATGCTTTTCATTTGCTCCTGTTTTTCTGTTTATTCTGGAAAAGAATTATATTGCTTTGCTTATTTGCCTGAGAACCTATGTGAGGGGAAAAACCCAACAATAATAATAAATTTATCTGTTCCAAGAGACCCTTGTGCCACAACACATTTTTGTGAGAGTGAAACCGAAAACTACATATCCCAGCAACCCTTGCTGCTAGATAGTTTAAAGGTCACTCAGAAGCAAAACAGTGGTCACCCCTACTATAAAGCCTTCGGCCCATAGCAGGGGAGCGTGACGGTGTCTGCAAAATTTGTACCGAAACTCCAGTCCCCTGACCAAAAAGAAGATTAGCTGTCTGCAGCCAGGAAGTTATTGGAATGCATTGAAAATGACTCAGATTTCATCAAAAAGATTATTACTGGTGATGAATCATGGGTTTATGGTTATAATCTCAAAACCAAGGTTCAATCCTCACAATGGAAGACTCCAAACTCTCCCACACCCAAGAAAGCCCATCAGGTGAGGAGCACTGTCAAGGTCATGCTCACAGTTTTTTTGATTACCAGGGTATGCTCCAAAAGGCCACACCATCAGTAAGGAGTACTACGTCCAAGTTCTGACTCATTTGAAAGATGCTGTTCATCGTAAGAGGCCAGAGTTCCACAGGAATGGTGAATGGTTGCTTCATCATGATAATGCCCCATTTCACACATCACATCTTGTCCAGCAGTTCTTGGCCAAACAACAAATTGAGCAAGTTCGTCATCCTCCATACTCACCTGACCTCATATCCTGTGACTTTTTCTTGTATCCAAAACTGAAATTACCACTGAAAGGATGGAGATTCGATGACTTGGAGACCATTAATCAAAATTCAACACAGCAGCTTCACAACATAACGAAAGATGCATTTCAAAATTGTTTCCAGCTGTGGCAGGAACGCTGGAGGAAGTGTGTTTTATCAGAAGGCCACTTGTGTGAGGAGCTCTGTTCATGGGCTGGGGGAGGAGCGAGGACAGACGGCAGGAGGGGCTGTAATCCCGGACGTACAGGACCAATTTTGAGGTTGACCCTGTACATCAGGAGTCACACAGTTAGAAGGAGGTGGAATAAGTCCCCTTGGATGCAGGTGGACAGCGGAGGCCGGCAGAGACAGAAAGATGAGGGGTGCAGGGGTTCCCCGTAGCCTGACCCTGGTCATGAAAGGCCGGATCAGGAGTCGGACTGTGGGGAAAAAATGATGTTAGTGGTGCCCGGTGATCGTGGCTGCTTCATAGAGTCACGGTGCCATGGTGACAGGACGCTATGACACAGTGGTTCCATGAAGGAGCCTGACTGAGCTAGCCAGGTAAGTGGCTGGACATCCAGGGTGCCTGAATCAGGGCACCTCCTAGACATCCAGCCACTGTGATGCAATTCTGCTCCCATGGGGATGTCTAGTCGCATGGGAGCAGAATTGGGTGCATCCACTGGCCATCTGGCTGTCTAGGAAAACAAAAAAGCAGACACAAGAAAGACTGACAAAAGTTCAATTCAGGTGAACCCCTTTTATTGGCCCCTACGCGTTTCGGCTCAAAAGCCTTCTTCAGGGGGTCTTTAGAGGGAGCAAACCTCAAAACAAATGACATTGAATAACTATAAGTAAACATAATCAAAAAAAAAAATTTTAAATTAAAAAAAACAATATGTTATAAAATCATAAACATGCAAAATACATTAATTTTAATAATGATAATAAAAATTAAAAATAAGAATAAAAATGCTCCTATATATGTACCATGTACAATATAGTAACATAGAACAAATTTCATTGAAAAGTTGTTCTAAACACATAAAGACAGAGATAAAAATATAAATTAGTAAAATAAGGCCTAGATTATTGCTCATTATCCTTAGGAGTACAAATTGACAATAGTACAACAATAAAGACCACAATCATAACACACATAAGGTTGACAAATCAATAAATTCCTAGGACAGTGTGTCTTATATTCCAAAGTACAGTTAAGAAAATAAAAGAAATGTTACGGAAAAAATGGAAACAAACAGGGATGAGGAGACTAGGCAAAAAAAGGTTCTTGACAATACCTTAAATTTCCTGTGGTATATACCAACCACTAAAAAGATAAAGCGATAAAAAATAAAAAATAATTATACATAATATTATTAAAAAAGTAAAATCATGAAGGCATAAAATAGAATAAACTCTATCATTAATTGTTGCTACCCATAGTATAATGCCAGAGCCTGAAACTGTTCCAATTAAAAATCAAATATTGCCATTCAAAGAGACACCGGACTTTCCCAAGAGAAACTCTATTATATGAAGAAACCGCATACATAAAGTGGAGGGGAAAAAAGGCTAACCTTATTGCTCAGCAGAAGAACGATGGTGTTAATATTAATGAATAATGTGAAGGCCGCGGGACCATGTGCCTGATGGCCGCCGATAACCGGGTCGGCGGTGTGGTGCGTGGCCCCGGCCTCGTGCAGGAGGTGGGGGGCGAAAGTGACGTGGAAGGCGTCTGGTAAACTCATTGGCTCCCACGGGGGATTGAGGAGCGCGGGAGCCAATGAGTAAGCAGCGGGATGGTGGGGGGCTGGGGTGCGAGGCGGGCATAGCCGGAGGGGTCGTCAGTCGCCGGTTTTTGCAGGGCAAGGTGACTGGCGTCCCACCCTCCCAGCCCTATGTTTGGGGGGTTTGGGGGAAAGGGGTTTAAAGCTGGAGGGGGAGCCGGGATCCCGGAGGTGTCCGGGGTCCGGAGCCGTTGGCAATACGCAGGGCGGGGGTGGGGTACCCCCGACCCGGAGAACCCCTCGGGGCTTTTGCTAATAATATGGCGAAGCCGGAGGAGGGGGGCGGGAATTGCCTAGGGCTGGTTCGCGGTGGAAGCGGGAGGGAATTCACTTTGCTACTCACCCGGCTGGTGAGGGTACGTCCCGCTGCCGGAACCCGAATGAGGAAGGTTTTGTTTGGTAGTTTGTGTTGGAAAATTATATGGTTTAATAAAGCTGCGACCAGTTGGTTTCCCAAAGTGTTGTGTGGTGGTTATTTTGGGGTTGGGGGGAAAGGGGGGGTCAGGGCGGGGATGAAGCACCGCGTCCGCCATACCCCGGTTACTCATTAGATCAGGGCTATACTATATCAAATGTAGAACTGGGACCTTATAAAGGCAGCTATTTAATGTCAAATTCTACACGTATAAAAAGATCGATGTCACATCCCTAATGAAGTATTAAAGTGTTCTAAAAAATAAAAAGGGCTAAAGAACATTAAAAAGTTTCAAAATGTGCCTTGTTGAAAAATAATGATGTCTAAGTTCCTATCGATACTTGTTTTCCTACGGACCCTTCATATTTGATGTTATGTATAATATCTTTTAAGTGCTATACATTACACTATGGTATAAGCTCTTAAATGAGCAAAAAGATAAGTTGAAGAGACCACATATCTCTATATTTTAAATCAATTGTGCACTGCAAAAAGACCAATCATTAGAGAAAGATTCCTTGTCACCTATACCTGAAAAGGGCCACTTTGCCAGCAAATATTAAAAAAACAACATGGCAGGAAAAATATTCGACATAAGTGAAAATAACGACAATGGCTTTACAATAAAAGAGGGGACCATACGTAGCACAATACTTGCAAAGTTATGAAAATAAAGGTACAGCACAACCCTCCGATGAGGAATAAAGGCGCTTTACCTTCTATTACAGCATTCAGTGTGCACTGCTATAGTGAAGAATGCTCTGCCGGCAAATGCCAGAAGTTATTGGTATTTTCCCGCCACAGCAGGGTAAAAGGTCAGACATGCGTAATCACTGCGGTAGCAATAAAACCAACAAGTCATCGATGAATGAAAGTGTTTCCAAGACATACTAAAGACCACATCATAAGAATGAATATAGTTGGTGGCTCTGACCTCTCCCCCTGCCTCTGTCTCGTTGGTGGAATTCCATCTGATTGTATGAGGGATCTCTCGATGTTTGTGGGTATTCCTGCTTCTGATACTCCTTTTTGTATTTGGACCCTCCCCCTTTCCATAGATTGTCCATGGAAAGACCCTGTTGTTTTTGTTGGTATTGTTGATTTGGGGGAGGTTGTGATGAAAATAAGGGGGCAAAGGAATCAGGGGGATCTATATGGTTACTGTGACTCCTCTTCCTAATAGGTTGCAGATGGATAATGAGTCCTACTATTATGCCTTTCTGATTTATTATCAAACTTAAGTTTTCTGGAAACACTTCCCCCCTTCCCCCCTCCCCTCCCCCCTTCCCCCTGCCTTTCCCCTTTCCCCCCTTTTTCCCACCTCCCCCCTTCCTATCATTTTCATTTTTTAACGTGGATCTCAGCACACCTTTTAACCATTATGTTTCTCTTGTTTAATATTCGTTCATAACATGATTCCTAGTATATTTTTAAAGTATTTTTATATGTTTTAAAAGTATTCTTACTTATTTAGGCTTTGCTCTTAACAGGACAAGTATAATTGTCCTTTTATCCCGCTGCCGCAGGGCAACGTCAATATTTTTAAAATTTGATGGCAGAGCGTTTTCTTAAACTATATTCATACTTATGATGTGGTCTTTAGTATGTCTTGGAAACACTTTCATTAAGCAATGACTTGTTGGTTTTATTGCTACACCCGTGATTACACGTCTGACCTTTTACCCCGTTATGGCGGGAAAACGCCAATAACTTCAGGCATTTGCCAGCAGAGCATTCTTCACTATAGCAATGCACACTGAATGCTGTAATAGAAGGTAAGGCGCCTTTATTCCTCATCGGAGGGTTGTGCTGTACCTTTATTTTCATAACTTTGCAAGTATTGTGCTACGTATAGTCCCCCCTCTTATTGTAAAGCCATTGTCGTTATTTTCACTTATGTCGAATATTTTTCCTGCCATGTTGGTTTTTTTAATATTTGTTGGCAAAGCGGTCCTTTTCAGGTATAGGTGACAAGGAATCTTTCTCTAATGATTGGTCTTTTTGCAGTGCACAATTGATTTAAAATATAGAGATATGTGTTCTCTTGAACTTATCATTATGCGCTCATTTAAGAGCTTATACCATAGTGTAATGTATAGCACTTAAAAGATATTATATATTACATCAAATTTGAAGGGTCCATCGGAAAACAAGTATCGATAGGAACTTATACATCATTATTTTACGACAAGGCACATTTTGAAACTTTTCAATGTTCTTTAGCCCTTTTTATTTTTTAGAACACTTTAATACTTTATTAGGGATGTGACATTGATCTTTTTATAAGTGTAGGATTTGACGTTAAATAGCTGCCTTTATGAGCATATTTTCCTATAAGGTCCCAGTTCTACTTTTGATATAGTATAGCCCTGATCTAATGAGTTATTCATTAATATTAACACCATAGTTCTTCTGCTGAGCAATAAGTTTGGCCTTTTTTTCCCCTCCACTTTAGGTATGTGGTTTCCTCATATAATAGAGTTTCTCTTGGCAAAGTCTGGTGTCTCTTTGAATGGCAATATTTGATTTTTAATTGGAACAGTTTCAGGCTCTGGCATAAGAACATATATAATAAGAACATAAGATATGCCATACTGGGTCAGACCAAGGTCCATCAAGCCCAGTATCCTGTTTCCAACAGTGGCCAATCTAGGTCATACGTACCTAGCAGTTTCCCCAAAAGACACAGGTTCCACAATGCTTGTAATGGGTCAAGCATTGATATCCTGGGTCCCTTCTTAATAATGATTTATGGACTTCTCCTCCAGGAACTTGTCCAAACCATTTTTAAACCCAGCTACACTAACAGCCTTTACTACATCCTCCGGTAACAAATTCCAGAGTTTGATTACACGTTGAGTGAAAAAATATTTTCTTTTATTAGTCTTAAATAGTTTACCCTGTAGCTTCATTGCATGTCCCCTAGTCTCCCCTAGTCTTTCTATATTCTGATAACGTAAACAATCGATATACGTTTACCCGTTCCACTCCGTTCATTAATTTATAGACTTCTATCATATCTCCCCTCAGCCGTCTCTTTTCCAGGTTAAAGAGCCCTAACCTTTTTAGCCTTTCTTCATAGGAGTATCCTTCCATCCCCTTTACCATTTTGGTGGCTCTTCTCTGAACCTTTTCTAATAACGCTATATCCTTTTTAAGATACGGTGACCAGAATTGCACACAATGGCATTATAACTATGGGTAGCAACAGTTAATGATAGAGTTTATTCTATTTTATGCCTTTAGGATTTTACTTTTTTGATAATATTATGTATAATTATTTATTATTTTTTATCGCTTTATCTTTTTAGTGGTTGGTATATACCACAGAAAAGTTAAGGTATTGTCAAGAACCTTTTTTTGCTCATCCCTGTTTGTTTCCGCTTTTTCCGTTACATTTCTTTTAATTTCTTAACTGTACTTTGGAATATAAGACACACTGTCCTCGGAATTTATTGATTTGTTAACCTTATGTGTGTTATAAATGTGGTCTTTATTATCGTACTATTGTCAATTTGTACTCCTAAGGATAATGAGCAATAATCTAGGCCTTAATTTACTAATTTATATTTTTATCTGTTTCTTTATGTGTTTAGAACAACTTTTCTATGAAATTCGTTCTGTTACTATATTGTACATGGTACATATATAGGAGCATTTTTATTCTTATTTTTTATTTTTATTATCATTATTAAAATTAATGTATTTTGCATGTTTATTTTATAACATATTGGGGGTTTTTAATTTAAAATTTTTTTTATTATGTTCACTTATATTTATTCAATGTCATTTCTTTTGAGGTTTGCTCCCTCTAAAGACCCCCTGAAGAAGGCTTTTGAGCCGAAACACGTAGGGACCAATAAAAGGGGTTAACCTGAATGGCAAGGCCGTGGGCCCTCCCCCCGGCGTGCGCGCGGCCGGCGTTAACCGGGGGGGTGGCTGGTCACCGCGCTGCTTCGGGCTTGTGCGGGTTTGCGGGGGCGGGCATGCGGCGGCGGAGCTCTCATTGGCTCCTGCGGGGCAATGAAAGCTGTTGGAGCCAATAAGAGGAACTTGAGCAGTAGCGCGAGGGGGGGATGTGGTGGGGGCTTCGGGGCTCCTCCGGCCTTTCCCTTGCAGCAGCCGGAGGAGTCGGACGTGTGCGCTCCTAGGCAGGGCTCGGGCCACGTGGCGAGGAAGACTCGGTAAGCGGCATGGCCGTTATTTGGGGATTTCGATGCTCGGGACCTCTTTGTGCCTTAGGATAAAAAAAAAAAAAAGTGACACTATAAGCAGGGGTTTCTTTTGTAGCATGGGTAGGCTAGGCAAAAAGGGGGCTCGGGGGTAACGGGGCGGGGGGCTCCTCAGGGGCGTGGGGCAGCACGGGGGGCGGTAGGGGGGGCGGGTGTCCTCGGGCGGTAGGGGGGTGCAGTTGGGCGGTGTGGCTCGGGGGTGCAGTGCTGGGCAGCACAGTATGCCTGTTCCCAGTTCACCAGGGCACAGGGATTCCACAAACAGATCAGCCTCCCGGGGTAGAAGTAGTAGGGGGGGCGCGGGGCCAAGGGGGGTTTCTTCACCGCCTCTGGGCAGTTCGGGGGAGCTTTCCCGAAGGGGCGCCTCAATTGAGGCTGGGCGGTCAGCACGGTCGGTTCTGGCTTCGGCAAACGCTGGACCAGATAGGGAGGCAATGGGGCGAGGGCAGACACGGGTGCCCTTTGGGGGTTTGGGGGTAGGGGAGGGTCCTCCGATGGGTGACGTCCAGGTGGTGGGGGGAGTGAGCAGTAGCAATTGGGCGGGTTGGCGGGGTGGCATGGGTGGGCCGGGGTTTCTCGGCGGGGGCTTCTCGCCTAGCTGGGAGCATTGGCAGAGTGGGGGGCAAGGCTCTTTGAGGGCGGACTGGCTGGGGGTGTGGCAGCAGCCTTGGGGCGTTGCGGGTGCCGCTGCGCCTTTTCCTTTTTTCTCTCCGCAGGTACCTCCCGGATGGCCATACCCAGGAACACAGCGGCCTGTAATGTCACAGAGAGCGGACGAGGCTTCACTTCAAAATGAAGCGGCTGAATCGGCGCAGGGCCTGGCGAGCACAGCATCTGAGCAGCAGGGGGACAGTGCAGCTTCAGCGGAGGCAGCTGGCGCTGCAGGTGAGTCTATCGGCCAGTTCAATGCGGTGACGGCGTTGTCAGACGGTCCGGGGAGGGGGGCGTCCAAGAAAAAGCGGCGGCATTTGCGCCGCCAGCGTCGGGCATCGGGCTCCGAGTCCTCCACATCTTCGGGTTCTTTGACACTTTCATCCGGGTCCGAGGGCAGCAAGGGCGAGCGTGGCGGCGCGTCAGGGCCGGTGCCTACCGTGGCAGCGTTTTCGGAGCTTTGGGAATGCGTGCCGAAGAAATTGAGGCGGAGAATCCAGGAGCGCCGTTACGTTGACATTTTTCGGTTGCTTGAGGGTCGTAAGCGTTTCGGGGATAGTAGGAGGAAAAGGAAAGCTGACGAGAAGGCTGGACGAGTGCGTCGAGTTGCGCGTAATGTGACAAATTGGTTGCGTGCCTTCTTGCGACTAGCCAGTGTTTGGGGGCGGGTTAATAAAAGGGGTTCACCTGAATTGAACTTTCACCAGTCTTTCTTGTGTCTGCTTTTTGGTTTTCCTTGATAGTGTGCAGGCACCCACTGCTCTCCTTGGTTACTTATACATCTGGCTGTCTAGACATCCGGACAGCCTGGGGACGCACAAACCAGAATGTGCCTCTATGAGACTTCACATATGTAATGATCTGAAATACAAACAAAGCATATTACCACACTCAAAAGAATTCCATTTCACACACAAATACAACTTCACAACTTTCTTAAAGTGAAAACAGCGACTCACTATCCAATTTTCTCTCTGTAGCTCTCAATCTCTATTTCTTCTATTAATCTACCATTTTCAGATCCCACTAATGAAACCTTCACTGGCAACTCTTACTTGGAACTGAAACCTTGAAATTATAGATTAATACAATTTTACTCCATTGAGTAATTTGCATGCCAGATCTCTGTATCCTTGTCTGTAATACAGATGGGTTTTGTGCGCTTCATCATCACTAATTTAAACCACCCATAGATTCTATTCATTTCAGATTTGGGGAAGTATTTTTAAAATTTAGTGGGCGTAATATATTTTGATTAGAGTGAAAAGATGAGTTCTTTTTAGAGCAAGATTTGCTTATTTTCCCATAGATGTAACAGATTTTTGGTACGTCAAAAATAGTCCTCCTAAATTGAGTGGGAGTTACACAGCCATGGCAGTGTTTCAGCTCAGATATATTCCAAGGGTAAACATATCTGGATCTGAGAACTACCAGAAACAAATAAACTATCCATGCATTTTTCTAGATTAGAGTTTGTAGACAAATTTGTGCATATGACAGAGGGTACTATTGGGTTGTTTGTGAAAGCACTCCCAGCATGCCACAATTAGCTCTTATGGCCTTTTCCACATTTGTTTCAAATATTTGTTTGTATCATAACAGCAGCTATTTGCCCTTTCGAGACCAAATTTATTTTGTGGGATTTGAACCCAAAATAAAGAGCCATGCTGACCTGTATTTTCCTTGACTAGAGCTTTCTTTTCTTAGGGGGAAGCAAAGATGATGAAGGATGACAAGGTGTTCAGAATTATTCAAGAAAACTGTTGGGATCCAGAGGTTCGGATTAAGGAGATGAATCAGACAGGTACATCCTGAAAAGAGAGTAAGAAGTCTAATGTTTAAAAATGGAGAATCAGTATGGAAAACAGCACTTATTTTTAAGGAGAGCATCTTCTGACAACACAGGTCAAAGTTCATGATGTTTTTCAGTAGACAGTTTTTTGGGCAAGAACTTCATAAGCAGAGTGTTCTATTGTGTTTTTTCTTTCACACAGGAGTAACAGTTCAAGCACTTTCTACGGTTCCTGTAATGTTTAGCTACTGGGTAAGTTACAAGCATGCCTAGTTTAAAGTTCCTCATTAAGCATAACTAATACATACCCTTTGTTTACATGTTTTCCCCTCAGGGCTGGCGCTAGCATTAGTCAAATTAGGCAGTCGCCTAGAGCGCTGGCCCTCTGGGGGTACCCATTGTCACTGCTGCTGCCCTCACCTCTTACATAGGGATGGAAGCAGCTTATACTCCCCCATGCAAACAGAAAGTGTAATCAGAAGGGGGAAGCAGGAACGGCATCACAGTGCTTGAGCTAAGGGTCACTCCGGCATTTTGATGCCATTATAAAAGCATTGCCGTCACTGCACATCTCAGTGAGGGACAGCAGCAAAGGCAATCAGTGGGGGCTGCAGGGGATGCACAAAGGATGGAGCTTGCCTAGGGCACCTCATACCCTTGAACCGGCCCTGTTTCCCTTTGGTGAACTCTGTGCTTTCTATAAGTGCTCTGTATTTTTACAGCAATGAACCATTGTTACAGCAACTGTGCAGATAATATAAACAGCTGAAGAACATTAGCACAAGCACAAATGATGACAATTGGCAGCTTGACCCCTAGTGGTACTACCATGAGACTACCGCAAGGGGTCGCAGGCACCATTTTGAATCTAGTGCCAGCCTGGACAGGAGCAAGTGGGCATCAGTCCTGCCTTGATCCCCTAGACCAGTGCTTCTTAACTCTCCCCTGGAGGCACACCTAGCCAGTTGGATTTTCAGGATTACCACAATGAACTTGCATGAGATGGATTTGCATCCCAAAATCTCCAATATATGCAGATTTATCTCATGCATATTCATTGTGGTAAACCTGAAAATCTGACTGGCTAGGTATACTTCCAGGAGACAGTTGAGAAGCACTTCTCTAGACTACCAGGGACATGATCATGTAGGCCTGTGGTGGCCTATGGAGGGGTGAAGGGGGATCCTTAGAGAGACATGATTTGGAGTCCAGGGGCACTTGGAATGTGGCTTTGGAGGGGTTGTTTGGGGAGATGGGGGTATCTTTGGAAAGGGCAGAGTCTTTGTTGGAAGAGAGTGGTAGGAAAGGGAGACCACAAGACCATGCTTCTTTTGTTAACATGTTGGCTCCTTTAAGAACGACTCTCCAATTACATTAGACCATGCATTAACAGCTCGATGATCCAGGGGAGCAGAATAACTTAGCTTGTGAGGTTGATTGCTTCCAACTGTGAATTTCACGGACCCTGCCTCCTCCTCCTATGTGGGTCTTATTACCATAGTACCAGGGTTTGTGAGCACGCACTGACAACTGCTGCTGCTACTATAGCCAATAGATGCTTTTATAGAAACATAGAAATATGACGACAGAAAAAGACCACATGGCCTATCTAGTCTGTCCTTCCATAACAACTACAACAGTTTCCTTTTTACCTTTAGAGATCCTCTGTGTTTGTCCCATGCTTTTTTGAATTCAGTTACCGTCCTCATCTCTACCACCTCCACTGGGAGACTATTCCACGGATCCACTACTCTTTCCATAAAGAAATATTTCCGCATATCACTCCTGAATCTATCTCTCTTCACCCTCATCCCATGTCCCCTCGTAGCAGAACTTGCTTTCAATTGAAAGAGGCTCTCTCCCTGAACATTTATGCCACGGAGGTATTTAAACATCTCAATCATATCACCTCTATCCCGCCTATCCTCTAAGGTGTACATATTAAGATCCTTCAGTCTGTCCTCATATGCTTTATAATGAAGACCACTAATCATTTTAGTAGCCACCCTCTGCACCGACTTCATCCTGTTCACATCCTTTTGAAGGTGCGGTCTCCAGAATTGCACACTATACTCCAAATGAGGTCGCACCAAAGACTTATACAGAGGCATTATCACCTCCTTTTTTCTGCTAGCCATTCCTCTCCGTATGCACCCAAGCATCCTTCTAGCTTTTGCCATCGCATTTTCTACCTGTTTAGCTACTTTAAGATCATCAGACACAACCACGCCTAGGTCCCGCTCTTCTTTGGTGGACAAAAGTACTTCACCCCCTATACTATATTGCTCCCTTGGATTGCTGCAGCCCAAATGCATGACCTTACATTTTTAACATTAAATCCCAGCTGCCAAATTCTAGACCATTCTTCAAGCTTAGCTAGATCCCTCCTCATGTTATCTACCCCTTCCTGGGTGTCTACTCTATTGCAGATTTTGGTATCATCCGCAAAGAGGCAAACCTTACCTGAAAGCCCTTCCGCTATATCACCAACAAAGATGTTAAAAAGAATCGGACCAAGGACAGATCCCTGGGGCACAGCACTGATAACATCCTTCTCCTCAGAGTGAGCTCCATTTACTTGTACTCTTTGTCGCCTCCCACCCAACCAATTTCTAACCCAAGCAGTAACTTTAGGGTCCATCCCTAGGGTGCTCAGTTTGTGTATAAGTCGCCTGTGAGGAACAGTGTCAAAGGCTTTACTGAAATCTAAATACACCACATCTAGGGCTCTCCCTCGGTCCAACTCCCTGGTCACCCAGTCAAAGAAATCAATCAGATTTGCCTGACAAGACCTGCCTCTGTTGAATACTCTGAATAGGTAAGGGGGAGGAGGATTTATAAGTGAGGGGTGTCTGCTATTTTGTTTTTATGATCATCATCTGTCGGAGGGGGTCCATAAAATTCTTATATGTTACAGACTAAAAAATATTGGGCAATAGCTTTGGAACTGCTGCTGAACTATGACATTACAGGTCAGGACCCTGTCCCTATGTACACAGTTAAAACAGGCCACATATAGATAGAATTTAGAAGCATGTAATATCCTTCACTAGAAGCACCCTGCCACCCCTCCCAGCTGCCTCCCTTGTTGCTCCTGCCTAGCACCTTCAACAGAAACAGAGAACATATCTTCAAAACCCACACCCCTCACAACCCTGTTGGCATCCAACATTATTATTTTGGGGGAGGGGGGGAGTCCCACAAACAAATAGGTGTTGTGCTTTAACACAAACATCCCTCCCACATACCTGCTATGTACAGCCCCCTAAACAAGGTTCTCTCAGTAATGGCGTATGCATAGCACCCATATTCCCTTACTGGAACATGGAACATGGAACATATGAAGCATGAACCAAGGGAAGTTGGAGGTGGTCAAGAATGAAGTGGAACGTGTACAACTCGATCTGTTGGGTGTCAGCGAACTGAAATGGACTGGCATCGGGCACTTGGCATCAGATGATCACATGGTTTACAATGCTGGAAAAGAAAGACAAAGAAGAAATGATGTTGCATTTATAATAAAGAAGAAACTTGCAAGAACTGTAAAGAAATACAATGCAGACAGTGAACACTTAATCTCTATTTATCTATGAGGAATGCCTATCAACACAAATATAATTCAAGTATATGCCCCAACAACAGCTGCAGAAGAGGATGAAATTGATTAGTTCTATGAACAAGTACAAGCTCAAATTGACAGAACATGCAAACAGGATATCCTGATAGTCATGGGTGACTGGAATGCAAAGGTTGGCAAGAAAAAAGAAGGCAAAGTGTTTGGAAAATGTGGACTTGGCAACAGAAATGAAGCTGGAGAAAGACTGATAGAATTCTGCAAGACCAATGATCTATTCATCTCAAACACCTTCTTCTAGAAACACAAGCGCCGACTGTACATGTGGACTTCACCCAATGGATTGTACAAAAATCAAATTGACTACATCTGTGAAGGTCAACGATAGAAAAGCTGTATAACATCAACAAAGACAAAACCTGGAGTTGACTGTGGTACAGATCACAAACTACTAGTATGCAAACTCAGCTAATGTTGAAAAAGAGCAAGTCACTCATGACTGTAGCAAAATATGACCTTGAGAATATACCACTGGAATTTAAAGACTGCCTGCAAAATCGATTTGCTGCTTTAGATACAAATGAGAGAGCTCCAGAAGAGTTATGGAATGACATCAAGAAGGTTATGTTGGAAGAAAGCAAGAAGTCTCTACAAAAGGTGAAAAAGCAAAAACGGCCAAAATGGATGATGGAAGAAACACTGAAAATTGCCCAGAAACGCAGAGAAGCTAATGCCAGAGGAGAAAGAAAGACAATCACAGAACTCAATAGAGATTTTCAACGTGCAGCAAGACAAGACAAGGAAAAGTACTACAATGACATATGCAAGGAAATAGAAGCAGAAACTACTAGAGGAAGAACAAGATCGGCTTTCCTAAAGCTACGAGAATTAAAGAAAAAATTCCAGCCTCGAAATGGAATGTTACAAGATGCTCAAGATTCTATGTTGAATGATGCTGAGAAGATCAAGAAAAGGTGGAAAGAATTTACTGAGTTTTTATATGATAAAGATCAAGTGGACCAACAGCCGTTTCAACCTGTACCTTATGATCCGGAACCATTGGTGATGAAAGAAGAAGTTGAAGCAGCATTGAAAGCCTTTTCAAAGAACAAAGCACCAGTAATTGATGGCATTCCCATAGAAGTATTACAGCAATCTGATGCAGCTGTTAACATACTTACAATGCTCTGCCAAGAAATTTGGAAGACAACATCATGGTCAACTGACTAGAAAGATTTGTGTTTATACCAATACTAAAGAAAGGTGATCAAATTGGCTGTTGAAATTATCGCACAATCGCTCTGATCCCACATGCCAGCAAGATGCTACTGAAGATTATTCAACAGAGCCTACAACCATACCTGGAACAAGAACTACCTGAAGTGCAATCAAGGTTCAGGAAAGAGCGAGGAATGAGAGACATCATTGTGGATGTGAGATGGATCCTTGAAAAGACTAAAGAATGCCAAAAGGATATCTATTTGTGCTTTATCGACTATGGCAAGGCTTTTGACTGTGTAAACTATGAGAAACTCTGGGCCACATTAAGAAGCATGGGTATACCAGAACACCGAATCATTCTCTTGCACAATCTTTACATTGATCAAGAAGCAACAGTTCAAACAGAACAAGGAGAAACAGAATGGTTTAAAATAAGCAAAGGTGTATGGCAAGGCTGCATACTTTCCCCATACCTTTTTAATTTATATGCAGAACAAATCATCAGAGAAGCAGGATTGTATGAAGACAAGAGAGATGTGAAGATTGGTGGAAGACTCATCAAGAACCTTCGCTATACTGATGATACCACATTACTGGCTGAAAGTGAAAATGATCTGAAACATCTGCTTCTCACTATCAAGGAACATAGTCTTAAAATGGGCCTGCACCTTAATGTAAAGAAGACAAAGAACATGACAGCTGGCAAAATCAATAAGTTCATCATTAAAGGAGAAGAAATTGAAATCGTAGAAAACTTTAACCTACTTGGATCAACTATCAATAAAAAAGCAACAAGCTGTCAAGAAATCTGACAACGTATTGCTCTTGGCAGAATGGCTATGAAAGACATAGACAAGATTCTCAAGAGCAGAGATGTCTCTCTCCATACAAAGATTCGACTAGTTCAAGCCCTGGTATTTTCAATAACATCATATGGATGCAAAAGCTGGACAATTAAAAAGATAGACAGGAAGCAAATTGATGCCTTTGACTTATGGTGCTGATGGCGAATACTGCGTATACTAGTACTAGAGGAGATCAAACCTAAGCTTTCTTTAGAAGCTCAGATGACAAGACTTCGACTTTCATACTTTGGACACATCATGCGAAGAGAGAGATCATTAGAGAAAGACATCATGTTTGGCAAGATAGAAGATCAACGCAAAAGAGGAAGGCCAGCAATGAGGGATCGATTAAATAACAGCAGCTACAGGTATCAGTCTGTCAACAATGAGCCGCCTGACTGAAGACTGAACAAAATTTAGGACAACTATCCAGAGGGTCACCATGAGTCGACACCGACTCGAAGGCACTTAACAACAACAATATATAGTGGCTGCCGTGCAGGTCTACATCAATGGAAACACCCACGTTTGCGAGCAAATTCAAAACACAGACTCCAAAATCAGAGGCATCCCCATACTCCATTGGTATAGCTGACATATACCTCACGATGGCACCAAAGTCAAAGGTCCGTACCCAGAATGGTAACCTCTGTGTGGGGGACATGCATATTCTGGTGCAGGAGGTACTAGCTAACTAGAGGTGCTCTTGGGCAAAGAGGGTGTGTGCATAAGTTCATATCAGAAACAGAAACAGTGGCTGAATGTCTGTCAGAAGATAAATGCCAAATACCATCGCAACAGGAACACTGATGTCATGAAAAGAAAATGGCATCAAGTCCGTAGGGCAACTCACAGAAAGACCAAGGTCATTGAACCTGATGGACTGCCTTATGGATCTCAAACAGGTGCTCAGTACCATTGATGTTGTCACTGTGGAGAACATAAGAACATAAGATATGCCATACTGGGTCAGACCAGGGTCCATCAAACCAGTATTCTGTTTCCAACAGTGGCCAATCTAGGTCATATGTACCTAGCAGTATCCCCAAGAAACACAAGTTCCACAATGCTTGTACTGGGTCAAGCATTGATATCTTCGGTCACTTCTTAATAATGGTTTATGGACCTTTCCTCCAGGAACTTGTCCAAACCTTTTTTAAACCCAGCTACACTAACAGCCTTTACTACATCCTCCGGTAACAAATTCCAGAGTTTGATTACACGTTGAGTGAAAAAATATTTTCTTTTATTAGTCTTAAATAGTTTACCCTGTAGCTTCATTGCATGTCCCTAGTCTTTCTATATTCTGATAACGTAAACAATCAATCTACGTTTACCCGTTCCACTCCGTTCATTAATTTATAGACTTCTATCATATCTCCCCTCAGCCGTCTCTTTTCCAGGTTAAAGAGCCCTAACCTTTTTAGCCTTTCTTCATAGGAGTATCCTTCCATCCCCTTTACCATTTTGGTGGCTCTTCTCTGAACCTTTTCTAATAACACTATATCCTTTTTAAGATACGGCGACCAGAATTGCACACAATATTCAAGGTGCGGTCTCACCATGGAACGATAGAGGCATTATAATATCTTTTGTTTTATTTTCCATTCCTTTCCTTATCATACCTAGCATTCTATTTGCTCTCTTGGCCGCCGCTGCACACTGGGCCGAGGGTTTTAACATGGTATCCACAATGACGCCTAAATCTTTTTCCTGGGTGGTGGTTCCTAATGTGGAACCTTGCATCATGTAACCATAGTTTGGGTTGTTCTTCCCTAGGTGCATAACCTTGCACTTGTCCACATTAAATTTCATCTGCCATTTTGATGCCCAGTCTTCCAATTTATCAAGATCCTCTTGCAATTTTTCACAATCCTCTTGGGTTTTAACAACTTTAAATAGTTTTGTGTCATCTGCAAATTTGATAACCTCACTCGTTATCCCACTTTCCAGGTCATTTATGAATATGTCAAAAAGCAGCGGACC
This sequence comes from Ichthyophis bannanicus, assembly GCA_033557465.1. NCBI lineage: Eukaryota > Metazoa > Chordata > Amphibia > Gymnophiona > Ichthyophiidae > Ichthyophis > Ichthyophis bannanicus. The sequence goes on along the minus strand of CM066036.1, from coordinate 749,403,889 downwards.
AAGCACAGATCCCTGGGGTACACCACTATTCACCTTTCTCCATTGGGAAAATTGGCCATTTAGCCCTACCCTCTGCTTTCTATCTTTTAACCAGTTCCTGATCCACAATAGTACACTGCCTCCTATCCCATGACTCTTTAGTTTTGCCAAAAGTCTCTGATGAGGGACCTTGTCAAAGGCTTTTTGAAAGTCCAGATACACAATATCAACCGACTCACCTTTGTCCTCCTATTTATTCACTCCTTCAAAAAAAACATAACAGATTAGTAAGACAAGATCTTCCTTGTCTAAAGCCATGTTGGCTGTCTCCCATTAGGTTGTGACTATCTACATGCTGAGTAATTTTATTCTTTATGATGGTTTCTACCATTTTTCCTGGTACTGACGTCAAACTCACCGGTCTGTAGTTTCCCGGATCACCCCTGGAAACCTTTTTAAAAATTGGTGTTACATTGGCGATCCTCCAATCTTCAGGTATTAGAGATGATTTTAATGATAGTTCACAGATTACTGATAGCAGGTCTGCAATCTCATATTTCAGTTCTTTCAACACCCTTGGATGTATACCATCCGGCCCAGGTGATTTGCTACTCTTCAGTTTATCTAATAGTTGTAAGACATCTTCCCGATGTATCGATATTTCCTGCAATTCTTCCGCACCTTTAAATACCACTTCAGTCATGGGTAACATCCCTACATCTTCCTCAGTAAAGACCGAAGCAAAGAATTCATTCAGTCTCTCCGCTATCGCCTTGTCGCCTCTTAGTGCTCCTTTAACCCCTTTATTATCTAATGGACCAACTGACTCTCTCACAGGTTTTTTGCTACGAATGTACTTGAAAACGTCTTTATTTTACGTTTTTGCTTCCGCAGCAACTTCTTCTCAAATTCTCTCTTTGCCTGCCTTATCAATGCCTTGCATTTGATTTGCCAGTGCTTGTGCTGTTTCCAGATTTCGTCGTTTGGCTCTTTTTTCCATTTCCTGAAAGATGCTTTTTTGGCAACAACAGCCTCTCTGACCTCACCTTTAAACCATGCTGGCAGTTTTTTGGACTTCCTTCCACTTTTCTTAAAGCGTGGAATACAGCTGGTCTGGGCTTCCAAGATAGTATTTTTCAACAACACCCAAGCTTGATGTACGTCTTTAACCTTTGCAACTGTTCATTTTAGTTTTTTCTTAACAGTTTCCCTCATTTTATCATAGTCTCCCTTTCGAAAGTTAAAAGGTAGTACTGTGGATTTCCTTACTATCCCTCCTCCACTAATTAAATCAAAGGCGATCATGCTATGATCACTATTGCCAAGTGGCCCCAACACCCTTATCTCTTGCACTAGATCTGGTGTATTACTAAGGACTAGGTCTAATATGGCTTCCCCTCTGGTCGGTTCATGAACCAGCTGCTCCAAGAAGCAGTCATTTATTTCATCTAGGAACTTTATCTCCCTAGCATGTCCTGACGTGACACTGACCCAGTCGATACCGGGGTAATTGAAATCACCCATTATTATTACTGCGCTGTAACTTTTGTTAGCTTCCTTGATTTCTTTGAGCATTTCATCATCCATTTGGTCACTCTGGCCAGGTGCTCGATAGTACACCCCCACTGCCATTGCCTTCCCCCTTTTATATGGAATTTCAATCCATATAGATTCTACAGCAGATTTTGTTTCCTGCAAAACTTTAATCCTTTCTGAGTCAATGCCCTCTCTAACATAGAGCGCAACCCCTCCACCAATTTGATCAGCTCTATCATTACGATATAGTTTGTACCCAGGTATCACAGTGTCCCACTGGTTGTCCTCCTTACACCATGTCTCTGATATTCCAATCATATCTAACCTTTCATTTAGTGCTATATATTCTAACTCTCCCATCTTATTCTTTAGACTTCTAGCATTTGCATACAAGCATTTTAGAGAATGTATTTTATTCATGTTAATTTGGTTATTGTTAGACATGGGTAAATTGGGATCTTTAAGCTCTGTCTGATCCATACTTGAGGGCATTTGGGCTACTTTACTCTTTTGTGGAACCTCTCTGCTTTTGGTAGTATCCTTCAAGGATACATTCTTCCGAACCATCCGCTCTTGGGCGATTGTTGGCTTTCCCCTAATATCTAGTTTAAAAGCTGCTCTATCTCCTTTTTAAAGGTTAATGCCAGCAGCCTGGTTCCATCCCGGTTAAGGTGAAGCCCATCCCTTCAGAAGAGCCCCTCCTTTCCCCAGAATGTTCCCCAGTTCCTAACAAATCCAAAACCCTCATCTCTGCACCATTGTCTCATCCACGCATTGAGACTCCGGAGCTATGCCTGCCTTTTGGGTCCTGCGCGTGGAACAGGAAGCATTTCGGAGAATGCTACCATGGAAGTTCTGGATTTCAACTTCCTACCTAAAAGCCTAAATTTTGCCTCCAGAACCTCCCTACCACATTTTCCTATGTCATTGGTACCGACATGTACCAAGACAGCAGACTCCTCCCCAGCACTATCTAAGACCTTATCTAGGTGGCACGTGAGGTCCGCTACCTTCGCACCAGGCAGGCATGTTACCAGGCGATCCTCACGTCCACCAGCCACCCAGCTATCTACATGCCTAATGATCGAATCACCAACTATAATGGCTGTCCTAACCCTTCCCTCATGGGCACATGGCCCTGGAGAAACTTCCTCGGTGCGAAAGGGTTTTACATCACCTGGAGGACAGGTCCTAGTTACAGGATCACTTCCTGCCACATCAGGGTGATGCTCTCCTGTCACGTGACCTCTCTCCTCCATGGCAACAGGGGTGCTGCCAGACTGGAGGTGGGACTTCAGGACTGTATCCCTGTAGGTCTCGTCTATGTACCTCTCTGTCTGTCTTATGTTTTCCAAGTCTGCTACTTTAGCCTCAAGAGAAAGGACTTGTTCCCTGAGAACAAAGAGCTCCTTGCACCTAGTGCACACTTAAGACCTCTCACCAACTGGGAGAAAATCATACATGTGACACTCAACACAAACACAGAACACAGGGCTATACAGATACACAGCACTCTGGGATTTAATGCACAGCTCACTGGACATTTGAGCACAGAGACAACAGATACAGTGTGGGAGAGGGTTTTTGGTAAACTGGGGTTGCAGCCTTAGGATGGTTGGGTTGGGGAGTGGTAGAGGTGGGATGCAGACAAGCACTGGATAGGACAAGGTACAGGAACGGTTGATGAAAGAACATCTGCGTACACACAGATGACAGTCAAGAAGGTTTTCAAATGCCACTCTTCTCCAATCACCAGGAATGTACCCAGCCCAAGCAGACAACTAAGTTCCCAGCTTACTATAACTTTATAGCAGGTTAAGCATGACATGTGCAGATCCAACACCCTGTACATACCTGGGCAATTCCAAAATACTACCTGGATGTGCAGCTTTCAGTTGCATCATCACCCAAACCCTCACACCCACGTATAGCTCTAATCAGAAACATCCATTTGTGGACGCACCCATTGAGCAAAAGTGTACATCGCCGTGTTTACAAAATGACGATTAGCAAATTCCCGTGTTTTGCACATTTTTCTAGCATCATTGGTATATCCGAATTATGTTTAGCCCTTCTGAAATGACCCCATAGTGTATTTGAACTTTCAGAAAGCGTTTGTTTGACAAATTCCCACATGAGGTACTGCTGAGGAAATTCAAAAATCAGTGGAGGAAGGTAAATAGTGGATACTCCATGGATTTGTAGTGGATCTAATATTTTTTAACCATTATTAACTTTTCAAGCTCTTCACACATTAATTCATGCCTTAGCCACATCCAAATTAGATTACTTTAATACTCTTTACTGTGGTCTTCAATCCATCAATTTGAAAACATCACAATTAGTACAAAACACAGCAGACTACTCACCAACGCTACAAGGTATGGCCATATTTCTTCATTACTATACAAACATCACTGGCTTTCTCTCGCTTTTCAATTTCAATTTAAGATTCTTATTCCTGCACATAAAACTTTTTATACTGGATTCCCAATTTATCTATCATCTCTGTTAATTCTCCATTCTCCACAAGGTATCTCCATTCTCAAAATACAAATCTCCTGATTTTTACCATCAGTGTCTCACATAAAATAGGAGTCCACTCATCACTCTGCTTTCTACTTTTTAGCTGTCTTCTTTTAGAATTATTACCTGAAAACATCCATTTGGAATAATCTTTTACAAAATTCATTTTATTTATTTATTTGACAACTTTTATATACCGCCCCTTCCCAATATCAGGGGCGGTTTACATAGAACAATGGAAACCATACACAGAACGTAATGCAACATTGCAATTATTTACAAAAAACAAGCATAATGATAAACGTTTTACAACTATTTACAACTTGCATCATAACGTTAGGGTTCAGGCTTAGACATAGATTAATTACTTTTGTAAGAAGACAAAATGCTTGTCAGTGATTCAGCGTGGATGAGACTGTAATTGTATGGAAGCGTATATGAGTAGGCTTGACAGTTCATGCTAGGGGGGACTAGATCTGAGCAATGGTCTAAGTTATAATAATGCTGAGTGAATAAATATGTTTTTAGTTCTTTTCGGAATGTTTGGAGGTCTTTTATCTCCCTTAACTGAACTGGAAGATTATTCCATTGCATCAGTGCTACATAGGAAAAAGCGCTGTTGCTTGTTATTTGTTTAGTCTTTCTTATGGAGTCCAGTACTAGAATGGTATTGAGGCTCCTTCTTCTTCTCATTCTATTTTCAGGGGGGCTATGTATCAATGTAGATAGATATGATGGGCAATCTTGTTAATTAGCTTAAAGGTAGTCAGTATGATTTTATATTGGATCCTGCTGGCAACAGGGAGCCAATGAAGGGTGTATAGAATGGGAGAGATGTGATCAAATAGTCTGGCCTTGGAAATTATTCGGGCAGTAACATTCTGAGCCATTTGGAGAATGTTTTGATTCTTCTTTGTTATGCCTTGGAGTATCCCATTGCAATAATCCAGGTGTGGAGTTATTAGAGCTTGGGTGATTGTTCTGAAATCATCCTTATCTAAAAGCGGTCTTAGTGTTGGATAGTGTGGTGAGGAGAGCTCCCAGGAAGAGATGGAAGTGGAGGAAAACCCTGTTTTTCCCTTTAAAACAAGTAACAGTTCACTTGTGCACAGTGCTTACAAGAAAAATCTCAGCTCTCTGCTAAGGCCAGGCCACGCCCTAGTTCAGACAGGGAGCCAAGCTTGCTCAGTGATTGGTCACACCTGTGCAAAGGCAAGGGAGTGCCCGGCAGCAAACGGCTTTTAAAAACACATTCAGAGCAGAGAGAGAGACACACACATGGAAGGGACAGAACACAAGGGGAGACACACACACAGGAGACGCAGCAGAGAGAGAGCCAGAAGGAGAAACTCTGAGAGATCCTGGAAAGGGAGAAAGGTTCCAAGGAAACTTTCAAGAGAGTAACTATCTGGGAAGCAGTGGAGAAAGACACCAGAAGGCTGAGTTCCATAGCCTGAAAGATATCAGGAGGAATGGAATCAGTAGTTGTCTGAGAGACTCGCCCCAAGGTAAAACCAGCACTTGCAAAGCTAAACAGCTTGCAGGAAAACAGTTTGCTACAGCTAGTGTCCAGGAGCCTGACCTAACGTCTTCATCTGCTAAGAGGTGGGTGGATAGTTTTATGTATGGAGAAAACAAAAACCCAGATAAGAGCAGAGAAACTGAACTTTTAACACTAGAAGCATTAAGAAGACTGTTTGCAGAGAGGAAGCTTTACCCTCCCAATACCAGTGTGCCTTCTCAGGGTGATTTGCTGTGGAAACAGTTCCAAGAGTTTTTAGAAGACAGGAAGTCTGGGAAAGTTTATAAAACTGGTGAAAGAGAGAAGTACCCGGTATCCATAGAAGATATGCAGGTGGATTCTTGTATGCCAGAATCTGACTCAGAAATATCACCAATGGATTGCTCTTTTTGTCTCAAGGAGAATTAAGCATTGTTGAACAGGGTTGAAAGACTGTGAAACAACATAGCTTCTAATTCTTATGACTACAAAGAGTTGAGAAAAGCCAAGAATGTGTTTTACTAAGTATGTGAGCTTCTGAAGCCCAGGAGCTGTCGTTAGTAAAAGTTTGGTTTGGAAAAGAAAACAGCAGCTGTGAAACATTTACTTGTTATGTTGAAGGACCACCAGGAGCTGGGCTCTGTGGAAGTTTATTTGGATGAAAGCTGCTGCTCAGTGAAAGAAGCCCTTTTTTTTGCATTTTCCTCTGTTAACCTGATTTACTCTTATGTTGAAAAAGCATCCTTTTTGCATTTGTGTTTTGAGCTTTAATGCCTTGGGAATCCTACAAAAAAATAAATTTTCTTGCTGCCTTAAACCACCGGACTCACAACTACATTTGTCCTTATATAAGTAAGCCAACTACAAGTCCCAGAATCCCTGGGGACAAACAAGGGAAGCTTTATTTAAAAGGACATTATAAGGCTGTTCTATGCTTGTAAGCCCCAAGCTAGGGCATCGCAATAGTCCTAAGCTTGAAGAAGATTGTTCTGGCTGTTTGCTTAATGTGAGAAGTGAAACTAAGGGGTATGTTTACTAAACCGTCTTAATGTTACTAGCGCTAGTTGCAGCATTACTGTGAGGAATGCCATATAAGGTAGTGGGCGTTCTGGTCTTAAGGTAGCAATCGCGGGTCATCGCGTGATAAAGTGTGCCATGTCCATTATCGCGCGATAGAGGGAGCCGTGCACCTTACCGCGTGTCAACCTTAACTTAGCGTGCTGACCTACAATCACAGCAACAGAGGTGTAGCACACTGGTTACTACAATGACTGCTAAGACAGGGTTCATGAGTTTGATCCCCCAGTGGGCATAATGAATAAGGGTGGCTAAGGCAATTCCTTTTCCTGCTTGTAACAGTCAGAAACATTCCAACAATCTGTGCTGCCAGCTAAAAATACCCGCACCCCAATGCCATAACCTAATGCACCTTTTAGGGCGCACCAGAAGGCACATCATAAACCACCACGTCAGCCAAGGTGGGTCATAATGTGACCCAGAGGGCATAACGAAAGGTTGGCATTGGCAGCCCAGAAGGCAACATATTAGGCGCCCCATAAGCTGGCTGAATCTAAGGTGTGGTTAAAGATGCCCCAAGGATGTATAGGTGACTCAAGAAATGTTGCCCAAGGGCAGTAAGGTCCCCCAAGTTGAAAAGCAAGAAAGGTATGGCCCAAACACACATGTAACCCTAACACTGCACAAAGCACCAAGGAAAGACAATGCACAAGTGATGGAAGGAAGTAGATCAAAGCTGATGGATCAGACAAATCTGCGTCCAGCCCATGTGGCAGCTGGAAAAATGGACAAACATATCGGGGGCAGCTGTAGCGATGCACAGGGTGATGGTAATGTACCATGCAACAATGACAGTGTGTGGCAGAGGATGGGAAGACGTGTCCAGCAGAGGAGGTAGAGGTGGCAGGATAGGTGCAATGACAGGAGGACAGAGGAGTAGCAGTGCCATGCAGAGTGCACACAGGAGAGGCAACCAGGAAGAGCTGCAATGCAGAAACGTGTACCAGTGCAGGACATGGGGTAGCAGCCTGCACATCAGGGCAGGACGGCACACAGCTGGCAGACACACATAGACAGGCAGAAGGATGGTTGGCAACTGTGATAAGGGTACAATGTGCCAACAGCACAGATCTGCACAGATATGACTGTTACAGGAATGAAAAGTAGCTGTGCAAGACAGGCATACAAATGAAAGAAAACAGAGAGGAATCAAACCTATGACCATTAGCACAAATGTCAAGGCACAAACCAGTAGGCTACACCACCAACATGAGGTCATTAGCAAAGGCTGAATACAAGAATACTGCAGGGCATCACACAAGAAGCCTGCTATCTGCCAGGATAGGCAAACCTCCAACAGTAACCATGATGGAATGCACATGCAGATCTGGTGTGTACAGCTCAGATCACAGTCTGTAATTGGGACCAGAACCACATATAACTACATGCACACACACAATGAAATGTTAAGCAGTGGATACAGCATGCAAAAGAGGAAAGAACCTAAACCCAAAGGGCGGCAAGGGTTGCTCTGTGGAGCACGGCAAAATATGGAACAGAACAGAAGCGGAGCATGTGAGAATTGAACCTGCAAACAAGTGTGGTATAGACCAGCTGAACCATAGCAATGCCAATCCCCCAAGCGGACTGCCTATGTGAACACTACAAAGAAAGAGATATATGTAACAGCTAATATGTGATGGATCGGCAGCACAGAGGGCACACTTTGGTGTACAGTAAAGAGATGGAAGGGTGTGTGGATAGGTGATGAACCTGCAGGCAGCCCATGGTCAGGTTAGCACAACACAATAAAATAATAAAACCCCATGTGGGAATCAAACCTGCAACCTATGGTGTTGCAACGCATGTCCGTAACCACTATCCCAAACAACCACAGCAAACACAATGCAAAGATAGTACCTCAAAGGGAAAGTGTTTATGGGAACCCGTAACACCCAGTGATGTGGCAGACGGCTAGCAGATAGACAGCTGGCACCGTACAAGGATGGGAGCACAGGTGGGCCATTACATGACCAGGAAATCACTGAATACATGTGTCAGTGTGGTCAAGCAGCAGCAGAGACAAATGTACGTCAAACACATATTTTTATTTTGGTTAATCATCAGAGATAGCATAGATACTGCCTTTCATAATATCAAGGTGATTGGATAACAGGAGAAAAATCGAAAACATTTTGTAAGGCAGCAGCCCACATGTTACAGAAAAGTCACTGGCCCATCAACAGATGATGGGCAGGAGAGATAATGTGCATCAGGTGCATGGTGTGCAGTATGCATTAGACCCCCACCCCCCACATGCTGCTGCATGCCCCAAATGCGTTAGTTACATATGTGTGCATGTAGACAGTAGGCGGTGCATGATGAGGGCCCAACACACATCATTCATGATCTGTTCATAAAAACAGATCTGTCTGCCAACACAGGAGGCACAAAAATGAAACAGCATATGCTGTTAAAAGTAAGAAAGTGTAAACACAGATATCGAAATATATGTTACAGCTGTCACATAATGCCTGATATAGGAATCAAAGCAGCACCAATGTAACCCAAAACAATCGTCAAATGCAAAATGATGATATGCTAACAGGTAGCAGAGGCACATAAACACAGAAAATTCAAATAAAACAAGCCGCAGAACCATGCAGATATAACACTATGCAGAAGGTCCCCTGCACTGGTTGGTGTGGATACAGTGTTTGTACACATATATCACAGTACATGGAATGCAAAAATGAAAGAAGAAAATGGACACCCACACTGCCACACTCCAAATATAACGGGGCAATGTGAGTGCCGGAACCTCAGGGGATAAATAGGACTGTACAGACATGCAATGCTAGGTTTGTAAATCAATGTAGAGCGTCACGTCGTTACAGTAAACAAACACAATAACCTGTATATAGAGAGTGAAAGAAAGTTCAAACATGTTACAGTAACCCACACAGAAGCCATATTGCCACATGCTGTGTTGCACCAACATAGTCAGTCACATGCACATGCACTGTGTATGTTGAAATATGATACAGTGATGCCACACATGCACTGTAACACTCTTGGTGAGTGCAAACATCAATCCAAGATGTTGGTGTGCAGTAAAGTGGTGTGGTGGCAAATACTGTGTCATGTCCAAGTGGAGGGTAGGCGGACATGGACAAGAGGACCTCTCCATTGTTCCCCCTGTGCCACATGCATGGCTATATGCTCGTGTTGAACTAAACAGATGAGCGTATCCTGCGTTTCAGGTCACACACATGGGCAAAACACAACAACACAATGTCAGAAGGATGTACAACATACAGTGACAATGTCAGTCCCTGCTGCACATGTAGGGACCAGTACACAGTGTCCACAGTGCAAAGGGTGTCTGCAACCCAACAAGTCCCGTTAAGACTGTCCTTGAAACCCTGGGCATGCATAGTCAAGTGTGACATATCAATATGCCACAGTACTGGAAAGGTCATTTGTGTCTCCTGCGATGAACATAACACCCAGTGTGTGTTGGACAGGCCTGTCATGCTCAAAGTAGTAGTCCAACAATAATGTCCATCCTAGGCATGTGTCCCACTCCCAGAGGTCAAACATCCTATGGCACCATTTCCCAGGGATAGTTCCATGGTGTTGTTGTGTCCTCCAACAGGTGGGTGATGGTGACACCGGATGCACTGTAGTTGATGTGCTGTGTGTGTCCTCTGCCCTGTGTCAGAAGAGGATAAACAATGTATTGGTATGCTGCTTGCAACATCAGCCCAAATTGCAGAGAGTCAAACATCAATATGTACGTAATGAAATGTCACATAGGAAAACATAACATGATCACAACACAGAACACAGTGCATGTTGTGGACCACCGAGGAAAAAGATTTAGGTGTCATTGTGGATAACATGTTAAAACCCTCAGCCCAGTGTGCAGCGGCAGCCAAGAGAGCAAATACAATGCTAGGTATCATAAGGAAAGAAATGGAAAATAAAGGATATTATAATGCCTCTGTATCGTTCCACCGTACCTTGAATATTGTGTGCAATTCTGGTCACCGTATCTTAAAAAGGATATAGCATTATTAGAAAAGGTTTAGAGAAGAGCCACCAAAATGGTAAAGGGGATGGAAGGATACCCCTATGAAGAAAGGCTAAAAAAGTTAGAGCTCTTTAACCTGGAAAAGAGACAGCTGAGGGGAGATATGATAGAAGTCTATAAATTAATGAACGGATTGGAATGGGTAAACGTAGATCGATTGTTTACGTCATCAGAATATAGAAAGACTAGGGGACATGCAATGAAGCTACAGGGTAAACTATTCAAGACAAATAAGAGATAATATTTTTTCACTCAACGCGTAATCAAACTCTGGAATTTGTTACCGGAGGATGTAGTAAAAGCTGTTAGTGTAGCTGGGTTTAAAAAAGGTTTGGACAAGTTCCTGGAGGAAAGGTCCATAAACCATTATTAAAAAGGGACCCAAGATATCACTGCTTGACCCAATACAAGCATTGTGGAACCTGTGTCTTTTGGGGAAACTGCTAGGTACGTATGACCTAGATTGGCCGCTGTTGGAAACAGGATACTGGGCTTGATGGACCTTGGTCTGACCCAGTATGGCATATCTTATTTTCTTATGTTCTTATTTATGTTCTGGATTTGTCACTGTTGGAAACAGGATACTGGGCTAATTGGAACATGGATCTGATCCAGTATGGCAATTCTTATGTTTTTACATCTATATATATGACCACATACATATGTCAATAACTAAAATAAGGACATTTACAGATGTTGTTAGTGCCCTAAAATAGGCACCTCCTCATGAAATCACCTCCATAATGATAAAATATACTTTTGAGATTATATATACATATTTTTGAATGTCATAGAAAAATGATACCAAAACTAATATATTTCCCCTAAATGTATTTTCAGGCAAAACCTCAGGATACTCTGGACCTGTGCCATATTTTAAACAATGACCTGGCATCGACCGTGCAGCAGTACACTAAAAGATTTATAGGCTTGGGAACATTGCCCATGCAGGCACCAGACTTGGCTGTTCAAGAAATGCATCGCTGTGTGAAGGAGCTGGGTTTTCCTGGAGTACAGATAGGTTCACATATTAATGACTGGGACTTGAATTCTCCAGAAATCTATCCTTTCTATGCAGTAAGTAAGCATTGAGCCATCTAGTGAAATATTGCAGTGTATCTTATTCTAACGGAACCAGAGATGCAGAGCTGCCAAGTTACCCAGTTTCAGGAGTGAGATTTTAAGCCAGTCCTGGATTTTATTTATTTATTTAACTGCATTTATATATGCTTTTCACCGGGTCAAAGCGGTTTAACAAAAAAGGATGGGGGAGGGGGACAGTAATCAATTTACAGAGGGGGGTGGATGCCTTCACCGAGGGGACCAATATTGATGATCCGAACAGATAGTGATGACTTAGACAATTGACATGAGTCTCTTAGTAGGTAGTTTTGGGGCTATGTCAGAAGGACTGTGGGTTGTCAGTGATGGATGTCTGTTTCTGGTCCAAGGTATTCATGAAACAGGATGGTTTTTAGTTGTTTCCAGAATGTCATCATTGTTTCTGATTTGGCTCGGTAGGGAGTTCCAGAGGGAGAGTGGATTTCTGACAATCTCATTCTGATGCATTATGGGACCTACAGCACTATTCCAATAAGTAAAATCATGGACTATAAATACCATACTGTATTGCAATGCAACTTAAAATGATTACTGGCAAAAAAAATCTCACTCCTAACCTGGATTATGGACTTTATTCAATAAAGAGGTTTTTTTTAATAGGTCTCTGCATTTGCATTAACCCACTCAATTTGGCCCTCATATACTGAAATGTGAAAATGTTCACGAGATAGTACAAGCTTTTTAAAAATTTATATACGAGGGGGGCTGATAAGACTCTGGCCTTGTAATGAAACAGAAAGCTAAGGGCAACACTTCAGTTCAAGAGGACGGAATGATCTCTCAGGTACCAAATAAAATGAAACTGCAGAGAGATCATTCGGACCTCGGGAACTGAAGTGTGCCTGTAGCTTTCTGTTTCGTTACAAGGCCAGAGACTTATCAGCTCCCCCTCATATGGGATCCAAATGAGCTCCTGGCTCATCTGCATCCTATAGTTCAATTTCACAAGTAATTTCTTGCGTGTTGCCATGACTGGGAAATTTACACATTCCCAGCTGCAGCAACACAAAAATCTTACAAAAAGAAAAAAAGGCCCATTTCATGCGGTGGATGTACAGTTTAAAGGTTCCTGATAGTCTGTTTTAGGGGCCTCTGATCCCTGGTGGGCCAGCAGTTCCTGCAATCCCCTAACCTCAGATTCCTGGTGGTAACATCTGCATCACACTTTAAGGCACGGCCCTCCTTAAATTTAGAAACATAGAACCATGACAGCAAATAAAGACCATACAGCCTATCCAGTCCGCCATTCCAGACCAACAAATACAGTTCCTTTTTTTCCTTTAAAGATCATCTGTGTTTGTCTTGAATTCAGATACTGTCCTCATCTCTACTACCTCCACTGGGAGACTTTTCCACACATCTACTGTACCTCTCTTTCCATAAAAATAAATTTCTGCATAATACTCCTGAGTCTATCTCCTTTTACCTTCATCCTATGCCCCCTTGTTATAGAGTTCTCTTTCAATTGAAAGATGCTCTCTTGACATTTTAGGGTCCTAATTTAGTTCATTTAGCCCTATCATAGGAAAAGTACTAGCAATAGCAAACATTCCTTGGCCTTTTAGGAAAAAAATCCAAATTCTGCACATACAGCGAGTCTTCTAGATGAAAGCAAACAAATATATTTTCTCTCCTTTTCTAGACAATCAAATATACCAAACGTTTTTCAAAACACATAAAGTAGGAATTCATTTCCACAAAACTTATTAAAATCTCATGATCCAGGTGGTAAGAATTCACCTGGAAGACAGATCCCTACACCTCAACACTTAGGTACTGAGCAGTAAAACTGAGATGCCCTCTGTAGTGCCCCTTACCTAACTGAGCAAAAAACACTTGTGGTTCAGCTGGAGTCTCAGTACCACACTGCTCCTAATTCCTTCTTCCTCTTCAGGTTGTCTTATAGCCTATAACCACAAAGGCTCTCACCAACAGTACTCCTGGGCGATAGGACATAGCTGGCCATCAGAAAGGCTGCTTCTTCTGAGCCTTCCTTGGGCTGCTATAGTCCATCATTCTCCCTTGGATTCCTGTGGAGAAAGAAAACAGGCCCTCTATAGACAGTAGCTTTTAGTCATCCTTCAAAAAGTGGTGAGGGAAACACACCCTACTCCTTGATGAGCAGGCAAGTCCAGCCTCCATTACCTCACTACTACTAGGCTCAGATCAGGAACAGGGGTTCCAAAATGTTCCCCTGTTCAACTATAGAGGGTACATTGAAGTGTTCTGCTGCATTTATTTCAATAGTTATTGAATGGGAAAAAGTATTTTATGAATGCCCCCCAAACCTTCCCCACACACACAGAAAGCTTACCCAAAGAGTATGTAAAAGCTGAAGATAGTTTTATAAAAGCTACGCAAACATAAATAAACTAATGCTACAATGAAAAGTCTTCTTTGGAGAGTCAATTTCTCCAAATGGATTAGTTTTGCACGTCCCATGACAATCATGAACCTCACTCCTTAGCCAAGGTATGTGGAGTATGAGCTCAGTCTCCCAAATGTACTGCTGATACTCACTGTAGTACTTGCATTGTCCCAAAGAGAGCTTTCTTCTGGAGTTCATAAGAAATAACATGTATGGGTAGTTTGTCAAGATGTGACTGGAAGTTCTTTATCAGGCCTGTGGCTCCCAATACGATGGGAAATATTTCAGTATTTTTCTGCCACATTTTCTTGATCTCTGACTGCTTTTCTTGGTACTTCAGGGTCTTCTCCCTCTCCACGCGATTCACAGAATAATCACTTGGAACCAACATCTTTATCAGTACCATTCTGATGTTTTTCTCCTTTACCACTATGTCGGGTTTCCTCGCATCCAGTTTCTTATCCATTGGAATGGGAATGTCCCAAGTTATGATAACTTCTTCATTCTCCATAATTCTGTTAGGGGCATGATCCCAATGCTTTTCTGGTACAAAAATGTTGTAATGCTTACAAAGTTTCCAGTGGATGAGATGTGCCACTGTACTGTGTCTTTCTGTATAGAAATTTTCTGCCATCAGAACTTTACAGTCAGCTACAAGGTGAGTAACTGTTTCCCCCTCTTTCTTAGAGAATCTGCATATGTCTGGTTTACCTGTTTTCTATATGCTCGCTGTGAACCATTTCATGCATAATCCACTGTCCTGGGCTGCAGCTATCAAACTCTCATCCTTAGATTACATTTTGCCTCTCCTTAACCACTCATGTATCCTTGTTTGATCAACAAATGGCTCCTGGAGTAATGCTTTGTATTTCCCACTGTATTTATGAATTTGCCACTTCTTGTTCCTCGTTTGCTGATCTAATTCTTTAAAGAGGCTTTTCTCTTGTTTTGCATATTTTGTTAATTCCTTCCCTGTATATACTGGTGGATTCTCATCCATTCTTTCTGTTCATCGGAATGCCTGTCCTAGTTTAATAATGGAGACAGACTCTGGCCATTTACTTTCATACTGTAACACTTATCGTGCATTTGGATCTGTTGATGCTGTTAAGTACGCCTTAAGGCCTATGATGGTCACTGTATACTGTATATATAATCAATTTCTATGAGGCCCATTCTTCTTCAGCTCTAGGGATGTACAGTCTCGACATATGCTGATTCTTATATCAC
Organism: Ichthyophis bannanicus; assembly: GCA_033557465.1. Lineage (NCBI taxonomy): Eukaryota > Metazoa > Chordata > Amphibia > Gymnophiona > Ichthyophiidae > Ichthyophis > Ichthyophis bannanicus. The sequence goes on along the minus strand of CM066036.1, from coordinate 749,388,514 downwards.
CTCGTAGGCATGAAAAGATTTCTTGGTCATAATCTAGTTTCTCAAGATATTTCAGAGTCCAATCTACAATTCCAAAGCTATACAAGAGTATGGGGATTGCAAGCTGATTGATGGCTTGTCTCTTATTCTTTGATGTTAGTGCACTTTTCAGAATCAGCTTCAGTCTCCTGAAATACTCTTTGCTGGTCTTTTCTCTCAATACTTTATGCTGACTTGTTGCTCCTTCCTCTACTTCTAGGTATTTATATACAAATTCATGTTCAAGTTTCTTTATATTCCAGTCATCAGTCTTCAATTTTCCTTAAAGGAAGGTTGCCTTAGCACATATGTCCAGACCAAAAGTCATCCTGATGTCATCGAAGAAGCTTTTTACTAGATGGATCACTGGAACTATAGAGCTTCAAATCATCTACAAACAGGAGATGCAGTGTCACCTCTGGCTCTTTGCCAGCTTTAGGGTTAAAGCTAAAACCATACCCAAAGAGTTAAGAAATGCACGTGAAGGGTTAAATGCCATACAGAACAAGAGTGGTGACAAGGGATCTCCCTGAAATATTCCTCGCTGAATCTTGATATTATGAGGGGGCTGATAAGTCTCTGGCCAGAGACTTATCAGCCCCTCCTCATAGGAATGGTAGGAATACCTGCATACTGTAAGTAGAGTGTGGTTTGCCACATTTTCATAGTGAATTTGATGTACTCAAATCAGTTTAGAATGTAGTGTGGCAAAGTCAGCTATCCTGAGAGTGGGGGAAATGAGAAGCATAATGAATTCACCCTAGTTAAGGGTCCCCTTCTAGGAGTGCAGGGAGAGAAAGCCACAGCCAGGTTTCAAAGACAGAAAAAACCCCAGCTGGAACAAGTTTCACACACTGACTGATAAAGTAAGAAAGAGGGATTGCAAGCACGAGGACCAAAGCCCTTACTTTAACAAGTGCACTGATTATTCTAATACCAGAATGCAGGGGGATTACCAACACCTGGGAAAGGAAGAGGTGGGGTTAGAATCCTGGAGGTATAAGCCTGGGTTAGATTATGCATAGAGGGGGAGATGAGAAGGAGAGCAGCCGGGAGAGCAGCTAAGACAGAGACTGAGAGAAGGAGCTGATTCTTGGAGAAGAGCTGAGCTACCCAGAGCTGAGAGAGCTGAATTCCCTGCAACAGGTTGGCAACAGAGGTGGGGGCCAGGAAGTGGAGAAGCTTTCAGACCACCAGAGAGGTTGTCAGTTGAGCAGTCTGACCAGGTCAGTGAGTCAGAACCCATGCAGTTGGGAGAACCAGTGTCAGAGTTGGGGGAAGAAGATTGCTTTATGGATTGCTCTCTATGCCAAGCTCTAGACAGGAGGTCTTGAGGAAAGCTAGCCCTGAAAGAAATAATTCTCCTTGGAAGTGAACCATATGGCACAAGCAGTGTGGAGGTAAATTCCTGTATGTTTTAAAAGGGAAATTGACTGCAACTTAAGCCTGATCAGGAAGCTCTGATTTGTGCTTGTTTGTCACCTGTGTTTGAACTGGGCAACGGCAAGAAAAGCCAAGTTAGCTGCTATAAGAGTTTTTGCTTGCTCCTCTCCTATATGAAAAGCCTGCTAAGAGTTTTGATAACAGCTTGGAATGTTTGTTTTGATCTAAGTTTGGTTTCACGTAGAAATGCAGCCTAGAGAGGGTTTTTGAGGCTGGCAGAAACCAAACTGCTGTAGAAGAATTAAGCTTGAATTTTTCTTTGTGCTCTGATTAACAAGGACTAAAAAAGGAAAGTGGCAGCCTAGTTTCTAAAGGCAATACTTCTGCAAGTAAGAGGACTTTAAAAGCCATTTCTGAGTTATTTTGGTTTGTTTGCCATTATTTGCTGTACCTTGAAGCAAATCCTACAGTTATAATCCTGTAAATGATACCTTGAACCTGCTGTGTTTTGTGTTATGGAAATAAGCTTTCTGTTACAAGCCTTACCCTCGGTTACCTCAACTACAAACCTTCTACTTAAAGCACCAACATATTTTAGCAGTGCTACACTTCCCAGAAGCCAACACGAAGAAATAGGCTGCTAAGAGCTGATAGAAGAAGGAATCCTCAACCACCACGCCCCTCGACCACTAAAGGCAAGTGGCTTTGGGCGTTGTGCTTGTGACAGTAGTTTATACATTTTAAGGCAATTTATGATCCTAGACTGTGGGACACTGTCAAAGGCTTTCTTATAATGTTATGTGTGGGACTTCATATGCTTTTTACATTTTTAGATGAATGCTTTCTAGCTTAATTTGCATTATAAAATATTTGAATAACTTTATCATATTGAGTTTGTGTTGACTCCTACAATAATTAGGGAACAAAAATAGTAACTTGGCTACATAATCAAAGTTATTTTCCATTTTTTAAAATAATAATAATGGGGATAATTTTATAAACCATTTTTATATCTAAAAGACCGTTTTAGATACATAAAAGGGATTTTATACAATTTAGGCATGTTTAGAAGTATGCACAGTGCAAGCTGGTAGATGCTTCTAAGTAGGCATACTCAGGGAGGAGTTATGGCAGAGCATGGGTAGAGTTACAATTTATGTGCTTATTTTATATAATACAGCATATGCATCTAAAGTACATGCTAAAATTTATGCCTGAGCCTTCAAATTACCCTCCAAAGACTGAGAACCATTTTACAAGTGAAGCATTCAATTCCCTTGCATCAAGGTATATGTTATAAGCTCATTGAAATGGCAACGTTCTATTTGTTTAAGCTTTTGTACGTCTAATAAATATTTACAATTCAAAGAGTGCCATATGAGCAAATTCCATAAAGGAGGAGTAGCTCAGTGGTTGGGACAGGTTACCTCAGGCCAGAAGGCTGGGGGTTCAATTCCCACATGGGGACAAACAACCTCAGGCCAGAGGGACTGGGGTCTCTAGTCCCATGGCCACTCCTTGTGGCCTTGGGCAAGCCACTTAACCCTCCATTGCCTCAGGTACACTTAGATTGTGAGCCCTTCAGGGACAAGGGAATAAAAAGTGCCTATTAGTATACATGTAAACCACACTGATTCTAAAGAACATGGTATAAAAAAGAAAGAAATAAAATAAAAAAGAAATAAAACATTTCTAAAGTGGCATATAGTATGCTATTGATGAAAATATTAATAGACAAAGGGCTAGTTATTAAAGTGCATTGCCCCCTTAGTGCATGTTAATTCTGTTAATGTTTTATTAGTAAATAGGCCCCATTGCATAAAATGGGATTGCAGTAAATAATTAATGTCCAATAATGCAGTAGTGCCTTTTATTAAATCTTGCCCAAAGTTTGTGACACATACAAGATTTAACCTATTTTGGCATTATAGAAAAAATGTTTCAGACGTATGAACCAATCTCTCACTCTTAATCAAATTTAAGAAATAAACTAAACTCTCTGAGCTGAGAGGATTTTACACTAAAGTTTCAGCCTATGATTTTAATAAATAGAATATAATTTTAAATACCGGTACATTGCCTAAACTGATATTACCTTCCCCTACACAAAATTATAGTTTAGGTTAAGAGGCAAGCTTGTGTACATTTTAAATATCCAAACTTTTCTTATTTTTGGTCCCTTTTCTTCATTTATAAATTCTTTAATCTAGTCAAGTGATCCTTACCAGACTCAGTTGCACAAGGTTTTACAGTTCAGTGCCAATTTAAAATTGATGTAGGCAACATCCTAATGGACTAAGCAGTTGTGCTGTTCAGTCTCCTGGCAACCAGTTAGTTGAAATGCTTTTATCATCTTGGAGTCTTCTATACAGCAACACATTTACCACATGTCTTCTAGAATATGCAGCCTATTCTAGGAAAGTAAAATGTATATGTTGCTCCTTGACCTTCATCTGTGCTTGCCTGTTGAGCAAGTTACTATGGGCCTGATTTTCAACAAGGCACTGAGGCTTGCCATACCCGCAGAAAGTTACCTGTTCAAGAAAAGTGCTTGAATCGTGAGTCATGCACCTCCAAAATGAAAATATAACACAAACCAAGCACAGCAGCAGGTGCCATTGTGGCATAGATGGGTAGGCGCAGGGCCCAGAACCTGGGCTCTGAGCCTAAGGTTGACCCGCAATACCCATGTATGTGACCAAACCAGGGGCCAGAGAAGCAGGATGGTAAGCATGCCAGTGTATTGCCCATCCGGAGTACCCATGCATAGACAACACTGTCACGTAGACCCCCCTGTGGCTGGATGGATAGACACTAGAGGTATGGTGAAACACTTCAGACCTGGTCTTTCTCTGAGCAATATATAACACAACAAGTAATCAAAATGCTCAATTATAACAATATGGATCCTAGATCATCTATTATTCCTTGTGATTATATTAAACCATTAAATCTTATTCTTATCTTCGTTGAAGGTCTCAGACTTATTTGGCATGTTTTTTCCGGACTGATAACTCGTCCAAACTCAGGTGCCTATTTGCATCAACGATCTTCTACGAACTTTTTCAAGTGATTTGAGAAAATGAATGGGACTCTCTTCTTATTTCTTAAACCGATTATATAAGCTTTTGTTAAAGTCCAGACTCCACTTTACAGATGTTGCATTCAGGCTTCAGTAAAACACTTAACTTATATTTGAAAACCTCTTCAAAGTGTTCCCATCTCATTCTCCAATCCCAACGCCTCCCTCAGGCGACTCCGTTACGTTTCACTATCGTTTCTTCAGGGGATCCACATTCAATATTATTTCTAGAAAACGAAATTCAACAATATAACCACTGTTGTACCCTATTTCCTCATTACCCATTTATCTCAATACATACAAAGATCACTTACTTGAAGAATAGAAATGATGCTGCATACGTGTAATTCACCTTGAGTAGTGCTAGTATTTTTCTAACTTTCTTCATCACTCTCATAAAGAACGCCACGCATGCGGACTACCCAATTCCAACCCTTATTTAAAGAGCTTCGTCTAGTAATTCATTGGAGGTCCTAATCACACCTCTTGATGACATACTTATCGCTATCCTCTCAAAAAATACCTCCTCCTTGTCTATAACCCATGAGGATTTCCTCTTACTTTTTTATTATTTTTTCACCTCCAATATAATATTACACAAATTACATTAATGGCAACTTCATCCCTACCTCCCATTCACTGTCACTCATACCCTAAACCTAAAATAAAATAACTCTTAACGACTAATGATGGATATGCCTGCTCAGTGGGGTCCTGTCTCTATGTGATCATATATCTTAGATATCTACCTTTCTTATAGACAGGAAGACCATTCTATTGCGGCATTAAGACCCTTAGGCATTACCGATTCCAAGGCAAAAATCCATTTTTGCTCACGAACTAATAAAGTTTGTTCTTGTGACTTTCCAGCCACACCTGACTCTATCTGATCTGTACAGAAGCATCTTAATTGTTCAAAAATATGACCCTTAGTCACACAATGCTGGACTATCGGTGCTTCATGTGCTTTGCATTTCAGTCGACTCCTATGCTCTCCCATCCGTGTTTTAAAGGAGCAAATCGTTTTGCCCACGTAGAGTAGCCCACAAGGGCATTGGATAACGTACTCTACGCTAGTGGAATTGCAGGTTGTGTATGCTCTCAACGGATACGTAATTCCCTTATGTATAAAAACTTCCAATTCCATACTAATATCACAAATGTTACATCCCCACATTTTCTGTGACCTCTCTCTTTATCGAAAGTATTCATTAGTCCAGTTAAGGGCTTCAATACCGCTGGACTCAATTGCTCTTTCAGATTGAGGTTCCACTGCCAAACACAGCGTATTGTTTTGCCTGTTAATCCAGGAACTGCTGCAATAACATTTCCATGTTTCTTCAAAATCTTCCGAATACCAAAACTTAATGGGGAATATCGAGTTACCAAATTAATATTGTCACAATTACTGTTCTCTTGTTTATTAGACTTCTTAACTTGCAGCAGTAAGCTCCTGTTATTGTATAGGGCCCGGGAATACACTTGTTTCACTACTCCTTGAGGGTATCCTCTCTCCTTGAAATTATTGGATAATTGTTGCAGAAGATGTTTAAAGTCCTTGTCATTGGAACAATTCCTCCTATAGCGCAGAAATTGGGAAAAAGGAAGACTCTCTTTTAACTGGAGAGGATGTGCACTTTTATAATGTAGAAATATATTTCGATCTGTGTCCTTTTTGTGCACAGACATCAACCATTCCCTTTTCCCTCTACTGATAGCAACGTCCAAATATACTGATTTTTCTGAATGAAACGTATATGTGAATTTGATGTTCGGATCACATTGGTTTATCCACTGAAAAAATGTTGTTAATTTATCTTCCGAACCTCTCCATGACATAAAAACATCATCAATATACCGGTTCCAGGAGATAACATTAGCAATAAATGGAGATTGTAACAACCACTGTTTCTCAAATTCACCCATGTACAAATTCGCTACAGAGGGGGCACAAGTAGCCCCCATAGCTACTCCAGATATTTGCTGGTATAAAACTCCATCAAAAACAAAATAATTGCGAAAAATGGTCAAATTCGCTAATTGTAGCAAAAATACAATCTGTGCCTCTGAAAGATCCCTTCGTTCATAGAGCGCCTGCTTTATCACTTGGTATGCTGCTGCTTTGGGAATACTTGTGTACAAGGACGTAACATCCAAAGTGACCAATAATACATCCTTATAAGTCGAAATTATTTAAAAATATTCAGAAAGTGGGTGGTATCCTTAACATACGATGGTATATCCGGTAATAACGGACATAAATATGAATCCACAAATGTGGATAAAGGTTCCAATATAGTTCCCCTGGTTGAAATTATCGGTCTACCAGGGGGGTTTTGCAAATTTTTATGTATTTTTGGGACAGTATAAAACTTCGCTGTATTCGAGGACTTCATATTTAAATAACGGAATTCTTTATGAGTAACTAATTTATTCTGTAAAGCCTCCTGAGTGATCCTTTTGATCTCCTGTTGTAAAATAGATTTCGGATCATCTGTTAATCTAGTATACACTGTTGAATCCTGTAACTGATGTAATGCTTCCTCCAAGTAATATTCTCTGTTCAAAACCACCACGACTCCCCCTTTATCAGCCCGAACTATTACAATGTAGTTTCTTTGTTGTAATTCCCTTAACGCACTTTGTTCCATTCTTGTTAAATTAATGTATTCCTTTTTGCTGGACTGTTCAAGTTCTTGTATGTACTTCATGACCAGCTCTTTAAAAATAACAGAGCTGCGAGACAGAGACCATTTAAACATACAAGGGCATGTTTATTAAAGGTTAACGTGCATTAATGAAGTTAATGTGTGTTAGGTGCCACTGCACCCATTAAAATAAAAGGGCTGTGGGCACTTAAGGAACGTTAACTTCATAAACCCACGTTTAGTAAAAACATTCCCCATAGTGTAGTTAGCAGGTTGAACACTCCTGTATTGTCTTAGAAACATAGAAACATAGAAATATGACAACAAAAAAGACCACATGGCCTATCTACTCTGTCCTTCCATATCAACAACTACAGCAGTCCCCTTTTTTCCTTAAGAGATCCTCTGTGTTTGTCCTATGCTTTTTTGAATTCAGATACTATCCTCATCTCTACCACCTCCACTGGGAGACTATTCCACGGATCCACCACTCTTTCCATAAAGAAATATTTCTGCATATCACTCCTGAATCTATCCCCCTTCACCCTCATCCCATGTCCCCTCATAGCAGAACTTGCTTTCAATTGAAAAAGGCTCTCCCCCTGTACATTTATGCCATGGAGGTATTTAAACATCTTAATCATATCACCTCTATCCCGCCTTTCCTCTAAGGTGTACATATTAAGATCCTTAAGTCTGTCCTCATATGCTTTATAATGAAGACCACTAACCATTTTAGTAGCCACCCTCTGTACTGACTCCTGTTTATATCCTTTTGAAGGTGCGGTCTCCAGAATTGCACACTATACTCCAATTGAGGTCGCACCAAAGACTTATAAAGAGGCACTATCGCCTCCTTTTTTCTGCTAGCCATTCCTCTCCGTATGCACCCAAGCATCCTTGTAGCTTTTGCCCTCGCCTTTTCTACCTGTTTAGCTACTTTAAGATCATCAGACACAACCACGCCTAGGCCCCGCTCTTCTTTAGTGGACAAAAGTACTTCACCCCCTGTACTATATTGCTCCCTTGGATTGCTGCAGCCCAAATGCATGACCTTACATTTTTTAACATCAAATCTCAGCTACCAAATTCTAGACCATTCTTCAAGCTTAGCTAGATCCCTCCTCATGTTATCTACACCTTCCTGGGTGTCTACTCTATTGCAGATTTTGGTATCATCCGCAAAGAGGCAAACCTTACCCGACAGCCCTTCCGCTACATCACTAACAAAGATGTTAAAAAGAATCGGACCAAGGACAGATCCCTGGGGCACACCACTGGTAACATCCTTCTCCTCAGAGTGAGCTCCATTTACCTGTACTCTTTGTCGCCTCCCACCCAACCAATTTCCAACCCAAGCAGTAACTTTAGGGTCCATCCCTAGGGTGCTCAGTTTATTTATAAGTCGCCTGTGAGGAACAGTGTCAAAGGATTTACTGAAATCTAAATACACCACATCTAGGGCTCTCCCTCGGTCCTACTCCCTGGTCACCCAGTCAAAGAAATCAATCAGATTTGTCTGACAAGAACTGCCTCTGGTGAATCCATGCTGCCTCGGATCCTGTAATCCACTGGACTCCAGAAACCTCACTATTTTATCTTTCAGCAGCGTTTCCAATAATTTACTCACCACCGAAGTTAAACTAACCGGCCTGTAGTTTTCAACCACATCCTTACTTCTGCTTTTGTGTAAAGGCACCACATGAGTCTCTCTCCAGTCCTTTGGCACCACTCCCAACTCCAACGAGGCATTGCAAAGGTTATTCAGTGGAGCTGCTAGAACGGCCCCAATTTCCTTCAGTATTCTAGGGTGTATCCCATCAGGTCCCATCGCTTTGTCTACTTTAAGTTGAGCTAGTTTCTCATGAACACAGTCTTCTCAAAATTATTCAAGATGTCCCTCGCTTCTGTTCCTGTTTGTGGGTGTTTTCTGAGGTCCTGCTCCAGGTTCTTTATTTGTGAACACAGAACAGAAATATTTGATAAGTAATTCTGCTTTATCCTCATCAGCTTCTACATATTCCTCCCCTTCACCCTTGAGTCTGACAATACCACTTTTGCCCTTCCTCTTCTCACTAACATATCTGAAAAATGTCTTATCCCCCCATTTTATTGCATTGGCTATTTCCTCCTCGTTTTGAATCTTTGCTTTCCTGACTACTTTGCTAGCTTCTCTAAGTTTTTGCAAATATAGATGCCTGTCTTCCTCTCTCTCTGATCTCTTGCATTATTGAAAATCATTTAAATGCTTGCATGCAAAAACTACATGCTCTTTGGTTCCAAGATTTAGGGCTTCTTTTATTAAAGTACATTAAGCATTTCATGCAGGAATTAGTGTGCAATAATGCTAGCACACAACCCAGGCTAACAGTTAACACAGCGGTTGTGCACTTAGGGGGCAGTTACTAATGTGCATTAAGCAGGGCTGGCACAAGGAGATGAGGCACCCTAGGTGAACCGCATTCCTTGTACCATCCCCCAATCCAGCCATCTGCCCCTCATTGCCACCACTATCACCCCTCACTGGTGCCTACAATGGCAGCAATTGATTGAAACGGCCCCATGGCGCTTACCTGGAAAGATCGGCGCCACGGGGCTGTTTGCTTCCACCCTATCCGATGACTGCTATACTATTTGCATAGTTCTGCCCCATGCAAACAGGAAGTCAGCCATCAGAGCAATGTTCCCTCTAATTTTCTGTAGGCTGTGTGCGCATAAAATATCAGCTGTGTGCAGCTTTTGAAGGAAGGTTAAATTTTTGTGTGCCACATAACGACACTCGGAGTTATATACTTTAAAATTTGACTACACGTCAGAATACAGTATGTACACCACATTGATTTTAATCAAATTAAATGAAAATAGACGATTACTAAATGAAGCGGGAAATTTCTAGTAATTACAACATTTTAAGACATCTTTGTTGTTTTCTATCAGAATCAGAGCTGTAATTTTTGTGCGCTCTGTTGTAAAGTATGTGCGCTCGCTCGGCGAGGTGTGTGCGCGCGCACATGCGCACAGCTTAGAGGGAACAGTGCATCAGAGGGGTGGAAGCAGATAGCGCTGCAATGCTGAAATTTGCAGGTAAGTGCCATGGGGCTGTTTCTATTCATTGCTGCTGCTGTAGGTCCCGGTAAGGGGTGATAGTGGGGCCAATGAGTGCTGACAGAGGGCCGGCGCACTAGGTGGCTGCCTAGTTCTCCTAATGGTAATGCCAGTCCTGGCATTAAGAGTATAATACATAAGTTTTGTCTCTTAACACACATTAAATGGCAAATTCACATGTTACTTTACTATAGTGTACATTAGTTAAGTTACCACAGGATATATAATTTATTCATATCATGCCACTATCAAATGATGTTACTGTATCTCTGTACAGTCAGTAGGGCAGACCAATTAGCCATTGTCAAGTCAATAGTTGTGCATAGGGCCGGTAGCAGCGGGCAGTTTAACAGATGCTGCATTGTCTGTGAAAGCCCACATTCACATTCATCTGATCGGGTTGTCATTCTCCACTATACCATATTCGCATGACATTGCTCAAAGCTGCTCTGCAACCTCCATATGGTAAACTCTGAGTCCACACCAGGCAAAAGTCTCTCTGTGATGTCAAGTTCATTTGTCACATAATAAGATGCCAAGCATGCACATGCATGCAAAATACCTCAGTTATTATGTAAATCAAATAATGTAGCTTGTGTTGAAAATTTTCAATCTGTGTTATTTCAGAGAAAAATAACACAGCTCAAAGCTGGCATTTTTCTTGGTCAAAAGCATCAGGCTTCTAACACATGGCCTGATGCTCCAGCCACCATTTTAAAGGGGTTGATGGGGGGCTTAAAATCGCGAGGACTCTCTCACTCCAGGTTCCCCATCCCAAAGTCCTCTATCTTCCCTCAGGCTTTTTCTTAAATAGAAACATAAAAATGTGATGGCAGAAAAAGACCACATGACTTATGTAGACTGCCATATCAACTACTACAACAGTCCCCTTTTTTCCTTTAGAGATCCTCTGTGTTTGTCCCATGCTTTTTTAAATTCAGATGCTGTCCTTGTCTCCCACACCTCCACTTGGAGACTATTCCACGCATCTACCACTCTTTCCATAGGGAAATATTTCCGCATATTACTCCTGAGTCTATCCCTTTTCACCCTCATCCTATGTCCCCTCGTAGCAGAGCTTGCTTTCAATTGAAAGAGGCTCTCCTCCTATGCATTTATGCCAGAGAGGTATTTAAATGTCTCAATCATATCTCCTCTATCCCACCTTTTCTCTAAAATATACATATTAAGTCCTTAAGTCTGTCCTCATAAGCTTTATAACGAAGAGCACTAAGCATTTTAGTAACCACCCTCTGCACCGACTCCAACCTGTTTGTATCCTTTTGAAGGTGCAGTCTCCAGAATTGCACACAATACTCTAAATGAGTTTGCACCAAAGACTTATACAGAGGCACTATTACTTCCTTTCTTCTGCTGGCCATTCCTCTCCCTATGCATCTAAGCATCCTTCTAGCTTCTGCTGTCATCTTGTCTACCTATTTAGCTACTTTAAGATCGTCAGACACAATCACGCCCAGGTCCCGCTCTTCTTTAGTAGACAGAAGTACTTCAGCCCCTACACTGTACTGCTCCCTTGGATTCTTGCAGTCCAAATGCATGACCCTGCATTTTTTAGCATTAAATCTCAGCTTTCAAATTCTAGACCATTCTTCAGGCTTAGCTATATCCCTCCTCATGTTATGTACACCTTCCTAGGTGTCCACTCTATTGCAGATCTTGGTATCATCCACAAATAGGCAAACCTTACCTGGCAGCCCTTCTGCAATATCACTAAAAAAAGATGCTAAAAAGATATGCAAATGGAAGCTTGATCCCCTAGTAGTAGTATCCAACACTGTCAGGGGCAGGAGCAACTGGGGGCTCGCTTCTGCCCAAGAATACTGGACCACCACTGATAAGTAAAGATAGGCTCAGGGAGGCCTATGGAGTGGGTGAAGGTCTTCTGCAGAGTGTTGGAAGGTTCCAAAGGAGGGTAGAAGGTTCATGTGGTGACACTGGAGGATTCTGGACCTGACGATTTTAAGCCCACATTGGCTCCTTTCAAGATTGCAGTTAATAAGCCTTTTTTAAATCAAGCCTTTCAGTCTTTTCATTTTCTGTGTATTATTTTACAAAAACACTTTCATAATGTTCTATAGCAGCACTGACATTTTAAAGACATTTTGGAATTGTCTGTCATATGCAAATAACTCCTGTGTATTTTTTTTAATAGGCTGCTGAAGAATTAAACTGTTCCATCTTTGTGCATCCCTGGGACATGCAAACAGATGGAAGGATGTCCAAATACTGGCTTCCCTGGCTAGTAGGTTAGTATACTACAGTTTTACAACTGAGGGTTTATTGTGAACCTTAAACTACAGGCAGTAGAACACTGTGCCAGCATAATAAATCCAAGACAAGCTACAAGACAGTCTCTCTGAAACATCACTTATTCCAGAGTTCAGAGAACAAATGAGTTTTGTGCATAATATACTGTACCTTAGCAGAATGTTCTGAAATAGGAACATTACCTTAAAATGGAAAATAATTGAAACTATTATGTTTATCTCTCATAGCTCAACTGTATAAACTTGAGCATGATTATCACAGAATGAATACCAAAAAGCCTATTTCATTGTTATGGAATATTTTACACCATCTGTTATACAGTTCTAATCTCTAAGAGATCAATATTCAAAAGTACTTAAACATTTAGAGGGTCATTTTAAAAGGTTTAGTCATGATTTGGACATCTGCAGACATGCACGTGGAAGTCAAAAGCATGGACACATCTCTGTAACCTTTCCTCAAATGCCATTTGCAGATGTCTCCAGTACGGGGACATTCCAGTAGGCACAAGGGTATGGTGGAGGCATGTCTGGGAGGGGCAATGGACATACATGTACCTATTCAATCCCAGAAGCAGTGGGGCCGTCTGCAGGCATGTGCATGTTTATTCCTGCTCCAGGCACGAATAGGTATCAGGAAAGTATTTATTTTCGCCTTAAAACATCCAGAGTGTAGAGAAGATGGAGAATTAAGTGACTAGGTTTAGATTGAAGTCCCACACTGGGATTTGAACCCTGGATACACAGTTCTAACCATTATGGTCCTGATATTCAACTGGGCACGGCTAAGAACCGCAGTCACTTAGCCCTGCCCGCCGACCCCCAAACCCCAGATATTCACTTCCGCGGCAATGGAAGTGAATATCCAGGTCTGGCCACGCTGCCCAGAAGCTGCCGAGGCTAACCATGTAGCATCGATATTGGATGCTGCAAAGTTTGCCATGGCGCCAATTGATAATGGATGCTGCACGGTTCTCCTCGCCTATCTTATAGGCGACGAGCGCTAATCGTGCAGCTTCCAATATTGGTACTGCACGGTTGGCGTCGGTCCCAATCTCTGCTCCGCCCCAGAATGCCTCTGGATTGCCCTGATGCTAGCAGGCTAGCAGCGGGGCGATGGGGGACTTAGTTGGGGATATTTGACGGCACAATCCGTGTATGTGCCATCAAATATCCGCTTAGCAGGCATTTACATGGTTAACCGGCTGTTAACCGTGTAAATGCCTTTTGAATATCAGGCCCTATGCTTTTGGATATTTTGGTTCTGAAATACTCTCCTGCAGACATCTATATGGACATTTGATACACGTGCATATCGGACACATCCACATTTCTGGAATTGTGCCTGAATTTGCATGTGCCTGCCTTTCTTTTCCAATGTTCTGGCTTTGACGTCCCAGATTGCACTTGGACATCCCATTTAGAATGTACCTCTTAGGAGGCAATTTTACAACAGGGTGCTTAGTTAACAAGGCAGGAAGATGCCTATTTTAACTTATTTTATAAAGACACATAGGTGGAACAAATAAATGTGAATTGATTATTAATTCCTTCAAAACATACAAAGTTGCATTTTACAAAGAGCGTCCAAGTGCAATCTGGGACATCCAAGCAAGAACATCTTGAAAAAAAGCAGGCATGTCCAAGTTCAGGCATGATATCACAAATGTAGCGCTCCCTTGGGTACACTTCTGGGTCCAGACTGGCCTGGCTGGAGTCCCCTAGAGGGTGGGCTTCGTCTGTCCTTGTCAGTTTGGCACCTGATGCCTCTATCTGGGGAAGAAAGGTGTTAGCGGGTAGGATTTCCCTCCTTTTACCCCAGGAAACCTCTCCAAAAAACACTGCTGTGAATAAGGCTGGCTTAAATAGTATTTACAATTTATTTACAAATATATACATCAAGTATTGTGATAAAATAATACAGTATGTACAACACATATTATGATAAGTGGTTCAAGCAGGTAAGGTGAAATAGCAATACAGGATAAGAAATAAGACAGTTTAAACAACCAACTATAACCTTATACATAATGACTTAAGTAAACCTTTAAAGATTATGGATTTAACCTTAAAAACCTGTCTCCTTACTCCCCTCCCTTTCCCTTTGCCCACTAGCCCCAAGTCTCACCCACTGCTGGAGCTCTGGACTGGTGGCTGTTTGTGAAAGGAGAGGTTTTGTAGTTCTGTCCAATCACTGAGGCTGTAGTCTTTTCTCTGCCTCCTCCATTCTCTCCTCCAATACGAAGAGGGTTTTGCACTCCTGCCCAATCAGGAACAACTGCTGTAACTCTCCCTTGATCTGATCTGCCGCTGGACCCCCCTTGGTCTTGTGGTTCCTAGTCTGGAATGGACTCTCTGCCACTGCCACTCTCTCTGGAGCTGAATATGCCGCTGCAGTTCTCTGTGGAGCAGATTCTGCCACTGCAGCTCTCTCTGGAGCTGATTCTGTCACCGCAGCTCTCTATGGAGCTGATTCTGCCACTGAAGCTCTCTCTGGAGCTGACTCTGCCACCACAGCTTTCCCTGGAGCTGATCCTCCACTGTAGTTCCCTCTGGAGCTGATTTTCCGCTGTAACTCCCCATTGAGGTAGTCTGCTGTTGGGCCCTTCTGGGCCTTGTGGCTCCTAGTCTGGAATAGATTCTCTACCATCGCAGCTCCCCCTAAATGTAGACTTTCCAACTCTGCTAGTCTAGTGACTGTTACTGCAGGCTGCTCTTTTAATGTTGTCCCTCAACTGACCTCTCCAGCAGCCACCTCTTCAGCAGCATACAGTGACCATTTACCTTTGATTCTACATTATTCAGCACACTCTCAAACACCCACCTTTAGGGGTGATTTCACAAATGCAGACATGCCTGATATGGATGTCTGTGGGGTCGCCTATGTAGACATCCCCACAATAGTATTGCAGACCATGGATGTCTAGGAGTAGTCTTATGGTTGGAGTAGTGGGGAAGGACCAGGAAAGCCAGGATTCAAATCCCACTGCTGCTATCATTGTGATTGTGCAAAGTAGTGGGGATGGTGGATGCCATCTTCTTTACATCCTCTGGAAGTTTTATGGCCAAAATAGGGCCAGCTTAAGAGATGAACCAGTGAGGCACTGGCTCAGGCCTAGCAGAGTAGGGGCACAGGAAGCCTGTCTCACTGACTTGCTCTCAGCCTGCCCCCTGCCTCTGCATCTGTGGCTGCATTTTCATTTGCTCCCATGGCTCTGCAGCACTCAAGCCACAACACTGCAGCATTTTTATCATGCAAAGATATGATGCCGGCGGCTTGAATACAGCACAGCTGTGAGAATAAAAGCAAATGCTCCCGTGGCTGTGTTAATCTGGGACTGATGCTGATGGGAGAGAAGGCTGGAAATGGAAGGGGGCTGATGCAAGACGAGGAAGGGAGAAACTGGAAAAGGGCTGGGGCTGGGAGGATGGGACTAGAATGAGCTGTTACTGGGGCTGGGGTGGACTGGAAATGGGTTGGGAGGCTGCGACCGGAAAGAGACTGGTGCTGGTAGCTGGGGAGTTGGGACTGGTAGGGGCTAATTCTAGTGCTGGGAGGCCTGGGACTGAAAGAAGGTTAATGCTGGCAAATGCTAGGCTCACAGTGAGAAAAAGAGGGAGATGTTGGGGAAGGGAGAAGGGAGAGGACAGATATTCTGGGGAGTGGGGAAGTCGCAAAGTCATAACCAGAGGAAGGTTGAGTATTGGGTATTGGAAGTGTAAGTGGGTACTCATGGCTTGGGTGGGATAGTGAAAGGGGGCTTGGGGTTGCCTAAGGGAATAGTGGGAATTGAGAAATTGGGTGGGAGGCGACAAAGAGTACAAGTAAATGGAGCTCGCTCTGAGGAGAAGGATGTTACCAGTGGTGTGCCCCAGGGATCTGTCCTTGGTCCGATTCTTTTTAACATCTTTGTTAGTGATTTAGCGGAAGGGCTGTCGGGTAAGGTTTGCCTCTTTGCAGATGATACCAAAATCTGCAATAGAGTAGACACCCAGGAAGGTGTAGTTAACATGAGGGGGGATCTAGCTAAGCTTGAAGAATGGTCTAGAATTTGGCAGTTGGGATTTAATGTTAAAAAATGTAAGGTCATGCATTTGGGCTGCATCAATCCAAGGGAGCAATACAGTATAGGAGGTGAAGTACTTTTGTCCACTAAAGAAGAGCGGGACCTAGGTGTGGTTGTGTCTGATGATCTTAAAGTAGCTAAACAGGTAGAAAAGGCGATGGCAAAAGCTAGAAGGATGCTTGGGTGCATACAGAGAGGAATGGCTAGCAGAAAAAAGGAGGTGATAATGCCTCTGTATAAGTCTTTGGTGCGACCTCATTTGGAGTATGGTGTGCAATTCTGGAGACCGCACCTTCAAAAGGATGTGAACAGGATGGAGTCGGTGCAGAGGGTTGCTACTAAAATGATTAATGGGCTTCATTATAAAGCATATGAGGACAGACTTAAGGATCTTAATATGTACACCTTAGAGGAAAGTCGGGATAGAGGTGATATGATTGAGATGTTTAAATACCTCCGTGGCATAAATGTTCAGGGAGAGAGCCTCTTTCAATTGAAAGCAAGTTCTGCTACGAGGGGACATGGGATGAGGGTGAAGGGAGATAGATTCAGGAGTGATATGCGGAAATATTTCTTTACAGAAAGAGTAGTGCAAGCCACTTAACCCTCCATTGCCCATGTTCCCTGTAAGTATTAGCGTATGTGTGTCATATCCCCTCGTGTTAAATGTATCTCCCAATTGACCGCTTTGACCCGGTGAAAAGCGGGATATAAATACAGCTAAATAAATAAATAAATAAATAGTGGATCCATGGAATAGTCTCCCAGTGGAGGTGGTAGAAATGAGGACAGTAACTGAATTCAAAAAAGCATGGGACCAACACAGAGGATCTCTAAAGGTAAAAAGTGGACTGTTGTAGTTGTTGTTATGGAAGGACAGACTAGATAGGCCATGTGGTCTTTTTCTGTCATCATGTTTCTATGTTTCTATAGACCAGAGATTAGGAAGACAGTGGGGAAAAAGTGATTCAGTGAGGGGTATGAGTAGAGCTATGAGACCAAGTGCAAAAATATGGGGAGGGGAGAAGGTTTGAAGGACCTGGAGGAGATAGGGAGGAGCTGGGGGCAGTTGAAAAGGACAGAGTGCTATGAAGTTGATTGGAGCCACAGGAAGGGACAGGTCTTCCTTGAAGGAGGTGAGAGAGGGCAGAAATGGGGAAAGTAAAAGGAGAAATGGAAGCCTAGATAGGTGGTAAGACATAAGAAAGGACCTGGATGTGGAAAGAGAATAAGTACCAATGAATGAGCTGGGGCTGATTAGGGAATGAGAGGCAGAAGAAGTTAGATAAAACTGGGAAGAGGATCAGTATAGAGAGATGAAATGGGATGAAAGACAGGGGGACAGGTTGCTTGTGAAAGAATTATTCAAATGTGGAATGGAAGGACTAGGGAAGCAAGGTTAGGAAATGGAAAATGGGTAAGTAGGTGAATGGTGAAAAGAGGGAGAATGAAGGAGGGAGAAAGAGGAATGGACTGAAGCTATAGTTAAGTAAAAGGCAAATGAGAGAAATAGAGAGGAAAATAAAATAAAACAGAATGATCAACGTCAGAGAGAAATGTAGGGAAGGAAAGGACGAAGACAAGGAGTTTGAAGAAATAGAAAATGGAAATGGGATTCTGGAAAAGAAAATACGCAGATAATATTAGGCTGTTTAAATTGCAAAATGGCTAGATATTTACTATGGGCCTGATATTCGAAATGCATTTACACAGTTTACAGCCCAATAAACCATATAGATGCCTTAAAGTGGGACATTCAACAGCACTTACATGGTTAGTGCCAATGAATATCCCCTTCTAATTCCCCTATGTGCTCCAATGCTATTTGGTTAGTATCGGGGCATGTCAGGGGCATTCTGGGACAGAGCAGAGGCGGTGACAAGCAATAACTGGGCAGCAGCGATATTGAATGCTGCCTGGTTAGCGATCTGCACCGAAAAGATAGGCGCAGGAGCTAACTGGGCAACATACAATATCGCTGCTGCCCGGTTACCTAATGTGACTTCCAGTGTGTGTGGCAATCCCCGGATATTCAATGTCAGGACCGCATATGACCCCGGCATTGAATATCTGGGATTAAGAGTCAACGGGCAGTCCAAAGTATGAAGATTACTTTCTGTATTTGAGGCGTGAGGCCTTGGGAAGAATACAGGAAGGTAAACCGCTTGGTTTAAATGAAAAGGTGACACCACCTTTGGCATAAAGTGTGGATGAGTCCTAAGGACTACCTTATCATGATGGAACCTCGTATAAGGAGGATCAGCCACCAATGCTTGCAATTCACTGATGCAATGTGCTGATGTGATTGCAATAAGAAAGATGACCTTCCAGGAAAGGAATTTCAAAGAGGTAGTGGCTAATGGTTCAAAAGGCGGTTTCATGAGCTGTCCAAGAACCAGATTTAAGTCCCATGCCACCGGTGGTGGCTTAATGGGAGGCTTAGTTAAAAGAAGGCCTCTCATAAATCTCGCTATGAGAGGATGAGAGGAAAGAGGTTGTCCATTTAGAGGCTTGAAAGAAGCTGCAATAGCACTCAAATGAACTCTCACTGAATTGGTCTTAAGCCCTGCATTTGATAAATGAAGGAGATACTCCAGTAATGATTCCAGAGGTATCGCAAGAGGGTAAAGACCCTTCTGCGTGCACCATATGGTAAACCTTTTCCACTTAAATGCATAAGAGTGTCTTGTGGAAGGCTTTCTGGAAGCATAAAGGATATCCTTTACCTGCTGGGAAAGGTTAAGACCGTGGAGTTCTAGGCTTTCAGCAACCAGGCCCTGAGATGCAGAGACTGGGGATTGGGATGCCACAGCATCCCGTCCTCTTGAGAAAGGAGATTTGGACCAGATCCTAACTCCAGAGGCGGAGCTTGAGAGAAATGTAGGAGCAGAGGGTACCACATTTGCCGTGGCCAATGTGGAGCTATGAGAATCATATGACCTCTTTCTCTCTGAAGCTTGAACAGGGTTTTGGGAATTAGGGGAATGGGTGGAAAGGCATACAGGAAGTCCTGACCCCAATGGAGGAGGAAAGCATCTCTGGCCTGAGAACCCTGAGCCGGAATTCTGGAACAGAATCAGGGAAGTTTGGCATTCAGTGGACTTGCAAAAAGGTCTATGTCCAGGGTTCCCCAAATTTGAAAAATGTTGGCCACCTGGTCTATATGGAGAGACCATTCGTGTAGAAGCAGAACTCGACTGAGTCTGTCTAACCAAGAGTTTTGAATGCCTGGAAGATACACCACAAGGTGATGAATCTGATGCTCTCTGGTGAGGGCCCATAGTCGCAAAGCTTCGTTGCAGAGTGACAGAGAGCCTGTTCAGCCCTGCTTGTTCACATAGAACATAGCTACTTGATTGTCAGTTTGAATTAGGACTGTCTTGTAGCTGAGCTGGGTGTGGAATACTCGAAGAGCAAGGAAAATTGCTCTGAGTTCTAGGAGATTGATGTGTAGATAGGCCTCCTGTGGAGTCCAGGTACCCTGGGTAGAGAGGCCTTGCAGGTGGGCTCCCCAACCCACCTGTGAAGCATCTGTTGTTAGAGTAGCCTGGGATGGGGGTTGCTGAAAAGGAGACCCCACCAAAAGGTTTGGGGGTGATTGCCACCATTGGAGGGACAAAATAAGGTGATCTGAGTTTGCTATTTTGTCTGACAGGCAACCTGATGCCTGAGTCCACTGAGTGGATAAAGTCCACTGGGCTGCCCTCATATGGAGGCGAGCATAAGGAACCACATGCATGGTGGATGCCATGTGGCCTAGCAACTGTAACATTTCCCGAGCAGTGAGGTGAGGTTTTAGCACTGCTTGGGAAGCTAACTGCACAGTGCGAAGGCAGCGGGGCTGTGGATGGTAGGCCCTTGTCTGTCTGGTATCCAGCAGAGCTCCTATAAACTCTAGGGACGGAGTGAGAGCAAGGTTGGATTTTGAGAAGTTTATGACATGTCCCAAATACTGAAGGATGCACATTGTGCGAGAGAGGGCAACCCTGGCCTCTGGCTCTGAAGGGGTTCGAATGAGCCAGTCGTCTAAGTAAGGGAAGACGAATATTCCCAGGGTGCGGAGAAATGCTGCCACCACAGCCATGCATTTTGTGAACACCCTTGGTGCAGAGGCCAGGCCAAAGGGAAGAACCCTGTGTTGGTAGTGCTTCCCTTGAAACAGAAAGCGAAGGAACTTTCGGTGAGTTGGATGGATGAGAACATGAGTGTACGCATCCTTGAAATCTAGAGAACAAAGCCAATCCTGACTCTGAAGGTATGGCAGCAGAGTTCCTAGAGAAATCATTTTGAACTTCTCTTTGAACAGAAATTTGTTCAATTCTCTGAGGTCTAAAATGGGTCTGTGTCCTCCTGTTTTCTTTGGAATAAGGAAATAGGGGGAGTAAAACCCTGTACCCCATTGGGGAATGGGTACCTCTTCTATTGCCCCTTGAGCAAGAAGCACAGTGACCTCTTGACCTAACTGGTCGTTGAGAGAGGTCTGAGAATTGAACTGTCTTACCATTGTAGGAGGGGGCATGCTGAGGAAATGAAGCTTGTACCCCTCTCTTACAATAGAGAGTCCAATTTTCTGCTGTTATCTGACCTCATCTGGGGGCAAAATGACATAACCTTCCTTGGATGGTGGAGGCTTCTGGACCATCCAGGGCCAGGAAGGCAAAGTTCTCTAGATAGGAATCAAAGCCCCTGTGGAGGCTGAATCTGCTGAGCCGGTTGTGGCTTAGCTGCTTTTGTCTTTCTTTGCCTAGGTTGTTGCTGCTGTCCCTTTTGGGCAGACTGACCTAAACGATGCCCCTGCTGGGTATAGGAGGGATAAAACTTCTTCTTCCTACTGAAGAATGGTTTCTTATAGGATTTTTTCCTTGCAGGATCAGCTGTAGATTTAGACAATCTATCCAAAGTGATATTGTCAGCATCTATCTCATTAGCTTTTTCATGCCAATTCTTGCCAAAGAGATTCTCTCCTGTGCAAGGAATATTTCCTAGTTTATCCTGTACCCAAATTTCCAAGTCAGATGTCTGGACCTATGGCAATGGCAGAGGTTCTGCTTATGCACTCAAAGCAGTCAAAGGCTGCACGATTCACAAACTTGGAAACATCCTGGGCATTTTTGACAAGGGCGAGGTAATCTTGTCTCTTATCATCAGGAAGGAGAGGGCTCATAAGCTCTAAATCTCCTGTGACCTCCTTAAGGAACATCTCCATATATAAGATATAGGAACTGATCCTAGCAGAAAGCATGGAAGCCTGGAAGGTTCGACGTCCAAAGGCGCAAGAGTCCTACACTCAAGTCCTGGAGGATTAGATGCATGCCTTTTTGCACTCTTTATCCTTCTCATAGCAGATTCCACCACCATGGAATGGTGTGGTAATTGAGTCTTCTGAAACCCAGGACAAGGAGGAACTCGATACATGGTGTCAAGTCTTTGAGAGTGAGGAGATGTGGTTAGAGGTGTTTCCCACATCCTTAACATGAGATCATGCAAGATCTCATGAATAGGTAAGGTAGCTGCCTCCTTGGGAGCTTTAGGGTATTGTAGGATTTCTAATTCCTTTGCCCTAGGCTCTTTTTCAGGAGCCACTGTGATGGAAAGACCTCGGGCCACATCTCAGATGAAATCCTGCAAGGACATATCCTCTGGTGGAGACATCCTACGCTGAGGAGAAGAGGAATCCTCTGGAAGAAGTACTCTGGTATTGGCAGAGCTTTCAGAGTCTTCAGACTCATCCAAGGATTCAAAGTATCTCCGATCCGGGTGATCGTGCAAAGCACGGTACCGGTGCCGATCGAAGTCGGCATCGGAGTGGTCCGGTACTGACTTGTCGATGCCGGATAGACACGCATGACTCAGTCCCGGTAGAATACCTGCCAATGTCGATGCAGTCAGTGCCGGTACCGGTTGAATTGTCTGAAGCGGTTTCAGGGGCATCAAGGCCGTGAGAAGAGCCGCCAGACTGCGTTCAATAGCCAAAAATCTCTGGTCTATCGACACTGCCGATGCTTGGGTATCGGTACCGGATGAAGCGGCCGGTACCCCAGAGCATGGCATCAGTAGTTCTGCCGAGGTTGAAGCCTCGAGAACATCCTGGAGCCCCGTTAGTGCTTTGGAAGCTGAAGCCTCCCGCCGCGGCAATTTTGCCAGTGAAAGTCCCTCAAGGGCAATGCCAGAGGCATCTCGATGTTTAGAAGGAAATCTACCCTTTGAGGACCGGCTAGATTTATGTTTAGTTACCTGAGATCCATGGGAGGAAGACGAAGCCCTGGAAGACGTCGATGCCACGGAGGCTGCATCGGAGGGAAAAAGGGTGCTAAGTTTAGCAGCTAGGTTTTGCCGGCCCCTTTTAGACATCATCCCACCGGCAACACACTCTGAAATAGAGTGGTCAGGACCTAAACATTTGAGGCACCACTCATGGGTGTCGGTGACGGAGATGGTACCGCCACACTTAGAACACTTTTTAAAACCCGAAGCGGGTTTTTCCATTTTGAAGGAAAAAGTTGGGCCTGGTGCCCAAAATGGCGCGTGGCACCTGAAGAAAAAATTACTGGAAAGACTCCAGAAGAAAGTTGTTTGTTTTTTTAAAGAAGAAAAGAAAGAAGAACCGGAGGTACCGGTGTAGCATCGAGGGAAGGCAGACGCGACCACAAAAAAAGAAGAATAGAAGGGATTTTTTTCCTGCGGTGACAGGATGTGCGACCTGTCGGCTCCGCGGAAAACGAAAAAATGGAGAGGGACAGTTGGGAAAGGTGGGAAGGCAGCATGCAGGTGCTGTGGGATGCTCCCAAAAGCTTTCCTATTGGACGCTGGGGAGCGTTCCTGCGCAGGCTCCGTCGGTACCAACGATACCATATGTGAAGACTACATTCCTGCTTGTTCCTGGTGATTAAAGATATCCATGGGAACAGGTGTAATCATAGAAACATGTCAGCAGAAAAAGACCATATGGCCTATCTAGCCTGTCCTTCCATATCAAATACTATAGTCCCTTTTTTTCCTTTAGAGATCTTCTATTTGTACCATGCTTTCTTGAATTCAGATACTGACCTCATTTCTGCTACCTCCACTGGGAGACTATTCCACACATCTACCACTCTTTCCATAAAGAAATATTTCCATATATTACTTCTGAGTCTATCCCCTTTCACCCTCATCCTACGCTCCATTGCAGAGCTTACATTCAATCAACAGAGGCTCTCCTCTTGTGCATTTATGCCATGAAGGTATTTCAATGTCTCTATTATATCTCCTCTATCCTGCCTCTCCTCTAACATATATATATTAAGATCTTTAAGTCTGTCTTCATATGGTTTATAACAAAGACCACTAACCATTTTAGTAGCCACCCTCTGCACCGACCCTATCCTGTTAATATCCTTTTGAAGGTTAGTCTCCAGAATTCAACACACAATTCCAAATGAGGTTGAACCAGAGACTTATACAGAGGCACTATCCCCTCCTTTTTTCTGTTGGCCATTCCTCTCCTTGTGCACCCAAGCATCCTTCAAGGCTTTTGCCATCACCTCTTCTACCTGTTTAGCCACTTTAAGATCATCAGAAACAATCACGCCCAGGTCCTGCTCTTCTTTCGTGGACAGAACTACTTCACCCTCTACACTGTACTGCCCAAATGCATGACTCTGCATTTTTTAGCATTAAATCTCAGCTGCCAAATTCTTTACCATTCTTCAAGTTTAGCTGGATCTCTCCTCATGCTATTTACTCTTTCCTGGGTGTCTACTTAATTACAGGTTTTGGTATCATCCGCAAAGAGGCAAACCTGACCTGACAGCCTTTCCTCAAAGATGTTAAAGAGAATCAAATCCAGGAAAGATCCCCGTGGCATACTACTGGTAGCATCCTTCTCCTCAGAGTGAATTCCATTTACCTGTACACTTTGTTGCCTTCCACTCAACCAATTTTTAACCTAGTCAATCACTTTCGGTTCCATCCCTAGGGTGCTCAATTTATATTAAGTTGCTTATGCGGAATGGTGTCAAAGATCTTACCGAAATCCAAGTACATCACATCTAGGGTTCTCCCTCAGTCCAACTCTCTGGACATCCAGTTAAAGAAATCAATCAGATTTATCTGACAAGATGTATCTCTGGTAAAACCATGCTGCCTCAGATTCTGCGGTCCATTAAACTCCAGAAACCTCACTATCCTCAGTTTTAGCAGCATTTCCATTAATTTATTCACCACAGAGGCCAGACTAACTGGCCTGTAGTTCTCAACCTCATCCTTACTTCTGCTTTTCTGTAAAGGGACCACATATTTATTATTTATTTATTTTATTTATTTATTTAACATTTCTTATATACCGCACTATTGTCATCAGCGCGGTTCACATGGAACAAAACATATACATACAGGATAACTGTAGTGCATTTTACAAGTAACAGGGATTTGAAAACTTGGAAGAAACAAGGTAATCTATATAAATCATATACAATAAACTATATACATTAAACGCAGTCAAAATTCACTAGATCTGAACATGGTGTGACTATTTCTCTTGGGAAGGTTTATACTGGAAAATAACTTAGGAATAGGTAGTGCTTAAGACTTTTCCTGAATTGTGTTAGATTGGTTATGGCTCTCAATTCTGGTGGGAGGGTATTCCATGCTACTGGGGCATGAATGCTAAAGGCTCTTTTAGATGTTTCCTTGGTGTATTTGACTGTTATTTTCGGGACGATTAGGGTATTTATTGCTGATGTTCTTCTGGCTCTGTTGAGGGCCTGGGTGTGTAGTAGGTTAGTGATGGTTGAGGGTGCTTGGTTGTTTAAGGCTTTGAAGGTGGTGATTATGATTTTGTATTGGATTCTTGCATTGGTTGGTAGCCAGTAGAGTCTTATCAGGATTGGAGTTATGTGGTCTGACTTTGATATTCCTTCAAGCACTCTGGCGACGGTATTCATCGCTAATTGGAGAAGATTTAAAGTAGATTGAGGGAGCCCGTATAGGATTGCATTTGCAAAATCGAGATGTGGCATCACTAAGGCTTGGAAGATGGTTCTGAAATCTGTAGGTTCGAGTAGAGGTCATATGTGGCATAGTGTGCGTATCTTGTGGTATATAAGTTTCGTTATATTTTTTATGTGAGTTTTCATATTGAGATGCTGGTCAAGGGTGATGCCTAGGTATCGTATAGTAGGTTTTACTGTCAATTCCTTGTCCTTTATCTTTAATGTAGTAGGGGGTGTGAAGTTATGGTTCTTCGTGATAAACATAACATCGGTCTTACTGTGGTTGATTCTTAGGTTCTGTGTGAGGAGCCAGTCTTCTACTGCTTCGAAGCATTGTATCAGTGGAGTGAAATCAGGATGGTTGATGGAGAATGACATGTATAGGAGAACGTCGTCTGCATAGGCTAAGCAGGTAACTTTAAAAGAACGGATGAGGTCACAGATAGGTTGCATATGAATGTTAAACATTAATGCTGAAAGAGAGGAGCCTTGCAGTACTCCTTGATCTTGCAGGAATGGGTCTGATGTTTTTTCGTCAATCCTTACCTGTTGCCATCGGTTAGATAAGTAGGATTTACACCAGTTCAGTGCAGAGCCATGTATTCCTTTTTCATTAAGGCGATCGAGAAGTATTTGATGACTGACTGAGTCAAACGCAGCCGAGATGTCCATGAATATAAGGATGAATCCTTGCCGGATATTGTCTATTCCAGTGATTAATGTATTGAAAAGAGTGATGAGGAGAGTTTCTACTCCATGAGCTTCCCTAAAGCCATGTTGGGCCGGATCAAGTTGAGCTTCGGTGTCTATATGTTGTTGTATTTGATGTTGGACTACTTTTTCGATTATTTTGGCTAATAGTGGGATGCTGGATATTGGCCTGTATGATTCTACTCTTAGAGGGTCTAGTTTATTGTTGTTCAGTAATGGTCTAATGGAGGTTTGTTTTAGGCTCTGAGGAAAGGTTCCAGATGAAAAGGATTGATCTAGGATTTTATGTATGAAGAAGCTTACTTCACATCTGAGCTCTCTTATCCAGGCTGCTGGACATGGATCATTTGACGCAGTGGTAGCGTTGATTGAGGCAATAGTGCTTTCAATATCTTTAGTTGATATCATGTCGAACTTGGTCAATGTGGAAGACTGTGAGAGTTTGGATATGCTATGTGGACCAGTGGTGCAATTGTTCTTGATTGTTTTTGTCATTTTTGATTTTAAGTAGTTGGCATAGTCTTGGGGGTGTATTGTTTGTGTGTGTTGAGGGGTTGGTTCCTTTGCCAATGTTTTTACGATATTGAAGAGATCATGGTGTTTATTTACCGATTGTTTAAGGAGATTGGTATGAAATTGTTTCCTTCTATCAGCTATTTCTTGGCGGTGCTTTCTGAGATATGAGCAGTATGCTGTGTGGGCTTCAGTAGTACGGGATCGTCGCCATCGTTTCTTGAGTCTGCGAAGATGGAGGAGAGATGTTCTTAGCTCGTTAGAATACCAAGCTACATGTGTTCAATGATTGGACCTTCTTGACCTGTTCGCTGGTTGAGAGTTGGTTCTGAGGGTGTTATCCCAGGTGTTGATTAAGTCATCCAGATCTGGTTTAGAGTTGTGTAGCATAGGGAGAATATTTTTAAGTACGTCTTCTCTAACAAATGGGAAGAACCTCCTAGCTGTTGGTTTGGCAGGGGTGGTATTGGAGTTAAGGGTATTGAAGGAGTTAGGTATTTGGAATATGATCAGACTATGGTCAGACCATGGTACTGGTGTTATGGAAAGTGCATAGTTGTAGTCTGCTTCCGCGGATGTTTGTGGTACAAAGATCAGGTCAAGTGTATTTCCCATAGCATGAGTAGGCTCTCTGATTATCTGGTTGTATCCAAGGTCATTTAGTGCTTCATGAAATGCAGCGATTTGCGTGTCATGTAGGGAGGGAAGGTTAAAGTCTCCTAATATCAAGCTAGATATCCGTGGTTTTTCTGTGTTGCAGGCCAGGTCGACTATTGTTGAGAGATCATCTGCTGATGTTGTTGGAGCTCTATAGACTAAGTTGATTGTGTGTTCATTGTTTGATATAGTTAGCGTGTTTAATTGTGTTGTGCTGATATTGTTGGCCATCTGAAATTGTAGCTGGCTTTTTGAGATGATGAGTACGCCGCCTCCTCTTTGGTTGTTCCTGTGGCACGTGAAGATTGAGAAACCGGGGGGTAGCATCTGGTTTAGAATGACGTTATCGCAGTCAGATAGCCAGGTTTCTGTGATCATCAGAATGTCAAGGTCATGCGTTGTTATGAGGTCAGTGATCAATGGCCATTTTTTGCGGATGGATCTGATGTTGATGAGGGCGCATCGCAAAGGTAGTTGGTCCTGTTGCTTAGGTTGGGGGTTTTTTGTAAGTTGCAGGGCAATGTGGAGTAGATGTGGGTGGGGTGTATGTATAGGGTTCGTTGGGTGTGTTTGAGTCTTGTTTGACCATCTCTTCCAGTTGTTCCTTAATATTGGTATAGAGTTTTGGCCGCTGTTGAAGGCATCTGAGTATCCAGATAGTGCAAGGAGGAGATAGGTGATGATGAAGGTTATGAGTGTGTGTAACTTTAAGGGTAATATTGTGTATCAAGGGAAAAGAAGGAGGACTTGCAGCGAATATGGTAGAGAATGCTGAGAATACTGGCAACAATAAGGCAGTGTACAAATCACAGTGCTAGTTGAAGTGATGGCAGTATTGGCAGTACTGACAAGGAGATTACTGTCTGTAATGACAGTATTGGAAAAATACTGGCAGTACTGGCAAAGAGGATATTGACAGTAATGATAACAATATCTAGATGACAATAATGGGTTGAGATAGTGATAGGGAATGTTGGCACAGAGAGTAATGGTAATACTAATAACAATGGGATTGTAACAATAGTAACATTGTAGAGCAGGTGGTAACACTTGTAGAACTAACAGTGATGGCTAATGTAAGTTAGCAATATTGTTGCAATACGGCAGCAGTGAGCAACAGGATTAGTGAAGCTAATAGAAACAAATTGTTGGCAGGCTTAATTGGAGGAAGTCAGCTCTAAAGCAGGGACAAGTATAAAATGGGGGATAGGAGAGAGAAGCGGCAACAGTTGAGACTAATACAATTGCAAGGCAAGATGTAGCAGTTAAATATTGTACATTGTTAAATTTTATACATTTAGTTGAAAATGATGCTTTTGTAACAAGTACCTATGTGTAGAGGCAAGAGTAGACAATTATGTAACAGAATACAGTTGCAAGGTAAGGAGCAGTTAAGAGAGTAGAAGACTAGTGTCCATAATAGAATATGATTGGTATACTTGCGGCATGTAGGCAGGTAGAAAAACAGTTAGTGGAGGGTTGGGATCTCAAGGCATTGATGCAGCTTTCTTCCAGAGTGGTGCGTGGAGGGTAGCTGTTTACAACTCTTGTTTACTGAATATCGTGTACTTCAAAGGTTGTATGGGACAGTAGGATACCTTTGTAGATGGCCACTGCCTAAGGGCCACGCCAAAGGGCCCTCGGGCGCGGGCCCGACAGGTGCGGGCCTGCCTGAGGGCGGGCTGCTTTTGATGAGCTGCTGCTGCTCCTCCTCCCATAGCCATATGCCTTTCTCCAGTCCTCTAGGACCACATGTGCCTTTCTCCAGTCCTCTGGGACCACTTTTTACCCTAAAGAAGCATTGAAAAGGTCAGTTAGTGGAGCCACTAGAATGTCTCTAAATTCCTTCAATATTCTCAGATATTGCCTTGTCTACTTTTAGTTTAGCTTGTTCCTCACGAACACAGTCTTCTGAAAATCATTCAAGATCCCCTTCATGTCTGCTCCTATATGTGGGTGTTTATGAGGTCCTGCTCCTGGCCCTTCATCTGTGAACACAAAACAGAAATATTTGTTAAGCACTTCCGCTTTATCCTCATCAGCTTCTACATATTCCTCTCCTTCCCCCTTTAATCTGGCAATACCAGGTTTGCACTTCCTTCTCTCACTAACATATCTGAAAAATGTCTTGCCCTACCATTTTATTGCATTTGTTATCTCTTCTTATTTTTTGTATCTTTGCTTTCCTGATACTTTCCTAGCTTCTCTAAGATTTTCAAAATATTGATGCTTGTCTTCCTCTCTCTGTATTTTATGAAGGCCATCCTCTTTTTCTTCACCTTTCCAGATACTTTTTTTGAGCACCATAGTGGCCTCCTGTTCCATTTACATTTATTTACCTAACAAAAAGTTTTTTTGTCCTTAAAATATCCCCTTTCAGTTCTGCCCATTGCTTTTCTACATCCCCCAGGTGTTCCCATCCCGCTAATGACTCCTTGAGGTGTTGTCCCATCTTGATAAAGTTAGTTTTCCTAAGGTCTAGGACCCTAGCTTTTGAATGGACTTTATCAGCCCTAGTCGTAATACTGAATCATACCATCTGGTGATCATGGGATACAAGATGATCTCCCACTGTAACATCAGAAACACTTTCCCCCTTGGTAAGCACCAAGCCCAGTATGGTCCCTTCACATGTGGGTTCTGTTACCAGTTGCCAGAATAGTTCTGACTGTAGAGAAATCAGTATCTCGTTACTTCTAGATGATGCCACAGCAGGGATGTGCCAATCAACATCACGGATATTGAAATCACCTATCATGGCAAAACTGTGTATGTCTTCTGTTAAATCTCAATCTGCTTCTCCCTATGAAGAAGATCTATATATCACACCAATGCAAATGGATTTCCCATTCCCTCTTTCTAGTTTAACCCACAGTGCCTCTTCGCTCCCTTTTAAGCCATAAGAACATAAGAAATGCCTTACTGGGTCAGATCTAGGTCCATCAAGTCCAGTATCCTTTTCCAACAGTGGCCAATCCAGGCCACAAGTACCCAAAGAGGTACACAGGTTCCACAATGCTTGTCCGGGGGCAAGCAGTGGATTTCCTGGGTCTTTATTAATAATGGTTTATGGACCTTTCCTCCAGGAAATTGTCCAAACCTTGATAAGCCCCGACCTTTTAAGCCTCTCCTCAAAAGGATATCCTTCCATTCCCTTTAACATTGTTGTCCCTCTTCTTTGTACCTTTTCTAATTCAGCTATATCCTTTTTAAGATATAGCGACCAGAAGTGCACACAATATTCATGGTGTGGTTGCATCATAGAACAATAAAGAGGCATTTTAATATCCTTTTATCTTTATCTTTATTCGGTTTCTTGATAAACCGCCTAAACCATAAGGCATCAAAGCGGTGTACAATAAATGGGCTGCAGGGAAGAAAGATAGAAAAGAACGCCATGGTATGACAGGAAAGAAAAGAAAAAGGAGAAGAGGAGAGAGCGTAAAAAGGGCAGAGCGAGACTGGAGGACCAGGAATCCACCTGTTGATTAGTGGGGAGGGAAGAAAAGTCGGGAGGGAGGAGAGAGTCGGCCGAGGGGAAGGCTTGGCGGGTAAGGGGAGTAATACGTCGCCTGAGAGATGTAGAAGGGACTGTGAGAGAGGACGGGACGGGAGTATGGATGGAGGGGAAGGAAAACAACAGACATAGATGATCGGACCAGGGAAGGGGAGAGAAGAGATGTTGGAGGGGATAAAAGGAGAGGAGTGGGAAGTAAGAAGAAGATCAAGGGTAGAGCCAGAGGAGTGAGTTGGGCAATCGACGTGTTGGGTTAAGCCAAGGTCAGAGAAAAGGGAATCAAGGGTCCGGTCACGGGGGCGAGCCTGAGAGGACAGATGGACATTGAAGTCCCCGAGGATAACCAAATGAGAAGGAAGGAGAGATGATTCCGAGAGGGTAAGAAGAAGTGAGTCCCAGAGGTCCTTTCCTTATGAGTCCTAGTATTCTATTTGCTTTCTTGGCCGCCGTTGCACTCGACGGAGGGTTTCAATGTATTATCCACAATGACGCCTAAATCTTTTTCCTGCTTTGTGGTTTCTAAGATGGTACCTTACATCGTATATCCATAGTTTGGGTTGTTTTTTCCTAGGTGCATATCTATGCATTTGTCCACATTAAATTTCATCTGCCATTTGGACATCCGGCCTTCCAGTTTTTCAAGGTCCTCTTGCAATTTTTCATAATCCTTTTGCGTTTTAACAAGTTGGAATAATTTTGTGTCATCTGCAACTTTGATCACGTCACTCGTTATTCCTATTTCCAGGTCATTTATAAATATGTTAAAAAGCAGTGGGCCCAGCACAGATCACTGGGGTACTCCACCATTCAGGTTTCTCCATTGAGAAAATTGGCTGTTTAGCCCTACTCTCTTCTTTCTATCGTTTAACCACTTCCTGATCCACAATACTACACTGCCTCCAGTCCAATGGCTTTTTAATTTTGCCACAATTCTCATGAGGGATCTTGTCAAATGCTTTCTGAAAATCCAGATACACTATATAAACCAGCTCACCTTTGTCTACCTGTTTATTTACACCTTAAAAAAAAATATAACAGGTTTCTTCCCTCCGCTACCTGGGTGTTACTTTGGATTCCTCTCTCTCCTTTGACCAGCACATCTCCTCTGTGGTGCACTCCTGTTTCTTTCATCTCCGCCGCATCAGATCGGTCCATCCTTTCCTCTCACCCTCCGCTGTTACCACCCTCATCATGTCCCTTGTAATCACACGGTTGGACTACTGCAATTCCATCTTTGCGGGTCTCCCCTGTCACCAGTTGCGTCGTCTCCAGCTCATTCAGAATACCGCGGCCCGCCTCATCACCTACTCCCCTGTCTCCATTCACATCACCCCTTCTCTTTTCTCTCTTCACTGGCTGCCCATCAAGGTCCGGTTCATTTATAAAATCCTTGTTGTCACTCATAAGGTCCTTTTCACCAGCACCCCACAATACCTAGCTGACACTATTCATCTTCAACCCGCCCCTCGCCTTCTCCGCTCTGCACACGGTAATCATCTATTCCTTCCTCTCCCTCCCAGGCCCATCTTGAAAGTACCCGTCACTCTGCCTTCTTCTTCCTTGGCCCTGCCCTTTGGAACTCGCTCCCTCACTCCCTCCGAACTGAACTATCCTTCCCACGCTTTAAAGCTCTCCTTAAAACGCACCTTTTCTGCCAGGCTTTTGACCTCCCTCCCCCAACGATGGCTCTGGTCGCCCCTGCTCCGTCCTCCCCCCCGTTTGTCACTTAGCGCCCCCCATCTTTGGAACATTTTTCTCTCTTAATTACTTATTGCTCCCCTCTTTCTCTCTTCTTTCCTGCCCTTCATTGGCGTTCTTTTCTTTTCTGTTTCCTTGTAGCCAATTTATTTTTTGTATTATTGTACACCGCCCTGACGGCTTGCCATGGGTGGTATATCAAAATCTGCAAATAAAGATAAAGATAAAGATTAGTAAGACAAGACTTTCCTTGGCTAAATCCATGTTGACTTTCTCCCATCAAACCATAGCTATCTTCAAGTTCAGTAATTTTATTCTTTATAATGTTTTCTACCATTTTGCCCTGTACTTATGTCAAGATTACCAGTCTGTATTTTCTCGGATCACCCCTGGAACCCTTTTTAAAAATTGGAGTTACATTCGTCACTCTCAAATCCTCAGGTACTACAGATGACTTTAATGATAGTTCATAGATTACTAATAGTAATTTGCTACTCTTCAGTTTATCAAATAGTTGTAATACATCCTTCCAGGTTATCGATATTTCTTTCAATTCTTCCGCAACATCAACTTTATATACCATTTCAGGCACTGGTAACTTCCCTACATCTTCTTCAGTAAAGATCAAAGCAAAGAATTCATTCAGTCTCTCCACTATGGTCTTGTCCTCCCTTAGCACCCCTTTCACCCCTCTGTCAAACAATGATCCAACTGACTCTAACAGATTTTTTGCTATGAATGTACTTGAAAAACTCTTTATTATGCGTTTTTGCTTCCACAGCAAGCTTCTTTTCAAATTCTCTCTTTGCCCGCCTTATCAATGCCTTGCATCTAATTTGCCAATGCTTATGTTGTTTCCAGTGTTCGTCATTAGGCTCCTTTTTCCATTTCTTGAAAGATGCTTTTTTGGCAACAACAGCCTCTCTGATCTTGCCTTTAAATCATGCTGGCAGTTTTTTGGCCTTCATTCCACTTTTCTTAAAGCATGGAATACATCTGATCTGGGCTTTCAAGATAGTACTTTTAAACAATGCTTATGTAAATCATTAACCTTTGTAGCTGCTCCTTTTAGTTTTTTCTTAACTATTTTCCTCATTTTATCAGTCTCCCTTTTGAAAGTTAAAAGGTAGTACTATGGATTTCCTTGCCATCTTTTTTCCATTTATTAAATCAAATGCGATCATGCTATGATCACTATTGCCAAGTGGCCCCAAAAATCTTATCTCTTGCCCCAGATCCTGTGTTCCACTAAGGACTAAGTCCAAAGTAGCTTCCCCTCTTGTCGGTTCATGAACAAGCTGCTCCAAGAAGCACTCATTTATTTCATATAGAAACTTTATCTCTCTAGCATGTCCTGCTGTGACATTGACCTAGTCGATACCAGGGTAATTGAAATCACCCATTATTACTGTTTTGTAACTTGTTAGCTTCCCTGATCATCCATCTGTTCATTCTGGTCAGGCAGTCAGTAGTACACCCCCACCGCCGTTGCTTTCTGCTTTTTACATGGAACTTCTATCCATAGAGATTCTACAGTGTATTTTGTTTCCTGCAAAAATGTAATCCTATATGACTCAATGCTCTCACTAACATAAAGCGCAACCCCTTTACCAATTTGATCTACTCAGTCATTGAGAAATAGTTTATACCCGGGTATCAGTGTCCTATAGGTTGTCCTCCTTCCACCAGATCTCTGAGATGCCAATCATATCTAACCTTTCATTTAGTGCTATACAGTCTAGCTCTCCCATCTTAAATTTTAGACTTCTAGCATTTGCATAATGGTATTTTAGAGGTTGTATTTTATCCATATTAATCTGGTTATCGGTTGATAGGTGTAATTTGGTATCTTTTGGCTCTGTACTGAAATAGCCAAAGCAATAAAAAGGGGGGATATAACATTTTTCAGATATGTTAGTGAGAGAAGGAAGGGCAAAAGTTGTATTGTCAGACTTAAGGGTGATGGGGAGGAATATGTAGAAGCTGAAGAGGATAAAGTGAAATTACTTAACAAATATTTCTGTTCAGTGTTCATAGATGAAGGGCCAGGAGTAGGACCCCAGAAAACACCCACAAGTAGGAACAGAAAAAACAGGAATCTTGAAAGATTTTCAGTAGACTGTGTTTATGAGAAACTAGCTAAACTAAAAGTAGACAAGGCAATGGGACTGGATGGAATTCATCCCAGAATATTGAAGGAACTTGGGGACGTTCTAGCCGCTCCTCTGACTGACCTCTTCGATGCTTCTTTAGAGTCAGGAGTGGTCCCAGAGGACTGGAGAAAGGCACATGTGGTCCCAATACACAAAAATGGAAGTAAGGAGCAGGTTGACAACTACAGGCTGGTTAATTTAACCAAAATCTGCAATAGAGTAGACAGCCAGGAGGGAGTAGATAACATGGGGAGTGATCTAGCTAAGCTTGAAAATGGTCAAGAATTTGGCAGCTGAGATTTAATGCTAAAAAATGCAGGATCATGCATTTGGGCTGCAAAAATTCAAGGGAGCGGTACAGAGTAGGGGGTGAAGTACTTATGTCCACGAAAGAAGAGCGGGATCTGGGTGTGATTGTTGTCAGATGATCTTAACGTGGCTAAATGGGTAGAAAAGGTGACAGCGAAGGCCAGAAGAATGCTTGGGTGCAAAGAGAGATGAATGGCCAGCAGAAAGGAGGTGATAGTGCCTCTATATAAGTCTCTGGTGTGGCCACATTTGGAGTACTGTGTGCAGTTATGGAGACCACACCTCCAAAAGGATATAAACAGGATAGAGTCAGTACAGAGGGTGTTTACTAAGATTGTTAGAGGTCTTTGCAATAAAGCTTAAGGGGACAGACTTAAAGATCTTAATATGTATATGTTCAGGGGCGGCCCAAGGGGGGTGTGGGGCCATCTGCGGAGATTCATTGAGGGGTCTCATTTGCATAAGGTACCTCATTTGCATAAATATTTGCATAACGTTAACATGCGCTTTTAGTAAACATGCCTCTTAATGAGTATCTGTAAAAAGAAAGACTAACAGATTTCTACATTACAGTGAGAACCACCAGGCCCATTATTTATATTCTCTTATATACCGTGCTATTCTGCATCAGTGTGGTTTACATTGAACAAACTGAAATTACATTGAACAGGGCATTATAACTTGGAGATAACTATTTTACAGGGAACACGGGCTATGGAGGGTTAAGTGGCTTGCCCAAGACCACAAGGAGCACCTGTGGGACTAGAAACCCCAGTCCTTCCGGCCCAAGGTTGCTGTCCTCTAGTGGGATTTGAACCCCCGACCTTCCGGCATGAAGTACCTTGCCCCAACCACTAGGCCACTCCTCCACTCCATTAGGAAGCACTATAAACACTGACCATTTAGAACCCATAGCAAACCCATTGTATCATAACAGCACTACCAGGATTCACAAAGCACCAAACCCTACCTATCAAAACGACAACACGGCATATATTAAACCAATACATCTCCTACTGGGGAAAGAGACCAAGTGGGACTGTCAAATAGAAACTACATGAACAGAATACCTCAGCTTGGTTACACATGCAGAACATAGACCGTCACCACACAAAGAACAAGGGATCACAATTTAGAAACAGGAAGATAATAATTAAATCGGGAACCCCAAAAGCCAAACATGAAATGTACAACAACACTGGAGAAATAAAACTATAAATTAATTTCCTCTTGCACTAAACAAAAACGCAAAGATGTTAGCGATACACATTTCCCAGACCTGACATATTCCAGTTAATAAATTCAAAATAAAAAGTATTTTTCTACCTTTTGTTTGGCCATTTTATTTTTCAGTTGCACTTGCTCCAGTCACTTTCTTCTGGTTTCTTCGTGTCTTCTGCAAGCTGTCCATTTGTCCTTTCTTCTCTCTTCTAGATTATTTCCATTCTCTCTATATATCTGATTTAACATACTGATCTTTCCCCTTTTGCTCTTTCCCCCATTTCTTTCCTTAATCCTTTATCATCCACTCAGATTTCACCCTTCCATTCTCAATCCCCACTTACTCTCCTAATACCCGGCCCATCGTAGATTTTTCTTCCTTCCCACACAAAATATCTTTTCCCCTCTCCATCCTCTTCCCCATCCACTTCTAGTCCTCTCCCCAAATCAGTTCCCTTCTAGTTCTAGACTCACACAGCATCCGCTCTCTTCCAGTCCTATTCTCCCATGCCCCCACATCAGCCCATTTCCAGTCCTAGCCCCCCAAAAATATCCAGTCACATTCCAGCCCCCCCCCATCAGCCCATTAAAATTCCAAGCTCCCCCATCAGCTGATTTCCAATCCTAACCCCCCATCAGCCCATTTCCAACACAGAACAGTCCTATTCCAGCTCCTTATCAGCCCATTTCCAATCCTAGTCCTCCTATCACAGCCCATTTCTAGTCCTAGCCCCCCCCCCCATCATCACAGCCCATTTCCAGTCCAGGTTCCCCCATCACAGCCTGATTCCAGTCCTAGCCCCCCCTCCCCCCATCACAGCCTATTTCCAGTCCTTCCTAGCCCCCCCCCCCATCACCGCCCATTTCCAGTCCCGGTTTCCCCCACAGCCTGATTCCAGTCCTAGCCCCCCCCCCCCCATCACAGCCTGATTCCAGTCCTCGCCCCCCCCCCCCCTCCAAGAGCCCCACAGCCATCTAAGGGGCTGCAGAGGGAGCTGGGGAAGCCTATGCAAGGCCCCGGCTCCCTCTGCACAGCCGCCAGCATGAAGAGCCTTTTCCCTCACGCTGGCGGCTGTTTCTGCGAAGCCGTGAATGCCGGGAAAGGTTAAAGGTCATTTCCCAGTATTCGCGGCTTCCCCGGCTCCCTCTGCGCACGGCCATCGTGCGAAAATGAAGTTTGCGCGGGGCCCTGTGTGAACAACATTATCACACAATGGACAGGCCGGCCCTGTATATGTTAGACTGCTAAAGCCTGCTGTTTTTCTGTCTGTAACATCACCAAAATCCATTCCTTTCTTTCTGAACACACTACATTAATACACTTATTTAAGCTTTCATCACCTCCCGCTTAGATTACTTCAATCTACTCCTCACAGGATTTTCCCTAAACTATCTCTATCCCCGTTAATCTATTCAAAATTCTGTACTGTGGCTCACTATACTCACATAACCCCTCTTCTCGTTACTTCATTGGCTAACTATCCATTTCTGTATTGAGTTCAAAGTTCTGTTATCTACAAGTGCATTCATTTTGCAGCTCCTCATTATCTCTCTTATCTCTTCCTAGACCCATCCTCAGGAAATCCACTTGTCAATTAAATCACTCTTATCTATGTCCTTCCCTTCCACTGCCAACTCCAGACTGTTCTCTATCTTGCTGTCCTACACCTCGAGTAGACTCTTCCTGAGTGAATGTGACATGCTCCCTCTCTGACTCTTCAAATCCAAGTTAGAAAGTCACCTTTTTGTGGCTGCTTTTAAGTCTTACCCTTATTCTCCTGTTTATACTCATGTTGTTTATAATGATTTCTCATAATCTCTTATATGGCCTGTTTGTCTGTCTCAAATAGATTGTATGCTTTGTGGAGCAGGGACCTTCTGTACTATGAATGTGTACGGTGCTACGTACGTCTAGGACTGCTATAAGAATGATAAGTAGTAGTAGTAGTAGCAATACAGCATACCCTAGAGAAGTGGAGAAACGGCAGGATTTAATAGAGACATTAAATACTTGAAAAGTATAAATAATGCTCAGGAGAGAAATCTTTTATCAAAGGAAAAGGGAGAAATGTGACCCAAGGGTTACTAAGGAGATCATTTTATAAAGGCTTTTTTTACACATACAGTATGTGTCATTAAACTTGTGTAAAATACCTCTTATAAAATTATCCCCCACATAAAAGTATACACAATAACATAAATGCAAATATGTTTGCACAGCTCAGGTATAGGCATGTTTGGGGGTAGAGTTTGGACAGAGTGTGGGCAGTCACAATTTATGCCCATAAGATATGTACATACTTTTATACCTGCTTCTGACCTCCAACAAATCTATGTGTGTTCATTTTAACCGTGATTTCTCATGATTTCTGTCGGTATTTTATAAAGACACATGGGTGTCTGTGTGCCTTAATAAACTAGCCCCAAAATAAGCACCTACTTGCCCTTCACACATAGGGGACCTATTATAAAACTACTGTCAACGAGGGTAATTTTATAACAGGGTGCCCAGATTTAGAAGGAAAAGTGCCTATTTCCACACAATTTAAATGCAATGGAGGAGTAGCCTAACGCTTAGAGCAATAAGCTGAGACTCTCAGAAGTCTGGTTTGAATCCCACTGCTGCTCTTTGTGATCTTGGGCAAGTCTCTTAGCCATCCATTACCTCAGGTACAAACTTCAGGGCATGTTTACTAAAGTGCAATATGGACTACAGGGTTAATGTCTGGAATTTAAAACATTAGAAATGCCATACTGGGTCAGACCAAGGTCCATCAAACCCAGTATCCTGTTTCCAACAGTGGCCAATCCAGGTCACAAGTACCTGCCAGGTTCCCAAAAAGGTACATCGATTCCACAATATTTATTCTGGGGTAAGCAGTCGATTTCCCTTGTCCTCTTTAATTTTGGTTTATGGGCTTTTCCTCCAGGAGCTTGTCCAAACCTTTTTAAACCCAGCTACACTAATGGCTTTTACTACATCCTCCGGTAATGAATTACAGACTTTGATTACTCATCCAATGAAAAAAAAAATTCCCTTTACCATTTTGGTGGCTCTTCTCTGTACCTTTTCTAATTCTGCTATATCCTTTTTAAGATATGGCGGCCAGAATTGCACACAATATTCAAGATGCAGTCACACCATGGAATGATACAGAGGCATTATATCATCCTTGGTTCTGTTCTCCATTCCTTTCCTTATAATTCCTTGCATTCTATTTGCTTTCTTGGCCGTCGCTGCATACTGGGCAGAAGGTTTCAATGTATTATCCTTTTCCTGGGTGGTGGTTCCTAATGTGAAACTTTGCATTGTGTAACCGTAGTTTGGGTTGTTCTTCCCTAAGTGCATTACTTTGCACTTGTCCACATTAAATTTCATCTGCCATTTAGATGTCCAGTCTTCCAATTTATCAAGGTCCTCTTGCAATTTTTCACAATCCTCTTGTGTTGTAATAACTTTGAATAATTTTGTGTTATCTGCATATTTGATCACCTCACTTGTTATTCCCATTTCCAGGTCATTTATGAATATGTTAAAAAGAAGCAGGCCAAGCACAGATCCCTGGAGACTCCGCTATTCACCTTTCTCCACTGGGAAAATTGGCCATTTAGCCCTACTCTCAGTTTCTTTCTTTTAACCAGTTCCTGATCCACAATAGTATACTGCCTCCTATCCCATGACTTTTTAATTTAGTCTCTCATGAGGGACCTTGTCAAAGGCTTTCTGAAAATCCAGACACTCTATATCGACTCACCTTTGTCTACCTGTTTATTCACATCTTTAAAAAAAAATCCATCTTTTCAGAATATGGTGAGCGTGGGGATATCCACGACCATTTGCTGAGTATACCTGTCTCTCGTACACCATAGTGCTTTGTTCATGCTGCGCCGATCTATATGTTCAGTAATATTGTTCTTTATAATGGTTTCCAACATTTTGCCCAGTACTGATGTCTATAGTTTCCTGGATCATCCCTGGAACCCTTTTTAAAAATTGGCATTATTTGGCCACTCTCCAATCTTCAGATACTACAGATGATTTCAATGATAGTCCTCAAATTACTTATAGAAAGTCTACATTTTCAGTTTTGAGTTCTTTCAGCTACCTGGGATTTATATCATCCAGTTTATATGATTTGCTACTCTTTAGTTTATCAAATTGCTGTATTACATCTTCCCAGTTTCTTGAGATTTGTTTCAGTTCCTCCAATATATCACCTTTAAATATCATTTCTGCGATGGGTAACTTCCCTATGTCTTCTTCAGTTAAAACGAAAGCAAAGAATTCATTCAGTCTCTCCCCTATGGCCTTGTCCCCTTAGTGCCCCTTTTATCCCTCTATCATCTAATGGTCCAACTGACTCTCTCATGGGTTTTTTGCTATGAAGATCCTTGAAAAAAGTTTTATTGTGAGTTATTGCTCTTTTCAAATTCTCACCTTATCAATGTCTTGCATCTAATCTGCCAGTGCTAGTATTTCCTGTTTTCAGCATTTGGCTCATTTTTCCATTTTCTCAAAGATGCTTTTTTCTCCAAATCAGCCTCTCTGACCTCACATTTAAACCATGTCGGCAATCGTTTGGTCTTCCTTCCACTTTCTTGAGGTGCGGAATACATCTGGTCTGGGATTTCAAGATAGTATTCTTAAATGACACACAGGCTTGCAGTTGCTCCTTTTAGTTTTTTTCTTAACCATTTTCCTCATTTTATCATAGTCTCCATTTTGAAATTTAAATGCTAGTACAGTGTATTTCTTTGCTGTCCCTCCCTCCATTTATTAAATCAAATGTGACCATGTTATGATCACTATTGCCAAGTGGCTCCAATACCATTATCCACTAAAAACTAGGTCTAAAATGACTTCACCTCATGCCAGTTCCTGAACCAGCAGCTCCATGAAGCAGTCATTTCATTTAGAAATTTTATCTCTCTAGCATGTCCAGTTGATACCGGGGAAATTGAAATTACCCAGTGTTACTGTATTGTAATCTTTCTTAGCTTCTCTAATTTATTTTATTATTTTGCCATCCATCTATTCATTCTAGTCAGTCGGATGGCAGTACACCCCCACTGCCATTCCCTTCCCCTTTTTACATAGAATATCTATCCATAGAGATTCTACAGTGTATTTTGTTTCCTGCAAAAATTTTATCCTATTTGACTCAATGCCCTCTTTAACATATAATGTAAACGCTCCAACAATTTGATCTGCCCTATCATTGTGATATAATTTGTACTGAGGTATTCCAGTGTCCCATTTGTTGTCCTCCTGCCAATTTATCTAATACTCAGTGGCATTTCCAGCCCCCTTGGCCCCTAGTAGGGTGCCCCCCTTGTGGCCGGTGCCCCTCACAGCACACTGCTCTGCGGTTTGATGTACTCCCCCCCCCTCCCCCCCCCCCGGCCAGGCCCACACTTCCGAGGGAGTTCAGCAAGCTTACCTTAAAGCTCGGTGGCTTGCCATGCTGCCTCCAATCCAGGCCCATTGGTTGTTCGCTCCTGGGAACCTGGGAGTGAACAGCCAACAGACCTGGATTGGAGGCAGTACGGCAAGCCACTTTGCTTTAAGGTAAGCTTGCTACACTGCTTTGGATGTGTGAGCCCAGCAGGGGTGCACCCCCATCCCGGCTGGCACCTAGGGCAGACCTCACTCACCACCCCACCAATGGTAAATCACTGCTGCTACTACTACTTATCATTTATATAGTGCTACAAGGCATACGTATCACTGAACATGTACAAGAGACAATCCCTGCTCATCAGAGCTTACAATCTCTGATGAGCAGGGACTGTCACAAGATATTTCCACACAACATCTGGGAACTAGGATAAATCAAGGGGAATGGAAAGAACAAATTTCTACCTTGAGGGCCTCTCTGCCCTCCCATCCTCCTCCCATTTCTCCCCCCCCCCCTCCGGTTGCCGCTCCTCCCCCCATCTCCCACCACTCGCATACCTGGTCCTCATTCACTTTGACTACTACTAGTGAGCTTCACCACCTTATCTTTTCTTCTAATAAAACCTTCTGTCCTCTCGATCCCATTCCCTCCTCCTGGTTACTTACTCCCTCTCTCTCTCTCTCCTTCCCTATCTCCTTTCTATGCTTAACTCTAGTCTTTCCTCAGGAACCTTTCCTTCCTCTTGGAAGCATGCACTGATTCGCCCTATTCTTAAGAAACCCTCTCTTGACCCTTTGGACCCTGCCAATTATCGCCCGGTTTCCAACCTTCCCTTCCTATCTAAACTCGAGAAAATCGTCTTTACTCAGCTCTCTCATCACCTCGATTCTATCAACTTCTTACACCCCCATCAGTCAGGCTTCCGTTCCGGTCACAGTGTTGAAACAGTCCTTCTCGCCTTCACAAATTCACTGCACGTAGCGCATGACCGTGGTGACATTTCGGTAGCGGTTGCCCTTGACCTCTCTGCTGCCTTCGACTTGGTTGATCACTCTCTCCTTCTTTCTCGCTTGCGCGAGACTGGCCTTTGTAGCACAGTTCACCGGTGGTTCCATTCTTTCCTCTCTTCTCGGTCTGGTGCAGTTCTCTTGGCCTCCCCTTCTGTTCCCCCCTCCGATCCATTTCCCCTCCCTTGTGGGGTTCCCCAAGGATCTGTCTTAGCTCCACTTCTCTTTAACCTCTTCCTCACCCCCTCACTCAATTAGTACAGCAATTCGGAATTTCAGCCTTCTACTATGCGGACAACATTCTTCTCCTTCACCACACCTCACCTCTGTGTCCCGATCTCACCCCTCTTAATTCCTGCCTTGCCGCTGTCACTGACTGGATGACCCACAACTGCCTTCACCTCAATCTCACGAAAACTACTGCAATTTGGTTTCCCCTTGGTCACTCCTCCCCTTCTTTAGCCCCCTCCTTCTCAGGTACCCTATATCTCTGGTCTCCACTTTCCGCTACCTTGGTGTGCTCTTCGACTCTGATCTCTCCTTTCGCACTCATGTTTCTCACGTTACCAAGACCTCTTTCTTCTTTCTTCGTCAAATTTGCTCGATTCGCCCTTTCCTTTCCCCGTCTGATCTCACAACCTTACTCCTCTCACTGGTCATGTCTCGTGTCGATTTTTCCAACTCAGTACTCGCCGGCCTGACCACAACTCAACTAACCCGTCTGCAAAGGATCCAGAACACAGCCGCCCGGCTTCTTACATGTTCCTCCCCTAGAGATCACATTACCCCCCTCCTCCTGCATCTCCACTGGTTACCCGTGTCTTTCCGCATTCAGTTTAAATTACTCACCCTGGTACATAAAGCATTCCACACCTCCACCCCACAATACCTCGCGGACCTCATTCACTTCCATACCCCCAAACATGCCCCTCGATCCTTTCATCTCAACCGCCACACTCTCCCCTCTCCTTCTCTTGCCCATCTTCAATCCACCCGCTCCTCAGCTTTCTTTTTCATAGGTCCTGCTCTGTGGAATTCCCTTCCCACTACTCTCCGCTTAGAATCTAATCATGCCACCTTCAAAGCCGAGTTAAAGACCCACCTCTTTTCCCTGGCCTTTATCCTTCCCGCCCTCTCTCCCTAACCTTCTCCTTGTCTCTCCTCTTCTAGCTTATCTTTTTCTCTCCTATCAAGATGTTGTAATTTCCTTTCAACTTTCCGGCCCTGTGCCTTACTGTGTGTTATTTTTATATATTGTAAACCGCTCTATTATTGAAGGGAGGTCAAGCAAATCTAATAAACATAAACATAAACAGATGATTGATACGTAAGCAGGAGAATAAAGGGATCAGGATCCTAACACAGTCTCAAAGAGGCGGGTTTTTAGCCTGGATGTAAATAGGGCCAGAGAAGGAGCCTTGCATACTAACTTTGGTAGTCTATTCCAAGCATTTGCAGCAGCAAGATGGAATGAACGAAGTCTGGAGTTGGCAATGCAGAGAAGGATGCAAATAAAAGGGATCTGCCAGAGGGGCAGACCTCCTGAGAAGGGGTGTAGGGTGTGATAAGAGAGGAATGGTAGTGAGGAGCTGCAGAACTAATACACTTGTAATTCAGTGGGAGAAGTTTGAATTGAATGCAGAAATGGATAGAGAGCCAGTGAAGTGACTTCAGAAGAGAGGTTGAGTGAGCATAATGAGACAGGTAGAAGATTAGCAGTATGGTTGAGTTTTGAACAGATTGAAGGGGAGAGAGGCCGGAAAGCAGCAAGTTGCAATAATCTCTGGGAAGTGACTAGAGAGTGGATGTGTCTTAGTAG
Source organism: Ichthyophis bannanicus (assembly GCA_033557465.1). Classification (NCBI taxonomy): domain Eukaryota; kingdom Metazoa; phylum Chordata; class Amphibia; order Gymnophiona; family Ichthyophiidae; genus Ichthyophis; species Ichthyophis bannanicus. Next base: position 749,343,947 of record CM066036.1, on the reverse strand, counting down.
TGTGTTCAGAAAGAAAGGGGTGAATTTTACTGATGTTACTGCTCCTTTTTTGTTTCATACTTGTTCTCCTGCATTGATCTCTACTGTAACCCAGAAACTTGACAGAATTGCTGATTGATTGGCTTCTCATGGTCTTAACCTTAATACCACAAAAACTGCAGCTATGTTCTTTTCCAGTGATATTTCTCCTTCTCTCTCTGTACTCCCATCAATTCACAGCGCCCCTATCCCACTTAAGGATTCTGTTAAAATCCTTGGTGTAACCTTTGACTGTCATCTCTCGTTCTCGTGACATATCTCTTGTACTGTCCAAAAATGTTTCTTCTTCACAGCTCAGTTCTATTGGGAAGTTTCTTTTGACTACTCATACTTTTGCTGGTCATAACCACTTTCAAAATGGAATAAATCGGGCATCTAAGCTGGGGCCGCCAGGCATACAGATGTTCAATCTGAATGGCCTCTGTACGTCCAGGTGCTTCAGTCCACCCCTGCTCTGCCTCCATGCTGCTCCCATCCAGCTCTTGCCGCACAAATGCCTTGTACATGTGGGGAGAAAACAAGATGGAATCAGGAGCAGCAGCTGAGCGCGGGTTGTACATCCAACCTGGAAGTACAATCTCACTATTCAGGGCTCATAAATGCACAGGGGGAGAGCCTCTTTCGATTGAAAGCAAGTTCTGCTATGAGGGGACATGGGATGAGGATGAAAGGGGATAGATTCAGGAATGATATGCGGAAATATTTCTTTACAAAAAGAGTGGTGGATCCATGGAATAGTCTCCCAGTGGAGGTGGTAGAGAAGAGGACAGTATCTGAATTCAAAAAGCATGGGACAAACACAGAGGATCTCTAAAGGAAAAATGGGGCTGTTGTAGTTGTTGATATGGAAGGACAGACTAGAAAGGCCATGTGGTCTTTTTCTGTCATCATTTTTCTATATTTTTCTATGTTTTTTCTACCCCTTACTTTTCAAGAGGCCTAAACTAAACCAGGTTAACAGCTCTGTAATATTTTATCTGTTTTATTGTTATTGTTTTAGTATGATTTGTTGGTTTGTTATTTGTGTTTTGCTTTGTGTTATGATATAATATGCAGAGAGCTGGAACTTCTTAACCTTGGAGAGGAGGACGATACATTTATGTTAAATAAATAAACAGAGAAATTGTCCATTTAGCAGCTTAATATCACTATTAAGTCCATGCCTTTAACTTACGGTGTTGGACTGCCCAAAGAACAAACCAGTCAGTACTAGAGGAGATCAAACCTCAGCTTTCTTTAGAAGCTCAGATGACAAGACTTCGACTTTCATACTTTGGACATATCATGCAAAGAGAGAGATTGTTAAAGAAAGACATCATGTTTGGCAAAGTAAAAGGTCAATGCAAAAGAGAAAGGCCAGCAATAAGATAGATCGATACAATAACAGCAGCTATGGATGCCAATCTATTAACAATGAGCCGCCTGACTGAAGACCAAACACAGTTTAAGACAACTATCCAGAGGGTCGTCATGAGTCGACACTGACTCGACGGCACTTAACAACAAAAATATCACTACTAAATGGATAATTTTTTTAGCTCTCACCTAACCCAGCTCATATTAGTATGGAGAGTATTTGGCCATTAGCAATTTAAATGGCCCAATATTACCCATATAACCTTTTGCGAATCAGGTACTCTATTTGTTGGTAGCCAGTAAATGCATAATTTGCTTTGAATATTAACCCACTGTTATTCACACATGATGAAAAGATAAAAACTTATTGGCATTCATTTCAAGGTTTATCATCTTCTTTGATAAATGAAGTTATAAGTCCAGGTGAACACAGAATACTTACATTTTAGTCACCTCTGAACACCCCACCTAAAGGATTCACAGGAGGCTAAGTAGGTGAATATTCTGTCACTAAGATGGTTTACTTATTAATGCTGTTGGACCTATGCCTCAGCCTCTCTCTCTCTCTCTCTCTCTCAAAACCCATCAGTGACCTGGGCACTTGCCAAACTTAGTTTTCTTCTCCATTAAACATTTGATAAAAAGAAAATATTAACAAGAAGAATGCTCCTAAAACAAAGGTTAGATTCCATCACATTCAACAAGTTCCTTACCTGCAGAAGCTTTATTTGTTCATTTATTCACTCAGCTCATTATCCATCTCTTTAATCATTGTATCACCCAGAGAAAGGGGAAGCACATGTATCCCAATTGTCATTCTTTTCAGTGGTTAAATATTAGTACCTAAGAATTATAAATATAGAAAAGGCACTTCTTTCTGTGCACTTCTGTTCTACTGCTAACTCCAGACTTCGATCCTTTCACCTTGCTGTTCCTTATGCCTGGAATAAACTACCTGAGTCTGTCCGTTGCTTCATTTCTGGCCTTTTTAAAATCCAGGCTGAAAACTCACCTCTTCGAGGTCGCTTTTTGATCCTGATCCATGTGGAGCCCGATTCTATCAGGGGCACGTCCAGGCTGTCTGGACGGCCCAGAGCAGGATGGCCTGTTAGGACCCGATTCTGTACCACGGGAGCAAGACATTCCCATGGCATACAGAATCTGGCCCGGGGACAGCCCGGCATGCCTCTGCATGCCCAGCATGCTTACTGGCACCTGGCCCGGCCCCAGGGGGGTTCCGTCCTCGATTGCCTGGTATGTGCTACTTATTCCACCTTTGATGTGGAATAAGCAGCACGTTCCCTCTGACTCCGAAGGACGTACAGGTCCTGAATCGGTCCTGTACATCCTGCTGCCTCAGCCTGCCTCCGCTCCTCCTAGACTCTGCCCCCTTCCGCCCCCACCGGGTCTCCCCATCCTGCTGCTCTAGCCATGTGGGGGGAGAGTCAGAGGGGGAAGAGGACAGGACGGCTTGCAGGGCTGCATGTCCCACCGGGACGTGCAGTCCCGCAAGTCGCATCTCAGAATCACGCCCTTAGTCTCCAATGTGTTTAAAAACATAGAAACATGACGACAGAAAAAGATCACATGGACTAACCAGTCTGTCCCTCCATATCAACCACTAAAACAGTCCCCTTTTTTCCTTCAGAGATTCTTTGTGTTTGTCCCATATTTCCTTGAATTCAGATACTGTCCTCATCTCTGTCACCTCCACTGGGAAACTATTCCACGGATCCACCACTCTTTCTGTAAAGAAATATTTCCGCATATCACTCCTGAATCTATCCCCTTTCACCCTCATCCCATGTCCCCTCGTAGCAGAGCTTGGCATCAATCAAAAGATGCTCTCCTCCTGTACATTTATGCCACGGAGGTATTTAAACGTCTCAATCAAATTACCTCTATCCCGCCTTTCCTCTAAGATGTACATATTAAGATCCTTAAGTCTGTCCTCATATGCTTTATAATGAAGACCACTAACCAATTTAGTAGACATCCTCTGTACTGACTCCAGCCCGTTTATATCCTTTTGAAAGTGTGGTCTCCAGAATTGCACACAATACTCCAAATGAAGTCGCACCAAAGACTTATACAGAGGCACTATCACCTCCTTTCTTCTGCTGGCCATTCCTCTCCCTATCCACCCAAGCATTCTTCTAGCACTTGCTGTCACATTTTCTACCTGTTTAGCTGCTTTAAGATCATCAGAGACAATCATACCTAGGTCCCACTCCTCTTTAGTGGACAGAAGTACTTCACCCCCTATACTATATAGCTCCCTTGGATTGCTGCAGCCCAAATGCATGACCTTGCATTTTTTAACAGTAAATCTCAGCTTGCAAATTCTAGACCATTCTTCTAGCTTAGCTAGATCCCTCCTCTTGTTATCTACACCTTCCTGGGTGTCCATTCTCTTGCAGATTTTGGTATCATCCGCAAAGAGGCAAACCTTACCCAACAGCCCTTCCGCTATATCATTAACAAAGATGTTAAAAAGAATCAGACCAAGGACAGATCCCTGGGAAACACCACTGGTAACCTCCTTCTCCTCAGAGTGAGCTCCATTTACCTGTACTCTTTGTCGCCTCCCACTCAACCAATTTCTAACCCAAGCAGTAACTTTAGTCCATCCCTAGGGTGCTCAGTTTGTTTATAAGTCACCTGTGAGGAACAGTGTCAAAGGCTTTACTGAAATCGAAATATACTACATCTAGGGCTCTCCCTCAGTCCAACTCCCTGGTCAAAGAGTCAAAAGAAATCAATCAGATTTGTCTGACAATACTTGCCTCTGGTAAATCCATGCTGCCTCAGATCCTGTAATCTGCTGGACTCCAGAAACCTCACTATTATATCTTTCAGCAGCGCTTCCAATAATTTACTAACCACTGAAGTTAAATTAATCGGCCTGTAGTTTTCTACCACATCCTTACTTCTGCTTTTGTGTAAATGGACCACATGTGCCTCTCTCCAGTCCTTTCTCTCCCAATCTAGAGTGTAATAAATTAACTGAATTGTAAAAATATATTTTTTGTCGGATGTTTTTGCCTTAAGGGGAAATCCGCTCTCGAAGCGTAACTTCCCTTTTAATCAAATCACGGTTCAACCCCGTAATACCAGTGTCTGTGAGATAATGCACACCTTTTAGTGCCTCTACACACTTCAAATATAAAAACTCATAAAGTATCAATCAAACCGAGCTCCTGACGTATCATTCTAACATTAGAGTTGAAGGGATAATTGGAATAAAGGGATAATCAGCTCAGATCTGCTTTATATGTTTGCCTTATGATTGCATATATATCTGCCTTATAACTGCACTCTGGCCTGTTTGAAACAGACACAGCAATATATGGTTGGCACAAACAGGTGGGCAACAGGAAAACTGTTATAAAGCCTAAAAAAAGCTATACTTTGGACAGAAGTGTCCAAGGATATAAGCCTAGGTTCAAACAGGTCAAGCCAGGAATTCAACTAATGCTCTTGCCCTGAAGGTTTCAATTGTTGCCAGCAGATGGAAAAACACAGGAGGAAACAGAGGGCTATGATTGATTGCATAGATAGGCAAGCCTTGATCAGCAGATCTAGCTGCATAACCATAGAAGGCCCTGGGAAAGAGTTTTGCATTTGCTGAAACTATTTAGAATTTGAAGCAGTGAGGTATATATAAGACAGCAATTTTAGAGAGTTTTGGGCAGTTCTTTTCTCCCCTTGCAGAGAGAAGTCTGCCCCGCTATCCCTCAGACAGGCACTTGCTATCTGCATCTATAACCATTTGTTTGCTGTGCCAAATAAAAAGTTTCTTTGTAGCTGAGCAACTGTCGTCTGAACTGTTTATTGGTAATTGGGGAGGCTTTGTAGGTGGACCCGGCCTACAAATTGGCGCCCGAACAGGGACCTCTAAACTGAGTTTAGACACTCATAAATTTTTCTAAATTGCCCAAGGACTCCTCTGACTGCAGTTTTATTTGTCAGAGGGACTACCTCCTGTTTTTCACAGGAAAAAAAAACAGGGGATGAGAATACCTTCTCATTAGGAGAAGAGGATTCCTTCTGCTGGTACAGAAGATGGGAATACCGCTCTGAGTGACGTCGAGAGAGATTTTGATACCCTAGGATGACTCTATTGGTGAGTGTTCAGTTTCCCTGTCTTACGAAAGGACAGAAGACTTGCCCGGGTTCGAGTGGTGGGTAAGTATGTAATTAATATTTTGTTCTCTGTATTTAGTTGTAACATTAGGGAATGATTAGGGAAAGGAAGTTTTGCCCAGACATTAGGTCTCTTTTTCCAGGATTGATTGATGTACGCTTGAGACTGTACGTATTATTAATACGAAGCGAGTGTGTGTCTTTATCCACGTTTCCATACCTCCGTGAGGGGATTGGCTGGGTTTGGACAAAGCGCAAGAGTTGTATGTTTATATGAGTCCTGGATTCATTTCGCGCCTCTGTTAACTACGAGGTTTGGATTTCCACCTAAAAGCGAAATTACGCGCGCCTCTGTATATAAGGAGGTTCAATTTGCTATTGGTAAAAGGCGAAATTAATTGCCCCTGTCCCCAAACAGTGAAAACACCAGGTTTACAGATTTTAGAAAGAGGGACAGCTAAGGAGAATATTTATAGAAAAACAGGGATGATCACCTTATCTGGGGTGCTCACAGACCAGAGAGGGTGACAATTAGATCTATTGAAGAATAGCTTTCTAAGTATCTTTTTGAAATAAATTACTTTACAAGTTCCAGATCAAAGTGAATGACGGAGCTGACTGCAGCTGAATTAAATAACCAAGGGGGAGTGGATCTAGTTCAGTTTCAGTATTCTGATCAGATAGGCTGTTAGGTATAATGCATTTAACTCTGTCCTGTGTTTTTAGTTTTAGTCTTTAGTAAACACTGTCCTTTCATTACTGGCAACTTCAGTAGATTTTATGGTCTCTGGAGCTGAACTGATTAAAATTCTTTGCTAAAGTTGAACTAAGTGGGAATTCTTGGAGAGCGTATCTGTTTGCTTTTATTTTCTTTCACAATATTCATGTGCTTGTAAGACGCCCCAGTCTCTGGAGAGGGTAAAACCGTTGGCCCGGAGTCCCTGGAACGCAAGTGACAAGCGGTGTTTGTTTATCTGTCTCTATTCTTCCAAGTCTTTCCTGTCTTCTTTAGAACATTGAAAACAACGAAAAATCTTCTAGGGTCTGCTGTAGCAAATGATGTGCTGAGACAGCTAGTTTTTTCCCCTCCTGTCTGTCTGAATGTATTGTAACATGGAATGGATTTTCTGAGTTAGTGGATTGGGATCTGAATGTATTGTACACTGAAGTGAGAATCTTAGAAGCAGACCGCACAGATAATTGACAGTGTTTTATTTTGAACTGCCAGCTATTGTGTGCAGTGATCTGACTGGTAGAAAAACAAAGAAAAATAGTTTACAGTTACAAGTACAGCCTGAAAATTTCAAATTGTTTTTTTTCCCCTGTGCATATTTGTGTGCAGTAAATAAGTCTAATCCATATGTGTAAGTTTTATTTTTTAGATTTGGTATCTGAGTATATCCTGGTTAAGAAACATTTGTCTGCTGTTTTCTGTGTGTCAGAAGATTAAATAGCTCTGCCTGGGTCTGTTAGAAAGCTTATGCTGATTAGGTCATAGGGCAGCTGTACACAATGCAGAACGAATTCCTATGTATGTGTTACTTTTTGAGAAGCTTATTTTGATTTTTCTAAACTATGTGGAAGATCCTAATTAACCAGAGATTAATAAAAGATCGTAGTGATGCTAAGATTAGTTTTGACTAAGTGATACAAGATCAGTTTTGTTATGTTCTTATGACTTTACAAATTTAAGATCAAGCTGATAAAGGAAAAAGATTACAGCTGGATTTTGCAACCAAGGAAAATAGCTCTAAAAGAAAATCCGTTTAAGAAAATATGTAACCTTGTGATGCAAAGATGTCTAGTTCAGTGCTTTAAATTTATCCTGTAGAGTTAGTACTAAATTGTTGGAGAAAATCCTTATATAAGATTATGAAGAAACGACTTTTTAAGATTCATGAGTTTCTCAAGCTGAAAGGTATGCTGCTTTTCGGGATTGCCCAGGGGGGGTGGTTTGGCGAGGTCTCTCAGGGAAGCCTCTCTATTCTAATCAGATGGGCTGCTGTACTTAATGACTGATAGCTTTGTATTTAGCTGTCAGCTGTTCGAGTGCCCCTAGATGTTAGATCAAACAATCAAGGCATGAAATTGGAGAATCTGCTTCTGTTGTCCTTTGACCTTAAGAGTGGAGATTGATGGTCCTGACAGGACAATGCTACTTAGAAATGATTTGAAACCCCGAGTGAATGAGAAGTTATATGTTTGGTTTTGAACAAGCAAAATTAAAAGTAAAACAGAATTTTATATATTGTTGCAAGTATTTCATAGAGGACAGAAACCCAAAAGAGCTGTAACTAAGTTTTATTTTAACTTTTGTTTAAAGGACAGGAAGAGAGATCTACTGTTTGCTGTCAGTTCAGTTTGACACCAGTCTCATTCATTTAAATGTGAAAGGGAGTGTTTGTATTCTTAAGCTCAGTGCTAATGACTAATGACTAAGGACAGTAACATGGGAGTTGCTGAATTTTAGGATAAATTCATCTGTTTTTTTGTAGTTGAATTTTATATGTTGGGGTCCAGAGAAAACAGTGTACTTTATTTTGAAAGATTTTTTTTAAGTTTCAATTTTAGGAATACACTATATTGTAGCACTATGACATACAAATTTACTTTAGTTTACACACTTGCAGAACAAATTTGGTGAAAAAATGGAGCTTAGTTCCCAGAAAAATATGTGAATATTTGTAAAGTTATTTACACATAAAACAATAACATTAAGTTGAATTGATTAGACAAAGTCTCCTACAGCCCAGAGGTTTGTTTTTTTAACATGTCTGTCTAGTTCTGTTGTCCATTTGCATTTCTTAAGATAGCATGCCGGTAAGGTGAAGCTAGCCCAAGCACTGCTTTGAAGTCTCCGCTTGACATGCAACAGTATCAGTGTCAAGAAAGACTCAGGATAATTACTTTGCCTTGTTCAGCACTTTCACTGAGAACAGTATATACAATAGATTCTAGTCATACATGAGAGAGAGACATGTGGCTGTCATGTTAAAAGTCATGATTTGTCCTATTACGACTGCCGTTATAAAATGTTACAAAAATATTTTTATACTGTAGGGACTTTATTCAGATTGTTTAAGACAATTGCTATTTTGAATGAGCACATATGTCCATTTTTGAACCATACCAATTAAGTTGGTGAGAAAAAAGGACGACACTGTTTACTCATGTTGTTATATTTATTAAGAAGAATCCAAATTTATATTTCCTATATACTATTTGTTTACCACAATACTAAGTTTTTAACAATTGTTTGATGATCTTAGCATGCCAATTAAGAGGTGGTACTCTGATGGACATTAAACTGATGAAGGTTATTTAAAGTGACATATTTGCCTAATGAATATGTAAACAAATTTTATTTAACTATGCTGTCTCCAGAATCTTTAATTCAGGAAGTCATTTAAGCCCCAACACATACTCAACAATTGGAAATAGACACCTGGAGACAGGCTAGGTGCATTTTGCACCCTGATATGCTTTGGAACATCCACACTGGCCATGTGGTACTTCCAGATGCTTTTTGCCTCATTTTGCCTTTGTATGTCCTGGCCAGACATGCATGGGTAAAGAGAGGGATGATTTGATGACAAATTTTCACAAATAAAAATTGGAGTAATTCTGAAACTTGCCAAACTTGCAGAATACGTGTGTGCAACTTGTCTAATCTATTAATATGTAAAGATCAGTTAAGAGCATAGTGGAGTATTTCCTACCAGCAAATGAATCTCCAGTGATGGAGAGACAAGATGTTTATCAAACTGAGAGACACAGTTGATACCATATGAGATAGTTATGATCTTAAGTAAATGTGGATGAAATGATGTTTATCACATTGCATTGTCTCATTGTATAATCTAATCTAGAATATTTTAGTCTTTTCATTTAATATTGGTGCTGCTCTTCTGAATGGGACCTGGAGCCATGTCACCAATTGAAATCCAGAGATTCCAACAGAGGGAATTGGCCATAATCCAGATGGAACAGTCCACCCCAAGACCTCTGAACTAAACCACACTTAAACTTCGGAGACAGGTGAAGCGCACGACGCAGTCCTGAAAAACTGCTGGGAAGCAGGCCCAAATTATCTGAAAATAAAGACTATTAAGACTGATTGGGACTTTTGGGAAAATCTACAAGCCATTTAGGCTACAGCAATTGCAATACCCACACCAGTTCAAGTTTTGCTGTAACATTTTCAAAGCTTCTTCATCACTTTGTTGAATATTTGATGTGTTCAGTATTATTGCAAGCTGTATGTCTTCCATTCTCTTAGAATGTTGCCTGCTGGTATTCCGGACTTGGAGGAGGCCTAACAGCTTTCTTTATAACTCTTTTAAGTATAGCTTGTTTTGCAATCATTGCCTGTTGTGCCTTATCCATTTACTTGCCTGTTGTAAACAAATGATGCTGCAAAGCACTAAAACCATGTACATTGTATCTATGGAACAGTACCAGCGGTTGCCTCTCAATGATCCCTCTCTGTCTCAAATGGTTGTTATCAATGCCCTTAGTGGGATTACTTTTGCCCCTCCACATAAAAAAAGAAAAAGGAAAAGAAAAAGTGGGGAATGAAGGGATAATTGGAATAAAGGGATAATCAGCTCAGATCTGCTTTATATGTTTGCCTTATGATTGCATATATATCTGCCTTATAACTGCACTCTGGCCTGTTTGAAACGACACAGCAATATATGGTTGGCACAAACAGGTGGGCAACAGGAAAACTGTTATAAAGCCTAAAAAAAGCTATACTTTGGACAGAAGTGTCCAAGGATATAAGCCTAGGTTCAAACAGGTCAAGCCAGGAATTCAACTAATGCTCTTGCCATGAAGGTTTCAATTGGTGCCAGCAGATGGAAAAACACAGGAGGCAGAGGGCTATGATTGATTGCATAGATAGGCAAGCCTTGATCAGCAGATCTAGCTGCATAACCATAGAAGGCCCTGGGAAAGAGTTTTGCATTTGCTGAAACTATTTAGAATTTGAAGCAGAGAGGTATATATAAGACAGCAATTTTAGAGAGTTTTGGGCAGTTCTTTTCTCCCCTTGCAGAGAGAAGTCTGCCCCGCTATCCCTCAGACAGGCACTTGCTATCTGCATCTATAACCATTTGTTTGCTGTGCCAAATAAAAAGTTTCTTTGTAGCTGAGCAACTGTCGTCTGAACTGTTTATTGGTAATTGGGGAGGCTTTGTAGGTGGACCCGGCCTACAGAGTCCGAAAGCTTTTTTAGTACTCATCTGATTGATACCGTAGCTCCATTGTAAATGGGAAAATTCATTTTACTCTCCCCAATATCCGCAGTCAGATCCGAACACAGTACTGCGTTTAGGAAAGAACAATTTCCTTCAAGTCCTGTATCAACACTCTATACAGCTGTGAAATAGAAATGGCTCCCACAAACTTTCCGGACGCCACTCACAACTCAGGCAAAACTTTGTAACCACCTGATGCAATTAGATTGGGCTAGTTTACTGTGACGTAGCTACATTTGATTGGTAAAAGGTTCTTTTTAATCATTAGCTTATGCATTAGGTGGTTACAAAGTTTTGACTGAGTTGTGAGTGGTGTCCGGAAGGTTTGTGGGAGCCATTTCTATTTTGCAGCAGTATAGAGCGTTGATACAGGACTTGAAGGAAATTGTTCTGTCCTAAAAGCAGTACTGTGTTCGGATCTGACTGCGGATATTGGGGAGAGTAAAATGAATTTTCCCATTTACAATGGAGCTACGGTATCAATCAGATGAGTACTAAAAAGGCTTTTGGATTCTAAAGTTAGATTGATACGTCAGGAGCTCGGTTTTATTGATACTTTATGAGATTTTATATTTGAAGTGTGTAGAGGCATTAAAAGGTGTGCATTATCTCAGACACTGGTTTTACGGGGTTGAACCGTGATTTGATTAAAAGGGAAGTTACGCTTCCAGAGGGGATTTCCCCTCAAGGCAAAAATGTCCGACAAAAAATATCTTTTTACAATTCAGTTAATTTATTACACTATAGAGTGGGAGAGATTTAAGTGATAGAGTGGGGTTATTTGGTAGTATTTTGGGTCTCTCCAGTCCTTTGGCACCACTCCCAACTCCAACGAGGCATTGAAAAGGTCAGTCAGTGGAGCTGCTAGAACGTCTCCAAGTTCCCTTAGTATTTTGGGTGTATCCTGTCCGATCCCATCGCTTTGTCTACTTTAAGTTTAGCTAGTTTCTCACAAACACAATCTTCTAAAAATTGTTCAAGATGCCCCTTGCTTCTGTTTCTGTTTGTAGGTGTTTTCTGAGGTCCTGCTCCTGGTTCTTTATCTGTGAACACAGAACAGAAATATTTGTTAAGCAATTCTGCTTTATCCTCATCAGCTTCTACATATTTCTCTCCTTCACCCTTGAGTCTGACAATACCACTTTTGCCTTTCCTCTTCTAACTATTTTATCTGAAAAATGTCTTACACACACACACACACACACACACACACACACACATTTTATTGCATTGGCTATTTCCTACTCTTTTTGAATCTTTGCTTTCCTGACTACTTTGCTAGCTTCTCTAACTTTTCCAAATATAGATGCCTGTCTTCCTCTCTCTGTGATCTCCTGTATTTCATGAAGGCTTTCCTCTTTTTCTTCACCTTTTCAGCTACTTCTTTCAAAAACCATAGCGGTCTCCTTTTCCTTTTACCTTTATTTACCATTTTAACAAAAAGGTTGGCTGCCCTTAAACTATCCCCTTTCAGTTTTGCCCACTATCTTTCTACATCCCCCAGCAGTTCCCATCCTGCTAATGACTCCCTGAGGTGTTTCCTTACCTTTCCCCTAGATGCTTGTCCTCAACTATTGTGCTGTCTTGATTAGATTGTAAGCTCTGATGAGCAGAGACCGTCTCTTACATGTGTCTGCATAGCGCTGCGTACACCTTGTAGTGCTATACAAATGATCAACAGTGGTAGTAGTAGTCTTAACAGGAAACGTTTTTTTGTGAGATTATGGGATTCATTTATACAAATTCATATTCTGTGCAAAATTTGATAGCTCTTATTAGACCAACATGATAATTATCTAGTCATGTTATACAAAGATTTTAAGACTATTCTTCAGATGACATATTGGTCCAATGAAAAGTATCATAGTTTAGAGAATCCATCTTTAACCAGGATTAACACAAATGCTTGAACTCTGTACAACATAGGGGTGTGCAAAGCTTCATTATAATACTGGCCATTCTTTTCTTTTCTTTTTTTTTTGTTTTGTTTTTCAACAAGGCATGCCTGCTGAAACAACCACCGCCATATGCTCAATGATTATGGGTGGGATTTTTGAAAAGTTTCCTAAACTTAAAGTATGCTTTGCACATGGAGGTAAGAAGCAATTGTTCTCATTTTATTAAAAAAACAAACATTTATATGCTGCTATCTGAAACTAAAAAGGGTTGTGCCCCACAACATTTTCCTTTTTCTAAATTTGATGGAATACTTATTCTGCTCATGATATTCATACACTGCACCAAAGCAGCACAGTGTACCATAAATGATCCTGGTACAGTAAAAGTGAGACCCACTGAGGCTTATGGTTTTCTTCTACACCATTCTGCATATGCTCAATATCAGGTTTGAAAAAAATATAACTGTTTTTTGTTACTTATATGTTTTTCAATTTCTTTTACATAAAAGGTTCCATATTACAAACATTCTCAACATTATTTACAACATACATTACACTGTGTGCAATTCAACTATGCCATTAGGGTAGTGTAAATATTTTGTAAAGACATCGGAATATATATGTGGCATGGAGACTCAGACTGATCATTCCTGTATTACAAGTCAGGAGACCCAAGAAAAGAAGGTTTGCAGAACAGGCGATGACTATGTTATGTAAAGATTGAAAAATCACAATCAGTTCTAACCCCATCCTTAATCTGCCACCCATGATTGATCACAGTAATAAGGGCCCAAGACCAAGAAATTGGTAAATAAATGGCAAAAGCGATTATTTATTAAATTATATACCAGATTTATCAATGAAAACATCCCATTATTTTCAATGGCTAAAGCAGTAGTACAGGTTTTGCAAATCTGGCACATACCTTTAATAAATGAGTCCCTGATTCTCTCACAATCCTCACTGTTGAGCCACTAAGAATTCATATTTCATAATGCGGAAGTGGAGGGGGGGGGTACAAAGGAAGAGAATCTAGGAAGAGAAATGTATTTAAATTTGATTCATAAAAATGATACTTATACACCTCTCCAAAATTCGACCAAACATCAATGAGGAAGAGGAAGAGGCGTTGATACTGTTTCATACTACATTCTAGCTTATGTTGTTTATTCAGTCTTCCCCTTTTTGGGTGGGGAAACATGACACGCTAATAGACCACTAATTTATACAAGAATTAAGATAATTTTTCATTATCTTTGATGTATATAGTGTGATAAAGAAGCTTGTAGTGAGCCTATGGAAATAGGAGAAATTGATGCTTTTACTTTTAAGAAAAGTGACATCCCTGCAGTGCACAGGTTTCAGCGTTGGCATAAAGAAAGCAAACAGAGAGAAACTGAACCTAGGCTGCCACACCCAAGCTCTGCTGACGTAGTTGCAGGCTTGGAAGATAATTGCAAGCACCTGTCCAGAGAGGGAGAGACACTGCCCGGGAAGCAGGGATATAAACCTTGGCTAGAGAGAAAGCAGGGAGGAGAGCCCGGAGGAGGAGAGCCCGGGAGAGGAGAGCCTGGAGAGAGAGAGCACGGGAGGAGAGAGCACAGAGGGAGAGAGCAGAGAAGGCTTCAAACCCCAGTTCCTGATCAGAAGGTTCAGAGAGTTCAGAGGTGGGAGTCCAGGACTCAGCACAGGAGTCAAAGGAGCCAAGCCTGGAACAGGGAGCCGTGGCAGAGCTCCAGGAAGGAACTCAGAGAAGTGAACCAGGGACTGTTTCCCAGAAGCTGGAGGGATACTGGTGAACACAGCCAGGGAGAAGTGACCACAGCTTCAGGTACAATTTAACCTTACCGGGTGGAGCTGTGCTCAAGAGAGACACAGGGATCCTCAGAGAGAGTATACCCTGAGACATACGTTAAAAGCTCAGAGCAGGGCACTGCATTACCGGAGCCAGAGGAAATGCAGGTTGAGCCTATTGAGCAGGATTTATTGCCTCCAGAAGTACTCATGGACTGTACTCTATGTCAAGCTGTTAGCATTGAGTCCCTTTGCTAAAGAATAGCTGAAAAGATAAAAAGTCTCCTGAAAAGTAGAGTAATGAACCCTAGCCTGAACTGAAGGTAGGAACTTGCTCTTTTAAGGGGAAGATACCTGTTGCATGTACATTTGAATGCTTAATGAAGACAAAGGTAAAAAGATGATATTTTTACTTTCTTGAATGAAGAAGCTGTGTTTTCTTTATCCATTATATTGATAAGCAGCTGCATATAATTAATGACGGTGAAGCTCATCCAGCCTAAGTTGTAAATAACCTTGAGAGAATGAATAGAGAAGTATCCTGTTACAGTCTACATGGACTTTGTTTGCGTTTGGGGAATAAATTTTGTTATTTGCCTTTACTTTCAGTTTCATGACTACACTTCATCTAGGAAAGCCAAAACTACAACTCCCAGCATGCTTCACTGGAGAAAAATAGTTTATTCAACCTTTTATAAGAGAAGTTAATGGAGTTAGTGGAGTTAGTGGAGTTAGTGGAGTTAGTGGAGTGGAGGAGTAGCCTAGTGGTTGGGGCAAGGTACTTCAGGCCGGAAGGTCGGTGGTTCAAATCCCACTAGAGGACAGGAACCTTGGGCCGGAAGGACTGGGGTTTCTAGTCCCATAGGTGCTCCTTGTGGTCTTGGGCAAGCCACTTAACCCTCCATAGCCCATGTTCCCTGTAAAATAGTTATCTCCAAGTTATAATGCCCTGTTCAATGTAATTTCAGTTTGTTCAATGTAAACCGCACTGATGCAGAATAGCGCGGTATATAAGAGAATGTAAATAAATAAATAAATAAATGGCAACCCTACCCCTCTAAGCCTTTGGCAGAGGGCTGGGGCGTGACAAGTGGCATAGTTGTTTGGATCTCGCCTGTATCAGGATATACAACACTTCAGGATATACGCCCCAAAGGTTTTTCAACACCAAACTGCTGAGCTGTTCTGTGAGCTGTAAAGTGGAAAATCACTGGCAGGGTCGGCCAGAACGACGGAGGTGGCCAGTGAGACACTCCCATTTTTAAAGCCAGAGTCAATGCCTAACTTCAGATAAAGAGTATTTAGGCGGGGGTCAAACCTTGATTCAAGTAAAAGGGGTGGAAGATTCCAAGCATTCAAGCTAAAAGGGACTAGCAGAGTTTTGGTGGTACCGCACTTGGTGGGTTTTGTTTTTCTTTTCTCCTGCAGAAATTGCTGAGATGGATCCAAAGGACATACTGCAATGGATGGCGTCCCAATTCCAGAAACAGCGAGAAATGGCATACCAGGCACAAGAACAGGCAGCAGCCGCTTTGCAGGCACAACAGAAGCCGGTACTGGACTTGATGGAGGCGTTACTCGCTAACCAGAGAGCAACAGCTAGAGCATTGCCAACCCCATCGGGACTAGAAGGGACACCAAATACCTGTATGGTAGGGCCACAGACATGTGGGACATTTTCCTTTGGAAAACTTTCAGTAGAGAATGATATTGACGATTTCTTAGAATCATTTGAGAGAGTTGCTCATACTGTAGGGTGGCCAATGGAACAGTGGGCTGTACGCCTAGCCACATCTCTCACAGGAGAGGCATTAGCGGCCTACAGGGCCATGCCAGCGGCACTTGCTACAGATTATTGAGAGCTAAAAAAGGCTATCCGAGATCGCTTAGGTTTAACTCAGATGGTCTACCATCGCATGCTGAGAGCTACAAGATTAAGAGCCAGTGAGACACCTAAGGCTTTGTGCCAAAGGGTCAGAGGCTTAGCTTTGAAATGGTTAGCTCCAGAAGGTAAAACCATGGATATGGTGATAGATACAATTGTGTTAGAGCAGTTTATGGCTGCAGTTCCTAAAGAAATCCAATCCTTTCTGATATTACAAAACTGCCGGACCACAGGAGAAGCAACCCTGCTGACCGAGCGATATTTAGAAGCAGAATTGGCTGATCAAGCAAAAGGGGGCGCTCTGAAAATAGCAGCAGAGGCTAGTTTTGAACAATCAGAAAGGAGACCAAGGAAAAATGTGGAATGTATGAAAACATATCTGCCTACACAGGAGAGCAAGTGGGCAAGGAAAAAATGTTTTCAATGTGGAAAGTTAGGTCACATACAAAAGGAATGTAAAGCACATACAGCATTGATAGATGCTAATGTGAAACAGCTAAGAGAGGGTTTCCTTTTGAATGTTGATATTCAGGGCATTGCTACTAACGCTCTACTAGACTCAGGTGCTGACCAGAGTATGATCTCACGGAGACTCTGGCGGGCAATAGAAGCCCAGAGTGAGTCAATCCCGAGCTAACCAGAGGGAAGGGTCCAGATCAGATGTATCCACAGAGCAGCCTCCTTTTATCCCATGTATAAGGTGTTAATAAAGGGGTTAGGGATACAGAGGGAAGTCCTGGTAGCTGTAGTCCCGAGACTGCCCCATGACCTAGTGTTGGGTAGGGATTGGCCCAAGTTCAAAAGAGGATTGGAGAAGGGTCTACATCAAAAGGTTGGACTGGTGTCTACTCGGTCCCAGTCAGAGGCCCAAGACAAAAAGGATGAACCCCCAGGTGAATCCCTAGGTTAATTACCCTCACATGATGACCTAGTAGCTTCCCCTGATGATGGGAGTAAGAAAGGAAAAGCTGAGAAACGCCATGAAAGACAGTGTAGGTCTCAAGGGAGAGCTGAATTGGACGCAGGAAAAGGGTTGGAAAAGGATTTCGGCCAGAAGGTGGAGGCCATGGTAACAGTGGTTCCTAGCCCCCTGTTCGAGAAACCCAGGAAGCCAGGCCAGAGCCCGAAGGAACAGCCTATTGTCACCTGGGAACCTCCCCAGTGCCTAGGGCACGTAGGGTTGGTCTGCCTGGGTATTCTAACTTAGAAAGTATGGCAGAGTATTTGTTCCTGCACTGCCTTATGGGAGTTGTAGTTCCTTTTTACGCTCCAAGAAAGAAGTACTTGTAGTCGAGTGGTTTCAGGCAAATGACAAGGATTTTATTTCCCCTTCCGGGCGAATTAAACGCATGTGAAAACTCAGGACAAAATAGCCATATGCAACTGGCATAAAGAAAACATTCAGGAACTTAGGACAAATAGCTTCTTTAGCTTCAAGCTTCAAAATGTGCAATGCTCAATATAAACACAAAAGTAACAATCACTTCTTATACAAAAAGAAACACTTTGCTTTTCTTCTGCTGCTTAGACAGCCTTCTCAATAGCCTGGTCAGCAAAGTGATTTAATGTGGTCAGCTAGTCATAACGTGCAGTCCATTTGATCATCTGTTACATCCTCAATAACAGGCTCTATCTGCATTTCTTCTAAATCACTACCAGCTGGGTGAGTTTGCATACTGCTACACGGCGTTTCAGAATACACTCCCTCTCTGCCTTCCCGAGGCTTCTCTTTATGGCATTCTAATGAGCAGGGTTGTAAAGTACCGTATATATTGGAGTTACTATAAGGAGAGTCCAATACTTCTTGACAAGCACAAGGAAAACTTTTATAGCTAGGTTCACCTCTGTATAATTTGTGAAGCCTACCTTTAGGTTTTAGAAAGGAAGAGCTTCTCAGCACTGCTGGGCCAGCAAGGGTTCCAAACACTGGATGTGTTTTCCTGCCTTTTAGCTTCTCAGCTTTTTCCTCAGACATGCAAATATCCTCTGGCCAGCACTTCTCTCTCCTTGGAGCTTCTGAGTGTTCCCAAACTAGCCTCTCAGGCAGTCTCTCCCTCCGGCTGCCTTCAAGGGACGGCACCGGTCCTGGGCTGCTCTCACCTGGCTTTTGGGCACTGGCTCTCTGGGTCCTTCTTTCTCTGGCTTCCTCCTTGTTCTTCTCTTCCACTCCTTTCTCTGCTTTCTCTCCCTTCTCTCCTTTCTCTGCCTTGTTCAAATATAATGACCACTTTTTATATCCCTGCTTCTTAGGGCTCAGCTCCGCCCCTCCCCCAACCAGGTGTTTTCCCTTAATTCCTGAGCTTGGGGATACGTTGCAGCACGGGTGTGTTTGTTCATCTCATGACACTCTTTGTTTACGTTTCCCTTGGAAACCCTGAGCCATGTGCTCTGACTGCCTGTCAGTTTCTGAAGCAAATTCCTCTGCTTCGTTTAGCTCCATAGGCTCAAAAGGGTCTTCTACATGACAGATCCCCCCCCCCTTAAGATATTATGGGCTGCCGAACATTTATTCGGACAGCTCGTAATCCTTGATAGTGCGTCAGCGTTACAATGTAATTTTCCTGCCCTATGTTGCACCACGAAATTAAAAGCCTTCAATGCTAAATGCCACCTAGTTAATCGGGCATTATTATTTTTCATGTGATTTAGCCACTTTAAAGGCGCGTGGTCAGTGACTAAAAGAAACTTGCGCCCATTGAGGTAAAACCTCAGGGCTTCTACTGCCCACTTAATTGCTAGGCCTTCTTTTTCAATTGTAGAATAATTTCTTTCTGCCTTTGACAATTTTCTACTGAGGTATATGATGGGATGCTCTACCCCCTCAAATTCCTGCGACATAACTGCCCCCAACCCGGTCTCCGAGGCGTCGGTTTGCACAATAAAAGGTAACCCAAAGTCAACCCCTCACAGTACAGGGGCCTTACAGAGCTTCTCTTTTAATAGTGTGAATACTTCCTCCCCCTTCGGGGTCCACTTTATATTGTGTTTGGCGCATTTTTCCTTAGCATCTCAGTAAAGAGTGCGCTCTCCTCAGCAAATCGTGGGATAAACCAACGGTAATACCCGATGAGACCTAAGAAACTTCGCATTTGCGCCATATTTGCATCGTATTTGCGTCTTATTTGATGGCCGGGGGAAATTTTTCACACTGTCTATTTTGCTGGCCAGGGGCTTCACCGTTCCTTTTCCTACCATGTGGCCCAGATACTTTACTTCCTCACTAGTGAATAGACATTTCCCCAGATTTAATGTTAAACCTGCTCGTCACATGGCCCGGAGGACAGCCTCCACCCTGAGTAGGTGTTGAGCCCAGGTAGTGCTGTGGACGATGACATCGTCCATATACGCTAGTGCGTACTCTTGGTGGGGCCTTAAGACTTGATCCACTAGCCTTTGGCATGTTGCGGCCGCTCCGTGCAGGCCAAATGGCATCCGGCAGAATTGAAATAAGCCCACAGGCGTACTGAAGGCCGTCTTTGGTTTTGATTCACGGGTCAAGGGTATTTGCCAGTAACCCTTTGTTAGATCCAGTGTGGTCAAGTACCGCGCTTGTCCCAGACGGTCCAACAGGTCCTCAAAACGCGGCATGGGATAAGCGTCAAATTGGGAAATGCTGTTGACTTGTCAAAAATCTATGCAAAAACGGAGGGTCCCATCCGTCTTCGGTACCAGGACGATTGGGCTGGACCAGGGGCTTTTTGATTCTTCTATGATACCCATGCTGATCATTTCTCATACTTGGGCTACGACCTCCCTCTTTTTGGCCTCTGGCAACTGATAAGGCCGTTGCCTAATTACCTTCCCCGGTATGGTAACAATTTCATGTGCCACCATATGGGTTTCGCCTGGCACGGTTGTCAAGACATCTGAAAATTTGGCTAATACCCTAGCCAACTCTTGTCGTTGCTGCGGTGACAGGTCCGTGCCTATTCGGGGCTCCGGGTTTTCCTTCCAGTCAGCCGGCTGTGGGCCCAGGTCCTCCTCCATTTTCTCTTCAGCCATTGCTGTCAGGCTCTTTACTTCACCCGACCCAGTAGACCCAAATCCTCCCGCTCCCCGACCCGTGGGGGTCAGCAAAGGTACTTCCTCTACTGAAGGGAATCCTACACGTTCACAAATAAGTTGTGCGACCCTGTCGCCTATCTTAACTTTAAAATCTTCCTCACCGAAATTAAAAAGTAAGACTTTCACTACGCCTCTGTAGTCTGGGTCTATAACCCCTGCTCCGACATCGAGGAAATATTTTGCAGCCAAACCTGATCGGGGCACTATGGGTCCATAACAACCCTCAGGAATTTGTATTTTTAAACCCGTGTCTATTAATGTTTTTCCTCCTTTGGGAACTATACCATCTTCAGTGCTAAATAAATCGTAGCCGGCAGCTGCGGATGAGGTTCTCCGCGGGCTTTGTGTCTGAGCCGAGACCCTGCAGTATTGTAAGACAAACTTCTGTTTTACCGGGGACGCATCTCCCACCCGTGGCTTTGACTGGGGGCCGGTATTTTGGGGCTTTTCGAATAGGGAACTAGGAACATTCGCTGCTAGGGCCTCTATCTTTGGGATACTCTGCTGCGCTATCCCTACTCCTGAGGTTCCTGCCTGGGACCAGGTGGATACCAGGCCTGTTTTTTCGTTTAGACCCTTCTCCATCCCTTTGCAGAATGGAGGCCAATCCCTCCCCAGGACAATATCGTGAGGGAGCCGTGGGACTATGGCCACCAGCACCTCCTTTTCGGTTAACAGCTCTTTTACAGATAACCTATATAGGGAGTAATAAGAGGATGCCCCATGCACACAGCGTATTTTGACTTGCCCCTCTGCTTGACTCGGTGCTGATCACAGGCGGGCTTCAATGGCCTGCCAGAGCTTCCTCGAGACCATGCTCTGGTCAGCACCCGAGTCAAGCAGTGCCTGAGCTTCAATACCCTCTACTTCTACCTTTAACAGGAACCCTGCTCGTACCTGTTTTTCTCTTCCAGACATTAATGCTGTTCGCACTGTACAATCTCTCCGAAAATGCCCTACTTTACCGCAGTTATAACATTTTCCTTTTGATAAGGGTACAACCGTATTCACACTGGGTATTTTAGCTCTTAAGCTCTTTTCTGATCTCCCAAAGTTAGCGGCCCCAGCCACTTTCAGAACGCCCCCTTTTGGGGTGCCAGCCAACTCGGCCTCAAAATAGCGTTCTGTGAGGTTGGCTGCCTCCTCAGTGGTCTGGCAACTTTGGAGCATCAGGAAAGATTTAACTTCTGGTGGTACTGCTTCCATGAATTGCTCCAGAATGATGGTATCAATCACAGACTCAAGAGTCTTTTTCTCTGGAACAAGCCATTTCCACGCCAATCCTTTAACCCTTTGATACAATGCTTTCGGTGTTTCATTAGGCTTCAGCCTAGCCTCTCTAAACATTTGCTTATAAAACAATGGCGTTAACCCTAACCTGTCCTTAACTGCTTTCTTAACCTCAGCATAATCAGATGCTAGAGCAGCAGGCATGATCTTATATGCGGCCAAAGCCTCCCCTGTGAGAGACATGGCAAACCTCACTGCCCACTGTTCTAGTGGCCATTTGACTGCCTCTGCAATCCTTTCAAAGGCCTCTGTAAAGTCATCTAAGTTATCATTGGAGGTTAACTGTCCAAGCGCTAAAGCGCTACAGTCTTGTGGTCCTACCCCCTTAGCAAATGAGGGAATCGCTTGTTCGGTGTCCTTTTGCTTTATCAGTAAAGCCTCCATCAGTTCAACAAGGGGTTTCTGCTGGGCACGCATAGCCGCGGCTGTCTGCTCCTGCGTACGATGCGCCAGTTCCATCTGTTTTTCAAACTGGACAGACATCCAGCGCATCACCTCCTGCGGATCCATCCTGGTGGCTGTTGTTCCTGCAGAGATAAACAAAAAGAGAAAGCCCACCAAGTGCGGCACACTACGGCTTTCTTTTTAATACTGTCTAAATAACTGCAGAACAGTAGCTCTCTTTCTCACTTTTGAATCCACCTACACCTGTGCCCAGTTACCCTTTACCTTGGCACTGTGTAGATTCAGGCATTGAGAAAGGAGTCCGGGTCCTCCTGGCCGATTTGCCAGCAAATCTCTGACAGTCCTCCGCCACAGGTTAGCAGTTTCTTTTCCCCTTGTGCAAACTGGTGTCACCTGATGTCTTTTCCTGTTAGGATGTCCTTGTGTTTCAAGCAAAAATCCATAGAACTACGCCACTTGTCACCTGAGAACCTCCCCAGTGCCTAGGGCACGTAGGGTTGGTCTGCCTGGGTATTCTAACTTAGAAAGTATGGCAGAGTATTTGTTCCTGCACTGCCTTATGGGAGTTGTAGTTCCTTTTTACTCTCCAAGAAAGAAGTACTTGCAGTCGAGTGGTTTCAGGCAAATGACAGGGATTTTATTTCCCCTTCCGGGCGGATTAAACGCATGTGAAAACTCAGGACAAAATAGCCATATGCAACTGGCATAAAGAAAACATTCAGGAACTTAGGACAAATAGCTTCTTTAGCTTCAAAATGTGCAGTGCTCAATATAAACACAAAAGTAACAATCACTTCTTATACAAAAAGAAACACTTTGCTTTTCTTCTGCTGCTTAGACAGCCTTCTCAATAGCCTGGTCAGCAAAGTGATTTAATGTGGTCAGCTAGTGATAACGTGCAATCCATTTGATCATCTGTTACATCCTCAATAACAGGCTCTATCTGCATTTCTTCTGAATCACTACCAGCTGGGTGAGTTTGCATACTGCTACACGGCGTTTCAGAATACACTCCCTCTCTGCCTTCCCGAGGCTTCTCTTTATGGCATTCTAATGAGCAGGGTTGTAAAGTACCGTATATATTGGAGTTACTATAAGGAGAGTCCAATACTTCTTGACAAGCGCAAGGAAAACTTTTATAGCTAGGTTCACCTCTGTATAATTTGTGAAGCCTACCTTTAGGTTTTAGAAAGGAAGAACTTCTCAGCATTGCTGGGCCAGCAAGGGTTCCAAACACTGGATGTGTTTTCCTGCCTTTTAGCTTCTCAGCTTTTTCCTCAGACATGCAAATATCCTCTGGCCAACACTTCTCTCTCCTTGGAGCTTCTGAGTGTTCCCAAACTAGCCTCTCAGGCAGTCTCTCCCTCCGGCTGCCTTCAAGGGACGGCACCGGTCCTGGGCTGCTCCCACCTGGCTTTTGGGCACTGGCTCTCTGGGTCCTTCTTTCTCTGGCTTCTTCCTTGTTCTTCTCTTCCACTCCTTTCTCTGCTTTCTCTCCCTTCTCTCCCTTCTCTCCTTTCTCTGCCTTGGTCAAATATAATGACCACTTTTTATATCCCTGCTTCTTAAGGCTCAGCTCCACCCCTCCCCCAACCAGGTGTTTTCCCTTAACTCCTGAGCTTGGGGATACGTTGCAGCACGGGCGTGTTAGTTCATCTCGTGACACTCTTTGTTTATGTTTCCCTTGGAAACCCTGAGCCATGTGCTCTGACTGCCTGTCAGTTTCTGAAGCAAATTCCTCTGCTTCGTTTAGCTCCATAGGCTCAGAAGGGTCTTCTACATGACACTCTGCAAAATGATTCCCCAGTTAAGCAGAAATTTGTATTAAAATTTTGCAAGGTGTCTACAAAAGCTCAGAGTCCCCGGAGAGCCTCACCCCAAGCAGCAGGTTATGATTTGTGCAGCGCTGTGGAGGAAGTAATTCCCAGACATGGAAAGGCCCTGGTGGACACTGGCCTACAGATGGAGATGCCAATTGGGTGTTACGGCCTGATTGCACCAAGCTCTGGTCTAGCCTTAAAACATTTTTTTGATGTCGGCACTGGCGTAATTGACCCAGATTATAGGGGGGCAATAAAAGTATTGCTCTTTAATTTTGGGGATGAGGATTTCATAGTAAAGGTGGGCGATCGAATTGCTCAGCTCATTTGTGAGAGAGTGGGGTTTCCCCCGTTGGAAGAAGTCCCCATGGTGACCCCTACGGGTCGAGGAGCCGGAGGGTTTGGGTCCACTGGGCGAACCGGTATGAAGGGACTGACTGCCACCTGCGAGGAGAAAGAGGAAGAAGACTTAGGACCGCAACTGGACCGCGGAATGGAAAACGAACCCAGAGCCTAGAATGGGTGAAGAACTTTCCCTGCTGCAGAGGCAAGAACTGGCCAGATTGCTGGAAAAATTTACAGATGTCCTGACACCAGTCCCCGGTGAGACCAAGTTGGTGGCCCATGAAATTATAACCCCACCAGGTAAGGTGGTTAGGCAAAGGCATTATCGGCTACCCGAGGCCAGGAAACAAGAGGTCATGGCCCAGGTACGAGAGATGCTGGAAATGGGGATTATTGAGGAATCCAAAAGCCCATGGTGTAGCCCCATAGTGCTGCTGCCAAAGCCCGATGGCACTCTAAGATTTTGCATAGATTTTAGGCAGGTGAACGCCATCTCAGTGTTTGATGTGTACCCCATGCCCCGCATTGAAGAATTGTTGGATTGGTTGGGACAGGCTCAATTTGACCACGTTAGATATGACAAAGGGCAAATTCCCCTAACCAGGGAGTCCCGACTGAAGCCTGCTTTTAGTATGCCGATTGGACTGTTTCAGATTCGAAGGATGCCCTTCGGCCTACATGGTGCAGCAGCAACTTGTCAGAGGTTGGTGGACCACGTTCTACGTCCACATCAGGAGTACGCCGTGGCCTACATGGATGACATCATCATACATAGTTCCAGTTGGGCGCAACATTTACCAAGAGTTGAAGCCGTTCTACGGGCTATGAGACAGGCCGGCCTTACCCTGAACCCAGGTAAATGTACGTTTGCCAGACAAGAAGTAAAATACCTTGGACACATGGTGGGGCGAGGCATAGTCAAACCTTTAATTGACAAGATAGATAGTGTCAAAAATTTTCCTAGGCCAACAACCAAAAAACAATTGAGGAGTCTTCTGGGCCTAATTGGGTACTACCGACGATTCATCCCTCGTTTTGCCGAAGAAAGCTCCTCCTTTACAGACATGCTGAAGAAAAACTCCCCGAATCACCTCAAGTGGACCCCGGAGGCTGAGAAGGCTTTTATGGTGTTAAAAGGGAAGTTGTGTAAAGCTCCGGTGTTACATGGCGTAGACTTTGGGCAGCCATTTATCGTCCAAACAGAAGCGTCAGAGACAGGCTTAGGGGCAGTTCTATCGCAAACGCATGAGGAAAGGAAAATCCTATAATGTTTCTCAGCAGGAAACTGTCTCCGACGGAACGGAACTACTCAACTACTGAAAAGGAATGTTTGGCCATCAAATGGGCGGTGGAGGCCCTCAGGTTTTATCTCACTGGGCGGAAGTTCTTATTGGTCACGGATCATGCGCCCCTGAAATGGTTACATCAAATGAAGAACCATAATGCCCGACTGACCCGCTGGTATATGGCATTGCAAGCCTTCAACTTTAGGGTGGAACACAGGGCAGGAAGGTTGCATCAGAATGCTGACGCTCTATCGAGGATTACGGACTGTACGGGGGAAATGCCACCAGCCCGTAATATCTTAGGGAGGGGGGTATGTGATAAGGAAGCTTGTAGTGAGCCTATGGAAATAGGAGAAACTGATGATTTTGCTTTTAAGAAAAGTGACATCCCTGCAGTGCACAGGTTTCAGCGTTGGCATAAAGAAAGCAAACAGAGAGAAACTGAACTTAGGCTGCCACACCCAAGCTCTGCTGACGTAGTTGCACGCTTGGAAGATAATTGCAAGCACCTGTCCAGAGAGGGAGAGACACTGCCCGGGAAGCAGGGATATAAACCTTGGCTAGAGAGAAAGCAGGGAGGAGAGCCCGGAGGAGGAGAGCCCGGGAAAGGAGAGCCCAGAGAGAGAGAGCACGGGAAGAGAGAGCACAGAGGGAGAGAGCAGAGAAGGCTTCAAACCCCAGTTCCTGATCAGAAGGTTCAGAGAGTTCAGAGGTGGGAGCCCAGGACTCAGCACAGGAGTCAAAGGAGGCAAGCCTGGAACAGGGAGCCGTGGCAGAGCTCCAGGAAGGAACTCAGAGAAGTGAACCAGGGACTGTTTCCCAGAAGCTGGAGGGAGACTGGTGAACACAGCCAGGGAGAAGTGACCACAGCTTCAGGTACAATTTATCCTTACTGGGTGGAGCTGTGCTCAAGAGAGACACAGGGATCCTCAGAGACAGTATACCCTGAGACATACGTTAAAAGCTCAGAGCAGGGCACTGCATTACCGGAGCCAGAGGAAATGCAGGTTGAGCCTATTGAGCAGGATTTATTGCCTCCAGAAGTACTCATGGACTGTACTCTATGTCAGTGCTAACAGCTTGAGTCCCTTTGCTAAAGAATAGCTGAAAAGATAAAGTCTCCTGAAAAGTAGAATAATGAACCCTAGCCTGAACTGAAGGTAGGAACTTGCTCTTTTAAGGGGAAGATACCTGTTGCATGTACATTTGAATGCTTAATGAAGACAAAGGTAAAAAGAAGGTATTTTTACTTTCTTGAATGAAGAAGCTGTGTTTTCTTTATCCGTTATATTGATAAGCAGCTGCATATAATTAATGACTGTGAAGCTCACCCAGCCTAAGTTGTAAATAACCTTGAGCGAATGAATGGAGAAGTATCCTGTTACAGTCTACATGGACTTTGTTTGCGTTTGGGGAACAAATTTTGTCATTTGCCTTTACTTTCAGTTTCATGACTACACTTCATCTTAGAAGGCCAAAACTACAACTCCCAGCATGCTTCACTGGAGAAAAATAGTTTATTCAACCTTTTATAAGAGAAGTTAATGGCAACCCTACCCCTCTAAGCCTTTGGCAGAGGGCTGGGGTGTGACAATAGTTATAATATGAACTTCATCTCTCATATGATAACACATAAAAAGCATCAGAGAGGGACAAAAGCAAATCCTACTGTTTGTTTTCTAGCAAAAAAAGATGCAAGGCCATCCTTAAGAGGTAGGGTGATTACTGAGGGATCCTTTTCCACAATAGCTATGCCCCCTGCAATCTGCCACAGAGTCTATGATAAAGTGGAGTTACTCACCTGTAACAGGTGTTCTCCAGGGACAGCAGGAATCAGTCCTCACTTATGGGTGACATCAGCACCGACGGAGCCCGCGTGGAACAATTCCCCAGCTTTCAAAGAAAGCCTTTGCGATTGCTGCCACACATGCATGGTCCTCTTCCCACCCAAATGTGCCATCTTGCTCAGTCAGGTCCCAGAGCTAGAGCCCTACTAAGCAGATGACAAGGGAAGGACAAAAAAATTGCAACTCTTCAGGGGATGTAGGAGGGTAGTGAGGACTGATTCCTGCTGTCCCTGGAGAACACCTGTTACAGGTGAGAAACTATGCTTTCTTCAGGAACAAACAGGAAGTCAGTCCTCACTTATGGGACTCCCCAGCTACAGACTACTGAACCTGTAAGTCAAAAATGCCTCCACGAGGCCGTGAGCAGAAGCCGATATCCAAAGGAAGCCCGAGTCATCGGGCCTTTGGGGCAAGCTCTCAGTAGCCGCTGAAGAAGGGTCGGAGGGCAGGAGTTGCTTATACCCCAAACAAACTACAGAGTACAGCCTGGCCGAAGGTGCTGTCCCAGTGGGATTCCTTCTCCAGGCAGTAGTGCGAAGCGAAGGTGTTCGCTGAAGACCAGGTTGCAGCCCGGCAGATGTCTGTCAGAGGCACTGAGCACAGCGATGCCACCGACGTCGCCTTAGCATGGACACTGTGCGCGGTGATCTGACGATCCAGCAGGATGCCCGCCTTTGCCTGGACGAAGGTGATGAAGTCTGCCACACAGATGGAGAGGATGTGCTTGGTGATTGCCAGCCCCAGGTGATTGGGATTGTAGGCAATGAAAAGCTGGTCAGACCTGCGATAACCTTGGGTACACTGCAGGTAGAAGTTGAATGCCCTCTTGCAGTCGAGCATATGCAGGACTGCCGATGCCCAATTGGCGTGACATCTCGTGAAGAAAGTCAGCAAGACCACCTCCTGATTGAGGTGGAAATCCGAGACAACCTTTGGTAGGAACTTGGGGTGGGTGCGAAGGACCACCCTGTTCCTGTAAAACCTGGTGTAGGGGGCCTCAGCCATGAGGGCTTGAAGTTCTCTGACTCACTGCACTGAGGTCATTGCCACCAGAAAAATCACCTTCCAGGAGAGGTGCCGTAGAGAGCATGTCACCATCGGTGGCCACGTCAGCTGCATGAGCACTATGTTCAGGTCCCATTCTAATGGGGGAGGCCAGATGGGGGTTTGGAAAGCAGGAGACCCCGCATGAAGTGGGAGACCACAGGCTGACCCGAGAGGGGTTTGCCCTCGACGAGCAAGTGGTTGGCCGAGATGGCGCTTAGGTGAACCCTGACCAAGATGGACTTCAGTCCCACCTGTGAAAGGTGAAGAAGGTACTGGAGAACCCAACGGGTGGAGGAGAATGGATCGATCTGGAGCTCGGAGCACAAGATCAAAAACCACCGCCACTTCAGGGTGTAGTCCCATCTCATCAAGTCCTTCCTCAATGCAAGCAGGATGTCCTTGATCTCCACTGGGAGGTACAGCGAAGCTAAAGAGACCCGTATAGCCACCAGGCTGTCAGGAATAGTGAGACCAAGTTCGGATGAAGCACCCGCTCCTCCTCTTACATCAGCAAACTGGTGTGAGGGAAGCCGAGTAGGCTCTGCCAGGGAAAAGAGAGGAAGGAGTCTGTCTAGACGAAGACGATACCCGTCCCGGATCACCTGCAAGACCCAGGTGTCCGATGTAATAGCCGCCCATTTGGGGGCAAAAAGAAACAGACGTTCTCCTATGGGCGGAAGCATCCCCGGGGGGGGTGAGAGGCTATGCTTTCAGCGTCAAAACCTAGGGGCTGGCTGGGGTGGTGCCGGAGGCTGGGTCTTGGGTCCCTTGGGTTTCCGGTGACCCTGAGCACCCCCTTTGCCCTGAGCGCTGGTCGCCGGCACAGGCGTAGGTGGGTATCCCTGGTAGGGGAGCCCTTTCCTTTGGAAGAAAGGCTTTTTGGTGTGCTGCTTCTTCCGTGGAAGTGAGGAGGTTTTGCGAGAGAGACGGGTGTGAGTCATGAACTCCGTCTCAATCCCAGCTGCCTTGTCTTCCATGGGCTTGCCAAACAACCATTCGCCGAGGTAGAGAACATCCAGGAGCTTCTCCTGGACCCACTGCTCTAGGTTCAAAGACTGGAGCCACGCCTGGTGTTGGGCTCCAATGCCAGCCACGGCTACATGGGCGGAAGACTCAAATCCATCATAAGCGGCTCAGGAAAGGTATTTCGAGCAGTCTGCGACCAACCTCAGGAGGGTCTGGAACCTGAGGAGGTGCTCCCCACCCAGGCCTGTGGAAAAACAGCCGAGCTCCTTGGCGAGGTCGCAAAGAAACATACCCATATACAATTGGTATGCTTGGATGCAGCATGCCAGCATGGATCCCTGGTAAGCCTTGCGCCTGAGGGCTTCGAGGGATTCCCTACCAGGCGGGACCGAAGAGTGCGACTTCGAGCTCTTCTGTTTCCGCACTGCGGATTCGACTACCATGGAGCTGTGAGGAAGATGGATCTTCCGAAACCCAGGGCCGCACATGGCATCGAGTCTTTTACTGACAATAGGGACTGAGGTGGGTACTTCCCACATGCAGAGAAGCAGCCAGGATAGGATAGGTATCGGAACCGTAAGAGACTCCCTGGGCAGAGACTCATACAGCAAGATGTCAAGTTCCTCTGCCCTCGGCTCCTCCTCGGTCTGTGTTGGCAGGTTGAGGTCCCGAGCCATATCCCGCATAAACGCCAGGAAAGAGGTGTCCTCTGGAGGCGACCGCCTTTGGGAGGCAGGCAGGGATGGGTCAGAGGGGAGATCCCTGTAGATGCGTGTCTCCGGGGAAGTGTCCCCATATAATTCCCAGCCCAAGAGGTCCGAGGAGGACTCAGAGTCAGGCTGATCCACACGCCCTGTGGCCACGGCCTGCTTGGAGCCGGAGGCACTGGCTCTGGAACACCTCGCCCCCCCCCCCCCCCCCCGAAGAACGGGACGGCAAGCGAGACTGGTGCCGAGGACTCTTACGAGGCCCACGGCTCTCAGGGGTTTCCAAGGCAGTTTTTGGGACCCCAGTCGGGTGACCGTCGGTCTCGAGGCACGAGCCAGTTGTGCTGCGTAAAACTGCCTGCTAGGCAGAGAGGAAGGCAGAAATGCTGCACTCCAGTGCCAGCATATGGGACTCCCACTCGGGAACAACTGGAAGTAAATCTACACTTTTAAGTATAATCTTCAGGAATAAACTCTAAATCTTGGGGTAAAAGGGACTTCTTGGGGTTAAAGCTGATATATCTGTATATTTTAGAATTCAGTGTTTTTGCTGAGTCAGTCAGGTCTTAGTACCTCCAGTGAGCTTTGTATTTAAGTCAAAGCAGAATATAGCTTAGCATAGAACATAAAATAAGAGTAAACAGACTTTGAAATAAATTTGTTTCTAGAGAACTTTTCATTTAAATCAAATCAGAATATAGCTTAGCATACAAGTAGAATAGTCTCCAAGTAGAAAGAAAAATAAACTTATTTCTAGTGACCTTTACAAAGAGCCCTTCCAATTTGGAGGCAAAAGATCTGTGAAGTTGCCTTAAATAGGTATTAAAGGCAAGTGACCGATTAAAGGGGCAATTTACAAGGCCCCTTCTATCAAACCAAGGGCTGTGTGAATTACCCAGGAAATTGGTAAGCCTTTACCTTAGAATCACAGAAAAGGCACACAGCCAAAGAACGTGGTATGGAAAACCAAGGAGTAAAATGTATCAAAGAACTTTATTTGATTTGCCAATAAAACCCGACACAGGCCGTGTTTCGTTTAAAACTACATCAGGGGTAAAAGGCAAACTCACAGATGAAATTAAAGTTCTTGTGCTTAAGGTCTGCAGGCTAAAAACACATCATAAGTCCTTGTACCAAACAATTATGTCAACTTCCTACCAATCTATAAAGCACGTTACCCGCAGATGAACTGAAAGTGAATGTGTCTATAGGTTCACACCAGTCTGCGGGTAACATGCTTTATAGATTGGTAGGAAGTTGGGGGAGGAGTGGCCTAGTGGTTAGGACAAGGTACTTCAGGCCGGAGGGCCGGGGGTTCAAGTCCAACCTGGGGACAGCAATCTCAGGCCAGAGGGACTGGGATTTTTAGTCCTATAGGCACTCCTTGTGGTCTTGGGCAAGCCACTTAACCCTCCATTGCCCATGTTCCCTGTAAGTATTAGCGTATGTGTGTCATATCCCCTCGGGTTAAATGTATCTCCCAATTGACCGCTTTGACCCGGTGAAAAGCGGGATATAAATACAGCTAAATAAATGATGATTCAAGGAAGAGGGTTTTGGATTTGTTAGGAAGTTGGCCACATTCTGGGAAAAGGAGAGGCTTTTCAGAAGAGATGAGCTCCACCTTAACCAGGATGGAACCAGGCTGCTGGCATTAACCTTTAAAAAGGAGATAGAGCAGCTTTTAAACTAGATAATAGGGGAAAGCCGACAGTTGCCCAAGAGTGCATGGTTTGGAACAATGTATCCTTGAAGGATACTAGCAAAAGACTGAAGTTAGGGCATATTGATAGAGAGGTTCCAATAAAGACAAAAGTAACCTAAATGCCCTTTAGTTCAAAGCAGACAGAGCTTAAAGATTCTAAATTACCCCTGCCTACAGATAACCAGATTAATATGAATAAAATGCTTGTATGCAAATGCTAGAAGTCTAAAAAATAAGATGGGAGAGTTAGAATATACTGTATAATACTAAGTGAGAGATTAGATATGAATGGAATCTCAGAGACACAGTGGAAGGAGGACAACCAGTGAGATTCAGTGATTCCTGGGTACAAACTATATTGTAATGATAGCGCAGATCAAATTGGTGGAGGGGTTGCACTCTATGTCAGAGAGGGCATTGAGTCACAAAGGATTAAAGTTTTGCAGGAAACAAAATACACTGTAGAATCTCTGTGGACTGAAATTCCATGTAAAAAGGGGAAGGGGAAGGCAATGGCAGTGGGGGTGCACTATTAACTGCATGGCCAGAATGAAAAAAAAGAATGATGAAATCCTCAAAGAAATCAGGGAAGCTAACAAAAGTTACAGCACAGTTATAATAACGGGTGATTTCAATTACCCCAGTATCGACAGGGTCAGTGTCACGCCAGGACATGCTAGGGAGATAACGTTTCTAGATGAAATAAAAGACTGCTTCTTGGAGCAGCTGGTTAGTGAACTGACAAGTGGGGAAGCCATTTTAAGAACATAAGAACATAAGATATGCCATACTGGGTCAGACCAAGGTCCATCAAGCCCAGTATCCTGTTTCCAACAGTGGCCAATCTAGGTCTTGTATTACATTTTGGACCTAGTCCTTAATGGAATACAAGATCTGGTGCAAGAGCTAGGGTGCTGGGGCCACTTGGCAATAGTGATCATAGCATGATCACATTTGATTTAATAAATGGAGGAAGGATGGCAAGGAAATCCACAGTACTACCATTTAACATTTAAAAGGGAGACTATGATAAAGTGAAGAAAATAATAAAGAAAGAACTGAAAGAAGCACTTGCAATGGTTAAAGCATGGGTGACCAGCATGGGTGTTGTTTAAAAATATTATCTTGGAAGATGAGACCAGCTGTATTCCACACTTTAAGAAAGGTGGAAGGAAGTCCATAAAACTGCCAGCATGGTTTAAAGGTGAGGTCAGAGAGGCTATTGTGGCCAAAAAAGCATCTTTCAGGAAATGGAAAAAGAAACCAAATGACGAAAACTAGAAACATCATAAGCACTGGCAAGTAAGATACAAGGCATTGATAAGGCAGGCAAAGAGAGAATTTGATAAGAAGCTTGCTGTGGAAACAAAAAAGCATAATAAAGACTTTTTCAAGTACATTCGTAGCAAAAAACCTGTCAGAGAGTCAGTTGGATCATTAGATGATAGAGGGGTAAAAGAGGCACTAAGAGGGAACAAAGCCATAGTGGAGAGATTGAATGAATTCTTTGCTTCAGTCTTTACTGAGGAAGATGTAGGAATGTTAACCATGACTGAAATGGTATTTAAAGGTGATGCTGCAGAAGAATTGAAAGAATTATCAACACACCAGGAATATGTACTACAACGTTTTGATAAACTGAAGAGTAGCATATCACCTGGAACAGATGGTACACATCAAAGGGTGTTCAAAAAACTGGAATATGAGATTGCAGACCTACTATTAGTAATCTGTAAACTTATCATTAAAATCATCTCTAATACCTGAAGATTGGAGGATGACCAATGTAACGCCAATTTTTAAAAAGGGTTCCAGAGGTGATCTGGGAAATTACAGGCTGGTGAGCCTGATGTCAGTACCGGGAAAAATGGTAGAAATCATTATACAGAAAA
Organism: Ichthyophis bannanicus; assembly: GCA_033557465.1. NCBI lineage: Eukaryota > Metazoa > Chordata > Amphibia > Gymnophiona > Ichthyophiidae > Ichthyophis > Ichthyophis bannanicus. The sequence continues at coordinate 749,310,193 of CM066036.1, read as the reverse complement.
TTACTGAAGATGTAGATAGTCATGGCTTAATGGGAGACTGCCAACATGGCTTTAGCCAAGGAAGGTCTTGTCTTACTAATCTGTTATGTGTTTTTGAAGGTATGAATAAACAGGTAGACAAAGATGAGTCGGTTGATATAGTGTAATCTAGATTTTCAGAAAGCCTTTGACAAGGTTCCTCATGAGAGACTCTTGGCGAAATTAAAAAGTCATGCGATAGGAGCCAGTGTACTATTGTGGATCAGGAACTGGTTAAAGATATAAAGCAGAGGGTAAGGCTAAATGGCCAATTTTCCCAATGGAGAAAGGCCAATAGTGAGTATCCCAGGGATCTGTGCTGGGTCCGTTGCTTTTTAATATATTTGTAAATGTCCTGGAAATGGGAATATTGAGTGAGGTAATTACATATGCAGATGACACATAATTATTCAAAGTTGTTAAAACTCAAGAGGACTGTGAAAAATTGCAAAAGGACCTTGATAAATTGGAAGACTGGGCATCTGAACGGCAGATGAAATTTAATGTGGACAAGTGCAAAGTTATGCACCTAGGAAAAAACAACCCAAAATATGGTTACACGATGCAAGGTTTCATATTAGGAACCACCACCCAGGAAAAAGATTTAGGCATTATTGTGGATAACATGTTGAAACCCTCACCTCAGTGTGCAGTGGCGGCCAAGAAAGCAAATAGAATGCTAGAAACCATAAGGAAAGGAATGGAGAATAAAACAAAGGATATTATAATGCCTCTGTATTATTCCTCAGTACAGAGGGTGGTTACTAAAATGGTTAGTGGTCTTCATTATAAAGCATATGAGGACAGACTTAAGGATCTTAATATGTATACCTTAGAGGAAAGGCGGGATAGAGGTGATATGATTGAGACATTTAAATAACCCCGTGGCATAAATGCACAGGGGGAGAGCCTCTTTCGATTGATCTCTATCATATCTCCCCTCAGCCATAAGGTGAACCCCTCTATAAGGGGTTGACCTTATTGACCTCTATCATATCTCCCCTCAGCCATCTCTTTTCCAAGTTGAAAAGCCCTAACCTTTGAACATAGGGGTATCTTTCCATCCCTTTTACCATTTTGGTGTCTCTTCTCTGTACCTATTTTATTTCCGCTATGCCCTTTTTAAGATACTGCGAGCCGAACTGCACACAATATTCAAGGTGTGGTCACACCATGGAACGCTACAGAGGCATTATAATATCCTTGGTTTTATTCTCTGTTCCTTTCCTTATGATTCCTAGCATTCTATTTGCTTTCTTTGCCGCCGCTGTACACTGGGAAGAGGGTTTCAACATATTATCCACGATGACACCTAAACCTTTTTCCTAAGTGGTGGTTCCTAATGTGGAACCTTGCATCATGTAACTGTAGTTTGGGTGGTTCTTTCCTAGGTGCATAACTTTGCATTTATCTACATTAAATGTCATCTGCCATTTGAATGTCCAGTCTTCCAATTTATCAAGGTCCTCTTGCAATTTTTCACATCCTCTTGCGTTTTAACAACTTTGAATAATTTTATGTCATCTGCAAGTTCAGCCTCAAGAACCCCTAATAGATCAGGTTTTCAGGAGTGGATTTGTAAACCATTGTCGTAGACTTTGGATGAACATATTTTTGTGAAAAAAGTTAAAGATTTTCCAAAGCAATCCACTAAGGACATCAACATTTCTTGATACTAGCGAAGCAGATGGAATATGTGAAAAACAGAATCACTTGAGGTGTCAGTCTATTTAATTTGAGCATGTGTTGCACATTAGTGGCTATATAGAACAGAATAGTGATAAGAAATAATTAGCAACAGATATTTATTTTTAGATGACACCTAAATTCTCCTCCATTTTGGAAAGAGTGGGCTGAGAAGACTATGATCTGGAAATGATCCAGAAGTTTCAATTCACTAGAAATACAATCTGTAGATTCTTTCTGGTTGCTTTGTTCTAGCATAATTATCAATATAGGCCCACAGGTCCAATTTTTCTGTGTATTTTCTTTCTAATTACGTCTCCATTCTCTGCTTCAGGTTATAGAAGGCGTGAATGTATTTTTGACAATACTAGATACAGTTATGGATTATATATATGTGTTGGTGTCATAGGTTCACAGGTGCACTGACTTCAATAAGATAAAAATGAACTGATTTTTTTACAATCACATATAATAGAATGTGCTGTATAAAATGTGAGTCTTTTATAATTACCTGGCACTCACTGTGGCCTTGAGCAGGTCACTTAACTCTCCATTGCCTCAGGTACAGACTTAGATTGTAAGCCCTCTAGGAACAGGAAAGCACCTTCTGTACCTGAATGTAACTTGTTGTTAACTACTACTGGAAAGGAGTGAGCTAAATATATTTAAAAAAACAGAAAAAATAAATATATATTTATATATATACACACACACACACACACACAAACACAAACTTAATTCATGGAAGAAATAGAAATGAAGAATTTTGGGCAATATTCGAACTGTCTATAATGTGACAAAAAAATTAATGTTTATAGGCAACAGCTATGCCCAGGAACACAAATGCTGCCATTAACGGTGAGTACAAGCTCTTAGTCCCAGAAACAACCCACCTCACAGTATCTAGGGGGAGGAAGGTGCAACCCTCCCCATTTTTTACCCCCTGGTCACCTGGAGTCTGCAGGCACTTCCAGGCAGCATCTGTTCTGGCATACTGCACTACCCATTAAACTCCCTGCAAATGTGCATCTGCGACCAGCTAAAGTCAACCAATGCCATTGTCACAGGCATAGATAGTGAACAGGTGGGCAGGGCAAACAGAAGATTTCTTCTACTTTTGCCCTATGCCTCTCACTCCGCTTGTATGTTTGCTTGTCACTTACCGCTGCTCTCTGTGGGCCCAGTCACCACACATATTTTGTGAGCTTCAAAAAACAGATGATCAACACCCACCCCCTCCCCTCTCAGCTGCTCTAGGGACTTCACTGGGAGGGGATCCAAGGCCTCTGTGGTTCTCCACTCCAGCTTTTCTGCTAGCCAGCAAAGTCCATTTAGCAGGTGCCTAGTTAGCAACTGTCACAGAGCACAAGTGTTTGGGGCTGAAGTGCCCAGTGTCATACCTCATAAGCTTCTGCAATGCAACCTCAGGTAAAGCACAGGTGCTTGGGACTGGAGTGGCCCAACACTGAAACTTCAGAGGCTGCAAGATGAGACAGTTTGATGGTCCCTAGATAATGCTTGACTTATTGCCCCTGAGAAGCAGTCAGGGGTCATATAGATTTTTGGATCGCCATACTTTGAGAAAAGAAAAGGAGGGAATCTGAGAGGAAACATACTCCTTCTCTGACATGCCCCTAAGATGATAATGGCCATATTAGAACTCATAGAGAGTCTTGGAAACAGCCCTACCCTCTCTCCAGATTAAGGGCAAAAGACCACTGACCGAGCAGTTTGTTTCTGATGGAAAGACTTGCCCCCTCCCCTACAAAAGGTGGATCACCTCATTTAAGGGAAAAAATGTCCTCTGCAGGCCCAACACCAAACCTCTGAGGACTTGCCCTATAGCCTAATGTAACTGTTGAATCTCAGCATGGCAAGCAGATAGCATTGCGTAGGCAGCCAATGACCCAAACATAATACGCTAAGGCTCAGTTCTTTGGAACAGCCAAAGGAAACAGGGAGGTATTTTGCCCAAGTGGAGGCCAATTCAGCTTCCTGCACGTCCACCCACAGTGCCGGGCCAAAACCTGGATGTGCCAGGGCTACACCCGATTCTACCGCCGCGGGGCCTGAATGTACCTGCAATGGCAGAATTGGGGACATAGACATCCAGGCACTCCCCATATGCTGCTGAGATTGACATATGGGGAGCTGCCCATCCCAAGGTTAAAAGGGCATGGCTGGGGCGAGGGAGCAATGGCGTCCCCACTTCATGGCAACGAGCTGTCTATATGGCACCTTGGAATGCCATTGATCACATCCGCCCCTGCAGATCATAGTCCAGCCGGCACCGGAGACTGCTATGGCCCGGATCGTGGCTGCAGGGTCACGACAAGGCCAGGGCACAGGGGTGCGGGGCTGTGCGGCACATGATCGGCGAGGTCTCCTGGGCTTATTCCACCATCAGGGTGGAATGGCCCTGCCACCCAAGGGGTGCCAGGGAACGTACAGAGGTCTGAATAGAATTGCCTCTGCAAATTCTGGCAGCTGGCCCCATCCACGCTCTGCCCCACTCCTCCCCAGCACTGCCCCTCCTGTCCCCATCCAACGCTCCTTGCACAAACGCTGTGTATGTGTGGGGAGTTCTGGTGACAGAATTGGGTTCCAGAGCTGAGCACAGGTTGGATGTCCAGCCCATACATCCAACCCCACTATTTGCGCCAGAGAATGCCCCCCATAGTGTGAAGGAAAAATGAAGCCATGTCTGCCTCATCCCAGTATTCCCCTGCTGCTGTTGCACTACATATTATATATCTATATATCAGTAACAAACTCATTTCAAGCCTATTTTGATCCAGGCATGGTGCAGCTGAAACAGTGTGATGAGTGGGAGGTGTGCAGGCTTTCCACTCACTCTCTCGTTTGTATCCAAATGGCTTGGATGGGTTGGTGCTCTTGCTATCAGTGAGGAACAGGGCCTGGAGATACAGGGGGCTGTAACCTTTGGAAGGAAGGGATGGAGGATGAATGCACTGGTCAGAGTCACATGGCTTCCAGAGAATGCTCCATCCTTCTACAAAATATGAGGTCCTTGTTCCAGTTGCCCCAACATGGATTCTGTGATCTGCTTTTTCCACCTGTTGCTAGATAGCTGAGGGTTATTGCTCTCTTTGGAGCTGTATCGGACCTGAGATCACAGGATCCACTCCCAAAGAATGCCAGAAATGAGGCAATCCTGAAGCAGGAGTATATAAGGGATAACATTGATCCTTGTGCCTAGCCATTGGCAATGATTAACCTTGATCACTTCGAGTTCCTGATAGATCTACTGCTTCTCCCCAAGGATGAGGTAAGTGGTCAAGGGGAAGTGCAACATAAAATTCACTAGCTGTGGTTGGTGAATTGCCATGCTTCTCTTAGGAGGTGAGATTATAGTTCTCTCCCCAAGTCTTGCTGGGTACCTTCACAAGGTGATCCCATTGTACAAAATCTATACTGAATCCCAGCAAGGCGACACTACAATTGAAGTATGGTTGGAACAAAATAGAAAAATATATACTGGCCGCACATCGCCCAGGATAAAAATGTGCCCACCCGTAGCTAACGTACTAGGGCTAATAATAGTGGTTGCGATAGTGCAAACACTGCAGATATGGATAACAATCCTGCCACAGATCAAGGCCATGGTGAGCATGTTCATGGACCCAATGTGGCAGGAAACAGACCACAGAAATGAATGAAGAAGTTACAAGGATCAACTACGGTTAAGTGGACCTGCAGATAAGGAGAAAATAATGTACTTCTACTTTTAATGCTACAAACCCTATATTTAAATCTAGAGGGTATACAAAGAGAACCTGCCAAAAGCTGGAAGAGAGAGGAAAACTGCCACATCAAAAACTGCAAAAAGCAATAGATGCAAATTTAAGATCTTTAATTTTACACATCAAAGCAAAGAAGTATGTGAATAATAATATCTTAAAGCAACTAAGGACTTCCGTGGAAAAAGAAATACTGTACAGGGAGGAGGAGGAGGAGGAGGAAACCTGGCTGAGAGTACCAGACGAAAGGAATATACAGAAACAGAAAGAGCAATTGAGGGGAAGAAGGAGCTTGGAGATCTGGAATTGCAGGAGAGTGAGGTAACTACAGGACAGGTGTCACACCCTGGGCCGCCTGTAGCGTTAGCGTACTGGTTGGGCTGCAGGGGGACCTTTTATTGAAAGGTTGTAGTTGGGCTCCTTTGCAATAAGGTAGTTGAGGCACGAATGGTTAAGGTCAAGACAGGGTTTTATTTCCCCTCCCGGGGACGGATTCCAAACACAGGTAATAAAGGAACATAAGCCATACACTCTGGCAAAAAGGATAGGATAAAGTAAAGTCTTGTACTTTTAAACAGACAGTTAAATTATTTCCACATTTGTATCTCTTCAGCACAGTGAAACCACATCACTTAATACAGCCAATGAACAGTCCATCTGATGGTCAGATAACTCTGCTTCTGGTGGATCAATTATCATTGATTCAATCTGACTATCATCTGTACCAATCTGCTGCTGCCTATAGAGTGTTGGCAGATTATTCTCCTCTGCCAGCTCCCGTGACCTCCCTACTATCTCTTCTAGCAGGTAAGGGTCTATATCACCATATCTTGGCATATAATTACAATGAGAGTTATGTCCCTTATAACTCCTACGTGAGAAAGTCTTATATCCAGCTTTACATTGGCTAATTGGCCTACCTTCAGGGTTTGAGGCAAGAGAAAGTCTGTGCACTGCTCCTTTTAGAAGGGGTTTAAACCTTAGAGGCTTTTCTTTACGTTCAGGCTGCTCAGCACCCTCTTCCAACATACAAATGTCTGGCACCGTATATTCTCCCTTTCTTGAAGCTTGCAAATGCCTTCCAGTTATCCTGACTGGTACTTTCTCCTTGTGAATGCCTTCACCATAAGGAATAGGTTTTGAGGTTTGGTTAAAAGGTTTCTGTGCCTTTCTCCTCCAATTAACTCTATCTGCTGTTAGCTGCCTTTCTCTTTCCCATTCAGAATCAGAGTCACACACGTAAGTTTTCCTACCAGCCCAGGGCAGACGTTGCTTTCCAGATTCAGACCTCAGCTTGCACACAGACTCCAGCTGGTTCTGATTCACCACGTCTTTCCTGCTTCCTGTTGCTGGCTTCTCTGAATTCTCTGAGCTGCTTTCTCTGGAGCTACCGAAGCCAAAGCTCCTGCTCCTCCTACTGCCACTGCTGCTCCTTAACTCTAGTGAACGTCCCTTATACGTTGGCTGAGGCTCTAATCCTGCCCTTCCCCCTCCCAGGTGAAAGCTATTAGAGCTATGAGCTGGGGATTGCTTATCAGCTGTGCGGGGTTCTTTCCCTCGTGGCTGGGAATGTTTGTGTTGCTCTTGGCAACTGGGTGTCCTGATATCTTCCTTCATGCTAGAAACAGCCCTATTGCTCATAGGTTCCTCTGTTTTTCTATCACAGGATATCTTTTCCCCATTACACAGGTCAACCAATCAACTCAAGAGGAGGAAGAAAGGGAGGCAAAAGAACCAGAGGTGGAGGAATTCAAGATCAAACTCCTAGTCCACATTGAAAAAGATGAATATGCTGTATTTCAGGCAAGGGAAAGATTACTCAAGTATGGTTATAAAGATGAACAAGGCCATATCCAGAATAAAGTGACCATTTATTAACATCAGTAAAATAAATCAAATAAGTATTGTGCAGCTAAAATTATTACTGCTAGAATAATACCAGCTAAAGTGCAGGACCAGAAGAAAAAGAAAACAATAACAATTCCTTCTTGGAAAAAGCGCAACGAGGGAAAAATACAGTCATTGTGTACGGAGATCTCCTTGATAGATGGATATCTGAAAGGATTAAGATCATCAAAGATATTAAGGAAGCTCCAAGACATCAAGCTGAAGCATGCTGCATTAACAGAAGAAGACCTGAAATTTATATGTTCAAACAATAAGTTGAAAGTAGCAGCAGAAGCATAAAAACTGCAAAGATATGAAGAAAACTAAAAAGAGAGATATCAAAACAAGCTATTTAGAGAGAACCCAAAAGAATTTTACAGGAAATTGGGAAAGAGCATTAAGATAATAAAAGCACCACCAACCAAAGCCGAAACAGAAAGCTTCTAGAGAAAACGATACGAAGACCCTATAAAACACAATCAAGAAGCAGAATGGTTACCCTGCATACAGGAGCATTTAGAAAAAGCAAACATCACACCTATGGAATGGTCTGCAGTAACAGCAAATGAGCTTGTGAGCAGGTTAAAGCAAGCCCCAAACTGGTAGAGCTCTGGCCCTAATGGAGTAACCAACGTTTGACTCAGTTAACATTACTCCACCCAGACCTGGTGAATTGCAAAAAACAATTATTTACACAGACCAACTTAACACCACAATGGCTTACTACAGGAAGAACATTTCTCCTTCCAAAGAGAGACCCTAGTAACACTCCCAACAATTACAGACCAATAACTTGTCTACCTAAAATCTATAAGCTGTTCACTGCAATAGATGCAGACAGAATATATGATCATATCGAGTCCAACAGCATCATGGCAATAGTGCAAAAGGGCAACAAGAGAGCGGCATATGGCACCAAAGACCAGTCAACATTGAATAAGACCATCATGGCCAGTGCTAAGAAAAGTAGAAATCTCAGTATAGCATGGATTGATTATAAGAAAGCTTTTGACAGCATCCCACACTCATGGATATTTGCCTTGAAATGTATAAAATAAATCCTGATTTGATAGAGTACATTAATTCATCATGGCAATGTGGCAAACCATACTCTTTTTGAAATATGAAGATGGTCAGTATATTATTTATTTTATTTATTTATTTATTTATTTATTTATTTAACATCTCTTATATACCGCACTATTATCATCAGCGCGGTTTACATGGAACCAAACATATACATACAGAAAAACTGTAGTGCATTTTACAATTAACAGGAAATTGAACTTGGTAATAAAGGGAAACTATGTACATTATGTAACTATATACAGTAGTCTATACACATTAGTCACAGTTGAAGTTGTCTTGACCTGAGTATGGATTTAGTATTTCTCTTGTGCAAAACTAAATTGGGAAATAGCTTAAGAAGAGGTGGTGTTTGAGACTTTTTCTGAATTGTGTTAGGCTGGTTATGGCTCTCAGTTCTGGTGGGAGTGCATTCCAAGCTATTGGGGCATGAATGCTGAAGGCTCTTTTAGATGTTTCCTTAGTGTATCTGACTGTTTGTCTTGGGATTGTTAATGAGTTTATAGCAGTTGATCTTCTGGATCTATTGGGAGTCTGTGTGTGTAAAAGGTTGGTGATCGTTGATGGTGCTTGATTGTTTAGGGCTTTGAAAGTAATGATTAGTATCTTGTAGTGGATTCTTGCGTTGGTTGGTAACCAGTGGAGTCTTTTTAGAATTGGGGTTATGTGGTCTGTCTTTGATATTCCTTCGAGAACTCTAGCAGCGGTGTTCATCGCCAATTGTAGGGGATTTAAAGTTGATTGCGGGAGACCATGTAGAATTGCATTTGCGAAGTCAAGATGAGGCATTACCAAGGCTTGGTAGACAGTTCTGAAGTCTGTGGGTTCAAGTAAAGGTCTTAAGTGGCGTAGTGTGCGTATCTTGTGATATATTAGTTTTGTTATGTTTTTTATGTGGGTCTTCATATTAAGGCGCTGGTCAAGGGTAATACCTAGGTATCGTATCGTAGGTTTTACTGTCAATTCCTTGTCCTTTATCTTTAAGGTAGTGGGAGGTGTGAAGTTTTGATCCCTTGTGATAAACATAACATCGGTCTTGCTATGGTTGATTCTTAGGTTCTGTGAGAGGAGCCAGTCTTCTACTGATTCAAAGCATTTTATCAAAGGTGTAAAATCAGGGTGGTTGATGGAGAATGGCATGTATAGGAGAATGTCATCTGCATATGCTAAGCAGGTAACATTAAAAGAGCGGATGAGGTCACAGATTGGTTGCATGTATATGTTAAACATTAGTGCTGAAAGAGAGGATCCTTGTGGTACCCCTTGATCTTGCAGAAATGGTTCAGATGTTTTTTCCTCAATTTTTACTTGTTGCCAATGGTTATTTAGGTAGGATATACACCAGTCAAGTGCGGTTCCAAGTATTCCTTTTTCCTTAAGGCGATGGATAAGTATTTGATGGCTTACTGAATCAAACGCAGCTGAGATGTCCATGAATATAAGGATAAATCCTTGGTGGATATTATCTATTCCTGTGATTAATGTATTGAATAGAGTGATGAGGAGGGTCTCAACTCCGTGGGCTTCTCTAAAACCGTGTTGTGCAATGTCCAGTGGAGCTTCAGTGTCTATGTGTTGTTGTATTTGACGTTGTACCACTTTCTCAATTATTTTCGCTAGCAGCGGGATGCTGGATATTGGCCTATAGGATTCTACTTTTAGGGGGTCTAATTTGTTATTTTTCAGTAATGGTCTAATTGAGGTTTGTTTAAGGCACTGAGGAAAGGTTCCGGTTGAGAAAGATTGTTCAAGGATATTGTGTATGAAGAAGCTTACTTCATATCTAATGTTTTTTATTATTATTTATGATTTTTATTTATGATTATTCCTAACATCAGAATCTAGCGAGGAATATTTCAAGAGGATTCCCTGTCACCCTTTCTGTTTTGTGTGGCGCTTAATCCAATGAGTACTCTCATTAACTCTTTGGGATATGGATTTAGCATGAATCCTAAAGAAAGTAACAACCCAGAAACAACATCTGATTTATTATTTGTAGACAATCTGAAGCTTTATAGTTCCAGCGACCAACAATTAGCAGAGCAACTCCGTGTGGTGAAAAGCTTTTCTGATGATGTCAGGATGACCTTTGGCCTTGACAAATGTGCTAAGGCAACTTTTTTTAGAGGAAAATTGAGCAAAACAGAAAATGTCTCCCTGGTTGAAGGCTGTGACATCAAGGACCTTGAACAGGAAGGTGTACATAAGTATCTCAGAGTAGAGGAAGGAACGACACTCAAACAGAAATTACTGAGAGAAAAGTTCAGTAAAGAATACTACAGGAGATTAAAATCATTATTGAAAAGTGCTTTAACATCACAGAATAAGATACAAGCCATCAATCAGCTGGCAATTCCTGTACTTTCATACAGCTTTGGGGTTGTGGACTGGCCTATTAAAGATCTTGAAAAACTGGATGTGCGAACACGAAAACTCCTCCATTCCCATGAAGTGATTTAGAAGAACCAGTGTGTGCCAAGACTGTACATCCCTAGAGCTGAAGGAGGGCTAGGCCTCATAGAGATTGATTACACATACAGAGCTACCTTCATAGGCCTACTTAACTGCATCCTCCAATCCGAATATGGAAAAAGTACTGAAACATGAGAGTAAACATCCAGAATCTGTCTCCATCATCAAACTTGGACAAGTGTTCCGACGACTAGAAAGAATGAGTGAAAATCCACAAGCATGCACAGGGAAGACAGTAACAGAATTTGCAAAACAAGAGAAAAAGCTTTTCAGGGACTTAGATCAACAAACAAGGAAAGACAAGTGGCAAATCCCAAGCCAGTACTTATACACTGTACATAGTTCAGAGTTCTAAGTAGTTAACTGTTAATTGTGTAAACTGTTAAATGTTAATTGTAAATAGTTAATTTACTATTCTTTGTAAGAACGTTCTGTTTTCTGTAAACTGCTTTGATAAAATAAAAAGTGGTATATAAAAAATGTTAAATAAATAAATGCACAAATACAGTGGGAAATACAGTGTGTTACTCTCGAAACCCTTTGTCCATCAAGATCGAACACATGAATGGTTAGGGAGGGGTGAACTGAAACCGAAAGATGAGAGTTTGATAGCTACAGCCCAGGACAGCGGCTTACAGATGGGATGGCTTACAGCAAGCATTGAAAAAACTGGCAACACAGACATATGTCGATTCTGTAACAAAGACCTGGTTGTGAAGTTCTGATGGCAGAAAATTTCTATACAGAAGGATATAATAAAATAGCACGCCTCATCTATTGGAAACTCCGTAAGCACTACAACATCACTGGACCCGAAAAGCACTGAGATCATGACACTAAGAGAATTACAGAGAATGAGGAGGTTATGATCTCCCATTCCGACCAATAAAAAGCTGGATGTGAGGAAGCCGGATATAGTGTTTAAGAGAAAAACACCAGAACGGCATTGATAATAGAGGTGTCAGTTCCAAGCGACTACGCTGTAAATCAAGTGGAGAGGCAGAAGATCCTGAAATACCAGGACATGCAGAGACCAAGAAAATGTGGCAGAAAGATACTGAAATATTTCCCATCATGTTGGGTGCCACAGGCTTCACAAAAAAGAATTTCCAAGCACATCTTGACATACTACCCATACATGTTACATCTTACGAACTCCAGCAGGAGGCTCTCTTTGGCATGATGCAATTACTACACCAAGCCTTAGCAGTAAATTCGAGAGACTGAGATGATATTCCCCATGCCCTGGCTTAGAAGTGACGTTCACGACTGTCATGGTATGCGCAAAACTAACCCATTTGGAGAAACTGCCCCTAATGTGGTAATGACCCTAAGAGAATTACAGAGAATGAAGAGGCTATGATCACCTGGGACATTCCCATTCTGATGGATAAGAAACTGGATGCGAGGAAACCCAACATAGTGGTAAAGGAGAAAAAACACCAGACTGGCATTGAGAAGTGTCGGTTCCAAGTGATTATTCTGTGAATCGTGTGGAGAGGCAGAAGATCCTGAAGTACCAAAAATGCAGTCAGAGATCAAGAAAATGTGGCAGAAAGATACAGAAATATTTCCCATCATATTAAGATGCTGGGCTTGATAAAGTAGAATTTCCAAGCACATCTTGGCAAACGACCCATGCATGTTACATCTTAAGAACTCCAGAAAGAATCTCTCTTTGGCACAATGACCAAGAAAGGTTCCCTGTAAAACAGTGTCTGTAGCTTGTACCCCCACCTGGCATACACTCTATCCCCCAGGAAAATAGCCTTAAGGGTCAAACCCTCAAGGGAGGCCATACTAGCCAAGGAGGAGCCCTTTCTGTGCCTTCAACATCAGAGACAGAAACTCCACTGAGGCAAAAAATGGCACATCAGCAGCCATAACTGCTGCACTCTCCTGAGGAAGCAGAAGACATCAGGGTGCACCACCAGTGAAATCTCTTAGAATTGATTCCTGTAGCACATCAGGACCTCCAACTGAACCTTGAACATTCAAGACCAAATCCTAGTCCAGGTCAGACTTCAAAAAGGGCTCTCACATAAGCCAGGGACCTAGATTTACTTATTTATTTATTTATTATTATTAGTGCTTATTTACCGCTTTTCATGAATCAAAGAGGTTTATAGAGAACTCAAGGATTAAACATTACATTAAACAAAAAATATATGTAACATCTTAACAGGGAGTGAAAGGGGAAAAGGGACGAATTAACTTAAATCAGCAACAGCTGATTTAATTAATAACTATGTACAGAGAACTAAGCATATATATAAATTAGTTACAATGAACTTCAAAGCATCTTGAAAAGTGTGAGGACTGTAGTTTTACATGTAGAATTGTCACTAGGTGACTGCTTCACCAAAGTGCTCCTTGAACAGGAATGTTTTTAGCAGTTTACGGAAGGCTTTAGGATCCTTAGTGTTTCTTATGACTGAAGGAAGTGAGTTCCATAATAGAGGGCCGTAAAGGGAGAAGGCTCTCTTGGATGTAATTGCGTTGCAGTTTCTGAAGTCAGCATGTACCTCAAGAGAATTTCTATTGTTACTTCTACGTGGTCTGTTTTCCAGAGTGATTTGAATAAACTCTTTCAGGCAGATGGCAGGTTCTGTTTGGAGGGATTTGAATATAGTGTGGAGTGCTTTGAATTTTATTCTGCTCTCAATTGGTAGCCAGTGTAGCTGCTTTAATATTGGGTTAATGTGCTCTTTGATAGAGGTTTGTGATATTACTCTAGCCGCTGTATTTTGAGCTAGTTGAAGGTGGCGGATGCTTTGCTTTGGGAGGCCCATTAAAACGGCATTACAGAAATCGAAGTGTGGGAAGTTTATAGCCTGGACTGCTGTTCTGAAATCATTTGCGGAGAGAAGAGGTCTTAGATGTTGAAGCATTTTTAGCTTGGCATAGATAGCTTTTGTTAGGTTGCTCACATGCTTGGTGAAGTTAAGCTGATGATCTAGTGTAATGCCCAAATATCTCACCTCTTTTTTGATTTGGATGCTTGCATCTTTTATCTTCATAGTTTCTGGTGGAGCGAAAGAGTTGTCCTTTGTGATGAAAAGGATTTCTGTTTTATTCAAATTTATTTGAAGATTGTATTCTTTAAGCCATGTGCTAATGCTATTGAAACATTCCTTTATATTTTTTAGTTTCAGTTGTTTGGTGTTGATTTGGATGAAAAGCATGATGTCATCCACGTACAGGTTGTAGTCAATGCCATGACTCTTTATAATGTTGCAGATGGGTTGGATATAAAGGCTGAAAAGGAGCGCTGACAAAGCAGAACCTTGGGGTACGCCTTTCCTTTGGTAGAATGAGCTTGACGTGTTATTACCCATCTTTACTTGGATGGTTCGGTTTGAAAGGTATGATTTGAACCATGACAGAACTTTTATTTTTATTTATTTAACACTCATTTTTATACCGCATCTTCCAGAGATCAGTTGCGGTGTACAAATAACAACAATTAACAAATCGAAGTTTGTTTTACATAGAACATCTTAAATATACATAGAACATCTTGAAGTATCATAAATTAAACAAACTTAAATCTAGGAAAATTAAAACAGTGATTTTAAACTGGAACTGTGTTAAAACAATTAACTAACAGAATGTGGTGTCTACGTACATAATATAGTACATAACCGATACAACTATATACATGAGGGAGGTATTAAGGCATAAGAGATTGGATAGTCTTTTCGTTTACGCTAAGTGTGTGGTCCATTTAGGTGGGAGGGTTGTGTTTTATGTGGTCAGTTACTTATTTAGCCTTTGTCTAAGTTGAGTGCTAGGTTTTCCATGGTATTATAGTGTTTGGTGAATAGATATGTTTTTAATTTTTTGCGGAATTCCATGATCTCTGTTAGAGATCGTAGATCCTCTGGTAGGGAGTTCCAGATAGTAGGAGCTATATGAGAGAAGGCTCTATTATTGGTTAATTTATGTACTTTTATGAAGTCCTTCGGAATTTTTAGTTTATTTAATTGTTCTTTTCTGTGGGTAGGCTTAGGTGTTTCTTTGCATATTAGATTACATAGTGTAGTCGGAGCCATGTCGTTTAATGCTTTGAATGAGGTAATTAAAGTTTTGTATGTTATCCTACTCTGTATTGGTAACCAATGAAGGTATGCTAGTATTGGTGTTATGTGTTGGAGTGAGTTTATTTTAGTATAATTCTTGCTGTTGCATTTTGGGCTAGTTGAATTCTTTTAATGTTCTGTTTTGAAATGCCCATAAGTATTAGGTTGGCAAAATCAAAATGAGGGGTTATGATAGCTTGTGTTATATTGATGAAATCTTGTACAAATACTAGCGGGCGTAGTTGTTTGAGAATTTTAAGTTTAAAATAGATTTTCTTTATGGTGTTTCTGATGTGGGTTTCCATTGTAAGGTGTGTATCTATTATAACACCTAGATATCTTATTTCATTTTTTATTTTAATTTCTTGATCTTGTAGTGTTATATGGGTTGGGGGGGTAAATGATTGATTTTTTGTTACTATTAGGACTTCGGTTTTAGCATGGTTTATGTGGAGGTTTTGAGTTTTTAGCCAAATTGTGATTTCATTATAACAGTCTGAGAGGAGTTGTAACGGTAGGTTGGGGATGGTAAATGGAATGTACATCATAATATCGTCTGCATAGAGATGATATTGTACTCCAAATTTTTTAAAGATATTGCAGACCGGTTTTATGTAAATGTTAAAAAGTAGGGCTGATAGTGCAGATCCTTGTGGTAAACCTATTTCTTGATTATATGTAGTTGAAGTTTGATTACCTATTCGTACATTTTGTGTTCTGTTGTTTAAATAAGAGGTGAACCATTTATGTACTGTAGAGTTTATTCCTATCTGTTTTAAGTTGCTGAGCATTATTGAGTGATGTACACTATCAAAGGCCGCTGATATGTCAATGAGGCCAATTTCTTGTAATCTGAGTATGAGGTAATCGTGTGTTAAGTCGAGAAAAATGAAGATGAAACCAGAATTAGGTTTGTCGATTACTTTTAGAAGCTTGTCTGTTAACGCCATGAGGGGTGTTTCAACTCCATGACCGATTCTAAATCCGTGCTGATGTGGATCGAGCTGTGCAAAGTGGTCTACATGATTTTGTAGCTGGAGTTGAGCTGCCTTTTCTAGGATTTTTGCCATAAATGGCAGACTTGAAATAGGCCTGTAAGAGCTTGGTTCTGATTTATCCAAATTCTTGCCTTTGAAGAGGGGACGGATAGAGGCCTTTTTTAATTCTTCTGGAATATAGCCTTGATCTAATGAGGAGTTTATTAGATTTAGCATATGAGGAGTGAGACTGTCACTAATCAGACGAATCCATGTGGCTGGGCAAGGGTCGAGAGCAGAAGTCGACATGCTTAGAGATTTGATTATGTCTTTGAGCTGTCTTTCGGAGATGCGAGAAAAACCTTTCCAGGCCTGATTTGCAGTTATATTGCTGGTTTTGCAATGGAAATCTGTTGATGATAATGTTCTCACATTTTCCTTGTAATATTTGGCTATGGCATCTGCATCTGGTGCGACCATGGCGTTGTCCTCTTTTGGGTTAGTTGTTAGGGATTTAACAATATCAAACATTTCCCTTGGCTTGTTCAGTGCTGACATTATTAGCTTGGTGTGATAATCCTGCTTATTGTTGTTTATTAATAACTTGTATTCTTCCAGTTTGCTGAAAAAGGATGCTTTGTCAGATTCTCTTTTTGATTGTCTACATTTCCTTTCAAACCTTTTCAGTTGTTTTTTTAATGATCTAACTTCTTCAGTGTACCATACCACTCTTTTCCTTGAATGAGGTTTTTTAGTAGTGTGACTGTTGGTAACTGTGGCTGCTTGAGAGATTGTCGAGTTCCATCTCCTTTATGAGCAGGTCTGTATTCTTAATGTCCATTTGAAGCTGTGGAAGGACTTCTTTCAGGAATTGATCCTTGTCAAATTGGCAGAATTTTCTGTGCTGGTAGAAGACTGGATGCCCTCCAGGACTTAAGGTGTCTACTACCACTCCAGAGTCCCCTTTTTGGAGAGTCTACACCCTTCAAAGGCAAGGCTATAAGTGACAAGAGACTGGGAACCTCCATTACCAGAAGCCCCTGCCTCAGTTGGCTTTTCTCTTGAAGTAGAAAAATAGGGAACCACTTCACTGGATAAAGAAAGCCATGTACCATGGCCTGCAAGGCCAATCTGGGGCCACTAGAATCACCAGGCCTGGAATAACCCAAAACTTGTTTCAAAAGAATCTCACCAGAGGCCAGGGAGGGAGACATACAGCATCCCTTCCCAATGCCGCTCCTGAAGTTGGGCATCCAAGCCTGCCACACACAAATCCTTCCCATGGCTGAAATAGCTTCTGTCATTGGCATTCTCCTGAGTGGATATCAAGTGGAATACTGGAAGGTCCCATCTTTGCACTATGAAGTTGCATGCATGAGGCCTGAACTCTCAATCACCAGGATCCATGGAGTTCTTATTCAGGAAGTTGGCCTACATATTGTCAGTGCTTGTGATGGGCGCTTCAGACATGCAATCATATAAACATCTACCCAATAATATGCCTCTATGACCTCAAGATCCCTTCCAGCACTGCAAACTCTGCCTCATTTAGAGACATACACCACTGCTATGGCAGTGTCTGAACACCAAGACCACTTTGTCCACTAGAATAAGCCTGAACCTCTCCAAGCCAGGGTGATCATTCTTGCTGACAGGCAGATGATTGCCTAGGAGGCCTCCTGAAGAAACCAGAATCCCTAGTCCAATTGTCCAGGCACTGCACATCCCAACCCTTCAGGCTGGCATTCGAGGTGATAATCACTCAATCCAGTACTTCTAGTGGAACCCCAGCCATCAGATGGCAGAACCACAATGACCACTTCAACTGGGGGAGAGGAAGGACTTGGTTGAATGACTTGGAACAGAGAAACCAGAAAGTTACAGGAACCTCTACAGTGGACGCATATGTATCCTGGTCCAAGGAACTGGCTCCGGGGTGGATGCCATGGATTTGAGATACGGTATAGAGGGTGAAATACTTTAGTGCATGAAAGAAAAGCAGCACGAGAGAATGACTATAGCTGATTTTTTTAAAGTGGCCAAACGTAGAAAATGTGATTACAAATGCCAGAAGGATTCTTGGGAGAAAAACCAGGAGCGGAACCCAAGGACCAGGCCTACACGTAGGTGTAATTGTACAAACAAAGTTTATTGAGGGACCCAACTAAAAAATTTCGGCCGAGGGCCTTCTTCAGGGGTCTGAAAATTAAATAAAACATACATTAAAACATACATATTAAATTATGGATAATTATTTTACACACAGCATTACATTAAAAAATCAAAAAAATAAAAAACATTTTATAGAAAAAGGACAAAGACATCTAAATCAGCAAGTTAAAAAAGAGTCATCTATGTTAGGACATTACATAAAAGCACAAAACTGTTAAGAACCATGGGATACATTACCACAAGGTGTAGCAACAACGAGTAAACAAGCAAAATGCTCTTCTCAATCTATATGAATTAAAAGAGAAAGTGATGTTGAAACTCATAGTGTACAGTAATTACTGAGAAATAGAAACTCATATTGTGCCATAGTGACTGAAAAGCTTGAATAAGTGATAAACACGTTCCTCTAACACTAATCTAATTGGCCTTGTCAAATTGCGCAACAAACATTGTTAAAAACAAATCAAGCTTGACAGACAGAAGAAGGCAATGAGCCAAAAAAAGAGCCGTTTAAAGCAACCATATAACAACCATCGCTAAACAAGCTTAAAAGGGATAAAATTCCAAGGGGAACCTTTTGTGTATACCTTGATTGTAAAAAACATAAGAAGGGAATTACAACCTAGAGTACAATAAGAATTGTATAATGAGTCAGCGTCTCAAAACGCTCTGCGGCAAGACTATCGGTAAAAAACATTGGACATAGTAAGGATGTCTAGCATAAAAAACGTCACATAAAAAACGAATTATATTTAATGCAAAGGGGTCAAAAGATATCATAATAAATGAAAAATACACGTGAGGAACATCTGTATGTACAGCGGCCACTAATAGCAAAATTGTGCTGTATTATAATACAAGAAAGCCAACTGTCATCAGATGACTACGTTCGACCACAGTGGATATACTAGCTAATGTAATGCAAAAGACAATATATGCGCATGTGAGTCAAAATAAGGGTTTCCTGCTATAAAAATGTATAGCAACCTCTATCTAAAAACAACGATATATAAGCATAAAAAAGACCTAGATAGAAGCACATATAATTACCACTGAAGCGTGATAAAAGCTAACATATGGATTCTTGGGTGCATAGGGAGAAGAATGGCCAGCAGGGAAAAGGGAAGTGATAGTGCCTCGGAATAAATCCCTAGTAAGACCTCATTTGGAGTACTATGCATAATTCTGGAGACCACACCTTTAAAAGGTTAAAAACAGGATAGAGTCAGTACAGAGGGTAGCTACTAAAATGGTCAGTGGTCTTCACATAAAGCATATGGGGACAGACAAAGATCTCAATAAGTATTCTTTGGAGGAAAGGTGGGAGAGGAGAAATATGATAGCTATTTAAATGTCCATGGTATAAATGCACAAGAGGTGGGCTTCATTCAACTAAAAGGAAGCTCTAGAATGAGGGATCATGGGATGGAGGCAAAATGGTATAGAGAGAGTTGTAACCTAAGGAAATATTTCTTTATGGAAAGAGTGGTGGATACGTGGAACAACCTCACAGTGGAAGTGGTAGAGATGAGAATTGTATCTGAATTAAAGATAACATGGGAAAAGTACAGAGGTTCTCTGAAGGAGAAGAGCTTAGTAGTTCACATGGATGAGCAGACAGGATAGGCAGTATGATCTTTATCTGCCATCATTTTCTCTGTTTCCACATTTCTATATACAAAACAACAGATCTAGGTTGAAAGGGTAGCCAGTAAAAAACAATTGATAATAAAAAGGCTAGCTTGAAACTTAATTAATGCTAATTTAAATTAAAGAATCTTAGGAAATATATTTTCCAATGATTTTAAAATACAAAGGAGAAATTAGGTCTTACCTGCTAATTGTCTTTCCTTGAGTTCTCTCCAGGCCAGTCCAGAACAGATGGGTAGTCAAATCTCCCTCCTCTAGCAGCTGAGGACAGAATACTGATTGTTGCTAGGTTACCCATCTCTCCCCTGGTAACAGAAGACAGTCTCCATGTAGCAAGCAGCCAAAACAACAACAAATTAGAAGAGATAGTGGAAGAGTCACACAGAAGGTATATGATCGTGCGCTGTGCTTGAGCACCAAAGCACTTGACAGCGACAATAGCCAAAGGAAAGGCTAACATGTTATCTAAAAACATTTGCTGTTTAGAAAAATTTTTTTTTTTTTTTTTTTTAGAATGCGTAATTAAGAACCATGAAGACAACTTCCAACTCTTGAATCACTGATAGGAAGATCCGTCATGGATGAAACTCGAGAAAAATTGAGAGCAAAAAACGGATAACACTCATAGGGTGGGTTCTGGACTGGCCCGGAGAGAACTCAAGGAAAGACAATTAGCAGGTAAGGCCTAATTTCTCCTTCCTATTCGTCTCTCCGGGCCAGTCCAGAATAGATGGGTAGTACCAAAGCAGTATCTAACCCTGGGAGGGACCTGTGAGCCTCGCTATCACCGCTGAAGCCCCCACACACGCATCTTGCCGAGCAAGCACATCCAACCTATAATGACGTGAAAAGGCATGGAGAGAAGACCAGGACGCCGCACAACAAATATCTACCGGCGGAACCAAGGCCGATTCTGCCCACGAGGTAGCTTGACCCCTGGTAGAATGAGCCCGAAGACCTACAGGAATCGGTTTGCCTCTGGCTTCATACGCGACCTGAATCGCATGCTTTACCCAACGTGCAATGGAGGCCTTCGAGGCAGCTTGTCCCTTGGATGGCCCTCCAAACAACACAAACAACCGATCAGTCTTACGAAACGGCTCGGTCTCCCGAAGATATCTACGGAGCACTCGCCCCATATCCAATTTCCGCAGAGAACGATCGAAAGAACCTTCCCCCGAATCCACGAAGGTGGGTAGCGAGACCGGTTGATTCACATGAAATGCAGACAGCACTTTAGGTAGAAAGGACGGTACCGGACGCAAGACCACTTTTTCCGCAGAAAACTGAAGAAAGGGCGGACGGCACGAAAGGGCCTGCAGATCTGAAATGCGTCTAGCAGAACACAAGGCCACCAAAAAAGCCGTCTTCCAGGATAACTCCCGCAGTGAACCTGAGGAACGAGGCTCAAAGGGAGACTCTGTCAAGACCCCTAACACCAGGTTCAAATCCCAAGGAGGAATAACTTGCCGAAACGGAGGCCGAAGTTGCTTAGCCGCTCTAAGAAAACGTAGTACATCCGGATGTAACGAAAGACGTAGTCCACGAACCAGCCCTCGAAAAACTGCCAGGGCCGCTAATTGCACCTTTAAGGTGCTCAGAGCAAGACCTTTCTCAAGCCCGCATTGAAGAAACGCGAGAATATCTGGAATGGAAGACAGGCGAGCCCTCAAACGGCGTTCTGCACACCACGCCTCAAAAACACGCCACACACGAATGTACGCCAACGATGTGGACTGTCGACGTGACTGCAACAAGGTGTTGATTACTGATTCTGAATAGCCTTTGCAGCGCAACCGCCGCCTTTCAAGAGCCATGCCGTAAGCAAGAATCGATCCGCCTGGGGCATCCAAACGGGCCCCTGATGCAGTAAGTCGGCCCGAGCGGGCAACCTCCACGGTGGAGCCACAAGTAGGTGCATTAGATCAGCATACCAAGGGCGCCTGGGCCAATCTGGAGCAATAAGAATCAGCAGACCCTCGTGCTGAACGGCTCGCTGAACGACTCGGCCCACCAAGGGCCACGGAGGAAACACATACAGAAGTTGCCCCAACGGCCAGGGCTGAACTAGACCGTCGAGACCCTCTGACATATGCTCCCTGCGCCTGCTGTAAAAGCGAGCCGCCTTTGCATTGCCCAGAGTTGCCATCAGGTCCACTAACGGTTGACCCCAACGTACTTTGAGCTCGTGAAACACTTCGGCATTGAGCTCCCACTCTCCGGGATCGAGGACATGTCGACTGAGATAGTCCGCTTGTACATTGTCCTTTCCTGCCACATGAGCTGCCGAAAGCGCCGTGAGGTGCAATTCCGCCCAGTGAAACAAGCGCTGACTCTCCTCCAGAAGAAGAAGACTGCCTGTCCCGCCTTGGCGATTTATGTATGAGACCGTCACTAAGTTGTCGGAGAAGATGCGCACCGGCTTCCCCTCCAGAAGACTTGCAAACGCTAACAGCGCCAGATGTACCGTTCTCAGTTCCAGGCGATTGATGGACCACAGACTCTCTTCCGCTGTCCAAGAGCCCTGCGCTATGTGAGTCAAACAATGTGCTCCCCAAACCGGACAGACTGGCATCGGTAGTTACCAAAACCCAGTCCGGCAGCGCTAGGGGAACCCCCGCCTGAAGATGTTCCGGAACCAACCACCACTGAAGACTGACCCTGACATGATCGGGACAGCTCAAGCGACGAGAAAGGGGATGACGTTGCGGAGACCATCGCAAAAGTAGAGCCTGTTGGAGTGGCCACATGTGCGCTCTGGCCCACGGTACCAAATCCAAGGCCGCCGCCATTAGCCCCAGTAACTGCAAGTACTTCCAAGCTGTCGGCGCCTGTGCAAGCAAGAAACTCGACACATGAGCGAGAAGCTTCCGAACCCGGTCTGGAGGTAATAAAACCAGACCTCGGTCCGTGTTGAAGAAGGCCCCAAGATAAGTCAGCTGTTGTACCAGCTCCAGATGACTTTTGGCCTGATTCACAACCCATCCGAGACTCTCCAAACAGGAAATTACCCGAGCGGTCGCTCTCAGCGACTCCTCTCGTGAAGCCGCTCGAATCAACCAGTCGTCCAGATAAGGGTGAACCTGAATGCCGTCCCTGCGCAGAGCCGCCGCCACCACCACCATCACCTTGGTGAAAGTGCGCGGCGTTGTCGCGAGAGACCGAACGGCAAGGCCCGAAACTGAAAATGACCCATGGGAACCGCGAATCGAAGAAATCGCTGATGATCTGGTTTGATAGGAATATGCAGATAGGCCTCCGTCAAGTCTATGGAGGAGAGGAACTCCCCCGGCCTTACTGAACGGATCACCGATCTCAATGTTTCCATTCGAAAGTGAGAGACACGCAAACAGCGGTTCACGTGCTTTAAATTCAAAATGGGCCGAAAAGAGCCTTCCTTTTTGGGTACCACAAAATAAATCGAGTATCGACCGAAGCCGCACTGGCCTAACGGAACTGGAACCACGGCGCGGAGTTGCAACAACCGCTGCAACGTGTCGTGGATCGCCCTCCGCTTGGCGAGCGGACCGCATGGAGAGAAAACGAATGCATCGGCTAGATGACAATTGAACTCGAGAGCATATCCCTCGCGAATAATCTGCAGTACCCACTTGTCGGTAGTAATGGTGACCCAAGCGGAAAGAAACTCCTGTAACCGACCTCCTACTGGAAGCTCCGCTTGGGCCGGCCTCGCTTCATTGCGGCTTTTTAAGGGAAGCTGGAGGAGCTCCAAAGTAGCCTCTACTGGCGCCTCTAGCGCCCCGAAAGGACTGCCCCCGGGACAGAAAGCGACATCGCTGATAGGGAGCAAAGCGGGCTCCCCGAAAACGGCGAAACTCACGCCCTTGACCCCTAATAAAGGAGCCTTGCTTAGCTGATTTAGGACGGTCCTCGGGCAAACGCCCTCCTTTGGAGTCCCCTAAATCGTTAACAATTTTCTCTAGCACCTCCCCAAAAAGAAGCTTACCTTTATATGGGAGTTTACTGAGACGGGCCTTGGAGGAGGAATCCGCCACCCAATTCCATAACCAAAGAAAGCGACGAGCGGCAACCATGGAAGCCATAGCCTTCGCGGAAATGCGAATCAAATCGTAAAAGGCATCCGCCAAATACGCCGCCGCCGATTCCAGCTTCGCCCCCTCCCCAGAAGGAGACACTTCATCCTTCGGACTAGAGGCCAGCTGACCCCACCGAATCGCAGCTCTGGACACATATGCCCCACAGACGGACGCTTGTAGCGCCAGAGCACTGGCATCAAAGGCCTGTTTCAACAGCCCCTCTAACTGACAATCTTGCATATCTTTAAGGGCCGTAGCCCCCTCTACGGGTATGGTAGTTTTCTTGGTGACCGCCGAAACCAGAGCATCTACCTTAGGCATACGAAGGAGTTCTCTCTCCTCCTGGGGCATAGGATACAACCGTGCCATAGCCCTAGCCCCTCTCAAGGAAGCTTCAGGACATTCCCATTCAGATTCTATCATCTGTTTGATCACCCTATGTAGAGGAAAACATCTCTGTTCGGTTTTGAAACCCTGCAACAAGGGATCCTCCAAAGGTTCCTGTTGAACTACTGGAGGAACGATACTGAGAGCTGTAAGGGACTGCGCAATCAGGGCTGGCAACTCCTCTTTCCTAAAAACTCTAAAAATATTGGGATCATCCCCAGGACCTAACTCTCCTTCCTCTAAGTCTGCGGGCCAGGAGTCCAAACCCTGCTCTGAGAGAAGCTCCCCTTCTTCAGGCCCTAAAGCCTCAGCTCCCAGAGAAACGGTATCTAATTTAGACTCTTTAAATGCTGACAAAGAGGCAACCCCTTCTCCAGGATCAGACCGGCTAGAGACCCCTGTCTGAGCCAGCTGTGGAAAGTCTGACAAAAGTGGCAGAGAAGCCTGAGCTTTCTTCATTAAATAAGCTCTATGAAACGTTAGAATAAACTCTGCCGAAAGCAGAGGATCGAGCGCTTCTGAAACCGCTGGCAGCACAGGCTGTGCAGTACCTTCTGCGCCATGACGAGACTTCGCCTTGCGTTTGCCTGCCTTAGGAAGAGGAGTTTCTGAAACGGAAGGCCCTCCTAAGATGGCCGCCGTTCCCGCGCTTTCTCCTGATGGCTGCAGCGTTAAAAACTGATGCTGCAAATCCCCTTTGCTCTCCTGCATACCGCGGACCGAGCGAACAGCCCCCGGAGCAGTTGCGCGCTGAGTAAAAACTTCACAAGCAATACCTGAATTATATGCCGGTTAGGCTGAAGTGCTCCCAACTCCACAAGGAACCGCTGCCAGCGATCCGGTAAGTGAATAGACTCCGAGGAGAGAGACAGTAGCTGGGGCTCCCAGAACCGCTCCTCCCGAGCACCCCTAGCAGAGAAGAGGAGACAGGCTCTGTCCCATTCTCTGAGCTGTTTACCCGGCCAACTGACACTGACGCTGCCACAGAAAAACAGTCAGTATAATCAATAGCAAAGTGCCTAGATACCCTGCTAGGGTAAAGCACTGATTCTTCAGTGTGAACTCTTCCAGAAAATAAAAAAGAGAAATAATGCTAACAGGTTACAGGTGGGAGCTAAATCTCCACACATCCATCTCAGCTGCTGAGGACAATAAGACTGTCTTCTGTTACCAGGGGAGAGATGGGTAACCTAGCAACAAGAATCAGTATTCCG
The DNA here is from genome assembly GCA_033557465.1 of Ichthyophis bannanicus. NCBI lineage: Eukaryota > Metazoa > Chordata > Amphibia > Gymnophiona > Ichthyophiidae > Ichthyophis > Ichthyophis bannanicus. The sequence goes on along the minus strand of CM066036.1, from coordinate 749,284,743 downwards.
TCCTCAGCTGCTAGAGGAGGGAGATTTGACTACCCATTTGTTCTGGACTGGCCCGGAGAGACGAATAGGAAAAATGAATTTATGTTGTCCAGGGAGTTGGACCGAGGGAGAAGCCTAGATGTTCCACACAGGCAACTTATAAACAAACTAAGCACCCTTGGGATTGGCCCTAAAGTTACTGATTGGGTTAGAAATTGGCTGAGAGGGAGGCGACAAAGGGTACAGGTAAATGGCGTTCACTCTACTACTACTACTACTACTACTGAGCATTTGTAAAGCGCTACCAGTCGTACGCAGCATTGAACAGACATGTAAGAGACCGTCCCTGCCCATAAAAGCCTACAATCTAGTCAAGACAAAACACAGAAGGTGTAAGCAGGGATAAACTAGGGGAAAGAAAAGGGGAGAGAAGAGGAAATCAGGTGAGTCAAGATCCAAAAGCAGCAGCGAAGAGGTGAGCTTTCAACTTGGATTTGAAGAGGGTTAGAGAGGGTGCCTGGCGTACCGATACAAGTAGTTTGTTCCAGGCATAAGGTGCAGCAAGGTGAAAGGAGCGAAGTCTGGCGTTAGTGGTAGAAGAGAAGGGCACAAAACTGAGGAGGAGGTGGTTACCAGTGGAGTACTGCAGGAATCTGTCCTTAGTCCGATTCTTTTTAACATCTTTGTTAGTGATATTGCGGAAGGGTTGTCAGGTAAGGTTTGCCTCTTTGTGGATGACACCAAAATCTGCAACAGAGTAGACACCCAGGAAGGTGTAGATAACATGAGGAGGGATCTAGCTAAGCTTGAAGAATGGTCTAGAACGTGGCAGCTGAGATTTAATGCTAAAAAATCTAGGGTCATGCATTTGGGCTGCAACAATCCAAGGGAGCGGCACAGTATAGGGGATGACGTACTTCTGTCCACAAAAGAAGAATGGGACCTAGGCATGATTGTGTTTGACAATCTCAAAGTAGCTAAACAGGTACAGTAGAAAAGACAACAGAAAAAAAATAGAAGGATGCTTGGGTGCATAGGGAGAGGAATGGCCAGTAGAAGAAAGGAGGTGATAGTGCCTCTGTTTGTCTTTGGTGAGACCTCATTTGGAGTATTGTGTGCAATTCTGGAGACCGCACCTTCAAAAGGATATAAACAGGATGGAGTCAGTATAGAGGGTGGCTACTAAAATGGTTAATGGTCTTCATTATAAAGCATATAAGGACAGACTTAAGGACCTTAATATGTATACTTTAGAGGAAAGGTGGGACAGAGGTGATATGATTGAGATGTTTAAATATCTCTGTGGCATAAATGCACAGGAGGAGAGCCTCTGTTGACTGAAAGCAAGCTGTGCTACGAGGGGGACATAGGATGAGGGTGAAAGGGGATAGACTTAGGAGTAATATGCAGAAATATTTCTTTATGGAAAGAGTGGTAGATGTGTGGAATAGTCTCCTAGTGGAGGTGGTAGAGATGAGGACAGTATCTAAATTCAAAAAAGCATGAGACAAACACAGAGGCTCTCTATAGGAAAAAAAGGGGACTCTTGTAATGGGTGATATGGAAGAGCAGAGAGGCCATGTGGTCTTTTTCTGCCATCATGTTTCTGTTTTCCCTGTCTAGGCAATAAGCACCTTTATTATTCACTCCAGATTCCTCCTTTCTTTTTAACTTCCCCCTACCTGGGCCATATTAATCACTTAAGGGACCTAGGGCAAACTATTTTTCCATATTGACTGTCATCCTCCCTCTTTCTTGCCTCCAAGACTCTCCTCATTTCCTCCCCCTGTGCCCTATCAGTCTCTAATTAGATTCTGCTTCTATGCTCCATACCATGTCTACCTGTTAATCTAATGCTACTAGCCCACTGCTGCAGCTTTCCTCCTCTGTGTCAACTGATGAAAAAGCAGCCCTACCTTACCCGCTCCTCCTTCTGGCCCATACAAGCCAATGCATGTATGCTTCTACCTTCTTCAGGACTGTGCAGGTTAGTGCAAACACACATGCCCCCCTCCTGCCCAACAGTACGAGCTCATTTATGCACATCGTGAAGTGTCCTCCTTCTTCCAGGTTATGCAAACCAGCACAAGCATGATGTTACAGGCTCTGTGTTCTCAGCTCTCTATTCATTATTATTATGTATAATCTGCCAATAACTGGAATAGTCTTAGGGGTCAGCTTTGCTATCTTTCAGCTGAAGGTGTACACAGGCTTGTTTCCATAGCAGAGGAACCATGCCCTGATCAAGCCAAGAGTGAATGATAATTTCCAGATATGACAGGAAGTAGTCTTCTGGCTGCTTTAAAAGTGAAGATGATACAGAATCTGCCATGAAAGTAATGGTTTTCATAGAGTATAGAATTTTCTTAATCATCAAGCAAGAACAAGATTGAAAACTGAAAAAAATGTGTGAGAGATTACTAGTGGAATTTGATGTTCTCTAATTCAACCATATCAACAAATGCAAGGAGTACCCCAAGGATCCACATTTTCCATACCCCTCTTCAACCTATACCTCAAACCCCTATGCACAATTATCAAAGAACACAATGTCACCTTCCACATATATGCAGATGATATCATGTTATACCATCAATTCCAAACAAACCAACCTTCATACACACAGATGCAAGACTGCTTCTCAGACATTGCTCACTGGAGCAAACAACCTTTCAATCAACTTTAAGAAGACAGAAGCACTATTTATTGCCAAAAACTCATCATTCTCTCCCCCATCGACGATAACACTAAATAAGATAGAGATAAATGTCTGTCCAAAAATAAAATACCTCAGAATCATTATTGACCAGCAGTTAACCTTCATGGAACAGATTAAAGCAACAACCAAAACAATACTCTTCAAAACAAAAACCGTACAACGACTACAAAGCCAACAGACGTCCATTCGGCCCTCCAAGCATTCACTCTCCCCCATATAGATTATTGCAACATAATCTATCAGGACCTGCCAAAAATCACCCTTCTCCCACTTCAAATTGTCTTATACACTGCTGCATGAACAATCCAGGGAGCCTCTAAATATGAGCACATCACTTCTATCCTAGAACAGCTCCATTGGTTGCATCTCACTGACACAAATTCAAATCTCTACTCTTAACTCACAAATCACTACACTCCCACCCAGCCACCCACCTGCAATCCCTACTACAACTACTCACCCCAGACAGACCCAGAAGATCAACCACAACAAACATACTTGTCATACCACATTCAAAGTTGAAATCCAGCCAACAAACCTGCCATTGAGCACTGACATTCTTTGCACCATCACTCTGGAATACCTTACCAGACACAATGAGGATAACAGACCTCTCCTCCTTCCATAAACATCTCAAAACCATCCTGTTTACTGAATGTTATGGTCTTACTACCCAACGCCTCCCCTGACCTTACCCCACAATAATTATAACAAGTCAAAATAATTCATGTAAACAGTAAAACAATAACTTATGTACATAGTTTACTGATTGTACACAGTTTTCTGATGTTGTTATATGTATTTTATTTATTTATTTATTTATTTATTCTTATAGACCGCATATCCGAAGATCAATGCTGTTTACTGGGAACATAACTAAACATTACATGAAACATGTAAATGAGTAAATATGTAAATGAGTTATTCTGCCAAACAAGTTTTTGTTATATGTAAACAAGTTTCTATTCCACTGTAAACCGTTTTGACCCAGTGAAAAGTGATATATGTCTAGCTAAATAAGGACGCAGAATAACCAGGCACAAAAAGCTTTCAACAATCTTTTCATTCTGGATCATCATTTTGCCCTTATAAACTTTTTTTTAGTAAAATATTCATCATCATCCATCTTTGTAGAATAGGCTCTGTCAGACGGCTGCCTGGGTGAGAATCTTCACACTCTTGGCAAGTGCATATTTCTATATGATTTGCAAGGTATTGTGGGCAATGTAGTTCATTCACACCAGACACAGCTGCTGACAATAATTTAGTTGTGCTCTTGGGTAAAGCCAATAAGATATTTATTTATGGGGTTATTTCTCCCAACACAGATATGCTTGGTAGCACATAAATTAGGTAACTTGCTTTCAGTGTTAACTTGGAAAAACAAAGTCAAAATCAGGAAAACAACAAATGAAAAGCTACAAAGCAAGAAACAAACTGTTCTTTTCAGGTTAACTTCTGATTACTTCCCACATAGATACAGAAGTGATTCTCTCCTAGCTCACAAGCAATTAGATAAGGCTTAATTGCTAACAGTCACCAGCTGAAACCTCTTAGCTGGCTTGCCTTCCACTCTGTGGGTCAAATCCTGCTTCAGGAGCTTTTCTGAGTAGATTAAAGAACAAATTTGTATTTCTTTATGATGGTTGCTGTACTTTATAACAGAAAGTTACCAACGGAGTTTAGACAGAGAACAGTCCATATAAATAGGATCCTCATCTGCTATTATCCCCCCTTGTTCAACAAGCATGGGTTCAATATCATGGATTGGCACAGATGAATCTCTCAATGGAGCATTTTCAGGAGAATACTTGTTTCCCTGCTGTCTTTCAAGATTATAGCTAGGGCATAGATCAGTGTTCATACCTGAGCTTCCATTGCTGCTAGTGTTCCTCTCTATATAGCCTGGCCAGTATGTAGCCCAGTTCTTATGTCCAGCCTTCCAATCCAGATCCCTGGACACTGGATCTCTCTTCACATACCTTCTGGCACAGGTCTTAGGGTCCCTTCCACGTGCAGCCGTCTCCCTCACAGGTAGCCTCTGGTGATTCCTAGCTCTGCAGCACCATTCCTCTGGCTTTCCCCAGTCCAATGGTGTATGCTGGCCCTTGGAATACCTCCCAGTATACGTACTGCTTTGGACTCTTCTAGACCTCTCAAAGGTTTTTCTCTTCCTTCTTCCAAAGGGTCTCTTTCCCTCTCTGTCCGTCCGGTTTGGCTTCTGCTTCTGATGATCCTTCAGATGAAACTGATGATCAAACTCAAGCTGATTCTCAGGATACTGAGGACAATTCTCTGGATATCCAAGGTGATCATGAAGATGGTCATCTGTAGAATAAACTCTACTCTTATTCTGCTTAGATGAGTGATCCTCCCTAACACAGCGCAGCTGTGCTGAATCAGGCCCTGCCCTTTGAGATGAGTGCTTAGGGATTACCTCATAGCCCTCCTGCTTGAACACACGTTTCCCCACTTCAGCTCCTCTAATGGCTGTTGGAAACCTGGTGCATTCTGGGACTGGTAGTCTTTTATGGCAAAATTCTGTTTTCTTATTTCTACCAGAACTGACAGGTTGCTTGTTCAGAGTCACTTCACCTTTTCTATAGCTCCTTCCTGAGCTATGATAAGCTTCCTTATCACAGCTCCCATCAACCATTCGTTCAGAGTTAAACTTTATGAAATGTAAAACATTTCTAAAAACATACTTAATTTGAGCAGACATTGACAGATTAAGGGAGTCCGGGGGGGTGGGGAAGAGGGTCAATCTGCAATCAGTCCACAAATTAATTAACCTACTATATATGTTATCATTCTAATATTTTTGTTATGATGTCTAGTCAGCACGGTTGTTCTTTCCTGTAAGTAAGTAAGAGAGTTCCTTTCCATTTTCTACTGGATTGTTTTTTAGAATTTTGTATATCAAATAAAATAAACTATGAATGTAACTAAGAAATGAATAGTACCATAATAGGATTTAAATTTAGCTACTGACACAGCTACTCATATAAATCTTCATTGCGTCATCTCTGCAACCCTAGCAAATGTGTGAGAACAGAACCAGCAAGAGCTGCTTCTATGTAAAGTATCTGCAAATGAATTTCAAAGAAAAATTCTTGTCCCTGTAGGAGGTGCTTTTCCATATACCATCGGTCGCATCTCTCATGGTTTCAATGTACGCCCAGACTTGTGTGCAGTGGATAATAAAGTTGACCCGAGGAAATACCTTGGCACATTTTACACAGATTCACTTGTTCATGATCCATCTGTACTAAGGCTACTAATAGATATAATGGGAAAGGTAAGTTAATATGCTTTGCAAGGTACCGTGCTATTCTTTGCTGTAACATTTTTATTATTAGAGTTGTGGGAGCACTGGCTCCATCAATAAGTTACCATATGTTTTACAAAGGGATGTGAATTCACTAGCACAGATTCAGTTCATTAAGCACCACAAAAGTTTTAGTGAATGCGGAATTGATTTGATGAGTATTAGCATGCACACAATTGATTTACATGTGTTAAAAAGATTATTCAATCAAATGTATGAAACAAATCTAAACAAATGGCCAGAAATCAGTGAAAAAGTCAAACTAGCTGAAAGAGTTGTTGGTCTGTAAACATAACTCATTTTTTAAATATACATAAGCCTAACAGTCTAACATTTTTTCTAAATAATGGTTGCCTAGTCTGTCTCATAAAATCTCTAAGCACAATGCTCAAAATGTTAAGTATATTAATATTAGTGTAACCCCTCTTTCCATGTGGTCCTCGCAACTGCTTCTAGTGACTTGGCAGACAAGGGGGAACACAAATTCAATGAATCATTTTTGCAATCTTTTATTCTTGGGCTCTTGCAGTTTAATATCGGGCTTCTTTTTCTTGGGGACAAGCATATACCAAGAGGCCTTTAGTGCTTGACACTCACACAATTCTCCCTTCTCAAATAAATGAGTCCAGGTCAGAAACTGTGTTCTAAACAAAAGGGTTTACTTAAAGTTTAGGGTCACTGAGCAACAGCACCAACAACAATTGGCAGGAGCAACAAACAAGAAAGCGTAGTTACTCACCTGTAACAGATGATCTCTGGGAACAGCAGGAATTTAGTCTTCACATATGGGTGACATCGGTACTGACGGAGCCCGTACGGGAACACTCCCCAGCATCCACTAGGAAAGCCTTTAGGAGCACCCCACTGTGCCTGCACGACTGCCTTCCCGCCTTCCCAACTCCCTCTCTTCAGGTCAGTTTGTAGCTGAGAAAGTAAAGTAAACGAAACCCTATGACTCCTAGGGGAGGAAGATGGGTTGTGAAGACTAAATTCTTGCTGTTCCCAGAGATCACCTGTAACAGGTGAGTAACTACGCTATCTCCAGGAACAAGCAGAAATGTAGTCTTCACATATGGGACTCCCTAGCTCCAAGATGCCAGATGAAATGACCTCAGAACCAGTGAACGTTTGCCTCGGAGTAGCCTCAAGAGGTCATGGATCATACATGGATTTCTGGTATTGTCAAAGTCTGGGATGGAAGGTAGGAGTTGCATCTAAGTCTGAAAGAGGTGCTGGAGTACAGCTTGACCAAACATGGCATCCCAGCGGGAGTCCTTGTCCAGATAATAATGGGCAGCAAAGATACGGATGGAACGCATAGTTACTCACCTGTAACAGGTGATCTCCGGGAACAGCAGGAATTTAGTCTTCACATATGGGTATCATCGGTACCGATGGAGCCTGCGCGGGAAGGCTCCCCAGTGTCCAATTAGAAAGCTTTTGTGAGCATCCCACAGCACCTGCGTGCTGCCTTCCCGCCTTTCCCAACTGCCTCTCTCCAGTTGAGTTTTAAAGCTGAGACGAAGAGAGAGAGAGAGGGAAAGAAAAGAAAAGAGAGATACAACTCCTAGGGGAGGTGGGTGGGTTGTGAAGACTAAATTCCTGCTGTTCCCGGAGATCACCTGTTACAGGTGAGTAACTATGCTATCTCCAGGAACAAGCAGGAATGTAGTCTTCACATATGGGGACTCCCTAGCTACAGATGCCAGGGAGAGACCCCAGAAGTTGTGTGCCCCTGTGAAAGGGCTCCACTTCCCCCCATGGATCTCTGGCATCCTACCGGGAATGGTGGGTAGGAGTTGATTAAGTATGGAACAGGTGTCGTAGAACAGCCTGACCAAACAAGGCATCACGGCGGGAGTCCTTGTCCAAGCAGTAATGGGCTGTGAAGGTATGAACCGAGGCCCAAGTAGCTCCTCGACAGATGTCGTCAATAGACACAGAGTGTAGATGAGCCATTGAGGCTGCCATGGCTCTCACATTGTGAACTGTGACATGGCCTTCCAGAGAAAGGTTTTTACTCTGATAGGTAAAAGAAATACACTGTGCAATCCAATTGGACAATGTTCTCTTGGAGACTGGAAGTCCCAAATGAGAAGGATCAAAAGCAACAAAGAGTTGAGAGGACTTTCTATTCTGCTTTGTCCTTTGTAAGTAAAAAGCAAGTGCTCTTTTACAGTCCAAAGTATGAAGACTCCTTTCTGCATTTGAAGCATGAGGCCTTGGAAAAAATACAGGCAGGTAAACTCCTTGGTTTAAATGAAAAGGTGAGACCACCTTTGGTATAAAGTGTGGATGAGTCCTAAGGACTACCTTATCATGATGGAACCTCGTATAAGGAGGATCAGCCACTAATGTTTGCAACTCACTAATGCGACGTGCTGATGTGATTACAATGAGAAAGACAACCTTCCAGGAAAGGAATTTCAAGGAGGTAGTAGCTAGAGGTTCAAAAGGCGGCCTCATGAGCTGTCGAAGAACCAGATTTAGATCCCATGCTATCGGTGGTGGCCTAATGGGAGGCTTAGTTAGAAGGAGACCTCTCATAAATCTCGCTATGAGAGGATGAGAGGAAATAGGTTGTCCATTTAAAGGCTTGAAAGAAGCTGAAATAGCACTTAAATGGACTCGTACTGAGTTAGTCTTAAGCCCTGCATTAGATAAATGAAGGAGATACCTCTGGAATCATTATTGGAGTATCACCAGGGGGTCAAGACCCTTCTGCAAACACCATATGGAAAACCTTTTCCACTTGAAAGCATAAGAGCGTCTTGTGGAAGGCTTTCTAGAAGCATAAAGGATATCCTTTATTTGTTGAGACAGGTTAAGACCATGAAGGTCTAGGCCCTCAGCAACCAGGCCCTGAGATGCAGAGAGTGGGGATCGGGATGCCACAACATCCCGTCCTCCTGAGACCAGAGATCTGGAGCAGATCCTAAGTCCAGAGATGGAGCTTGAGAGAGATGTAGGAGCAGAGGGTACCACACCTGCCGTGGCCAATGTGGAGCTATGAGAATCATATGGCCTCTGTCTCTCTGAAGCTTGAATAGGGTTTTGGGAATTAGGGAAATGGGTGGTAAGGCATATAGAAAGTCCTGGCCCCAATGGAGGAGGAAAGCATCCCTGGCCTGAGAACCCTGAGCCAGAATTCTGGAACAGAATCGGGGAAGTTTGGCATTCAACGGACTTGCAAAGAGGTCTATGTCCGGAGTCCCCCAAATTTGAAAAATCTTTGCTACCTGGTCTGCACGAAGAGACCACTTGTGTGGAAGCAGAACTCGACTGAGTCTATCTGCCCAGGAGTTTTGAATGCCTGGCAGATACACTGCAAGGACATGAATCTGATGCTCTCTGGCGAGGGCCCATAGTCGCAAAGCTTCATTGCAAAGCGACAGAGAGCCTGTTCCTCCCTGCTTGTTCAGATAGAACATAGCTACTTGATTGTCCGTCTGAATTAGGACTGTCTTGTAGCTCAGCTGGGTGTGGAACACTCGAAGAACAAGGAAGATAGTTCTGAGTTCCAAGAGATTGATGTGTAGATGGGTCTCCTGTGGAGTCCAGGTGCCATGGGTAGAGAGATCTTGCAGGTGAGCTCCCCAACCCACCTGTGAGGCATCTATTGTTATAGTGACCTGGGGTGGGGGCTGTTGGAAAGGGGACCCCACCAACAGGTTTTGGGTTGATTGCCACCATGGTAGGGACAAAATAAGGCGACTTGAGTTTGCTATTTTGTCTGAAAGGCAGCCTGATGCTTGAGTCCACTGAGTGGATAGAGTCCATTGGGCTGCTCTCATAGGGAGGCGAGCATAGGTAACCACATGCACGGTAGATGCCATGTGACCTAGCAACTGTAACATTTACCGAGCAGTGAGATGAGTTTTTAACACTGCTTGGGAAGCTAACTGCACAATGCAAAGACAGCAGGGCTGTGGAAGATAGGCCCTTGCTTTCCTGGTACCCGGCATAGCTCCTATAAACTCTAGAGACTGAGCGGGAGTTAGGTTGGATTTTGGGATGTTTATGACCAGGCCCAAATACTGAAGTATACGCATTGTGCAAGATAGGGAAATTATTGCCTCTGACTGTGATGTCGTCTAAGTAGGGGAAGACGAATATTCCTAGAGTGTGAAGAAATGCTGCCACTACAGCCATGCATTTCGTAAACACCCTTGGTGCTGAGGCCAGACCAAAAGGAAGAACCCTGTACTGGTAGTGCTTCCCCTGAAATAGAAACCAACGGAATCTTCGGTGAGTTGGATGGATGAGAACATGGGTGTACGCATCCTTGAGATCTAGAGAACAAAGCCAATCCTGACTCTGAAGGTATGGCAGAAGAGTTCCTAGAGAAATCATCTTGAACTTCTCCTTGAACAGGAATTTGTTCAATTCTCTGAGGTCTAAAATGGGTCTATGTCCCCCTGTTTTCTTTGGAATAAGGAAATAGGGGAAGTAAAACCCTGTACCCTGTTGGGAAATGGGTACGTCTTCTATTGCCCCGTGGGCAAGAAGTAAATTGACCTCTTAACCCAACTGATTCTCGAGTGAAGTCTGAGAATTGAACTGTCTTACAACTGTAGGAGGGGGCATGTTGAGGAAATGAAGCTTGTACCCCTCCTTTACAATGGAGAGAGTCCATTCTTCTGCTGTTATCTGCTCCCATCTGGGGGCAAAATGACACAACCTTCCTGGAATGGTGGAGAGCTCTGGTCCCTTGAGGGCCAGAAAGGCCAGGTTCTCTAGATGGGAGTCAAAGACCCTGTGGAGGCTGAATCTGCTGGGCCGGTTGAGGCTTAGCAGACTTTGTTTTTCTTTGTTTTGGTGGCTGCTGTCCCTTTCGGGCAGACTGATCTGTAGAATGCCCCTGCTGGGTATAGGAGGGGTTAAACCTCTTCTTTTTAGAGAAGAATGGTTTCTTGTAGGATTTTCTCCTTGCAGGATCAGCTGTAGCTTTGGATAGTCTATCCAAAGTGGTATTATCAGCATCCAGCTCATTAGCTTTCTCTTGCCAATTTTTGCCAAAGAGATTTTCGCCTGTGCAAGGGATATTCCCCAGTTTGTCTTCTACCCAGAGTTCTAAGTCAGATGCCTGGAGCCAGGCAATCCTACGAGCACCTATGGCAATAGCAGAGGTTCTGCTTATGCACTCAAAGCAGTCAAAAGCTGCACGATTAACAAACTTGGAAACATCTTGGGCATGTTTGACAAGTGTAAGATAATCTTGCCTCTTATCAGGAAGGAGAGAGCTCATAAGCTCTAGATCTCCTGTAACCTCCTTAAGGAACATTCCCATATATAAAACGTAGGAACTAATCCTGGCAGAAAGCACAGAGGCCTGGAAGGTTCGACACCCAAAGGCATCAAGAGTCCTACATTCACGTCCTGGCGGATTAGATGCATGTCTTTTTGCACTCTTGATCCTTCTCATAGCTGATTCCACTACCATGGAGTGGTGTGGTAACTGGGTTTTTTGAAATCCTGGACAAGGAGGTACTCGATACATGGTATCAAGCCTACGAGAATGGGGAGAGGTGGTAAGAGGTGTTTCCTACATTCTTAGCATGAGATCATGCAAGATCTCATGAATAGGCAAAGTAGCTGCCTCTTTGGGAGCTTTAGGATATTGTAAAATCTCCAATTCCTTTGCTCTGGGCTCTGTTTCAGGAGCCACTGTGATGGAAAGACCTCTAGCCTCCTCCCGAATGAAATCCTGAAAGGATATATCCTCTGGAGGAGACATCCTACGTTTAGGAGAGGAAGGCTCCTCAGAGAGAAGTACTCCGGCACCGACAGAGCTGTCAGAATCCTGAGTCATCGTAGGATTCAAAATATCTCCTGTCCGGGTGCTCTTGCAAAGCACGATACCGGTACCGATCGAAGTCGGTACCGGAGGGGTCCGGTACTGGCCTGTCGATACCGGAGGAAACAGCATGACTTGGTGTGGACAACACAGTCGCCGATGTCGATGCTATCGGTACCGGTACCGATATCGGTGCTGGAACCGGTGTCAATACCGGTTGAACCGTCTGAAGCGGTCCCGAAGGCACCGAAGCCACAAGGAGAGCCGCCAGACTGCGTTCACTAGCCAAGAACCTCTGGTCTATTGACGCAGCTGATGCCTGGGTATCGGTACTGGACGAAGCGGCCGGTACCCCAGAGCATGGCACCAGTAGTTCTGCCGAGGTTGAGGCCTCGAGAACATCCTGGAGCCCCGATATTGCTTTGGATGCCGAAGCCTCCCGCCGGGGCAATTTTGCCAGTACAAGTCCCTCGAGGACAACGCCAGAGGCATCTTGATACTTGGAAGGAGATCTACCCTTTGAGAACCGGCCAGATTTATGTTTGGTTACCTGAGATCCATGGGAGGAAGACGAAGCCCTGGAAGACGTCGATGCCATGGATGCTGCATCGGAGGGAAAAAGGGTGCTAAGCTTAGCAGCTCGGTTTTGCCGACCCCTCTTCAACATCATCCCACAGGCAACACACTCCGAGATGGAGTGGTCAGGACCTAAACATTTAAGGCACCACTCGTGAGTGTCGGTGACCGAGATGGTACCGCCACACTTGGAACACTTTTTAACACCCGAGGCGGGTTTTTCCATTCTGAAGGAAAAGTTGGGCCTAGTGCCCAAAATGGCATGTGGCACCTGACAGAAAAAAGACTGGAAAGTCCAGAAAAAAAGACTACAAATTTTTTTTTTTTTTAAAGAAAGAAAGAACCAGCGGTACCGGTATAGCGTCGACTGGAGAGAGGCAGTTGGGAAAGGCGGGAAGGCAGCACACAGGTGTTGTGAGATGCTCCCAAAAGCTTTCTAATTGAACGCTGGGGAGCGTTCCCACACAGGCTCCGTCGGTACCGACGATACCCATATGTGAAGACTACATTCCTGCTTGTTCCTGGAGATGACCAAGTTGCTGCCTTGCAAATTTCATCCATGGCTACTGAGCGTAGGTTTGCCATCGAGGTGCCCATTGGGTGAATGTTGTGAGCAGTGACATGCCCTTCCAGGGTGAGTCCTGCTTTGTCATAGGCAAATGAAATGCAGTCTGCTATCCACCTGGAGAGTGTACGCTTAGATATAGGTAGACCCAGGTGACTAGGGTCAAAGGAGGTGAACAATTGTGAGGCTTTATGATGACCTTAAGTCCTTTGAAGATAAAAAGCAAATGCACACTTGCAGTCAAGAGTATGCAGAGTTGCTTCTGTTCTAGATGCATGTGGTCTAGGAAAGAAGACTGGAAGGTAAATTGACTGTTTTAAATGAAAAGAAGACACCACCTTTGGCATAAAGTGTGGGTGAGTCCAAAGGATGACTTTGTCATGGTGGAACCATGTATAGAGGGGTTCGCCACTAAAGCCTGAAGCTCACTAATGCATCTAGCTGAAGTGAGGGCAATGAGAAAGATTACCTTCCATGACAGGAATTTCAGGGAAGTTGTGGCCAATGGTTCAAAGGGCAGCTTGAGAAGCTTCACTAGAATTATGTTGAGGTCCCAAGCCACCGGAGGTGGCTTGATGGGTGGCTTGTACAGCAGGAGATCTCTCATGAAACGCACTACTAGCAGATGTGAGGAGATGAGCTGTTCATCCAGTAGGTGGTGAGAGGCAGTAATGGCACTGAGATGGACTCTCACTGAGTTGGACTTTAGACCTGTCGAGGACAGGTGGAGGAGATACTGTAGGAGTGACTCCACTGGAGCAGAAAAGAGATTGATATTTTTCTGGGAACACCAAATGGAGTATCTATGCCACTTGAAAGCGTATGGAGGGCTTTCTAGAAGTCAGTAGAATCTTTTTGACCTCTTAGGGAAGGTCAATTCTCTGCAATGCTATGCTCTCGGCAGCTAAAATGTGAGGCAGAGAGACTATGGATTGGGATGGAAAAGTGCATCGTTGTCCTGGGAGAGAAGATCGGGCACAGATCCCAACTGCAGAGGCTGAGTCTGAGTCAGACGCAGTAGCAGAGGAAACCACGGTTACCGCGGCCAATGAGGGTCTATGAGAATCATGGAGCCCTTGTCGGACTGAAGGTTGAAAAGTGCTTGGGAATGAGGGGTATAGGAGGGAAAGCATAAAGCAGACCCTGACCCCAGTTTAGGTGGAAGGCATCCACCTGTTAGTTGCTGGACATCGGAGTCCTTGTATTGGTATTCTGTGGAGTAGCAAGCAGATCTATGTCTGGAGTTCCCCAGGTCTTGAAGATGTAGAACTCTGTCTGGATGGAGAGACCATTCATGGGGAATGAGGATCCGACTCAATTTGTCTGCCAAGACATTAAGCTCTCCCAGGAGGTACACCGCTCGGAGGTGTATATGATGAGAGATGGCGAAGGACCATAGGTGAAGAGTCTCCTCGCAGAGTGGCCATGAGCCCGTACCTCCCTGTTTGTTCACACAGAACATGGCGACCTGATTATCCATCATGATTAGGACCAGTTGTGCCCTGAGGTGGTGTTGAAACACCCAGAATGCATTTGAGATAGCATGAAGCTCCAGAAGATTGATCTGGAGGTGTGACTTGTGCATTGTCCAGGGCCCCTGTGTGGACAGGTTGCCCAGATGTGCTCCTCAATCCAATTTGGAGGCATCCATCATCAGGGTACATTGAAGTGGAGGCATCTGAAAAGGTGACCCTACGAGCAGATTTTCTGGAGAACACCACCACTGAAGGGATGTGGTTAGAGGGGCAGTGACTTGGATCCTGTCCCTGGGATGGCTTGAGGCCTGCGTCCATTGGGAGGCAAGAGTCCATTCTGCTGTGTGCATATGTAATCAGGCATATGAAATGACATGAACTGTAGAGGCCACGTGCCCGAGAAACTGCAGCATTTCTCAGGCAGTCAGATGGTCCCATTGGAGCGTCTGGGATGCTAGTTCGATTAGACAGGCATAGAGGAGCTGGGGCAGAAACACCCTGGACTGCTGGGTGTCCAGCAGGGCTCCGATGAACTCTAGCTTTTGAGTTGGAGCAAGCTGGGATTTTGGGAAGTTTATGACAAATCCCAAGTGTTGTAGTACCATGATGCAAGGAAAGCTGCACCTCTTGTGAGATGTCTGCTTTTATGAACCAGTCATCTAAGTAAGGAAAGACAAATATCCCTAGAGATCTTAGGAATGCAGCTACAACCGCCATGCACTTTGTGAATATTCTTGGAGCAGAGGTGAGTCCAAAGGAAAATATTCTGTATTGATAATGTATTCCCTGAAAGGTGAAGTGTAGATATTTCCTATGTCCTGGATGGATAAGGATATGTGTATATGCTTCTTTTAGATCTAAAGAACAGAGCCAGTCCTGACCCTGGAGGTAGGGAAGAGTCCCGAGGGAGATCACCTCAAACTTTTCTCAGACTAGAAACTTGTTGAGGTTTCTGAGGTCCAGAATGGGCCTGAATTCTCCTGTTTTCTTTGGAATGAGAACGTACAGAGAGTAGAAGCCCATTCCCTTTTCGGAAGGTGGGATCTCCTCTATGGCAGCCTGGGTCAGAAGAGAAGATACCTCATCCTGTAGGAGAACAGTGAGAGGAGGCTGTGTTTGAAATTCTCCCGTGAAAGTGAAGGGGAGCAGAATTTGCAGATGAGGTCTGTACCCCTCCCGGACTATGTTTAGTGTCCACTGCTCTGAGGTGATGAGGTGCCATCTGTGGGCATAGTGACACAGTCTGCCTGCTTTGTGGAGGGGGTGGGGGACCTCCAAAGGCAGGGTGGCAATGTTCTCTAGAAAAGAGTAAAAAAATCATGCACAGACTGTGGCTGTGCGGTTGCTTGAGGTTTAGCTCCCTGCGGCTTCTTCTGTTGCTTAGGAGTTTCTTGCCTCTTCTGCGGTGCTTGAGCCTGGAACTGAGAGGCAGGAGGATAAGAAAAGTAGAACTTATTATTATTATTGTAGAAAGACTTCCTTGCAGTTGCCTTTTTTCTAACCGGGTCAGCTGTTGTTCTAGACAATTTATTTATTTACATTTTATTTCCTCTCTTTAGAGTAGTATTTTCTGACTCTAATTGAGAGGCCCAGCTTATCTTGAACCCACTGTTCAAGATCTGAGGCTTGAAGACATGCAATTCTTCGTGCACTGATGCATATTGCTGAGAACATAAGAACATAAGATATGCCATACTGGGTCAGACCAAGGTCCATCAAGCCCAGTATCCTGTTTCATACGTACCTAGCAGTTTCCCCAAAAGACACAGGTTATGCAATGCTTGTACAAGCTCAAGCATTGATATCCTGGGTCCCTTTTTAATAATGGTTTATGGACCTTTCCTCCAGGAACTTGTCCAAACCTTTTTTAAAGCCAGCTACACTAACAGCCTTTACTAAATCCTCCGGTAACAAATTCCAGAGTTTGATTACACGTTGAGTGAAAAAATATTTTATTTTATTAGTCTTAAATAGTTTACCCTGTAGCTTCATTGCATGTCCCCTAGTCTTTCTATATTCTGATAACGTATAGAGTCGATCTATGTTTACCTGTTCCACTCCGTTCATTAATATATAGACTTCTATCATATCTCCCCTCAGCCGTCTCTTTTCCAGGTTAAAGAGCCCTAACCTTTTTAGCCTTTCTTCATAGGAGTATCCTTCCATCCCCTTTACCATTTTGGTGGCTCTTCTCTGAACCTTTTCTAATAACACTATATCCTTTTTAAGATACGGCGACCAGAATTGCACACAATATTCAAGGTGCGGTCTCACCATGGAACGGTATAGAGGCATTATAATATCTTTTGTTTTATTTTCCATTCCTTTCCTTATGATACCTAGCATTCTATTTGCTCTCTTGGCTGCCGCTGCACACTGGGCCGAGGGTTTTAACATGTTATCCACAATGACGCCTAAATCTTTTTCCTGGGTGGTGGTTCCTAATGTGGAACCTTGCATCGTGTAACCATAGTTTGGGTTGTTCTTCCCTAGGTGCATAACTTTGCACTAGTCCACATTAAATTTCATCTGCCATTTTGATGCCCAGTCTTCCAATTTATCAAGATCCTCTTGCAATTTTCCACAATCCTCTTGGGTTTTAACAACTTTAAATAGTTTTGTGTCATCTGCAAATTTGATAACCTCAATCGTTATTCCACTTTCCAGGTCATTTATGAATATGTCAAAAAGCAGCGGACCCAGCACAGATCCCTGGGGTACACCACTATTCACCTTTCTCCATTGGGAAAACTGGCCATTTAGCCCAACCCTCTGCTTTCTATCTTTCAACCAGTTCCTGATCCACAGTAGTACACTGCCTACTATCCCATGACTCTTTAGTTTTGCCAAAAGTCTCTGATGAGGGACCTTGTCAAAGGCTTTCTGAAAGTCCAGATACACTATATCAACCGACTCACCTTTGTCCACCTGTTTATTCACACTTTCAAAAAAACATAACAGATTAGTAAGACAAGATTTTCCTTGTCTAAAGCCATGTTGGCTGTCTCCCATTAGGCCATGACTATCTACATGCTGAGTAATTTTATTCTTTATGATGGTTTCTACCATTTTTCCCGGTACTGACGTGAGGCTCACCGGTCTGTAGTTTCCTGGATCACCCCTCGAACCCTTTTTAAAAATTGGTGTTACATTGGCGATCTGCCAATCTTCAGATATTAGAGATGATTTTAATGATAGTTCACAGATTACTAATAGCAGGTCTGCATTCTCATATTTCAGTTCTTTCAACACCCTTGGATGTATACCATCCGGCCCAAGTGATTTGCTACTCTTTAGTTTATCTAATAGTTGTAATACATCTTCCCGATGTATCGATATTTCCTTCAATTCTTCCGCACCTTTAAATCCCACTTCAGTCATGGGTAACATCCCTACATCTTCCTCAGTAAAGATCGAAGCAAAGAATTCATTCAGTCTCTCCGCTATCGCCTTGTTGCCTCTTAGTGCCCCTTTAACTCCTCTATCATCTAATGGTCCAACTGACTCACAGGGTTTTTGCTATGAATGTACTTGAAAAAATCTTTATTTCACATTTTTACTTCCGCAGCAAGCTTCTTCTCAAATTCTCTCTTTGCCTTCTTTATCAATGCCTTGCATTTGACCTGGCAGTGCTTGTGCTGTTTCCAGGTTTCATTGGCTCTTTTTTCCATTTCCTGAAAGATGCTTTCTTGGCAACAACAGCATCTCTGATCTCACCTTTAAACCATGCTGGCAGTTTTTTGGACTTCCTTCCACTTTTCTTAAAGCATGGAATATAGCTGGTCTGGGCTTCCAAGATAGTATTTTTCAACAACACCCAAGCTTGATGTAAGTCTTTATCCTTTGCAACTGCTCCTTTTAGTTTTTTCTTAACTATTTTCCTCATTTTATCATAGTTTCCCTTTCGAAAGTTAAAAGGTAGTACTGTGGATTTCCTTACTATCCCTCCTCCACTAATTAAATCAAAGGCGATCATGCTATGATCACTATTGCCAAGTGGCCCCAACACCCTTATCTCTTGCACTAGATCTGGTGTTCCACTAAGGACTAGGTCTAATATGGCTTCCCCTCTGGTCGGTTCATGAACCAGCTGCTCCAAGAAGCAGTCATTTATGTCATCTAGGAACATTATCTCCCTAGCATGTCCTGCCGTGACACTGACCCAGTCAATACCGGGGTAATTGAAATTGCCCATTATTATTACCGCACTGTAACTTTTGTTAGCTTCCTTGATTTCTTTGAGCATTTCATCATTCATTCGTTCATTCTGGCCAGGCGGTCAATAGTACACCCCCACCGCCATCGCCTTCCCCTTTTTCCATGGAATTTCAATCCATAGAGATTCTACAGCAAATTTTGTTTCCTGCAAAACTTTAATCCTTTCTGACTCAATGCCCTCTCTAACATAGAGCACAACCCCTCCACCAATTTGATCAGCTCTATCATTACAATATAGTTTGTACCCAGGTATCACAGTGTCCCACTGGTTGTCCTCCTTCCACCATGTTTCTGATATTCCAATCACATCTAACCTCTCATTTAGTGCTATATATTCCAACTCTCCCATCTTATTTTTTAGACTTCTAGCATTTGCATACAAGCATTTTAGAGACTGTATTTTACTCATATTAATTTGGCTATTGGTAGACATGGGTAATTTGGGATCTTTAAGCTCTGTCTGCTCCATACTCGAGGGCATTTGGGCTACTTTACTCTTTTTTGGAACCTCTCTGCTTTTGGTAGTATCCTTCAAGTATTCTTCCGAACCATCTGCTCTTGGGTGACTGTCGGCTTTCCCCTATTATCTAGTTTAAAAGCTGCTCTATCTCCTTTTTAAAGGTTAATGCCAGCAGCCTGGTTCCATCCTGGTTAAGGTGACGCCCATCCTTTTGGAAGAGCCCCTCCTTTCCCCAGAATGTACCCCAGTTCCTAACAAATCCAAACCCCTCATCTCTGCACCATTGTCTCATCCATGCATTGAGACTCTGGAGCTCTGCCTGCCTTTTGGGTCGTGCACGTGGAACGGGAAGCATTTTGGAGAACGCTACCCTGAAAGTTCTGGATTTCAACGTCCTACCTAAAAGCCTAAATTTAGCCTCCAGAACCTCCCTACCACATTTTCCTATGTCATTGGTACCGACATGTACCAAGAAAGCAGACTCCTTCCCAGCACTATCTAAGACCTTATCTAGGTGGTGCGTGAGGTCCGCTACCTTTGCACCAGGCAGGCATGTTACCAGGCGATCCTCACGTCCACCAGCCACCCAGC
The DNA here is from genome assembly GCA_033557465.1 of Ichthyophis bannanicus. Classification (NCBI taxonomy): domain Eukaryota; kingdom Metazoa; phylum Chordata; class Amphibia; order Gymnophiona; family Ichthyophiidae; genus Ichthyophis; species Ichthyophis bannanicus. The sequence continues at coordinate 749,265,035 of CM066036.1, read as the reverse complement.
TATCTATATGCCTAATGATCAAATCACCAACTATAATGGCTGTCCTAACCCTTCCCTCATGGGCACATGGCCCTGGAGAAACTTCCTCAGTGCGAGAGGGTTTTACATCACCTGGAGGACAGGTCCTAGTTACAGGATCACTTCCTGCCACACCAGGGTGATGCTTTCCTGTCACGTGACCTCTCTCCTCCATGGCAACAGAGATGCTGCCAGACTGGAGGTGGGACTTCAGGACTATATCCCTGTAGGTCTCGTCTATGTACCTCTCTGTCTTTCTTATGTTTTCCAAGTCTGCTACTCTAGCCTCTAGAGAACGGACTCATTCCCTGAGAGCAAAGAGCTCCTTGCACCTAGTGCACACGTAAGACCTCTCACCAACTGGGAGAAAATCATACATGTGACACTCAATGCAAAAGACTGGAAAGCCCCCATCCCGCTGCTGGACTGCTGTCTGCATCTTAGTTTTAAGTTTTTGTTTAGATCTTTAAGTTCTTTACTTACTAAGGGTTGCTATGGATATTTATACCAATATAACTGTACCTAATACGTTTAATATACCTTGTTCACCTGAAGCTTAATTAATCTCAGGTCCCTAGTGTATGTCTGATTTTGGGTAACGAGCTTCACCTGAGAGCACCTCCTGTCTTTTAAGATGTGTAAGTACCTATAAAGCTATGATTATCCTAGGGGTGGGTGGGTGTTGGGGAGGGAGGGAGGGAGGGAGGGAAATAACACTTATTAAAAGAGGGCTGCTACACAGTACCCTGTCCTGTGCTGCTGAGGTAAGCTATATTCTTATTTGATTTAAATTATAGCTCTTTGCTGCTGCTAGGCTCTAACTTATTATGAAATTTAAACTACAAGCTCTCTGCTGGGTATGAAATGTAACCAGAAAGTTCTCTTCTGTGTTTCAAATTTAAACTTAAACTGCTGCTACTAGGCCCTGACTGATTTAACAAAAAATAGTGGGTTCACAGATTAAATAGCTTTAATAGAAAGAATTCCTTTCAGAAAATTCCCAGAAGTATATACTCACAATTGCAGCTCTCTCTCCAGAAGTAACAGTCCCTGTTTCTAGTTCTCTAGTTTCATCTGGAGGAGGTGACCAGATAACAGCTTAAATAGTTCAGAAGGTACAGTAAGCAAACTGTGATATAAGTGGTGTGACGTAGAAGCCTCTCATGAACCTATGGAAACAGACAGAGATCCGGTGGAAAAAACCGGTACTGCAAGAGAATGCAGGATTTTCTCTTCAGAGAGAAAAAAACACATAGCTAATCAGGAACCACACCTCACCTTAGGGGAGGAGAGAAGCCAAGTCCCTGATTGGGCACGCCCAAGCAGGAGGCGGGCAGTGCAACACACGGGCAGCTTGTTAAACAGTCAGAAACAGTTAGAGTCAGAAAGAGGAAGAGAAAAAGCAGAGTTCAAAGGACAAGAGGAACAGGAAGAGTTGGAGAGAAAGCAACTAGGCAGCTGTGATCCACAGAGGAGCAGTTTGGTCTTACAAAGCAAGTACCTGGGAGACTCAGGGGCAGTGAGAGACTTCTGGGAGCAGAAGGATTCAGGAGCACTGAGAGACCCAAGGATACAACCCAGGCTTCCAGAGAACCAAGCAGGACCTTGGAGCAGAAGGCATAAGGACAAAGAATTCTCCTGGAGAAAACCTCAGCACAAGGTACAAAGGGGAACTGAAGCAGCTAGCAGCTATAACAGTGGGAAGCCAGAAAGATTGAAAGCTAACTTTAAAAGCCAGAATGAAGTCAGACAATATGGTGGCAGTTGGGGGCAGCCAGAAAAGTATTTAAGCAGCCCAAGATACTCTCATAAGCCAGCTGAAGCCTATAGCTTAGAAGCTAATAGAAAGAAAGCTGATGAGTCTTATTGCAGAGAAGTGAGCCAAGAGAAGCCTGACGGTACTATTTTTAAATCCCTGTTAAGAAACTCTCCAGACTCAGCTGAAGTTTTAAACCCAGCACTTACGTTCAGAGATAAGTGGGGGAAGGATTCTTCTAAAACGCTGAACTGTTGTCCTACCAAAAGCAGCATTCCTAATTATCATGAGATAAAGGTCTTAAACAAACATTTACCCGAAAGAGAAGGAAAATACCAGCTTAGCCCAGAAAAGACGCAGGCTGAATTACTTCTCAAAGACTTCAGGGAATTCCTTGAGAGCAGGGCAGTTTCTTCCTATAAGTCAGCACAGGCTACAAACAGCTGTGAAGAGGAGATGCCTCTAGATTCTTCTCTGCCGTACACAGAACAGGATTGTGCAATGGACTGCTCAACATGTGTTATTGAGAAGGAGATTAAGTAAATGCTTTAAAAGGTTATATGAAGAAATATAACAAGAAGTGACCTTGCTGATTGTCATGCTGAGAAGCTTATGAGAAGTGAATAAGTTAAAGCATAATTGTCTGGATATGCCAGAGTTTGTTTCAGTTAATGAAAAGTCACATGACAATTGAATGTGCTTCCTGAAGCTTATGGACATTTAGCCCAGCAGTTCAAAGCCTTGTATAAGTTTGGTTTCTTACTCTTGTTTTGTGCTTTACAACTTCTTTTGCGTCTGTTTGCACTTGAACTGCAAAGCGGGAAATAAACCTCATAAAAGAAATTTCTTTGCCTGCCTTGACTACTTGAGCACACACAACTACAATCTCAACCCTGAAGGGCACCAAAGGCCACCTCCTACTGAAACCCTCACGGTTCAGGTAATGGGTGGGTGGCATGGTTAACATCTTTTGGGTCAGGTAGTGACAACATAAAGGGGGAAGCCGGTGAAGAGCACTTTGGGGAACTCAAGGAAGCTCCCAAAACCTGAAAGGAAGCAGTCCCAATATCTGTAGGGGGAGAACCCTCTCCCTTGGGCTTCAGATGTTTGTCTATAGGCCTACTAGCAACAGCTGCAGGCAACAATGCTTTCTTCTTATGCTTTCCCATGTACCTGATGCTCTGTCAATGCTCCCATGGGACCTGAAAGAGTAGTTACTCACCTGTAACAGGTGTTCTCCAGGAGCAGCAGGAATCAGTCCTCACATATGGGTGTCATCGACGCCGATGAAGCCCCAGCGGAGCATTTCCCAAGCTTTCTATGAAAGCCTTTGGGAATGCAGGCACGCATGCGCGGTTCCCTTCTCGCCTAAAGGTGCCATCTTACCTCAGTCAAATGACATAGCTAAGAACAGCACACAAAAAATGTAAAAACAAACTATGTACAACTGCAACTCCCAGGGGAGGAGGGAGGGTTGTGAGGACTGATTCCTGCTGCTCCTGGAGAACACCTGTTACAGGTGAGTAACTACTCTTTCTCCAGGACCAAGCAGGAAGTCAGTCCTCACATATGGGTGACTCCCCAGCTCTGGGCTACCGAGGAACCCAGGCTGAACAAGAGAACTCCCTCTAGTCTCAGCAGCAAAGAAAGGCTTTTCACTGACACAACCTCCACCGGTAGCCCAACAGAGGGCAGGAGGGCAGGAGTTGCCTAAACCTCAAAGAGATTCCGGAGTACTGCTTGGCCAAAAGCACTGTCCCTACGGGACTCCCTCTCCAGACAGTAATGGGCTGCAAAAATCTGGCTTGAAGACCAAGTTGCAGCCCTGCAGATGTCTACCAAGGGCACAGAGCGGAGATGAGCCACTGAGGCAGCCATTGCCCTGACACGGTGGGCCGTGACCCGACCCTGCAAAGGAAGGTCAGCTGCCTTGTAAGCCCAGGTGATACAGTCAGCCACCCAGATGGACAAGGTATGCTTGGACACAGCCAACCCCAACTTATTAGGGTCAAAGGATACGAAGAGCTGAGTAGCCTTTCTATGCCCCTGCGTACGGTCAAGGTAGAAGGATAAGGCCCTCTTACAGTCCAGGGTATGCATGAATGCTTCAGCCTGGCTTGCATGAGGCCTAGGGAAGAATGTTGGAAGAAACGCCTCTTGGTTAAGGTGGAAGGAGGAGACAACTTTTGGGAGGAACTTTGGATGAGTCCTAAGGACTACCCTGTTCCCATAGAAGCGAGTGTAAGGCCTATCACAGACCAAGGTCTGAAGCTCACTCACTCACCTAGCCGAGGTAAGGGCTATCAAGAAGAGTGTCTTCCAGGACAGGAAGCGTAGAGGGCAAGTAGCCATCGGCTCAAAGGGTGGGCGAGTCAGCTGCTGCAGGACCACATTCAACTCCCACTCAGGAGCAGGAGGACGGATCGAAGGCTTGAGCAAAAGCAAGCCCCTGAGAAAGCGGGACACCAAGGGGTGAACCGACAGAGAATGTCCTTCCACTAGTGAGTGGTGAGCTGCTAGAGCTGAAAGGTGGACCCGAACAGAATTGGACTTAAGTCCCTGATTGGATAAGTGCAACAGATACTGAACAGATACAGGGACAGTACAGGAGAAGGGATCTTCTGTACGTAGATGACACCACTCAGAAAACCTCTTCCATTTGAGAGCATAGGTTTTCCTTCTGGACTGTTTCCTAGAGGCTAGGAGAACCTCCTCAACTTCCTGAGGTAGGCCCCAGGGAGCCAAAACTACCCTTGCAGCCTCCAAGCCATCAAATTGAGAGCTTTGAGGTTGGGGTGTAGATGAGACCCCTGATCCTGAGACAGAAGGTCGGGTTGCAACCCTAGAGGCAGTGGGGGATCCACTGCCAGCTGAAGCAAAAGTGGAAACCAAGGCTGTCTCGGCCACCTGGGAGCCACCAGCAGGACAGAGGCCTTGTCCTGGAGAATCATGAACAGAGTTCGGGCCACCAGAGACATGGGAGGAAACGCATACAGGAGGCCCTGAGACCATGGAATCAGAAAAGCAACTGCTGCTATCTGCAGAGGATGCGGTTGCCTGGAGCAGAACTTTGGCAGTTGCTTGTTCAGTGGACTGGCAAAGAGATCTATCACAGAGAGACCCCATTTTAGGAAGATCTTCTGAACTACCAAGGGATGCAGCTGCCACTCGTGGGGCTGCAAAATTCTGTTCAGCCGGTCGGCCAGGTAGTTTTCCTGGCCTGGAAGGTATACCGCCCTGAGGAGCATGTTGTTCTTTAGGGCAAATGAACAAAGGTCCTGAGCCTCCCGACAAAGGAGCCTGGACCCAGTCCCGCCCTGTCTGTTCACATAAAACATGGCTACCTGATTGTCTGTCTGAACCAGGACAGATTGATGAGCCAGGGCAGGAGAGAAAGCTTTGAGAGCCAAGCAAATAGCCCTGAGTTCTAGGAGACTGATCTGTTGTGCAGCCTCCCAAGGAGACCACAGGCCCTGGGTGCACTTGTTGAGACAATGAGCTCCCCAGCCCTGTAGGGAGGAGTCTGTGGTCAGTACCACTGTGTACCCTGGAATCTGAAAGGGCACCCCCTTTAGTAGATTGGGTGGGTGCAGCCACCAATTGAGGGAGTCCAGAAATGGTCTGGACACCCTTACTCTGTCTCTGAGGCTGCCTGTGGCTTGTGACCACTGATTCCGAAGGGACCACTGTGCAGGCCGCATATGGAGCCTTGCATTGGGGGTTACATGAACTGTCGAAGTCATGTGGCCAAGCAGCCTCAGGCAGAGTCTGGCGGAGACTAGTGACCTGCTCAGAAATTGGCTTGCCAAGCTGATGAGTCTTTGGGCTCTGTCGTCTGGCAAGAAAGCCCTTGCCAGCAGAGAGTCCAGCCTGGCCCCTATGAACTCCAAGTTCTGGGAGGGGAGCAAAGTGGACTTTGCAAAGTTTATTACAAAACCCAGGCTTTGAAGAAGAGCAATAGTTCTGAGGGTGGCTTGTCTCGCCTCCTGCCACGTTTGACCCCTGATGAGCCAGTCGTCCAGATAGGGAAAGACAAAGATTCCCTGATTTCTCAGGTAGGCCGCCACCACTGCCAGGCATTTGGTAAAGACCCTGGGAGCGGAGGTGAGGCCAAAAGGCAGGACTCTGTACTGATAATGGTTTCCTCCCACAATGAACCTGAGGTACTTTCTGTGGTCTGGATGAATGAGGATGTGAGTGTACGCATCCTTTAGATCTAAGGAGCATAGCCAATCTCCCTGCTGGAAGTAGGGTAGAAGTGTTCCAAGAGTAAGCATCTTGAACTTTTCCTTCTCTAGGAACTTGTTGAGGTTCCTGAGGTCCAGAATAGGTCGAAGGCCACCGGTTCTTTTGGGCACCAGGAAATACTGTGGCGGCGCCCACTACGTCTAGGCGGCTGCCTAGTGGGGTGCGCCGGTCATCACTCTTTTTGTGTAGTTGTGGCCTGCTTTGTAAGCAGTACGAGTGGATGAGGACACAGGACAATTTGTAAAAATAAATTGCTTTTTATTATTTTTTTTTTTGTGGAATCAATCTTTGACAAATGACCATGATAAAGCGAACCAAAAATATCAAACTGAAAAATAGGATACTTTCTCCAGTAACTTTCTTAGCAAAAACTCTCCAAGTAGTTTTCTCCACTCTTGTTAACTTTGCCTTCTTCCATTTAACAAAACCAGCATAATACTGTTAAATGCACAGTTCAACAAAACTTCAGTAAGACAGTTTTGAATTCACATTCTCAGCTGCTGCAGATTAGGATACCAGCCGTGTGCTGCCTCTTAGTTTAAAACCAATAGCCTTCTTAGCTGGGCTTTAGCAGTGGTAAAAACTGGCTGCTTTTAAACACGAGGTTTCTATCTTCTTGTCTGCCCTTCTCCTAGGCATTCATTAACACCAGCACATATGTTATCTTCTTAACCTGTATCATACAGCCTTCCATAAAAGCATTAAACATTGCTCACACAAAGTCCACACTCCATTGACTCTGCTGAAGACACTGGACTGTCTGGATAAAGCTCCACTTCCATTTCCTCAGGTGAACTATAAAGCTCAGGGCTTGGGGCACATTCTGGAACAGTCTCCTGCACTTCTTTTAAAAGTTTAAAAAGCTTTCCCCATTTTAGATTCTGGCTCCCCCTTTTAACTGGGTTAGAACCTCTTGCCCTTCTCTCCCTTAACAACTCCACATCAGGAAATATATGAGTTGTTTGGTTGGCAGAAACCCTCCTTTTATCAGACTTTCTGTACTGTCTGTTCAAGGGCCCAGGACTTGAGCTGCTGCCTTCAGAATCAGACGTATAGTCCTGAATTCTTCCCCAGCTCCTTTCTTGCCCACAACCTTGACACTTGCCTTGGGAGTGGTGGCTGGTCCCCTTTGAACCACCAGGTCTCACAGCCTTGTAATGCTGCCTCTTCCCCTGGTCTCTCTGGACTCTGCCTCTCCTCCTGGCTTCTGGCCTGCAGTCTTTCCTGCCCTCTGGCAGTCTCTCTCTGCAGTCCTTCCTGTGTCTGAGCACGTCCTGCTTGCTCTGCTTGTTCACCTCCTTGCTCTCCTGGATCTGCCTCACTTCCTGTGTGACGCAGCTTAAATGTTCTGTGGCTTGTTTCCTTCCCTGGCCCCACCCTCTCTCTGTCTGCAACTGTCCTAGAGGCTGGGTGTGGCTTCAGGCTAGCTCTGCTAGTGTGTGCTTTAGTTTCTCTTTCTACCTGGGAGCTATGCTTTGGTGAGCCCATCCCCCGTTTATGAAAAAAAACCTCTTTTTTTCAGTTTTAAAGGGCTCTGCTGCATGTGCATCACCACAATACCTGGAGTAGAACCCCTGACCTTGCAAGTGGGGAGGCACAGGCTCCACCGCCCTGTCCACCAACAGACCTTGAAGCTCTCGGAGGAGAAGATCTGTGTGCAGGGGAGGCCTTGGAGGCTCCCCTGGAAAGTATGGCGGAGGCAGTTGGTGAAAATGAAGAGCATAGCCCCTGTGGACTATGTTCAACACCCAACTGTCCCCAGTGATGTGGGGCCACTGGTGGGCAAAGAGGGCAAGGCGACCTCCTGTGCAGGGTTGGGAGAGCAGGGACTGAGAGGCTACGCTCAAGGAGTCAAAAAACCCCACCCTGCTGAGTGGGAGCAGGGGCCGGAGGCTTGGGGGTCCTCTGCCTACGGGGCCCATTACCCTGCCCCTTGGCTTGCTGACTCTGGGGTGCAGCTTGGGCAGCCTGATACTGAGGGTACTGTTTGTAGGCAGTGCCCTTCCTCGGGTAAAAGGGCTTCTTACCCGAGGCCTTCTTCTTGTGAGAAGGGGCAGAGGTCTTTCTGGACAGCCTTGTCCTTGTAAGGTGCTCAGTCTCGAGCTGTGCAGCCTTCTCGGCCATGGGCTTCCCAAAAAGGTTCTCACCTCGGCAAGGGACATCGACCAACTTGTCCTGAACCCATGGCTTGAGGTCCGATGACTGCAGCCATGCCTGGCGTCGAGCTGCGATGCCGGCTGCCGCAACTCAGGCCGAAGCCTCGAAGCCATCGTAGGCAGCGCGGGACATAAACTTCGAGCAGTCCCGAATCCCCGAGGACAAGGACTTGAATCTCTGCAAGGGCTCCCCAGAGAGACCAGCGGAGAACCCGGCCAACTCCTTGGCCAGGTCTCGCAAGTACATGCCCATGTACAGCTGGTAAGACTGGACACGGCAAGCAAGCATTGAGCCCTGGAAGCACTTTCTACCGACACCATTGAGGTTCCGGGCCTCCCTGCCGGGGGGGGGGCACCGTGGAGTGCATCTTCTGACTTTTCAGGCGATGCATGGCCGATTCCACCACCATGGAATGGTGTGGTAGCTGTGCCTTTTGAAAGCCAGGGCTCTTCCGGAGTCAATAAATCAAATCGACCCGCTTGCTTAGAACTGGCGCCGAGGCCAGTGCCTCCCACATCCGGAAGAGGAGCCGTCCCAGCATCGGAGGAACCGGGACAGTAAAGGCCTCCTTCGGATGAGAGTCGTACTGCAGGGCCTCGAGCTCTTCGGCTCGAGGCTCTTCCTCAGGGTCCGCCGGGATAGCCAACGCGGTGGCCATATCCCGGACAAACTCAGAGAACCGGGTATCCTCCGGAGGGGATCTACTCCGGGGCTCAGACTGCGGTGAGTCCGACGGGACGCACCGAGTCTTGAACGTGTCTGGGGACTCCTCATCCTCCGTCTCCCAGGCGGACTCGTCCGACGAGGAGTCGCGGTCCAACCCCGCGGGGCCCTGGAGCACCCGCCCTGATGCCAGAGGCACCAGCGTCGATGCCCTCGGTCCCGAACGAGAGGTGGAGGGAGACCGCAACCGAGGTCGACCTCGAGACATCATGGACTCGCGTATCGGCTCGGTCTCCGGGGTCGACTTCGATGTCGATGTCCCGGTGGTCGGGGCAGATGTGCCAGACAGGCTGGCCATCAGTGCCCACTGCTGCTCCATGAAGGCAGACAGTCTGCACTCCAAGGCTGTCATCCTGAGACTCAGCTCGGGAGACGCAGCAGCCACCGACTCGGGCCCCGGCGGCGCCGGGCCCGACGTCGGCTCTCTGGGAGGAGAGTCCTCGAGGACTATGGGGCTTACGTGTCCAGCAGACTCCGGCTCCACGCGAAGAACTTTGGCAGGCTTCTCTTGTTCCACGGGCCCGGGGCGATGGTCGGGGGTCTTAGACCTGGCCCTCGAGGAGCCAGGGACCTCCTCCGACGACACCCTCACGAGCCGCTTCTTCCTCTTGCGTTCCTGGTCGGGGGACCCCCTGTCCGAGGAGCCCCGACGGCGCTCGGGATCCGAATCCCGAGATGTCGAGGCCTCAGACGAGGTCCGAGCCCGGCCGGAGGCTGAGTCGGAGAAAAGCCTTTCTTTCTGCTGCTGGCGACTTCGTAGTGCCTTGGAAGACATCTTCCCACATGGTCCACACGTCTTAGGGTCGTGATCAGGACCGAGGCACCGAAGGCAGCAGTCGTGTGTGTCGGTGAGAGACATCAATTTCTTACACCGATCACACTTTTTAAAACCGCTGGAAGCCATCGGGGAAAAAAGAGTCCCCGCAAGGTCAAAGGACCGGCCTTCCAGGGAAAAATCAAAAAAGGGCGTGAATGCCAGCCACGAAGGGCAAAAACCGAAAAAGAAGAATCGGGCTCGATACCGGTGTAACGAACCCGGCGGGAGGGGAACCGGCGTCGAACCGGGAAGAAAAAATAGCGAAAATCGCCGAAAAATCACACTTTTATCCGGGATGACAGGACACACGTCCGGTGGGCTTCTCGGAAAAAGAGAGACTGAGGTAAGATGGCACCTTTAGGCGGGAAGGGAACCGCGCATGCGTGCCTGCATTCCCAAAGGCTTTCATAGAAAGCTGGGGAAATGCTCCGCTGGGGCTTCATCGGCGTCGATGACACCCATATGTGAGGACTGACTTCCTGCTTGGTCCTGGAGAAATGCCCCTTGTTGTCATTCCCCTTTGGTCATGTCCAAATGCCAATGGTCGCACACCTAGCAATTGTGTACAAATAAAGGGAAAACACTCAGCAGCTCTTAAGGAAGCCCCCGATGACATCGGGGCAGCCTGGGTCACAGCCTGCCTCCTTCTCTGTGCACGGCTATGGGAAACAACTCCCCCCAGTTCAGCAAAGGCACTCAGCAGCTCTTAAGAAAGCCCCTGGTGACATTGTGGCAGCCCGAGGCACAGCCTGCCTTCTCCTCTGTGCACGGCTGTGAGAAACAACTCCTCCTGGTTGAACAAAGGCACTCAGCAGCTCTTAAGGAAGCCCCTGATGACGTTGGGGCAGCCCGGAGCACAGCCTGCCTCCTCCTCTGTGCATAGCTGTGAGAAAGAACTCCTCCCCTACTTTTCTTCCTAAATGCTGGTGGCTTCTGTAGATGCAGGTCCCTGAAACTGTTCTGCAGGGTTCCTGGCTCTGATGGACTGGACAGCTTAGTTGTTGGTATAGTTCCTGTAACCTCTCTCACAGGCAGAGCTATTCTCCTTTTGAGACAGTGGGCCATTGGCAGGTTTTGCACAGACATCAACTCTTTGGTCTCTTCTGCTATGTCGTTCTCTGATACCTGTTGCTCACTCTGGATGATATGATTGGCTCTATGCCAAAGACACCTGCTGAAAGGGCAGACACCTTTGCTCCCTTTTTGTGCAGTGGCTGAATGCCAAAGATAGAGTTCTGTCTTTGGGAGTGGTTTATGTATGACGTTGGATGTTCCCTTCCAGAGTAGTCTCCTCCCACTATCAGTAAGAACTGCCCCTGTTCTGTAAAACATTAGGCTTTCTCAAACTATCTATTGTAGTAATCTAGTAGAGATACTAGACAGTGCTGCCGCTCACACTGCAACATCCAAGCAGTTCTACATTGCTGTTGTTGTTAAGTGCCGTCGAGTCAATGTCGACTCATGACAACCCTCTGGATAGTTGTCCTAAACTTATTGCATGCTTTGCTATCACTCTTTCAAAATACATTGCACAGGGTCAACCAAGATGAGACCATATGGTAATCATAGCACACTAAAAGCTACAAAGATGAATAAACTCTATACAGTCAAACCTCGGTTTTCGTTTGCCCCAGTTTTCGTTAGCTTCAGTTTGACGACTTTTTTTGGTTGCAATTTTGTCCCGGTTCTCGTACATCCGCTCGGTTTTCGTACTTGTTTTTGCGATTGAGCTCTGTGCTTTCAGCATTCCTTACTGTAATCAAGGAGTGAGAGTGTGGCTTCCGATGTTCCCTGCTGATCGGCAAACTTGAGGGATCTGTGTGTGTGCTGTCCGGTGAGGTGAGAAAAGTGCCGCTGTTCTGCTGATGCTGAGAATTTCAGGCAGGGGAGAGAATCGGCGATCAGAGGTGTGTGAAAGAAGTGCCCGGAGCTGTTCTGCTGATGCTGAGAATTTCAGGCGGGGGAGAGAAACCTTGATTTCAGCTTTGGTGTATTGCCAGCTCTTCCAGAAATGCGTACCTAATCGTCCCTAGGTTTGTAACTCTTGCCGCTTGCACACAGTGGGAGAGGGATTAGTAATCGGCAATCAGAGGTGTGTGAGAGAAGTGCCCGAGCTGTTCTGCTGATGCTGAGAATTGCAGGCGGGGGAGAGAATCGGCGATCGGAGGTGTGTGAGAGAAGTGCCCGAGCTGTTCTGCTGATGCTGAGAATTGCAGGCGGGGGAGAGAATCGGCGATCGGAGGTGTGTGAGAGAAGTGCCCGGAGCTGTTCTGCTGCTGAGAATCGGAGGCAGGGAGAGAGTCGTTCTGCTGCCTGGTTGAGACTTCGGGGCTCGTGCTGCTGCAGTCATTGCCACATGGCTCTGGAATGCATGCTCAGCTCTGGGTGTCTGGAACGGATTAATTGGATTTACATTATTTCTTATGGGAAATATTGCTTCAGTTTTCATACGTTTCGGTTTTAGTCAGACTTTTTTGAACGGATTAATCATGAAAACCGAGGTTTGACTGTATACAGTAATCCTGCAGATATTTTGACAGGCCACGTTTAACTTAACCAAAACCTAGACGCCTATATTTATCTAAGTTAGACACTCTGCTCTTTTTTGGAAATTGATCCCTAATGTGAGAAAATAAAAATACTATCTATAAAAGAAGAAATTAAGCAAGTTGTACTACAAAAAACACTTCCATCACCTCCATGTGATTAGTTAAACTACATAAATTTAATCATGACAAAGAGTCATCAGAAGGTGCAAATTTATAATGAAATTTGGTGCTAACAGATGTAAGAAAATAAGCACATGCACAGAGCACTGAAATTATACAAAATAAAGTTAGAAACAGGGAGATGTGTGAACATTTCATGATAACTAGTTTTCTGCCTTGGTACAGAAATTTGCATATATTTATGACCACCAACTAAGGAAAGAGTGGCATTCAAAATGTTCAGTGTCAATCAATGACAAAGTGACTTTCAAAATGCTCAGTAGCATGATGGTATACTCTTATACTAACCTGTTTTCACATGAGAAATCTAAAGAAGAGGTCACATGCTGTGATGAGCCGAGGTTAACATGTGTTCTTGGGCTCCGAGGAATGCCACCCCCCCAGCCCCACAGCTGTTAAATTGCTCTGAACACCCTCAAAGTGTATTATTGGTTGTAAGAAAGTTCGCTCTCCCAGTGGGGCATGCTGAATTGGCGATCTGAGACTTCAAGATGTCCAAAGCACCCAAAAAAGACAAGAAATATAAAGAAGAAGGTATTCCAAGTATCAGGGCTATAGAGCCAGAACCGGATTTAAGGTGTTGACATCCATAGAGCACTGTGAAGGGAAAGATTCTCCCAGAGAGATGATAGAACGTGATGCTAAAGCAAGTGGAATGAGGTTTCTGTTTAGGCCAGGTATTTTGTGCCTTCAAAATATGGTGCCATAGACAGTTGCCTGTATTTCCTATGCATAAATCCAGGCTTGTATAGAGCATCTACATCCTTTTAGTTGTCTTACAACCTAAAAGCAATGAGGCACATTCCAAATGGGATGTCCAAGTGCAATCTGGAACGTCAAAGCCAGAACGTCTGAAAAGAAAGACAGGCACAATTCCAGAAATGTGGATGTGCCCGATATGCACATGTATCAAAATACTCTCCTGGGGATATCTATATAGATGTCCCCAGGACAGCATTTCAGAACCATCATATCTAATAGCATAATGATTAGAGTAATGATGTAACAACTGGGTGGCCAGGGTTCACATCCCAGTGTGGGCCTCTGTAATCTAAAGCTAGTTGCTTAATTCTCTGGATGTTTTAAGGTGAAAACAAACACTTTCCTGATACCTATTCGTGCCTGGAGCAAGAATAAACATGCACATTCTGGCAGACAGCTCTGCTGCTTCTGGGATCGAACAGGGACGTTTAAGTCTATTGCCCCTCCCCAGAGACGTCTCCACCACACCACCATGCCTACTTGAACGTCACCATACTGGAGGCATCTGCAAGTGGAATTTGTGAACATAAGAAATGCCATACTGGGTCAGACCAAGGTCCATCAAGCCCAGTATCCTGTTTCCAACAGTGGCCAATCCAGGTCACAAGTACCTGGCAGTTTCCCAAAAAGACACACAGTTTCCATAATGATTGTATTGGGGCAAGCAGTGGATTACCTGGGTCTTCTTTAATAATGGTTTATGGACCTTTCCTCCAGGAATTTGTTGAAACCTTTTTTAAAACCAGTTACACTAACAGCTTTTACTACATCCTTCATTGCATGTCCCCTAGTCTTTCTACTTTTTGATGGCATAATCGATCTACGTTTACCCGTTCCACTTCCTTCATTAATTTATAGATCTCTATCATATCTCCCCTTAGCCATCTCTCTTCCAGGTTGAAGAGCCCTAACCTTTTAAGCCTCTCCTCATAGGGGTATCCTGCCATCCCCTTTACCATTTTAGTGTCTCTTCTCTGTACCTTTTCTAATTCCGTTATATCCTTTTTAAGTTACGGAGACCAGAATTGCACACAATATTCAAGGTGCGATTGCACCATAGAACGATACAGAGGCATTATAATATCCTTTGTCTTATTCTTCATTCCTTTCCTTATGATTCCTAACATTTTATTTGCCTTCTTGGCCGCCACTGCACACTGAGCGGAGGGTTTCAATGTGCTATCCATGATGATGCCTAAATCTTTTTCCTGGTTGGTGGTTCCTAATGTGGAACCTTGCATCGTGTAACCATAGTTTGAGTTGTTCTTTCCTAGGTGCAGAACTTTACACGTGTCCACATTAAATTTCATCTGCCATTTGAACATCCAGTCTTCCAATTTGTCAAGGTTCTCTTGCAGTTTTTCACAATGCTCTTGGGTTTTCACAACTTTGAATAATTTTGTGTCATCTGCAAATTTGACTACCTCACTCGTTATTCCCATTTCCAAGTCATTTACGAATATGTTAAAAAGCAGCAGACCCAACACAGATCCCTGGGGTACTCCACTATTCACCTTTCTCCATTGGGAAAAATGGCCATTTAACCAGTTACTGAACCACAGTATACACTGCCTCCTATCTCATGACTTTTTAACTTCGCCAAGAGTCTCTCATGAGGGACCTTGTCAAAGTCTTTCTGAAAATCCAGATACACTGTATCGATCGGCTCACCTTTTATTCACAACTTCAAAAAAATATAACAGATTAGTAAGACAAGACCTTCCTTGGCTAAAGCCATGTTGTCTTTCTCCCATTAAACCATGACTATCTACATGTTCAATAATTTTGTTCTTTATAATGGTTTCTACCATTTTGCCTGGTACTGATGTCAGGCTCACTGGCCTGTAGTTTCCCGGATCACCCCTGGAACCCTTTTGAAAAATTGGTGTTACATTGGCCATTCACCAATCTTCAGGTACTACAGATGATTTTAATGATAGTTCACAAATTACTAATAGTAGGTCTGCAATCTCATTTTTCAATTCTTTCAACACCCTTGGGTGTATACCATCTTGACCAGGTGATTTGCTACTGTTTAGTTTATCAAATAGTTGTATTATATCTTCCCAGTTTATTGATATTTCTTTCAATTCTCCAATGCATCACCTTTAAATACCATTTCAGTCATGGGTAACTTCCCTACATCTTCTTCAGTAAAGACCGAAGCAAAGAATTCATTCAGTCTCTGTACTATGGCCTTCTCCCCTCTTAGTGTCCCTTTTACCCCTCTGTCATCTAATGGTCAAATTGACTCTCTCACATAAATGGTGGTGCCATGGCATCCCATTCAGGAGCTGCGATCCCTGGTCACTGACCACATTCTTCTTTCCCCACAGCTCGACCTCCGATCAGGCCTTCTATGGCCAGGATCAGGCTGCAGGGAATCACCTGCACCCCTCACCTTTTTGACATTGACCAAGTCTGTCATCTCCCAACATCCAGGGGACTTATTCCACCTCTGAGATGGAATAAGTTCCCTGTCCAGTTTGCCGACCCCGGGCATACAGAGCCAACCTCAGAATCGGCCCTGAACATCTGGGGTCACAGACCATCCATGTCCTGCCTCCGCAACACTCGCTTCTGCCCCCAACTAAGTCTCCCCATACAAACTCTTTGTTCATATGGGGAGGCTTCTGCCGGGAACGGAAGGGGGGTGAATAGCGGAGATGGACGTCCCAATGGGGCGTTTATCCCCGCTATTCGCGGGACAGAATAGACCCCATAATGAAAATAAATTTAGCCATTCCTGCTGGATAGTGCATTTCAAAGTAAAGGCCCAACCATGAACAACACAAAGCTGGCAAAAGAACTCCAGGCACAGTCAGGATGGCAGATCCTGCCTAAATCAGGCCATCCCTCTAAATTGGATGATAAGAGCAATGAGAAGACTGATCAAGGAGACAACCAAGAACCAATCACAACTTTGAAAGACCTACAGGCTTCCTTAGTCAGAGTGTGCCTGTGACAATACTATTCCAAGCATTCCATGATCTGGGTGTTATGGTCAAGTAGAAGGAATAAGGCTATTATTCAAAAAAGCCCATCTTGAGTCCCATGTGAAGTATGCAAATACATACTCAGGAGATATTGTAGCCATTTGGGGAAAAGGTTTTGTAATCTGACAAAACCTGAATGCAAAGCACTACATTTGACACAAACCAAGCAGCATCATGTTATGGAGATGGCAGAGAATGACCTCTTGTCAAGAAGGGAGGGATGATAAATGGAAAAATATAAATAAAAGGCCATTTGGAAAACCCACTACCCTCTGCAAAAAAGCTGAAACTGAGATGGGAGTTCACCTTTCAGCATGACAATGATCCAGAGCACACAGCCAAAGCTACAGCAGAATGGCTAAGAAACAAAGATATAAATGGCTAGAGATATGAACTCAAACCAATCAAAAATCTTGACAGAGCTGCCACAGTTTTGTAAAGGAGAATGGACTAATACTGATAAATCTAGATGTGCAAAGTTGGTGGACACTGATCCCAACAGACTCACAGCTGTAATTGTTGCTAAAGGTGTTTCTACCAAGTATTAAATCAGGGATAGAAACATATCCAGTTGTTGCATTTCCATTTTATTTGGGTATATGTTTTATCCTCCAAT
Source organism: Ichthyophis bannanicus (assembly GCA_033557465.1). Taxonomy (NCBI): domain Eukaryota; kingdom Metazoa; phylum Chordata; class Amphibia; order Gymnophiona; family Ichthyophiidae; genus Ichthyophis; species Ichthyophis bannanicus. Next base: position 749,248,213 of record CM066036.1, on the reverse strand, counting down.
AAAACATTTTTCTCCTGAAAGGTATGGAGCATTATGTATTGATGTGTGGAAAAAGCCTTATCATTTAAATGCCATGTCATCTGGACAGAGTAAGACAAATTCAGATTTATCGCAATGAATTTCTGAACCTATAGCCCTTCTTTTCTAGGAATGCAGAGTTCTAGCAGCTATATGCATTCTGGGAGGCTGTGATATACTGATGTAATGCAGAGTAAGAATTACTCAAAGATGATGCTGCATATGCAGTGATTTCTCATATTTATGGGGTAATATATAGGTATGTTTTGCACTGTGATTATATCACTGAGCAGCAGCATAATTTTACCCTCAAGTAGTATACTATCACATAGTATCCTAGTGAATGTTGACAGATAAAAACCAACATGGCCGATCTATTCTGTCTAGTTGAAATTCATTCACTTGGGTAGATTGCATATGAGTTCTTGAGGTCCATTTCAACTTCTTCTCTTTGCATCTTTTATCAATTTAACAATTTCAACTTTTCAGCTCGTACTGTTCTGAAATCGTCTGGCAATGTGAATCTCGGTTGTATCGCCCAGGCCACACCTGGCTTTCTAAAAGGGGTCCGTGGACATCTTTGTAATTTGCACGTCTGAATGCCTGTAGATGTCCAAATCACAAAAGGAGCTTCTCAAATGATCCCCATAATGCATGGTAGAAGGGCATGGTATTTCCTGAGCCTACCCCTTAGAAACTTCATATCACGATTCCTTGTTCTACCACTTCTTTTCAATTAAAAGATGTTTGTATTTTGCATATTAATACTCAGATTTTTAAATGTCTCTATCGTGTCACTCCATCTCTCCTCTAAGGCATACAAATTTAGATCTTTTGGTCACACCAACAATTTTTATTGCCTCTGTCTAGATGGCCTCTAGCCCATCTATACCCTTCCTGAGATATGGCTTCCAGAACTGAACACATTATTCTAGGTATGGCCTGCACAGAGGCATTATCAACATACTTTTCTCCGATTATTTCTCTCTCTCTATGCATCTCAGCATCCCTAAGGCTTTGTATGTGGACAAGCAGCACTGCTTTCTGCAGTTTGATGTAAAGTGAAACCCAGGGTGAAAAAAACCCCACACAATAGATTGTGATCAGGGCACTAAACAGTCACAGATCACGGTGTTAGTGCAAAATAGAAACAAATGTGTTCTGTGTGCTCTGTGCCAGAACAAAATCAGAAGTCCCAGAGAGCTTTGTTTAAAATTGCTTTAGGTAATTGCACAGAATAATATAAATATGTTTCTTAAGCAAAGAATTTAAAAGGCAGAGAATGAAGGATGGGACATGTATAATTAATTAGGGCCCTGAACCTTAATATTTGAAAAAAAATATCTATTTTTGTGTTTCCAGAACAGAGCCCCCAAGGAAGACTAATGAAGAGTGATTTATTCTTTTAACTTATAAGGGGCACAGAGATATTAGAATTTAATCAAACCTGGAACCAACAGCTAAATGAAAGAATCAGATCATGATACCCTGGGGAGAAGCCCAAACCCAATTTTTTCACACACACTTAGCTGATGGATTTTGCTAGCAATGTAACTGTTTGTGAGCTGTGAATATCTTTCAAGCGAAGTGGACAAAAATAAACCAAACACATTCATTTTGCTAACCCTGGGCAAAACATACTGGAAATGTGATAGCGGGCCACAGAGCAGCTGTGCAGGCAGGAGTGAGACCGCTGCAAAACAGTTGTGGTTCAGATAGCAGGTCAAAGAAAAGCTGTGCAGGAAGTGGCATAAATTCTGCCCAAGCAGCTCCCTCAATGCGAGGGGGTCCAGGCAGAAAGGGGGTCCACACATCAGCAGTGGCAGCAGCGCAGCAAGCTTACTTTATCATGTTTGCAGCACTGCTCCAAGTTTGCTTTGCCACGAGCCTGTTAGCTGTTACTAGCTGGACTGAAGTCTCGAGAAAACAACCACAGCATGAGACCGGCCCGGCTGGGAATGGCCAACGTGCCCGCGGCAAACTTAGAAGAGTGGAGCAGCATGTCAAACACAATAAAGTACGTTTGCCATCACTGTCGCTGCCACCACATGGGGATGGAGGCCTGTTGCATGGGGGGGCGCCACCACCACAACAATGGGGAACCTCAGCAAAATTTTGTAACTTATGCCGTTGTGTGTAGGCATCTAGCAGCCGCTGCAATACAGACCTCAAGAGCAGGACTGACTAGTAACAAAGAGGCAGGCTGTGACAGAAATGGCCGAACAGTGAGACTGGTACCAGCATCAGATGGAACACGGCAAGCAGCAGCCCTTTGCTGAGGGAACTGGCCTTTTTGTTTTATTTCTCTTCTGTTTATTTTGTTTTTTAATTTCCTGCTTTTTTCTTTTATATTTTGGCATGGAGGACTGAAATATATCCACTGGAAATGGGCACCATCCCAGACAGACTGCAGTGCAAACTGTCAGAAGCACTGCTATTAGACACAGTGAAGGCAGAGTGTGTGAGCAACTGCCCCTCAGTATAGTTTTATGCTCATCCCTCCTCCCAGTTGCAAGAAAATAAAAGGAAACCAAGCAAGGAGAGGTTTGCCTTCAGAAGCAGTGGCTTTTCCACCAAGTCTAGGGCTAGCCATAAACGATGGGAACCACAATATCCCCTGCCATTGAGAATATATATATTCACTGGGCACAATGGCTGAAGGGCAGGGCAGGACAGGAAATGCTGCACATTCTTAGCCAGGTCTGGCCAGACTGCTGACTTGTGTGCCCAGTATGCCAAAGGATCTGTGTAGAAGGCCTTGATGGGATCTTCAAGACAGAGTGTCACTGAAATCCATGCAGAAGTGTAACTTGTGGTACAGGCTGATCTCTGCAGCTTAGTATTGTAGCTAGGACTTCAGGCACCAAAGATTGTCCCTGGCTGGGGTTCATGGGCCACACACATGTAAAGCTACTACTACTATATATCATTGGTAAAGAGCTACAAGGCATACACAGCACCCTATATATACATATAATAGATTGTAAGCTCTAGAAAGCTGGGAGTATCTAATAAAGTTGGCAACATTACAAGCTAAGGACTATGGTAAATCTAGGAGAATGATAAAGACACCTATAGTTTGTGAGCAGGAGAATACGGGGATCAGAATCCAAAAGCAGCCTCGAAGAGGAAGGTTTTTAGCCTGGAATTGAATAGGGCCAGAAATGGAGCCCAATGTACTGATTCAGGTAGTTTGTTCAAGCATATGGAGCAGCAAGGAGGAATGAATGAACTCCAGAGTTGGCAGTAGCAGAGAAGGGCACAGTTAAAGGGATCTGACAGATGAGCGGAGTTCCCGAGAAGGTGCATGGAAAGAAAAGATAGGGAGGAGCTGGGGAGGTAGAGTGCAGGAGGTAGGGTGGTACTCATGCCAGCAATAGTACTTGCTGAAGTGCCCCATATTTCCCATGCTACTACCCCACTGCCAATGGTGCTCCTTTTCCTCTACTTCAGTCACCATCTTTTGCTTTCAGTAAGTCAGTGGGTTTCACTGTAGAGTGATAGTTCCATTCATCCATGGGTCACAGAGACCTGCTACCATGTAAGTATTTTCCTTCATAAGAGATTCCAAACGTTTCCCCACTTAACTATGCAAGTAATCCACAATCACCACAACCTCTGCTGTGAATTCCTGTCATGCCCAAAACCCCTCTTTGTCTGTACAATATTCACTACTGGGATGAGAAGGCTCAGTGTTGTTGTTGTTGTTAAGTGCCGTCAAGTCAGTGTCGACTCATGGCGACTCTCTAGATCAGAGGTTCCCAACTTCGGTCCTCAGGGAACCCCAGGCCAGTCAGGTTTTCAGAGTACCCACAATGAATATGCATGAGATAGATTTGCATGCAAATCTATCTCATGCATATTCATTGTGGGTACTCTGAAAACTTGACTGGCCTGGGGTTCCCCGAGGACCGACGTTGGGAACCTCTGCTCTAGATAGTTGTCATAAATTGTGTTCAGTCTTCAGTCAGGCGGCTCATTGTTAACAGGCTGGCACCCGTAGCCGCTGTTATTGTGTCGATCCATCTCATTACTGGCCTTCCTCTTTTGCGTTGACCTTCTATCTTGCCAAGCATGATGTCTTTCTCTAAAGATCTCTCTCTTTGGATGATATGTCCAAAGTATGAAAGTCGAAGTCTTGTCATCTGAGCTTCTAAAGAAAGCTTAGGTTTGATCTCCTCTAGTACTGACCGGTTTGTTCTTCGGGCAGTCCATGGTATACACAGTATTTGTCGCCAGCACCATAATTCAAAAGCATCAATTTTATTCCTGTCTATCTGTTTCACTGTCCAACTTTCACATCCATATGATGTTACTGAAAATGCCATGGCTTGAACAAGTCGAATCTTTGTATGGACAGAGACATCTCTGCTCTTGAGAATCTTGTCTAGGTCCTTCATAGCCATTCTGCCAAGAGCAATGCGTCGTCTAATTTCTTTGACTGCTTGTTGCTTCTTTATTGATAGTTGATCCAAATACGTTAAAGTTGTCAACTATTTCAATTTCTTCTCCATCAACGATGAACTTATTCATTCTGCCAGTTGTCAGGATCTTTGTCTTCTTAACATTAAGGTGCAGACCCATTTTAAGACTATATACCTTGATCTTGAGAAGCAAATGTTTCAAATCATAGCAACATAGTAAATGATGACAGATAAAGACCAGTATGGTCCATCTAGTCTGCCCAGTAAGATGGCAAGAGTAGGTGCACCTGTCGCCCTGTGCAGGCCACCCCTCCCCATGTCTTTGTTTAGGGGTGAACCCACCACACTGTGTAGGACACCGCTATTTATTAAGAATTAAGATAGTTAAGTTTATTTTTATTTTATCCTGCTGCTGTAAAGGGATCCACTGTGTCTGTCCCATGCCATTTTGAATTCTGTTACTGTATTTGCCCCCACCACTTCCATCAGGAGGGCATTCCAAGCATCCACCACCCTTTCAGTGAAAATGTATTTCCTGACATTGCCTTTCAATTTATTCCCTTGCAGCTTCATGTTATGCCCTCTAGTTTAAGTGAAAAACCTTGTTTATTATGCCCCGACGCATTTCAGCTAACCAGTCTTCTTCAGGGGGTCTTAAAAGGAGCACACCTTAAATCTGTCATGTAGAACGCTAAAGACATAAATCGGACATGGAGGATGCTAAAAGCGTGAAGTATGTTGTGCACAGCAATGCTGCTCAAAATATCGTGTACATTTCCCTTGGATTTCTGCTTCCCAAGTGCATGACACTGCACTTCTTCACATTAAATCTTAACTGCCAAGCATTAGACCATTCTTCCAGCTTTTGTAGATCTTTCCTCATGTTATCCACTCCCTCAGGGGAGTCCACTCTGTTGCAAATTTTCGAGTCATCTGCAAAAGACAGACTATTCCATTCAGTCCTTCAGCAATATCACTCACAAATACATTGAACAGTGCCGGGCCCATGACCAAACCCTGGAGCACCCCGCTAATCACCCTCCTTTCATCCGAGTGAGCTCCATTTACCATCACCTTCTGTCGTCTGTCAATCAACCAATTTCTGATCCAGTTCACCACCTTGGGACCCATCCCCATACTACTGAGTTTATTGATAAGCCTCTTATGAGGAACAGTATCAAAGGCTTTGCTGAAATCCAGGTAGATGACATCCATTGCATGCCCCTGATCTAGTTCTCTGGTCACCCAGTCAAAGAACTCAATCAGATTTGTTTGGCAAAATCGTCCTCCGGTAAAACCATGTTGCCTCGGATCATGCAACCTGTTGGTTTTGAGAAAGTCCACTATTTGCTCTTTCAGGTGCGCCTCCATTTATTTATTTACAATCTCTTATATACCGTGCTATTCTGCATCAGTGCGGTTTTCATTGAACAAACTGAAATTACATTGAACAGGGCATTATAACTTGGAGATAACTATTTTACAGGGAACATGAGCTATGGTGGGTTAAGTGGCTTGCCCAAGACCACAAGGAGCACCTGTAGGACTAGAAACCCCAGTCCTTCCGGCCCAAGGTTGCTGTCCTCTAGTGGGATTTGAACCCCCGACCTTCCGGCCTGAAGTACCTTGCCCCAACCACTAGGCTACTCCTCCATTACTTTTCCCACCACCGAGGTAAGGCTCACGGGCCTGTAGTTTGTCACTTCTTCCCTGTCACCACTTTTGTGAAGAGGTACCACATCAGCCATTCTCCAGTCCTGAGGAACTACTCCTGTTTCTAAGGATTTGTTGAAAACATCCTTTAACAGCCCTGCAAGAACCTCTCTGAGCTCTTTCAATATCCTGGGATGTATCCCATCCGGTCCCATGGCCTTGTCCACATTTCAGTTTTGCAAGTTGTTCTAACACATCATCTTCTGTGAATGGTGTGATATCTACTTCATTCCCATTTTTATATTTGGGAGTCACAGGTGCTCCTTCTCCAGGATTTTCTTTAGTAAAAACAGAGCAGAAGTATTTGTTTAGCAATTTCGCTTTTTCAATGTCACTTTCCACGAGTTCGTTCCCACCACTTCTGAGTCCTGCAATTCCACCTCTGATTTTCCTCCTCTCCCGAATATACCTGAAGAAAGTTTTGTCGCCAAACTTCACATCTTTAGCCATCTTTTCCTCTGCCTTTGATTTTGCTTTCCTTATTTCTCTTTTTTTCTCTTTTAGTTTGATCCTGTATTCCTTTGTGTTCCTCTGTTTGCAAGCTTTTGAATTCTGTGAAAGCTGTGATTTTTGCCTTTATTTGAGCAGCCACTTCTTTGGAAAACCAAATAGGTTTCCTTCTCCTCTTGTTTTTATTTACTTTCCTTACATATTTATCTGTCGCCCCTTTTATTGCCACCTTTAGTTTAGCCCATTGCAATTCCACTTCCCTTATCCCCTCCTACCCTGCCAACTCTCCTTCAGGTACTTGGCCATTTTACTGAAGTCAGTGTTTTTGAAGTTTAGGACTTTGAGCTTGCTATGATTGGACTGCACCTTGGCTTTTATCTCAAACCACACTGTGTGATAATCGCTGCTGCTCACAAGGGCACCCACCCAGACATTCGACACGCTATCACCGTTGGTGAGCACTAAATCCAGCATTGAGCTTTCCCTGGTTGGTTCCATCACCATTTGTCTAAGTAACGCATCTTGGAAAGCATCCACAATTTTTTTGCTTCTTTCCAGATTTGCAGAAGGAGTAATCCAATCTACATCGGGTAGATTAAAGTCACCCAATATGATTACTTCCCCCTTTGTGGCTATCTTGGTAAATCAATTCGTTATCTATTTCTTTGATTTGAGTCAGAGGTCTGTAGACTACAGCAGTATGGATGACAGTGCCATCTCCTCTTTCCAACACAATCCAGAGCACTTCTTATTTTCCCCACGCCCCCTGCATTTCAGTAGCTTTAATATTGCTTTTGACATACAAGGCTACTCCTCCTCCTTTTCCACTTTCTCTGTCTCTTCTGAATAGATTATAGCCAGCTATGGCTATATCCCAATCATGTGATTCAATAAACCATGTTTCTATAATGGCCACAATGTCCCGGAACTTTGTTTGCTAAGCTTCGAGCATTTGTGCTCATTGCTTTCCAGCATTTAACTGGCTTGCATGTATTTTGCATTGATTTTGTTCTGCCCACTTCTCGTTGATATGTGGTTTAAATGGGTGGATGTTTCTGTTATTCTGCTTTTCCTGGGAGTGACATCCTGAACTTGTCCTTCCACATCCGTCACCCCCTTTTTCTAGTTTAAATGCATATCCACATACTGCCTAAATTTTTCACTTAGGATTCTTTTCCCTGTGACAGAGAGATGTAGTCCATCAGCACAGTATAGTCTCTTGTTGGTTCATCTGTTTCCCCAGTCGCCTATAAATCTGAATCCTTCTTGTTTGCATCAGGTCTGGAGCCATGTATTAAAGCTGTTTATGCGATGTAGCCTTTCTGCCCCCTTACCAAGAACAGGTAGAACTTCTGAGAATACTACAGTGTAAACAATGGGCTTGAGTTTCTCTTCCAGAGTTTGGAAGTCCCTTTGAACTGTAGAGGCACTGTTTCTAGCCAGATCATTTGTACCCAAGTGGATAACAACATCAGTTTTGGAGTGCTCACTTTCAGCGCTAAGTACATCAACAATTTGGTTTGTATTCCTGCTGGCTGAAGAGCCTGGGAGGTATTTGACTATCTTCTCTCCTTTGAACTGTGTTCCCAAGTTGGTGCCTCTGATGATGGAATCTCCAAGTAGTAGTAGTTTTCTGTTCTGTTTTTCTTCATATTTGGTGCTTTATCATAGAAATGTGATGACAGAAAAAGACCACATGGCCTATCTAGTCTGTCCTTCAATATCAACAACTACAACAGTCCACTTTTTACCTTCAGAGATCCTCTGTGTTGGTCCCATGCTTTTTTGAATTCAGTTACTGTCCTCATCTCTACCACCTCCACTGGGAGACTATTCCACAGATCCACTACTCTCTCCATAAAGAAATATTTCCACATATCACTCCTGAATCTATCTCCCTTCACCCTCATCCCATGTCCCCTCGTAGCAGAACTTGCTTTCAATTGAAAGAGGCTCTCTCCCTGAACATTTATGCCACGGAGGTATTAAAACATCTCAATCATATCACCTCTATCCTGCCTTTCCTCTAAGGTTTACATATTAAGATCCTTAAGTCTGTCCTCATATGCTTTATAATGAAGCCCACTAATCATTTTAGTAGCCACCCTCTGCACCGACTCCATCCTGTTCACATCCTTTTGAAGGTGCGGTCTCCAGAATTGCACACTATACTCCAAATGAGGTCGCACCAAAGACTTATACAGAGGCATTATCACCTCCTTTTTTCTGCTAGCCATTCCTCTCCGTATGCACCCAAGCATCCTTCTAGCTTTTGCCGTCGCCTTTTCTACCTGTTTAGCTACTTTAAGATCATCAGACACAACTACGCCTAGGTCCCGCTCTTCTTTAGTGGACAAAAGTACTTTACCTCCTATACTGTATTGCTCCCTTGGATTGCTGCAGCCCAAATGCATGACCTTACATTTTTTAACATTAAATCCCAGCTGCCAGATTCTAGACCATTCTTCAAGCTTAGCTAGATCCCTCCTCATGTTATCTACACCTTCCTGGGTGTCTATTGCAGATTTTGGTATCATCTGCAAAGAGGCAAGACTTACCCGACAGCCCTTCCGATATATCACTAACAAAGATGTTAAAAAGAATCGGACCAAGGACAGATCCCTGGGGCACACCACTGGTAACATCCTTCTCCTCAGAGTGAGCTCCATTTACTTGTACTCTTTGTCGCCTCCCACCCAACCAATTTCTAACCCAAGCAGTAACTTTAGGGTCCATCCCTAGGGTGCTCAGTTTGTTTATAAGTCACCTGTGAGGAACAGTGTCAAAGGCTTTACTGAAAACTAAATACACCACATCTAGAGCTCTCCCTCGGTCCAACTCCCTGGTCACCCAGTCAAAGAAATCAATCAGATTTGTCAGACAAGACCTGCCTCTGGTGAATCCATGCTGCCTCGGATCCTGTAATCCGCTGGACTCCAGAAACCTCACTATTTTCTCTTTCAACAGCATTTCCAATAATTTACTCACCACCGAAGTTAAACTAACTGGCCTGTAGTTTTCAACCACATCCTTACTTCTGCTTTTGTGTAAAGGCACCACATGAGCCTCTCTCCAGTCCTTTAGCACCACTCCCGACTCCAACGAGGCATTGAAAAGGTCAGTCAGTGGAGTTGCTAGAACGTTCCCAAGTTCCCTCAGTATTCTAGTGTGTATCCCATCCGGTCCCATCGCTTTGTCTACTTTAAGTTGAGCTAGTTTCTCACGAACACAGTCTTCTGAAAATTGTTCAAGATGTCCCTCGCTTCTGTTCCTATTTATGGGTGTTTTCTGAGGTCCTGCTCCTGGTTCTTCATCTGTGAACACAGAACAAAAATATTTGTTAAGCAATTCCGCTTTATCCTTATCAGCTTCTACATATTCCCCCCCTACACCCTTGCGTCCGGCAGAGAGGGCAGCAGCCGAGCATACCGAGGACGATTTAAAGAGCGCGCCATCGGGCGCGTGTCCTTTCCTGCCCCCACCACCATCCACAGCTCTCCCCTGCACGGGGATAGAGCCTCCGGCAGAGAGGGCAGCAGCCGAGCATCTCCCGCCCAATCCGGGCGCACCGAGGACGATTTAAAGAGCGCGCCATCGGGCGCGTGTCCTTTCCTGCCCCCACCACCATCCACAGCTCTCCCCTGCACGGGGATAGAGCCTCCGGCAGAGAGGGCAGCAGCCGAGCATCTCCCGCCCAATCCGGGCGCACCGAGGACGATTTAAAGAGCGTGCCATTGGGCGCGCCCGCGCCTTACGGGCCCGCGCCTGAGGGCCTCGCCAGAGGGCCCTTTGGCGTGGCCCTTAGGCGGAGACCTGGCGGAGGCCTAGAAACTCTCGATTACAGAAACTGGAACATACAACAACAGTCTCTCTCCTGTCGTTTACAATAACGAAACTCTAAACGCATTGCAACTTTCATCTCCTACATTGATTTAAAACGCAAGACACCAGCAGCAACTAGGGTTCAACACGCAGACAGAAGAAATACCCTCACCGACTACCATCCTACACCAACAGACCTGTGATACCAACATACAGTCAACCAGCTGGAGCTCCCTTGAAGTAGAACTACATCCCTTCACAAAGGAAACAGACCATCCATCGATCTCAGCAAGTATAACTCTCCCTAATGATCTAGATATAACAGAGACTTCCAACATACCAAACTATAAAGATATACTGTTGTCAGTAGACCTTTACTGTTATTGATAGACCTCACTGTTGTCAGTAGACCTTACAGTACTATTTACAGCCACATTTACTGTTGTCAGTAACCCACGTAATATTACCTTTAATCTCATATACTGTTGTCAATAACTCTTGATATCAGTAACCCAAAGAACATAGTCAGTAGCCTCATATACTGTTTTACTACTGCCAGCAACTATATAACACTGTCAGAAGATCATATCACACTGTTAGTAACACATTTACTGTTGTCAGTAAACTACTAACTCTATTAGTCGCCTCATATACTGTTGCCAGTAGCTTAGTGTAATACTACTAGTAGAAGACTCATATATTGTTGTCACTAACCTATATAGCATTGTTAGTAGCCTCATTTACATCTCCTCAACCGCAAGTATACCTCCTACAACCATCTAAACAGCCTCTCCACACTAAAAACAAAAACTGAACTTTGTAACTAAATAGTTTTAAATCCATTGCATCAGGATAAGAAACAAGGCCAGCAAATAGCTCACTGCACCTTAAACGATATACTATCCCCAGTAGTCTACATTTAGATTGCTGTTAACCAGAGACCATTGTACTGTTACCTATACTCTATTGTTACTGTTGCCAGTATTATATACTAAGAAATACCTCACGGTAACCAGCCATACTACTATATCCAATGCTAACAAAAGTATCAAACAGGCCTCTTCCTACTTGTTACTGTTTAGCTACTTACTTACTATTGTTACCTATTCACTTGATACTGTTTAGTTTTGTAACACTGTACCAGTACCAGATCTAAACTGACACATACAACAAAAATGCTTCTAAAAGTGGCTTATATCTGCATCCTCCTAACAATCATAATTAACCTAACACTAAGTCTTAACATTAAAAACTACCAGACAATTCCAATCATACATACACCAAATCGGAACAACTTCCATATTGGTCATTATTCTCCACACAATCAGACTAAAATAAACTACCACAGACTCATCCAAATAAAACAAATTAATCTACAACATACCACACAGCTTAACCACCATCACAAGTCTACATCTTTATCATGCACCCTTATAAATGCCCGATCATTGAAAAATAAAATCCCTATAATGATCTACTCACTGACTCAAAACCAGATATTCTATGCATAACAGAGACTTGGCTCACAGATACAGATACAGTTCTCCTAAATCAACTGCACAACTCAAACTATGATATCTCCTACTCACATAGAACCAACAAAAAAGGAGGTGGTGTATTGATTATGACAAATAAAAACCTAAAAGCCAAAAAAATACTAGCTAATTCAAACATGGACACGCTCATAATAAAAATAGATCACCTCAGAATCTGTTTAATTTATAGACCCCCCAACCAAAATGCTGATAGCCTCCAATCATTATTTGAACTCCTCAACTTATCTTCAGAACAGAGTCCTCTAATTGTCCTAGGTGATTTCAACCTTCCCTCACTACCAACGAATGACTCTAACCTCTTTCTTGAAACAATTCAAGATCTCGAATACCATCAAGTAATAAACATACCTACCCACACCAAGGGTGGTACCCTTGATCTAGTACTACTACCTAACTTATGCTTTAAACTGTTTAATCCAGACTCTATAGAATGCTCTCAAATACCGTGGTCTGATCATCACCTTATCAAACTAAATCTCAATTACAATACCATCGACACCATAAAACACAAAAGAAATGACCATACAATTAAATTTAAAAAATTTAACGAAACTGAATTTCTGGATGCCACAATCCCTCTCCTTGATCCTTCTCCAACAACCCTGGATGAAGCAGTCAAAAACTGGCATACTACCATAAACAATGCAGCCCAAATACATCAAACTAATAAAAAATCAACCCACTCAAAAACCAACGGCACCCCATGGTTTAATAGCACTTTAAAACAAATGAAAAGAGAGCTAAGAAAACTAGAACATAAATGGCGCAAAACCAAATCCACTATTGAGAAAGAAATATACTACAACCACCTCAAAAACTATAAAGATGCCATAGATAACTCAAAGAAAAATTACTATGCTACAATCCTATCAAAATCATATAACAGACCAAGAGAACTATTTTCCATAATTACCAACCTAACAACCAACCCTCAAGATTCTAACAAGGAAATCACTGACATCTCTGCACAAACTCTAGCCAATTATTATCAAAATAAATCAAAACACTCACCAATGACCTTAGATCCTATCTACAAACCTCTCCATATGCTAAATGAATGGCCAGAATTTTACCCTTTATCCAAAATATCATTAAAGAATATTATTATCAATCTTAACACCACAACATCCTATCTAGACCCTTGTCCAGTAACCTGGATAAAAAACACACTACCAACACTTCTTTCATTCATACTTCCTATGGTCAATTTATCACTACTCCAAGGTTACCTCCCACCCACCCTTAAACAAGTACAAATCAGACCAATCCTGAAGAATAATACACTTGACAAAACCTCCCCAAAATCTTACCGACCTATCTCAAGTATACCATTCTTAGCAAAAGTCATCGAAAAAACTGTACAAATACAAACACAAGAATTTCTTGACTCATCCTACCCGCTAGATGACCAACAATATGGATTTCGCCCCAAGCATGGAGTTGAAACACTCCTGACTGTTTTTACCGATACACTACTAAGAGGAATAGACAACCACAAAAAAGCTTTTATCCTCTTATTTATTGACATATCAGCCGCTTTCGATAGTGTTAACCATTCAATAATGCTTAACTACTTAAGACACATAGGAATATACTCTACAGTTCACAAATGGTTCACCTCTTATCTGAGCAATAGAACGCAAAATGTTAGAATAAGCAATCAAACTTCTGAATCATATAAATTTGAAACAGGATTACCACAAGGCTCAGCGCTTTCAGCTCTACTATTTAATATATACATAAAACCAGTTTGCAATATCTTTAAGAAATATGGTGTACTCTATCATCTATATGCAGATGATATTATGATGTACATCCCATTCACTATCCCTAACATACCGTTGCAACTCCTTTCGGATTGTTTTAATGAAATAACATTATGGCTAAATGCCCACAATCTCCTAATAAACCATTCAAAAACTGAAGTGCTAATAGTCACCAAAAACCAAGATTATACCCCACCAACACATATAACACTTCAAAACCAAGAAATTAAAATAAAGAATGAAGTGAGATACTTAGGAGTCATTTTAGACAAACATCTCACTCTAGATACCCATATCAGAAATACCACAAAGAAAATTTACTACAAACTTAAAATACTTAAACAACTTAGACCTCTTGTTTACATACATGATTTTATCAGTATAATCCAAGCCACTATAACCCCCCACTTTGATTTTGCGAACCTTATATTATTAGGTACATCAAAACAAAACATCAAAAGACTGCAACTCGCACAAAACTCAGCAGCTAGGATAATAACAAAAACACACTCTCATCAACATATAACACCAATTCTAGCATCCCTTCACTGGCTTCCAATTCAAAACCGAATAACATATAAAACACTAATAACAGTATTTAAATCACTATTTGATTTGACACCATCTACTTTAAGTAACTTAATTACCAAAGAACATCCAAAACCTACTCAAAGAAAAAATCAACTAAACAAACTTAAAACCCCCATAGATTTCATAAAAACAAATCAATCAACAAACAACAGAGCGTTCTCACATGCAGCCCCAACAGCCTGGAATTCCCTCCCTGTTGAACTAAGAATATTAACAGAGATTAATGAATTCCGAAAAAAACTGAAAACACACCTCTTTACAATGCACTACAACACTATAGAACAGCCATCAAAAGAATTAGACAAAGGCTAAACAGTTTTATCTACATCTCACTATAACAGAAAAGAAAACCTGCCCTATCTGCATCTGTACTACTCATAATGATTATATCCCACATAACTTGTATATGTATTTAATAATATAATGTTAATGTACATAATGTATATAGTGTTGCACTGTTCAGTGCTATCTGTTCAACATTTCTGTTTACTGTACATTGGTTATAGTTATATGACGTTATATGTAAAACAAATCCATGATTTGTTGCCTGTTGTTATTTGTGAACCGCAGCTGATCTTAGGAAGCTGCGGTATATAAGAGATTGTTAAATAAATAAATAAATACCACTTTTGCCTTTCCTCTTCTCACTAATATATCTGAAAAATGTCTTATCCCCCCATTTTATTGCATTGGCTATTTCCTCCTCCTTTTGAATCTTTGCCTTCTTGACTACTTTGCTAGCTTCTCTAAGTTTTTCCAAATACAGATGCCTGTCTTCCTCTCTCTGTGATCTCTTGTATTTCATGAAGGCCTCCCTCTTTTTCTTCACTTTTTCAGCTACTTCCTTTGAAAACCATAGCGGTCTCCTTTTCCTTTCGCCTTTATTTACCATTTTAACAAAAAAGTTGGTTGCCCTTAAAATATCCCCTTTCAGTTTTGCCCACTGTTTTTCTACATCCCCCAGCTGTTCCCATCCCACTAACGACTCCCTGAGGTATCGGCCCATCTTCGCAAAGTTAGTCTTCCTAAAGTCTAAGATCCTCACCTTGGAACCAGGAGATTGGGCATTGACTGTCTCATTTAAGGGCCCTTCAGTTTCCATGGATTGGGCATCCTCATTAACCAAAGCAGAGAAGGCATTATGCAGGGATATCTCATAATGCATAGGGTGTCTCTGCGTTACAGGTCGCAATCTACCCGAGCCCACTGTGATCCATTTCTTCCTGGGATGTTTGATTCTTTATGGGAGCGGTGGTGGACTTTGTTTGGTTTGTATCCTAGAAGAGGTGTGTTTCATTGCAGCTAGTTCTTCTCTTAGTAGAGTCAATTCTTTATGTATGGCAGCTAATTTGGGGCATACAGGACAATCATTTTCACTTTCAGCCAGTAATGTGGTATCATCAGTATAGCGAAAGTTGTTGATGAGTCTTCCACAAATCTTCACACCTCTGTTATCTTCATACATTCCTGCTTCTCTGATGATTTGTTCTGCATATAAATTAAAGAGATAGGGGGAAAGTATGCAGCCTTGTCGTACACCTTTGCTGATTTTAAACCATTCTATGGCATGTATGGCCAGCCACATGCCCAGCTACCTCAGTCAAGCTCCTGAATGGAGCCACAAATGCTGGCTGCCGCTGATTTACTTCTTTCCCTGCAGCTGGATCCTTCATCCAGCCCCCCAATGGCCAAGGTCTGGCTGCAGAGAACTTCCTGCACCCCTACCTTTGTTTATGGTACTGGCAGCAGGATCCCCCAGTATCCAGGGGGATTTATTCCACCTCTGTGGTAGAATTAGTCCCCCATCTATGTTCTTCGCCCTGGACATACAGGGCCAACCTCAGAATTGGCCCTGTATGTCCGGGGTCACAGACTGCCCATGCCCCGCCCTCGCTCTACCTCAGCAATGCCCTCTCCCGCCCCTGTCTAGGCTTCCCTGTACAAATGCGCTGTTCATATTTGGAGGCAGTAGCCGGGGCTGGCAGGGGAGCGAATAGCGGGGATGGACTCCAAACAGGACGTCCATCCCCGCTATTCATGGTACAGAATGACCCCCACTGTCTTTTTCTAAACACATGTGCCAGTACTGCTCTCACCTTCCCTCCTTTGTTCTTTCTATGACCATTTAATTTTCCACATGTACCTTTCCCGAATATTATGATATGCCCCGGATAGACTCTGCAGTGTCCAGTTAGTTTGCATGCCAGACACTCTTCAAAGGACTAGGGAGAGGGGGAATGTGCCCAGCTAATGCTCCAATAAGACTGGATTCCCAGCTCTTGGAACCAGAGAATGCTTGTCTTTTCGGTTTTATTTAATATTTTATTTAACTTTTTATTTATCTTTTAGCATTATTATTCTATTAACATAGGATGGAATAAATACAATATGGTGTCCTCTCACTTCCACAGCTGCACTGTTGCCTTAGATACTGTGGCCAGGTTCCCTCACCCAGACTCAACTAGGCTTTGAATTGTCCAGTTATGCTGCCTGCCCACTGATACTCTTCAAAGGACCAGGGGCAGTGGCATGTATTTACCTACTGTAGCTACTAGACTGGATTTCCAGGGATTGCAGTTGTCTTGTAGCATTTATTTTACTTTTTATTTGTCTGTGAACATAGGATAGTATAGATAAGGTGATCTCCCACCTCCATAGCCGCTGTCACGGGCAATAGATGACTAGATTGTTGAAAAAATTATTGCATTTTATCTTCTGGTTCTGCAATATAATACATAGATTTTGATACAATAACCTCTCCTGCCACTGGTTCTGTTGTCTCAAAGTGCAAAGGCACTTCCTGCCTTATCCAAAATTTTCAAGTCCCTAGTTGGTTCTCCACAACAATAAGGGAGGCAAAACACTCTCAGACAAAAAATATCCAGCTTGAATCTTTTTGTTTTGTGCTTTAATGTAGCAAGGCAAGCAAACCCCAGCCACGGGTCCTTCTTTAATGGCTCAAAATCAGGCCTGAAACTGTTGTTCCTCCTTTAAAATTCTCTCTAGCCCCAAATACAGATCCAGCCAGTAGCCAAGTTGCTATGTTTTGTTTTCTTCTTTCTAATCCTTCTTCAGCTACAGCCAAATCGCTATTTCTTCTTTGGAATCCTAAACTCCACACCAGCAGTCCTTCCTCACTCTCAAAGTCAGAGCCAAAATGGTCCTCTGGCATTTATGTTAGAGTAGCATTTTTTCAGCCCTACTAAGACCTTATCATCCATGGGATTTGAAGATGTCAAGCAGGGATAGGTTTCTCTGGCTGCCCATCAAGCATTTGAAACATGAATGACTCAAATTCCTTGTGCTGGCTACTGGTAACCCCTCCTTTACCTCCTCCCCCTCTTAGATTAGCTCCAGTATGTCTAGCTGCACACACCCGCAGGCAAAAACAAAGTTCAGGAATAGTGATTTGTGAAAATTTGCTGAGCATATGCACTTGGTTAGTTGACACCAGGATGAACCAAAAATCACTATTTTTGTTGATTTTTCTATTTATACAAAAACTAATACATATGCCTAGAATATAAGAATTACATTTGAGACTATGGCAAAAGTCAGTTTGAGTCATAAAATTATTAAAGCTCCCCTCACAGGCATTTAGGATGCATGAAATACCACACTGCACTGATGGCGACGTTGAACCGCCCTTTGTGATGTTACTTGGTAATGTGCTGGGCTGCCACTAAAGAATGACGCCATTCAATCATTTTTAGTAATAATTCTCAGGCTGCTACATGCGTACATGCGTACGTGTCGCTGCTCTCAAATGATTAACCATGCTAATTTAATGTTTGTTTAGTTTTTTTTATTTTATCTTTAAGACGTTTCACAATAACAATCAAGTAAACATACAGAAAAGTCCCATCTCATAGAGTGAAAAAAAATATACAAAGCAATTAATACAAGAAAGAAAAGAAATATTAATTTAAACTCCAGTTAGGACATTGCAATGCAATGTGTGCCTTTGAGTCAGTCCTGACTCCTAGCGACCCAGAAGCTCCTGGGTTTTCTTGGCAGTGTCACCGGAAGTAGAGCCCATAAAAAACTGGAGGCAATCCAATGTCAAGGAAAAATCAAATAAATAAAGCAAGAGAGAAAATGGGAACTGCAGACAGGAGAAATATCATTAATTGTGGGTGTATAAAGTTGATATCATTAAATAGAACTACTGTAGACAAAGCACGTTGGGTCGATACAAAGGAGATTAAATGAGTAGGATCCATAAATATAATGTTCGAGCACTGGCTTGGGAACCAAGAGACCAAGGTTCAATTCCCACTAGCACTCCTTGTGGCTGTGAGCAAGTCACTTAACCCTCCATTGCCTCAGAAGAATCCAAGTTATCAATGTCCCTGTTTAATGTACATTACCAAGTTTAATTTACAGTGTAAACTGCATTGACTAAATGATAAAGCGGTATAAAAATCCCGTTAAATAAATAAATAAATAAAATAAAATATCTAGCAAACTTGTATTTTAGAACACATTTATAGGGAAATCTTAGGAAAAACAGGGCACCAAACTGAAGAACCCCTGACTGAGGAATTCCTTCCTCCTTTTCTGGGTTTCCCTTGAAACATCTGAGTACGTCCTAATTTTATAATTCAAAAAGAGATCATCCTTACGTCAGAAAAAGATTCGTATGAGCCAGTCCTGATCTGAAGGTAATACAGAAGTTACCATCAAAGTTGCAGGAATCTCCATCTTAGAGCCAGATTCTTCCAACACTGTTGAAATATCCAAAATATCCATTGCCACTGCCTGGTCCAGAAATTGTTCCTGTCAAACTTTACCAAAGGAAAGATAATATATTTTAGAAATAGGTGGAATGGCATCAAGAGATACCTTCAATATCTCCACCATATACAGTACCTCCTGAACATATCTCAAGGTTGGGTCAGAACTACCTTTGTGAAATTAATTATTCTTAAATTAGCTTGTCTAGCAATATTTTTCAAAAACTAAACTTTACTATGTAGAAGGATATTATCTCATCAACAGCTCTTCCGTCCCAGATATCTTACTAATCCATTCTTCAAAAATAGGAACTTGCAACTTTAATTCCTGTATTTCTTCCTCCATCTTCACAAATCAATTCTCAAGAGAGGAAACTTTGCCAGAAAGAACCTCTAGATTCGAGCGAAACCTGGCTCAAGTTGGCAATTGCCTGCCAAATTGCTTCAAGGGAAAAGGCCTCAGGTTGCTTCAGAAAAAATCCAACTGGAGACAATGGAGCTCCCGACTGACCTAAGGTGAGCTCGGTGTCCCGCTGCTCAGATGAAAGAGTAAGGAAGGAAGTCTCAGCTGCATGTTGCAATGGACTCTGTATTCCCTCCTGTGACTCCTCAAACACATTAACAGCTGTATGCTCTTCCAACACAGCGGTTCCCAAACAGACACTATCGGCCCCCCTTGAGTTGGAACGCCAAACACCACTTTGGAACTCAACATGCCAGACTGGCCAAAAAGTGTGGGGGAAGTTTGCAGCTGTGTGGGGGCACCAGAAACTCTGTGCTCAAGGAGGTCTCAGAGCCTGAGGGAGGACCAGAGCTTCCAGTGACAATCCTACCCTGCAGCAGCTGCCTTTCTGGGCACTGAAGATAGGGAAGAATAGAAGCAACAGCCAGGGTGCGTTCAGGCTGCAAGGGAGCCCTCACCTGAGTTTTCCCCTTGCGTTTCCCCATAGATCAGAGCCGAGAGCACGCTCAATAGTCCACATCCGTCATCTTAGAATGCCCCCTCCCTTGCCTAATTCAATGTTTGAAGCTGGATTTTGCTGCTGCTGAATCACAACTCTTTCATAAGATAAGTGTGTTTTTGTTGTTATATATGTTTGAGTATTTTTGTTTGCTCATATTGAGTGAATGCTTTTTACACGACTTTTAAAAGATGTGGGGGACTTGGTGGACATTAGTATTGCAAAATGTTAAAATTTGGGGTAAATGATGATGCACAGTGGATAATTAAGGCAAGTCTAAATCTTTGCACACAGTTTTTTAAAGACTATTGCATACTAGAGGTGTGCAGGCAAAATATTTTCATTTAGGTTCATTTTCCAATGAAAATGCTAACTCTTTCTTTCATTTTGTCTTCTATTTTTTTTTCATCAATCCTGGTTTTTGGAGAATATAGTGTGCACTATTGAGCCACAGTGCACACTATTCATGCATACAAGAACAGCATACACTATTGCAAAATAGGGTGCACTATTGGCAAATGGTACGTACCATTGCCAAAAATCAAGAAGTAATAAAATTTTGTTTCCTCTGTTGTTTTCATTTGAAAATGATACCAAATGAAATAGGATATACTGTTGACATTTCCCATTTTGTTTCAAATGGATGCACATCCCTATTGCCTATACTGATATAGCCAGAGCTGGCCCAAGGGTTTCTTCTGCCCTAGGAGAAACCCCAGCCTCACTGCCCCCCCCAACTGCCGCTGCCACCGCCGTTTCCCCCAACTGCTACCAATTCTGTCTCAGGAGAGAGAGGTGGGCAGTTACAGTATTTCCAAAAGTGGTGGATTTTTGCCGCCGCTTTCTTGCCTGAGGCAGGCCATGTGTGCTTTAGGACATAGCCTGCCGTGAGCAAGTAAGTGGCGGCAAAAAGCAGCCGCTTTTGGAAATACTGCCTCTTTCTGCCTCCTCCTCCCCCCAAATGGAATTGGTAGCAGCTGGGGGGGGGGGGGTTGGCACGGCTGGTCATGTGTGCTGCTGCCGCTGCCCATCCAGGTCAGCTTCCCTAGGCGGCCGCCTAGTTCACCTAGTGGACAGGCCAGTCCTGAATATAGCCCTTCAATCTGCTTTTAAGGCTTTAAAAAAATTACAGTTGCCTTATTTGCATTGAAACCCTTCTATATATTTTATGTAGTGATGCTGATTAATTAGTATAATTTTGTCAGTAATTTTGGAGTGGTGAGATTTTATTCTACTTGATTTTGTAATTGTACTTTTTGAACGCAGACTGTTTTGTCCTCTTGCTATTTGATCCTGCCATAGGAATGTAAGATGTTTAGCTCCCTCATCCTCAAGTATCTCAATCAGGAAAAAAGGAAGAATTGCCAGCTTGCAATTGCTCCTTAATAGGGCCAAGGGGGGGGGGGCTCATCCAACAACACATATGTGAATGTCCCCTCTGCACACCAGATCTTCAAGGCATTGACCAGTACAGGACTGTTCCTACATTGCTTCTCTCGTAACATAGGGGTAGGGGGCAAAAACAATAGTGTGCAGGCTGACTCCACCAAACTGACCCTCCTCCAGAGAAAGCCACTGTGAACAGTGGCCTGGACCCATCCACAACAGCTGCATCACCCAGTGATATAATTTAAGAGTGGGTAACATTTCTCACTACCCGTCCCTGCTTTTTGGGCAACCAAAATGCACTCCGCTTGAGTCTGGGGACCTTATTCTGCTAGACAAAACTGGACATATCATTATGCAAGTCAATGGGGACAGCCAAAGAAGATGCTGGAACAAATACAGCAGGGTATATTTATCTTAAGAAGGGAGTTTTTTTCCCATCCAGGACATTGGTAGATCTATCCAGTTTTTAAGCTTTAACATTTGGTCTGGTATAAAGCCCTGAAATTAGAAACCAAGCAGATTCCTAGATAGAGAACCCCAATCTTGGCCAGTCTGAACTTAGCAAGAGTTCTTGGCCTAACAGCCCTCAGACAAATAGTAAATACCTCAGATTTGGTCGTGTCTACCATATACCTTGGGAACTCTCTGTAAAATTTGATATCTTGCAGGAGCTGCAAAGCTGATCGCTCAGCATCCATAAGATAAATGAAAACACTGAAAGCATAAACAAAAATGTTTTCTCAACCTTTCCCCATTTAAACCTCCAGTTTTGCCATCCCATACCATGAGAACAACAACTGAAGTAATCAAATTTGCAGATGAGACAAAATTATTTAAAGTTGTTAAATCACTAGATTTTTTAAGAAATTGCAAGAGGACCTTGAGAAATTAGGAGACTGGACATCCAAATGGCAGATTAAATTGAATGTAGACAAGTGTAAAGTTATGCACTTAGGGAATTTAAAAAATGCAAACTATAGCTACATGGTACAAAGTCCCACATTAACAATCACCATCCAGGAAAATGATCTAGGCGCCATCGTAAATACATTGAAAACCTCTGCTCAGTGTGTAGTGGCAGCCAAGATAGCTAATAGAATGCTAGACATTATAAGGATAGGAATGGAGAATAAAACAAAGAATATCATAAGATTACAATATTACATTGACCTCAATGCACCATTAGACACCCACCGATTTGGATTTCAACCATTCCATGGAGTTGAAACCTTGTGCTAACGTTAATGGACCACCTCATCAGAGGCATAGACAATCTTAATCGTGCATTCATTCTCCTCTTTATTGACATCGCGTCGGCATTTGACAACCTTCATCTCGAGATTAGCACAAATAGGATTAGGAGGCACGGTTTTACACTGGTTTAAATCATACATATCAAATCGTAAACTTCGCATCCAAATAGGCCACGACTCATCAGAGATATTCCCCCAAGAACAAGGAATACCCCAAGGTTCCGCCCTCTCAGCCCTCCTTTTCAACCTATACCTGCAACCAATTACCAACATTTTCAGAAAATTCAACATTGGTTATTACATCTATGCTGACGACATTTTGTTTTCTCTCCCCATAGACATAAACAACCCTACCTATCACAATCTATCAGACTGCATTATTGAAATGGAATCATGGTTAAAGTCCAACAACCTTAATATTAACTACAAGAAGTCCTATATATATCAAGAAATAAAACCCCTACCCCCTTTCAAACCATCAAGATTAATAATATTGTTCCCCCTGTTAAGCAAGAGGTGAAATACCTCGGCATAATACTAGATCAATCCCTCAGCATGCTCTCTCATATAAAACAAACAGTAAGGACTATCTACTTCAAACTGAAAACTGTTCAACATCTCAGAACCCTGCTAGACGTCAACGATTTCAAATCAGTAGTCCAGGCCCTTATCACCCCACAGTTTGACTATTGCAATAGTCTGTTACAGGGTCTACCAACCAAAAACATAAACTTACTACAGAGAGCACAAAATATTTCCGCTAGAATTGTCTGTAAGGCCCGCCTAACTGATCATAAAACCCCCATCCTATATGAGCTCCACTGACTCCCAGTTTTAAGCCGAATAAAATATAAGTTACTAACAGTAACTTTCAAACTTATCAATAACATCTCCCCGTCCTTCTTATCAACCCTCCTTCATACTCAACCAGATCCCGCAGGCAAAATGCTATCCACTTGCTTGTAACCCCCCATTCTATCCACAAGACAAAACAGACCACGAGCTCCAGAGCCTTCACATATCTCACCCCCAGTTTCTGGAGTTCCATCCTACTACCGCTACGATCGATCAAAGACCTCCAAACATTTGGGAGAGAATTCAAAACTTACCTCTTCCTTGCACACTATGGAAACACAAACATAGACCCCCTCCTCACAAGCAACATCACAACAAACCACCTGAGAGACACGCAAATTCCGTACCCTCAAACTCAAAGAAAATCATCATAATCAGAGATTATGCACATAGTTTATTAGCTTCTTGTTTTAAGCAAAATATAAATTGTAAATTGTTATATGTAATTACAAAGTTTACTATGTAAAAAGTTATACCACCATTTTATGTAAAGTGTTCTGTTGTTTGTAAACTGCCCCTGACCTTTGGAAGGGGTGGTATAGAAGAATTTAATAAATAAAATAAAGCTTCTGTATTGCTCCATGGTGCGATCCCACATTTAGTACTGTGTGCAGCTCTGATCACCACATCTACAAAAAATATATAGCGGGATTAGAAAAGGTACAGAAAATGGCGACCAAAATGATAAATGGGATAAAATGACTCCTCTCTGAGGAAAGGCTTAAACGGTTAGGGCTCTTCAGCTTGGAAAAGAGACGGTTGAGGAGAGATATGATGAAGGCCTATAAAATAATGAGTGGAGTGGGATGGGTGAACATGAACTGATTTTTACTCTTTCAAAAAGTAGAAAGGCTAAGGGACACACAATGAAGCTACAAAGTAGCATATTTAAGGCAAACAGAAGAAAGTAGTTTTTTACTCAACATGTAATTAAGCTCTGGAATTCATTGCCAGAAGATGTATTTATTTATTTAATTGTACTTATATACTGCTAATCTACAAGTCTAAGCAGTTTACATGTAACAACTTGGCCAAGGTGGCTTACATGAAACTATTAATTTAGTACTTTATATGGAACTGTAAACAATAAACCATTAATGTAACAGAATAATAAACAAAATGTGAACCATATAATGTATTGTAATTATTATACAGGGGAGGGTGGTTGGGTGAGGTGAGTGGCAGTGTGGGGAGGGGCAGCTGGAGGACACGTTCCTGTAGGAAAAGTCCATAAACAATTCCAAAATAGACTTGGGGAAAACAGTGTTTATCCCTGGAATAAGCAGCATAGAATTTGTCTACCTTTTCAGATCCTGCCAGGTATGTTGAACTGGATTGGAAACAAGATACTGAGATTGATGGACCTTTTGTCTGACCCAATATGACTAATATATTTTTATCTGAGCTAGGGGGGTCAATTGCTCCCTTGAATAGTAAGGGTGAAAGGCAGCATCCCTGCTGAATCCTGTTGTCAATATCAAAAATGGTAGACAGTGACCTATTGTCACACCCTCATCGGGCCCCTCCGGTGGAGGCTGGTATTATGGCTTACTACCTTTTCTTGGCTCTCTATATGTTATAGATAGCCCTGCCTGGCCCTCTGTGGGTGGTAGTTGTACCGTCTTCTTGTAATCACTCAAACACACAGTTCACACTTTAAATCAAGGGCTTTATTCCCCGTCCAATGAGGTATTCTTTTTCTTGAAGAACAAAATAATCAAAAGCCACTCTGGCAAATAACAGAAGCAAACATTGAACAAAAAGTGCTTTCCTCAGCTTTAACTTTTTAACAAAAGAAAAACAGTTCTCTTCATGAGCACTTAATCCTTTTCTTTTGCTGATATAATCAATCAGGATTCACTTTAAACCAAGCAACTTCTGCCAGTTACTGAGTTGCTGTTTAAACCTTCCTTGTACATGTATTTTCTTATCTCAGTGAAAACTCTTCCTCTTCAGTTGTCACTAACGAGCATTCCATGGGTTCAGTGTTATCTGGTACATTAGAAATATCATATGGCATTAAAGGATAACCATTTGTACCTACGTTTTCTGTAGCAGCTGTCCTGCCGAGCTCACTCTGGTTAATCACGTCAGCTACGTGACTGCTTCCTGGCTTTAGGCTAAAACACTGCTGGGTATTACCGTATACTCTGGATAATGGCTTGTAAGAGCACTCCTCCTGTGTAAAGCTATGAGGTAACTGCCCATAAACACTGGTATTAGAATCAAACAGCTTGTGTCTTGCCTTGAATGGGTTAAAGGCTAATTCCTCTGATACAGCTGTGGGAGTTTTCAGTGCTGGCAACGGCACTCGAGAGAAGTCTGAGCATTTAAAGTTGCTAGCAGAATTATAAGGTAAGAGACCTTCCTTTCTCTTGTAACTGCCCGTACAAGGAAAGAAGTTGTTTCCTTTTCCCTTTATCTCTGCTCTAGGCTGGCTTCTTCTATTAATCCTGGACTTAGCCCATTCGGGTGTAAAACAGTCCTGTTCCACTTTGAATGCCTTGCTTCCTGCAACAGGATTCCTCCCTCTTCTCTTCTGGCTTTCACACACACACTCTGTGTTCAACAGCTGATCTCCACACGTACTCACATAGTCCTGAGACTCATTCAAGCTGTCCTCTGGTATATGTTGCTGACACTCTCTCTCATTTCCTTCCTTCCACCAACTTTGGTCCTGGAGATGAGATTGGCTTATAGTGTTTCTTTCTCTTTCCCTCCGTTCCCACGACTGAGGTTGTTGCTTCCACCTCTGTCCGTGCTCACTCCCCCTCACTGCTTGTGAGTGTGCCTTATGTATCTGTCCCCGGGTTCCACCCCTTCTCAGCTGATCCCTATCAGGTAAATCAACCTCCATTCTCATGCTGGCTGGGTGTGTCTTTTTACCCTTTTCCCACGTGTGCCATGGTCGCTCATAGCAACTATTTGACATGTTTTTGTTTACCTCATCAGGTTCTGCCTGATTTTCTCCGCTAATCTCCATTTCTTCTGGGTCCCCTGGGTTTACCTTGTGACACTATTAACAAGAATTTGATCTCTGGACTTAGCATACATGACATGAATCCAGGACATGTATTTCCCAGGATTTTTAAATGTTTCCATTGTCTTAAAAATGAAGGGCCATTTCAGCCTATAAAAGGTCTCATTAGCATCTAGTAACATAGTAATATAGTATATGACAGCAGATAAAGACCAGTATGGTCCATCTAGTCTGGCCAGCAAGGTGTCAACAGAAGGTAGACCTGCCACTCTGTGCAGGTCACCCTTTCCCATGACTTTATTTAGGGGTGTACCCACCGTTCCGTGCAGGTCACTCCTATTTATTGAGATAAAAAAAATAGTTATGTTTATTTTGATTTTATCCTGTTGCTATAAAGGGATCCATTGTGTCTGCCCCATGCTATTTTGAATTCTGTCACTGTATTTGCCCCCACCACTTCCATCAGGAGGGCATTCCAAACATCAACCACCCTTTCAATGAAAAAGTATTTCCTGACATTGCCTTTCAATTTACCCCCTTGCAGCTTCATGTTATGCCCTCTAGTTTTACAGCTTCCCCGTCTTTGGAAGAGGTTTGTTTGTTCATTATTTCTCTTTAAGTATTTAAAGGTCTGAATCATATCTCCCCTATCCCTCCACTCCTCCAGAGTGTACAGTACATATTTAGGTCTTCAAGTCTCTTCTCATAAGGTTTCTGACGCAGGCTCCAAATCATTTTGGTCACCTTCCTCTGAACAGATTCCAGTCTTTTTATATCCTTTGCAAGATATGGTCTCCAGAACTGAACACAGTATTCCAAGTGAGGCCTCACCAGTTACATTGCCTTTCAATTTACCCCTTGCAGCTTCATGTTATGCCCTCTAGTATTACAGCTTCCCCGTCTTTGGAAGAGTTTGTTTGTTCATTAATACTCTTTAAGTATTTAAAGGTCTGAATCATATCTCCCCTGTCCCTCCTCTCCTCTAGAGTGTACATGTTTATGTTTATTATAATACTTGATAAACCGCACCTCATCAATCCAGGGCAGTTTACAATCAACAATGGCTATAGGCCAAGGAAAAGAAAAGAACTCCATTAAATGACAGGAAAGAGAAAAGGAGAAGGAGAACAAACAAAAAAGAGTAAGAAAGAGAGAATTTGGGGGAGTGGGGGATAGAAGAGAGGTTCCTTAAAGGGTCTGGAGGAGAGAGTTTAGGTAATGGTGGATGGCAAATCAAAAGCGGTTTGAAAAAGATAAGTTTTTAGAAAGGTTTTGAATTTCACAAAAACTGGCTCCTGCCGTATTGCAGAGGAAAGAGAGTTCCATAGTGAGGGTCCCAGAATAAAGAATGCAGAATGCCGGGTGGACTGAAGGGGAGCACGGGAGGGAGATGGGAGCACCAAACGGTTAATGTGAATAGAGCAAAGGCCTGCGAGAGGGGGTGTGGAATTGCACTAAGTCAACCAAATTTTGTGGAATACCGGTGTATATAACATGATGAGTTAGTGTTAAGATTTTGTATTGAAAGCGATAGGCTACACAGGAAGCCAATGTAATAGGTCTTCAAGTCTCTTCTCATACGTCTTCTGGCACAGGCTCCAAATCATTTTGGTTGCCTTCCTCTGAACCATTTCGTCTTTTTATATCCTTTGCGAGATATGATATTCAAAACTGAACACAATATTCGAAGTGAGGCCTCACCAGTGACTTGTACAGTGTGTCATGTAGAAGACCCTTCTGAGCCTATGGAGCTAAGCGAAGCAGAGGAATTTGCTTCAGAAACTGACAGGCAGTCAGAACACATGGCTCAGGGTTTCCAAGGGAAACGTAAACAAAGAGTGTCACGAGATGAACAAACACGCCCATGCTGCAACGTATCCCCAAGCTCAGGAGTTAAGTGAAAACACCTGGTTGGGGGAGGGGCGGAGCTGAGCCCTAAGAAGCAGGGATATAAAAAGTGGTCATTAGATTTGACCAAGAGAGAGAAGGCAGAGAAAGGAGTGGAAGAGAAGAACAAGGAGGAAGCCAGAGAAAGAAGTACTTGTAGTCGAGTGGTTTCAGGCAAATGACAAGGATTTTATTTCCCCTTCCGGGCGGATTAAACGCATGTGAAAACTCAGGACAAAATAGCCATATGCAACTGGCATAAAGAAAACATTCAGGAACTTAGGACAAATAGCTTCTTTAGCTTCAAGCTTCAAAATGTGCAGTGCTCAATATAAACACAAAAGTAACAATCACTTCTTATACAAAAAGAAACGCTTTGCTTTTCTTCTGCTGCTCAGACAGCCTTCTCAATAGCTTGGTCAGCAAAGTGATTTAATGTGGTCAGCTAGTGATAACGTGCAGTCCATTTGATCATCTGTTACATCCTCAATAACAGGCTCTATCTGCATTTCCTCTGAATCACTACCAGCTGGGTGAGTTTGCACACTGCTACACGGCATTTCAGAATACACTCCCTCTCTGCCTTCCCGAGGCTTCTCTTTATAGCATTCTAATGAGCAGGGTTGTAAAGTACCGTATATATTGGAGTCACTATAAGGAGAGTCCAATACTTCTTGGCAAGCACAAGGAAAACTTTTATAGCTAGGTTCACCTCTGTATAATTTGTGAAGCCTACCTTTTGGTTTTAGTATTTAATCTTTTTATTTATTGTAAATAGTTTACATATTAGACAGCATACATTTTGATTCCATTGTAAGAAGCTAACATATTGAAACATTATAGACAATATACACTTTAAGATAACTTAAAAAGCATACATATTGAAACAATGTAAACAGCATACATATTAACAATGTTAAATATATTTTATTTTTCTCCCCTTCCCCCCCCTTTATCCACCACCCCCATCCCATACTCCCTCCCATTCCTTACCTTTATCCCCTTCCCCCCCCCCATATACCACCACCCCCATCCCATACTCCCTCCCATTCCTTACCTTTATCCCCCCCTCCCACTCAATAATAATTCATTTAAAAAAAAAGTCAATTAATACATTATAATTTCCCCTTCTCCTTCCTGCACCTTCACCCTTTTACACTTTCCCCTTCCAATCCCCATCCTCCCTACTAAACCAATTCTAACCTAACCCTTATGTAATTCTAACTTAGCCAATTTAAATTGTTAAAATATCATTCCTTGCCCTTGCTGAAACCCCATCAAGATAAGGAGACCAAACATTTAAAAAATAAGCTCTTTTACGCACATGTTTCCTAGTAGATACTCCTTCCCATAAAATCAATTGATGTAATACGTTTCTCCACTCCCAAAATTCTGGACCTTTAGGATCTCTCCAATTCCGAAGTATACATTGTTTAGCAAGCAGACAACATTTCCTCACTAAATGTCTATTCCCTGATAATGAAAGCCCTAAAGAATCTGGAACATCAAGAATTGCAAACCCTGGAGTCAAAATTAAAGATTGCCTCAATATACCACTTAGAAATTTTTGAATATTAATCCAAAATTTCTTCACACATATACAAGTCCAGAACATATGCCCCAAATGTGCCTTCTCCATTCTACACCTTGGGCATTCACTACATTGAGCAAAGCCCCCTCTCCATGCTCTATATGGTGATATGTAAGCACGTTCTATTATCTTAAATTGCATTTCACGTAATTTTGCCCCCGCTATTTGTCTAGGAATACACCCAATGGCCTTTTCCCAGGCAAACCTTTCAAGATTGATTCCTAATTCTTTTCCCCAATGCAAACTCAAATGGTCAAAATTCTTGACATGAACTAAATTAAATAAGCCTTATTATATTCTGCTACAGTTATCCTTTCCTTGTCCTTCAACGTAAACCAATCTTCCAATTTTCTAAAATTTTCTGATCTCAAACCAATTCTCCTATCAGCTATGGAAATCAATAATATTTTAAATGTAGATATGCATAAAAATGCCCCTGAGACAAACCATAACTTCTTTTTTAATTCACTAAATGTTTAAGTACACCCTCTTCATTAATTACTTGATACAGCAGAAAAAGACCCTTTTTCTCCCAACCTTTAAATAAATTGACTTTGTACTTAGATGAAATTCAATATTACCCTGCAGTGGCAAATAACCTGAAATTTCACTTGAAACACCCAATATTTCACAAAGCTTCTTCCAACTCCATCGAACCCCCTGCCATAATATATTACTTTTAAATACTTTAGGAAACTTCATGCTCGATACATGTAACATTGACCGAAGAGAATAAGGAGCAACTAATGCTGATTCAAAATCATAAGGAGTATAAACCGAAGTACCACCTATCCAATCACGTACGTGACGAAGTAAACAACCCATATTATATAATTCTATACAAGGTAACCCCATACCACCTTGTTGCCATGAACCATACAAACGATCAATTCTTAATCTTGGATGTTTCCCTCTCCAAAAAAATCTCTGCAACAATCTCTCTAATTTCTGCACATCCTGTCTTAAAAGTCGCAACGGAATTAATTGTAAAATATACAAATTTTTTGGAAAAATCATCATCTTATATGCAGCTATCCTACCACCTAATGAAAGTGGCAAAGGTGTCCAAACCTGTAATTTATTTTGTATATCTCGCATCAAAGGCCTAACATTCTGCCTATACAAATGGCTCGGATTTTTGGGCAACCAAATTCCTAAATACTTAAATTTGTTAATAGCCCATTTTAATGGAAACTCATCACCCCATTTTCTCTGTAACCCCCCATTAATATCCAAAGCTTCTGATTTAGTCATATTCAATCTTAAACCAGCAATTTCCCCAAATCGTCTAATCATATCTAGAAGTCTTTTTAAAGATTCACAAGGATTTAACAACATGACTAATAAATCATCTGCAAAAGCAGAAATCTTAAATATACATGTCCCAACTTTCACTCCTTGTATTTCATCACAAGCATAAATCAATCTCAGTAAAGGATCCAAAGAAAGCACAAACAACAATGGTGATAAAGGACAACCCTGTCTAGTTCCACGTGTAATATAAAAATTATTTGTAATCTGTCCATTAACTCCTATTACTGCATTTGGTTTATAATACAAAGCACTAATTCCTTTTATATATCTTTCACCTATGCCATAGGTTTTTAATATTTCAAATAAATATTTCCATTCTACTCTATCAAAAGCTTTTTCTGCATCAAAACTTACCAATAAAGATGGGACATCCATTTTTCTAACCCAGCTCAATGCTCCTAATATTTTTCTTACATTCTTTGAAGGGTACCGTTCTCTCACAAATCCAGTCTGACAATCATGTAATAAAATAGGCAGATAACCTGCCAACCGATCTGCTAAAATCTTCGCAAACAATTTTAGATCACAATTTATTAACGAAATTGGTTGATATGACTCAACCTCAGTTACATCTTTACCAGGTTTAGGCAGAACCACAATGTGAGCAAGATTATTATTATATTTAAAAACTCCCTCATTCATCCACCTATTAAATAAGGTCACTAACACTGGTGTAATCTGAACTTGCAGCAATTTATAATATTCTGCTCTAAGACCATCTAATCCTGGAGCTTTATATCTTGTGGCATTATCAATTTTACTTTGTATTTCATCCGCTGTTATAGGAGCTTCCAATTGCATTTGCTGAACCTTTGTAAGATGCGGTAAATTTTATTTTTTCCAAAAATTTTTTAATATTTTCATTGGAAACATCTTCTCCCCTATATAACTTTGTATAATAATTTACAAAAATTCTCCCTATATCCGCACTATTTTTACATATTACTCCTTTATCTTTCAAAAGTGGAACAAATCTGGATCCCTTACTTCGTGCCAAACAACGAGCTAAAAGTTTCCCCGACTTATCCCATATTGATATAAATGATGTTTATAATATAACAGAGATTTTTTAGCTATTTGTTGTAATAAAGTATTTAAAGTTGCTTGAGTAGCAAGTAACTGCTCTTTGTTGAAGTTATTAGGTTTATTAGCCAGGAGCCTACGTTCTCTACAAATTTGTTTCTCCAATCTAAGAATCCTAAAAGCAAGCATTCTTCTCCTTCGAGCTATATAAGAAATTATGTCTCCTCTCAAAACAGCCTTTGAAGCCTCCCAAAATAACTCTGGATCATTTTTATGCTTCCCATTAAAATAATCATAATCATTCCATTTTGTTATTAAAAAATCCTTGAAATTAGTATCATAACATATCTCGAGTGGTAAGCGCCAAAAACCTTTACTACTACCATGCTGACTTCCTATCCAATCTACCCACACAGGAGCATGATCTGAAATTTCATATGGACCAATGACTGCGTCCACCATATTTGGAAACAATATTTCAGAAACTAGTATTGCATCAAGGCGCGCACTAGTACCATGTGCTCTAGACATGTGTAAAATCTCGTTCAGTCGGATGAAGAACTCTCCAAACATCAATAAGCCTACATCTCTGAATGAATCTCTTTAAAAGTTTTATGATACTAAGACGATTACTCCCGCACCTACCTGACACATCCATTTGTTCATCAAAGACACCATTCCAGTCCCCTCCTAATATAATAGGAGACTCAGGTAACTTATCAATTTCTGCCATTAAATCTATAAAAAAATTTGGATCAGGCACATTTGGGGCATATACACTGCCTAACAGCAACTTATGTCCATTTAAATTCCCTTGCACTAAGACAAATCTCCCTTCAGGATCCACTACCATCCTATCCTTCTGGAAGCCTATTCCCGTCTTAATTAATATAGCTACCCCTCTTTTCCTTCCCTTTGCAGAAGCCCCATAAATTAACTCAATACCTTTTTTCTTTAATCGAACCATATCTTCTATAGACTGGTGAGTCTCTTGTAACAAAACAACATCCGCTTTATGTCTTCTTATTGCTAATAGAATTTTGTTTCGCTTAAAGGGGCTTGTAAGACCACACACGTTCCATGAGAGAACTCTCATCCTCCTGATAAGATCATTAAGCAAATATTTAAATTTAACTTAATCATATATTCAAATTTAGAAGTGTCCCCCCAGCCTAGGACCCCTCTTACAGCTATTACCAATACTTGAAATTCTCTCTTCTTAATAGTAAATTGGCTTTCTATATAAACTATAATAATAATATAATAGTAATAATAACATATAATAAACCCCCTATTTTCCCTTCCCCTTACCATTTCCTCCCTCCCAGCCACAGTTTCACCAAACCCTTTATTACCCATTAACCTTCAGATCTCTTCTTCTCCTCCTACAGCCATCTTAGTGCAAATCCTAATTCAATTCCACTCTACTGAACTATCTTGCAATTTTATTTCCCAACCAATATCCAAGTTATATATATTTTCCAAAAATAAACAAATAACATCACCAACATTTAGGAAAATAATCATCACACATTAAAACTTAAGACTTTATCCCTCTATGCATAACCTGAACTAATAAAATAATCCATTAAATCTCTTTTTTTAAAAATTAAATTAAATATTATAATGATCAGCTAATAATTTTAGAAAGGAAGAACTTCTCAGCACTGCTGGGCCAGCAAGGGTTCCAAACACTGGATGTGCTTTCCTGCCTTTTAGCTTCTCAGCTTTTTCCTCAGACATGCAAATACCCTCTGGCCAGCACTTCTCTATCCCTAGAGCTTCTGAGTGTTCCCAAACTAGCCTCTCAGGCAGTCTCTCCCTCCGGCTGCCTTCAAGGGACGGCACTGGTCCTGGACTGCTCCCACCTGGCTTTTGGGCACTGGCTCTCTGGGTCCTTCTTTCTCTGGCTTCCTCCTTGTTCTTCTCTTCCACTCCTTTCTCTGCCTTCTCTCTCTTGGTCAAATCTAATGACCACTTTTTATATCCCTGCTTCTTAGGGCTCAGCTCCGCCCCTCCCCCAACCAGGTGTTTTCCCTTAACTCCTGAGCTTGGGGATACGTTGCAGCATGGGCGTGTTTGTTCATCTCATGACACTCTTTGTTTACGTTTCCCTTGGAAACCCTGAGCCATGTGCTCTGACTGCCTGTCAGTTTCTGAAGCAAATTCCTCTGCTTCGCTTAGCTCCATAGGCTCAGAAGAGTCTTCTACATGACAAGTGACATTAGTACCTCCTCCTTTCTTCTGGTAATTCCTCTCTGTATGCAACCCAGCATCCTTCTGGCTTTTGCCACCGCCTTGTCACACTGTTTGCCACCTTGAGATCTTCAGAAACAATTACTCCGAGGTCCTTCTCCTGGTCCATGCATACCAACCTCTTACCCCTGTCACATACACTTCCCTTTGATTTCTGCTTCCCAGTGCATGACCCTGCACTTCTTCATATTAAATCTTAACTGCCAAGCATTAGACCGTTCCAGCTTTTGTAGATCTTTCTTCATGTTATCCACTCCCAGAGGAGTCCACTCTTGCAAATTTTCATGTCACCTGCAAAAAGACAGACTTTCCATTCAGTCCTTCAGCAATATCACTCACAAATACATTGTAGAGTATTGGTCCCAGGGCCGAACCCTTGGACACACTGTTAATCACCTTCCTTTCATCTGAGTGAGTTCCGTTTACCATCATCTGTTGTCTATCAGTCAACCAATTTCTGATTCAGTTCACCACCTTGGGACCCATCTTCAAGCTGTTTAGTTTACTAATAAGCCTCCTATGAGGAACAGCATCAAAGGCTTTACTGAAATCTAGGTAGATCACATCCATCACATGCCCTTGATGTAGTTCTCTGGACACCCAGTCAAAGAACTCAATTAGATCTGTTTGGCAAGATCGTCCTTTGGTAAAAACCATGTTGCCTTGTTTCGTGCAACCTGTTGGTTTCGAGAAAGTCCACTATTCGCTCTTTCAGGAGCACCTCCATTACTTTTCCTGCTACCGAGGTAACAAAATCTGGCTCACTTAAAACCCTCACTTGATCCCTCTTGTCCTTCTAATTATCGCCCCATCTCTCTCCTTCCTTTCATTTCTAAACTGCTCGAACGTGAGGTTTACCGCCGTTGTCTTGACTTCCTCTCTTCCCATGCTCTTCTCGATCCCTTACAATCCAGTTTTCGTCCTTTGCACTCTACTGAAACTGCTCTTGTCAAAGTCTCCAGTGACTTGTTCCTGGCTAAATCTAAAGGCCTTTACTCTGTCCTTATCTTCCTTCACCTTTCTGCTGCCTTTGACACTGTTGACCATGATCTTCTCCTTGACACTTTGTCCTCGCTTGGCTTTAGGAACTCTGTTCTCTCCTGGTTCTCCTCGTATCTCTCCCATCACTCCTTTAGTGTATGTTCTGGTGGCTCCTCCTCCTCTGTTACTCCGCTCTCGGTTGGTGTCCCCCAGGGTTCTGTCTTGGGTCCCCTTCTTTTTTCTCTCTATACCCAATCCCTTGGTGCGCTTATTTCCTCTCATGGTTTTCAGTACCATCTCTATGCTGATGACTCCCAAATCTATCTCTCTACTCCTGATCTTTCTTCTGCTTTCCAGTCCCGGATCTCTTGCTGTCTCTCTGCCATTGCTGTCTGGATGTTCCATCATCGCCTAAAATTGAACATGGCCAAGACTGAATTTCTCATTTTTTCTCCTAAAAGTTCCCTTTCTCCTTCTTCTTTTTCAGTCTCTGTTGATGGCTCTGTTCTCCAACCTGTTTCATCTCCTCGCAATTTGGGTGTTATTTTTGACTCTTCGCTCTCTTTCTCCTCTCATATCCAACTCATCGCTAAGACCTGTCACTTCTTTCTCTTCAACATTGGCAAAATCCACCCCTTTCTCTCTGAGCTCACTACTAAAACCCTCTTCCATTCCCTAATCACCTCCCACCTTGATTATTGTAACCTCCTTCTTGCTGGTCTCCCTTAGTCTCATCTCTTCCCTCTTCAGTCTATTCAGCACTCTGATGCCCATCTGATTTTCCGTCAGCCTCATTTTGCCCACATCACTCCTCTCCTCAGATCTCTTCACTGGCTCCCTATCTGTTTCCGTATTCACTTTAAGCTTCTCCTTCTGACCTATAAGTGCATTCACTCTGTGGCTCCTCAGTACCTTTCTTCTCTCATTTCTCCCTATTTCCCCCCTCGTGTACTCCATTCTTCTTCCCAGTTGCTTCTTGCTATGCCTTCTCCTCCATTGCCAACTCCAGATTCCACTCTTTTCTCCTTGCTGCTCCTTACGCTTGAAATAAACTTCCTTTGTCTATACGTCAGGCATCTTCTTTGCCCCTCTTCAAACTCAAGTTAAAAGTTCATCTTTTCACCTCTGCCTTTGGCTCTTGATTTTGCTGTTCTCCTTCTTTCCCCTCTTTTATTTCACCTTTCTTTCTTCCTCTTACACTTGTTCTTACCTCTTTCCTTTGTCCTGTCTCTCCTGCTCTTGTCTCATTGCCCTTGTTCTTATCTTTTTCTACTCCTTTTCTTGCTTTGTCTTTTTAGATTGTAAGCTCTTTTTGAGCAAGGACTGTCTTTTTGTGTTTTCATTGTACAGCACTGCGTGCGCCTGGTAGAGCTTTATAAATGCTTATGTTTATGTTTATTAAATTTGATAAAACCGCCTTTCTACAGGAATCAAGGCGGTGTACAATTTTCAAAAAAACAAAAAGAAAGTCAAGGCCGGGGGCCAGTGGAAATAAGAAAGGAAGTTACAATTCTTTGACAGGAAAGAGGAAGGGGGAGGAGAGATAAGACGAGACAGGAGAACACATATTCCAGGATAGAAACGAAGGGTAGGGAAGGCAAGAAAGTCACACGAAAGGGGAGGGAAGGTCAAAAGCCAGGGAGAACAAATGGGTCTTCAGATTTTGCTTGATGGTGGTGTGATGGGTCTCTAAACGTAAGGAGGAGGGGAGAGGAGAGCATTCCAAAGAGCAGGGCCGGTGAAGAAAAAGGCAGAGGAGCGGGTGGATTGCAGGTGAGCAGATGAAGGGGAAGGAAGGGTGAGGCGATTGAGGTGGAAGGAGCGAGGAGTGTGCCTGGGAGAGTGAAAGTTGATGAGGTCTGCTAAATATTGAGGGGTGCTAGTGTAGAGAACTTTGTGGACCAGAGTAAGCAGTTTGAATTGGGAGTGAACAGAGATAGGTAACCAGTGGAGGTGGAAGAGCAACGGAGTTACATGGTCACGGAGGGTGGCGTGGGTAACAAGACGGGCTGCAGTGTTTTGAATCCTTTGGAGCCGAGATAGTTGAGACTTAGGGAGACCAAGAAATACAGAATTCGAGAAATCCACGCATGACATGACTAGAGATAGCAATAAGGTGGTGAGAGCTGTAGAGGTGAGGAATGGACGAATGGCTCGAATTTGCCTAAGAAAGAAAAAGGACGTTTTGGAGACATGCGAGATATGAGACTGGAATGAGAGCTCAGGGTCAAAATGAACCCCAAGATAACGAAAGGTGGTGACTAAGGGGACGGAACTGCCAGAAAAGGAAGGGGCAAGTGAAGGAGGTGGAGTACCATATGAGAACCAGATTGCGATAGTCTTGGTGAGGTTGAGGTGGAGACAGTTTTGAGTTAGCCAGTTGGCCACGGAAGAGAGACAGGAATTTAATACAGAAAGGTCAGGACAGGAAGAGGAGGTATGGTGTAATAGAACAATGTCGTCTGCATAGTTGAACGCAGAGATGCCGGATTGCTGAATTAGGAGGGTGAGAGGGGCCAGGAAAAGATTGAAGAGCAGAGGGGCCAGTACCGAACCCTGAGGAACCCCACAAGGAAGAGGAAATGGGTCTGAAAGAGGGATATAGGGAGAAGAGGAGAGAACTGTGCAGGATCGAGAGGAGAGAAAAGAGTGGAACCAACGATAGACAACACTACAGAGCCCCGCATCCCTTAGGCGACAAAGAAGAAGGGAGTGGTCTACCAAGTCAAATGCTGCTGAGAGATCAAGTGCAACTGCCACCGAGATGTCACCACGATCACGAGCTACATGTAGTGCGTTAGTGAAAGCAAGCAGAACTGTCTCAACGCTATGGTCCTGGCGGAATCCGGACTGACGAGGGTGGAGGTAGTTAGTGGAGTCAAGGTGGTGTGAGAGCTGAGCAAAGACTATTTTTTCTAGAAGTTTGGAGAGAAAGGGGAAATTAGAAACCGGGCGATAGTGGGCGGGAACCAGAGGATCAAGCGAGGGGTTTTTAAGAATAGGACGTATCAGTGCGTGTTTCCAAGGGCGGGGAAAGGTACCTGTGGAGAGACTCAAATTGAACATGGTAAGGATAGGGGAGAGAAGTGCTAGATGAGGAGCAAGTAGCCAGGAGGAGGGGATGGGGTCAAGGGTACACGAGGTTTTCTGGAAGAGGAAATGAGCGGGTGAAGATCAGTGACAGTGAACAGGGAGAAAGAAGCCCAAGTGTGGGAGTGTTGAGAGACAGGGGGAGGGGAAGCAGTGGGGGAGGGGAGTGAATGGGTGCAGGGCAGGAAGGTAAGGATGCTCTTAGAGAGGCAATCTTGCCGCTGAAGAATGATGCAAGAAGGGGAGGAGCAGGAGAGGGAAGATCCGGAGGAGCAGAGGTTGAGGAATGAAGGGAAGTAAGAGTCCTAAGAGTAGAGTAAAGATGTCGGGTTTGGTTAGGGGCATTGGAGATGGCGTTGGAAAAATAGGAGCGTTTAGCTGAGTGAACTTGAGAGCGGTAGTGAGAGTAAGTTGATTTAAAACGAGCAAGTTTGGTAGGGGAGGGATCCTTCCGCCACAACCGCTCGGCCCTGCAGAGGTGAGAGCGCAATAGCCGAAGGCCCCTGTGGTACCATGGATGAGTGGGCTTATGTTGTGGGGGCCGGGGAAGGAGAGGGGCAGCGTGATCAAGTGCCATCTCTATGCTGATGACTCCCAAATCTATCTCTCTACTCCTGATCTTTCTTCTGCTTTCCAGTCCCGGATCTCTTGCTGTCTCTCTGCCATTGCTGTCTGGATGTTCCATCATCGCCTAAAATTGAACATGGCCAAGACTGAATTTCTCATTTTTTCTCCTAAAAGTTCCCTTTCTCCTTCTTCTTTTTCAGTCTCTGTTGATGGCTCTGTTCTCCAACCTGTTTCATCTCCTCGCAATTTGGGTGTTATTTTTGACTCTTCGCTCTCTTTCTCCTCTCATATCCAACTCATCGCTAAGACCTGTCACTTCTTTCTCTTCAACATTGGCAAAATCCACCCCTTTCTCTCTGAGCTCACTACTAAAACCCTCTTCCATTCCCTAATCACCTCCCACCTTGATTATTGTAACCTCCTTCTTGCTGGTCTCCCTTAGTCTCATCTCTTCCCTCTTCAGTCTATTCAGCACTCTGATGCCCATCTGATTTTCCGTCAGCCTCATTTTGCCCACATCACTCCTCTCCTCAGATCTCTTCACTGGCTCCCTATCTGTTTCCGTATTCACTTTAAGCTTCTCCTTCTGACCTATAAGTGCATTCACTCTGTGGCTCCTCAGTACCTTTCTTCTCTCATTTCTCCCTATTTCCCCCCTCGTGTACTCCATTCTTCTTCCCAGTTGCTTCTTGCTATGCCCTTCTCCTCCATTGCCAACTCCAGATTCCACTCTTTTCTCCTTGCTGCTCCTTACGCTTGAAATAAACTTCCTTTGTCTATAAGTCAGGCATCTTCTTTGCCCCTCTTCAAACTCAAGTTAAAAGTTCATCTTTTCGCCTCTGCCTTTGGCTCTTGATTTTGCTGTTCTCCTTCCTTCCCCTCTTTTATTTCACCTTTCTTTCTTCCTCTTACACTTGTTCTTACCTCTTTCCTTTGTCCTGTCTCTCCTGCTCTTGTCTCATTGCCCTTGTTCTTATCTTTTTCTACTCCTTTTCTTGCTTTGTCTTTTTAGATTGTAAGCTCTTTTGAGCAAGGACTGTCTTTTTGTGTTTTCATTGTACAGCACTGCGTGCGCCTGGTAGAGCTTTATAAATGCTTATGTTTATGTTTATTAAATTTGATAAAACCGCCTTTCTACAGGAATCAAGGCGGTGTACAATTTTCAAAAAACAAAAAGAAAGTCAAGGCCGGGGGCCAGTGGAAATAAGAAAGGAAGTTACAATTCTTTGACAGGAAAGAGGAAGGGGGAGGAGAGATAAGACGAGACAGGAGAACACATATTCCAGGATAGAAACGAAGGGTAGGGAAGGCAAGAAAGTCACACGAAAGGGGAGGGAAGGTCAAAAGCCAGGGAGAACAAATGGGTCTTCAGATTTTGCTTGATGGTGGTGTGATGGGTCTCTAAACGTAAGGAGGAGGGGAGAGCATTCCAAAGAGCAGGGCCGGTGAAGAAAAAGGCAGAGGAGCGGGTGGATTGCAGGTGAGCAGATGAAGGGGAAGGAAGGGTGAGGCGATTGAGGTGGAAGGAGCGAGGAGTGTGCCTGGGAGAGTGAAAGTTGATGAGGTCTGCTAAATATTGAGGGGTGCTAGTGTAGAGAACTTTGTGGACCAGAGTAAGCAGTTTGAATTGGGAGTGAACAGAGATAGGTAACCAGTGGAGGTGGAAGAGCAACGGAGTTACATGGTCACGGAGGGTGGCGTGGGTAACAAGACGGGCTGCAGTGTTTTGAATCCTTTGGAGCCGAGATAGTTGAGACTTAGGGAGACCAAGAAATACAGAATTCGAGAAATCCACGCATGACATGACTAGAGATAGCAATAAGGTGGTGAGAGCTGTAGAGGTGAGGAATGGACGAATGGCTCGAATTTGCCTAAGAAAGAAAAAGGACGTTTTGGAGACGTGCGAGATATGAGACTGGAATGAGAGCTCAGGGTCAAAATGAACCCCAAGATAACGAAAGGTGGTGACTAAGGGGACGGAAGTGCCAGAAAAGGAAGGGGCAAGTGAAGGAGGTGGAGTACCATATGAGAACCAGATTGCGATAGTCTTGGTGAGGTTGAGGTGGAGACAGTTTTGAGTTAGCCAGTTGGCCACGGAAGAGAGACAGGAATTTAATACAGAAAGGTCAGGACAGGAAGAGGAGGTATGGTGTAATAGAACAATGTCGTCTGCATAGTTGAACGCAGAGATGCCGGATTGCTGAATTAGGAGGGTGAGAGGGGCCAGGAAAAGATTGAAGAGCAGAGGGGCCAGTACCGAACCCTGAGGAACCCCACAAGGAAGAGGAAATGGGTCTGAAAGAGGGATATAGGGAGAAGAGGAGAGAACTGTGCAGGATCGAGAGGAGAGAAAAGAGTGGAACCAACGATAGACAACACTACAGAGCCCCGCATCCCTTAGGCGACAAAGAAGAAGGGAGTGGTCTACCAAGTCAAATGCTGCTGAGAGATCAAGTGCAACTGCCACCGAGATGTCACCACGATCACGAGCTACATGTAGTGCGTTAGTGAAAGCAAGCAGAACTGTCTCAACGCTATGGTCCTGGCGGAATCCGGACTGACGAGGGTGGAGGTAGTTAGTGGAGTCAAGGTGGTGTGAGAGCTGAGCAAAGACTATTTTTTCTAGAAGTTTGGAGAGAAAGGGGAAATTAGAAACCGGGCGATAGTGGGCGGGAACCAGAGGATCAAGCGAGGGGTTTTTAAGAATAGGACGTATCAGTGCGTGTTTCCAAGGGCGGGGAAAGGTACCTGTGGAGAGACTCAAATTGAACATGGTAAGGATAGGGGAGAGAAGTGCTAGATGAGGAGCAAGTAGCCAGGAGGAGGGGATGGGGTCAAGGGTACACGAGGTTTTCCTGGAAGAGGAAATGAGCTGGTGAAGTTCAGGGGCAGTGATCAGGGAGAAAGAAGCCCAAGTGTGGGAGTGTTGAGAGACAGGGGGAGGGGAAGCAGTG
Organism: Ichthyophis bannanicus; assembly: GCA_033557465.1. Classification (NCBI taxonomy): domain Eukaryota; kingdom Metazoa; phylum Chordata; class Amphibia; order Gymnophiona; family Ichthyophiidae; genus Ichthyophis; species Ichthyophis bannanicus. Next base: position 749,206,035 of record CM066036.1, on the reverse strand, counting down.
GGGGAGGGGAGTGAATGGGTGCAGGGCAGGAAGGTAAGGATGCTCTTAGAGAGGCAATCTTGCCGCTGAAGAATGATGCAAGAAGGGGAGGAGCAGGAGAGGGAAGATCCGAGGAGCAGAGGTTGAGGAATGAAGGGAAGTACGAGTCCTAAGAGTAGAGTAAAGATGTCGGGTTTGGTTAGGGGCATTGGAGATGGCATTGGAAAAATAGGAGCGTTTAGCTGAGTGAACTTGAGAGCGGTAGTGAGAGTAAGTTGATTTAAAACGAGCAAGTTTGGTAGGGGAGGGATCCTTCCGCCACAACCGCTCGGCCCTGCAGAGGTGAGAGCGCAATAGCCGAAGGCCCCTGTGGTACCATGGATGAGTGGGCTTATGTTGTGGGGGCCGGGGAAGGAGAGGGGCAGCGTGATCAAGTGCAGCAGAGAGGGAGGATGACCACAAAGTGGCCTGGGAATTTGGCGAGAGAGAGGGAAAGTTAGAAGGAAGGAGCTCGGAGGCTGGGGGAAAACGCTGAAGCGTAAGGGGAGTAATAGAATGAGAGAGCCGTGGAGGAGGAGGTAGAGAGGAAGAAGGGGGAGAAGTATGGGAAAGTCCTGAATGTGAGCAGAAGACGGAGAGGCAGGCATGGTCCGTCCATGGAAGATATGTGGCACGTAGATCTTGGAGTGTAAGTGAAGAAGTGGAGGGTATCAGGAGTAAATCAAGGGTATGGCCAGCCTGATGGGTGGGGAAGGTAACATGTTGCAGAAGGGACAAATCATGAAGGAGGGACGTAAAGGACAAATCTCTAGAGGAGACAGGAAGGTCCATGTGGAGGTTGAAGTCACCAGCAATAAGGAGATGAGGGAAAGTTAGGGAAAGGTCAGTGATAGTTCGAAGGAGCGCATCCCAAAGATCGGAGCAAAGAGCAGGTGGAGAATAGATAAGAAGGATGTGTGTAGGAGGTGAGATATGAAGGAGGAGCAGAAGGGATTTGGGATAGTGCCGTGAGGGGGAGAAAAGCTGGGTAAATGGAAGGGAGGGACATATTATAGCCGCCACACCACCACCTGAACGGCTAAGGTAGGGGACAGAGATGGCGGAGAAACCAGGTGGGAGACAGCGCGCAAGTAGAGCCTCCTCCCCCTCTCTGAGCCATGTTTCAGTGAGGAGGGTGAGACTGAATGAGGACTGGAGGATGAGGTCTTGAATAAGCAAGGTTTTGTTACGCAGGGACCGACAGTTTACAAGGCCAAGGTGGAGAGGGTGCAGAGCAGAAAAGGAAGGCTCAGAGGGTAGAGGAAAAGCAGAGGGGGAGGACAAACAGGGTTGCAGATTGAAGGGACAGTGGGAGCGAGTGCAGAGTGGTCTAGGTGGGCGTCTGCCCCATATCACGGGAATAGCAGCCATAAGGAAGGGCTGAGGAGAAAGGGGCAGAGAAAGGGTGCAAGTATAATTGTTTACCTGAGGAAGGAAGGATGTGTCCGCGGGGGAGGGCCACGAAGGTAGAGAGGAACCGTCCGGCTTGGAGGACGTGAGAGGGCAGAGAAGTAGCAGAAAGAGAGCCTGCAGCATAGCGGTAACAAAACGGCCTCTGCAGCCGGAGCGGCCCCAAGGAGCGCACCTTAGTAGTAGTAGTAGTAGTACCGAGGTAAGGCTTACTAGCCTGTAGTTTGTCACTTCTTCTCTATTACCATTTTTATGAAGAGGTATCATATCAGCCTTTCTCCAGTCCTGTGGAACTTCTCCTGTCTCCAAGGATCTAATAAAAACATCCTTTAATGGCCCTGCAAGACCTCTCTGAGCTCTTTCAGTATCCTGGGATGAATCCCATCCGGTCCCATGGTCTTCTCCACTTTCAGTTTTGCAGGCTGCTCAAACACATCATTTTCTGTGAATAGTGTGGTATCTATTCCATTCCCATTTGTATATTTGTCAATCACAGGTGGTCTTTTTTCAGGATTTTCTTTAGTAAAAACAGAACTGAAGTATTTGCTTAGCATTTTCACTTTTTAAATGTCACTTTCCACAAATCCGTTCCTGGCCCTTTTGAGTCCTGCAATTCCACCTCTGATCTTCCTCCTCTCCCGAATATACCTGAAAAAGATTTTGTCACCACACTTCACATTTTTAGCCATCTTTTCTTCTGCCTTTGACTTTGCTATTCTTTTTTTTCTCTTTTTGTCTCTTTTAGCTTTATCCTGTATTCTTTTCTGTGTTCTTCTGTTTGAAAATTTCTGAATTTTGTGAAAGCTGTATTTTTTGCCTTTATTTGTGCAGCCACTTCTTTGGAAAACCAAATAGGTTTCCTTTTCCTCTTGTTTTTATTTACTTTCCTTATGAATGTATCTATTGCCCCTTTTATTACCTCCTTTAGTTTAGCCCACTGCAATTCCACTTCCCTTATCCCCTCCCACCCTGCCAACTCCTTCAGGCACTTGGCCATCTTACTGAAGTTGGTAGTCTAGATTATGAGCTTGCAATGATTGGACTCCGCCTTGGCTTTTATCTCAAACCACACCATGTGATGATCACTGCTGCTCACATGGGCACCCACCCAGATATTCGATACGTTATCTCCGCTGGTACGTACTAAATCCAGTATCAAGCTTTCCTTGGTTGATTCCATCACCATTTGTCGAAGTAATGCATCTTGGAAGGAATCCACAATTTTTTTACTTCTTTCCAGATTTGCAGAAAGCATAGTTACTCACCTGTAACAGGTGATCTCTGGGCACAGCAGGAATTTAGTCTTCACATATGGGTGACGTCAGTACCGACGGAGCCCGCGTGGGAACGCTCCCCAGAATCCAATAGGAAAGCTTTTGGGAGCATCCCACTGTGCCTGTGTAGCTGCCTTCCCGCCTTTCCAGCTCTTCCTCCTTAGTTGAGTTTGTAGCAGAGATAAAAGGAGAGAAAGAAAAGAAGACCTACAATTCCTAGGGGAGGAGGGTGGGTTGGAGGAGGGTGGGTAAATTCCTACTGTTTCCGGAGATCATCTGTTACACATGAGTAACTACACTATCTCCAAGAAAAAGCGGGAATATAGTCTTCACATATGGGACTCCCTAGCTAGAAGATGCCAGAGAGATGACCTCAGAATCAGCTGTGGTTTGCCCCAGGTATGCCTCCATGAATGTCTAGTATCGAAATCCGGGATGGAGGATAGGAGTTGTTCTAAATCTGAAAAAGATGCTGGAGAACAGCCTGGCCAAACATAGCATCCTGGAGTGAGTCCTTGTCCAGACATTAGTGAGCAGGAAAAGTATGGACCGAAGACCAAGTTGCTGTTTTGTATATCTCGTCAATAGATACAGACCATAGATTTGCCATCGAGGTAGCCATGGCTCGAACATTATGGGCAGTGACATGACCCTCGAGGGAGAGTCCTGCCTTCTCATAAGCAAAAGTGACTCAGTCTGCTGTCCACTTGGAGAGTACATTTAGAGACCGGCAACCCGAGGTGACTAGAGTCAAAGGAGATGAACTGCTGAGAAGCTTTCCAGTGCTCTCGAGTCTTCTGAAGATAAAAAGCTAAGGCACATTTACAATCCAGAGTGTGGAGGGTTGCTTCTGCCCTAGATGAGTATGGTCTAGGGAAAAACACAGGGAGGTAGACTGACTGGTTCAAATGGAAGGGCGAGACCACCTTCAGCAAGAAGTGAGGATGAGTCCTAAGGACTACCTTATCATGGTGGAAGTGTGTGTAAGGGGGTCAGCCACTAATGCCTGGAGCTCAGTAATGCCCCTTGCTGAAATGAGAGCAATGAGGAAGATAACCTTCCATGTGAGAGATTTAAGTGATGTAGTGGCTAGAGGTTCAAAGGGCGGTTTGAGAAGCTGTCCTAGAACAACATTGAGGTCCCATTCTACTGGCGGTGGCTTAATGGGAGGCTTGGTTAATAGATGACCCCTCATGAAGCATGCTACAAGCGGCTGAGAGGAGATGGGTTGGCCATCTAAGGGCACGTGAAAGGCTGCAATTGCACTTAGGTGTACTCTTACCGAATTGGTTTTGAGTCCAGAAGAAGATAGGTGGAGGAGATACTCAAATAGCACCTCCACCAGAGCTGAGAAGGGATTAAGATTCTTCCGAGAACACCATAAAGAAAACCTATGCCACTTGAAAGTATAGGACCGTCTGGTGTATGGCTTTCTAGAAGCTAAGAGGATGTCTTTAACCTCCTGGGGAAGGTTAATACCTTGGAAGGCTATGCTTTCAGCAGCCATGCTGTGAGATGGAGAGACTGCAGATTGGGATGGAGCAGCATCCGCTCCTACTGAGACAGGAGATCTGGAGCAGACCCCAGATCTATGGGTTGAGCCAGAGACAGACGCAGAAGGAGAAGGTACCACGGTTGACGTGGCCAGCGTGGGGCTTTATTTTTTTATTTATTTATTTAGTATACATTTGTATACCGCTACTTCCAGCGATCAGCAGCGGTTTTTTTGATTACAGATTGGAAATTGTCAAATCATGACAGGACATTTGAGGTATAAACACATTGATTAGAGTATCATGAAGCCCCTGTCCATCTGGAGTTTGAAATGAGTCTTGGGAATTAGGAAAATGGGAGGGAAGGCATATAGGAAGCCGTGTTCCCAGTGGAGATGAAAATCATCCACTTGTTGGCTGTCCAGTACAGGAGTCCTGGTACAGAAGCGAGGGGGCTTGGCATTCTGAGGGCTTGTGAAAAGGTCTATCTCTGGAGTCCCCCAGATCTGAAAAATGTAGGAGACTGGGTCTATATGAAGAGACCACTCGTGAGGGAGAAAGATTCAACTTAGTCTGTCTGCTAAAACATTGTGTTTGCTCGGGAGATATACCGCTTGGAGGAGAATGTGATGATGTATGGCATAGGATCAGAGATGTAGAGCCTCGCTGCAGAGGGTCCAAGAACCTGCTCCACCTTGAACATGGCTATTTGATTGTCAGTTTGGACTAGGAGTCTGCGGCAACGAAGATTTATTTATTTATTTGGTTTTATATACCGCGCTATTTTAAATCAGTGTGGTTTACAGTATAACAACTTAATACATAGAACAGATATAGAACAAGTTTACATTGAACAGTAACATAACATAGCTTAACAATTAGAACAATACAACAGTAGTCGTCATAGCAGGGTGATCATAGGTTTAAGACACCCCTAGCAGTAAACTATTTACAAACAGTAAGGGGAGAGTGGTATTGGGCACTGGAAGGCAGTGAGGCAGTACTGGGCTATGTTACATGGTCAAAGTATTGCTGGAAAAGATGTGTTTTTATTGCTTTTCTAAAGGAGGAAAGGTCAGTGATAGTACGAATTAGAGCAGGGAGGGAGTTCCAGAGCAGATGGGCAAATAAGGTGAAAGCTCTATGCCTAATATATTGGGAGGTTTAACTAGCCAGAGTGGAAATGGCAAGTGTATTTGCCATATTTGTCCTCCTGATTCTGCTGTCAGGAGTCCAGTATAGGAGGTCTTCTAAGGCGGTTGCAGAGAGCTGGTGGAAGATGGTCCTGGAACACTTTGAGAGCATTAAGAATGGCTCTGAACTCCAGCGGATTTATGTAGAGTTGTGACTCCTGCTGAGACCAGAGGCCTTCAGTGGAGAGAGATCACAGATGGGCTCCCCAGCCCAGTATAGATGCATCCGTCGTCAGGGTACATTGATGTGCAGGCATCTGAAAAGGTGACCCTACAAGGAGATTTTCTGGGGAATGCCACCACTGGAGAGACGAAACCAGAAGGGTAGAGACTTTTATCTTGTCCTCTAGGCGACCTGATGCTTGAGACCACTGGGATGCCGGTGTCCATTGGGCTTTGTGCATGTGTAAATGGGCATATGGAACAACATGCACCGTTGATGCCAAATGACCCAGAGGTTGTAGCATTTCTTGAGCAGTAAGATAGTTCTTGAGACATGCCTGAGATGCTAACTGATTGAGACGAGCGCAGAGGAGTTAGGGCAGAAATGCCCTTGACTGCTGAGTATTTAAGAAGGCCCCTATGAACTCTAGAGTTTGAGAGGGGACGAGTTGCGACTTTGGAAGATTTATGACAAATCCCAAGTGTTGTAACACCTGCATGGTGCGTGAGAGGGACAGACTGGCCTCTTGAGAGGTGCTTGCTCTTATGAGCTAGTTGTCTAAGTAAGGGAAGACAAATATTCCTAGAGTCCTTAGAAATGTGGCTACTACCACCATGCATTTTATGAAGACTCTTGGGGCAGAGGCAAGGCTGAAAGGTAAGGCTCTGTATTGATAGTGTCTTCCCTGAAACATGAAGCGCAGGAATTTTCTGTGTTCTGGATGGATAAGAATATGAGTGTACGCTTCCTTTAGATCTAGAGAACAGAGCCAGTCCTGACTCTGGAGATAGAGAAGAAGGGTCCCCAGGGAGACCATCTTGAACTTCTCCCATAGGAGATGCTTGTTTAGGTTCCTGAGTCCTGTATCCCCCTGTTTTCTTTGGAATAAGAAAGTAGGGAGAATAGAAACCCATTCCCTGCTGGAATGTTGGAACCTCCTCTATTCCACCCTGCAGTAGAAGAGAGGTGACCTCTTGTAGTAATAGAGCAGTGAGAGGGGGTTGAGAATGGAACTCTCTTGGTGAAGTCAGGGCAGATAGGCTTCATAGATGAAGTCTGTATCCCTCCCATACTATTGTTAATGTCCATTGCTCCGAGGTGATGAGATGCTATCTGTGGGCATAATGGCAGAGTCTGCCGGGAATGTGGGCAGGGTCGGGATTCTCCAGAGGCAGGACAGCTTTGTTCTCTAGAAAGGAGTCAAAAACCTGGAACAGCCTGAGCCTGCTGAGGTGGCTGAGACTTGGGAGTCTGAGCCTTCTTTTGATGTTTTGGAGGTTGCCGTCCCTTCTGAGAAGCATGATGCTGACATTGAACAGAAGGGGTATAAGAAGAATAATACTACTTCTTTTTATTGAAGAAGGCTTTCCTTGCTGCTGCCCTCTTCTTAGCTGGGTTGGCAGTAGATCTAGAGAGCCTATTCAGGGTAGTGTTCTCAGACTCCAACTGAGAGGCCTTGTCTTGCCAATCCTTGCCAAAAAGGTTTTCGCCGGTGCAAGAGATATTACCCAGCTTATCTTGAACCCATTGTTCAAGATCTGATGATTGGAGCCAAGCAATCCTGTGTGCACCGATGCAGATGGATATAGTTCTGCTGATGCACTCAAAGCAATCAAAAGTTGCTCTGTTGACAAATTTTGAGACATTCTGAGCATGCTTTACAAGGATGAGATAATCTGCCCTCTTGTCATTGGGGAGAAGAGGAGCCATTAACTCCAAATCCTTAGTGACCTCTTTGAGGAACATTTATTTATTTATTTATTTAACATTTTTATATACCGCACTATTTATTATCAGCGCGGTTTACATAGAACTACAAAACATCAGATAGGATACATATATCTGTTTTTACATGGAACAGGAAGAAAAACTTGGAAAACTGGGGTAATTGTAACAAAGGATAATAGACATTGAACTATATACATATGATAGTAATATTACATGAAAAGGTATCTTGTTAGATAGGAACGGGATAGAGCTATTTGGAATGAACTTGTGTTATTGTGTTCTCTGGAAAGTATTTGATGAAAAGGTAATGCTTCAAGGCCTTTTTGAACTGGGGGATATCAGAGATGGCCCTAATGTGTGGTGGGAGGGTTGTTCCACAGTTTTGGAGCACATAAGCTGAATGATCGGTTTCACAGTTGCAGAGATGTATTTTAAGGATTCTTTTGGAACTTTAACGCATGTTTAGTTCCGAGGTTCTTCTAAGCTGTTGGAGGGGATAGTTGTATCAACTCTGATAGAGAGGAGGGAGCAGGTCCTTTGTGAGCTTTGAAGACTAGTAGCAGGGTCTTGAAGGTGATTCTCGCTTGGATAGGGAGCCAGTGTAATTGTTTCAGGAGAGGTGTTATATGTTCTCTTTTTGGTACCCCGAAGAGCACTCTTGCAGCACTGTTTAATGCTAGTTGAAGAGGGTTGAGGGTTGATTGGGGGAGCCCCTGTAGTATACAATTTGCGAAGTCAAAGTGTGGGATAATTAAAGCCTGGTAGACAGTACGGAAATCATCTGATCAATTAGTTGGCGAAGGTGTCTAAGGGAGCGAATCTTGAAATAAATTGTCTTTACAGTGTTGGCTATGTGGGTCTTCATGTCTAGATTCTGATCCAGGTACCACCGAGATAACGGATGTGGGGTTTTACTTGCAACTTAGCATCATGGACTTCAAGGAATGTAGTGGTGTGAACTTAGGGTTTCTTGAGATGAAAAAGTACCCTCTGTTTTCTTGTTCTGGATTCTGAGATTTTGAGTCAGTAGCCAGTCTGAGATGGCGTTAAACAGTTGGATATGGTGGTGAGATTCATCTTGTCAATGCAGAATGGCGTATATAATAAGACATCATCAGCATAGATCATATAATTGACTTTGAAGGACCTGATAATGTTGCATAAGGGTTGCATGTAGATGTTGAATAATAATGATGACAAAGAGGAACCTTGTGGGACTCCTTGACCTTGGTGAAATGGATCTGATATAGGGTATGTAGGAACTAATTCTGGCTGATAGCATGGAAGCCTGAAAGCAACATCGACCAAAAGCATTGAGGGTTCTTGATTCCCTACCAGAAGAGTTAGAGGAATGTGTTTTTGTGCTCTTGATTCAATGCAATGCCGATTCCACTCCCATGGAATGGTGCAGCAATTGTGTCTTTTGAAAACCAGGACACTCCGGTACCCGGTACATAGTATCGAGCCAGTGGGAATGGGGAGAAATAGTAAGAGGTGTCTCCCACATATGAAGAATGAGGTTGTGAAGTATCCGATGATAGGAAACATAGCCACTTCCTTTGGAGCTGTTGGGTATTGAAGAATCTCCAATTCTTCAGCCCTAGGCTCTTTCTCCGATGCTACTGTTTTGGACAGGCCCCTAGCAACATCACAAATAAAGTCTTGGAAAGACATGTCCTCTGGTGGAGACATACGGCATTGTGGAGATAGAGATGGGTCTTCCGGGAGAGTTTGCATGTCTCGAGTATTGGCCAATTCATCATCTGAGGAATTGGAATCTGAAGTATCATCGGGCAGGGTGTTCCCGTTCCGAACGAACTCGGTACTGGTTGAAGCCGGTACCTGGAATTGGTGTAGTCGGAACCTTGGTACCGGAAATGGATTCAAGGGCCGGCATGGGCGGTAGTGTGGAAAGCGGCAAGAAAGTCAATGCAGCCTGTACCAGTACCAATGCCGGTACAGACGTCTGTGGAACCAGGTGTAAAGGTTTCACTGGAACCGAGGCTGCCAGTAAGGCCGCTAAGCTCTGCTCAATGGCAAGGATATGTTGATCCATGGAGCCTGCCAATGCTTGGGTATCGGTACCAGAATTGCAGGCCACGATCCCCGAGCATAGCATCAGGATCTCTCTGGAGGTGGAGGCCTCGAGAGCATCATGGGACCCCACTAAGGCTTTGGAGGGAAGGTCCTCCTGCCGGGATTGTTTGGCCAGTGTGTCCCCCTCCAGGGCAATGCCAGAGGCATCTCAATGCTTAGAAGGAGATATATCCTTGGGGGGGGAGGTGGCCAACCTTCGATGAAGACTTAGATTTCGATACCTGAGATCCATGAGAGGAAGATGAAGCTCTCGATGATGTCGATGCTAAAAAGATCTGTTCTGTTATGTATCACATTGCTCTGGTAAAGCACTGCACTATTGATTTCCTGCATAAAGGTCGTTGATGCTATGTGAGCATTCTTTGGCTAGGCTTGCCGGCCGGTTTGCTGTCAATGAGTCTGAGACCTTGGAAATCAACAGCTTGTAGTTTGTATTTTGTGAAGTCCACAGAATGATAAACCAAGAAAATCGCCAATTATGCTGTTGTGATTGAATGCACCTCCCTATTTATCAGTTATACGTTCAGTAAGAGACCTTATATCTGTTAGATGCTAAAGAGATGGCACTGGAGGCAAAGAGGATGCCCAGCTTTGCCGCTCGAGTCTGCAGGCTTCTCTTCATCATCTTTCAACAGAGAGGGCATTCTGATGGTTGGTGATCAGGCCCTAGGCACTTTAGACACCAGTCATGGGTGTCGGTGGCCGAGATAGTACCGCCACTACACCAGTATGGATGATAGTGTCATATTCTTTTTCCAACACAATCCACAGTTCCCCATCCATATTGGTGTAGTCTACAGGCCTCCAACTCAAACTGAAGAAATGGATAGTGAATTGATTATTGATATTGCAAAGATAGCCATGAAGGGGGAAGTGATCATATTGGGTGACTTTAATCTACCCAATGTGGATTGGAGTATTCCTTCTGCAAATCTGGAAAGAAGTAAAAAAAAACTGTCGATGCCTTCCAAGATGCATTACTTAGACAAATGGTGATGGAACTTAACATGAGAATGATGTTCTTGTCTACTAGGTGGATAATATTAAATAGCCCCCTAGTACTATGAGCAGATAAGTGGCCCTTCACAAATCCATTTTGGTCTGGTTGCAGAATCTGGAGGAGAATTCTGTCTAGCCTCATCTGAATGACCTCAGCCAGCATTTTTTTTTACTGAACACTTTTATTTATTTATTTATTTAGCAAACATTTATATACCGCTGCTTCCAGCGATCAGCAGCGGTCTGATTACACAAGGAGAACATAAGGAGGACTGTCAATCAGTACAGTAAAATTTGGGTGTGTACAGGTTGATCAGGAGGGTAGGCACATCACACGAGGGGTTTGTTAAGTATATGAGTACTAATTACATATATACATATATACATTATACATAAATGAGCAGGAGTACATAAATATGTTCTGGACTTAGACCTCTTAGGTTAATTCAAATTATAATGACTCTGGAAAAGATGAGTCTTGAGGTTTTTCCTGAAGACAGTTAGGTCTTTGCAATCTCGTAACTCTGGCGGCAGATGATTCCAGAGTGTAGGTGCTGCGTATGAGAACGCTCTATTACTAGTAATGGTTTTAACAGTTCTTATATCAGCTGGAATGAGGAGGGTGTTGGAGTTGCAGGTTCTTCTGCTTCTGTTGGGTGGTTGTGAGCATATCAAGGTGGAGAGGAAGGATGGAGCAATGTTATGTAGGAGCTTGAAAGTGGTCGTGAGTGATTTGTATTTTATACGAGCCGTGATGGGGAGCCAGTGGAGCTCAATCAATACCGGGGTGATGTGATCAGCAAAGCCTTTTTTCGTGATGACCCTAGCGGCTACATTCTGCGCCATTTGCAGAATGTTCAGAGTTTTCTTTGGGAGACCCTGCAGGATGGCGTTGCAGTAGTCGAAATGTGGCATGATGAGTGCCTGGGCAATGGTCCTGAAGTCCTGAGGTTCGATAATGCTCCTTAGCGGTTGGAGGACCCTAAGCTTGTGGAATACGGCTTTGTTTGTTTTGCGGAGGTGTTTCTCCATTTTTAGATTACTATCGAATGTTACTCCCAGATATTTTATTTCCTCCTTCGTTTGGTAAGTATTGTTACATAAGGTGATTGTTGCGGGGGGATCGAAGTTTGGCTTTCTGGAGATGTACATTACCTCTGTTTTTTTGTGGTTGATCGTCATGTTACTTTGGAGTAACCAGGCTTGCATCTCACTTAGGCATTCTTCGAGTTGGGTGTAGTTTGGGTTGTCAGTGTCGAGTTGAGTGTACAGCATAATATCGTCTGCATAGACGTGGTATTTGATATTATGATGTTGGAAGATTTTGCAAAGTGGTTGCATGTAAATATTGAACAGGAGTGCTGAGAGAGCCGAACCCTGTGGTATACCCTGTGTTTGCGTGAATGCTTCTGCCTTTTCTCCGTTGAACTGGACCTGTTGCATTCTGTTTGATATGTACGAGGAGAACCATTTTAGAGGGGTTCCTGTTATTCCAATGGATTTAAGCCTGTTTAAGAGGGTGCCATGGTGAACTGTATCGAATGCTGCAGATATGTCTATGAATATGAGTAGAAACATTTTCTTTTTGTCTTCTAAACCCTTGAGGAGGTTGTCAAGCAGCGCAAGGAGTAGTGTTTCAACGCTGTGATATCGTCTGAATCCATATTGTTGTTTATCCAGGGTTTCGTTGTCATCCAAATGGTCTTGCAGTTGTAGTAACACGGCCTTTTCAATGATTTTGGCCAGGAACGATATGCTCGATATTGGTCGATAGGAAGCGGGGTCTTCTCTATTGCTTGTTTTGTTTTTTAAGACAGGTCTTATGATAGACTTCTTTAGTTGTGTGGGCATGATTCCTTGTTGCAGTGATAGGTTTACTATGTGCGAGACAAGTTGAATGATGTCCTGTTTCACTGCCTTGATCCAGGTGGCTGGGCAGGGATCTAGTGGGGAGGTGGTGGTGTTGATGCTTGTGATTATGTTAGTTATTTGTTTGTCATCAAGTTTGTGAAATGCGTTCCATATCATGTCTTGACTGTCGGTGGTTGCCATGGTTGGGTTTGGCACTGGGGGGGCTGGGCCCAGGTATTGCGTGGGAGTTGAAGCCGTGAGTTTGCTTGCATAGTGGTTTGCCAAAGTTTGAGGCTTGATTACGTTGTCAGCATGGTCAACCAGTGTTGTTTTTGTTAGAGATTTGACCAGTTTGAATAATTCGCGGGGCTTATTGATGGCTTTGTTCAGTAAATTTGTATGATGAGTTCTTTTTGCGGAGTTCATCTCTTCTTTATATTTTGCGAGGAGGGTCAGGTATTCTGACTTGTGTACAATGGATTTTGTTTGTCTCCACTTCCTCTCTGATTTACGGAGTGCCCTTTTCATTCCGGTCAGTGTAGCTGTGTACCAAGGTTCCGATCGAGGTTTAGTTGAGTCTGTAGTGGTTTTCCATGTAGGGTTTGATGTTTTTTGTATACCTTCGTTCCATCTGCTGGTTAGAACCTCAAGGTCCGTACATTCCATATCTAGGTGGGAGGCAATGGAGCCTATGAGATTTTCCTTGTTGAATTTGTTGAAACTCATCTGCGTGTGTGTTGTCCTCCTGGATTTTGCATTTTTGGGTGGGGAGGGCAGTTTTACTTTGAGATCTACTTGGTGGTGGTCTGACCATGGTACTGGAGTTATTCTGATCACGGGTTTCACCTCGCCCGTCCGTTGGTTGGTGGGTAGGAAAACCAAGTCTAGGGTATTTCCCTTCACGTGGGTAGCGTCAGTTATGATTTGCTGGTACCCCAGTTGTTCCATGGCTTCCATGAAATTGTTTGCATGACTAGTTGGTAGTGATGCTAAGTTCAGGTCTCCCAAGATGATTTGGAATTTTCTGATCTGAGTGGTGGAGATGCTTTCTAGTGCTGAGGCAAGTGTTTCGTGCATTGATGAGGGGGACCTGTAGATAAGACAGATAGAAAGAACTGAGTTTTCTACTTTGAGTATGTCTATGTCCATATTTGAGTTTAGGGAGGTGGTTGTTAGTTGTAAGATGGTTTTGGCTATTACGATGACACCTCCACCCCTTTTATTGGTGCGTGGGCAGTTGAACACTTTGTATCCAGGTTTGTTTAGTTGATTTATTATTGCAGGGTCGGAGTCAGTGATCCAGGTTTCAGTTATACAGAGGATGTCCGGTTGTTCATCTGAGATGATGTTGTGTAGGATGTGCGTTTTGTTCCTTATTGATCTGGCGTTGATGAGGATGATGCTATAGTCCTCATGCGTTGTTTGGGAGGTAGGTAAGTGGTTGGTTTGGATTTGGCCAGGCTTGTTTCCCTTCATTTTCAGCGACTTAGGTTTCTTGCATCTCTGAGCCCTGTTTATGCTAGGCACGAAATGGCTCTGAGTTGGTGATGGCTCGTTGCTAGCCCGGTGGATTATATTGAGTGAGGGAGGTGGGGGTATTGGTAGGGCGCAAAGGTAGTAGATGGGTCTGAATAAGTGAGTCAAACTATAGCGCACATTGGGGTGGCATGAGTGTGCTTGGGCGAATATAGACATGCATAATATTAGAAAAAAATAGAGTGGTTCCATTTCACAGCTGTTCAGAAGCCCGTTGTGTCTGTGTTAGTATTATGGTTGCTAGTGTTACAGTAAACAGTATACCCTGGAATAGTGTTTGCAAATATCCCAGTAAATAGTAACAGTATGTATCACAGAGCAGTACAAATAGCAGGAACTGTACAACTGTAGGACTGTTAATGTCACTGTATCCCAGTAACAGTAACAGTATATATCTCAGAACAGTATGTATCTCAGTAACAGTAACAGTAACAGTATATATCTCAGAGCAGTGTTGTATAACATGGACAGAATTTATAACAGTAAACTGTCTAGCAGTGCAGTGTATCAGAGCACGTGGCAGTGTAACAGTGTTATTACAGAAATGGTATTATATACTATATAACAGTGACACAGTGACTAAGCTAGTGACGGTTAGCAGTATCGGTGTCCGTGCTATTGGGTGCATAGTATGACAAATGACTGTTGCTAGTCATGACCCGGCTTCAGTTAGTTATGTCTGCTAATTAGTTTTGTTGATCTTGTGCTTGAGAGCTTACCTCCTCGAGTTAAGTTCCATCTGTAAAGCTCAGGCAGCGTGGCTTTGTTTTATCTTGATGGTGGTAGATCAGATCATAGCTCGGAGATCCAGGTGGTCGGCTGGTTAAAGGTGGCTTCGGCGAGCTCTACCTGTGCCGGGAGCTCAAGCCGTAGGTTTGGTCTGCGGTCTTGCAAATCTGATCTTTTCATCAGCCTGAGGTGGTTTTGGGGTGTCACTTTTTCAAGAGGACCACCGCCTAAGGGCCACGCCAAAGGGCCCTCAGGCGCGGGCCCGCCAGGCGCGGGTGCGCCCTGTAGGGACGCCGCTTTTTATGGCCCTCCTGGGAGCTCAAACTCCTCCTCTCCCACTGCCCCGATATGGGCAGGAGCACCTCCCACTGCCCCGATAGGGCAGGAGTGGAGGAAGTGAGCAGTCGGGCGTTCACTTCGGCGAAGCGGCTCCCTCGGTGTAGGGACGCCGCTTTTTATGGCCCTCCTGGGAGCTCAAACTCCTCCTCTCCCACTGCCCCGATATGGGCAGGAGCACCTCCCACTGCCCCGATAGGGCAGGAGTGGAGGAAGTGAGCAGTCGGGCGTTCACTTCGGCGAAGCGGCTCCCTCCCTTATTGTTTTTCCAGATAAAAATTGACACAGCTTGGAGCAACCTTATACTTTCACTATTCCCCCAATGCCAAAAACAGCCAAGACATAGACTTATCATTCCCTACTTCCCCCTATCCCATCCTCCCAACCCCAAACTATCACTACCTTGAGGGGTAGCTCCAGCCACAAATTAAGCAATTTCCCTCCTAGAATAACCTTCAACAGTTTTTTTTTAATGTCTGTATTAGGTACTGAAATAGGAAATGAAATACTACAATCTGGCTCATCTTTCCCCTTTTTTAAGGCTAAGAATGTGGTGTTTTATAAGCTACCTACATGAGTTTCAAGTATTCTCAACTAGTTAAACATACTATAAAGAAAGGGACCTAAGAGAGCAAGTACTTCATACAGGACTCTTTCACTAGACATATGACCTAGATTGGCCACTGTTGGAAACAGAGTACTGGGCTTGATGGACCTTGGTCTGACCCAGTATGGCATATCTTATGTTCTTATGTAACCTAGCATAGAAATAGGAGTGTTTAATTCCTGGATCTGTGTATCCATTAACATAGGTAGACCC
The DNA here is from genome assembly GCA_033557465.1 of Ichthyophis bannanicus. Lineage (NCBI taxonomy): Eukaryota > Metazoa > Chordata > Amphibia > Gymnophiona > Ichthyophiidae > Ichthyophis > Ichthyophis bannanicus. The sequence goes on along the minus strand of CM066036.1, from coordinate 749,190,388 downwards.
AGGCTATGCAGGAAAAAAGAAATAACCTTCTCGAATGGGGCATAGTCGTAGATACAGAGATCATCAAACTGAGCCCAGACGGCTTCTCTTATATCAACCAGATCATGAAGACAGCCACCTGTGGCCGTTGTAATGCAACTAATCAGCTTCCCCACTCCGCTTTTACTAATCAACCAAGCCAAGAAGGTACCTTGTGGCCATTCTCATAGCATTTTAAATTAGTGTATTGAAGATCCTGTTCAACCTGCTTGGTCTGCACTTTCAGTGACTCATTTCTGGCCTGCAACAGTAACTTGTAGACCCTACAAGATTCTCTGATGCTCTCTTTCTAGATTTAAGTGTTTGGCAAGCGTGCCTTTATTGAGGGAGCTATCACATGCAATCATCTTTCCCTGCAGCATCACTTTAAGGCTTCCCAGCAGACAGTTATAATCAATTGAATTATGCAGCTTGTATTTTTTTTAGCAGCATCCTCAATTAAGATATTAAAAACAGGCATCCTGATTAACAGGGTATTTAGATGCCATATAGTGGAACCATTCTGAAAGGGTCCTTGCAATAGCAATATAGTTACCAGATAACGATCTGAGAGAGAGTATGTAGGATGTTGCAGGAGGCAACTTGAAACAATAGTACTTGAGAACTGTTGTAGATCTCGTACCAGAGAGAAAAAAAGTGTAATCACTGCTCCTGGAAAAGAGCTGTCTCCAAATATGCACTAAATTAAGTCAGTATTGAATACCAGACTATCAGGAGATTTAATTACCATGGTGCTTTTCTTGCTGTTGTTGCAAGCTAACATTTCTGTCACCACCTATTGTAAACTCAAAAGTTGTCCCATTGTGAGAGAGTATCAATCGAAGCAGTATAAAAAGCCTGTTGACTGATGTTTGCTCCATAAACATTAATTAAACTTTACAGAACATAATATTCAGTGATGACAAATTAGCTCTTCATATCAAAGTAAGCTTTAGGACTACTAACGGGAGAGCTTTATGAATGAGGATACACACCCTGCTGCTATAATATAGGCATAGCGCTACTAGGCTGTCTGTCCCCTTTTGTCCTATCTCCCTCCCTACCCACCACCTGGATCCTTTTTCTTACCATTCCCTTCACCTCCTCTTTTCCCTAGTTTCCCACCTCCTTTTCCCAGAGTCAATAATTACATGCCTGATCAATCGTGTATGTGGAAACAAATGGCCACAGTCTTAGAGCAACTACACATTCGCAGTAACCAACATTAAAAGAACTGTAGACCTAATGATCTCAACAGCTCAGAAAGGGGTATCTTGTTTGGAACTACTCATCCATGTTTTGGGTTTTTTTGGCTTTACTAGGCTTCCCTTCCCCAGTTCCGTGGCAAATGGCTGCTCTTGGAGTCCCCAATGCTGCCCACCACTCTATGCAGTCAGCTATATCCATTTTAGTCTCCGGCTGCTCATTCTGCTAAGCTTTGTGTCCCTTGACTTGCACTGTATGGCCAAGGGCACAGATGTCCTGCTCATAACTTGAAGTGCTTTGACCCCCTTACTTGCTAACAGCCCAGACACCCCATTTTGGTGCCTGAGCTCCATTATGTCTTGGTTTCATCTCGCTGGTGAGGTCCCTCCCTACCAGGAGGGGGTAAGGCCTGAACTTGTACCTGATTATCCACACCTCAGGACAGAGCTGCTTGCTTCTCAAAAGTAAGTCAACAGAATATCCTTGCTTAGCCCCGAGAAGTGGATTCCATCTGAAAAGTAGAGTTCCTTATCCCCTTTTTGCAACTGCTGGTGTCTTATCATTCCTCCCCTCCCCCCCCCCCCCCCTGAGCCCTAACAAAGTGTCCTACTTCTGTAACCAATTTTTTCCTGGCCTTTTCTATGCCTTTTGGACCATGGGCATCTCTCTATTGTATGTGGGGAATTATATGGGACCACATGATGCTGACTTTTGTCTACATTGCTTTTATCTGTGCCAAATTTATCTTTATTCTTCTGATCAGTTCTATGTTTTCCATTGTGAGGTTGTTCCCTTCCAGGTGCAATAAGAGCAAGTAAAGTGAAGTCTTTCCCTTGGCCCAGTTCCATAACTCCAGCATCAACTTCTCCCATTGCATTCCTCTTTTGCCTAACCACTGGATAGAGCACAGTTACTTACCTGTAACAGGTGATCTCTGGAAACAGCAGGAATAAGTCTTCACATATGGGTACGTCGGCACCGACGGAGCCCGCGCGGGAACGTTCCCCAGCTTCCCAAAAAGGAAAGCTTTTGGGAGCATCCCACAGCGCCTGCGCGCTGCCTTCCCGCCTTTCCTAACCAGCTCTCCTCAGTTCGAGTTTAAAGCTGAGACAATAGAGAGAGAGAGGAAAGGAAAGATAGAAAAGAGGTACAACTCCTAGGGGAGGTGGGAGGGTTGTGAAGACTTATTCCTGCTGTTCCCAGAGATCACCTGTTACAGGTAAGTAACTGTGCTATCTCCAGGAACAAGCAGGAATGAGTCTTCACATATGGGGACTCCCTAGCTAAGATGCCTGGGAGATCCCCAAGGATATGAGACCCTGGGAAGGGTTCTACGTCCTCCTATGGATCTCAGGCATCCATCCAGGGAAGGAGGGTAGGAGTTGTTTAAGAATGGAACAGGTGTTTGAGGACAGCCTGACCAAACAAGGCATCCCGGCGGGAGTCCTTGTCCAAGCAGTAATGGGCTGTGAAGGTGTGAACCGAGGCCCAGGTGGCTGCTCGACAGATCTGGTCGATGGACACAGAATTTAGATGAGCCATAGAGGTGGCCATGGCCCTCACATTATGAGCTGTGACATGGCTCTCCAGAGAAAGGTTCTTACTCTGGTAGGCGAAAGAAATACACTGAGCAATCCAATTGGACAGTGTTCTCTTAGAGACTGGAAGTCCCAAATGAGAAGGATCAAAAGCAACAAAAAGCTGGGAAGACTTTCTATGTTGCTGTGTCCTGTGTAAGTAAAAAGCAAGAGCTCTTTTACAATCCAGAGTATGAAGGTTCTTCTCTGCACTGGATGCATGAGGAGCTGGAAAAAAGACAGGTAAATATACCTCTTGATTAAGATGAAAAGGTGAGACCACTTTAGGCATAAAGTGTGGATTTGTTCTAAGGACTACCTTATCATGATGGAACCTTGTATAAGGTGGATTAGCCACTAAGGCCTGTAGTTCACTGATGCGGCGAGCAGAAGTGACTGCAATGAGGAAAATAACCTTCCAGGAAAGAAATTTCAAGGAGGTAGTGGCTAAGGGTTCAAAAGGTGGCTTCAAAAGCTGACCAAGAACCAAATTTAAGTCCCATGCCACCGGAGGAGGCCTAATGGGAGGTTTAGTTAAAGTTAGGCCTCTCATGAATCTTGCAATGAGAGGATGAGAGGAGATAGGTTGTCCATTGATGGGCTTAAGGGACGCTGCAATAGCACTCAAATGGACTCTTACTGAATTTGTCTTAAGTCCTGCATTGGAAAGATGCAGGAGATAATCTAACAGAGAAGTTAAAGGTAGTGCTAGAGGGTCAAGCCCTTTTCAGCACACCAAATGGAAAATCTTTTCCACTTAAAAGCATAGGAACGCCTGGTGGAAGGTTTTTTGGAAGCATGGAGGATATCCTTCACTTGCTGAGAAAGATTCAAGTCTTGAAGGTCTAGGCCTTCAGTAACCAAGCTCTGAGGTGAAGGGACTTGGGGTTTGGGTGCCACAAAGTCCCTTCCTCCTGGGACAGAAGGTCTGGAGCAGCTCCCAAGTCCAGGGATGGGGCTTGGGAGAGATGCAGAAGTAGAGGGTACCACACTTGGCGTGGCCAGCGTGGAGCTATGAGGATCATAGATCCTTGATCCCTCTGGAGTTTGAATAGAGTCTTGGGAATCAAGGGAATGGGTGGAAAGGCATACAGGAAGCCCTGACCCCAATGAAGGAGGAAGGCATCTTTGGCCTGAACTCCCTGACACGGAATTCTGGAACAGAACTGGGGAAGTTTGGCATTCCACGGACTTGCAAAGAGGTCTATGTCCGCGGTTCCCCATTCTTGGAAGATTCTGAGTACCTGATCCATATGCAGGGACCATTCGTGTGGAAGCAGAACTCGACTGAGTCTGTCTGCCCAAGAGTTTTGGATTCCTGGGAGGTATACTGCCAGGAGATGGATTTGATGCTCTCTGGCGAAGGCCCATAATCTTAAAGCTTCTTTGCAAAGCGACAGAGAGCTAGTTCCTCCTTGCTTGTTTATGTAAAACATGGCTACTTGATTGTCCGTATGAATGAGGACTGTCTTGTAGCTGAGGAGGGTATGAAAGACCTTGAGAGCTAGAAAAACAGCTTGAAGTTCCAAGAGGTTGATATGAAGAGAGGTCTCCAGTGGGGACCAAGTGCCTTGAGTGGAGAGGTCTTGTAGATGAGCTCCCCAACCTGTTTGGGAGGCATCTGTTGTGAGGGTTGCTTGGGGCAACAACTGTTGGAAGGGGGACCCCAGCAACAGATTTTGAGTGGACATCCACCATTGGAGAGACCAAAAGAGACGTTTGGAGGTTGCTATTTGGTCTGAGAGAGCTCCTGAAGCTTGAGTCCACTGGGTGGACAAAGTCCATTGAGCTGCTCTCATGTGTAGGCGAGCATAGGGTACCACATGTACTGTGGAAGCCATGTGGCCTAGCAGTTGTAGCATCTCCCGGGCAGTTAAGTGGTTCTTTGACTGAATCTGGGAGGCTAACTGCACTAGACGTTGGCAACGGGCCTGAGGAAGGTAGGCCCTTGCAGTGGTGGTATCCAACCAGGCCCCTATGAATTCCAGGGACTGAGTAGGGGTGAGCTGGGACTTTGGGAGGTTTACCACAAGTCCCAAATACTGCAGAATGCGCCTTGTGCGGTCCAGGGAAATCTGGGCCTCTGACTGAGATGGAGCTCGGATGAGCCAGTCGTCCAGGTATGGGAAGACAAATATTCCCAGAGTGCGTAGAAATGCAGCAACTATTGCCATGCATTTGGTGAACACTCTGGGAGCAGAGGCCAGACCAAAAGGAAGCACTCTGTATTGGTAATGTTTTTCTTGGAAAAGAAAACGTAGGAATCTTCTGTGAGATGGATGGATGAGGACATGTGTGTACGCATCCTTGAGATCTAGAGAACAAAGCCAATCCTGACTTTGAAGGTATGGAAGGAGAGTGCCCAGAGAAAGCATCTTGAACTTCTCCTTGCATAGGAATTTGTTCAATTCTCTGAGATCTAAGATGGGTCTGTATCCCCCTGTCTTCTTCGGAATGAGAAAATAGGTGGAGTAGAACCCTGACCCTTGTTGAAGAAGAGGAACTTCTTCTATTGCCCCTTGGGCAAGAAGGGTAGTCACCTCCTGACCCAGAAGGTCGAGAAGAGATGTGGGAGAATTGAAGTGTCTCACCATGGTGTGGGGAGGAAGGTCTGAGAAATGAAGTTTGTAGCCCTCTCTTATGATGGAGAGGGTCCACTGCTCTAATGTGATTTGCTCCCATTTGGGAGCAAAATGAGCTAACCTTCCTGGAATGGTGAGAGGTTCTGGCTGTTGTAGAGCCAGAAAGGCTAAGTTCTCTAGCATCAAGTCAAAAACCCTGAGGAGGTTGGGACTGCTGAGTTGCAGCAGCCCCTGTAGACTTAGGCCTGGCCTGCTTAGGTTGCTGACACTTAGTGGCAAAGCGACCTGTAGAAGATTGTTGGCCAGAAGTAGAAGGAAATCTGCCCTTTTTGAAAAAAGACTTTTTAAAAATCTTTTTCTTGGCAGGAATGGAGGTTGACTTTGAAAGTCTATCCAGAGCAGAGTTCTCTGCATCCATTTGAGTGGCTTTTATTTGCCACTATTTGCCAAATAGATTTTCACCTGTACAGGACAGATTTCCTAAGCCATCTTGAACCCAGGGTTCTAAATCAGAAGCCTGGAGCCAAGCAATTCTGCGAGCAGCTATGGCAATGCCTGAGGCTCTGCTGGCACCTTCAAAGGAGTCAAAAGCTGCCCTGTTGGAAAACTTTGAAATGTCTTGAGTATGCTTAAGCCAAAGGAGGAATTCGTCCCTTTTATCTTCTGGAAGAAAAGGGAGGAAGTTGTGCAGCTTTTGTGCAACTTCTTTTAGAAACATACCCATGTAAAGGCTATTTGAGTTGATTCTGGCAATAAGCATACTGGCTTGGAAGATTTTCCTACCAAAAGCATCCAAGGTCCTGCATTCTCTTCCTGGAGGAGCAGAAGAGTGTCTCTTTGTACTCTTTATCCTCTTCATAGCTGACTGCACCACAATGGAATGGTGAGGAAGCTGAGTTTTCTGAAATCCAGGACAAGGAGGGACACGATACATAGTGTCCAATCTGCGAGAATGAGGAGAGAGAGAGAGAGGAGTCTCCCATAAATCAATCATGTGTTCATGAAGAATCTCATGAATTGGTAAGGTGACTGCCTCTCTAGGAGCCTTAGAGTATCCTAAAATATCTAATTTTTTTGCTCTAGGCTCTGATTCAGAGGTTACTGAAATAGAAAGTCCTTTAGCTACTTCTCTTATGAAGTCTTGAAAGGACAAGTCCTCTGGAGGAGACATTCTTCTTTTTGGAGAAGAAGGCTCTTCAGGAAGGGCTATGGATACTTCAGGAGACTCATCTGATGAATCAGAATCACCAGAGGAATCGAAGTATCGCCTGTCAGGGTGCTCTTCTAACGCTCGATACGCGTATCGCGCGGTATCGACATCGGGCGTCCCCGGTACCGGATCGGTACCGAGAAGTAGCCCTGGACAAGGAACCGCTGTAGCCAGTATCCTGGTCGATGTCGATGCAGTCGGTACCGGTATCGGCGCTGGTGCCGGTACCGGAGCCGATACCGACAACGGAGTTTGTTGTGGTACCATCGGCGTCGCAGCTTGAATGAAGGCCGTGATAGCCCGCTGCATGGACAGAACATTCTGATCCATCGACGCCATGAATGCCTGGAAATCGGTACCGGGAGATTGTGCCGGTACCCCAGAGCAGTCTAACAGGTGATCGGTCGAGGCCGTGCCATAGATGTCAACCTGTAACCCCATAGGAGGAGCTTTGGAAGCCAGAGCTTCCCGCCGGGGTTGTTTTGCTGGTGCAGGATCCTCGAGGGCAAGCCCGGAGGCATCTCGATCCTTAGAGGGAGATCCACCCTTCGAGGACCTGCTAGGTTTATGTTTGGTTACCTGAGATCCATCAGGAGAAGAAGACCTGGAAGATGTCGATGCTACCGACGCTGCATCAGCGGGAAACACGACATGGAGCTTAGCTGCTCGGTTCTGTAAACCCCGTTTAGACATTAGAGAGCAGGATGGACAATCCGGAATGGAGTGTTCAGGACCCAAACATTTAAGACACCATTCATGGGTATCTGTAACAGAAATAGTACCACTACACTTAGTGCATTTTTTGAACCTGGAGGCTGGTTTTTCCATAAGGGAAATTTTCTTGTGGGCCCTGAGGCCCAAGAGAAAAAATACACTAAGTGAGGAAAGTATAGATTTTATTTATTTTTTTTTATAAAAAGAAAGAAAAAGACCGGCGGTACCGGTCCGGAGTCGGGGAAGGCAGACATGCGACCAAAGAAATAAAATAAAATAAAGAACTTCTTCAGCGGTGACAGGGCTCGACCTGCTGGCTCCGCGGAAAAGAAGAACTGAGGAGAGCTGGTTAAGAAAGGCGGGAAGGCAGCGTGCAGGCGCTGTGGGATGCTCCCAAAAGCTTTCCTTTTTGGGAAGCTGGGGAGCGTTCCTGCGCGGGCTCCGTCGGTGCCGACGTACCCATATGTGAAGACTCATTCCTGCTTGTTCCTGGAGATTAGTATTTTTTGCATAGCATCCAAGTTGCTTGCCTGTCACCTGTACTGCCGCCTACTTCCTAGCACAATACATGCAGGAGTGCCTGACCATCCAAATTGTGACTTTGTGTGGTCTTGCAATGACATAACATTTATCGTTATTGCCTGCGCCCTTGGCATGTTTAGTGCCTCTTAATCATCTCCCTATAGCCTTTATAATTCTCTGACTTCAATCTACCTAACTTTTATTATGTGTTGCCGCCATGCCTACCTTGTGTGCCAGAATAGCTACCCCTATTTTGAATGAATGTGATGACAAGCCCTCTGCATTCAAACCTGCCCTTTCTAATCCTGTAAGTTATACTGCCTTGAATTGAATTTGAGAAAGACAGCTGTCATCTTGATGTCTAAAGAAGATGCCCCTTACTTGTGGCCTGCACCCTGCATATATCTCTAATGCATGGAATGGGCATAACACTTGCCTCTCCTGACCTAGATAGCCTCACTTCCTGCCCTTTACCTTCTTGATCTGTCTTAGAGTGCCTTACCATTATTGCTACCCCATTTGGATCCCAATGTATGGTCCTCCACCCTGAGCTTGGGTCCTTCCCATGAATTTTCAGCTAAGGCTATAATTTCACCAATGCAAAAAGCCCTGAAAAAGAACAAGGCGGTAGCCAGATTACAGTGTCAACCCTTAGATATGTGTCTAGTGCTACCATGATCGTTCCAATGCTCATCAATGTGACTTGCAGTCTCTTCTTTGTTTTTTTTGGCTCCTGTTGCCCCCACCCTTCACTCATTTTTTGTACGTGGAAGGCTTTTACGATGTCGCTAGCCCCTGCTAATTTTAGGAAGAAAGCACTGCATTTAACTGAGCGACCGGCGGCGTCCCGCACCACAGCGGCACGAGCCAAAGGAGCGCGCACAAGGAGCAGCTCCTTGTGCGCGTTCCTTGGGGTGACGACGTGGGCGCTCAAGCTAATCCCTCATTTATTATCAGCTTCCATAGGTCGATTCCGTTGCTGTTTCTTTTGCTTGCCCTGATACAGCCTGTCCACCAGCTGGTGTCAGGCCCCTATCCCATTGCCTCCACTTGTTATATCTCATTCAATGTCATATCCACCTACTGCATGGCGTTTATTCCTACCTTCTGGGGCCACCGCCCTTCATCTACTGCTCTTCCCTTGTCCGGAGTAGCTGCTCGTAATAACAATCTTCTCCCCTGCCAGCCCAATTAGATTCCCCTTCCTCAACCCTCAATCACTACACTCCTGACACTGTCCTTTGCCCTCTTGAATTGCCGGTCTCTACGCACCAAGACCCACCTGGTGCATGAACTCTTGACGCAGCACTCCCTCGATGCACTCTTCCTCACAGAAGCCTGGCTTCGTAAGGGAGAGGACGGCCTCCTCCACCGTTGCCTTCCCCCTGGTTACTCAGCATTTCACACCCCTTGGTTGCATCGATCCGGGGGAAGTGTGGCGGTCATTCACCGATCTTCCCTCTCTTTGTCTCTTATCACACCTGCCCCATCCTATCCGGAATCTCTTCTATTTCATTCACGGTCTTCCACCCCTATCTACTTCCTCTTGCTCTACGCCCCTCCCTCTCTGCGCCCTGATCTGTGGGATTCTCTTCTTCATAGATCGATTGTTTACATTATCAGAATATAGAAAGACTAGGGGACCTGCAATGAAGCTACAGGGTAAACTATTTAAGACTAATAAAAGAAAATATTTTTTCACTCAACGTGTAATCAAACGCTGGAATTTGTTACCAGAGGATGTAGTAAAGGCTGTTAGTGTAGCTGGGTTTAAAAAGGTTTGGACAAGTTCCTGGAGGAAAGGTCCATAAACCATTATTAAGAAGGGACCCAGGATATCAATGCTTGACCCAGTACAAGCATTGTGGAACCTATGTCTTTTGGGGAAACTGCTAGGTACATATGACCTAGATTGGCCACTGTTGGAAACAGAATACTGGGCTTGATGGACCTTAGTCTGACCCAGTATGGCATATCTTATGTTCTTATGTTCTCTCTCTCTCTCTGAAATGGCTCTCCTGTCTTCTCATCTTGTGGTTCTTGGGGACTTCAATGTCCACCTTGGTTCTCAGTCGAGATCTCGAGATAAAGCTTTTTTCTCACTCATCGCCGACCTCTGTTTTATTCAGCACATAGACTGTCCCACCCATACTTCAGGGCATACCTTGACCTTATCCTTACACATGATTCCTCTCCATTCCAGCCAGTTAATGTTTTGCTCCTTCCTCTTCCGTGGTCAGATCATAGTTGTATTTTCTTCTCCCTCCCCTTTCCCCCTGCCCACACATCTGCTCCTCGTAACACGGATCCTCTTCCACAGCTACTCAAATATCGCATCACCCCTACCACCCGTCAGCTTCTTCCCCCCACTGACTCTCTTTTTCCTTCTGAGTTTTCTTCCTTCTCTGTAGACCAGCAGGTCGACCTTTGGTCCTCCGCTCTTTCTGCTGCCCTGGATTCCATCGCGCCTCTCCATTCCTCCTTGCCCCGTTCCTCCTCGCATCACTCCTGGTTCCACCCAGGTCTTTACTTGCAACGTTCCTATCTTCGGCGTGCAACGCGGACTTGGTGCAAACACCCTTCTGACACCTCCCTCTATACTTTCCGCCATGCACAGAAACTCTACCACTCAATGATATCAACCGCCAAACAGACACATTACTTGAACCTCATTACTGCATCTTCAAACTCTTCTCGCCACCTCTATCAGGTCCTCAATTTTCTCTCTTCACCTACCACCTCCTCCTCCTCCTCAATACCTCCCTCCACTGCTCCCAGTCCATCCACCCTTGCCACTTTCTTTTCAGGCAAGATTCAGACACTCCGCTCTATTTTCGTCTCCTGCCCTCCCCCCTCTCCCCTCCCCTCGTTCCCCCCGCCTCCTCTCCCACTTGCTCTGTTTCATTCTCACACATCCATCCACACACATGGTCTAAGTTCCAGCCTATCACCTCCGCTGACCTCGCCAAGGCCCTCTCAATCTCCCACAAAACTACCTGTCCACTTGATCCACTTCCCTCATCCTGGCTTCTGGATCCTTCACTCACTCTTGCTCCATACATTCTCACTATACTAAATTCCAGTTTGAGCTCTGGCTGCTTCCCTTCCCGCTGGAAGCACGCCTTGGTTCGTCCTCTTCTTCAAAAAGCTAATCTTGACCCCTCTGTTCCTGCGAACTGGCGCTCTGTCTCCAACCTTCCTTTTCTGTCAAAGATTCTTGAAAGACTTGTTTTTCACCAACTCACCTCTCACCTCGATTCCACTCTCTCTCTTCACCCTCGCCAATCTGGATTCCGGACTGGCCATAGTACTGAAACTATTCTCTTGGCACTCCTTAGCGAGTTGCACTGCTCTCACGACCGTGGTGATATATCTATCACTGTTTCTTTGGACCTCTCTGCTGCGTTCGACGTGGTAGATCACCGCACACTCCTCACTCGTCTATCAGATCTCGGTATCCATGGCACTGTCTTACAATGGTTTCGGTCTTTCCTTTCATCTCGCACTTTTGCTGTCTGTTCAGGATCCATCACCTCTCCCTCCCTCCCTCTTCATTGTGGTGTCCCCCAGGGTTCTATCCTCACTCCCCTTCTCTTTAATGTCTTCCTTGCTCCCCTGGCCTTGCTTATACAACAGGCTGGCATCTCGGCCTACTTCTTTGCCGATGATATTCTTCTGGTCCACCATACAAGTCCCTCAGCCCCGGATCTCTCTGCTCTCAACACCTGCCTTACCTCTGTTTCTGACTGGTTTGCTAGCAACTACCTACAAGTCGGTTGCTATTTGGTTCACCCTTGGTGCCCCTTCCCCCACTTTGGCGCCTCTTATGGCTGCTTCCCCGATTCCTCTGGTCTCTGTTCTTCGCTACCTCGGTGTTACTCTTGATTCCTCCCTCTCCTTTCACCAACACATCTCTACACTTGTACGTAGCTCATTCTTCCATCTTCGTAGAATCCGGGCTGTTCATCCTTTTCTTCCCCTCTCCTCTCTTACTACTCTTGTCCTTTCTTTGGTGATTTCTCGACTCGATTACTGCAACTCACTCTTTGCAGGTCTCCCCCAATATCAGCTTCGTCGGCTCCAACTAGTTCAGAACACAGCTGCACGTCTTCTCACTCACTCCTCCCCTCGGGATCATGTGACTCCTTGTCTTCCTTCCCTTCACTGGCTTCCTATCAAAGTTCGTTTCCTGTACAAGCTTCTCACCATTACCCATAAGGTTCTTCACACCAGTACACCCCAGTACCTCGCCGACATCATCTACCTCCAGCCAACTCTCCATCTACTTCGCTCAGCCCACGATAATCGTCTCTTCCTTCCATCCCCTGCTCAGGCCCACCTCGAATCGACCCATCATGCTGCTTTTTTCTTCTTGAGTCCTGCCCTCTGGAACTCTCTGCTCCACCTTCTCCGTACTGAAGCATCCTTTTCCCGGTTCAAGGCCCTTCTCAAGACTCACCTCTACTGCCAGGCCTATGATCTCCTTATTCCCCCCGATTTCCATTCACCAAGATACCACTGAACTACTCTCCTCTGCAAAATCGCCTTACATTCTCTGGTATTCAGGTTACAGCCCCTCCCATCCCCCACCAGTCTTGTCTGTCACCTCTTGTCTTGGTCTTTATTTGTAGCGTCCTTCGTCTTTATCTTTAGTGTCCCCCTGGGTCTACAGCTGTCCTTACTATCCTTCTCTCTTCTTTTCTATTGGTTCTCCTATCATACCAATGGCGTTCCTTTTTCCTCCTTTACCTTCACCAGTTGCACTTGGTTATTATTGTACACCACTTTGACGCTCCGGCAATGTGCGGTATATCAAATGTTGTGAATAAAGAATAAAGTGACACCCTCTAAATGCACCTCGATCTGTGCCCTAGATGCCCTCTTTTTCCTTCATCAGGTGATGAATTCTGCCAGCTGGGTTCTGATAATGATCAATCTTACCACACCCCGTTCCACAGCAAACTGCCCTAATGTCACCCAACCTTTCTGGTACACTCTCCACATGCTAAAGGCCAAGAAATCTTTTATCATTTCTACTGCCTCATAGACCCAAGCTCCCACAATTGTGCAGGCATCGTGGTTGCTCTCTCTGTTGCCCCTGATGTTGCCCACCTAAAGCGCTCCCACTGAAAATGTGAAAAAGCATCGGTTATGCCATTTTTGATATCAGGTACATGCTTCAAAGTCACAGTTCTAAGTTTACAAGCAATAACTTGTGGATTAACCTCATTAACCTGTCTATTTGCGATCTTTGCATATTGATTGTATACACCATAGTACTCTTTTCTTCCTAAGCTCAGAACCCCAAATGGTAGGGCACCTACCGTATAATTGGGAAGAGCTCTAAAAATGCCATATCACTGTTGACCACCTGATCATTCCACTCTAGAACCCACTTGTCCGTGCATCATTGACCCCAGAAATAAAGTCCAAACTCCAGGCTTCCGCATGCACCAGAGTACAGTTCTGCCTCATTGTTGCTAACTAGTGTATCCCACCATATATTTAGTTCATTATACTTTGAAAGGAACACTAATCATATGCCCAAGTCCTCTATATGGAGTGGTCACTCTGATGAAATAATGGTCGAATCTTGCGTGTCTCATTGCTGCCACCAAGAACCTATTGAAGGCCCTGCCCATGGTCACCAATCTACATGCAAAGTTGAGGTGCCTCAACCTTAGTGTTACTTTCTTTGCTGCAACCAGGTCTGCCACAATCCACCTCAGGGCTACCAGCTTGTTACATTCAAATTGTGTCTATCTCGATCCCTAAAAGGTTCAACAGTTGCCTTGGCCCTTCCATTTTGTTCTGTGCTAATGGGGCTCCAATTTCTCTCATTTTGCCTTGGAACATGGCGAGAATGCCACCTCATTCCTTTTTGCCTGAACCCATCATCAAGCAGCCATCCAAATAGTGGATGATCCTGCCTTCCCCCATCCTCCCTCTCTACTGTCCATTGAAGGAAGGTGCTAAATCTCTCAAAGTATGAGCACAATATGGAGCATCTTATGGGTAAGCACATATCATAGTTATATTTGCCCTGGAATTTGAAGCCCAATAGTGGGAAGTAATTGGATGGATTGGCAAAATCCAAAAGGCGGATTTTCAGTGTCTGTGTTTGCTAGCTACATGCCCTGTTCCCAGTGTTTAATACTCTCTGAGGCTTGATCCAGGGAGGTATGTCTCACTGAACATAAGCTCCTGTCAAAGAAATCATTAATCAAGTCTCCTTTAGGGAAGAAAAGTAGTGGATAAGTCAGAATTCTCCGGGATCCTTTAATGGTATTAGCCCTACAGAGGAACCTTTCATGTTGTAACATACTAAATGACAGCAGATAAAGACCAGTATGGTTCATCCAATCAAGGCAAGAGTAGCCTAATGGTTAGAGCACTGGCTTGGTAATCAAGAGACCAGGGTTTGATTCCCACTAGTACTCCTTGTGGCTTTGGACAAATCACTTAACCCTTTATTGCCTCAGAAGAAAAGCCTGGCAATCTACTTCTGGCATATTGCCAAAAAAAACCACTTCTAGGACTGATTTGAAGGCACACATTGGATGGTGCATCCAGTAAGGTGGTTGTGGTTGTACTCGCCACTTTGTGAAAGTCACCTCCTCTATGCCTTTGTTTAGGGTTGTTTCCGCTGCTGCATGCAGTTCACCCCCTCTATTTATTGACGTATAAAAGATATTTGTTTGCTTTGATTTCATCCTCTTGCTATAAAGGGATCCACTGTGTGTATCCCATGCCATTTTGAATTCTATCACTGTATTTGCCCCAGCCATCAAGCATCCACCACCCTGTCAGTGAAAACGTATTTCCTGATGTTGCTTTTAAAATAAACATTTTGAGTATAAAATATATTTATGTTTCTGCCTTCTAATAGCATATATTTTTTACCAATTCATTTCTCTAACCGACAATATTTTCTAGGCTGAATATTTTTCAGTCAGCAAAAGCAAAAGCAAACTTGTAGATCATATTTTATTTTCTCTACAATGCTTTAATCAAGTCAATATGCAAGAAAAAGATCAAATCAGCTAATCTAACCGGTTGAATATGGCTTAGCCATTAAAGCCTCAATGCTTTAATTGGAGAAGGATGCAATTTTTGTATATCAACTATTCTACTTATACAGTATCTATGGTTTTGTTTCATCTTTGCACTTTACAAGACCTCATGATGACATCTGCTGGTAACAATCTGAAGTACACCCATAAATAATCCTTTTACCTTACATATTTGATGGGCAAAAAGCAAGTTTTATATTCTATCATGAGAATCAAATGCATGTCCTTGCATTATTGTTTCACATTTCCTTTATTATAGCTAAGTTAAAGCCACTGTTTTCTGACTGTTATCCAAAATCCTCTTCATAAGAAATCTGTTGTTTTTCAGTTCATATGTTGTGAAAAGAAATTAACCCTACTATGAAGCAAAGAAAACTAGAGTAGTAAGGAAAACAGAAATTGCAAATAAAAATATTAAAAGAAGACAAAAGTACTTAGATCTGGCAATTACAGTCAGGGCCAAATTAAGGTATAAGCAAACTAGGCATGTGCTTGTGGCCAGGAGGCAAACTAGGTGGTCAGGTAGTGGTGGCAGTTTCAGAGGGGTGGTGGGGGGGCAGCAAAATGCAGGGCATTCAATGCTAAAAAATGATTCTGACAGCCAAGCAGGGCATAAGGTTTGCCTAGGACGCCAGCACCTTCAGCCAACTCTGGGACTGGCCTGCTTGGGTCTCAGTTATTTGTGAGGGCCTTGTCAGATATACCCAATACTCCAGAGGTTAGGATTGTCATATGTCTGACTTTTTTTAGATTTCTACAGCTTTTTACATTCATGTCCAAACGTCAGAAGAATGGCTAAAGTGTTTGGAAATTTTCAGAGTTTTAAAACTTGTCTGCAGTTCTCCTTTCCTCCCCCTGCCTAAGTGAGCTGCCTAATAATTGAGTGGGTAGAATCCAGTCAATGGGAAGCCTTCATTGTTCAGTAGAAGGAAGAGGAGTCCCTTTAACCTTTCCCAGCCCTTTAACCTTTCCCAGCATTCGCGGCTTCACAGAAACAACCGCCAGCCTGAAGGAAAAAGATCTTCATGCTGGCGGTTGTACAGAGGGAGCCGGGGCCTCGCGCGGGCTTCCCCGGCTCCCTCTGAAGCACCTCAGACAGCCACGGGGCTGGTCGGGGGGGGGGGAGGCTAGGACTACAAATGGGCTTTGATGGGGGGAGGGGGGGCCAAGGACTAGATGGGCTGTGATGTGGTGTACCTGGACTGGAAATGGGGGGGGGGGCCTGGACTGGAAATAGGTTATAGGGGGGGAATGGACTAGAATTGGGCTATGGGGGGGGGGTGTACCTGCACTGGAAATGGGCTATAGGGGGGAACCTAGACTGGAATTGGGCTATGGGGGGGGGTGGAACCTGGACTGGAAATAGGCTATGGGGGGTGGATCTGGACTGGAATTGGGCTATGGGGGGTGTACCTGGACTGGAAATGGGCTATGGGGGGGAACCTAGACTGGACTTGGGCTATGGGGGGGGGGAACCTAGACTGGAATTGGGCTATGGGGGAGGGGACCTGGACTGGAAATGGTCTATGGTGGGGGGAGGGGGAACGTGGACTGGAAATAGGCTGTGATTAGGGGGGCTAGGACTGCAAATGGGCTGTGATGGTTGGGGAGGACTTGGACTGGAAATGGGTTGTGATGGGGGGACTAGAACTGCAAATGGGCTGTGATGGTGGGGGGGGGACTAGGACTGCAAATGGGTTGTGATGGTGGGGGGGCCTAGGACTGGAAATAGGCTGTGATGGGGGGGCTAGGACTGGAAAGAGGCTGTGATGGGAGGGCTAGCACTGGAAATGTGCTGATGAAGAGCTGGAATAGGACTGGAAATGGGCTGATGGGGGCTGGAATAGGACTGGAAGTGGGCTGACGAGGGGGCTAGGATTGGAAATTGGCTGATGGGAGAGCTTGGAGTGGAAATCGGCTGATGGGGGGCTGGAATGGAACTGGAAAAGAGCATATGTGGGGCTAGGACTGGAAACGGGCTGATGAGGAGCTGGAATAGGACTAGAAATGGGCTGATGGGTGGAGCTTGGACTGCAAATGGGTGATGGGCTAGAATAGGACTGGAAATGGGCTGATGTGGCGGCATGGGAGAATGGGACTAGAAGGGAGTGGATGCTGGTTGGGTCTAGAACTATAAGGGAGCTGATTTGGGGGGAGGACTAGAAGGGGATGGCAATGTGGAATGAGAATGGAGAGGGGAAAAGATATTTTGTGTGGAAGAAAAGTCTACGATGGGCCGGGTATTGGGAGAGTAAGAGGGGATTGAGAATGGAAGGGTGAAATTTGAGTGGATGATAAAGGAATAAGGAAAGAAATGGGGGAAAGAGCAAAAGGGAAACGATCAGTATGTTAAAGCAGATATAGAGAGAGAATGGAAAACATCTAAAAGAGAAGAAAGGACAAATGGATAGCTCAAAGAAGACACGAAGAAACCAGAAGAAAGTGACTGGAGCAATGCAACTGAAAAATAAAATTCCCAAACAGAAGGTAGAAAAATACTTTTGATTTTGAATTTATTAACTGGAATGTCTGGTCTGGGAAGAGTGTATTGCTAACATCTTTGCGTTTTTGTTTAGTGCAAGAGAAAATTCCTTTATGGTTTTATTTCTCCAGTGTTGTACATTTCATGTTTGGCTTTTGGGGTTCCCAATTTAATTATTATCTGACCAAGGGAGTTAGCCTACAGTTATCCTCGGTAATTTTTGTGGGTGGGGCTGGGGTGCAGCATGGGTGGGACTGGGGGCGGGGCATGGGGTGGGGCTAGGGGCAGAGAATGGGTGGGGCATGGCGAGCCACAGGTGTCGGGTTTTTCTCGGTGAAAAAGTTGGCAACCCTACTCCATTCAAAGCATGAACTTGCACAATCCCCATTTTCACTCATAACCTGCTGCTGCCATATCCAGAACTATGGCCTGCGGGTTTCCTCATGCTACTTCTGGAGAAGTAAAGGGTGGCAGAAGGCCATAAGCAAACATCCAGTGGGGGGGGGAGATGTCGATAAAAGAAGTAAATGTGAGACTTTGTGATAGGAACCCACGTATGAATTTTGCTTAGGGCCCAATATAATGTTAATCTGGTCCTGACTGCAGTAAAGCCTACAGTCTCTGCAATTTTTTTAAATTGGCTTTTCAAGAAGAACATACAAGTCAAAAAATCTTGATACAGAAAAAAGAAGATTGAGCCAAGTAATTAATTTAAAATAACACAAACAATCCAAACAGCATTAACAGCAATAAATTGAACCCTAAAACAGGAAAAAGAGCAAGAGAAAAAGTGAAGAGCGCCTAAGAAAAATTACCAAAGGGAAAAAAAGACATTAAATAAGAAGAAAAAGAACAAATCAACTAATGCACAATAAACAAGCATGTCAACACTTCCATTCCACATCACCACAATACTGGCTCGCATAGTCCTAACTTGTTTTCTAGAATCCAGGCAAACACATAATTGCATTTAGCTCAAAGAAAGAAACAGAGAAACATAACGGTTCCTATCAATCGCTACAACAGTCCCCTTTTTTCCTTTAGAGATCTTTTGTGTTTGTCCCATGCTTCTTTGAATTCAGATACTGTCCTCATCTCTACCACCTCCACTGGGAGACTATTCCACAGATCCACCACTCCTTCCATAAAGAAATATTTCTGCATATCACTCCTGAATCTATCCCCTTTCACCCTCATCCATGTCCCATCATAGCAGAGCTTGCTTTCAATCAAAAGAGGCTCTCCTCCTGTGTATTTATGCCACAGAGGTATTTAAACGTCTCATTCATATCACCTAGAACATAAGATATGCCATATTGGGTCAGACCAAGGTCCATCAAGCCCAGTATCCTGTTTCCAACAGTGGCCAATCTAGGACATACGTACCTAGTAGTTTCCCCAAAAGGCACAGGTTCCACAATGCTTGTACTGGGTCAAGCACTGATATCCTGAGTCCCTTCTTAATAATGGTTAATGGACCTTTCCTCCAGGAACTTGTCCAAACCTTTTTTAAACCCAGCAACACTAACAGCCTTTACTAGATCCTCCGGTAACAAATTCCAGCGTTTGATTACACGTTGAGTGAAAAAATATTTTCTTTTATTAGTCTTAAATAGTTTACCCTGTAGCTTCATTGCATGTCCCCTAGTCTTTCTATATTCTGATAATGCAAACAATCGATCTACGTATACCCGTTCCACTCCGTTCATTAATTTATAGACTTCTATCACATCTCCCCTCAGCCGTCTCTTTTCCAGGTTAAAGAGCCCCAACCTTTTTAGCCTTTCTTCATAGGAGTATCCTTCCATCCCCTTTACCATTTTGGTGGCTCTTCTCTGAACCATTTCTAATAACGCTATATCCTTTTTAAGATACAGCGACCAGAATTGCACACAATATTCAAGGTGCGGTCTCACCATGGAACGACATAGAGGCATTATAATATCTTTTGTTTTATTTTCCATTCCTTTCCTTATGATACCTAGCATTCTATTTGCTCTCTTGGCCGCTGCTGCACACTGGGCCGAGGGTTTTAACACGGTATCCACAATGACACCTAAATCTTTTTCCTGGGTGGTGGTTCCTAATGTGGGAACCTTGCATCGTGTAACCATAGTTTGGGTTGTTCTTCCCTAGGTGTATAACTTTGCACTTGTCCACATTAAATTTCATCTGCCATTTTGATGCCCAGTCTTCCAATTTATCAAGATCCTCTTGCAATTTTCCACAATCCTCTTGGGTTTTAACAACTTTAAATAGCTTTGTGTCATCTGCAAATTTGATAACCTCACTTGTTATTCCACTTTCCAGGTCATTTATGAATATGTCAAAAAGCAGCGGACCCAGCACAGATCCCTGGGGTACACCACTATTCACCTTTCTCCATTGGGAAAATTGGCCATTTAGCCCTTCCCTCTGCTTTCTATCTTTTAACCAGTTCCTGATCCACAGTAGTACACTGCCTCCTATCCCATGACTCTAGTTTTGCCAAACGTCTCTGATGAGGGACCTTGTCAAAGGCTTTGTCAAAGCCTCTATCCTGCCTTTCCTCTAAGGTGTACATATTAAGATCCTTAAGTCTGTCCTCATATGCTTTATAATGAAGACCACTAACCATTTTAGTAGCCACACTCTGTACCGACTCCAGCCTGTTTATATCCTTTTGAAGGTGCAGTCTCCAGAATTGCACACAATACTCCAAATGAGGTCGCACCAAAGACTTATACAGAGGCACTATGACCTGCTTTCTTCTGCTGGCCATTCCTCTCTCTATATACCCAAGCATCCTTCTAGCTTGTGCCTTCACCTTTTCTACCTGTTTAGCTACTTTAAGATCATCAGACACAATCACGCCTAGGTCCTGCTCTTCTTTAGTGGGCAAAAGTACTTCACATCCTGTACTATCTTGCTCCCTTGGATTGCTGCAGCCCAAATGCATGACCTTGCATTTTTTAACATTAAATCTCAGCTGCCAAATTCTAGACGATTCTTCAAGCTTAGCTAGATCTCTCCTCATGTTATCTACACCTTCCTGAGTGTCTACTCTATTGCAGATTTTGGTATTATCCGCAAAGAGGCAAACCTTACCCAACAGCCCTTCCGCTATATCACTAACAAAGATGTTAAAAAGAATTGGACCAAGGATGGATCCCTGGGGCACACCACTGGTAACATCCTTCTCCTCAGAGTGAGCTCCATTTACCAGTACCCTTTGTCGCCTCCCACTCAACCAATTTCTAACACAAGCAGTAACTTTAGGGTCCATCCCTAGGGTGCTCAGTTTGTTTATTAATCACCTGTGAGGAACGGTGTCAAAGGCTTTACTGAAATCTAAATACACCACATCTAGGGCTCTCCCTTAGTCCAATCAAAGAAATCAATCAGATTTGTCTGACAAGACCTGCCTCTGGTGAATCCATGCTGCCTCGGATCCTGTAATCCGCTGGACTCCAGAAACCTCACTGTTTTCTCTTTCAGTAGCGCTTCCAATAATTTACTCATCGACGAAGTTAAACTAACCGGCCTGTAGTTTTCAACTACATCCTTACTTCTGCTTTAGTGTAAAGGGACCACATGTGCCTCTCTCCAGTCCTTTGGCACCACTCTCGACTCCAACGAGGCATTGAAAAGGTCAGTCAGTGGAGCTGCTAGAACGTCACCAAGTTCCCTCAGTATTCTAGGGTGTATCCCACCCGGTCCTATCACTTTCTCTATTTTAGGTTTAGCTAATTTCTCATGAACACAGTCTTCTGAAAATTGTTCACGATGCCCCTCACTTCTGTTCCTGTTTGTGGATGTTTTCTGAGGTCCTGCTCCTGGTTCTTCATCTGTGAACACAGAACAGAAATATTTGTTAAGCAATTCCGCTTTATCCTCATCAGCTTCCACATATTCCTCCCCTTCACCCTTGAGTCTGACAATACCACTTTTGCCCTTCCTTTTCTCACTAACATATCTGAAAAATGTCTTATCCCATTTTACTGCATTGCCTATTTCCTCCTCTTTTTGAATCTTTGTTTTCCTGACAGTGTAGTTACTCACCTGTAACAGATACTCTCCAGGGACAGCAAGAATCAGTCCTCACATATGGGTGACATCGACGCCTATGGAGCCTGCACAGATCAAATCCCCATCTTTCAAAGAAAGCCTTTGGGAGTTGCTACCACGCATGCGTGGTCCCCTTCCCGCCCAAGGGTGCCATCTTGCTGGGTCAAATGACCTAACTAAAAGATGGCAAAACAAATGAAAGAAAAAATAAGTGGACTGCAACTCCAAGGGGAGGAGGGAGGGTTGTGAGGACTGATTCCTACTGTCCCCAGAGAACACCTGTTACAGGTGAGTAACTACGCTTTCTCCGGGAACAAGAAGGAAGTCAGTCCTCACATTTGGGACTCCCCAGCTACAGACTACCTTGAACCTATAGCCGAAAACAAAAAGGCTCCCTCAGTGAGAGCTGCAAGCAGCCGCAATAAAACCCTAACCAGGGAAGTAGCACTCCAGTAGCCTGAACACAGAGGGGTCAGAGGGCAGGAGTTGCCTAGACTTCAAACAGGTTACTGAGCACAGCCTGGCCGAAGACACTGTCCCGTCGGGACTCCCTATCCAGGCAGTAATGAGCCGCGAAGGTCTGACCGGAAGACTAGGTGGTGGCCCGGCAGATGTCCACCAAAGGAAAAGAGCGCAGGTGGGCTACTGATGCCACCATGGCCCTGACCCTGTGAGCTGTAACAAGGCCCTCCAGCGGAAGCCCTGCTGCCTCATAAGACCAGGCAATACAGTCCGCCACCCAAGTAGACAACGTATGCTTTGTCACCGCTTGCCCCAGTTTACTGGGGGTCGTAGGAGACGAAAAGCTGTGAGGCTTTCCGGTGAGTTTGCATACGCTGGATGTAGAAGGACAGAGCCCTCTTAAAGTCCAGGGTATGGAGGACCGCCTTTGCCCAAATGGCATGTGGTCTGGGAAAGAAGGTAGGAAGAACCACCTCCTGGTTGAGGTGAAACAAGGAGACCAAATTCGGGAGGAACTTGGGGTGTGTGGAAAGCACCACCCTGTTCTTGTAAAACCTGGTATACAGCCTCTCCACTACAAGAGCCTGGATCTCACTCACTCTCTGGGCAGAAGTGAGCGCAACCAAGAATACCACTTTCCAGGAGAGATACCGGAGGTGGCACGTGGCCATCGGCTCAAAGGGCAGCCGGGTAAGCTGCCCCAAAATGACATTAAGGTCCCATTTGGTCGCTGGAGGACGGACCGGGGCTTTCAACAGGAGCAGGCCCTTTAGAAACCAGGATACCACTGGGTGAGCAGAGAGAGGCTTCTCGTCCATGGGAAAGTGGTTCGTTGCTAGGGCACTGAGGTGCACTCTGACAGAGTTGGACTTAAGTCCCATCTCGGAAAGGTGGATAAGGTATTGCAATACCACAACCACCGGGCAAGAAAAAGGGTCCACCTTCTGCCAAGCACACCAGAAAGCAAATCTGCGCCACTTAAAGGCGTCCATCCATCTAGTAGATGGTCTACGGGAGGCCAGCAAGACCTCCTAAACATCCTGCGGAAGGAGGACTGGGGCGAGAGGCACCCTCTCAGCAGCCACGCCGTCAGCGAAAGGGAGCTGAGCTTGGGATGCAGGAGAGAGCCCCCCCCTCCTGGGAGAGGAGTCGTGGAGATGAGCCAGGGGAATGGGGGTCTCCACCGCTAGCTGCAGGAGAAGCGGGAACCACAGTTGCCGGGGCCACCGTGGAACTATGAGGATAACAAAAGCTCTGTCCTGAAGGATCTTGAAGAGAGTCTTGGCGACCAGAGGGGTCAGTGGAAAAGAATATAGGAGACCCACCGACCATGAGACTAGGAAGTCATCGGCGGCCACCCTGGCCGGGTGCGGCTGCCTTGAGCAGAAATGGGGAAGCTGGTGATTGTCTGGGCTTGCAAACAAGTTCATCACCGGTTCCTCCCAGGTCTGAAAAAGCCTGTTGGCCACCGTCCAGTCCAACTGCCACTTGTGCAGTTGGAGGATTCTGCTAAGCCTGTCGGCCAGTTGTCCTGGCCCGGCAGGTATACTGCTTTGAGAAGAATCCCCTGCCGGGTTGCAAAAGAACATAGGCCCAGGGCCTCCTGACAGAGGGTGCGTGATACCATACCCCCTGCTGGTTCACGTAGAACATAGCCACTTGGTTGTCCAGGACCAGGACTGATCTGTGGTCCAGATCAATGTTCCCTCTAATTTTCTGTAGGCTGTGTGCGCATAAAATATCAGCTGTGTGCAGCTTTTGAAGGAAGGTTAAATTTTTGTGCACCACATAACGACACTCGGAGTTATATACTTAAAAATTTGACTACACGTCAGAATACAGTATGTACACCACACTGATTTTAATCAAATTAAATGAAAATAGATGATTACTAAATGAAGTGGGAAATTTCTAGTAATTACAATCATAACTTTTAAATTTTAAGACGTCTGTGTTGTTTTCTATCAGAATCAGAGCCATAATTTTTGTGCGCTCTGTTGTAAAGTATGTGCGCTCGCTCAGCGAGGTGTGTGCGTGCGCACACGCGCACAGCTTAGAGGGAACAGTGGTCCAGATACTGCCTGAAAACCTTCAGGGCAAGACAGATGGCCTGGAGAGTGCCCAAGTTGATTTGTTGGGCACTCTCCTCGGGGGACCACACCCCCTGTGTGTGGAACCCCTGGCAATGGGCCCCCCAGCCTAGCAAGGAGGCATCTGTGATGAGGACCCTCAAGTGTGGAGGGGCCTGAAAAGGCATACCTGCCTTCAAGTGCTGGGGTGAAAGCCACCAGGCCAGGGACTGTACCAGGTGCCTGGTCACTTTGATCCTGTCCTGGAGGTGTCCTGTGGCCTGGCACCACTGGTCTTTGAGACACCACTGCACAGTTCGCATGTGGAGATGGGCATCTGGAGTGACATGGACTGTGGAAGCCATGTGTCCGAGAAGGCACAGCAGTTGCCTCACTGTCACTGAGGAGCTGCGGGTTGCTTTCCCTGCAAGGGCTATAAGTCTGCTTGCCCTGTCTGCAGGCAGGAAGGCCTTCAACTGCAGGGTACTGAGCCTTGCCCCAATGAAGTCTAACTCCTGAGACGGACAGAGGCTGGATTTGGGATAGTTGATTACAAACCCAAGTGCTACAGGACCTGGATGGTGCGAGATGTGGCCTGCTGCACTTCTGCGGCCGAAGTGCCCCTGATGAGCCATTCGTCGAGGAAGGGAAAGACGAAGATCCCTTGAAGCCTGAGGAAGGTGACGACCACAGCCAGGCACTTTGTGAACACCCTGGGGGCCGAGGCAAGGCCAAAGGAGAGTACTCTGTACTGATAGTGATTGTCCCCTACCACAACGCGCAGGTATTGCCTGTGGCTTGGGTGGATCAGGATGTGTGTGTAGGAATCCTTTAGGTCTAAGGAGCTTAGCCAGTCTCCCTGGCAGAGGTAGGGCAGCAATATTCCAAGGGAGAGCATCTTGAACTTCTCCCTCACCAGGAATTTGTTGAGGTTGTGCAGGTCGAGGATTGGCCTTAGGCCCCCTGTCTTCTTTGGGACAAGAAAGTACCTGGCGTAGAACCCCTTGCCCTTGAGGTGATGGGGCACTGGTTCCACCGCATGGTCCTCGAGAAGACCTGTCAACTCCTTCAGAAGAAGGTCCCAGTGAAAGGGAGACCTTGGAGACTCTCCTGGGAAGTAGTGTGGAGGCACTCGAGCTAGATGGAGGAGGTATCCCTCCCTGACCACTTGTAATGCCCAGGAATCGGTAGTGATGCTTTCCCACCTGCGGGCATACAAGGCGAGCCAACCTTCTGTGGGCTGTCCAACTCCGGCTGAGAGAGGGGCCATTCTGCAGGAGTCAAAAACCCCCACCATGCTGGGCTGGAGCCGGGGCCTAGGGTTTGGGGGCTTTCTGCTTACGCGGGCCATGCCCCTGTCTCTTGGCCTGCTGCCCCTGTGGGGGAGCTGGGGAGACCTGATAAGGGGGGTAGTTTCAGTAAGCAGCTCCCTTTCTCGGGTAAAAGGGCTTTTTACCTGAGCCCTTCTTAAGAGGAGGGGCAGAAGTCTTCTTAAAGAGCTGTGTCCTCGTCATGAACTCGGTCTCCAGCTCTGCGGTCTTGTCGGTCATGGGTTTGCCGAAGAGATTCTCCCCTTCACATGGGACATTGACCAACTTGTCCTGAATCCATTGCTTGAGGTCGGACAACTGCAGCCAAGCCTGGCGGCACGCACCAATGCCCACCGCGGCTACTCGGGCTGCCGACTCAAACCAGTCATAGGCCGCTGGAGACGTAAACTTGGAGCATTCACAGACAGCTTTTGGACAGGCCCTTGAAGCGCTGCAAAGATTCCTTGGAGAGACCAGCCGAGAACCCGGTGAACTCCTTCACCAGGTCTCTCAGGTACATGCCCATGTACAACTGGTATGCCTGGATTCGACAATTCAGCATCGCACCCTGGAAACACTTTCTGCCGAGGGCATCCAAGTCGTGGGTCTCCCTGGCGGGTGGCATCGAGGAATGCATCATCTGGCTCTTAAGCCAACGCATGGCCGATTCCACAACCATGGAATGGTGCGGCACCTGCGATTTCTGGAATCCAGGGCTCCGGCGAACTCAATACCTTACAGTCAACCCAATAAATAATTTCACATCCTTGTATATAGCCCTCTGGACAAGCCATGTTGTTACAGCCACATAGCGTCCTCCCTACCATTGTATATAATCCGTATATATCATGTATATAATCCGTATATATCATGTATATGCTTTCCCCTGTTATCAATCCAAGTTGTACTACCTGTTCATTGTAAGTGCAAAGTAGGCTCTCCCTACTCTGCACAAAATGTTATCTGTGAACCGCACTGATTTTAAAAAGCACGGTATATAAAAGCATTAGATAAAATAAATAAATAAATACATCAAGTCGATCTGTCTGCTGATCACCGGCACCGCCAGTGTCTCCCACATGCGGAGCATGAGTTGTTCCAGGATCAGAGAAATGGGTAACGTGAGGGTCTCCCGAGGAGGAGCATCATATTGGAGGATCTCGAGCTCGTTGACTCGAGGCTCCTCCTCGGACTCTGTGGAAAAAGCCAACGCCTTGGACATATCCCGCACGAAGTCCAAGAAACCCATATCCTCCAGTGAGGACCTTCTCTAAGGTTCAGACATGGAGGAATCTGAGGGGACGTCCCTATGCTTCCAGGTATCCGGGGACTCCTTGTCTTCCATCTCCCAGGCCGATGCCTCCAATGAGGACTCGAGGGGCTCCTGGGGCATGGAGGGCCCTGGCGCTGTCCGTCCAGATACTGGTAGACTCAGTGGCGATGATCTCGTTCCCGAACGGGAGGCCGAGTGCAATCTCAGCCGAGGATCGACTCGAGTCCAAAAGGTCTCGAGGATTGGCTTGACCTCCGAGGTCAACTTTGACGTCGAGGGCCCGGTGGTTGGGGCGGAGGAACCGGACATGCCGGAGATCAGTGCCCGCTGCTGTTCAATGAAGGCAGTAAAACTGCGCTGCAAAGCCGCCATCCTGGACACGAGTTCCGGAGGCTCCGCAGCCACCGGCTTGGGCTCTGACATGGTCGACCCTGATGCCGGTTTCCCCAGAGGGGAGTCTTCGACCAGAACAGTTGGTACTTGCCTTGGCTGGTCTGGTTCTCGGCGAGGAACTTTGGCCGGCCGCTCCTTCTCCGATGATCCCTGCCGGCACTCGGGGCTCCGTGGCCGATCTCGTGAAGAGCCCAGCCGTTCGGAGCCATCCAGAGACGCCACCTTTGAGGATTTCTTCTTTCTCTTGTGCTCCCTCGAGGGAAACCCCCCTCTTGAGGAACCCCAATGACGCTCGGGCTGGGAATGTTCCCCCCAAGACGTCGGGGCCTCAGACGAGGTCCAGGCTTTCGGAGGCACGGAGGATTCGGGAAAAATCTTGTCATGCTACTGCTGGCGGCTCTGCAGGGCCTTGGACGACATCTTCTGACATGGAAGGCAGACCACCAGGTCATGTTCCGGACTGAGGCACCTGAGACAGCAGTCGTGCGTATCGGTGAGGGACATAATTTTCCCACATCAATCGCATTTCTTAAAACCGCTGGTGGCCATCGGGGTGAAAAAGGACCCTGGCTAGGTCAAAAACCTTACAGCCTGCCAGCGAAGGAAAAGAGAAAAAAAGGCGCAAAGATGCCTCAAAAGTAAAAATTAAGAACAAAACTACAACAGGACCGACCCGATACCAGAGTACCGAGGCCAGAGGCAGGAAGGATACCAGTGTCGACAGGTCGGGCCAAAAAGGCACAGAAAAAACCCCAACTTTTTCTGGAACACGAGGGACAGCGTCCAACGGGCTCCGTGGAAAAGAGGAAACTGAGCAAGATGGCACCCTTGGGAAGGGGACCGCGCATGCGTAGTATCAACTCCCAAAGGCTTTCTTTGAAAGCTGGGGATTTGCTCCACGCGGGCTCTGTCGGCGTTGATGTCACCCATATGTGAGGACTGACTTCCTGCTTGTTCCCGGAGAATACTTTGTTAGCTTCTCTAAGTTTTTCCAAATATAGATGCCCATCTTCCTCTCTCTGTGATCTCTTGTATTTCATGAAGGCCTCCCTCTTTTTCTTCACTTTTTCAGCTACTTCTTTCGAAAACCATAGCGGTCTCCTTTTCCTTTTACCTTTATTTACCATTTTAACAAAAAGGTTGGTTGTCCTTAAAATATCCCCTTTCAGTTTTGCCCACTGTTTTTCTACATCCCCCAGCTGTTCCCATCCCGCTAATGACTCCCTGAGGTACTGGCTCATCTTGGCAAAGTTAGTTTTCCTAAAGTCGCTTTTGAATGGATTTTAACAGCCCTAGCCCTAATACTGAACCACACCATCTGGTTATCACTGGATGCAAAATGATCTCCGACTATAACATCAGAAACACTTTCACCATTGGTAAGCACCAAGTCCAGTATGGCCCCTTCACTTGTGGGTTCTGTTACCAGTTGCCTGAATAGTTCTCCCTGTAGAAAGTCCAGGTTCTCCTTACTTCTAGATGATACTGCAGCAGGAATGTGCCAATGAACATTTAGCATATTGAAATCCCCTATCAGTAGCACTTCCCCTTTCCTAGCAATGCTGCGTATGTCTTCAATTAACTCTCCGTCCAACTCTTCCTCCTGTGAGGGAGGTCTGTATATCACACCAATGCAAATAGATTTCTCTTTCCCTCTTTCTAGTTTAACCCACAATGCCTCCTCTCTCCCTTTTAAGCTCTGTAGTTCCAAAGCTTTAATATTATTTTTTACATATAGTGCCACTCTTCCTCCCCTTCTTCCTACCCTGTCCTTTCTGAATAAAGTATAGCCTGGTATAGTTACATCTCAGTCATGGTTTTCTGTGAACCATGTCTCTGTAACTGCCACTAAATCCAAGTCAGCCTCTCCCATTAAAGCTTCAACATCTTATTTCCCATACTACGGGCATTTATACACACCGCTTTCCATATGTTGTTCCTTTTACCCATTTCCATAAAGGTATTTAATGTTTCACTTACCTGGGGGTTTTCACTTACCTGGGAGCTTTCTTCACCATTCCCCAGCTAATGTAGTTTAAAGCCCTCATAGATTAGCCAGTCTGCTACTGAAGACATGTCGACCTTTCTTGGACAGATGGACGCCATCTCTGCTCTGTAACCCTTGCAACAGCATCCCATGGTCCAGGAAACCAAAACACTCTCGATGATACCATCCACGCAGCCATGCATTCATCTCCAGGATGCGAGCTTCTCTGCCTTGGCCTTTACCCTCAACAGGGAGGATTGAAGAGAACACCACCCTCTGTCCCAGAGCCATGAAGTCACTTTTGATACGCCCAGAGGGATACCTGGCAGTATCATTTGTGTCTACATAGATTAGCAACATTGGGTAATAGTCAGTGGGCTTGATGAGTCTCAGCAAACTCTCTGTAATATCTCGGATTTTGGCACCTGGCAGACAGCATACCTCTCTGGACATCAAGTCTGGTTGGCAGATGGACGTCTCAGCAACCTCAGACGAGAGTCACCAACAACCACTACCCTTTGCTTCCTTGTGGTCACTGTTTCTGCAACTTTGGGGTGCTCAAGCTCTGGTTTTTGCCTTTCCAGGGATGCTTTCACCTCCTCCACTTCCAGGGCTGCATAATGGTTCTTCAATTCAATGGCTGGAGAAGTTGGATTGGTGATTCTGCAGGTCCTGGTGCTTGTGTCCAACCTTCGTCATTTTGTAGGCTCACATTTTCTCCTCTGCTGGAGAGCTTGGATATTGCAAGAAGCATCTTATCAATGTACTTCTCACTCTCTTGAATGCTCCTCAGCCTTGCCACCTCCTCTCTGAGTTCCTCCACTTGTTTCCTGAGAGCTTCTGCCTGCAGGCATCCTGCACATGGAACTGGTCCTTCAACTGGCATTGGGATCTCTGTCTGGACAGATGCAGAAGCTGTAATGGGGGCAACAGCTATGGCGATCTGATTTTTCCTAGCATAACATACAATATCCACCATAAGTATGCTTTTACAAAATTTAGCTCCAAGAGCCATTGTTCTTGATGCATATTTAAAAATGTCATCTTCTTTTCCTGGTTAGACCTACACAAATCATGAAAAATCTATATCTTCTGTCCATGAAAGAAAGAATCGCTTTTCTGAAAAAAACTTGTGCTGAGTCTCTGTCCTGAAGAAAAATAAAAAAGACAAATGTCAGGTAGCTCTTTGCATGGCCTCTGCCAAATTGCCTTCTATGATGCCAGTTACATCCAGACTGTTCTAGGAGAGATCTCCTCCCTGGATTATTCTTCCTTGTTGTTCATTCCTGTTCCTTACAGATAAAAAAAAAAAATCCACAAAAACAACAACTTGACATATTAGCAATATTGCCTCCTGCGGTATGTTCAGAGCCTTGGCCAAATGTTTGAAGGAATCCAGAGGTGAAGGCACTGGAATCATAACAAAATTCATGATCTGCAAATTCAATGATGTAGAATGATTTTCAAAGATGTGCAGAGCTAGTATCTTGAACTAAGGTGGCCTGAACCCCTCCCAATACTTGTGACACTTAAGGGTATGTCTACTAAAGGATGTTAGCTGCTACCACAGGGCTAATGCAGATTTATCGCCCTGCGGCAGCAGTCTACTTGCAAGAAAATCAGATATCACAGGCGGTTTTCACACGGTTCAAGGCTCTAGGGGGGTTGTTTACTAAACGGCGGTAGTGGACTCAATGTAATATTGGAGCTGCGGCTCCGATATCGCACGGAGTCTGCTACCACTGTTTAATAAACACCCCCTTAGGAGTGGGATCGGAGCAGGAAGTGGGTGTGGTGGTGGTTGGCAGCCAACGTGCAAAACATTTTCATGTGTTGACTGCCAAAATCTGGCCGAAATGTGGTGGCAGATACCATCACCTACTGAGGTGGCATTATCTGCCTGAAGGCTGATAATGTGGCAGTATAGCCACTGCCAATCGGCAGCAACCGCTGCCCTGGAGGCAACTGGGCCTCCCCTATCTTCAACAATATTGTCAGTGCTGCGGTATTTTGATCCTCAGCACTGACAATATGAAAAAGCTATGTCCTGTCCCGCCTGGACAGCTCCCAATCCCAATCAGGAAATGTCCCAGGAGGATGTCAGTATATCCCTGGCCAAACTAGTATCCCACAAGTTAGGGAAACCCCCCTCCCTCCCCACCATCCCTGATTCACTAAAAAAAAATCCCTGCTAGCCAATCTGTTCCCTCCCCCTCATTAAAAGAAATATCCAGCTACCCAGCCAGCAAAGGGGGGGGCCCACAGCTACTCCCACTTCCCTGAACCCCCCCCCCCAAGTCCTACCTTTCAAAATCCTGGTGGTATAGTGGGAAGACGAGGAAGGAGTGTCCTCTCCACTCCTGATCCTATCATCAGCCTTTTCAAAATGCCAACGATCACAGGGTGCTGCCCTTTAGCCTCACGTTAGGAGGAGCACCGCTTAACAAATATTTCTGTTCTGTGTTCACAGATGAAGAACCAGGAGCAGGACCTCAGAAAACACCCACAAACAGGAACAGAAGTGAGGGACATCTTGAGCAATTTTCAGAAGACTGTGTTTGTGAGAAACTAGCTCAACTTAAAGTAGACAAAGCGATGGGACCGGATGGGATACACCGTAGAATACTGAGGGAACTTGGGGACTTTCTAGCAGCTCCACTGACTGACATTTTCAATGCCTTGCTGGAATCAGGAGTGGTGCCAAAGGACTGGAGAGAGGTTCATGTGGTGCCTTTACACAAAAGCGGAAGTAAGGATGTGGTTGAAAACTACAGGCCAGTTATTTTAACTTTGGCGGTGAGTAAATTATTGGAAACGCTGCTGAAAGAGAAAATAGTGAGGTTTCTGGAGTCCAGCGGATTACAGGATCCGAGGCAGCATGGATTCACCAGAGGCAGGTCTTGTCAGACAAATCTGATTGATTTCTTTGACTGGGTGACCAGGGAGTTGGACTGAGGGAGAGCCCTAGATGTGGTGTATTTAGATTTCAGTAAAGCCTTTGACACTGTTCCTCACAGGCGACTTATAAACAAACTGAGCACCCTAGGGATGGACCCTAAAGTTAATGCTTGGGTTAGAAAGTGGTTGAGTGGGAGGTGACAAAGGGTACAGGTAAATGGAGCTCACTCTGAGGAGAAGGAAGTTACCAGTGGTGTGCCCCAGGGATCTGTCCTTGGTCTGATTCTTTTTAACATCTTTGTTA
Organism: Ichthyophis bannanicus; assembly: GCA_033557465.1. Classification (NCBI taxonomy): domain Eukaryota; kingdom Metazoa; phylum Chordata; class Amphibia; order Gymnophiona; family Ichthyophiidae; genus Ichthyophis; species Ichthyophis bannanicus. Next base: position 749,158,261 of record CM066036.1, on the reverse strand, counting down.
GTGATATAGTGGAAGGGTTGTTGGGTAAGGTTTGCCTCTTTGCGGATGATGCCAAAATCTGCAATAAAGTAGACACCCAGGAAGGTGTAGATAACATGAGGAGGGATCTAGCTAAGCTTGAAGAATGTCTAGAATTTGGCAGCTGGGATTTAATGTTAAAAAATGTAAGGTCATGCATTTGGGCTGCAGCAATCCAAGGGAGCAATACAGTATAGGGGGTGAAGTACTTTTGTCCACTAAAGAAGAGCGGGACCTAGGCGTGGTTGTGTGTGATGATCTTAAGGTAGCTAAACATGTAGAAAAGGCGACAACAAAAGCTAGAAGATTGCTTGGGTGCATACGGAGAGGAATGGCTAGCAGAAAAAAGGAGGTGATAGTGCCTCTGTATAAGTCTTTGATGAAACCTCATTTGGAGTATAGTGTGCAATTCTGGAGACCACACCTTCAAAAGGATGTGAACAGTATGGAGTCGGTGCAGAGGGTGGCTTCTAAAATGGTTAGTGGCCTTCATTATAAAGCATATGAGGACAGTCTTAGGGATCTTAATATGTACACCTTAGAGGAAAGGCGGGATAGAGGTGATATGATTGAGATGTTTAAATACCTCCATGGCATAAATGTTCAGGGGGAGAGCCTCTTTCAATTGAAAGCAAGTTCTGCTACGAGGGGACATGGGATGAGGGTGAAGGGGGATAGATTCAGGAGTGATATGCGGAAATATTTCTTTACGGAAAGAGTGGTGGATCCGTGAAATGGTCTCATAGTGGAGATGGTGGAGATGAGGACAGTAACTGAATTCAAAAAAGCATGAGACAAACACAGAGGATCTCTAAAGGAAAAAAGGGGACTGTTGTAGTTGTTGATATGGAAGGACAGGCTAGATAGGCTATGTGGTCTTTTTCTGTCATCATATTTCTATGCTTCTATATTGGTTAGTACTACTGAGGAGGGCCCCCAGGATCAAAAGCTGTTTGGGGGGAATCGGTGTTGCAGGGGCGCAGGACATATTTTTCTCATATTGTTAGAGCCATGGATCACAACATCATGGCACTGACAATATTGTTGAGCGGAGGAGCCCTGATAATTTCTTTTGAAGGAGGCTTGGTTGAGATTGGGGCACAAAGCTACTGACAGCTCTTTGCATCTGATTACTATCATCTCTCCTTGGATTTACGAATAGGGACCTATTGTAACTGCATCAGCAGGCAGCATGGGACTTTTCCCGCGATATTTGCAGGGGCCAACCCAGGAACACCCTCCCCCTTCCCCCTCCCCCCGCAGATACCGCAATTGTTTTTTTTTTACCATGCGCTTCTGGCAGCTAACACACTTCCAGAGTTGCATACTTTATGTTGCTTTTTCTCACAGTATCACTTACCAGCCAGAGCCAGACCTTGATCTACTACTACTGGAAATTCAGACACTAAATAAAAAAAAATAAAACAAAAAAATACTTGAAAGATGAAGGACAGCATCTGTCCCACCACAGAAAGGCTGCAAGACAGCATGGCAGGCCCCATTTGTTCATCCATGCTCAATGGCACCTTGTTCTTCAGGAGGGCTGCTTCTCTGCTAAGTACAAAACAAAAGTAGAAAGAAAAAAGTCTAAACGCTAACGTTTGTGTGTGTGATAATGTGCAATGAAATGTCAGAAGCGTAGCCTTGAGATACTATGCACCTAAACGTTAGCGTTTAGACTTTTTTCTTTCTACTTTTGTTTTGTGATTTATAGGGTAGAGATTAGTGTTAGGTTGTTTTTTTGGATTTTTCTCTGCTAAGTACAGCAATGGGCTCACCAGGCAGCACTGATTGCTGCGCATAGGTTGTAATGGTGAATTGACTTGAGAACCCCCCAAGAGGTTCCTAGGATTCCCCTTGTGCTTTCCCATTATACAAAAATGAAAATACCTGCTGCCTGTATTAATTATAGGAAATACAAGAAAGCCTTACAACAGCATCCTTCCTCTAAGCCCCCATCTTGGATTTCCAGTCTGTGCAATTTCTAATTTAGTTGTGCTACTAATTTTCCAGCGTCCCAGCTTTTAAGGATTAAAAAAAAAATTATGTAGCAGCAGCCATGAAATCCTTCTGTTTCCAAGAAGCAACTAAGATTGTATTAAAAACAAAACAGAGAGAGGGAGACAAGGTAGCATCACAAAGTCAGCACGTAAATTAGGTGGGATTGAATTCCAAAATTTTGGAGCATAAAGTAAGAAGGTTCGTCTTAATGTAGTAGTGTTAGATTTAATAAGAAGTCCTGGGTGCTTAAAGTATTCTGTGATCCTGAACACCTTGAATGGTTGTCCTTAGTTTCATGAAGTAATGAGCAAAGTTAGGTGGATGATAAACCGTTGAGCACTTTAAAAGTTGTGAGTATGGCTTTAAATCTTGAGCGTTCAGTGATGGGTAACCAATGGAGTTGTTTTAATAAAGGAGTGATGTGTTCATTCACGCATAAATTAGATAAAGTGTGTGCTGCCATATTGAGAGCCAGTTGTAGGGGATGAACTGCTACCTTCGGTAGGTCTTGGAATATGAAGTTGCAGAAATCCAGGTGTGGGAAAATAAGGGTTTGTAGGACTGTGAAAACTGTGCATTTTAAGAGAGGTTTTAGATGTTGCACTGTCCTAATTTTGTAATAAATTTATTTATTTAAAGTTTTTTATATACTGTCTTTCTACAATTCAAGACGGTTTATATGGAACACAAGAATAACAGTGTGGATACATCTGTATTACATAGAACAAAAATTTAGGAGGAAGTGCAAACAAAAATACCAGTTAGTTATAATTCCAGAAAAGGCAAAGGGGGGGGGAAGGATGGAGGGGGAAATGGGGGAGTAGGCTGTTAGCTAAGTCTAGGTGGCACTTGGTGGATGGAGCTATGTGGGGTGGTGCTAAAGTACTCTTGGAAAAGGAACGTTTTAATTTTTTTGCGGAATTCTGTATGATCAGGACAATTTCGAAGGTCAGGTGGGAGGGCGTTCTATTCTGTTGGGGTGTAGAGGGAGAAGATATGATTGCAGGTAGCTTGTGTGCTTTTTAATTTTTGGACTGGGATGTGCAGCAGGTTTGCGGAGTTAGATCTGCGAGATCTGAGGCTGGAAGGTTTGGTAAGGAGCGAGCGAAGACAAGGGGCAGATTCAAGATGGATAACTTTGTGGATTAGGGTGAGGGTTTTAAATTTTATTCTAGATAGGATGGGGAGCCAGTGGAGGTGTTGGAGTAAGGGGGTAATAAATATTTTTGATAACATTTTTAATCTGTGTAGAGAATGTTAGGTGTTGATCTAGTATTACACCCAAGTAGCGTATTTCTTGTTTTATCTTAAGCTCAGTTCCATTTAAAGTTACTGTGTTTGGTGGAATAAAACTTGTGTCTCTGGTGATAAATAAGGCCTCTATTGAGATTTATAGACATACTGCAAGAGGCTAGCCAGGAGTTAATATTAGTGAAGCAGTTTGCAATGTTTGTAAAATCAGGACTTTGTAAGTTGATTGGCATCTAAATCATAACATCATCTGCATAAATATGATAATGAACAAATTGGTTGAATGAGTTTGGATGTATGGTCTTGATTTTGATGTGCCTAATTTGACTTGGATTTGTCGATTTGATAAATACAAGTGGAACCATTATAGTGGCGTTTCGATTAGTCCAATTTCTTGTAATCTTTTGATAATTAGGGGATGTGGTCTTGCTTTTATGCAAGAAAAATAAAAATGCTGCTTTTATGTCAAGAAAAATAAGAATAAAGCCAGATTTTGGTTTATCAGCTCCTGTTATTAATATATCTATAAGTGCAGCCATAAGAGTTTCAACACTGTGGTATGGTCTAAAGCCAAACTGTTGGAGGTCGAGACAAATTTGTATCTATATGATCCTGTAATTGTTGGAGTACAATTTTTTCAAGTATTTTGGCTAAAAATGGAAGACTGCAATTGGTCTGTGAGAGGTTGGTTGATTAATATAATTTGCAGTTCCCTTTCTTACTGGCCGAATGGAAGCCATTTTGAGTTCAGGCAGTAAGTAACCTTGCTGTAAAGAGAGATGGACTATTTTGCATATTGTTGAAGCGAGCTCATGTCTTGCAATCTTGATCGAGCTGACAGGACAAGGGTCAAGAGAGGAGGTAGTAGTGTTGATGCTTATCATGATGTCTTCTATATGTTCCAGTGTAGGTAGGAAAATATTTTCCAGATGTGTAGTGAGTCTGGAGGATCCTGGGGTTGTAAATAATTTATGTTGTTTTTATTAGGAGATGTTAGAGTTTTAAAGTAATTTGACATATCTTGACTTGATAGATGTGTTTCCTCTAATTGGTAACATAGTAATGTAGTATATGACGGCAGATAAAGACCAGCATGGTCTATCTAGTCTGCCCAGTAAGGTGGCTAGAGTGCAAGTCATCTCCCCTCTATGTCTTTTTTTGTGGTTGTACCTGCCGCTCCATGCAGGTCACTCCCCCCCCCCCCCCCCCATTTATTGAAGCATAAGAGATATTTAAGTTTGCTTTAATTTCATTCTCTTACTATAAAAGGATCCACTGTGTCTGTCCCATGCCATTTTGAATTGTCACTGTATTTGCCCACACCACCTCCATTGGGAGGGCATTCCAAGCATCCACCACCCTTTCAGTGAAAAAGTATTTCCTGATGTTGCTTTTAAATTTACTGCCTTGCAGCTTCATCATATGCCCTCTAGTTTTACAGCTTCCCCTTTTTTGAAAAAGGTTTGTTCGTTCATTAATGCCCTTTAAGCATTTAAAGGTCTGTATCATATCTCCACTGTCCCTCCTCTCTTCTAGGGTATACATATTTAGGTCTTCAAGTCTCTTCTCATTTTGGTCGCCTTCTTCTGAACCGTTTCAAGTCTTTTTATATCCTTTGTGAGATATGGCCAAGTTCCTGAGTCTATAATCCATCTTTTCTTTGCTGGACATTTCTTCCATGTATGGGGAAGAAAAGGGGTAAGGTGTGAACTCACCCTAGGGTGTCTAGCCTATTATTTCTTCTACTAAGCTGTCATGGATCATTTTGTGCTTTGTGATATTTTGAGTTTCATCAGTGGAGGTTGTAATTGAGGCAGGCAGTAAAACAGCCACCCAGCTAGATGCTAATACTACACTAAGCCCTGACAGAAAGAGTAGGCCCCCAAATCCCTATCTAAGATATGCTGAATATCAGAATTAGAAGCTATATTAGCAAGTGCAGTGTTGCACGCCATAAGTTACACTGGGGGCAGTGCTAGTATATTGACAAGATCCTCTTCTATTTCACTGGATGCTGAAGAATTTGCTGAGCTCCGGGTCATCTTGGAAGTCCTAATGCAAACCTCGGAGAGGTTTTGGCAGCACGTACCCCAACATTTGAAAGAGGCAGTAGATAAACATAACATAATAGCCTGTTGGGTGATTTCAACATACATATTGATAATCCCACTAGATCAAAGGTTCAGGCCTTTGCTAACCTCCTGAAGGATGTTTCCTTGCGTCAACATGTGGTTGGTCCAACTCATGTGGCAGGTCACACCTTGGATCTGATCCTGTCTCCTCCATCATTACAGCCTGTGATCTCGCCTCCTTTCACCCTTAGTGTCCCATGGTCAGATCATCTCTGTGTTTTTTCGTCGATTTCCTTCCCCCAGGAAGAGATTGGCTCTTCATCCCCCCCCCCCCACACTCCTTTCCTCCGTCGCAATTTGTCCCCGGAAACACTCCAGGTGTTTCCTCCAGCTCCCACAATTTTCCCCACTGATTTCGCTACTCACTCTATTGATGACCAGGCTACTCTCTGGGATTCCCTCTTATCTAATTCCCTCGATAACCTGGCACCCCTTCGTCCCGTTTCCAGGACCGCTAGGGCACCTTCCTCGCCCTGGTATCACCCTGTCCTCCGCACTTTGCGCTCTCAGTTGCGTCAAGCCCAACGGCACTGGGCCCGGCATCCTTCACCAGAACTTCACCTTCATTTCAAACACTTGTCTTCTGAATATCGTTCAGCCATACAATCTGCTAGACTCGCCTTCTACTCTGCTCAAATTTCGGCGGCAGCTAACTCTTCACGTCAGCTTTTTAATATTCTGCGGAAGCTGTCGTCCATCAATGTTAGGAACTCGCAGGCCATTTCTGCCCCGGACCCTCAGTCCCTCGCCACCTTTTTTTCTGATAAGGTACTGACCTTACGCTCCTCTTTCTCCTCCCCTCCCCCTCCTCCCCCTCCTCCCCCTCTTTCCCCCCCCCCCCATTTCCCTCTACTTCGACCCCTCTCCCCTTGAACTCTCCATCTGCCCCCTCATCATCTACTTCTGTCTCTAGTAACCTTATCTTCAACTCATACCTGGGCATCTTTCCGTCCTGTCCTCTCAGCGGAAGTACTAATGTTCTTATCTAATTCTAGGAAAACTACTTGTATCCTAGACCCCATCCCCTCTCGGTGGCTCTCTGAACCCTCTTTACAATTAGTCCCGGTCATTACTACCATCATTAACTCCAGCTTTTCTTCTGGCCACTTTCCGACATCTTGGAAATCTGCTATTCTACACCCTTTACTGAAACAGCCTTCTCTAGACCCATCTGTCCTCTCTCACTGGCGCCCAGTATCCAACCTTCCGTTTCTTGCTAAGCTTCTAGAACGCTGCGCTTTTGACCAACTGAGTTCTCACGTTGAATCCACCAATTCACTCCACCCACGTCAGGCTGATTTCCGCCGAGGGCACAGCACCGAAACCGTCCTTCTTGCACTACTAAATGAATTACATGTCACTCACGAACGTGGCAATATCACTCTTCTTGTCTCACTGGATCTGTCCGCTGCATTTGATTTGATTGACCATCGTTCACTCCTGTCCCGACTTTCCGACATTGGTCTCCGAGGTACTGTTTGGCATTGGTTTCGCTCCTTCCTTTCCTCCCGCTCCTTTTCTGTGCATGTTAATGGTCAGACCTCTCCCGTCCTTCCCCTCACTTGTGGTGTCCCGCAAGGCTCTGTACTTTCCCCTCTACTGTTCAATATTTTCCTTGCTCCGTTGCCCCTGATCATCCAACAATATCCGGTCTCATCTTACTTTTATGCGGATGACATTGTTCTCCTGTTTCATACCTCACCCTTATCCCCTGATATTACTCAGTTGAATCTCTGCCTTTCTCACATTGTTTCTTGGTTATCAGAAAAATTTCTTCACCTCAATCCAGCGAAGTCCTCTGCAATGTGGGTCTCCTTGAGTGGCTCATGTCCCACTCTTGCTCCCTCCATTGGATCAACCAGCATCCCCCTCACATCCTCATTTCGCTACTTGGGCGTTCTTTTGGATCCTTCTCTGACCTTTCACGAGCACATCTCCATGATCTCCCGCTGCTCCTTTGCTGCTTTACGGCAAATTAGAGCCGTCCGATCCGTATTACCCACCAGTTCCCTAGTCACCCTTGTCATTGCTCTCGTCATTAGCAGATTGGATTATTGCAATGTTTATTTAGCCAACCTCCCCAAATATTGCCTTCAAAGGCTATAACGCATCCAGAACGCTGCAACTCGCCTCATCACCTTTTCTAGAAGATTCGACCACATTACCCCATCCTCCTTCATTTGCATTTGCTTCCCCTTCATTACCGCTTCCACTATAAATTTCAGATTCTACTTCATCGGGCCATTTACACCAGTACTCCCCTCTATTTGGCAGATTGCATTTCCCTTTATTCTCCCCATCGACAACTCCACTCCATCCATACCAACCGTCTATCCCTTCCCTCGCCTTCCCAAGCGCGTCTGGAACAGACACGGCACTCTGCTTGGTTCTTCCTCGGACCATTATTATGGAATACGCTGCCTACTTCTCTTCGGCTAGAATCATCTTACCCCCAGTTCAAGTCACTGCTTAAGACTTATTTATTCCAGAAAGCCTTTGACCTTCCCCCCGAAGCCCCCCCCTGACTGTCCTTTGTTTTTGTCTGATATTTTATTTTATTTTATTTAGCAAGCATTTGTATCCCGCTCCTTCCAGCGATCAGAAGCGGGTAGGATTACATCGAGAAACTGCTGAATCAAGACAGATACAATTTTTGTTTACATACAGATTAGTAGGATAGGCGCGTCACACAATTTTTGTTTACATACAGATTGGTAGGGTAAACACGTCACACAGAGATATCTACTTCTTAGCTAAGGGGGCGATCATTTACATATGTACATTTACACAATACAGGTTCTCTGGGTTGCAGGGGGGGGGTTGCCCCATATGTGAATTAGTACAGTTTGAAGTGACTTTGAAATAGGTGCGTTTTGAGTTTTTTTCTAAAGTCTAAAAGATCATTGCTGGCTCGTAGTTCTGGTGGGAGTTGGTTCCATAGTATTGGTGCTACATATGCGAAGGCCCTGTTACTGGTGTTGACTTTGATAGATCTTATATCGGTTGGAGTGTGGAGGGTGTTGGAGTTGATGGTTCTCCTGTTTCTGTTAGTAGGCTGTAATCTGATTAGTGTGTTGAGGAAGGATGGTGCTATGTTGTGGATGAGTTTGAAAGTAGTTGTCAATATTTTGTATTTTGTACGAGCTGTTATGGGTAGCCAGTGTAATTCAATTAGTACTGGTGTGATGTGGTCATTAAGTCTTTTCTTCATAATGACCCTAGCAGCTACATTTTGTGCCATTTGTAGAATGTTTAGCGTTTTCTTAGGTAGACCTTGAAGAATGGCGTTGCAATAGTCAAAATGTGGCATGATGAGTGCTTGAGCCACGGATCTGAAATCCTGTGGATCAATAATGCTCTGTATGGGTTGAAGAACTCTCAGTTTGTGGAAAACTGCTCTGTTGGTCTTGCGGAGATGTTTCTCCATTTTTAGATCACAGTCAAAAGTGACTCCTAGATACTTTCTTTCTTTGTTTGGTAAGTGTTATTGCATAGGGTTATTATTGAAGGTGGGTCAAAATTCGGTTCCCTGGAGATATACATCACTTCAGTTTTCTTGTGGTTAATTGTCATACTGCTTTGCTGTAACCAGTCTTGCATCTCTCCAAGGCATGTCTCGAGTGGGCAGTAGTCCGGGTTATTAGTGTCAAGTTGCGTGTATAGCATAATGTCATCGGCATAGATGTGGTAGTTAATTTTGTGCCGTGTAAAAATTTTGCATAGTGGTTGCATGTATACGTTGAATAGGAGTGCTGACAGTGCAGAGCCTTGCGGAATACCTTGCGTTTGGGAGAATGCTTCCGCTTTTTCTCCGTTGAATTGAACCTGTTGCATTCGGTTTGAGATGTAAGATGAGAACCACTTTAGTGGGGTACCTGATATTCCTATTGACTTGATCCTGTTTAAGAGGGTTCCATGGTTAACAGTATCAAAGGCAGCTGAGATGTCAATGAATAAGAGTATGTACATTTTCTTTTTGTTTTCCAGGCCCTTTAGTAGGTTGTTAAGTAGAACTAGTAAAAGGGTTTCAACTCCATGATGTTGTCTAAAGCCATATTGCTGGTCATCTAGAGGAGCACTGTCGTTCAGGTGGTCTTGGAGTTGTAGAAGGACCGCCTTTTCAATGATCTTTGCTAGGAATGATATACTTGATATTGGGCGGTAGGATGCTGGGTCATCTCTACTGAGTGTATTGTTTTTTAGAATCGGTCTTATGACTGATTTCTTTAGCTCCGAAGGCATGATTCCTTGTTGTAGTGATAGGTTAATTATGTGAGAGATGTATGGTGCTATGTCCTGTTTCACTGCTTTGAGCCAGGTTGCAGGGCAGGGATCGAGTGGGGAAGTGGGGAAGTGGTGCTGTTTAGGCTTGAGACAATGGTTGCAATTTGCTGGTCTCCGATTTTGTGGAAGTGTTTCCAAGACTGGTCTTGATTTATGTTGGTCTCACAGTTGCTTGGTGGTGTCTGTGGAGTTGAGTCTAGGGGGGACGTGGGACTTGTGGCCGTCAGTTTGGTCGCGTAATGGTTTGCCAATGTTTGGGCCTTGATAGCCCATGAATTGTCTTGTTTGTCTTCCTTTCTGTCCCTATGGTTTATTATGAGTTGGTATTAATGTATGATTTGTTTGCCCTTTTCTGCACCCTCTTTCCTATCTATTTTTTGGCGTTCTATTTCCTGGTTTGCAGTGTTTAATCAGTTTTTATTGTACACCGCTTAATGCTTTTGCCGTAGCGGTATATCAAATATGAAATAAAGATAAAGAGGCATGAGCTTCAATCAATGGATCTTCCCGAGTGGAAGTGTGGATTGGTAGACCATCTACTTCCACTCTCAACTCCATATGGTGTGCCTCACTGTTTTGGAGAAAATTTTACATAACAGTTCTCAAGATAATTTAGTGTTATCTAATAATTGACATAAGGAGCAACCTCTGCACGTTGAAGCATTGAAAGCTCATAACAGTAATATAGTGGCTTTGGATGCAGGCAATAATTCTCTCCCTAGTTCAGGATAAAGAAATTGTTCATAGGAAGCTAGAGAACTTTGAAGATCAGGGCATGGGATTGGACATGATCTTCGGAAGGGGTTTGTTTTTTTTAGCTACAATCTGAATTAGAGGTATGTTTAGTTCAGTGAACTCCTTGGCATTGCTTCAGAAAATAGTCCAACAGCAAATAACATCTATTATCTTCTGCAAGGGAGGAAAAATTTTTCCAGTGAGAATTAATTACCCTAATTGTCAATGGACAGGTTGTACACCTTACTGGTCTGATAGAAGAATCTACCAGTGAGGAGATTAGTTACTTAGATTTATGTATTACTTCCCTTTTATAACCCGAAGTGATTTCCATTCATCCTTCCAGCCCACATCATATCCTTGACCATATCATCATACGACAGTAACCCCGCTAAATTGCAGCCCTTTCAGTAGCCCTAATAACTTAACAAATAAGAGTTTGATTCTTCATGTACAGTATTTTTTCAGATAAAGAAATTGTCTCTGGAATAAAGCATATGGATCTATTGCTTTCTGACAAGAAGTTATTGCCCTTGGAGCTCAAATGTTTCTTAGATATCCCTGCAAGTGTCTACTTAAATACAATAAAGTAAGAAATATATTTTTGACACATCACTGTTAGTAAATATTTATTGACTCTAAGGGGTATGTTTACTAAACGGCGGTAAGGGAGCAAGTGTGCCATTTACATGTGGTAATGGCACACGTGTCCCCTTAATGCCAAAAAAATGCCAAGTTTCCGTGTGTAAAAGGCTCCTGCAGAGTAATGGGAACAGGAACCGGAAAGCGGGCGTGAAGAGGCAGAAACTGGGCAGAGAAGGGGTGGTAACATCGTGTGTTACTTTAATTCCTCTTGTGTTAACACCTCTAAGAGTCCCTTAACGCCTGTAACCTTACCGCAATGTAAAACCTCACAGAAAGGGTGACTGCAGAGTGTAGAGAGCCTATTTCAACGTGAGCAGTATGATGAAATGACAAAGGAGCCAAAGTCAGTGATAGTAGTGCTCCATTAGAAGCAGCAGCATGGTGCACAAGTAGGAAATGGCACGATGCTGATGCTGCCATTGGAGCAAAGGGGTAGCACATTGGTCATGCATTGGTAGGTGCAGGTGGACATTGCGGACCAGAGAGCTGTCCAGGTGGCACATAGTGGTATAAGAACAGAGGATCCAGAGATATGCCATACTGGATTAGACCATGGTCCGTCAAGCCCTGTATCCTCTGTCCCACAGTGGCCAATCACACTCACAAGTACCTAGCTGGGTCCTTAAAATGTACCCATGTTCAACGATGCCCATAGTGGGGCAAGATGTGGATCCACAGTGCCCCCTGCATAATGGTTCAATGACTGTTCCCCTAACAAACCTTCTCTAAGCACAGTTACACAAGGAGCCTTTATGACATCTTCATGATCAGAGTGCCAGAGATTGCCTATGCATTGCCTGACAAACTATATACCCCTATCAGTCCGGAATGTGTTACACTGTAGCGGCATCGCCTGTCCCCTTGTCCACCCAAATTTTGTTGGCATAAACAACTGATCAATGTTTACCCACTCCACATCATTCAGTAATACATAGACCCCCAGTATATCTCCCCTTAGCCGTCTGTTCTTCAGGTTGAAGGGGCCTAACCATTGTAACCTCAGCACATAGGGACATCCCCCATCTGTGATGTCCGTCAATATCACACAGTGACTTTGGCGAAAAACAGACATATGGCAGCGTGGAAAGGAGAGCTGCCAAATGGGGTGGTCCAAGTGACATGGCACCCTAGGCAGAGATCCCAATGCTCCCCCCCCATTGGTGCCGCTGAACCCAGCTGTGGAGGAAGAGGCTGATAGCGCCTGCAGCTGTAGCCCTCCAGGTAGCTAGAAAATGCTGGTGCCCAGGCAAATACCAGAGCAGTGGCTGCTATTCTCCCCCCGAAGATGTATCAGTGGCAGGTGGTGATGGGACCCCTGCATAGTCAGCTGATGGGGGGGGCTGTGTGGCCATCCATGTGTGCTTCTGAAACCCCCTTCCCATCTGGGCCTTGCACCCAGGGTGTCAGCCTAACCCACATGTTTAACATGCTGGGACTATGCACCACCACCAACAGCGCGTGGGCATGTCTGCATGGTGGGGTGATAGTGGCGGTTGCGTGGGCAGCGGCACCAGCCTGTAGCAGACTGAAGCCTTGTCCTAGTCCTGTGCACCATACGCATTGCAGCATGTGCCAAAGGCCAGCCAAAGGGAAGCATATCAACAAAAGGGGCTGTTATCCCCATTGGCAGCACTGTGGTGCAACACACACAGTTGGTGTGTATATGTGTGGAGGGTCACAGGTTCAGGTCCTGCTGGGGTTTCTGTATTGCATGTTTCTGAGGACAAGGTTTAGCTGACAGTGCAAGTACAGCTCCAGCATGTACAACCCCAAAGGAGGCGGCCAGCAAGGGTGGAAACACCCACCAGCAGCACTGACAGGCTCCACTATCCACAGTTGGTTGGAGGCTAATAGCACACTGACCAAGTGGTAACAACATGCAGTGAGGCCAAGGCGCGCTAATAGTGCCTGCACACATTATCAATCCTTGAGCTGACATTGAGGCAGGAGTGGTAAACAGGAATGCCAACCATCCCCACTTTTGCACAGCACGCCAATTAGAGTGTATGCATGTGGGTGTATGGCTCCCCTTTGTCCTGTGATTTTCTGTACTTCACATTAGCCCACCAGACACAATAAGAGCAATCAACGACCTTCAAGACTTCCGAAAAAAGCTAAAAACCTACCTATTCCAGGAACACTACAACATACCATAAATATAAACAGATAGGAACTACTCACCCACCACAAGCAGAAATAGATAGAAGCTACCCACCGAGCACCAGAACCAAACTCTATTCAACCTAAATGATATCTCCACACAGCACCCACAAGCACACTGCACAGAAAACACCACACCTATGAAGCTCAACACAAAAACTAGAACTGAAAACTTATATCTGTAACTAGCTCACAATATGTAACTTACAACTGTAAATAGTGCATGCTGTATAAACTGTGAATGCAGATGTAGATATCTTGATTCTCATATGTAACAAATGTTTGCTGTGTCATAAGTTAATGTTAATCACTACTGATCGCTGGAAGAAGCGGTATACAAATGTAACCAAATAAATAAATAAATTGTCCAAGTTGTTCCCAGCCTTTGTTTGAAAATGTGAATAAGGCAGAGTATTGTGAGTATCACCTGAAACAGCGCAGATTGGCCTGGATGTGTCTGCTGCAATGGTAGGGTCAATGGCTGAGATGTCATTGTGCCCGTTTGTCACGTGCATTGCCTGGATGGCCACAGCGTGTCATGCTGAGATGGCATTCTCACTATGACCAAAAAGCGACCATGGCATGGCTGTGTATCCACATAGAACTATTATGCTGGCACCAGTGATGTGGATGCAATCTCTGTCTGGGGATGCCAATCACTGAGCAAAATGCTGGTTGTTAATGCTGAGTATCCCAAGGCAGGGTGCTCGTGGTTGCTCTAAGCACATGCCGTGCGTGCTGACAAGTGGACCAACCGCAGTTGGTTTGTGCATGGCTGACACAGCCCAGTGAAGGACAGCAGGGGGGCAGTCTTACTGCACGTGTTGTGATTGATTGTTGGTCCGCAATGGTTGGCGCAGCAGTGATTCATGGCCTATTCACTAAAGTCATGGCAGGACAGTAGTAGTAGCCCCAAGCCAGTCAAATATGCTCCCACTGCAGTGGGAGTGTATAGACTGGCTACAGCTGCAGGAAACAAGGAGAAAAGCATAACACGCTGTAGCAATACCTGCACACACTAGCAGTGATGTGAACCTGCAGCTCAGCCAGCAGAGACCATCTCTAACTGTGCAGGTTCCGTGGACCAGGTGTTGGGTACCCATCCTCACTCGCAAGATGACAGCTGAAACCGCTCTGCAGCACAGCTTGCAGTTGTTATGTGCATGTAGCACTCAAAGTCAGTGCATCTTACTGAGCTAATGTGCTGGATCAGTGCATTCTTCATTGGTTCTTCAGCTGCAGACCACTGTTTTCCATGTGCAGTGCCTCATGGGTAGTGGAGGGCCCAAGCTATACTGGCACACACATCAGTTTGATCAGAGACCTGCAGACTGTATGCACCTGTGTAGTGCTGTGTGGAGCTGTAGCCTACTGTTTGGAGCAATGTCGCCATAGGCAAAGGTCCAGGGTTCAATTCCCACTTGTTCATTTTGTGCCTGTGGGCTACTGCAGACAATCATCCTTCTAAGTTTCTATGTGTTATGGCCACACATTGGGTAGCCCAACATGGCAATCCCCATCATGGACATCTGAGAGCATGGCTTTAGTGGCTCTGTCGTGGCCCATTGCAGCGGGTCAGTGATGTATACGCAGCAGATGTCTGGGACAACTGCTATGGATGTGTTTTCTATTGTGCCATCATTGTGACCTCCCAGCTTTTATATAAAGAGGATATATCTTGTACATTCAGGCACATAACACTCGCTGCATAGCCAACCCCGCACTGTTCTGCCATCATTACTTGCTCCACATGGAGCAAATGGGATCAATCTGTCCCTTTCTATTATGCCACTCTGTCGGGTGTATTGTCTTGCAGTTGCACAGGCTGAGGCACCAGTCCCACCCGCACAAATGGTGTTTCATATACCCCATGGCACTGCTACTTTTGGTTCACACATACCAAATGCTTTTGGCCTGTATGATCCCATACATCCACCCACCACACACAATGCAAATTCTCTGCTTGGATGATCCATGGCACAGCCCTGCACCCACCATCTGACTGTCAGGGAGATTCATGGGGCAGCTTACTGACAGTAAACTGCCCCACTATGGCCCTCAGGGGTCATTTGCAGCAGTTAGCCATATCATGCACACTCTCTTGTGACTGCTTCACATGCGCACTCTTGGACAATCTTCACTTTGCTGCCCACATAAGGAACATGCTGCCTCCACCCAGACATTGTCCTGGCTTATGGAATGCCACACATTGAAAGTACATCTGGATACATGTCCACACCTCAAAGACACTATAATATAGCTTATGGCACAGTGTATGCTTTCAGGAGCACCTAGGACTGCACACCTGCCACTATGCCTCCCGCTGCTGCAACCCCTCCTCTGACTCCATTGCTGCCACCACCTACCCATAACACTGCCAACACCCACACTGACCAACATCACTAGGCAGCTGTCTATCTCACCTAGTCAACAGCACAGGCCTGCTGTATGGTCAAACATGCTCATCACACATAGTGCCACATAGCCAGGCATCAGGTGAATCAACTCCATCAGCTACCAACTGTGCTTGCATCCATACTTTCTCCAATGGCTTCCCTGCCCCCTTTCAGCGTTTCAGTGGCTTTTCTGCATTAAGGTGCATGCAAGACACCTTAACGCAGCATGTCCTATTACCACACGTTAAGTGCCCACTACCACCCCTTAACGCAGCATGTCCTGTTACCACCTGATACGTATCCACTACCACCCCTTAATGCCAGAATGCCTCCAGCACACTTACCATACAGTAACCCCGTATCGCTCCCTTACCGCCATTTAGTAAACATACCCCTAAGATAGTTCGGCAAGCCATTGATCATCACTCCAATACTGATGAGTTTACACTGGTTACCCCTCCAGGCCAAAACCCTATACAAGACCCTGGTCATGACTTTTAAAGCCTCAAAGTGCCCATCTCTATCACCTATCAGCAATATGATACATATCACTCCAAATAACAGATACAGGAGATCTGTTACATTAAACTCCATTGATCTCCCGAAACTCCTCACAAAATGCTCTAAAACAACAGCCTCTAGAGCAGCGGTTCTCAACCTGTGGGTCGTGACCCCCACGGGGGTCGCCACATGATTTAGCGGGGGTCACCTGACCTCACTCCACTGATAAAAAAAAAAGGACCCAAGTTGCAAACTCACTGCCTCCCAGTCTCTTCTAATACAGCCGCGGCTCCCTGCCTCTTAGGGAACCGCGGCTGTGCCAGTAAAACCATTGTGGAGCCTTCCTGTCTCTTGACAGGCTCCGTGCAGCATTGTCCCACCACAAAAGGAAGTTGTTTACCAATTCCTTTTGCGGCGGGAAAATGCTGCACGGAGCCCGTCGAGAGACTGGTAGGCTCCGCAACGGTTTTACAGGTATAGACACGGTTCCCTAAGAACAGCAGGGCAGCAACAGGGAGAGGGGAAGAGGGGGCAGGGAACCTGTAACGGTGCTGACATGGAGGGATGGAGGGAGGGGTCTGACATGGATAGGGGGGCTGACATGGAGAGAGGGGGGGCTGACATGAATGGAGGGAGGGAGGGGGGCTGACATTGAATAATGGAGGGAGGGGGCTGACATGGACAGAGGGGGCTCACAAGTACAGAGGGGAGCTGACAAGGAATGAGGGAGGGGAGGGCTGACAAGGAGGGAGGGGTGTCTGACATTGATGGAGGGAGGAGGGCTGACATGGACAGAGGGGGCTGACATGAATGGATGGAGGGAGGGGGCTGACATGGTCAAAGGAAGAGACAGGGGGACATACTGTACAGACTGGCAATAAATGCTGGACAGAGGGGAGAGACAGTGCGGGTTAGGATTATAATGGGCAGATGGAGGCTAGGACTGGTAATGGGTTGATTAGGAAGGCTAGGACTGGGAATGGACTGATCAAGGGGGGTTGGGACCGGTAATGTGCTGATAGGGGGGTAGGACTGGTAATGGACTGATGGGGGGCTAGCACTGGAAATGAGCTGATCAGGAGTTAGGACTGGAAATGGGCTGATGGGGGGGGGGGGGTAGGATTGGTAATGGGCTGATTAGGGGAACCTAGCACTGGTAATGGGGTTGAGGAGGGACTAGCACTGGAAATGAGCTGATTATGGGAGGCTAGCACTGGTAATGTGCTTGAGGATGGACTAGAACTGGAAATGAGCTGATTAGGGGAGGCTAGGACTGGTAATAAGTTGATGGGGGGTGGTAGGACTGGTATTGGGATGATAAGGGGAGGCTAGCACTGGTAATGGGGTTGAGGGGAGACTAGCACTGGAAGCAAGCTGATTGGGAGGCTTCGACTGGGAATGGGCTGATTGTGGGGAGGGGAGGATAGAGCTGCTGGCCCTGGAAGAAAACTTGGGGCTAAGGCTACAAATGGGTTTGATACGAGGGGATGGGAGAATGGAACTGGAAGAGAGTGGATCTGAGAGGGGCTGCCATGGTATTTGTACTAGAAGGGACTGCTCAATGGGGAAGGAGGGGGACTGGAAGGGAATGGACACCAGTGGCAGTCATGGGAATGCAAGATGACAATGGAAGGTACTGAGAGTGAGGACTTGGAAAGGGGCTGATACTGGGGATGGTTACTGGGACTGGAAATAGGCTGATGGAAAGAAGTGAAGAAAACGAAGAAGAGATAAGAAAGGCAGATGGACCATAGACCACAGAAAGAGAGCTAAGAGAAGACAGGAAAGCAGAAGCCTCAGATCAGGACCAGCATGATCAGAGAATAAATTGGTCAGAAAACAAAGGTAGAAAAAATAATTTTATTTCATATTAGTGATTTGACTACAAATCATCATAATTTTGAAATCAAATATTGTTACTTGTTATTGTGATTAATTGTGGTTTTAATAAGTAAATTTTATAAATATAAACATATTGCAAAGGCCTATAATATATTAATAATTCAACAAATGATTACAGCGACAATGCGTTAACGGTAAAGGAAGAGAGACGCATTTGATTTTATCATTGGGGGTCATCACAAGTTGACCAGTGGTAAAAGGGGTCACGGTACAAAAAAGGTTGAGAACCACTGCTCTAGAGCCTTCTCACTGTTTTCACCCAGAGCCTGGAATGCCCTTCCACCTGAAATCAGAGCCATCTCAAGTCTAATGACATTCAGAAAGGCATTAAAACATTATTTGTTCCTAATACACTACCCTGAAGCTACCCCAACTGAACATAGCCCTCATGCTCGTCTCTCATACTTAACCCCGGTAGAAAATGGTTAATCTTGATGGTTCTCACTTGCTCACTCTATCCTTTCTGTATTTATACTGTACATGTAATAACTTTTCCGTAATTGTAGTTTAACTTATTTACCACACCCACCTAATTAACCAAAATACCATGTATATAGTTAACCCTGTTTACCACCAAGTTTATGTACCCTGTTCTCTGTAAAAAAACCAATGCTGTTTGTGTCATTGTGTTTAGATTTGTTCATTGTAAACCGCACTGACTAAATAAGCGCGGTATATAAGAAAAATAAATAAATAAAAAATAAAAATAAATAAATAAATAGTCTCTCTACTGTTGTTTTCTTTGACTTGGATGAATGGGTAATGATAGCTGCATCAGAACCTATTTTGCCTACTAGAATAGGTGGTTAATTATCAGGAACAGAGAGAAGGGTAGAGAGAATAAGTTTTATGTATTTTTTAGCAAGAGCTAAGATTCATAGTCTAGAGACTGTCTTTTCTAATTTTTCAAGGTTGTTATGCTCACTGTTGGACACTGGAATATATGTCTTTGTTTATATTTCCCAAATCATGCTTAAATGGATTTTCTTTTATTTCTTGAATGGCTGTTGGCCTTGCAAAATGATCTTGTGAAGCTTTTGGTTTTAGGAGATTTTAATACTCCTGAGGACAGGATGAGCGCGTTAGGCCTGGCTGGTTCTATCAGTTAGTTTCCAACAAATGTTAAGGGTCATATTTTGCACCTTAATTATTTATTTGGCTGGATTTATATACGCTTTTCACAGAGGTCAAAGTGGTTTACATGGAATCTTAAACATTAAACAATCAACTTTATATAAGAATGATTAAATAGAAATTGCTGGTACAAATTTAGGCATGCTAAATTGCCTTAACTATTTACAAAATGTCGTTATATTTTACCAACTTATCCTAGTGTCAATGGAAAACTCCTGCTTACAGGTATGCAACTTTGCTTTATCTGTCAATTTCAAGGAAGAAACCTGGAGACAAGCAGATACTGAACAAATAAGAGATGTTTTGGCAGCTACTTCCCTGATAGAAAAATCTGCTTTGACTCCAATTATCTTTATCTTTTTATTGGTGCATTTAATATACCGCTTTTACCAGTGGCATCAAGCGTATGACACCTGTGATGTTATTAGTCATGTTGGCTTTGAACTCAAACATGGACTAGCATTGAACTTATTTTATAAACATTGATAATACTCCCTTTTTGAGTTGTTTAATTAGAATTTTCCCTAATGGAAACAGAGAAACTTGGAAAAGGTGGAGACAGTTTGAGACCTGGGGTATTCCCTTTGAGTGAACTCTTTTTTACATGAAATATCTATATAAATGCATAATTGAAATATTGATCTGTGAAATATGTGTGGGGTTTTTGATCCAACGCTTATATTAATAGTAAAAGAAGTGTGAATGTTTCCCAATTTGATCCTTAATAACTGGTATCTGTTACCATGATTGCACCAACGAAACTCAAGAATATATTCAGAACTGGCCAGTAGTTTTCGGGGGGGGGGGGTTCTTTCTTTTCTTATATATTCCTACTTCTTGAATCTCTTACTTGTGGACTTGATAGGTGAGTATTACCTGATGTTGCTCATTCATGTCTGCACAAATGATACTGCCAGGTATCCCTCTGAGCATATCAAGAGTGACTTCATGGCTCTGGGATAGAGGGTGAAGCAGATATGGGTGCAGGTGGTGTTCTCTTCAATCCTCCCTGTTGAGGGGTAAAGGCCAAGGCAGAGAAGCTCGCATCCTGGAGATAAATTAATGGTTGCATGGATGGTGTCATCGAGAGCATTTTGGTTTTCTGGACCATGGGATGATGTTCCAAGAGCTGCAGAGTAGAGATGGCATCCATCTGTCCAAGGAGGGTTGACATGTCTTCAGTAGCAGACTGGCTAACTTATTGAAGAGGGCTTTAAGCTAGATTCATTGGGGAAGAATGAATAAAGCCCTTAGAAAAACGAAAGCCCCCAGGTAAGTGAAACATTAAATACCTTTATAGAAATAGATAAAAGGGGCAACATCTGGAAAGCAGTGTCTATAAATGCCCGTAGCATGGGAAATAAGATCCCAGATGTTGAGGTTTTAATGGGAGAGGCTAACTTGGATTTAGTGGCAGTTAAAGAGACATGGTTCATGGACAGCCATGACTGGGATATAACTATACCAGCCTAAACATTATTCAGAAAGGACAGAGTAGGAAGAAGGAGAGGAGGAGTGGCACTATATGTAAAAAATAATATTAAAGCTATGGAAATACACAGCTTAAAAGGGAGAGAGGAGGCAGTGTGTGTTAAACTATAAAGAGGGAAAGAGAAATCCATTTACATTAGCGTGATATACAGATCTCCATCACAGGGAGAAGACGGGGAGGGAGATTTAATAGAAAACATACGCAGCACTGCCAGGAAAGGGGAAGTGCTACGGATAGAGGATTTCAAAATGCCGGATGTTGATTGGCGCATTCCTGCTTTGGTGTCATCTAGAAGCAAGGAGATCCTGGATTCTTTACAGGAAGAAGTATTCAGGCAACTGATAACAGAACCTACATGTGAAGGGGGCCATACTGGACTGGTACTTACCAATGGGGAAAGTGTTTCTGATGTTATAGTGGGAGATCATCTTGAATCCAGTGATCACCAGATCGTGTGGTTCAGTATTAGGACTAGGGCTGATAAAATTCATTCAAAAGTGAGGTTCTTAGACTTTAGGAAAACTAACTTTGCCAAGATGGGCCAATACCTCAAGGAGTCATTAGTGGGATAGAAACAGCTGGGGAATGTAGAAAAACAGTGGGCAAAACTGAAAGGGGATATTTTAAGAGCAACCAACCTTTTTTTTTAGAAAGCTTAATAAAAGGAAAAGAAAAGGAGCCTGCTATGGTTCTCAAAAGAGGTAGCTGAAAAGGTGAAGAAAAAGAGGAAGGCCTTCATGAAATACAAGAGATCAAAGAGAGAGGAAGACAGGCATTTATATTTGGAAAAACTTAGAGAGGCTGGCAAAAAATGAAGTAGTCAGGAAAGCAAAGGTACAAAAAGAATAATAAATAGCCAATGCAATAAAATGGAGGGATAAGACATTTTTCAGATATGTTAGTGAAAGGAGGAAGGGCAAAAGTGGTATTGTCAGACTCAAGGGTGAAGGGGAGGAATATGTAGAAGCTGATGAGGATAAAGCGTAATTGCTTAAGGGATCATTCCGAGCCGCGTTTAGCGGGGATGGATGTTCGGTTCAGATGTCCATCCCTGCTAAACGTTGGGAAAGTATCCCCTGCCCAAAGCTCCCTGCACATACATAGTAAATGTATAGGGAGCTCTGGACAGGGATGGGAGGGAGCGGGCTGAGGGAGGAGCGAGGATGGGTGGTGGGCCTGGAAGGAAGCCTGGATGTATAAGGTCGATCCTGAGATTGACCCTGTACATCCGGGGTTGCCAACATGGATGGAGAAATTATTCCACCTCAGAGGTGGAATAAGTTCCCCTGGACGTCAGGGATGGCAGCGCAGGGTCAGGTCAGTGGGGCAAGGAGGTGTAGGAGCTTCCCCACAGCCCAACCCTGACTTTGGAAGGCTGCATCAGGGGTCGGGTTGTGGAGAATGAACTTTGTGGTGATGGCCAGGGATCACGACTCCTTAATGGAGCTGTTGTGCCATGGCAAAGGATGCCATGTCACCCCGGCTCCATGCAGGAGCCGGGGCAGGTCTGTACATGGAAACAATAGGATGTACGGCGGCACAGAATCAGGGGATGGCATGCCTCTCCTAGCACAGGCCAGCCATCTAGACCTGATTCTGATCCTGCGGGAATGTCTAGCGGGCAAGACGTTCCCCCTTCAGAATCGAGCCCTTAACAAATATTTCTGTTCAGTGTTCACAGATGAAGGGCCAGGAGCAGGACCTCAGACAACATCCACAAACAGGAACAAAAGCGAGGGGCATCTCACACGATTTTCAGAGGACTGTGTTCATGAGGAACTAGCTAAACTAAAAGTGGACAAAGCGATGGGACCAGATGGGATACATCCAAGAATACTAAAGGAACTTGGGGACATTCTAGCAGTTCCACTGACTGACCTTTTCAATGCCTCTTTGGAGTTGGGGATGGTGCCAGACTGGAGAGAGGCACATGTGGTCACTTTACACAAAAGCAGAAATAAGGATGTGGTTGAAAACTACAGGACGGTTAGTTTAACCTCAGTGGTGAGTAAATTATTAGAAAGGCTACTGAAAGAGAAAATAGTGAGGTTTCCGGAGTCAAACGGACTACAGGATCCAAGGCAGCATGGATTCACCAGGGGCAGGTCTTGACAGACAAAACTGATTAATTTTTTTGACTGGGTGACCAGGGAGATGGACTGAAGGAGAGCCCTAGATGTGATGTATTTAGGTTTCAGTAAAGCATTTGACACTGTTCAATACAGGTTACTTATAAACAAACTAAGCACCCTAGGGATGGACCCTAAAGTTGCTGCTTGGGTTAGAAATTGGTTGAGTGGGAGGCGACAAAGGGTACAGGTAAATGGAGTTTATTCTGAGGAGAAGGAGGTTATCAGTGGAGTGCTCCAGGGATCTGTCTTTGGTCTGATTCTTTTTAACATCTTTGTTAGTGATATTGCGGAAGGGCTGTCAGGTGAGGTTTGCCTCTTTGCAGAGGATATCAAAATCTGCAACAGAGTAGACACCCAGGAAGGTGTAGATAACATGAGGAGGGATCTAGCTAAGCTTGAAGAATGGTCTAGAATTTGGCAGCTGAAATTTAATGCTAAAAAATGCAGGGTCATGCCTTTTGGCTGCAACAATCCAATGGAGTGGTACAGTATAGGGGGTGACCTAACGTGATTGTGTCTGTGATCTCAAAGTAACTAAATAGGTAGAAAAGGCAATGGCGAAAGCTAGAAGGATGCTTGGGTGTATAGGGAGAGGAATGGCCAGCAGAAGAAAGCAGGTGATAATGTCTCTATGTAAGTCTTTAGTGCAACCTCATTTGTTTATTTATTTATTTATTTATTTAGCTGTATTTATATCCCGCTTTTCACCGGGTCAAAGCGGTCAATTGGGGGATACATTTAACACGAGGGGATATGAGACACATACACTAATACTTACAGGGAACATGGGCAATGGAGGGTTAAGTGGCTTGCCCAAGACCACAAGGAGTGCCTACAGGACTAGAAATCCCAGTCCCTCCGGCCTGAGATTGCTGTCCCCAGGTGGGACTTGAACCCATGGCCCTCCGGCCTGAAGTACCTTGTCCTAACCACTAGACCACTCCTCCCTCATTTGGAGTATTATGTGCAATTCTGGAGACTGCACCTTCAAAAGGATAAAAGCAGGTTGGAGTCTGTGAAGATGGTGGCTACTAAAATGGTTAATGGTCTTCCTTATAAAACATATGAGAGACTTAAGGACCTTAATATGTGTACTTTAGAGGAAAGGCGGGATAGAGATGATAAGACTGAGACATTTAAATACCTCCGTAGCATACATGCCTTTTTCAATGAAAAGCAAGCTCTGCTACGAAGGGACATAGAACAAGGGTGAAAGGGGATAGACTCAGGAGTAATATGCGGAAATATTTATTTATGGAAAGAGTGGTAGATGCATGGAATAGTTTCCTAGTGGAGGTGCTAGAGATGAGGACAGTATTTAAATTGAAAAAAGCATGGGAAAAACACAGAAGCTCTCTAAAGGAAAAAAGGGAATTCTTGTCATTGATATGGAAGTGCAGACTAGATAGGCCATGTAGTCTTTTTCTGCCATCATGTTTCTGTGATTCTATCTTATTTCCTCAAATATACGTTTTCCTTGAATAATGCTGTGTCAATATATATTTCTGTAAAAGTGCATCCTTACTTGGCGATTAGTGAAGGGAGGGGAAATTGGATTTAGCTCGCATCATTATCAGAAGTTCAAAGCAAGTTGCATTCAGATACAGTACATACTTTCCTGTTCCAGGAGAGCATATAATCTAGCAGAACATAAGATATGCCATACTGGGTCAGACCAAGGTCCATCAAGCCCAGTATCCTGTTTCCAACAGTGGCCAATCTAGGTCATACGTACCTAGCAGTTTCCCCAAAAGACACAGGTTCCACAATGCTTGTACTGGGTCAAGCATTGATATCCAATCCCAGAAACAACCACCCATCCTCACATCCTACACCCTACTCCACCCCACCCAAAATCCAACACCATAAAGAAAATGACTAGCTCTACCACCATATCCCCGCTCTTATTTATTATTGGTACTGATCACACATCTTATTGATTAAACCTCTTATAAATATGTTGAAACCAAGCTATACTATATGTATAATTTCTCACCATACTATATGTATAATTTCTCACCATACTCCATGAATAATTACTCTGTAATTAGTTACCCCTGTTACCTCCAGGTTATCTCGTCCATGTTCAATGTAAAAACTCAATTGTCGTGTGACATTGCAGTATGTTTTTTTGTTCAATTGTAAACCGCACTGATTTTAATAGCGCGGTATATAAGAGAAGTAAATAAATAAATAAATCCTGGGTCCCTTCTTAATAATGGTTTATGGACCTTTCCTCCAGGAACTTGTCCAAACCTTTTTTAAACCCAGCTACACTAACAGCCTTTACTACATCCTCCAGTAACAAATTCCAGAGTTTGATTACACGTTGAGTGAAAAAATATTTTCTTTTATTAGTCTTAAATAGTTTATCCTATAGCTACATTGCATGTCCCCTAGTCTTTCTATATTCTGGTAACGTAAACAACCGATCTACGTTTACCCGTTCCACTCCGTTCATTAATTTATAGACTTCTATCATATCTCCCCTCAGCCATCTCTTTTCCAGGTTAAAGAGCCCTAACCTTTTTAGCCTTTCTTCATAGGAGTATCCTTCCATCCCCTTTACCATTTTGGTGGCTCTTCTCTGAACCTTTTCTAATATCGCTATATTCTTTTTAAGATACAGTGACCAGAATTGCACACAATAATCAAGGTGCAGTCTCACCATGGAACAATATAGAGGCATTATAATATATTTTGTTTTATTTTCCTTCCCTTCCTTATGATATTTAGCATTCTATTTGCTCTCTTGGTCGCCGCTGCACACTGGGCCGAGGGTTTTAGCATGGTATCCACAATGATGCCTAAATCTTTTTCCTGGGTGGTGGTTCCTAATGTGGAACCTTGCATCGTGTAACCATAGTTTGAGTTGTTCTTCCCTAGGTGCATAACTTTGCACTTGTCCACATTAAATTTCATCTGCCATTCTGATGCCCAGTCTTCCAATTTATCAAGATCCTCTTGCAATTTTCCACAATCCTCTTGGATTTTAACAACTTTAAATAGTTTTGTGTCTTCTGCAAATTTGATAACCTCACTCATTATTCCACTTTCCAGGTCGTTTATGAATATGTCAAAAAGCAGTAGACCCAGCAAAGATCCCTGGGGTACACCACTATTCACCTTTCTCCATTGGGAAAATTGGCCATATAGCCCTACCCTCTGCTTTCTATCTTTTAACCAGTTCCTGATTCATAGTAGTACACTGCTTCCTATCCCATGACTCTTTAGTTTTGCCAAAAGTCTCTGATGAGGGACCTTGTCATAGGCTTTCTGAAAGTCCAGATACACTATATCAACCGACTCACCTTTGTCCACCAGTTTATTCACACCTTCAAAAAAACATAAGAGATTAGTAAGACAAGATCTTCCTTGTCTAAAGCCATGTTGGCTGTCTCCCATTAGACTATGACTATCTACATGCTGAGTAATTTTATTCTTTATGATGGTTTCTATCATTTTTCCCGGTACTGACATGAGGCTCACCGGTCTGTAGTTTCCCGGATCACCCCTGGAACCCTTTTTAAAAATTGGTGTTACATTGGCGATCCTCCAATCTTCAGGTATTAGAAATGATTTTAATGATAGTTCACAGATTACTAATAGCAGGTCTGCAATCTCATATTTCAGTTCCTTCAACACCCTTGGATGTATACCATCCGGTCCTGGTGATTTGCTACTCTTCAGTTTATCTAATAGTTGTAATACATCTTCCCGATGTATTGATATTTCCTTCAATCCTTCCGCACCTTTAAATACCACTTCAGTCATGGGTAACATCCCTACATCTTCCTCAGTAAAGACCGAAGCAAAGAATTCATTCAGTCTCTCCGCTATCACCTTGTCGCCTCTTAGTGCCCCTTCAACCACTCTATCATCTAATGGACCAACTGACTCTCTCACAGGTTTTTTGCTATGAATGTACTTGAAAAAGTCTTTATTTCGCGTTTTTGTTTCCGCAGCAAGCTTCTTCTCAAATTCTCCTTTTGCCTGCCTTATCAATGCCTTGCATTTGACTTGCCAGTGCTTGTGCTATTTCCAGGTTTCGTTGTTTGGCTCTTTTTTCCATTTCCTGAAAGATGCATTTTTGGCAACAACAGCCTCTTTGACCTCACCTTTACACCATGCTGGCAGTTTTTTTGGACTTCCTTCCACTTTTCTTAAAGCGTGGAATACAGCTGGCCTGGGCTTCCAAGATAGTATTTTTCAACAACACCCAAGCTTGATGTAAGTCTTTAACCTTTCCAACTAGTCCTTTTAGCTTTTTCTTAACTATTTTCCTCATTTTATCATAGTCTCCTTTTCAAAAGTTAAAAGGTGGATTTCCTTACTATCCCTCCTCCACTAATTAAATCAAAGGCGATCATGCTATGATCACTATTGCCAAGTGGCCTCAACACCCTTATCTCTTGCACTAGATCTGGTGTTCCACTAAGGACTAGGTCTAATATGGCTTCCCCTCTGGTCGGTTCATGAACCAGCTGCTCCAAGAAGCAGTCATTTATTTAATCTAGGAACTTTATCTCCCTAGCATGTCCTGACGTGACACTGACCCAGTCGATACCGGGGTAATTGAAATCACCCATTATTATTACTGCGCTGTAACATTTGTTAGCTTCCTTGATTTCTTTGAGCAATTCATCATCCATTTGTTCATTCTGGCCAGGCGGTCGATAGTACACCCCCACTGCCATCGCCTTCCCCTTTTTACATGGAATTTCAATCCATAGAGATTCTACAGCAAATTTTGTTTCCTGCAAAACTTTAATCCTTTCTGACTCAATGCCCTCTCTAACATAGAGCGCAACCGCTCCACCAATTTGATCAGCTCTATCATTACGATATAGTTTGTACCCAGGTATCACAGTGTCCCACTGGTTGTCCTCCTTCCACCATGTCTCTGATATTCCAATCATATCTAACCTCTCATTTAGTGCTATATATTCTAACTCTCCCATCTTAATTTTTAGACTTCTAGCATTTGCATACAAGCATTTTAGAGACTTTATTTTATTCATATTATTTTGGCTATTGGTAGACATGGGTAATTTGGGATCTTTAAGCTCTGTCTGATCCATACTCGAGGGCATTTGGGCTACTTTACTCATTTTTGGAACCACTCTGCTTTTGGTAGTATCCTTCAAGGATACATTCTTCCGAACCATCCGCTCTTGGGCGACTGTCGGCTTTCTCCTATTATCTAGTTTAAAAGCTGCTCTATCTCCTTTTTAAAGGTTAATGCCAGCAGCCTGGTTCCATCCCAGTTAAGGTGAAGCCCATCCCTTCGGAAAAGCCCCTCCTTTCCCCAGAATGTTCCCCATTTCCTAACAAATCCAAAACCCTCATCTCTGCACCATTGTCTCATCCACGCATTGAGACTCCAGAGCTCTACCTGCCTTTTCGGTCCTGCGCGTGGAACGGGAAGCATTTCAGAGAACACTACCCTGGAAGTTCTGGATTTCAACTTCCTACCTAAAAACCTAAATTTAGCCTTCAGAACCTTCCTACCACATTTTCCTATGTCATTGGTACTGACATGTACCAAGACAGCAGACTCCTCCCCAGAACTATCTAAGACCTTATCTAGGTGGCACGTGAGGTCCGCTACCTTCGCACCAGGCAGGCATGTTACCAGGCGATCCTCACGTCCACCAGCCACCTAGCTATCTACATGCCTAATGATTGAATCACCAACTATAATGGCTGTCCTAACACTTCCCTCATGGGCACATGGCCCTGGAGAAACTTCCTCGGTGCGAGAGGGTTTTACATCACCTGGAGGACAGGTTCTAGTTACAGGATCACTTCCTGCCACACCAGGGTGATGCTCTCCTGTCACATGACCTCTCTCCTCCATGGCAATAGGGATGCTGCCAGACTGGAGGTGGGACTTCAGGACTATATCCCTGTAGGTCTCGTCTATGTATCTTTCTGTCTTTCTTATGTTTTCCAAGTCTGCTACTCTAGCCTCTAGAGAATGGACTCGTTCCCTGAGAGCAAAGAGCTCCTTGCACCTAGTGCACACGTAAGACCTCTCGCCAACTGGGAGAAAATCATACATGTGACACTCAATGCAAAAGACTGGAAAGCCCCCATCTCGCTGCTGGACTGCTGTCTGCATCTTAGTTTTAAGTTTGTGTTTAGATCTTTAAGTTATTTACTTACTAAGGGTTGCTATGGATATTTATACTAATAAAACTGTACCTAATATGTTTAATATACCTTGTTCACCTGAAGCTTAATTAATCTCAGGTCCTTAGTGTATGACTGATTTGGGTAACGAGCTTCACCTGAGAGCACCTCCTGTCTTTTAAGGTGTGTAAGTACCTATAAAGCTATGATTATCCTAGGGGTGGGTGGGTGTTGGGGAGGGAGGGAAATAACACTTATTAAAAGAGGGCTGCTACACAGTACCCTGTCTTGTGCTGCTGAGGAAAGCTATATTCTGATTTGATTTGATTTAAATTATAGCTCTTTGCTGCTGCTAGGCTCTAACTTATTATGAAATTTAAACTACAAGCTCTCTGCTGGGTTCTAAATTTAACAAGAAAGCTCTCTTCTGTGTTTTAAATTTAAACTAAAAGTACTTTGCTGATGCTAGGCCCTGAGTGACTATTAAATTTAAACTACAAGCTCTCTGCTGGGTATGAAATGTAACCAGAAAGCTCTCTTCTGTGTTTTAAATTTAAACTTAAACTGCTGCTACTAGGCCCCGACTGATTTAACAAAAAATAGTGGGTTCACAGATTAAATAGCTTTAATACAAAGAATTCCTTTCAGAAAATTCCCAGAAGTATATACTCACAATTGCAGATCTCTCTCCAGAAGTAACAGTCCCCTTTTCTAGTCCTTCAAGACTGAGGATCACAGAGCTCTGGTTGAGCTATTTATGCCTGTGCTGCTGAGGTAAGCTGTGACCAACTTCCTGGGTGATTAACAGTCCTTGCTTGGATAGAAGGAGTCTTTCAAAATGGCCTTTTGTCCTGCCACCTAGTGTTAACACCTATTGAAAACGTTTCACAGGTCTCTTGACCCCTAGGTAGAAGACCTCTTTGTAAAGGTCTCTAGAAGACTTTATTTGTTGCTCAAAGAGTACTGACCCTGTTTTGCCTTTTGTGCTAAGCTATATTCTGATTTGATTTAAATTATAGCTCTTTGCTGCTGCTAGGCTCTAACTTATTAAGAAATTTAAACTACAAGCTCTCTGCTGGGTTCTAAATTTAACCAGAAAGCTCTCTTCTGTGTTTTAAATTAAACTAAAAGTACTTTGCTGATGCTAGGCCCTGAGTGACAATGCAGAAAAGCTTAGTGTGACATTTTTCTGGCACTTTTCCCTCCCTAGGCTTGATCTCAGATGCAGAAATCAAGTTACAGAGAAACGTCAAAAAACAACTGTGCTAAACTGTAGTTCAGCTGACATACAAATCACTGCATAATTAATTGTGCCTGATGTAAAAAAACTGTGCTGAAACAGCACAGGTTTTACACTGTTTTTTAACACAGGATCTTCACACCAGCTTTGGGCAGGCATAAAGATCCAGCCGGGAGCAAAAATATCATTAAAGGTGACATTTTTAAATATCTCCTGAGAGGAAACCAAGGAAGCTTTAGAAAAATGAATAGGCTGAAGATTATAACTTCTAGAAATATTCTTCAGTGGTTCAATTTTATTCCTTAAACCAGAAAAGTCCTTAATTGAAATATAATTCAGCATGTGCTTGATTTCAAGTCTGTTCCATAATCATCCAAGACAACTTTTACCTCCAGAACCTCTTTTTGTACTGCTTAATCTTAATATCCTGCCTCTTAACCATAGAGAGTGCTTGAATCTGGGGGACTATAGTTTTCCCAGGATCAAAAATAGCCTCCCATATTGCCACAAGGGTAAAATATTTTGGTCGCCTCAAAGCAAATTTTGTAGGGGAAAAAGAAGTAGAATTGGTTGGACCCATGGACCATGAATCATCTCTCCGCATATCCTGCCCAGGACCCATAAACAATACCTTTGCTGTTCCCCGAAGTCCTGCTGTTCCCCAAACTCTCAATGTATGCCCCTCCAGTTGCTATTCTCACCTATAGCTGTTCTCACAGGAATCCAGGTACTTCCGCCCCCTGAGCTGCTCACACATCATAAGAACATAAGATATGCCATACTGGGTCAGACCAAGGACCATCAAGCCCAGTATCCTGTTTCCAACAGTGGCCAATCCAGGTCACAAGTACCTAGCAGGTTCCCAAAAAGACACACAGGTTCTACAATGCTTGTACTGGAGCAAGCAGTGGATTTCTCAGATCCTTTTTAATCATGGTTTTTGGACCTTTCCTCCAGGAATTTGTCCAAACCGTTTTAAACCCAGCTACACTAACAGTTTTTACTACATCCTCCGGTAATGAATTCCAGATTACACGTTGAGTGAAAAAATATTTTCTCTTATGAGTCTTAAACAGGTTACCCTGTAGCTTCATTGCATGTCTCCTAGTCTTTCTACTTTTTGATGGTGTAAACATTCAATCTACGTTTACCCGTTCCACTCCGTTCATTAATTTATAGACCTCTATCATATCTCCCCATACCCATCTCTTTTCCAGGTTGAAGAGCCCTAACCTTTTTAGCCTCTCTTCATAGGGTATCCTTCCATCCCATTTACCATTTTGGTGGCTCTTCTCTGTACCTTTTCTAGTAATGCTATATCCTTTTTAAGATACGGCGACCAGAATTGCACACAATATTCAAGGTGCGGTCGCACCATGGAACGATACAGAGGCATTTTTTTTTGTAGAAATTTTATTTGACCAATGGCATATTAATGTAACTCACAACCATATACCAAAACGAGTCACATCGTAGCTTCAACTAACACATAACATCTATACATGTAACTCTACAATTATCATTCAGTGCTTCCCTCCCCTATTGTTCATACTAAGATGTTGTGATTAGTGTTACTCTGTACTATAACTTTAAAGCATATGTTGTATCGTGCTTGAACTTACGGCTACAGAGGTCTCAGAAACTGTAGGCTGCCATTGTTCAAGGTTTTATCAATGGACTAGTGCCTAAATGTACATCAACGACCTCATTCATTCTTAAACATTTAGCCAATAGTTGTTTTTGTTTTTGTGAAAAAATTTTTTTACCAACTTCAATACGTTATCTTCTTTAGCAAGCTTTTATATGAATAGAATAAACCAGTGAACCAGTGCTTATCTGTGTAGTAGAATCCCGACGCTTATTCAAGCGCTGTATCACGCGTTTCATCACTTCGGTTTCATCAGGGGAGTGTTATAAATCGGCACTCTGGTGTCACTGCAATGGTTCTCAAAAGCACTATCTGGTGCTTGCTGCTGAACTTTGCAGCCTACAGTTTCTGAGACCTCTGTAGCCGTAAGTTCAAGCACGATACAACATATGCTTTAAAGTTATAGTACAGAGTAACACTAATCACAGTATTTCCACTCTGGCAAAAGTGACCATTCCTATTTTGTTATCCATACTAAGATGTTACCAATAGAGAGTACCTCTTTTGCCCTTCCTTGTACACTCCAAAAATCTTGCCACCATTGGCCCCTTTTTGTGTTTCTTCCCCTCCTTTGTACTCTCCTTCCTTCTCCCCTCGCCCTTCTTCCCCCCCTGCCCCCTTATACCTACCCCCCAAAGTCGGTGAGTTTATAGGCTGTCAAGGCATTCTTCCCATGTTTTCCAGTATTTCCTTCGCTCAAGAGATCCACTCTCTCTTTTGTCTCTCAGTATCCATTCAGCCATGTTTCTCATCCTCATCAGCCACTCAGCAGGGGGCGGGGCCCTTCCCTCTATCCAGTGCGCTACTATGGCTTTTCTGATGAGCAGAAGTGCCACCTGTGCTATCCGTTTTTTTGCTGTGCCCTGTACCCTTCCATTCATAGCATTCCCATCTCCTAACAGGCGGGCTCTGTAATCCAATTCCACCTTGGTGCCTAGGATTTCCTGCAGTTTCTGTAGCACTCCTTCCTAATAAGGCTGTAACCTCGGGCATGCCAGGAAAAAGTGAGTCCAGGTATCCATCATGCTCTCACATTTCTGACAGTTAGGGCTGTTCCATAATCGTATTTTAGCTCCCCTCTCCCTTGTTAAATAGGTTCTATGTAGTATTTTGTACTGCATTTCCTGTAGACTCGCATTTGGTGTGTATGGGGGTAACTCCAGAAATAATCTCCTCATGAGGTGTTCGTCGACTTCCTTCCTTAACTCCCTTGTCCAGGTTTGCCCCAGTGCTTGGTGCTACTCCCTTTTCCGTGTCTCCCTGACCGTTCTATACCAATGAGCTACTCTGTTGCATTTAGCTGGCGTCATCACGAAAATTCTGTCTAACTTTGTGAAGCCTCGTCTATCCTCCTCTGTTCTATTCTATGTTTCTATTGTATTCTCTGTTCTATTCTATGTTTCTGTTGTAGTTGTTGTTTCTATACTGTTGTAGTTGTTGATAAGAAAGGACAGACTAGATAGGCCATGTGGTCTTTTTCTGTCGTCATATTTCTATGTTTCTATTTCTAAATTTGCTGGTTATATAGTGGCAGCACTGTAGGTATGCCATCAATTACGTACTGAAGACCCCACATTCCACTTTGAAATGATTAAAAGTTGGCACATTTCCCTGTCCCTTTTCCAAGATATGGCTCATATATTGACAGCCCCTGTCTGCCCACCTTCTGAAGGCCGGATTTATGGGGCATGCAATCCTCATCAAAATATTTCTGGGCAGCATATCTGTCTCCTTCCGTATGTAACTCATGCACCCATCTGAGTAGTGCAGCTATGTTGTAGAGGCGTAAGTCTGGAAGATTTAAACCTTCTTCCCTTCCCATTGTCAGCTTTGCGTAACTAATCCGCGCCGTTTTTCCCATCCATAGGAAGGCGTTCACCACCTTTCTATAAAGTCTGCTCTTCTGCTCCCTTACCCATAAGGGTAACACTTGTAGAGGGTAGAGTAGTTGTGGCAACAATATCATTTTAATTATCGTCACTCTTCCAAACAATTTAAGCAGTAAATCTTTCCACTTAGCACACCATTCTTTCATTTATGTTAACTTTTCCCGTATATTCCTCTTTTGGTTGGCACTGAGGTGCACTCCAAGGTACTTCATAGTCTCTCCCACCCAGGTCAGTGGGAAGTCTTTTTTAGTCTTAGAGATACATTTTTGGTTCACCCCCATCACTTCTGACTTGCTCCAGTTGATTTTGAGCCCTGCAAAAGCATCAAATTGTGCTATCATCTCCATTACTTGATGTATCATTTCACTTGCCCTTCCTATAAATAACAACATATCATCTGCAAAAATATTAATTTTGTAGGTCTCTGAACCTACCCGTATTCCTGGCCATATTCTAGTTGTTCGAATCTTAATAGTCAGCGGCTCAAGTGACAGCAGGAAGAGCATGGGGGACAGGGGACAACCTTGTCTTGTACCTCAGCATAAAGAGAAGTTCTCGGTTACCCATTGACCGAGATGCGAGCTTGTGGTTTATGATACAGTACCTTCATCCACTCTAAGAATGCTCCCTTAATTCCATATTTTTCCACCACCCAAAAGAGGTACTCCCATGAAACATTATCAAAGGCTTTCTCCGTGTTTAAGCTCGCTATAATATCATCTTTTTCTTTTGTCTTCCCTTGTTGTAATATAGCCATTGTTTTCAGTAACTTAGTGGACGCGAAATGCTCTGATACAAATCCCACCTGGATGAATAAGATTCGGGATCACTCGCGCCAATCTCTTTGCCAAGATTGCGGCCACCAATTTAACATCCTGGTTCAGCAGGGAGATAGATCTGTATGACCTGACCTGTTCTGGATCTCTTCCCGGCTTAGCCAATACTACTATTGTGGCCTCATTTTGCCGTCCTCCCAGGTCCCCCCTTGCTAATGTTTCCTCGCACTGCTCTTGAAATGGTTGTATCATCTCCTCTCCTAATATTTTGTAAAATTCTACTCCCAGGCCATCCGGACCAGGTGCCTTTGCCAGCTTGAATGCTTGCAGAGCACGCCTAATTTCCCTTGGTGTAAAGGGACGACTGAGCCCCTCCAACTCTTCCGGTCTTACTTGGGGCATCTCCACCCCTTGAAAATAATTCTCCTTGCTTGTTCTATCCACGGGCCCCTTATCTACAATTTGCTTTAGAACTGTTGGAACTGCTCACGAATAGCTTCCTCCTGTTTTTCCAGCTCTCCCTTCGAATTCCGCATCCCTTTCAATATGGTTTTATGTTTGGCGGGGCTCACTAAGTGTGCCAACATTTTACCACATTTATTTCCCCATCTATGCAGCTGATATTTGTAGACTTTAATGTCTCCTTCTGCCCTCTGGGCCAGCAAGACACTGAGTTCTTTTTGTAGGGTTAAATACTGGTCCCTATCCTTTGGTTCCATATAATGGATATGTTTTCTACGAAAGGCTGCAACCGTCGTGATAAGTCCAGAATTTGGGCATTGTTAGACTTTCTTTTGCCTGCTGTATAAGCTATAATAC
This sequence comes from Ichthyophis bannanicus, assembly GCA_033557465.1. Lineage (NCBI taxonomy): Eukaryota > Metazoa > Chordata > Amphibia > Gymnophiona > Ichthyophiidae > Ichthyophis > Ichthyophis bannanicus. The sequence goes on along the minus strand of CM066036.1, from coordinate 749,122,971 downwards.
ATCCCCCCTTGGCGGCCCCCCATAGCACCCGGGGATCCATTCCCTCTGTGGTATTCTCTCTCCAATAATGCCTCCAATCCTCTTTTAAATACTGGTGGAATTTACTGTCTTTACAAAGAGTTGGATTCATTTCCACTGGATTTTAGCTGTTTTTCCCTCTTCCCCAATTCTCAAAGTCATCCAAACCGAGGAATGGTCCGACAAGCCCATATCAGCTATTTTCACCCGCTCAGCTCTCTGAAATAGAGATTCTGTTGTTAAGAGGTAGTCCAGCCTTGCATAGCTATTGTGGGGAGCGGAGTAAAAGGTGAAATCCACCTTCTCCGGATGTAGGGTTCACCATGTGTCTATCATTCCATGTTCGCCCATCAAGTAGTCCACCCCCTTTCCCTGATTCCCCATCTGTGAGCCCCGGGTGGTTTACAATCGATAGTCAAATCCTGGGGCAAGTTAAAATCCCCTCCTATTATCCATTGGTACCCCCCCCCCCCCAAATTGTAGAAACTTGGAGCTGAGGCCAAGGAAGAAATCATGTCTATACACATTTGGCACGTAGATGTTACAAATAACTATTTTATGTCCTCCCAGCTGTCCAGTCATCAGGTGGTGCCTACCCTCTGGGTCATTGATGCATTTGTGTATGTCGAAAAGTATCCTCCGATGTATAAGAGTAAGTAACCCCCCATTGTCTGCTATTATATGATGAGTGCACCAGCTGTCCCACCCACCCCCTCTGAGGTTTCCCATGCTCCTTTGCACTTAGGTGAGTTTCTTGTAGCATTACCACATCCACCTCTTCTTTCCTTATATAGTTAAGTACCTTTGTACGTTTTATAGGTGAGTGGATCCCATCAACATTCAAGGTGTAGATTTTTAGTTTATCCAATGCCATGACACTGTCTTTGTTCTGCTTAGGCATATTGATCTTAGTCTAGCAGGATTACCCATCTCCCAGCTGCATAGGTCCCGTCTGTTTACCCTCAACCTTCCTACTTCTCCCTCACTGACTTTTCCTTTCCCCTCCCTTCCCCCGTTTCCATGTACGATCTCTTCACTCTCCTTCTTCTTTCCTCCTATACCAATGTATTGGCTCCCTCTGCGCCCAGCTTCATATCTTCTTGGACCCCCTCCCCTTAATCCATCTGCCTCTCCATTCTCTCTGTCCCCGCTGCTACTCCTTCATTCATCCACAGGCCATTCATCCACCCCATTACAATCTTCTCCCTCCCCCTGAGAGTCCTTCAACATCAAATTTGCCCCTTGTTGCGATAAAGTTCCACTTTGCTCATTCCACCATTTACATTCTCTTAATGTGGTCACCTCTTCTCATTCCTGCGGCGGGCCATAAATTTGTTGTCAGTCTTAAGTCCGGGATCCCCGCCATTCTTCACCTCCTCTTCTGTAGTTTTACTTCCTCTGGCTGTCGTCCATTTTTTCGATGGGGCTGAGTCATGTATATAAGAGATTCCTCAGTCTTTTTGATGGAGTATCTAACAAACTGAGGGGAGGATAATGGAATGCTTTGTCATCAATCTCTGTCACTATGCGAATGTCCTATTCCACTTATGCCCTGGGCAATGAGTCAATAAAAGTCTTTAGCTCTGCCAGGGCCTCGAAGTATGACATGTGGTTCTCGTATTGTACTCTCACCTTTGCTGGGTATTACAATGCAAAACGCACACCTCTCTGAGCTAGTTGAGAGCAATATGGTGCAATGCTTCAGCGTCGCTCCGCTACCCGATTAGAGTAATCACTGAACATTAATAGCTTATGTCCTTTGTACTCCAGATATCTTTTCTTAGATATTCCCCCATTAGTTTGTCCTTGTCAGCAAAATTGAGTATGCAGGCATTCATTGGCCTTGACCTATCAGCACTCTCTCACCGCGGCCCAATCCTATACACCCATTCCACTATCTTTTGTGCCCTCACCATCACCACTCCCAGCTGCTGTGGCAACCATTCTTCAATTGAGCTCATTTTCTCTGCAGGATTCAGGGATCTCTATCACCCGCATATTGTTCTGTCTCCCTCTATTTTCCTGATCATCAGGTTGCTCTGCAAGTATTTTACAGTTCCCCTCGAGTTGCACCACTTGCCGCTCCAGGGCCTCTGCTCTGTTCTCCTGCTGCTCCACATGTGCCTCCATTTGCCTCTCTGCTTTTGTAGTTCAAGACTGCCCTTCATTTCCTCCAGTGAGGTGTGTAAACGAGATAGATGCTCATCCAACACCACGGTGAGTGATTGATTTCATGTATTGCTTCTTGCTGGAGTGTAATGACTGCTGCCGTCTGCTCTGTCACCATTTTTGGTGCTCTCTCTTTAGCAGACCTGGGGGTTAAAAATATGGACCGCTTCATGAATTTGCGTGTCATCCTTGCGCAGGGGCCATGCTAATCTTCTCTGTATTGTTCCAATTTTAGTATATGTGCCGCCGAAGCGAGCACGATACAGAAGCATTATAATATTCTTCATTTTATTCTCCATTCCTTTCCTTATGCTGCTTAGCATTCTATTTGCTTTCTTGGCTGTCGCTGCACACTGGGCGGAAGGTTTCAACATGTTATCCACAATGACACCGAAATCTTTTTCCTGGGTGGTGGTTCCCAATATGGAACCTTGCATCGTATAACCATAGTTTGGGTTGTTCTTTTTCTAGGTGCATAACTTTGCACTTGTCCACATTAAATTTCATCTGTCATTTGGATACCCAGTCTTCCAATTTATCAAGGTCCTCTTGCAATTTTTCACAAACCTCATGGGGTTTTAACAACTTTGAACAGTTTTGTGTCATCTGCAAATCTGATTACCTCACTTGTTATTCCCATTTCCAGGTCATTTACGAATATGTTAAAAAGCAGCGGACCCAGCACAGATCCTTGGGGTACTCCACTATTCACCTTTCGCGATTGTGAAAATTGGCCATTTAGCCCTACCCTCTGCTTTCTATCTTTTAACTAGTTCCTGATCCACAATAGTACACTGCCTCCTAATCCCATGACTTTTTCATTTCGCCAAGAGTCTCTCATGAGGGACCTTGTCAAAGGCTTTCTGAAAATCCAGATAGGCTATATTAACCGACTCACTTTTGTCTACCTGTTTATTCACACCTTCAAAAAAATATAACAGATTAGTAAGACAAGACCTTCCTTGGCTAAAGCCATGTTGGCTGTCTCCCATTAAGCCATGACTATCTACATGTTCAGTCATTTTGTTCTTTATAATGGTTTCTACCATTTTTCCCGGTACAGACATCAGGCTCTGTAGTTTCCTGGATCACCCCTGGAACCCTTTTTAAAAATTGGCATTACACTGGCCAATCGTCAATCTTCAGGTATTATAGATGATTTTAATGATAGTTCACAGATTACTAATAGTTGGTCTGCAATCTCATATTTCAGTTCTTTCAACACCCTTGGATGTATACCATCCAGTCCACGTGATTTGCTACTCTTTAATTTATCAAATAGCTGTAATACATCTTCCTGATTTATTGATATTTCTTTCAATTCTTCCAATGCATGATCACCTCCCTACATCTTCTTCAATAAAGACCGGAGCAAAGAATTCATTCAGTCTCTACGCTATGGCCTTGTCCCCTCTTAGTGCCCCTTTTACCCTTTATCATCTAATGGTCCAGCTGATTCTCTCACAGGGTTTTTGCTATGAATGTACTTGAACAAGTTTTTATTATGCTTTTTTGCTTCCACCGCAAGCTTTTTCTCAAATTCCCTCTTTGTCTACCTTACCAATGCCTTGCATCTAACTTTCCAGTGCTTATGCTGTTTCTAGTTTGCATCATTTGGCTCCTTTTTCCATTTCCTGAAAGATGCTTTTTTGGCTACAACAGCCTCTCTGATCTCACCTTTAAGCCATGCTGGCAGTTTTTTGTACTTCCTTCCACTTTTCTTAAAGTGTGGAATACAGTTGGTCTGGGCTTCCATGATAGTATTTTTTAAACAATGCCCATGCTTGAAGTAAATCTTTAACCTTTGAAGCTGCTCCTTTTAGTTTTTTCTTAACTCTTTTCCTCATTTTATCATAGTCTCCCTTTTGAACGTTAAAAGTTAATACTGTGGATCTCCTTGCTGTCCTTCCTCCATTTATTAAATCAAATATGATCATGCTATGATCACTATTGCCAAGTGGCCCCAACACCCTTATCTCTTGCACTTGATCTTGTGTACTACTAAGGATTGGGTCCAAAATAGCTTCCCTTCTTGTTGGTTCATGAACCAGCTGCTCCAAGAAGCAATCATTTATTTCATCTAGAAACTGTATCCCCCTAGCATGTCCTGCCGTGACACTGACCCAGTCAGTACCAGGGTAATTGAAAGCACCCATTATTATTACTGTGTTGTAACTTTTCTTAACTTCTCTGATTTCTTTTAGCATTTCATCATCCATTTGTTCATTCTGGTTAGTTGGTCGATAGTACACCCCTACTGCCATCACCTTCCCCTTTTTATATGGAATTTTGATCCATAGAGATTCTGCAGTTTAATTTGTTTCCTGCAAAACTTTAATCCTCTGTGACTCAATGCCCTCTCTAACAGAGTGCAACCCTTCCACCAATTTGATCTATTCTATCATTGCAGTATAATTTGTACCCAGGTATCATAGCGTCTCATTGGTTATCCTCCTTCAACCAGGTCTCTGAGATACCAATCATATCTAACCTTTCATTTAGTGCTATGTATTCTAACTCTCCGATCTTCTTTTTTAGACTTCTAGCATTTGCATACAACCATTTTAGAGGTTATATTTTATTCATATTAATCCTGGTTATAGGTAAACAAGGGTAATTTGGAATCTTTAAGCTCTGACTGCTCTATACTTATCACACTTCTATCACTGGTTATATCAAAACTTGATTAATGTAATATCATTTATTCAGGTCTTCCAAATTATCAACTCAAACGTTTACAATCCATTCAAAATATTGCAATCCGTCTTTTACATCATTCCACCAGATCTGATCATGTTACACCATTACTTATCAAATCCTATTGGTTGCTCATTACTCACTGGTCTCAATTTATATTGCTTACACTCATACATAAAGTCATTTACTCTGGCACCCCATCTTATCTCTCTTCACACCTTATCCCCTATGCACCTCTTTGGGTCTTACAGTCTATTCACGCTAATCGACTGCATCTTCCTGCTCCGTCTCAGGCTCATTAAGAAAGTTCTCATCACACTGCACTTTTCTTTCTTGGTACCTCTCTTTGGGACTCTGTTCCTATTGAACTTTGCTTAGAATCCTCTTAGCCCCGCTTTAAGGTTGCCTTAAAAACATTTTTCTTCCAACAGGCCTTCTCCCTTTCTTTAGCAACTGGCTAGTTTTTCTGCTCCCCTCCCTCCCTCCCCCCTTCCGTATTGTTTGATCCCTGCTGTTTTATTGTCCCATCATTTTATGGCATTCTTTTCCTTTTATGATAAATTGTGATTTTAATTGTACACCGCTTCAATATTTGAGAGGCGGTATATTAAGCTTATAATACACCATGATACTTAAGGGCATTTGGGTTACTTTTGTCTTTACTGGAACCTCTCTTTCGATATGCCCTAACTTCAATCTTTTGCTAGTATCCTTCTTGTAGCGCTATACAAATGCTCAGTAGTAGTAGATATATCCTTCCAAACCATGCGCTCTTGGGCAACTGTCAGCTTTCCCCTATTATCTAGTTTAAAAGCTGTTCTCTCTCTTTTTTAAAGGTTAATGCCAGCAGCCTGGTTCCATTCCGGTTAAGGTGGAGCCTATCCCTTCAGAAAAGCCCCTCTTTTCCCCAGAATGTTGCCCAGTTCCTAACAAATCCAATCACTTCCTCGGACCGTCATCTCATCTATGCATTGAGACTCTGGAGCTCTGCCTGCCTTTTGGGTCCTGCGCAAGGAATGGAAAGCATTTCAGAGAATGCTACCCTGGAAGTTCTGGATTTCAACTTCCTACCTAAAAGCCTAAATTTGGCTTCCAGAACCTCCCTACCACACTTTCCTATGTCATTGGTACCAACATGTACCAAGACAGCAGACTTCTCCCCGACGCTATCTAAAACCTTGTCTAGGTAGTGCATGAGGTCTGCTACCTTCGCACCAGGCAGGCATGTTACCAGGTGATCCTCTTGTCCACCAGCCATCCAACTATCTGCATGCCTAATGATTGAATCACCAACTATAACAGCTGTCCTAACCCTTCCCTTATGGGCACATGGCCCTGGAGAAACTTCCTCGGTCTGAGATGTTTTTACATCACCTGGAGGACAGGTCCTAGCTACAGGATCACTTCTTGCCACATCAGGGTGATGGTCTCATGTCATGTGACCTCTCTCCTCCATGGCAACAGGGAGGCTGCCAGACTGGAGATGGGACTTCAGTACTACATCCCTGTAAGGTCTCATCTATATACCTCTGTCTCTCTTATGTCCTCCAAGTCTGCTACTCTAGCTTCCAGAGATCAGACTCATTCCCTGAGAGCAAAGAGCCCCTTGCACCTAGTGCACATGTATGACCCCTCACCAACTGGGAAAAAAATCATACATGTGACATTCAATGCAAGACTGGAAAACCCCCATCATTCTGCTGGACTGTTGTCTGCATCTTAGTTTTAAGGTTTTGTTTAGGTATTTAAGTTGTTTACATACTTAGGTTTGCTGGGGATACTTATACTAATACAACTATACCTACTATGTTTTATGGACTTTGTTCACCTCAAGATTAATTAATCTCAGGTCCTTAATTAATCTATTCCTGATGAGGATAACCAGCTGCATCTGAAAGTGAATATTGGCACCTACTTCCCTTTAATAGGCTGAAGAGCTTATAAGGCTAAGATTATCCCTGGGGTGGGTGGGAGGGAGTAAGGGTATATGGGAGGGAAAGAAGACTTAAACATTGGCTTGTTATACATTGCCCTGACCTGTGTTTCTAAGATAATGTTTTACCAATTTCCTGGGTGATTCACACAGTCCTTGGTTTGATAGAGGGGGTCTTTTAAATTGCCCCTTTGATCTGTCACTTGGCTTTAACATCTATTTAAGACAACTTCACTGATATTTTGCCTCCTAAATGTAAGGCCTCTTTGTAAAGGTCACTAAAAACCAATGTATTTCTTTATATTCAGAGACCATTTATTCTACCTGCATGCTAAGCTATACTCTGAGTTGATTTTAAAAAAAGCTCTCTAGAAACAAATTTATTTCTACTCAGAGACTATTTATTCGACTTTGTAAGCTAAGCATTACCGTGCTGGGCAAGGACTCAGGAGGCATCCCATGGTAGGCAATGTGGTACCCGTTGCTCAGGGCTCAGAGATATAATCACTCACAAGGAATAACTCACTGGCCCCAGCAGTTAAACAGCCAGGTCTGCTCCTGAGAAGTTCCTGATTCATTAGCCACTGCAGATAAGTATCCATCAGAACCTCCACAATAGGTTGCCAGGGTTTGGAGGCAAAAATCTTGTCTGCACTTCCTTTTCCCATAATGGAGGAAAGAACTGAAGCCAGAGAGCATTTGATGCTGAAGCCGTCTCTTTGGTCCTGGCAATATTTTATTGATTCTTTCTTTTAGGAAATATGCAGATGTATTGTTTGTTGAGCAACAGGTTAAATTAGATGTAGTTTTGATTGGTTGACTGAGAATGATTTAGTGGTCAATTTTCAGAAAACCAATGTGATTATTTGCAGGTATAAGAATTTTATAATGCCTTTTCAAATTTGTATCAGACGAATCTGTCCCTGTATGGTCTGAGGTCTGCTGAGTTGCTGATGTGAGTCCAGATTATGAAATTTAAAAGAGTCATTTTTTAAACATTATTTGTTGCATAGAATAAAACATTTTTGACAGTGCCATTTACCAATCTGTGATACAAGTATTGGTAATGCTGGCATTTGATTACTGTATTTCTTTATATGTGGGTCTTCCAGAGGTTGTGGCTATTTCAGTTAGTGAAGAATGCAGCAGTCCAGACTATTATTGGGGAAAGATTGAGGAATCATGTAGCAACAACATTGTTTGATCAATTCAAGCTGTTGTCTATGATGTTTAGGACAGCATGCTTACAGCAAAGAGTAGTTACTCACCTGTAACAGGTGTTCTCCAGGAGCAGTAGGAATCAGTCCTCATATATGAGTGATGCCAGCGCTGATGGAGCCCCCGTGCGGAACATTTCCATGGCTTTCAAAGAAAGCCTTTGGGGATGCAGCGCGCATGCGCGGTCCCCTTCCCGCCCAAGGGTGCCATCTTGCTCAGTCTGATGACATAGCTAAAAGACAGCAAAAACAGAAAAAATAAAGCATATGACTGCAACTCCAAGGGGAGGAGGGAGGGTTGTGAGGACTGATTCCTGCTGCTCCTGGAGAACACCTGTTACAGGTGAGTAACTACTCTTTCTCCAGGACCAAGCAGGAAGTCAGTCCTCACATATGGGACTCCCCAGCTCAGGGCTACCAGAGGCCCCAAACTGAAACAATGAGCTCCCTCTAGAGCCTCAGCATGCAAGAACAGAATCTTCTCTGATAACGCCCCCCGAACGGTAGCCCAACACCAGGGCCGGAGGGTAGGAGTTGCCTAAACCCCAAAGAGATTATGGAGTACCGCCTGCCCGAAAGCACTGTCCCTGCGGGTCTCCCTCTCAAGGCAGTAGTGGGCTGCAAAAGTCTGGCTTGAAGACTAAGTAGCGGCCCGGCAGATGTCTGCCAACGGAACAGAGCGGAGATGAGCCACTGACGCAGCCTTCGCCCTGACACGATGAGCCATAACTCGACCCTGCAACGAGAGGCTGGCTGCCCTTTAAGCCCAGGCAATACAGTCAGCTACCCATATGGACAAAGTACGCTTGGAGACAGCCAACCCCAACTTATTGGGGTCAAAAGAGACAAAGAGCTGAACAGCCCTCCGGTGCTCCCGCGTACGGTTAAGGTAGAAGGACAACGCCTTCCTACAGTCCAGGGTATGCAAGACCATCTCAGCCCGGCTGGCATGCGGCCTGGGAAAGAAAGTCAGAAGAACTACCTCCTGATTGAGGTGGAAAGAGGAGACAATCTTAGGAAGGAACTTGGGGTGAGTCCGTAAGACTACTCTGTCCTATAGAACCTAGTATAAGGAGCATCTGATACTAGGGCCTGAAGCTCACTCACTCGCCTCACTGAGGTAAGGGCTACCAGAAACAACGCTTTCCAGGAACGAAAATGTAGAGGGCAGGTAGCCATAGGTTCAAAAGGTGGACAAGTAAGCCATTGCAAGACCACATTCAAGTCCCAGTCAGGGGCAGGAGGACGCAGTGGAGGTTTAAGCAAAAGCAGGCCTCTGAGGAAGCGAGCCACCAAAGGATGGCTGGAAAGAGACCGACCTTCCACTGGGGAGTGGTGTGCTAAAAGAGCACTAAGGTGCACTCTCACAGAATTGGACTTAAGGCCTAGGTTGGACAGGTGAAGCAAATATTGCAGCACCACTGGTACCAGGCATGAGAAAGGATCCTCGTGCTGAGTACACCAGACAGAGAACCTACGCCACTTAAGGGCATAAGACTTTCGGGTGGATTGCCTCCTAGAGGCCAAGACCACGTCCTCCACTTCCCTAGGCAGCAGTAAGGGTGCTAGAACTACCCTTTCAGCAGCCAGGCCATCAACTGTAGGGACTGGAGATTGGGGTGTAAGAGAGATCCGTGCTCCTGAGACAGGAGATCGGGTTGCATCCCCAGAGGAAGAGGAGTGTCCACCGCTAGTTGCAGAAGAAGTGGGAACCACGGTTGCCTCGGCCATCTGGGGGCCACCAGGATCATCGAGGCCCTGTCCCTGAGCACTTTGAACAGTGTCTTGGGCACTAGAGGCGTAGGAGGAAACGCATATAGGAGGCCTGTGGACCAAGGAATGAGAAACGCATCCACTGCTACTTGGAGAGGATGCGGTTGTCTGGAACAGAACCTTGGAAGTTGACGGTTCAGAGGACTGGCAAAGAGATCTATGGTTGGAAGGCCCCATCTCAGGAAGATCTGTTGAACCACTAAGGGATTCAATTGCCATTTCGTGCGGCTGCAAGATCCGGCTCAAAGTGTCCGCCAGGTAATTTTCCTGACCTGGGAGGTAGACTGCTTTGAGAAGGATTCCGTGATCGACTGCCCAGGAGCACAGTCTCTGCGCCTCCTGACATAGAAGAAGGGACCCTGTGCCCCCTTGTTTGTTCACGTAGAACATAGCAACCTGATTGTCCGTTTGGACCAAGACAGACTGGTGAGAGAGTAGATGGGAGAAGGTTCTCAGGGCTAAGCGGATAGCTCTCAGTTCTAAGAGATTGATCTGCTGAGCAGCCTCCCAAGGGGTCCACAGGCCTTGAGTACATGCTCCTTGGCAATGTGCACCCCAACCCTGAAGAGAAGCATCGGTGGTTAGCACTTGAGAGTGTGGAGGTGTCTGAAAAAACACCCTTTGCAGTAGATTGGGAAGATGAAGCCACCACTTCAGAGAAGAGGCTAGTAGCGTGGACACCCTCACTTTGTCCGTAAGGCGTCCTGTGGCTTGGTGCCACTGAGTTCTGAGGCCCCACTGAGCTGGCCTCATGTGCAGCCGGGCATTTGGGGTTACATGGAATGTAGAAGCCATGTGACCTAAAAGCCTCAGGAATTGCCTGGCGGAGACCAGAGAATTGCTGTGGAACTGCCTGGCCAGATCCATTAATCTGTGGGCCCTGTCCATGGGTAAAAAGGCCTTGGCCTGAAGGGTGTCCAGCTTTGCTCCTATGAACTTCATGTTCTGTGAAGGGTGCAAAGCGGACTTTGCGAAGTTTATAACAAACCCCAAGTGCTGAAGGAGAGCAACAGTGCGAAGGGTGGCCTGATTGGCCTCCTGTGGAGACTGGCCCCTGATGAGCCAGTCGTCCAGGTATGGAAACACAAAGAGGTCTTGAAGTCTTAGGTAGGCCGCCACCACCGCCAGGCACTTGGTGTACACCCTGGGGGCGGAGGTTAGGCCAAAGGGCAGTACTCTGTACTGATAGTGGTTTCCTCCCACTACAAACCTGAGATATTGTCTGTGGTCTGGATGAATGAGGATATGAGTATACGCATCCTTTAGGTCTAAGGAGCATAGCCAGTCTCCCTGCTGGAGGTAGGGCAGCAGGATTCCAAGGGTGAGCATCTTGAACTTTTCCCTCTCCAGGAACTTGTTGAGATTTCGCAAGTCTAGGATGGGTCTGAGGCCTCCTGTTCTTTTTGGTACTACAAAGTACCTGGAATAGAAGCCTTGACCCCTCAGAAGAAGACTTGCCAACTCCTGCAGGAGTAAGTCCCTGTGCAGAGGGAGTCTTGGAGGCTCTCCTGGAAAATAGGAGGGGGGTACCTGGTGAAAGTGGAGAAGATAGCCCCTGTGGAGTATACTGAGCACCCAGGTATCCCTTGTGACGGCTGACCACCTGTGGGCATACAGGGCCAGCCGGCCTCCTGTGCTGATGGCCAGCTGAGGAGGAGAGGCTATGCCACTGGAGTCAAAACCCCGCTCCCTGCTGTGCAGGAGCCGGTGTTGGGGGCTTTCTGCCTACGGGGCCCATGTCCCTGCCCCTTGGCCTGCTGACCCTGTTGGGGAGCTACAAAGACCTGATAATGAGGGTACTGTTTATAGGCAGATGACTTCCTCGGGTAAAAGGTCTTTTTCCCCGAGCCCTTCTTCTTCTGAGAAGGGGCAGAGGTTTTTCTGGACAGCCTAGTCTGGGTAAGAGTCTCGGTCTCGAGTTCTGCAGCCTTTTCAGCCATGGGCTTGCCAAAGAGGTTTTCACCTCAGCAGGGGACATCGACCAACTTGTCCTGCACCCATGGCTTGAGGTCCGATGACTGTAGCCAGGCCTGACGGCGTGCACCGATGCCGGCCGCGGCTTCTCGGGCCGAAGCCTCAAAGCCATCATAGGCTGCTCGAGAAATAAACTTTGAGCACTCACGAATACCCGACGACAGAGCATTGAACCTCTGCAAAGGTTCCTCGGAAAGACCAGCAGAGAACCCGGCAATCTCCTTTGCCAGGTCTCGAAGGTACATGCCCATGTACAGCTGGTAGGTCTGGACACGGCAAGCAAGCATAGAGCCCTGGAAGCACTTCTTACCGAGGGCATCCAGGTTCCGGGCCTCCCGGCCGGGAGGCACCAAGGAGTGCATCTTCTGACTCTTCAGACAATGCATGGCCGATTCCACAACCATGGAGTGGTGCGGTAATTGTGCCTTTTGGAACCCGGGGCTCTTGCGGACTCGATAGATGGAATCGACCCGCTTGCTTAAAACCGGCGTCGACGCCGGCGCCTCCCACATGCAGAAGAGCAACCGTTCCAGCATCGGAGGAACCGGAACAGTAAAGGCCTCCTTCGTAGGAGAGTCATACTGTAGGGCCTTGAGCTCCTCGGCTCGAGGCTCCTCCTCGGGATCCGCAGGGAATGCCAAGGCCTTGGCTATGTCCCGCACGAAGTCCGAGAACCGGTTATCCTCCGGTGGGGACCTTCTCTGAGGCTCGGACTCCGGTGAGTCCGAAGGGACGCACCGAGTCCGAAAGGTGTCGGGTGACTCCTCATCCTCCGTCTCCCAGCCGGACTCCTCGGAGGAGGAATCAAGCGGCTCCGGTCGGGCAGGCACCGATGCCATCCGCCCCGACGCCGAGGGTACCGGTGTCGACGACCTCGGTCCCGAACGGGAGGCTGAGGGAGACCTTGGCCGAGGATCGACTCGAGCGCGCATGGACTCGAGGATCGGCTCGGCCTCTGGGGTCGACTTGGACGTCGATGTCCCAGTGGTCGGGGTAGATGCACCGGTGAGACCGGCAATTAGTGCCCGCTGCTGTTCCATGAAGGCAGCCAAGCTGCTCTCCAAGGCCGTCAACCTGAGTCCGAGCTCAGCAGACTCAGCAGCCCCCGACTCGAGCCCCGGTGGCGCCGGGCCCGACGTCGGCTCCCCTGGAGGAGAGTCCACGAGGACTACAGTACTCACGTGACCCAGGGACTCCATCTCCACACGAGGTTGTTTTGCAGGCCTCTCTGACTCCGAAGGCCTGGGACGGCGCTCGGGGCTATGCGACTTGGCCCTCGAGGAGCCAAGTGCATCCACCAATGCCACCCTCGCAGGTTTTTTCTTCTTGCGATGCTCCCACGAGGAAGACCCCCTTTCAGAGGAGCCTTGGCGCTGCTTGGGGCCGGAGTTCCAAGATGTCGAGGCCTCTAACGAGGTCCGGGCCCGACCGGACGCGGAGTCAGAGAAGATTCTTTCCTTTTGATGCTGCCGACTCCTCAACGCCTTAGAGGACATTTTCCCACATGGACCACAGATCATCGGGTCATGATCGGGTCCGGGGCACCGGAGGCAGCATGTGTGTCGGTGAGAGGCATGAGTTTCTTACACCGATCACACTTTTTAAACCCGCTGGCAGCCATTGGGAGAAAAAGGGCCCCTGCGAGGTCAAAAGACAGGACTGCCAGTGAAAACAGAAAAAATGGCGCGTACGCTAGTCACTAAGGACAAAAAACGAAAAAAGAGGTCCGGACTCGATACCGATGTATTGGGCCCAGGCGGGAAAGGGAAACCGGCGTCGAACCGAAGAAAACGGGTTCACGCAGAATAAAATTGACTTTTTCCTTGGGTGAAACGAAAACACATCCGTCGGGCTCCGCGGAAAAAAGAAGACTGAGCAAGATGGCAAACTTGGGCAGGAAGGAGACCGCGCATGCGCGCTGCATTCCCAAAGGCTTTCTTTGAAAGCTGGGGAAATGCTCTGCACGGGGGCTCCATCAGCGTCGACGTCACCCATATGTGAGGACTGACTTCCTGCTTGGTCCTGGAGAATCTTCTGAGTTGGTTATGTTGCTACAGTGGGATAAGTCATCTTGATTGCAGTGTTCAATGACTGGACTGTCCATTTCTTTTCTTTTTTTTTTAAACCTTTATTTAGCATTTTTAAACAATATACCAATATCACACCAAAAAAAAAACACCACCACCCACCCCTCCCAACACAACAGCCTCCCCCCACTACCTCCCCCCCCCCCTCCCGGCTCTCCGAGGCGTCATCCCTATAATTAGAAGAAAAAAGGGCCAGGCCCACCCCTTGAACAGAAAACATACAACGTATCACTACAAATGACAAGACTTTCTCTATCAAAAGTTCACATTATTTGTTTGAGATCGAGCTACAAAACTGTCCAGCATCCTCCACCTATCTCTGTTGATACTGACGTTGTCCGGGCGGTGGATTTTACTATACAACTTCTCAAACCTGACAGATTGACATACAAGATTCCACCACATATCCAGACACAACTTTCGTGAGTCTTTCCAGTTTGTAAAAATAACTTTTAAAGCTATAGCAAGCATAAAATTAAACAAAAAACATTTCTCTTTAGTTAAACCCGGAATACTAGACATCGATCTCAAACAAACAATACCCCAACACAATGTAGCAGTGAAATTCAACACTGTTTGTATCCTACTCCAAACAAGTTGCCAGAATCTCTGAATGTGAGAGCAATCAAAGATCATATGCTTAAATGTGCCAGTTTCCTTTAAGCAGGACCAACAATTAGCCGAAGCCGCTTTATCCCATTTGGCTAATTTCACCGGAGTGATATAAACCCTATGCATAAAGAAAAAAAGGGACTGTGTGATCGCCGCAGACCTCGAAGCCCTCAAAACCGGGCCCCATATAACACTCCAAGCTTTTTGAGGGATAGGTCTCAACACCTCCGCTTCCCAGCATCTCTCAAGCCCTTGAGGGTGAGGGAAACAACAGTCTCTCAAAAACGCATAGATTTTAGACGCAGTTCCCTTCACCCCAATAGTCTCCACCAACCAAGGAACTAGGCCATCCTCCGAGAATGGCATGACAGGGGATATATTAGCTGCCTTAAGACTATGACAAAGTTGAAACCAATAGAACCGAGCAGAATCAGGAAGAGAATAATCTTGTTGCAGAGTGCAGAAATCTATCCAGTCTGTGGCACCCATTACCTGGTCAAGAGACCAGATGTCACGCGCTTGCCATTTCTTCCAGGTAAACATCTTGTCATTGATTTTAAATTTTGAATTCCACCATAATGGGATTCTACGAGACAAAGGAGTAGAAAACTTCGTCCGATCTAACAACAGCAAAAAAGCCTCTTGAGTGGCAGCTACCACTCTACCTACCAGAGATTTCTCAGGATGCCTCATGCCCAAGAGGAGCCGCAATGGACAAGGGTCTACAAATCGCTGCTCAATTTCTAACCACACCGGCTTGACCTCCAGAGCCTCTTCACAAGCCCACAACGCACCTTGCTTTAAGAGGAAAGCTTGATGATAAGACCGAAAGTCAGGAAAATGAACTCCCCCCTTATCATTAGCCGCTTTCAACTTTTTAAGGGCAATCCTAGGTTGGACTGTCCATTTCTACAGTTAGTCTGTAAGGCTAGCCCACAGCCACATGTTTTTTCTGATGCTGAAGTGCGGGCTTGGAATTCACTCCCTTTGAAGTTACATTTAAGGGCATGTTGACTAAGCTGCGGTAAGGTTTTGCACCTATAGTACCCTACATTTTGAGCAAAAATAAACGTGTGACGAGTGCAAACCCTGTGTGGTAAAACACAGAGGATATGCCAAGCATCTGCACTGCATTCAGCACACAGGGTAGACACACACTGCTCAGGAGTCATGTTACATGCAGTAGCAGGTAGAGTGGGTGCACTCATGCTATCTGCAGCTTCATATAACATGGGCCCAATGCTGGCTCACTCCTAGCAAAAGCAGCAAGTGCTGCTGACAGCCATTAGGGTCAGCCCACCCTTCCAATCTGCCCAAACCTGTTACGTAGATCTGGCCACTGTCTCGATTAGACCCTCCTCGCACAGAACAAATCTCCTGAACCCCCACTGAATGCTCCCTTCTAAATTCATTGCTGCTGTTCCCCTTCCTATCCCCCACTGGATGCCCCCCAGATCATGCCTCATATCGGTAATGGGGTGGGCAATGGAAACATCCCACCTGCTCATGTCCCCTCCCTACCACAGTGGCAGCCTAACCCTTCCCCACACTGAGGCAACCCCCCAAGCACTTATCCTGCTGAAATCCCTGGTGCCTAGTGTATGGGTCAGAGGTGATCCCCCCTTGCTCCAACCCATTTTCTGCCTGGGTGGAAAATGGTAGATCTAACCCCTAGCAGTACTCTTATGGTTGATGTACAGAGAATAAGGAAAGAAAGTGGCACAAAGAAAAAGAGTGAATAAGGTGATAAAAAGAGACAGGATAAGGGCAAAAGTAACCCATTGGTGAGCCATAGGCAATTAAGCATGTTGGAGCCCCCTCCAAATATGTGAACACCACCACATTAGCTTCTACATCTAATTATATCACATTTATGGTGAAATTTAAGCTGATCACTGATTAAACAAAATGTCACTGCTCTAAGGGCAACACTAACTCTAAAAAAAAAAAATAACAAAATCCCTCAGACCTGCCCAAAGAATTTGCAAACAAACGTTAAAAAAGTTAATCTATGAAAAACTCATCATTCCTTGTCCCTGAGACACTACTCACAGGGAGAGAAAAGACCTCAAGATGGCTCTTATTCCACCATGCAGCAATCTGAATTATCATCAGGGAAAGCAAAATACTCACATCACTGGTCTTAACAAAACTCCCATATATAATGTATTATTCATACTTTATTAATAATATTTTCAAAAAAGTACTTTTCTTGATTGTTTAATTTTCTTTAAAAACAATAATTGAACTCATCATATATATTCATATAGGGGGTCATATGTATCTCAAAAACATTCAATGCAAAGGCACTCTCTCTCTCGGATCAGCACACATCCACTTAGGTCTACAGACCTTACCGACCAAGCCCTATAACAAAACAGACAGCTTAATCACTATAGTGCCGTTGCAATGAATGTTTTTGAGATACATATGACCCCCTATAAGTATATGATGGTGAATTCAATTATTGTTTTTAAAGAAAATTAAAAAATCAAGAAAAGTACTTGTTTGCCTATACCTAAGCCCTGCCTCTGTATGAAACAACCCAGCAACTGCATTTCTACAAGTTGCTGTGGGAAATACTAATGCCATCAACTCTCCATTACCTCTCAACATCAAAGGGCTTGTTACAAAGCCGCGGTAGCGGTTTCCGCCCGATATCGGAGCTGCGGCCCCACTGAATTCATTACCGATATCAGGCGGAAACCGCTACCATAGCTTTGTAAACAAGCCCCCAAGAGACATTGCTATATATACCACAGCGCAATTTAGGACAGCATGTACTATGATACCATTTCATTCTCCTCTTGCTTTCAAGGAGCATTTTTGAAGGAACTTCTACAAATGCTTCCTTTAAAAACGTTCTGAAAAAATGTAATATTCTATTTTCAGGATAAAGTGCTCTTGGGGTCAGACTATCCTTTCCCACTTGGAGAGAATGTACCAGGAAAACTGATAGATTCCATAGAAGAATTTGATGATGAACTCAAGGTATGATTGTAAACCATCTTATTTTAATGCTCCTTTTATTATGGTTTTGAGACCAGCACTTAAAATGTTTCAAATGGTAAAATCCTGCACCAATTTGTTGTTATGATTTGGGAAATATAAGCAAGCTGTCTTGTAAGGTCCAGCAAGTTTCCTCAAATATCTAATGTCATAAAAGGGGGCATTTTTTCCTGCTATTCACTATGTTGTCAAATGTTTAAAAAAACTATTCACAAAGGCCTAATAAAGCTATTTTAAATGAACACGAGTCAGAATCTTCCTAAACCTTCCATTATCAGTTTCCTCTCTGCCTCTCTCTTTGAAGGTTTAGGCACCCAGTTAAACAGGCAGCTTTATTTAGGGGTATGTTTACTAAACCTTCTTAATGTGCGCTCTGTGACGTTACCGCGCGTTAAGGTGCTTTAACGCGCGTTAATGGCGCTTTATCAGGCGCTCAGGTACCTTAGCGTGCGTTAACGTGCGCAGCGGCGCAAATGAGCGCTGAAGGCGGGGAAAGGCTCCCGGAGGGCGGAGGAAGGCTCCCCAGGGGCGAAGGGGTCAATGGGTGGAGAGTGGAAGGGGAGAGGCTCCCCGTACACTAATGATGTGAAATCCGAGGCTCAAAACTAACGCCAGTGAAACCCTGGCGTTAGAGCTGATTTAAAGGGCAGAGAAACCATTTCTGTCAGCAATGTACAGCAAAACCAGGGAAACCTACAAAAAAGTGATAAGTGTGATACATGTGCAAGGAACAAAAGTGGAAAGAAACATTGAAAATGACCCCAACAAAATATAAAAAAAACATAACCAAGCTGGGCAATAGTGATATTAATGGGAAACATCAAAAAGCACTCCCGAGAAAGCTCCAAAAAAAAGATATGAATTTTGGAAGGGTCTACGCTCCGTCCCCATACAAAGTGAATGATCCCACAGTGCAATTGCGCTCATCAGGGTTTCCCTCTCCATTGGACAGGTTTCCTATGGGGTGCACATGTTCCACAACAGCAGGGCGGGCATGTCGGAATGGGCAACTGGACAGATGCTGGGAAAGGGGACACAGAGGGCTGCAGACGGCACATGCTGTACTGCAGCTGGGACACAGTGCAGACTAGGGTGATGCCTAGCTGGCCCATAGGAATGCTGAAACAGTAGAGCAGCCAGACAGCAACTGATGAGGGCCCCAGCATGGGCACAAATGTGCTTCCCACAGTGTCACAGGGGATAGTACCCAGTAGGGACCCCCAAGAGCACAGAACAGTGGCAGGCGGTGCTGGGGGGAAGCGTGGACACCTATGCAGGCACCCCTACCCCAGAACTCGCACCATAGGCAGCTGCCTACCCGCACACTGGATGGCCTGAGACTGCGCTCCAACAGCACCACCAGCAGAAGGGCATGTCAGCAGGGTGGCAGAGGGGCACTGGTGATGGAGGGGGCAGTGGCAGCTGCCCAGAGCAGACCATGGCCTAGCCCTGTGTAGGTGGGGGCCATGCACTGCAACAGACAGGCCCCGTCTGATGAACAGTCATGGTATCCCCAGGGAATGTACTGTCTCTGTGGCAACACGGTGGTGCAGTGCACACAGCCAGTGTGTTCAGGAGCAGAAGGTCACAGGTTCAAGTCCCAGCTATGGTTCCTGCCAACCCAGCCCCCATTTTTTACCCACTACTAAAACATGCTAATACAGACAGAACCTTTATTGCAGATGACGTAAACATGCCCAAAACACCTACATTTTACCCTACAGAGCACAGACACCATAAACAGGCGCATTACCTAGAGCAGAGTCTCCCAAATGCAGTCCTGGAGGGCCAAACACCATTCAGGTTCCATGCTGCCTCTAATAAAGATGCCTGTGCTGCATATCTATGCAACGCCCCCATGGTATGCAGATGTATCCCATGCATATTTATGAGGGACAGCATGAAAACCCGAACAGTGTTTGGCACACCAGGACTGGAGTTGGGAACCTCTGCCGTAAAGCAGCAGCCAACAGGGGCAGACACACCCACACCCACAGGCTCCATTAGCCAATGCCTCCTGGAGAGGCAGGACATTGGGCCCTGCGTGCATCTCCCAATACTAGCACTTGCATACCGTAGCAATGCCACCCTAAACCTGGGAATACGGTACACAGCTATCAAAAGGTAGCTATGATTACTGGCACATAGCAATTCCTACGTTAAGCACGGTTCGCTGATTGAGCTCCATCTGATGTCTGTGGAGTGTGCTTCAGGTCTGGTGTCTGACAGTGTTTACCACCCTGGGGAGTGACCCCCAACAGTATTGCGTACCATATCCATGCCTGCACTGTGCCCAGGACTGGTGTGGTGGCCAGGGCTGCCAAACACCTCTATAGTAGCACAATGCTGGCATAGGTGCGGGAGTGTGTGTCTGTCTATCCAGTGTGAGGTGGCTGCAAACACCCTCCACAGCTCACACTGCCAGCACTGTTGCCAGTATTGGCCTGCCAATGTGCATAATGAGGAGCAAGGTACCATGGGTATAGCCGGACAGGGTGGCCTGGCCAGGATGCATCTGCACAGGGCATAGGGCAATGGCTGGGACATTGTAGTGCCCGGCCACCACCTGCACAGACAGGGTGGCCACGGCATGTTCTGCTGGGAGATCACTCTCACCCTGACTGAGCAGTGACCACGGCATGGCTAGGTTCCCCCATAGTGCTATTTCTTTCATGTGATATTTATGGGTTCCCTTTTGGGGCCCAGTCACTGACTTATCTGCTTGGTGTGTATGCTGACATCCCAGTTCTGGGTGCATGCATTTCCACCAGGAACATACACTATGGACTAGCTAGCAGACTGTCTGCAGCTGGTATGTGTCTTGCTGGAACACCTTGCAGAGTGCAGCAGCTGAAGGCTTGCTGCAGGAGAATATCAGATAGTGGTGGGGTGCAGCTTAGCATATCCAGGCCTAATGTCTGTCTGCTATTGCTTTTTGGATGTGTACAGAGCTGCATTGACTGACCTGTAGGGTGTCTGTTCCCCAGCAGGACTGGGGTTGATGGTCCCCTCTACTGCCACCATTGCAGGGAGGTAGAATGTGGATCTGTTGGTGGGAGACCCTGTTTCCCACCCTCAGCCCCAGGGGGAGGGGGAGGGGGGGGTGGTACATAATCCTCCTATGGGTTCATAAGGGCTAAACCTTGACTGAGAAATACAGCTGTATCCAAGGTGTGTCTGCAGACACTACCTATCTCACACATTAGCACTGCTGGGGTGCTGCAGCATGGCCTATTTCTGCTGTGGACCTGGTGCTGGGTGCCCCACCTCACTCTCAGGGTGAGTACAGTACCTGCACAATGTGACGGTGTGTAGCTACTCTGTGCCAGTACCACACACGGTCAGTTCCCCCTACCAGACTGAGGTGCTGTGGGGGTGCATACCCCATCTTGTGATCATCTGTAGACTGCTGATTTACATGTGCAGTGCATCATGGGTATGGGTGGGTTAACCCTATTCTGGTGACCACAGCAGACTGTTTGTGTGGTGACGTGCAGTCCTTCTGCAGCCAGCCAGGGGTTTGCTAGCAGCTATGGAGCTGTAGCCCACTGGTTACTTCACTGCTTGTGGAGCCAGAGGTCATGGGTTCAAACCCACAGTGGGGTTATTTGATAGGGCTGTCTGAAGCATTGTCTATTTTTAATGTACATTAGTGCTGCCAGCAAAACACCCTCAGGGTACTGTAACCATAAGGTGCCTCAGGAGGCACCCTATAAGGCGCCTTCTGAGGCACCTTATGGTTACAGTCCGTATAAGGTGCCTTATAAGGTGTCCTATGGAGTGCCTTATAGGGTGCCCTATAGGGGACATTATAGGGTGCCGTGGCAGACAGTGCACTTTATAATGTGCCCTATGGAGTGCCTTATAGGGTGCCTTATGCGGCACCTTAGGTTACGGCACGTGAGGGTGTGTTTGCTGGCAGCAATAATTAAAATACAAATAAAATGCCTCAGGAAACAATACTTACATGTCAAAGCTGATGCCTCAGCCAGCCTTATGCATTAGGCACACTGTGGGATCAAACTCATGACCCCTGTATCATCAGTCAGTGTATTAACCATTGTACTACACTTCTGTTTCTATGTTTGGATGTCTGTGCGCCTACTTAAGATTACCGCGCGGTAACGCGCTTAGCGGCGCTTTGCCCGATAATGTGCACAGCAGCGCGCGTTATCGCGCGCTAATCCCGTTTTGCTACTTTAGACTGAAACGCCCACTCCTTATATGGCATCCTGCACACTAACGCCGGGCGCACATTAAGACGGTTTAGTAAACATACCCCTTAGTTTCTCAAAGGCCTCTATCCTCAATATATTGTTCTTGCCTAAAGGAGAGAAAATGAAGGCAGCTTCTTTTTTGCCCACATAGCTCCTATTGTTTCCTAGGAAAGAAAAATGTGTATTTTCCTTTTTTTTCCTCTGCTTGAAAATTGTAGGAGTCAGGTCATGCCACATTATGCTTTTATGCTGTCTATGGAATCTGAAACAAATTTTCAGAGAAGAGTTTCACTATTATGATGGGTGCAGCATATCATGACACTTGTCTGTTGAAAAGGCATAATGAAGAAGAGGCCAACCCTCTACAAAGGTACAGTAGAAGAACTCAACAAGTGAAGATATCAAAAATAAAATGATCAAATAGATAAATCAATAAATAATAAACACATAAAATATTACATACCTGACATATACTTAAAGCCTAAATGTGTTTAAGAACATAAGAACATAAAAAGCATAATTACTCACCTGTAACAGGTGTTCTCCAGGGACAGCAGGAATCAATCCTCACTTATGGGTGACGTCGCCAGCAATGGAGCCCACACGGAGCAATTCCCCAGCTTTCAAAGAAAGCCTTTGGAATTGCTGCCACGCATGCATGGTCCTCTTCCCGTCCAAGGCTGCCATCTTGCTCAGACAGGTCCCTTAGCTCGAGCCCTACCAAGCAGATGGCAAGGGAAAGATAAAAATCCAGCAACTCTTCAGGGGAGGTGGGAGGGTAGTGAGGACTGATTCCTGCTGTCCCTGGAGAACACCTGTTACAGGTGAATAACTATGCTTTCTCCAGGAGCAAGCAGGAAGTCAGTCCTCACTTGTGGGAGTCCCTGGCTACAGGTTACCGAACCTGTAACAAAAAAATGCCTCCATGAGGTCATGAGCAGAAGCCGATGCCCAAAGGAACCCGAGTCCTCGGGGCAAAGCCCTCAGAAGCCATGAAGAAGGGTTGGAGGGCAGGAGTTGCTTAAACCCCAAACAGATTACGGAGTACAGCCTGGCCAAAGGTGCTGTCCCAACGGGACTCCTTCTCCAGGCAGTAGTGTGCAGTGAAGGTGTTCACTGAGGACCAGGTCGCCGTCCGGCAGATGTCCAGCAGGGGCACGGAGCGCAGCGAGGCCACCGAAGCCGCTTTGGCCCGGACCCCATGCGCGGTGACTCAACAATCTAATGGGGCACCCGCCTTCGCATGGGCAAAGACGATGCAGTCCGTCACCCAAATAGAGAGGGTGCGTTTAGTGACTGCCTGCCCCAGTTGATTGGGATCGTAGGTCATAAAGAGGCGGCCAGACTTGCGATGAGGTTGGGTGCGCTGCAGATAGAACGCTAGAGCCCTCTTGCAGTCGAGGGTATTGGGAGCCGCTGACGCCTGGTCGGCGTGGAGTCTCAGAAAGAAAGTCAGTAGGACAGTCTCCTGATTTAAATGGATGTCTGAAACAATCTTCGGCAGGAACTTGGGGTGGGTACGGAGCACCACCCTATTCCTATAGAATCTAGTGTAAAGGGCATCAGCCATGAGAGCCTGGAGCTCACTGACTTGGTGGGCCAAGGTCAGAGCCACCAGGAAGACTACCTTCCAGGATAGGTGCCGGAGCGAGCACATCGCCATCGGCTCGAAGGGTGAACGCGTAAGGGGCATGAGCACTACGTTCAGATCCCATTCTGCCGGGGGAGGCTGGATGGACGGCTTGGACAGCAAGAGATCACGCATAAAGCGGGAGACCAAGGATTGCCCCGAGAGGGGCTTGCCCTCGACGGGGATGTAGTTTGCCAAGATGGCGCTCAAATGTACCCTGACAGAGTTCGACTTCAGGCCCTTCTTCGAAAGATGGAGGAGGTACTGAAGGACCCACTGAGTAGGGCAAGAGAATGGGTCAATCTGGAGTTGGAGCACCAGACCGAGAAGCACCACCAATTGAAGGTGTAAGCTCGTCTAGTTGAGGTCTTCCTTGATGAGAGGGATAATGAGGCCAGGTTTGGGTGCAGTACCCATCCCTCCTCCTGTGCTAGCAGGCCCGGGGCACAGCCCAGGGAAACTGGAGGCTCTGTCGACAGCCGGAGCAGGAGCAGGAACCAGGGCTATTGAGGCCACGAGGGAGCTACAAGGATCATCGATGCCCGGTCCCGCTGAGCTTTGTGGAGGGTCCTCGCAATGTGAGGGGTTGGGGGGGAACACATAGAGCAAGCCAGAGGACCAGCACAGAAGGAATGCATCTGGGCGCTCCCTTTCCGGGTGCGTCATTGGGCTGCAGAAGCGGGGGAGCTGTGCATTCGACGGGCTGGCAAATAGTTCCATGGCCGGAGTTCCCCACCAATGGAACAGCCAGCCGGCCAACCCCGGATCCAGCCGCCATTCGTGAGGGCGGAGGATTCTGCTGAGTTTGTCTGCCAGGACTTTCTCCTGGTCCGGGAGGTAGACCACCCTGAGGGTCATTCCCCGATAGAAGGCAAAGGAGCAGAGGAGGGCTGCTTCCCGGCAGAGGGAGCGAGATCCGGTACCCCCCTCCTTGTTGATGTGGAACATCGCCACGCAGTTGTCGGTCTGCATGAGCACTGACTTCTCATTGAGGTGATTCTCGAAGGCCCTCAGGGCCCACCAAACTGCCCAGAGCTCGAGCAAGTTTAGTTGCTGTTGAGACTCCACAAGCGACCACTGCCCCTGCTTGCACAACGCACCGCAGTGGGTTCCTCACCCCAGCAGGGAGGCGTCCGTCATCAGCACTATCTAGTGCTGCAGGGTCTGGAAGGGCAGCCCCCAGAGGAGGTTGTGGGCATTTTGCCACCAGCCCAGGGACAGGCAAAGACTGTGGGAGACCCTTACAGGATCTCTGAGGTGGCCGTGGATGGGCTCCACTGAGTGCTAAGGCACCACTGAGCTGTCCGCATGTGCAGGCGGGCGTGGGGAACCACATGGACAGTAGAGGCCATGTGGCCTAGGAGGAACAGCGTAGTTCGAGTTGTGACCCGAGGGGCACTCTGGACCTGGGCTTCTAGGCCTTGGAGGTGGTCGGCGCGATCCACCTGCAGAAAGGCGGTCGCCTGCGGAGTATCGAGGAACGCACCAATGAATTCTAGGGTCTGCACAGGTTTGAGATGGGACTTGGGATAGTTGACCAAGAAACCCAGGTGCTCGAGCAGGAGGATCGTGCGCGATGCCTCCAGGTGGGTTTCCTCGACTGAGGATCCCATGACGAGCCAGTCGTCGAGGTAGGGGAAGACCAGTATGCCCTGAAGCCTGAGGGAGGTGGCGACCGCAGAGAGATACTTGGTGAAGACCCACGGGGTGGACATAAGGTCAAAGGGGAGCACGTTGTATTGGAAGTGCTCCCCCCGCACCGTGAAGCGCAGGTACTGCCTGTGCTTGGGGTGAATCAAAATGTGGGCGTAAGCATCCTTTAGATCCAAGGAGCATAGCTCTTCTCTGTACCTTTTCTAATAACACTAGATCCTTTTTAAGATACGGAGACCAGAATTGCACACAATATTCAAAGTGCAGTCGCACCATGGAACAATACAGAGGCATTATAATATCCTTTGTTTTATTCTCCATTCCTTTCCTTATGATTCCTGGCATTCTATTTGCTTTCTTGGCCACCACTGCACACTGGGAGGAGGGTTTCAATGTATTATTTATATTCTCTTATATATCGTGCTATTCTGCATCAGTGTGGTTTACATTGAACAAACTGAAATTACATTGAACAGGGCATTATAACTTGGAGATAACTATTTTACAGGGAACATGGGCTATGGAGGGTTAAGTGGCTTGCCCAAGACCACAAGGAGCACCTGTGGGACTAGGAACCCCAGTCCTTCCGGCCCAAGGTTGCTGCCCTCTAGTGGGATTTGAACCCCTGACCTTCTGGTCTGAAGTACCTTGCCCCAACCACTAGGCCACTCCTCCACTCCTATTATCCATGATGACACCTAAATCTTTTTTCTGGGTGGTGGTTTCTAAGGTGGTACCTTGCATTGTGTAACTAAAGTTTGGGTTGTTCTTTCCTAGATGCATAACTTTGCACTTGTCCACATTAAATTTCAACTGCCATTTGGATGCCCAGTCTTCCAATTTATCAAGGTCCTCTTGCAATTTTTCACAATCCTCTTGGGTTTTAACAACTTCGAATAATTTTTCTGTCATCTTAGGGGCATGTGTACTAAACCACGTTAGGGTTTGGCAGATAAGGTGATGGTAAGGAGAAAACCTCTGCGGTCTCTGGTGGAGGTGTTCCCAGAGTAGCCCCAGCAGATACCACAGAGGACTGGATTTCCCACAGAGACTTTGCATTACTTGCCTTGGCAGATTTTGTAGGGAAGTCCCACAGTGCCTGCCAAAGCAGGTACCGCAGTTCCCCACATTAAATCCATGGGGAGGGATGGTAGCGATCAGCCCCGATTGCTAATGTTCCCCCCTTCTACAACATTGTCGGTGCCACAGTGCTGCAATCTGCAATCTGCAGCACTGACAACATTAAATAAAAAAAAGTGTGGGAACTGCCTGGGGAGGATGAAATCGGTGCATTCACTGAAGTAAACCTCTTCCCAGCTAGCCAATCGGACTAAGCCCCCTCCCTCCTTCCTGATCCATTCTCAAAGGGGGGCCCACTTGCTTGTCTCACTCCTCTCTTTTTGTGCTCTTAGTTCCTCGGGGAGAGAGTTCCATAGGTCCAGTGTCGAGAGTGATATTGCTCTTCTGAACGTTGCTTGTTTCGTTTTGTGGTATCCAGCTGGGGGGTGTAGTCTATTGCTACCTGGGTTCATCTGGGTCTACTGTTTGTGTCTCTGGTTATTGAGGTCTGAAGTACTTCTGCAGAGCAGTGGTGTAAGGTTTTGAAGATGATTAGTGTTGTCTTTGAATATGGGTGATGTTGGCACCAACGGAGCCCACGCGGGAATGCTTCCCAGCGTCCTATAGGAAAGCTTTTGGGAGCATCCCACTGCGCCTGCGTAGCTGCCTTCCCGCCTTTCTAACTCTCCCTCCTCAGTTGGGTTTGTAGCTGAGATAAAAGGAGAGAAGGAAAGAGAGAGAGAGAGAGAGAGAGAAATACAACTCCTAGGGGAGGAGGGTGGGTTGTGAAGACTCAATTCCTGCTGTTCCCGGAGATCACCTGTTACAGGTGAGTGATTACGCTATCTCCAGGAACAAGCAGGAATGTAGTCTTCACATATGGGACTCCCTATCTTGGAGATGCCAGGGAGATAACCACAGAGAGAGCTGTGAAGCACAGGCCCAAGTGGGTCATGTATCCTCCAAGGATGTCTGGTATCAAAACCCGGGACAGGGGTAGGAGTTTATCTAAGTCTGAAAGAGATGCTGGAGAACAGCCTGGCCAAATGAGGCATCCCAGCGGGAGTCCTTGTCCAAGCAATAATGAGCCACAAAGGTGTGGACAGAGGACCAGGTTCCTGCTTTGCATATCTCATCAATTGCCACTGAGCGTAGCTTTGCCATGGAGGCAGCCATTGCTCGCACATTGTGTGCTGTGACATGATCTTCAAGGGAAAGTCCCACACTCTCATATGCAAAAGATATACAGTTTGCAATCCATTTGGAGAGTGTTCTCTTGGAAACTGGTAGACCTAGATGACTGGAATCAAAAGCAACAAAAAGCTGTGAAGCTTTTCTGTGCTGCCTGGTTCTCTGTAGATAAAAAACCAAGGCACGCTTGCAATCTAGAGTATGTAGACTCTTTTCTGCACTAGAGGCATGAGGTCTAGGGAAGAAAACAGGAAGGTAAACCGACTGGTTTAAATGAAAAGGCGAAACCACCTTTGACAAAGTGAGGATGAGTCCTAAGGACTACTTTATCATGGTGAAACCGTGTATAAGGAGGGTCAGCCACTAAAGCCTGGAGTTCACTGATGCGTCTTGCAGAAGTGAGGGCAATTAGGAAGGTGTTTTTCTAAGAAATAAACTTCAGAAGTGTAGTGGCTAGGGGTTCGAAGGGTGGCTTCATAAGTGTTCGAGGACAACATTAAGATCCCATGCCACTGGTGGTGTCCTAATGGGAGGCTTAGTTAAGAGTAGGCCCCTCATGAAGCGCGCTACAAGTGGCTGAGAGGAGACAGGTTGTCCATCTAAGTGTATGTGAGATGCCGCAATGGCACTTAAGTGGACCCTTACCAAATTGGTTTTGATTCCAGAGGATGAGAGGTGGAGGAGATACTCAAGTAACACTTCCACGGGAATGGAAAAAGGATTAAGATCCTTTTTTGAACACCAAATTGAAAACCTTCACCACTTGAAGGCGTAAGACCGCCTTGTGGAAGGTTTCCTTGACGCCAATAGGATATCTCTAACCTGTTGAGAGAGGTTGATGTCCTGGAGTTCTATGCTCTCAGCAGCCATGCTGTCAGATGTAAGGACTGTGGGTTTGTATGCAGAAACGTCCCATTCTCCTGTGAAAGGAGATCTAGAGCACATCCCAACTCCAGAGGATTGGCATGAGAGAGACGTAGAAGCAGTGGATTCCACGTTTGTCATGGCCAACACGGGGCTATGAGGATCATGTAGCCCTGTCTCTGGAGTTTGAAAAGAGTCTTGGGGATAAGGGGAATGAGAGGGTAGGCATATAGGAAGTCCCGACCCCAGTGGAGGTGGAAAGCATCCAGTGCCTGACCGTTCTGAGCAGGTATTCTAGAACAGAAGCGGGGAAGTTTGGCATTCTGAGGACTAGCAAACAAAAAAATTTGAGCAATCTGATCCGCATGGAGAGACCACTCGTGTGGCAGTAGTACTCGACTGAGTTTGTCTGTCAGGAGATTTTGTTTGCCAGGGAGATACACCACTAATAGGTGGATCTGATGGCATATGGCAAAAAAACATAGATGTAGGGCTTCATTGCACAATGCTTGAGAACCTGTTCCATCTTGTTTGTTCACATAGAACATGGCTACCTGATTGTCTGTCTGGACTAGAACTGTTTGGGAGGGAAGGTGGTCCTGGAACACCTTGAGAGCATTGTGAATGGCTCTGAGTTCCAACAGATTTATGTGAAGTCGTGCCTCTTGCTGAGTCCAAAGACCCTGAGTGGAGACATTGTCCAGATGAGCTCCCCAACCCAATTTGGACGCATCCGTCGTCAGGGTAGATTGGTGTAGTGGCATCTGAAAAGGTAACCCTACGAGAAGGTTTTCTGGTGATTGCCACCATTGGAGAGACGAAGTGAAATGTGCAGAGATTATGATTCTGTCTCCCAGATGTCCTGATGCTTGAGTCCACTGCGAAGCCAGGGTCCATTGAGCTGCACGCATATGCAGACGAGCATAGGGAACCACATGTACAGTGGAAGCCATATGGCCCAGCAGCTGAAGCATTTCTCGGCAGTTAGGAAAGCTTTCATACCTGCCTGAGAAGCTAGCTGAACGATTTGAGCGCAGCGGGCCTGTGGTAGAAAAGCCTTTGACTGCTGCATGTCTAGGAGAGCCCCTATGAACTCTAAGGTTTGAGAAGGGGTGAGTTGGGATTTTGGAAGATTTATTACAAATCCTAAGTGTTGAAGAACCTGCATTGTGCAGGAGAGAGCAGAGTTGGCCTCTAGAGCTGTCGTTGCTCGGATGAGCCAGTCGTCTAAGTAAGGGAAGACAAATATCCCTAGAGATCTTAGGAATGCTGCCACTACTGCCATGCATTTTGTAAAGACTCTTGGGGCAGAGGCCAGGCTGAAGGGTAGAACCCTGTATTGGTAATGTTTTCCTTGAAAGAGGAATCGTAGAAACCTCCTGTGTTCTGTTTGAATATAGATATGGGTATATACATCCTTTAGATCTAGAGAACAAAGCCAGTCCTGACTCTGGAGGTAAGGGAGAAGCGTTCCGAGAGAGATCATCTTGAATTTCTCTCAGAGCAGATACTTGTTCAATTCTCTGAGGTCCAGAATGGGCCTGTATCCTCCTATCTTCTTTGGGATAAGGAAGTAGGGGGAGTAGAAGCCCAGGCTGTGCTGAGAGAGTGGTATCTCCTCTATCACACCCTGAGCGAGAATGGTGGTAAACTCTTGGAACAAGAGAGTGGTGAGAGGAGGCCGAGAGCCGAACTCTCTTGGAGTAGAAGGAGGGGGCATACTTTAAAAATGAAGTTTGTACCCCTCTGCTACTATGGAGAGAGTCCAATGTTATCTGGTGCCACCTTTGGGCAAAGTAACAGTCTGCCTGGAATGTTGACTGGCTCTGGAATCTCTAGAGGTAGGATAGCTAAGTTCCCTAGAATGGAGTCAAAGACCCTGAGAAGGCTGGGTCTGTTGAGCTGGCTGAGCCCTGGGGGCCTGAGCCTTCCTTTGTTGCTTCAGTTGTTGCTGTCCCCTCTGGGAGGCATGGACCAGACAGTGCACAGCATGGGTATAAGAAGGGTAAAACTTCTTTTACTTGTTGAAAAAAAGCTTCTTTATAGCCTTTTTCTTAGCTGGGTTGGCAGTGGTTTTAGAAAGCCTATTGAGAGTGGTATTCTCAGACGCTAGCTGAGAAGCCTTGTCCTGCCAATCCTTGCCAAAGAGATTTCCCCTATGCAAGGAATGTTCCCCAGCTTATCTTGCACCCACTGTTCAAAATCGGATGCTTGTAACCAAGCAATCCGACGTGCACCGATGCAAATAGAAGTCCTGCTAATACACTCAAAGCAATCAAAGGTTGCCCTGTTCATGAATTTGGAAATATTCTGGGCATGTTTTACAAGTGTCAGGTAATCAGCCCTCTTGTCATCAGGGAGAAGAGGAGCCATTAGTTCTAAATCCTTAGCAACCTCCCAAAGGAACATATCCATGTTGAGTATGTAAGAACTTATTCTGGTCGATAACATGAGGCCTGAAATCATCGACGACCAAAGGCATCAAAAGTTCTCGCCTCCCAGCCCAGAGGATTTGAGGAATGTGTCTTGGCACTTTTAATTCAACGCATTGCCGATTCCACTACCATAGAATGGTATGGTAACTGCGTCTTCTGGAAACTGGGACACTGCGGTACCCAGTACATGGTATCGAGTCTCCGAGAATGTGGAGAGACAGTTAAGGGTGTCTCCCACATTCTAAGCATGAGGTCATGCAATATCCGGTGAATAGGTAGGGTAGCAACCTCCTTCGGGGCTGCTGGATACTGAAGAATTTCAAGCTCTTCAGCTCTCGGTTCTTTCTCAGAGGTCACTGTAATGGAGAGGCCCCGAGCCACATCCCATATAAAGTCTTGAAAAGACATGTCCTCCGGAGGAGATATACAGCGTTGTGGGGAAGGAGAAGGATCCTCCGGAAGAGCCTCCATTTCCCTGGTACCGACCGATTCATCTGATGAGTCAGAATCGGAAGACTCGAAGTATCGACGGGCCGGATGTTCCCGACCGGCCCATCGAAGGTACCGATCAAAATCGGCATAGGAATGCTTCGGTACCAGACCCTCGATGCCGGTCACTGATTCTAGGGCCGGCATGGGAGGTAGCGTAGAGAGCAGCGCAATGGTCGATGCAGATACATTTGGTACTGGTGTCGGTACTGATGGCTGTGGAACCGATTGCAGAGGCTTTAGCAGTACCGAAGCTGCTAGCAAGGCCACTAAACTCCGCTCAATGGCCAGGATACATTGATCCATGGAGCCAGCCAATGCCTGGGTATCGGCACCCGAACCACAGGCCACGACCCCAGAGCATGGCACCAAGAGCTTTCCGTAGGTGGAGGCCTTGGGAGCATCTTGGGATCTCGTTAATACTTTGGAGGCAAGGACCTCCCGCCGGGGTTGTTTGGCCAGTGTATTCTCCTGCAAGGCAACGCCTAAGGCATCTCGATGCTTAGAAGGAGATCTACCCTTGGAAGACCGTCCAAGCCTTTGTGGAAGACTTGGGTTTTGATACCTGAGATCCGTGGGAGGAAGATGAAGCCCTCGACGATGTTGATGCAGCTGACATTGCATCGATGGCAAAAAGGGTGACGAGTTTCGTAGCTCTATTTTGCAGGCCCCTCTTTGTCATCTTCCTGCAGAGAAGGCATTCCGACGGCAGATGGTCCGGTCCCAAACATTTGAGACACCAGACATGGGTGTCGGTAGCAGAGATAGTACTGCTACATTTGGAACATTTTTTGAAACCACTAGCTGCTTTATCCATCTTAAAGGAAAAAGGGGCCTAAGGCCCAAAATGGCACCTAAGCACCTGGAGGGCAAGGACCCTCAGTGAAAAAACAGAAGTTTTTTGTTTTTTTTTAAAGAAAGAAATAGAAACAGAAGAAACACCTTCAATGCCGGTTCTAGCGTTGACGGGAAGGCAGACGTGACCACAAAAGAAGTAAATTTTCTGCGGTGACAGAAATTGCTCCCTGTTGGCTTCGTGGAAAATAAAAAACTGAGGAGGGAGAGTTAGAAAGGCGGGAAGACAGCTACGCAGGCGCAGTGGCATGCTCTCAAAAGCTTTCCTATAGGACGCTGGGGAGTGTTCCCACACGGGCTCCGTCAGTGCCGACGTCACCCATATGTGAAGACTACATTCCTGCTTGTTCCTGGTGATAAAGAGGCAACATGCCTTCAAAGAAGACATATCAAAACAACCACAATCATCAAGTTCACATTAATGGGGAGAGGAGAAGAACAATAAAAAGAAAATAATCAAGATGAAACCATCAAATAATAATTGATAAGTGAAAGTCTGGTTAATTATTACTGAAACCCAATAATACATATCCATCTACTACCAAAATCAAAGATATGGGCTTTTAGGAAATCTTCAAGTTGAAGAGGGTCAAAAAAGTAGTACCATTTCCCCTGATGTGCCACCAGGCACTTACAGGGAAATTTTAAGAAAAAGGTTGCTCCCAGAGCCAAAGTATGAGACTTCAGTTCCAGGAAAGCCTTCTTCCAGGCCTGAGTAGGCCGAGACACATCAGAGAAAATGTTAACTCTCAGGCCACAAAACAACATATTTTTTAAAGAAAGATTGAAACACAGAATTTTTTTTTTAAACTTGTTTTTATTGATTATGGAATATGTACAGACAAACAACAAGCAAGTTCCCATATTATATACGAATATATATTGTATATTATATAAGTACATTTACAACCAATATGACCACCTCTTTTTTTCTCCTCTCTCCCGTTACCCCCATCTCCATCACCTCCCCCTTCAAATCAGGACCCTAATCCCATCACACTTCTAGTATCAAGTCTATTCATAGTCCATGTCCCACACTCCACTATTCCCTCTCAGTTATCCTTACTGCACATTGTTGCCTGCTCTAGACTCTCCCTTCACATGTTACCTTCATATTTACATCGACCCCCAAACCCCATATTCCGAACAAAGTTTTAAACTTTGTCAATTCAAATACATTAAAACATGTCTAAAATCTACAACTCCCAATACATTATATATTGTAACTTGTGTGACTCGGTGTGTGCTCGCAGTCGCAGCTCATCTATTCCCACTTCTTATCCTACAGAGATGTCGTCTCCTCCAGGCTCTTAAGGTATTTGTCCCATATTTTCTTGTATTGCCAATCCTGCCCTTTTTAAGGCTATATGATATACGATCAAATCCCATAGACTCTCCCACTTTACACGTCTAGTCCTCCATAGTAGGGCCTGATAATTTCCACTTCCACTCTACCACCACTCTGGCTGCCAATAACATTCTCTGTATTAGCATTGCCCATTTTGTCTCCTTCCTGGGTACCGCCAATAATACCTCCACTGGGTCGTCTGCCACCTGCTCTTCCACTATTTTCCTGTTTCCCTTCTGACTTGTTCCCAATAAAGCTTGATCACTGGGCACCCACAACACATATGGAAGAAGATGCCCCTCTCCCCATAGCCTCTCCAGCACAGAGGGGTCTCCTTCCTTTTTGCCTTATATTGACTCATTGAAGTAGTGTGTACTATTTGAAACTGTGTCTGTCGCCAGGATGTGACCCAGGAGTAGTTATATATGCCTCTATGGATTTGCATCCATGTGTTTGCTCCAAGCGGTTGCCCTCTCCAATGCTTCCACACCTTCACGTCAGTCCCTCTTTCTTGTTCTTCCTCCTCCACTCGGGTTTTATATAACTTTGCTAACAACCCATTTACTTTCCCCCCTTTGTATAACACTTTCTCCAGATGCGTATTAGACCTCCTCAGGTTTTTCATGACATTTGGAAGGGTGACAAAATACTAGAGTTGGAAGTACTGGAAGAAAGGCATTCACCTCCCAATGCGCCCCTCCACCTCCTGCATGCTCATCATCCCTCCTCTAACTAACAAGTCTTTGAATTGGGTCATCCCTGCTACCATCATGTCCTTTCATAACTCGCTGAACTCCCCCGTTGAGAAGGGATAGACATCATTTAGCTTTGTCCACTCACTGAGCATAAAAATTTTTTTATTTACGTTCAACTCAAACAACTTGTAAAACTTGTGAAACCATGATATAACATAATTCTTATTGTGACCACACAAACTTAACAGTGGACAAAAAAAGGTCTCAGACTTAAACCAGCACTGAATGCAGACTTTCGTTTTGTCTTATGGCGTCTTATAGCATCAATGACCTTTATTGTTCTAAACTATTGCCACTGTATTTTTCAAATTCCGCCCCTAGTGAAAGTAGCTAGGTGCTTAGTTCTCTCCAGCAATCTCTTATGACAGCATAATGATAGATCACAACTCATTAAATGCTACTTAGCTGCCTTCCAACTGAGGGCTTCTTCTATAGTTTAGTGAAGATTTCAACGCTCTCCCTGGGCACCACTGAGGCATTTCACTGCCACAGTTTCGTCAGGAGATCATTTCTAACCACCAAATCTGTGTACTAAATACAAAACAAAAAGTGTAGTCAACATCAATCCTTACCTCCAACGTCCTCTAACAAATAAACCATTATTTTAAAACCCCAAATCATGAGCATGGCTGGTATCGCCCCACTTTTCTTTTCTCCCCTAACCACTAACTTCAAAGCCTTGAGAAATGGTTGCCTCTCCAGAGCCCCTTCCGCCCCTTCCCCCTCTTCCACCTACTCGACGATCGATTGCAGAGTCAGGATCACTCTGTCTATTTCCACTCATACAGCTTCTTTGCCCTGGTGGTAGTGTTCTTTCAAAACCTGAGTACTACTGCTCTGTAGTACCACTTCAAGGAAGGGAATCTGATCCTTCCTTCCTCCCTTGACTTAGTCAGCCTTCGCAGCCCCACCCTTGTTTCTTTTTCCCCCACATGAATTTTACTAGCCTCCTCTCCCACACTATTTTTGCCATATCAAGGGGACTTGGAAGCTGGGCAAACAAAAATTTATTTTCAGCACATCCACTCTGCCCATCCAGCTCAAATGGAGCAACCCCCAGTTGTCCATCTCCTCCCCATTCCTATTCATTAAGGAGACATAGTTTAACCTAAAAAGCTCTGTAAAATCCACAGATAGTCTAACCCCTAAGTACTTAAGATGTCCTTTTGACCATTGAAACAGAAATTCCGGAATCTCCTGGGGTCAGAGGCCTCCCAGGGCCAAGGCCTCTGTTTTGGATAGGTTAACTTTGAACCCCGACATTTTTGCAAAGGCATCCAGCTCGGACATCAGCGCTGGAATTGATTTTTCGGGTCTTGACATAAATATTAGGGTGTCATCCACATATAGCAAAATCTTATGCTCCACCCCTCTCACACTTATCGGGCATATTTTTATCTCACCTTTACCACCAGGGCTTCTATAACGATCACAAATAGCATCAGGGACAAGGGACAGCCTTGCTGCGTCCCTCTGTATAATTGAAACTCTTCGGAACACTGCCCTTCACCAGTACGTGTGCTTTTGGGGCTGTGTAAAGTGCCTTGACCCCCATCTTGAACCCCTCTCCCACATTCAATTGATCCAGCATCACAAAAAGAAAACCCCAATCTAACCTATCAAATGCCTTCTCGGCATCTAACGCCACACAGAGCGCCTTCTCTTTCCTCTCTCACTATGTGAAGCAGATTGATTGCCTGACCTACATTGTCGGATATCACTCTCTCTTTTACAAACCCTGACTGATCCGGGTTTACTAACTGAGGCAATACCCCCTCCAATCTTTGGGCTAGCACTTTGGAAAATACCTTCACATCACAATTTATTAACGCGATCGGTTGATAGTTACCACAGTGCTCCTGTGGTCTTCCCTCCTTGGGGAAGACAATTATGTTTGCTTGCGCAAAGGACCCAAGGAGCCGTTCCCCACAGAAGGCCCCTCAGAAGACTCTCGCCCATAGGGGTGCGATCTCCCCCACCACTGCTTGGTAGTATTCAGTGGGTAACCTGCTCTCTCCTGCTGCCTTACCCTGCGGAAGGGTTTTTATTACCCTTAATACCTCCTCTGGTTATACAAATCTCCCCAATGCCTCGGTCTCCTCTCCTGCTAACCTGGGCAAGTTTATCTTCTCAAGATATTCAGCCATTTGGGCTGGGGTGCCTCCCCCTTCTGTACTGTATACGTTTTCATAAAACTTCCTAAACTCCTCGCAGATTTCCGTGTTCGTGTACACCCTCTTCCCTCCCGGTTGGGATATTTCGGCCACCAACCTTTCCTCCCTCTGTTTCTTTAGCTGCCACGCTAAAAGTTTCCCCGCTTTGTTTCCACTTTCCATGTAAGTTCTCTTGGTAACACTTAACAAGTTTTCTACCCGTTCCATGTCCAGTGCATTAAGCTGAGACCATTGCACAGACGATGATACACCCTCTGCCATCATGTTGCACTATGCTTCACCTGAAGAGCTTGTATCAGGTGAATCACACTTGTTCTTTTTCTTTCTCCTTTTTCTTCTTCGCCCCAATTTGTATTAAGATACCTCTCATATAGGCTTTCCCCGCATCCCAAATGGCGGCTCCCTCCACTTCACCCATATCGTTACTGTGGAGGTATTCCTTCCACGCTACTCGAAGCTGCCTTTGAGTCTCTTCCTTATGCAGAATCAGTGTGTTAGCTCTCCACCCTTTATATCTACCTTCCCCCCCCCCCATTTCTCAATGGTTGCCACTGACAGATCACCATCCCGTGGTCCGATATCGTAAGTGGGTGGAGCTGACAGTTTCCCAACACTCCCAGTTGTTCCCTTCACCTTAGAATGTAATCTAGTCGGGAGCGCACCCCTGATTTCGATGAGAAGTACATATAGCCCCACTGCCTGCTGTTTTCCGCCCTCCATATGTCTGTCAAGTCCCACTCCTTCAAACAGTACCACAACTCCTTCCCTTCCTTCCCGTGGGCCTTAGGTGAGAAATTTGATCTATCCTCCTTCCCCAGAGTGCAGTTCATATTCTCCCCTACCTTATTATCCAGTCCCCCGGGCCACGTTAGTAAACTCCTGTAACATCTGTCTGTAAAAGTTTCCTTTTGGCTCATTGGAGACACAGACATTCAGAACTGCTATCTCTGCCTGATCTGCCCACCCTGTGATCCACATCCCCCTCCCCTGTTTATCTCCCCCTCCACCTCTCCCAGGATAAATGGGACCCTTTTATGGACAAGGATAGCTACCCCTCATTTCTTGGAATTGTATGCTGAACAGTACATCTGGGTGTACTCCGAACTTCTCAATTTCTCATGTTCCTCTTTGGTTAAATGTGTCTCCTGCAAGAGGGTGAAGTCTGCCTTCATTCATGCTAGACTCATCAGAATTCTCTTCTGTTTTATGGGGCTATGTACTTCCCTTACATTCCAAGAGGCAATTATGTAACCCTCCATGACCCATTTTGGTCCCCTCTGGTCATACCCACCTCCCTTTTTGCTGCACTGTTCACACAGAGCCACATTAACACATCAAAACAGTATGAAACAGTTAATATCACATACTTCTTTGCAGGGGCGGCCCAAGGGGGGTGCGGGGCCATGTGTGGAGACTCGGTGCGGGGCCTCATTTGTATAAATATTTGCATAATGTTACCATACACTAACTTTTAGTAAACATGCCTCTTAATGAGTGTATGGATAAAGAAAGACTAAAAGATTTCTACATTACTATAAGAACATAAGAACATAAGATATGCCATACTGGGTCAGACCAAGGTCCATCAAGCCCAGTATCCTGTTTCCAACAGTGGCCAATCTAGGTCATACGTACCTAGCAGTTTCCCCAAAAGACACAGGTTCCACAATGCTTGTACATTGGGCATTGACTCTCTTATTTAAGGGCACTTCAGTTTCTATATAGGCAGTGCAGCCCTGGGGTGGGTGGGGTGAGGGGAAAGGGTAGACAGGAACCTAAGTGTCCCTGGCTAGTAGGCCTTACGTGAACTGAGGGCACACTCAGATATCTGATTTAAAATGCAAGGAATGTAGGCAGTCAGAATATTCCTAAAAACTTATATGCAGCAGTTAAAACCTATATTAAAAAACAGGCAATAGTAAAGTCTGAAAGCTTAGCTGTGTGGAGTCTCTTGAAGCTGTGAAGACTAGAGTTGATCAGGTACTTGTGGATAAGTTATAAAGATGATTCAATTTGCCCCATGCTGCGAAGCAGGCTTGTAACAGACAATAGAAACTGAAATATTCAAACTGAACTTTTACTTCCATGTATCAGCCTACTATGCAAAGTTCCCTGTAACTTTAAAATTATACATCAAGAATATCACCAAAAATTTATACTTCAAACTCTGAATTCTCTGCAACCTTCGACCCCTCCTATCACCTGACAGCTTCCGCACAGTCTGCCAAGCCTCGCACCACTGTTTGACTACTGTAACTCCATCCTCCATGGACTCCTCAAGTCCACCATCGCCCCCCTTCAGCTTGCTCAAAATACCACAGCCCACATCATAGCTGGCATTCCAAGATACTCTCACATCACTCCCACTTTAAAATCTCTTCACTGGCTTCCCATTGCATCCCGAATAAAGTTCAAGATACTTGCCATCATCCACAGAGTCGTCTTCAATACTTCTGCTGAACAGCACCATTACTAATCAAGCATTCTAACAGCAACAGATTTTGTCGATTAAACACATCCAATCTTCTTCAACC
Organism: Ichthyophis bannanicus; assembly: GCA_033557465.1. Taxonomy (NCBI): domain Eukaryota; kingdom Metazoa; phylum Chordata; class Amphibia; order Gymnophiona; family Ichthyophiidae; genus Ichthyophis; species Ichthyophis bannanicus. The sequence goes on along the minus strand of CM066036.1, from coordinate 749,084,278 downwards.
AACCCAGACCCACAAGAGACTTCAACGAACTTGCACCAGAGCCTTTGAATATTATGCCCCTACTATATGGAACCAATTTCCTCCCACATTACGCTGCATACAATCCCACAACTTCTTCAAGGAACACCTTAAAACATTCCTCTTTGAAGAATATTATGGTATATCCTCCACAACCAACCCCCAGTAAGAGCATCCTACACTCTCACACACTATTCCTCTCTCCCAGCCCCCATAACTCTGCTCTCCTCCTCGACTCCTCCCTGCCCTCTCCACCCTCCTCACCTCCTTCCCCCTACTCCTCTTATCACCCTGTAATGCAGTAATCAACTCAATTTTCCCCATGTTACCCCCTCTCGCCAAATGATGCACTCAGCTAGCTATTGTCTTCCTTAGCTGCCTGTGTTTGTTATTAACCTGTTCACTGTAAATTGTTCTGTTCCATGTAAACCATTTTGCCTTGTAGAAAAAACGGTATGTTAAAACCAGTTAAATAAATAAATACTTTTGCTACAAAATTAAGTGGGATACTTAGGTAGAAGACCAGGTCTCTGCAAATCTTACTTCTTTTCCAAGTAGCTATATATCACAAGTGTCTCTGGCCAATAGGCCTTGTATGAATTGAGGGCACACTTAGATATCTGATTCAAAGGTTATGCAAGGAATGTAGGCAGTCAGAATATTCCTAAAAACTTCTATCCAGCAGTTAAAATCTATATTAAAAAACAGGCAAGGTCTTCCAAAATTTACATTACACCTGTTAAAAATGGCCCCAAATACAGCCGCCAGGATTATAGCAGGTATGTCATGACAAACCCATATTACACTCATATTGAAACAATTACACTGGCTCCCAATACAAATTTGAATCAAATACAAAGCAATAATTAGCATCTTCAAGATACTCCACAACCTTTCATCAGATCCCTTACAAACACTAATACCAAAGGCCTCCAATATCAGATCAAGAAGAAAAAACACCGGGAACCTATTAGTAATTCCAACTCCCAAGGTAAAAAGCAGCCAAACCGCCTGCAATCGAGCCTTTTTCCTGTGCAAAAAAATGCAATGTGTGCCTTCAAGTCAGTGCTGACCCAGAAGCTCCTGGGTTTTCTTAGCAGTGTGACTGGAAGTAGATTGCCAGGCCTTTCTTCTGAGGCAATAGAGGGTTAAGTGACTTGCCCAAGGCCACAAGGAGTGCTAGTGGGAATTGAACCCCAATATAATCCAGTGCCAACCGCCAGGCACATTAGGAACTACTACAAACACTGCCCACTTAGACCCGCCATATCCTAACAGCACTACCAGGACTCACAAAGCACCATACCCTACCTATCAAAAGGCAACACTGCAAATATTCAACCAATACATCTCAGAGAATAACAATACATGACCTACTGGGGAAAGAGAACAAGTGGCAATGTCAAATAGGAATTACATAAACAGAATACCTCAGCTCAGTTATACATGCAGAACATAGACTGTCACCAAACAAGGAATAACAATAATTAAACTGGGAACCCCAAAAGCCAAACTTGGAATGTGCAACAACACTGTAGAAATAAAACTATAAATTAATTTCCTCTTGTACTAAACAAAGCGCAGACATTAATGATGCACATTTCCCAGAGCTGACATATTCCAGTTAATAAATTCAAAATAAAGAGATATTTTTCTACCTTTTGTGCATTTTTTTTAGTTGCAATTGCTCTAGACACTTTCTTCTGGTTTCTTCGTGTCTTCTGCTAACTCTCCATCGTCTGCTGTCCATTTGTCCTTTCTTCTCTCTTCTAGTTTTTTTCCATTCTCTCTCTACATCTGCTTTAACATACTAATCTTTCTCCTTTTGCTCTTTCCTCATTCCTATTTCATCCACTCAAATTTTACCCCTCCATCCTCAATCCCCACTTACTCTCCCAATATCCGGCCAATTGTAGATTTGTCTTCCCTCCCACACAAAATATTTTTCCCTCTCCATTTCACTCTCCCAGCTCCAACCCATTCTAATCCTCCCCAACATCAGCTCCCTTCTAGTTCCAGCCCCACCCAGCATCCGCTTCCTTCTAGTCCCCACATCAGCCCATTTCCAGTCCTAGCTCACCCATCCATTTCCAGTCTTATCCGAGTCCCTCCATCAGCTCATTTCCAATTCCAGCCCCCCATCAGCCCATTTCTAGTCCTTTCCTAGCCCCACCATCAGCCCATGTCAAATCCTAGCTCCCCTCCACTCAGCCCATTTCCAATCCAAGCACCCCATGAGTCTTCCAGTTCTAGCCACTCCATGAGTCCATTTCAATCCAAGCCCCCACCACAGCCCATTTCCAATCTTAGCACCCCCCAACAGCCCATTTCCAGTCCTATTCTAGCCCCTCCATCAGCCCATTTCCTGTTCTAGCCCCCCCCCCCTTCAGCCCATTTCCAGTCCTAGTTCCCTCCCCTCACAGCCCATTTCCATTCCAAGCCCCTGTCCCCATTAGCTATTAGTTCAAGCCCCCCTTCCATTCAGCCCATTTCCATTCCAAGCCCCCATCCCCATCAGCTATTTGCAGTTCAAGCCCTCCTTCCACTCAGCCCATTTCCAGTCCTAGCCCCAATCCAGATCAGCTATTTGCAGTTCAAGCCCCCCTTCCACTCAGCCCATTTCCATTCCCAGCCCCCATCCCCATCAGCTATTTGCAGTTCAAGCCCTCCTTCCACTCAGCCCATTTCCAGTCCTAGCAACCTCCCCAACCCATTACCAGTCTTAAGCCCCCCATCAGCTCACTTCCAGTCCTAACCCCCCATCACCCCATTTTCAGTCTTAGCCCCCCCATAGCCCATTACCAGTCCTAACCCCCTATCAGCCCACTTCCAGTCCTAACCCCCCATCAGACCATTTTCAGTCTTAGCCCCCCCATAGCCCATTACCAGTCCTAACCCCCCTATCAGCCCACTTCCAGTCCTAACCCCCCATCAGACCATTTCCAGTCTTAGCCCCCCCCCCCACAGCCCGCCGGGGCTGATGGGATTTCCCATCAACCCCGGAGGGCTTAACAGAGCCGCGAGAGGTCAGAGAAGCTCTCCCTTCGCGGCTCTGAAAGCCTGCACTTTGGGACTCGGGAGCTGATGCTGCAGGGAGGCTCTGCAAGGCAAGGGGGGCCCCGCGGCGGGATGCTTGATTCTGCCGCTGCCACAGTGGCGGCGGCAGCAGCAGCCAGTTTGTTTTTTTTTAATCTACTTGGGCAATTGCAGAATGTTTTTTGCGCGGGGCCCTGTGCAAAAAACATTCCTGCTCAATGGACAGGCCGGCCCTGCTTCTTTGCCCTCCTCGCTTCTTCCTTTGGATACCACTTTTCACCCTTTTCCGCTTCTGCAGAGTCTAAAGTGGTCTTTCTCCCATCTTTTACCCCTCCTTCCCCCCCACCCACCATCTGTCCCTCCCCAGACTTGCCATTCCACTGTGAAATCTCCATCTATACTCCCAATTTGACCCTAAGTTACTTCCTCCACCATAGTCCATCTTTCGCTATGCTACAGATCTATGCGGAGTCCAACTGCTCCCTCTCCCTGGTTTTCCATCTCCTGAGCTTCTGTAGCTTGGTCTGATCTCGGTGACTCTGTAAATTTGGCCGGTTCATCTCGATCCTTCCCCTCTTCCACCTGCTCAGCCTCTTCCACCTGATTGCTGGCGCTGCCCCCGTTGCCCATAGATGCCACGTGGGGTTTTTCTTGACGTGTTTCTTTTGTCTTGAGATGTTTCTCTAATGCTTTGACGCTGTTAAAAAACTTTCACACCCCATTCTCCTTCAGTACAAGTCACGCAGGGTACCAAATTGCCACTTATATACCCTTCTGAGCCAGGTTGCCTTTGATTTTCATCATGTCCCTGTGCCTTCTCATGGTCTCCGCCCCCACATCTGGGAAGACCAAGACACGCTACGATTTGAAAGTTACATACTCCATCCTTCTGGCTAGGCAGATGATATGTTCTCTATCCTGAAAGCGTAGAAGCTTTACTATAAAAGCTCGCGGCCTGGCATTGTTCTCTGGGCGTGGATGGAGCTCTCAGTGTGCCCTTTCTATTTCGTAGGCCTCCACTGAAGGGCAGTCCGGAAAACATTATACAAACAGGGCTCTAACAAAAGATATGGGATCTCGTCCTTTCTCCCCTTCGGGTACTCCAAAGATCCGCACGTTTGACCTTCTCTCCCGATTTTCCATTTCTTTGCCTGCAGCCAGCCTAGTTGTTGTTGTAGGCAAGAGACCTCTCTCCCCATCTGCGTCTGTGCATCTACCGTACAACTAAATCCTGGCTTCGGCCTCCTCCAACCTCATCCCCACCGCCACAAACTTCTTCTCTCTTGCCAAGGACTTTGTTAACAATTTCTGTTTTTTGAGTCCCATATCTCTCTTAATATGGTGAGGAGATCTGCTTCGCTACACCCCCTAGTGCTGTCTCCAGTACTTGCCATGGATGACACTGGGGAGGCTGGGCCTTGCACTACTCCCTCCACGGTTTCCCTCGGTTTGCATCTAGCTGCGTAGATTTCCACGATGGACTTGGTGGGTTTGAGCCTCACTGTCTTTAACATTGTAACATTTTCTGGAGAGGGCTTTCACCATTCTTTATGCCTCCTTTCAGTATCGGGGAGGAGTCGGGAGACGGAGCTCTCTTAAACATGTCCGTCCTCTGCTACAACCATACCGGAGGTCCGCACAGAAATTTTATCTATTTCAGATGCAAATGAAACCACTAAAGTGGCACGAGTAGTAATAACATCCAAGGATGATTCCAGAAAATCTGATAAGTCTAGGCTATCAGGAGTCACGATCTGGTCTACCTCTCCCCCAGACACTGTAGCAGATTTTTTGCCACGTGGCAAATAATATATATTAGCAATTTTTAAATTATCGGGATTAGAAAACAAGAGCACTTCCTTTAGATACTTAAGGAACAAGATTAATGGGAAAAGATAATGAGTCATGGGGAAATTTAAACATCTCAAGTTCTGGGCTCTAGATAGATTCTCAAGCATTTCCATTTGACAATGACAACAGATACTGTCCTTAATTGAAGTGGAAGAAGCAGCCTGCACGGTATTTATCTGGGTTTGAAGTTTACCTAATCATGATTCCATGGCCCCAAAATTACTATCACACTCCGTAAACCTAGCCACTTAGTCTTTGGTAAAATCCTCAAATTGTTTTAAAGTGCCCATCAATACAGCTTCTGTCCATGATACTACTGACCAAATGTCCTTCAAAAATATATCTTTTGCAGAAACGTCCTCCTGCAAACAACCAACGGTTAATATCTGCAAACCACCAATGGTTAATATCCGCACCACTTTAGGCATAGAAGCTGAAAATGAGGCACCGGACTGTGTCACTGCCGGAGGCTGAAAAGGAACACTAGGCAGGGTAGGAGAAGAAGCCATCCCAGGAGTATCCTTCCCACCCACCAAAACAATCAAAGTAGACAGAAGGGGTCGGGTTACTCCCCCAAGTGGAGACAAATCAGTAGGAGAGTCAATACTCATAGATGTCGATGGGGACAGATGGGTATCATCCATATCTCTCCTTAACAGATGTTTAACCAAGGGTCTCTCCATTTTGGATTATTTCCCGATTGAAACAACAGGAAATATCTTATTCTGTTTTCCTATGGTCAATGGAGAGACTCCCCTGCTCCTGTGTGCGCTGAAGGGGCATCAAAGGAGCGTGACTTGCCCTTCGTGCATGCGCCCATAGGATGCGACAGCAGCCATCGTGGGGGCCAAGATTTCAAATGCCCCTAGAGACGTCGATGGAGTGCGCAGTGAAGTGTCACAGGTCAGGATCAGCTGTCACCAATGAGGCTCCTCTCTCCCGGCATCCTGCAGTAGGGGCCGAGATTTTAAAGGCCCCTAGAGATGCCAATGGAGTGCGCCATGAAGCACCCGCAGGTCGGGAACAGCTGTTACGAATAAAACGCCTCTCTCCCCACAACTGCACTTTTGTTATATATTTATCTGTTGAAAAGCAGCTTTTCTAGACCCTATCTACTGCACAAGCATTGCAACAGACTACCTACATATGTCCCCACCTCCCTCAGCCCTTTATTCTTACCTCCTTCTGGACCAACCCTATTTATATATGCAATCAGCTTCCTGCAGATGGACCTACACTCACATTTGGATACATTAAATTTAGAAAGAACCAAGGGGTCATTTTAAAAGCCCTAATCATGCTCTGGATGTCCAAAAATGGGCACAGAGATTCCAAAGCACAGAGAGGTTTCCAGAGCCATTTTAGAAATTAGCTTTGGCGATGTCCCCAGCGTGAGGATGTCCAAGTCTGAACAAGGGTTTGGTGGAGGCATGGCTGGATGTCACTGCCAGATCTCAAAAGTCTTGGACATCTGGCATCGTGTCTAAGTTTAGACCTGCTCCAGGCACAAACAGCCATCTGAAAAGTGCTTTATTTGGCTGAAAACATCCAGAGAGTATAGAAAACCACCATCCCCAATATTCAGCACAATGTCAATGATAGCAGCAGTGGGATTTCAACCCTGGCTATCTTGTTCTGAGCCCACTAATCTAACCATTAGGCTATCCTAGATGTCCAGGTTCTGGAATATGGTTCTGGACATCCCTATATAGATGTCCCTGCAGCCGTCCATATCGGGCATGTCCATGTTTGTGAAATCATGTTTGCACCTGGATGTGCCTGCTTTTTTTCCCCCAAATGCTCTAGCTTAGATGTCTCAGATTGAACTTGGATATCCATTCTAAAATTCCTCTCCAAATGTCCACGAAAAAGAAGAGTTTCTATTTTATAGAGGGTCAAAAAGACCCTGTTCTTTGTGTGTGTGTTAGCCAGAGTTCTTGTTTTTGTTATCATTATATTATCTTTGCTTTTTAGATGTTTTATTTGTATTATTAACTTCTTTGATATGACTTAACAAAAGGCATATATAGCACATTTTTAAATTAAACTAAACTTTCTGGGGATGAATCAGGAGGAGGATGCTAGACTTCCTAAACAATTGGAAGGGGTGGGAGCGAGTCCTCCTTCCAGGGGATATCTTACTACTACTAAGCATGTCTTTAGTGCTACTACATATACACAGTGCTGTGCACATACACATGAGAGAAATCCCTGCTTCATGGAGCTTAAAAACAGGGCAAATGAGAGAATTAGGGTTTCATTTATTGTGGGAAATTGCTAAATATGAAGCAAACCAAGAATATATCCAGAAAAGACTGAAAGAGAAAAAAGGGAACAGTCATTTAGGATGCCTCACAGGCATCCTCATACTCCACATATACTGGCTTAGGAGTGAGGTTCATGATTGTCATGGTGTGCACAAAATTAATACCACATCAATAACCGTATAAGAGCTTAACTAAACTACAAAAATAACAGCTCTCTAAGGACACAATTAGTCAACAAATTAGTCTCTTTAAAACAACTAAAGGCTTTCTTATCATAGGCAAATATGACCTCAGGATGGCTTATACCCTACATTTAGTGAAACTTTCACTATAGGGAACAGCTGACGCTCACATCACTGGTCAATATAGCCTTCCACACAATTTTATATATATAATATTAAATTTCCAACCATAACATTTCAATTCCACATGAGTACTCCTGGGGATTCAAAATTACTCATAATATACCAGACCACAAAACATATATATTACATGAAAAAGCATCATGTTACTGTGCTTTACGGGGCGCCACTGGACCTGGCTTCCATCTCCTGTAAAATAACAGAAGGAGTAGATAAATATAAACAATAGTAAATGTGCCTAACAAGGTCTACAATTACTTATCTTTAACACAGTTTATCTGTTCCGTGGCAACTCCAAAGTGATCCGTTATGGAAACGAGACTCAAAGATCTTCAATATCGGAGCAAGGCAGGGAGATCTTTTCACGATCCTCACTTAAATATTCAGCTCATACCCTACAAAAGCTTTTGTTTCACCAATTACTGGCTTCCTCAGGGGTTAAGAATACCACAAAGGAATCAGAATGCTTCTTCCACTTTCCCCGCCATTGTTAACATTGTTCCCCACCGAACGTTCACCGGGTCGAGGCACTAGGGGAGTCCGGCCTCCTGGAACTCCCGGCCGGCCTCGATCCCAGCTAGGTCCTGGTCGGAGCTCCAGAGGGAGGGGGGCGCCTCCTTCCATGGCACGTAGCTCCTCGCCCACAGGGGCTACGAGGACAGGTATGGGCTTGTCACGAAGCCCTCGGTCCAGGCTTCCAGTGCACCGAGCGCCATCCTCCCCAGACCATCCGTCTCCTTCCAGGAACCACCAACGTTCACCGGGTCGAGGCGTTTGGGGTGTCTGACCTCCTGGAACTCTCGACCGGCCTCGATCCCGGCTAGGTCCCGGTCGGAGCTCCGGAGGGAGGGGGCACCTCCTTCCACGGCATGTAGCTCCATGCCCCTAGGGGCTATGAGGACGGGCCCGGGCTCATGGTGAAGCCCGCGGTCTGGGCTTCCAGTGCACCATGCGCCGTCCTCCCCGGACCGTCCGTCTCCTTCCCGGAAC